>JAGMUV010000001.1:2878401-4317602 GCA_020744425.1 Dactylonectria macrodidyma | reverse complement strand
TTGGCGACAAAAGTAATATGCTCACTTTGTTACCCCACCAACACAACGCCACGGTGTAACGATATGAGCATCGCGCTTTCAACACGGCTTAAGCCACTGATACAGCCTCAATCATCTATCTCTTTTGTATATTGCTTTTTCTCATCATTATTATCATTAAGGGGAGAGGGGCTTTCCTCCTGATTTTTGGGGGAGTTTTGTGTCCCCCGTGAACGAGTTTCCTGGTTCGCTTCTACCATAGGCTGCCATACTGACGAGGCGAGGCGGGCTGGAAAACGATATTGACAGCTACCCAAACCCCGCTTTGCTTTACACAGCCGAAACCGAGGAATCCAAGTTATCAAGTCATAACCAACACTCGTTCAGCAATTATGGCAGGCGTGTCCGCTCGACTAATCGAAGAGCTCACTCTATTGGACGCGGCGCTCACTCAATTATTGGCCGTAAGGAAGAAGCTGAAGGCAGCGATGAGCGATTCGCTCAACATAACGCACTAGTGCGCTGGTTACGACCGGAACCAAACGAGAAATATCATCAGCACCATTACAAATTTCAAAAGATGAGAAAATAACATCCAGACACAGGAGCCTGGGTTCTAAATGAATGATCCGACGGTGGGTTCTTCTTCGGCTCACTCTGACCATATGTGATTTCCAATCTCCGAGCCTTCTTGTCATTGTACGCTCATCTCCGCGATGAATCTTGGGTCTCATGCAACTGATGCATGAAGTCACTCTTAAGACGCGCGGGAGGAACAATGCGGCCACGGCGCCATAACCGATGGCGCCCAGCATACAAGCAAAAATTTAATTACACTGAAGATCTGGCAGCCCCTGGATTGAAAACCTCACCATAATAACCCTTCCCGATCTACAGCCGATGACGATGGTGGATCCTAACACTGTCGAGCAGGTTGGTCGGAAATCCACCGTCGATCAGAGCAAGTTATTTCCCTGCCAGGAAATCCAGCACCCATCTCCAGTAATACCGAAGCCTAAACGGCAGTCTCAAATGTAGCTAGGTCTAACTAGAGTAGTAGGTGCCACAGATGCCTCTACGACTAGTGGCTTAGGCACGGTAATGGGGCAACGATCGGCAAGGAGGCGTGTGTTACCTGGCTTAAATGATAGGTGAGATATAAACCTAATGTGAACTGTCTGGATGCAGTCACCGGCGTCGGTGCGCCATATTCGTACCGTGCGATCGTCTGATGCTGACGCTACAAGCGTCGAGCCATGCGAGAAGGTTATTGACCTGACCAAGCCGCCATAGTCCTTTAGCTCCTGGACACAGTCATCCGTGTTAGCGCGCCAGATCCGCACCGTTTGATCGTCTGATGCCGATGTTACAAGCGTAGAGTCATGTGAGAAGGCCATCGACCTGACGGAGCGGCTATGGCTCTTGAGTTCCTGGACGCAGTTACCGGCGTCGACGCACCAGATCCCTACCCTCCGATCGCCCAAGGCCGATGCCACGAGCGCCGAGTCCTGCGAAAATGCTACTGACCTGACAGGGCCGCTATGGCCCTCGAGCGTCTGTAAACATGAGTTCCAGTCTGTTTCGGCCTCCGGAGAAAGAGATATCCAGCTAGGAATCTCGCTCTCGAACATGTATCGGATAATACTCTTCTCCGACGCAAAGGCAAGTGCCGAGGCATATATCTGGAGGGGTGTTTTGTCAATTATTGAAACGTTGGCAACAACGAATCATATAGCGTCGCTAAGAATGCTAGATAACTCCACGCTTGCTTCGGGCTAAGTCACGTTAGTAGTAAATTTCGGGGGGTAGCTATTGGAATGCTTACGCTGAGGAGTGACTGTAAAGTTTTGATGATACCAAGACTTTCCGACGCCCTTCCCATAAGACCTAACGCTTCCATCCAATGGAGAAAATGGCAAGTTACGAAGTCGCGGACGGGTCTGCCATCGCTAACATGATCCATTGCGTGTTATATGTGGTATACCCAGTGTAGACATGCATACTGAACTTCTGGTGGTAGGTATACCTCTATTTTCTAGGGATTGATAGTTGAGTGGCTCGTTCCTGGGGCGATTACATTACAAATATCTGTTCGAAGACGCTCGTTTATGACACGCAAACAGTTTGCAGTCATTTTCCCGTGGGAAGATTTCTCGTCTACCTAGAGCGGGTTCTTTCCGCGTTTTTCGGCATCTACTAGGAAGTCGCGGAAGGAGAGATGTAGTAGCCTAACAGGGGAGCTGGACGACGGCGGAATATTCAGGACTGAATGAAGCAAGTCTAGCCTATCATCGATAGTATCTTTAGATATACTGAGCATCTGCGCCAGGGCACAGGAGAAGAGGGAGCTGTCAAGAATGACGATCGAGCCAACAATGACTCGAAATTCTTGTACAGCCTTCTCTCTCTGTCTGGTAGGCAAATCGACGACCAGCTGGTTCAAGACGGGTAGATATGTTGCATTAAGTTGCGATTCCTGGCTTCTTATTCGGTATTTTAGAACCTCTTGGAGTTACTTATCAGGGTTACTGCATCTGCAATCGGCGAGGAGGCGGCATATAGTGACGGCGAAGATTGAGAGAGGAACCGCTATCTATACTAATATCTAGATATTTAATTAGCCGGGCCAGTTTGTGGGTAGTTATCAGTCTTTAGGAACGGAATTATTATAATTGCTTCTGATTACTGCAAGCTCATGCCGGAGAAATGCAGATATGTTATGCTTAACTATATTCTCAGGCATCTCATAGAGAACTAAGTCCTGGTGCTTGCTCATAATAGCACTAAAACCTAAGCGAATCGGCAGATCGGGTCTGCTAGTGACAAGGATTCTTAGTCGCAGAGACTGCAACGTTATAACACAGGAAAACAGGTTGATAATAAATTTGACATCATCATCCCATTCGCACTCATCAAGGGCATAAACGACAACAAGTATAGCAGTCTTCCGAGCGTCTTAAGGTATCCTTAACAGTAGTTCTAGGTTGAGCTTCTTGGACTGCTCTTGCGCAGCCTTTCCGAAGATAGTGGTATCGGCATCGATAGCATTTTTAGCGTACGGTAAGAAGGCGGGCACTCTGGAGACTAACCGGGCAGCGATAGTAGTGACAAATTTGGACAAGCTGCCTCAGTCAGCCTCACCTCTCTTGATGAAGAAGCTGGCGCCGAGGCGACCGGTTGTGGCAAAAGACCGGGCCACGGTACGAGAGAGATGGTGGACTTTCCAGTTCCAGCCATACCGTTAAGCCAGAAGATGGCCTCAGCTCAAGGATCATCAGCCCATTCAGATATTTGGCGAAGAAGGTCGACTCTGGTGTCACGGAGGTAGATTGGGTTGCATTCTTCGGCGCGGAAGTCGAAGCCAGCTTCCATAACAGCCCACCCCTGCCACGAATCTAGATGCCCATGATTTCCCTTCTCGCCCATGATCCTGAGTTGATGCCGCTTTAACCTGAGCTCACCCTGAGCTCGGGGTGAGCCAGCAAGACGCGCGGGTCTGCAGTCTCTCGTTTCGGCCCCCGGTACTTAACAAAAATAGAACAGCCGCACAATAAGTAACCTCTCAGATGCTAGCTCATGTACGAGACCCTCAAGCAAAAGCAGATCATCAACGAGAAAGAGGGCCATCTTACAACCTGCAAAGACGATATCTCGACCACAAAGAGTGAAGTTACAACATTGGCGGCCCAGGTTCCTATTTGAGGCAGCGGGTGGCCGTCGGCGAGGAGGAAATTTGCAGTCTTCAAAGCCAGCTAGAGAGTAGTTAGTGAAAGGAGCAAGCAAGAAACTGCTATCTCGGGGCTCAAAAAAGCACGAAACGAGACCATTAATGGATGTTGGTACTATCAATCTCAGATTCAAAGGCTGAAATACTCATACGGTGAATTTTGAAGCCAGGGTTGAGGCCCTGAACGCCAGAGGCTCGCCACACTGGATGAGGCACATGAGGGCAAACGGACGCGCCAGGGCAGGAAGCGGCGTCGGCGTCTTTGATTAGTAAAGAATAGCTAAGCACTTGAACAATATATACGCGCTTCAATAACCAACGGACACTGATTGTGTCTCTATTTGCGGATCTCCTAATCATCCCAGATCCCCTTGCCGCCGTAAATGTTCCCTATCTGCACTCGAGACTCGTTCTTCGCCGAAACCGTCTCCACCGAGTTGTTCGTCTGGTCCTTGACGAGGATCTCGCGCCGGAGGGCTCCCTCCGAGAATACGTTACCGAGCTGGAATCTCGCGAGGTCCTCCGTCTTGACACTCCCGGCATTGTTCTTCGCCTCAATGGCATCCACCTTGCGCCCCACCGCGTCTTCCAAGGCCGGGTCGATCCCGCGGGCGGCGCCCTTGAGCGTCCTGAGGCTCAGCTCGTCGTCAACCTCTTCAATCTCCATCTCGACCAAGTTCTGATGGGCGGCCTCGACGGGGAATAACTTTTCCAACTCGTCGACCCAGGATGAGATCTGTTCGACGATCTTCTCGAGGCTTTTCCCGTCATATAGCGCCCACGCGGCCTTCTTTACTATGCTCGTGTCTTTGACGGGCGATGTCCCTAGAGCGATTGTGTAGCCGTTGGAACATGGGGTTCATGTCGTTGTTATTATAGACCATTAGCTCCTGCTCACCCGCGCGCGCTGCATATCGGCTTGGTTTCTTCTGGCAGCCTCGAAGCAATCTGTGATGTCCTCGAGGATCCCCTGTGCACCCTTAACTGCCTTGTCCGGCGGCGAGGCAGACGCGAAGCGTGCATCGTTGTTGACCCCGACAGCCTCGTCCCATCGTCCCAGGCGAGTCTCCGCAATATCTAGCTTGGGCTGGCATCTCTGGTAGTCCTCCCCAAAATGGCGGCCGAGCTGGATGTACTTGAACGAGTCGACGCAGTTGTTAAGAGTGCCGCAACGCTCAGCGCGCCAGTGGCGATGCCGAAAATTTCGGCCATTCTCGAGCGGATAGTGAGCTTGCTGTGTGAGATTGATGGGAACGGAAATGTTGGTGCCTGACGAGTCGACTTGACAAATGCATTTGAACATTGCTGCAGTGACAAAGAGGGAACGTCGGAGTCAGTCAGGCAGAACGGCTCTTGCTGACACAATTGAAGCAATACCGCTCCGCTAGGGGGAATGGCTGATCGGGCGTTGGCAGGATCTGCCCAATAGAGCGTCATGAATCCTCCAACACCAGCGCTCCGCATCGCAGCCCCCGCCTCTCGCGTCGCAAGTTCCAGTTGTGCTCTGTATCGCAGCTCTAGCACCTCCTGAATAGGCCTGGTCTAGCCCGGAAGCCAGTGGATTGATTAGGCTAAAGGAGCCGCATTCATCGTGCTCAGGATGTTTTTAGGCCTGCTCGCAGTCAGCGTCCTAACATGCTGCGCCCACCGCCTGGTGGACGCACTAGGTCGCTGAGCGTGCCGCATATGCAGGCGAGATGCTCACTACGGCGGCAGTGTCCTGCCTCAGCCGTTTTGGTTGCTACCTGATGCCCCAGTGGTTTACGGTGAGGCAGAATACGCTTTATTGTAACTCACGGCACTCGCACTCCTAAAGCAATTTAATTGCCTGGATAACTGAGGCCACCGGACCGATTATTTATCCAGAAGCATTTAGCGGTATACCAACCGATGCTTAAAGCTTGGGGAACTTGGCCGTTAAACCGGCCTGCCAGTCAATGTTTCAAGGAGGTTGGACCATTAGAGTAAGAGAAAATGGCGCGGTACGGAGTACAGGCGAGGCATCTTTTTCCAGACAAAGCCGACCATCACCTCCAAAAGACCCATTTGGGGTTAGCTGTAGCAACTCGTGGCTTGACGCAGAAGGGATGGATATCGCCAATTGGCTAGCTACTAAGTTAATGCATTGCGGTTGCTGACTGGCTGGTCTAGTACCGAGTCTAAAAGATGTCATCGCGCACGGGGCCGCCCAGCACGGGTACGCCCGTCCCGATTGACACCAGGCACAGGGGTTCAAAGCATGGAGACGCGGTTGTTGTCTGCCGGAGCATCGTCGAAGAATCGTACTTGGCAAGGCCTGATGGCGATCGGATCGAAGGGGGTAGTCGCGGCAGATGTACTATGGTAGCCCGGCAAGCTTGCCATATATCGTGGTGGTGGAGTCGGACAGGTGAGCAAGCTCTGCGCGCCCCTCAGCCTGCCTGCCCTTTGAACCCAAAGGTCTGCCCCATGCTGAATTTCAATTGGCTGCTAGGTAACCTGCCGCGGGGGATTGCTGCAGCCACTCGGAGACGCAATCATCCAGAGGCAGTCAGAAGTCACCACGAAATTGCACATTTCATTGATCCAAAGAGGTACGTGTTCTCACGCTGGGAGGTAGCCGTCACAAGCCTTCTCGGCTACAGCACCAATCAGATACCAATGTCGATGGTCCCGCCTCAGCGCCGCTGCACCCTCCGCCAATGCTTGTCATGTGTTCGCGCTCTACTGGAACGAAGCACTTGAAACGTGATGCCCCTCAATCTGGCACCAATTCGAAGACAGTCCACCCTCTCACCACTGACGGAGATGCTTGTGTTCACTTTGGCAACAATATCTCCGAAACAGAAAGACTGCTGCCTGGCGGACTTGCGATCCATCGATCCCCGCGACGAGAACGACGGACTGCGCCACGTGAGGCGATGTACGGCTGGAAGAAGGCATCTCGGTAGCTCACCGAAGCGCCGTCCGCAGCCAACTCCGAGCCTGCTTTTAGCTTGGGCACGAAAACCATTCTCTCCATCGCCAATGCCATAATGGCGTCAGTGAACAGCGATGAGAGCATGGCACGACCAACAAACCTCGTCCGGGATGTGAACACCTATGGCCAAAGCAGAATTCAGGTTGGAAACAACTACACTGAAGTCCATAACTACAACGAACCGAGCCGCAATCGATGCATTGCCGACCTACGATTGACCGATCCCCGCGACGACAAGACACGAATCGAGCAGACAAAGGGTGGTCTTCTCAAGGACTCGTACAAGTGGATTCTAGACCACGAGGACTTTCGGCGATGGCGAGACGACAGAGAGAGCCGGTTGCTCTGGATCAAAGGCGACGCCGGCAAGGGCAAGACAATGTTACTGTGCGGGATCATTGACGAACTGTCGCAGTCGCAGACAGAAATGACCAACGCGAGCGAGAGAGGTCTATTCAGCAACCTTGGGGTGAAGATGTCGCGCCGTTTTACAAAGTTATCGCTCTCGCTAACACCCTCGCGTCCCCTCTCATTTTTCTTCTGCCAAGGCACCGATTCCCGTCTGAACGGGGCAGTAGCCGTGTTGCGAGGACTGATGTACGTTTTGCTTTATCAACAACCATCGCTCGTCTCGCACATCCAGGATAGGTACGACCATGCAGGTCGACGACTCTTCGAGGATACAAACGCGCTCTACACCTTATCCCAGGCTCTGCTTAGCATGCTTCGCGATCGTCGCGCGAAGGGTTGCTACATGATCATCGACGCCCTCGACGAATGCGAGCAAGACCTACCACAACTCTTAGACTTTATTGTCCAGAGCAACACATCTGCGTCTGCTCACGTCAAATGGATCGTCTCAAGCCGAAATAGACCCGATATTGAGCAGCAGCTGCATCGCGCTGCTTCGCAAACGAGGCTAAGCCTTGAGCTGAACGGATACCATATCGCCCAGGCTGTTAACGCATACGTCGACCATCAAGTCATGCACCTTATATCGCTAAAGGGCGACAAACCACTACAGGATCAAGTCCGGGATGAGATGCGCCGTAGGGCCGGCGGAACCTTCCTCTGGGCGGCTCTCGTTGCACAGGAACTACAGAAGGTCCAGAGGTGGAACGTCTTGGGTGTCCTCAAGGAGATGCCGTCGGGTCTAACGCCACTCTACGAGCGAATGATGCGTCGCATTCAGCAACTGCAGCCTGAAGATAGCGAGTTCTGTCGCCTTGTTATTTCGGCGGCGACTGTCGCTTACCGACCACTCCGCTTGTGTGAGCTGGGCGTGCTATCTGGTTTGCCTCGAAATGTCTCTGGTGACCTTCTGTCTGTGGTAGGTATGTGTGCCTCGTTTCTTACAGCTCGAGATGATCATATCTATCTCATCCATCAGTCCGTCAAGGATTTCCTGACGTGCAAGGCCTCGAATGCGATTTTCCAGGGCGGATTCGCAGACGCGCACCATACCATGTTCTTAAAATCCATACAGATCATGTCTGATACGCTGCGACACGATATGTATGACTTACACCATCCCGGTACCTCTATCGACGACGTCCGCCGGCCTGAACCAGACCCATTAGCCTCGGTACGGTACTCGTGCTTCTACTGGATTGACCACCTAAGAGATGCCATGTCGCACGGGACTTCAAGGCCTATTGACGACCTCCAAAGTGACGGCATAGTTCATCAGTTTCTTAGCAAGAAGTATCTCTACTGGCTCGAGGCGCTCAGCCTTCTCCGAGATATGCCGGAAGGAGTGGTTACAATGACGAAGCTCGAGATATTACTAGTAGGCGAATTAACTTAATTATCTAGAACTGATGTGCTAATTAGTGGCTATTAGGAAGGGACAGATAGGTCCCGCTTAGCCGACCTCGTTCGAGATGCACGACGATTTATCCTATCACATGGGTGGGCGATAGGGAAGGCGCCTCTTCAGGCATATGCGTCAGCGCTTATTTTTAGTCCTATGCAGAGCATGACGAGGAAACTGTTCGAAAGGGAAGAGCCAAATTGGATTATAATTAAACCGGTTATGGCAGAGGATTGGGATGCATGTATGGCGACGCTCGAGGGCCATGACGATTGGGTTCGGTCGGTGGCCTTCTCGCCCGACGGACAGCGTTTTGCATCAGCGTCATACGATAAGACCGTTAAGATCTGGGATGCCACGACGGGCCACTGCCAGGCAACGCTTAAGGACCATAGCGCTGGAACTAACGCGGCGGCCTTCTCTCCTGACGGCCAGCGCCTCGCATCGGCATCAAATGACGGAACTGTTAAGATCTGGGATGTTATAACGGGCCACTGCCAGGTGACGCTTGAGGGCTATGGCTTTACAGTTAGGTCAGTGGCCTTCTCGCCCGACGGACAGCGTCTCGCATCAGCGTCAGGCGATAAGACTGTTCAGATATGGGATGCCACGACGGGCCAGTGCCAGGCGACGCTTGATGGCCATGGCTCTGGGGTTGACTTACTGGCCTCCCGGCCGGCCCCGCCCGGGGACCTTAGCGCCGGAACTAACACGGTAGCCTTCTCGCCCGACGGCCAGCGCCTCGCATCGGCATCAAACGACGGGACCCTTAAGATCTGGGATGCCACAACGGGCCACTGCCAGGTGACGCTCGAGGGCTATAGCTTTGAAGTTGGGTCAGTGGCCTTCTCGCCCGACAGCCAGCGCCTCGCATTGGCGTCATGTGGGGCCGTAAGGGTCCGGGATGCCACGACGGACCAGTGCCAGGCGACGCCTGAGGGCCATGGCGATCTGGTTATATCAGAAGCCTTCTCGCTTCTGGACCGTCACCCTAGAGTTAACTCAGTGGCCTTCTCGCCTGACGGACAGCGCCTCGCATCGGCGTCATATGACTGGACTATTACGATCTGGGATGCCATAACGGGCCACTGCCAGGCGACGCTTAAGGGCCATAGTAATATAGTTAACTCAGTGGCTTTCTCGCCTAATGGCCAGCGTCTCATATCGGCATCGGATGATAAGACCGTTAGGGTCTGGGATGCCAGAACTGGCCACTATATAGCGACACCTGAGAGCCATAGCAACTGGGTTACATCGGTAGCCTTCTCGCCTGACGGACAGCGTCTTATATCGACGTCAAAGGGTGCCATTAAGATCTGGGATGCTACAACGGGCCACTGCCGGGTGACGCTTTTGGGCCATAGCGATTGGGTTAGTTCAGTAGCCTTCTCGCCTGACGGACAGCGTCTCGCATCGGGGTCACATGAGACCGTTAAGATCTGGGATACCACGACGGGCCTCTGCCAGGCAACGCTCGAGGTCAAGGGCGATTGGGTTCGGTCAGTAGCCTTCTCACCTAATGGCCAGCGTCTCGCATTGGCAGCAGGCAATAACACCATTAAGATCTGGGATGCTATAATAGGCGAATATCATGCAATACTCCAGGGCCATCAGAATGCAGTATATTTACTAGCCTTCTCACCTGATACTAAGCGTCTTATATCAGCATCATGGGATGAGACTATTAAGGTATGGGATGCTATAACGGGCCGCTACCAGGTGACGCTTAAGGACAATGGCGACCATTGGGTTCGGTCAGTAGCCTTCTCGCCAGATGGCCAGCGTCTTGCATTGGTGTTAGGAGATAATACCATTAAGATCTGGGATGCCACGACGGGCCACTGCCAGGCGACGCTCAATGTAGGTGGGCTCTCTAATACTATCCGATTCGATAAGACCGGCGCTTGCCTTCTTACCGATGCTGGCACTTTCGACTTGAGCATGCTCTCGCCCTCGCCACCCGCCGCCCTGCCTGCATCCGGTCTTCTGCATCACCCGCGTCAACGTCAAGGCTACGGCATCAGTGCCGATGGCGTATGGATCACGTATCAAGGTCGGAACCTGCTCTGGCTCCCGTCAGAGTATCGTCCAGAGACGTCAGCGATCCGGGGATCGATTGTCGCTCTCGGCTGCAATTCGGGACGGGTCTTACTATTCCGGTTCTCAGGTGACGCTCCTCGTTAGGGTGGTGTCCTACTCTGGTGGTATATGCACTTCTTGGGCCATAGTATGTCTTTGATATCTATCGGTCGTTCTTTAACTACTCTCCTATTAGATTCTAACCGCTAACGCACAAACTATCAAAGGGCCATATTTAAATCACCTTATGTTAGCTAGTTTATTACATGTCAATTGATGATAGGAAGGCGTTTTAGCGACAAAAGAGGAGTAGGAGAGGATACCGCAGCGCGAAGCAGTATTAGTCTGGAACTTGGTGTGGTTGTCAGAACACAACCGTGACTAATGCGTGAGGAGGTTCTGCCATTGGCTTGCTTTCAGTCTGCTGAATGAAGTGGGAACATGAGGTACAAGAAGAGGAACGCGCACAGCGTTATCTCACTGGTCCAGACGTGTCATAACTAGAAATGGAACGCCCCTTTGGCCGTATCCCCGATGACTTCGATGCCGACGACGAAGAAGAGGATGTCACTCGCCAATTGTTCTCGAGATAGCCAAGAAAATGCGAAACCCGTGACCTCCTTCCCCGTCGGGCCGAGGTACTCGTACCAAAGAGAAGATCGACTGCAAAGCTCTTCATAGCAGACCAGGGACATTCCGCCTGGACGGGGAAGCTGTTCAACGTTCTGTTATAACGCGAGAGATGGGAACTAGCTAACCAAGTGGATATCCCTGGCCTGTAGAATGCTCGAGAAGGTTCCCGCTCCCTGATCATGTGCCCAGCCCATTCTGTGCTGGTGTCTGCCACAGCTACCTCCACAAGATCTTCCCGTACTAACTTGTTTGACATCTTCTCGAAATATTGTTTGGCTTTCTCAATATCAAAATTAAATGGCGGACGCACCATCTCGTGAACAAAGCCCTCGTCTTGCTCCAGCGAGTCAAGCTTGGAGAAACAAGCATAGATCCTAGACGCTAGTTCGATTGACCTCGATACCACGATAGGACCAGTTAGAGTCAGGGGCTTAATAACTCATTGACTCAAGATAGAAGGTTGGAACTGAGGTTGTATTTGATAATGATTCTTCTTTATTGGCCCACCCACGCTGAAGTGGTTAGTACCTCGTTGTGATAATTAACATGCCTTGCTTGAGAAGAGAAGTGGTTGCGAAGCGTGATGAATTTAAAAAGTTCTTACGTCCCAGTGTCGTTACATTTCTCACTCACCATCTATCTGACTTGTTCTGCTCTCATCCCCTTTCGTCGTCTTCACCCCGGCCATTACTCAACTTGACTCTCTGTGAGTACAATCACGGGCTAAACAAAAGGGAGAAAATTCAGGCTGATCATTTGTTGCAGGTTTTGATAAGGGCCCGAGATGGAGCCAAACCGTCCTTCCTGGTTCATTCTGCTGGTCTTGGCAGCCTTAATCCTTCGAGACGGCCATCTCACAAAATGGAATGCGTGGTAGTCTATTTATTGTCGACAGGTCCCTCTACGGGGTCACCAGGCTCTGTCTCTGCCCACATCTTACATGCGAGAGCCAGAGTGCCGACCAAGAGGGCAAGAACCTGGGCTCCAAGAAATACAGTAACAGAGAGGGGGAAACTATCTAGAATCCAAAGAAAGAGACCGGCCAGAACCTCGGCAGTGCTGATGTCGACCAAACATGAGTGGCATCCACAGAATTGCTGGTGTTGCCTCGTTCCATCTGTGATGGTCCTCGAATTTTAAAGGAGCATCTTGGCGAATGTTAAAGCGAGTACGGTCCGGTGGCATCTTAATATAGCATGATACTGTTGATTGAGATATCTGGTGGGAGCCAGCTTAACAAAGGCTGGGTAACAGATGCTTTGTGTTTCGTGTCCCAGGCAGCCGCCGCAACTAACGGCCCGGAGATATGCTTGATGAGTGTGCAGGCGAAAAGGCTAGTCCATCGCCCACGTGTCATGGGCTGATTGGATGGTTGCTTCCTGTCGAAAAAGAAGGCACCCATTCCAGGCCATTCCGTACGCATCAGAACTAGCATATGCCTGAGGAACGTAGAGACGAAGGTTCTTCCTTCCGCGCCTTCTGACCCCTCAACGCCCGGTGCCTTGAGGAACGAAAGGCTTCTTTTTCCGCGCCCTCAGCCACGCCACCCCCAACGCCACAACTCCAAGACCACAACTCCGCGCCATAATTCATAGGCCACAATGGATTGCGAGCCACAACAGTAGAGGGGTCACAAGGCTCGTTCCGACAGGCATTGGCGGGCCCACGGGGGACCAGCCTCTTGTCAGTGGTTGCAGAATTGAATACTGGCTTCCTGTACGCATACGTCTGTGTGTATGACTGCGTGACAGTCTGACACATGCACGGCTGCCCAAGCACCAACGATAAATAAGTTGGGCATCAGTCCCAGTTGCTCTTGTCTTCTCCTTTCTCTCAAGACGCGTCATCGAGCTTCCTCACATATTTGCCATACTGTCTTTCAGCTCCCAGCCTGAATCATGAACACTTCGTCAAAAGCGGAACATGTGGCTCATTAACACGTCGACACTGTTGTTAGAGCCGTTCTACAGCGATGATACTCCTGCCTACGCCATTCTTTCGCATACGTGGGAAGATAGCGAGGTGTCCTTCCAGGAATTCGCCCAAGCGAGTGAAAACTGGAACGTCAAGATCGCGAGCAAGGCCGGATATCGCAAGATTGTTGCAACTTGCCAACAGGCACTGAAGGATGGATACTGCTACGCATGGGTTGACACCTGTTGCATCGACAAGACAAGCAGTACAGAACTCACCGAAGCCATCAATTCCATGTTTGGCTGGTACCGGCGGTCTCAGATTTGTTATGTGTACTTGAGCGACTTCATGCTCGACATGGGTGATTTTTCTTCTCAGCAAGATCAATTTGACGCCCACTTCCGGAGATGTCGCTGGTTTACACGTGGTTGGTGTCTGCAAGAACTGCTTGCCCCGCGACATCTGCGGTTCTTTAGCCAAAAGTGGCTAGAAATCGGAGAGAAGAGCTCTCTCAGTCGACTGATCTCGGACATCGCCGGGGTTCCTGAGGCCGTGCTAGTTATGCATCCGAAGAGGGATATCAAGGATTTTCCAATCGCGGTACGGATATCCTGGATAGCTAAGCGCCAAACTAGTAGAACTGAGGATATGTCGTACAGTCTTCTGGGAATTCTCGACGTCAATATGCCGATGCTCTATGGGGAAGGCCCAAAGGCCTTTATCCGACTCCAGGAAGAAATTATTCGAAAATACAACGATCTCTCCATCTTTGCTTGGACCGGAGACGCGACAGGATCGGGATTCATGCCAATTTTGGCTGCCAAACCTTCAAGCTTCATCAGTGATCCTGCGGCTCACTATGGCAGTGATAGCAGGAGTCGGCTTGGCAGCAGGTTGAGCACACATTTTTCTCTTACGAATCAAGGCGTCTTCTTCCCGAATGCGAAACTCCAATACCAGAATGCAGTTCCACAATACCACCACCACTACCTCTTGGATCTCAACTATCGGTTTACTCCCTTCCGAGGAAGAGGAGGTAGTCAGAGGTATATCCTCCTTCAGAAAATAGGCCCGGGACTTTTCATTCGCCTGCATGATACTGCGGAACGGCTGAGAGCGTTTCAGAAAAAGCCCGTTACCACCCCATTCTACGAGCCTGTGTGTATTCTCCACAATCTCTCTCAACCACTGGTCCGACAACTTGCCTTGTGGGAGCGATATGCTGTGCGTCTGCGCTGGAAGGGCTGGGAAAAGCTGGGGCGAAGATTCTGGCACATCCGAACAGCACAGCCCAGGGCCAGCTGGGACATCCCCGCGAACCAATTTCTGCTGGAGATAGCATCTGAGCGTTACATGCACATTGAATTTGTTCCTGGGAACTACGAGACCAACCCTGACTTGGAGTATTTTGTCTTGGTCATTCAAGTAGGCGATGACAAGAAACGGGACCCTGCTAAGGTATCGGTACAGATTGTGAGCGCCGAAATTTGGCGGCTGAACGCAACCACGTTTGGATTTCGAGGAAAGGAAGCCTTGGCGCTTGAGGCACTTCAATCTACACAGAGCGCGGGGGATTCTAACCGCATCTCACTTGTGGGATATGATATATCGATGTCGGTACAACTCGTGACAGAGCCAGACGAGGTGGCTTACCATCATGTATATCTTGACTGGGAGGCAACATCATCTCGGACGGATACGGCTGAGGCCGTCTCTTCTCCGTCATCAGAGACCTGTAGAGTCGAGACGGCTCGTTCTGGAAAACTTTCACCAAAACGATGATGAATTTCAGCCCATCCAAGTTGATCCTCTTACTTTATTTTTATAAGTAATACGTCCTCATGTTAAACTGCAATACCATCGAACGCGGGGTTTGAGCCGTAAGCCAGCGCCTGTGCACAGCATCTCAAACCCTAAAAAGCAAAAAAATGGTCACATGCAAACTCCAACAGCACATGTAGTCGCATGCCAAAAGTTTCCCAACCGCCTATAAAGCTCCCTTCTTTCCTCCTTTACCTTCAGACACCTGCAAGGACGCCCACAACTGCCTAACTATAATCCCAAGGCCATTAGGCGATACCTACCCAGGGCTTCGTCGCCACCTACCTAGAAGACAGTGCCTGTCAGCATCGTCGTTCTTTTTGCCTTGAGGAACTGTGCTCTCCGGAGGTCCAAAAAATTAAGCTCGGGCCACCTGGTGGTCCGTGCGAGCCGCCTGCACCACAAACCCTTCACCGCGATCCCCGCGCTACTTTTTTTTTTAACTATAGTGCGTACAGCAATCTGCAGCCTACTAATATGCCTGGCTATTAACCTTAGCCAGCCTGCTTCGCAAGGCAGGTGAGGAGAGAGGTAAGAACAGACTGGCACGATTTGACTTTATGTGTGCACGGCCGGCTGTCAGATCATGCTGAAGGGGTGGGGGAGGCGGCTAGCTTACCCTGGCTTTCCACAAGACGGGGTTCAAGGAGGTTGTACCGAAGAAGCAGCACTAAGTTAGTTACTTATCGACTTCCTCTGATCGGTAGTGCTAGCAACAGAGCGGAAATTTTTCGATCCGATCCGGGAAGTCGGTTACCGAACCAGTGACATTGGTGATTGAAGCTGAGCCCAACTGGAATCAGGCAGAAATATTCGAACAGAGACCGATTGAATCTTGCAATCTCCAACGGTGACAGCGCGAATTCTAGTTCCTGACATCTCAGCTTCCCCTGTTGTGGAACATTGCTAGATGAATCGACGCCGCCTTCACTACGAAGACTACGCTGTGGGATGGGTTTGTGCCCTCCCAATCGAACTCGCCGCAGCGCAGGAGATTCTAGACGAAGAACACCAAGACCTATCTCGACTCCAATAACACTAACTTATATACGCTCGGCCGTATTGGCGAGCACAATGTCGTCATTGCATGCCTCCCAGCAGGCCAGACAGGAGCCAACACTGCCACTGCCGTCGCCATCCAGATGAAGTCAACGTTCACATCAATCCGGTTCAGCCTGATAGTGGGAATCAGAGGCAGTATCCTAAGCGGCAAAGCAGACATTCGGCTCAGGGACATAATAATCAGTTAACCAGAGAAACAGCATAGGAAAGTGGTTTAATATAATTTAGAAAGGACTATGCCATATAGATATAAATAGACCGGTTTCCTTAATTCACTACTAGTAATCTTATTAAACGCACTCTCAAAGCTAAAAGCTAATCGCATCTAAAGCATAAGTAATCTTATAAAACACTTATCTATACTTAGCCATTTGCTAGTATTCATACCTAAGAGTGCAAGACCTAATATCCTATTTAAGCCGACCTATGAATACCTTAACGGAGATACATATAGAAAATGTAATAGAGATAGATAGGTCGGGCAGAACTCACGTAATAATCAAAAGATTGTTATTCACTATGGCACGATCGCCTCAAGGAATCAGGTTATAAGAGACGGCCGGTCTAGAGACAGGGTTAGCCGGGAGCTTGGCGGAGTGCTCTGCTTCGAGATGGAAGCGGCGGGGCTGATGAATAGTTTTCCGTGTCTTATTCTCCGAGGTATCTGTGACTATGCAGACTCTCACAAGGGCAAGACGTGGCAGCCTTATGCATCGGCGACTGCAGCTGCATGTGCGAAGGAGGTCCTGTCGATCATCCCGGCAGCTGAAGTAGCCAAAACACGCAGAGTCTCTGAAGCGATTATGGTTGTACGATAACCATTTCCTCGCAAATCTTCAGATGGGAAATTAGAGGCTGATATTTGAACCTTTATTTGAACAGGAAATGCTCCGATCCGCCGTTGACGGTGTGGATTTACACCAGTTCCTTCAAATGCTATCAGCCATTGACCAAGAAAAGCATAAGTCCAAAATACCGATCGACTGTAGCCAGCCGAGGCTTCACTAGATCTTCAAAAATCTGGACTTTAAGCAGTGGGTCCAATCCACCCATTCCCAGGTGCTTTGGCTGTCTGGACCGTCTAAATACAGTCTCCATGAAGTTTCATCACATATTATGCAGCCGGGCAATGCTGTTTTAACAACACCGCGCTGTGTTCTGTACTTCTTCTGTTCAACTACAGCAGAGGAGAAAGCAATGGCCGCTGTATTAGTTCACACGCTCCTTTATCAAACCATCTGCTGGTCATCGATGCATAAGAAGATATCTATTATCAAAAAGTTTCTTCATACTCTGCGCAAGAAGATTTTCGAACGGCGGATCCCACCCATGCACGAGCAGGCCTTCATTAGCCAGCGGCGTCAACTCCGCCCAATCGACACCCTCTTCAAAGAGGATGACCCTCCACATACGAAGATAAAGAAAATGGTTGGTGCGGCTTCAGCTAATGAGCATTGGGCTGCTTTAAAGGCAGTTCTGGACATTGAACAGGAGTCGGAGTTGTTGATTGTTATCGACGGACTGGATGTCGAATATCACAAGAAGGACCTTCGTCAAGGGGTTTTGTGAATTTATCGAATGTCTACTGAAAAGAATATTGACAGTTAAGGCTTTACTTACAAGCCGACCTCAGGATGATATCAAAGAAGTATTTGATGGGTTACCGTGTATCGAATATGACAGGGAGAGAAAAGGTCAGTTCGCACCCTGCATCTGGTACATATTAAACTCACTGTGATATATGAAGAGTGTCTTACTAGTCTTCGCTTCGATAACTCCTGCTACAGTAAGATCTCAGAAGAATACGAAGGTTCCCTTGAGTGGATCTAGATGTATGACCAGTATAAGAAATGGTTAGAAGCAGACGCCTCCCGACTCTTGTATCTTCAAAGAAAACCTGGCAGCGGAAAAAGCACTTTTACTAAATATTTCACAAAATATCTACTGGAACGGGAACCGAATGCAAAGTCGGCGATTGTGGCCAAATTCTTCTACAGTTACAGAGAGGGAGAGGTCCAAAGAAGTCACTACAACATGCTTCGATCGATTCTCTACCATATTCTAGACCAGCACGAGGCCTTCTTTTACCACCGCTTCCAATGGGAGCATCGGCGCCAACCGCCATTACAGGAAGGTGGTGGTGTTGGTCTCGTAGAATGGGGTTATGGGTCGTTAAAGAGGGTTCTTTCATCCCTACAGGATTACTCGCGACCGGAACGACTTTATCGCATCATCGATGCAGTTGATGAGTCCGATGACAACAACAGGCGCGAGATTCTAGATTTGTTGTTCAGGATTTGTTCAGAGACGAAAAATTGCGTTGTGAAGGCATTGGTTGCAAGCCGGCCGGTTGCAGCTCTCGAACGGCGCATCAGCGGATTCCACAGCTTCATACGGTTACAAGACGAGACAATGTCGGATATCTTTCGCTTCGCTAATTCCTTCCTAGAACGTGTGGAATTTCCTAATTTTCTTGAACAAGCACGGAGGTACGTGGTTGATAACGCCAACGGTGTATTCCTATAGGTAAAACTTGTCGGAGAGGAGCTACTGGCCTATGATGAGCAAGGCTGTGCTGAGGAAGATGTTTTTGAATTCCTAAAAAGCCTTCCAACAGAGCTGGATGAATTTTACCAGCGAATGCTTGACAAAATGGCGGGGAGAACGGAGAAAGACACAAGGATGGGTTAAAGATGTTTCGATTCGTTTTGTTCGCATGCCGTTCTCTCACAGTTTGCGAACTCCTCCATGCTCTTGGCATTCCGGATAACCCTGAAACCATATTCTTGGCCTCGGATGAATCATTTCAAAAGCGCATTCCACACCAGCGACGTATCACACATTGCAGTGGCAACTTCTTGGAAATTAAGCAACATGATGGTACTACGGCTTCGAGACCCCTTCCATGTCCCGGGCTAACAAATCTACAGGAAACGGTACAGTGCAGGCCATGCATCAAACGGTTCGCGAGTTTTCCTCCGCCCTGATGGATTTGCAGCGACGTCCAAGTTTAGGATGAGCGAGAACGACGCCCACATATCCATGTCTATAACTTGCATCCGGTATCTCATGCTATGCGCCGCAAACATGGCAACAAGGCCCTCGGATGTCAAAACTTGGACTTCGCATCAATTCGAAAGTTGTGCCCGTTACCTCAATGAAAGGCCATTGGCAAGCTACGCTCTGTCCTATCTCAAACATCACATAGATTGCTGCCATGGAGATGCACATGTCTGGAGTTTTACCTCTCAGTTCATTGATGAATTGACTTGCGCTTCAGGCGGGGCGGTTTACTTGCTAGAAAGATTGATTCGTTCACACCTGAAGAATGCTTTGCTCAGTAGCGAGGCAGATGGTACTGCAGAAGGACTCAGAACCAAACTTTTGGATGCTACAGTTAGGAATGGGTTTTCTGAAGCAACTGAGGTGTTGCTGCTTGTTGGAGCCGACATCCAATTGAAGGACGAGAATGGACGCGCCCCGTGCGGCAGAGGGAGGACATGAAGCCGTGGTACGTGTGCTGCTAGAGTACAAGGTGGATGTCGATACAACAGATAAGGATGGAAGGACGGCGTCAAGCTGGGCAACCAGGAATGGGCACGAGACTGTAGTGCGGTTGTTGCTCGAGCACAAGGCGTATATCAGCACAGAGAATGATGGAAGGACGGCGCTGAGCTGGGCGGCCAGGAATGGGCATGAGATTGTCGTGCGGTTGCTGCTAGAGCACAAGGCGGACACTGACCTAAAGGATAATGATGGATGGACGGCGCTAGGTTGGGCGGCTAGGAACGGCACGAGATTATAGCGGGGTTATTGCTGAAGCATAAGGCGGATGTTAATACAGAGGCTAAGAATGGAAGGGCGGCGCTGAGCTGGGCAGCCAGGAATGGGCACGAGGCTATTGTGCGGTTGTTGCTAGAGCACAAGGCGGATGTGGGTAAAGAGGATAGGAATGGATGGACGGCGCTGAGCTGGACAGCCAGGAGTGGGCACGAGACTATACCACGGCTGCTGCTAGAACACACAGCAGATACTGAAACAGAGGACAAAGATGGAAGGACAGCGCTATTGTGGGCTACCAGGTATGGTCATGACATGGCAGTGCGGCTGCTGCTGGACCAGAATGTGGATACCGATACACAGGACAAGTTTGGATGGACGGCCCTATTCTGGGCAGTTATGATTAAACATGAGACTATAGTGCAGCTGTTGCTAGAGCATAAGGCGAATATCGATATAAAGGATAGGAATGGATGGTCGGCATTAGGCTGGGCGGCTAGGAATGGGGATGAGGCGTCAGTGCGACTACTATTAGAGCATGGGGCGGATATTGATGTAAAGGATAATCATGGAGGGACAGCACTTGGGTGGGCTACCAGAAATGGCCACGAAACGGTAATGCGGCTGCTGCTAAAGCAATAGGCGGATACTGATGCAAAGAATGAGAGTGGAAGAATGGCACCTGCACGGTAAATGAGCAGGTACGCATGCCTTTCAGGCTCGCCTCATCGCCATTTCGCGAATGGCAGTCCCTGTTGTTTTCCTGTCAAAGCCACTTTAGTGGTTTTCTCAAGCTTCATAGCCTCAGCAAATTGACGAGCTCAAGTATAAACTCAAGCAGGTGTAAGAAAGGTCTGCAGCATCGAGCCTTAACAGAGAAAAGGGCTTTTATCTTCATGACCTATAAGACCACGATCCCCATCATCGATATCGCCTGATATGCGTCAGTCATGAGTCCACAATTCGTGGGGCCCAACTCCAGCGCCATGTCTTGAGCTTGAGTGAAACCCCTGGCTGCCTAGTCACGGACTTTCTTCGTATGCACGTAAGCATAGAAGACGCTCGACATCCCACTTCAGAGGCTTAAATCGGATACAAACCAAATCAGAAGCGCGCTAATCGGTGCCAACGCGCAGTGCGCGCGGCCAAGCCAGGGACGAAGAAGCCAACGGGTAACACTAAGTTAGTCGATTTGAACCCCTGTCCGCTGAAAGCCTGCTGTAACATTTGTGGTTATGTTTCCTGGCACCGAACCATAGTGCCGAACTATACCTACGCCTCTTGCGTCAACACGGGCACGCCTGTATCCCTCCAAGCCATCAAGCGGTGCTCCCTATCCGCAATTCATGGCGATCGCACCAGCGGCCAGTCAGACCATTCAGAACACTAAAAGCAGCAACAGAAAGCCTACGAGGCAGCGCACTGGCTACCAATGGGTCCACATCAGTACCTGTTCATGAGCTTGGAGACCAGGTACTTCAACGGCCTTGCGATAGTGGTCCCAGAGACAATGCTACCTCTAAAGGATATGGTGATCAAGTTTAGCTCGGCGGATCTCCTTACCTGGCCTTCATTCACTCAGATCTTATTTGACCACCTTCGTCCACTTCCAAGCACCATCGATCCAACCAGCAAAGAGCACAGGTGCTTGTGTCAGGCTCTTTATTTATTCCACTTTCACAAGGCAAGCGCCTTGCTTCTCAGGCCTGTTCCTCAAGGCATTGGCGGACCCCGTAGGGGACCGGTATGCCTTGAGGAACGAAAGATTCTTTCTTCCGCGCTTTCCTTCGTAAACTCGGGCCGCTAAACGATCCGTGCTAGACGCCTGCACCGCTAACACCTGTGTCACCAAACCTCGCCTGCATCCTCGCGCCAATCGACCGCGCCAATTCCCCTTCGCCACAGACTCTGCGCCACAGACGCTGCGCCACCACTCCAATCGAACGCTACTGCTCCACTATCCCTGTTGAGCCAAACGCTGCCTCTCGGCTCGGTCCCTAGTGTCAGATATTGGGGTGAATTGCTTGTATTCATGTGTTGTCTGTGACTTGTCTCTCCACTTGCTGCTTGAGGTTTTGGAGCAAGCTCTATATGCCTTTTCTGTGCTTTGTGGAATCAACTGGAAGCTGCTTGCTAAGCCTGTGGCAATAGGTGGCAACTGTCATCTTTAATGACAATATTTACCAGCCTTTTAATCTACTTCCATAAGCTTCCTTTTGCCACTATTCAACAATTATTGTGTATTGTGTGTTGCCAGGAGGTGCCCCTATTGTGATAGCTTAAGTGTGTGTGTGTTTGTTAAAGTAGGGGCCTGAGGCATCCGCACCAATAGGCTACTCTGACGCCTTCCTATTCGGGCTACTCTGTAACTTCCATGATCCAATCTAACAATTTAAGCTTATAATACTCTATTCAGGGACAAGGGAAGCATCAAAATCCGTGCCGATTCAAGGCGCCGCGGAGATTCGCGGAGAGGACGGCACATGTCTCTTGCGACTTGGAGAAACAATTGGAGTGTATTTTTCCCACTCTCTCTGCCTTTGGATCAGGCCGCCACCGCCTTGAAGTAAGCTTTCTTATGTACCTGGCTACAGGGGAAGCCAGCTCTTCAATCCAGTCGCCATTGGTCCACGCCGGGTACGCTCTAGGCTGAAACCCGGGATGGGGGTTTCACCCCCTGGCTAGTACTGTAATTGGAGCATGGGCTCGAAAGCGCAATCTTCCCGCTACGGCCCTCAATTCTCTCTGATAGGGCTCAATCCGACACAGCCATGGAAAGGGGTCCGTACGAGCTAGCTATTTTCTGTCTTCATCAGTCTAAGCATTTATGACTTCAGAATAAGTACTATATCCTGGAGAGATGGAGTCTATTGGAACTTCTGAGCCTAGTGTCCAACAAGCGAGGTGTGGGTCATAACACAGCCTGGATGCACTGCCAGAGCAGCCGACCAGGGATCAGACACGAAAAAGTTGGCCCCTGCATGCACGCTTGCGGCTGAGGAATCCTTCCGGCACTGCCAACAGATCCCTTTATTGTCAGAGATTCCCACCACAGCTAGTGTTGGCTAAACTTATTCCTGCTGCACCAACGGGCGGCTTCGTCTAGCTGCTAGCCACACAGCAATATGAGCGGCTATTCTCACCTACCTCCCAGCGACGGAGATGGCGCCTCGCAAGATACGCCGTGCTCCGCCAAACCCTCCGAGACGTTTGATTCTCCGGTCGGCCACCTCCCGCCAAAGCAGCTCACCACACGTAGGAGGTGGCGGGACATCATCCTACACTCCCTCGTTGCTGCTAGTGCATGCATTATCTCAATACTTGCCATTATGTACGGCGTCTTTATTTATAGTGGATCTGATCGGGATCTCGGCTTTGAAGACCTGTGTGAGTTAGAAATGGCTTCAGACATCGAGAAAGCCTTCATCATCGATATTCGCATCGCTCGGGGCCTCAACTTTACGTAGGCTAAGTTAATCGATCTGCTATGGGATATCATCATCGGCCAGGGTGGCAGAGCCCTACACGCCTGGATCCTCTATCGCTATATTATACCGGATACGCTCTCGCGGGTTATGGAGGTCTCGGCGGTTCCATATCGATACTACATAAACCTGACCTTTTCAACTATGTCTTTATTTTCTCTTTAGGAATTATGCAAAATGATATTCAGATGCCCGCAATGGAGGACTGTCCTATCTACTGTCTGGCTACTACTCGCCATTTTTTACGCTCTTATATCTAGGCCATTCTAGGGCGTAGTAATAGGTTATATCGCTCCTAGTACTAGGATGTACTATTTAGACAACAGAACGCTCGCGGCTTTGGACTCTCCGGAGCTGTTAATATGCTGGGTTCTAGATAGGGAGCGACTCAGCTAGGATAGCGACCACATCGAATTAGGACCTACCCTCCACGAAATATATCAAACAATAGACGCCGAGTGGTATTATGAAACGCCCGAAGTATGGAGAAGCCTTGGAGAATATTCGGACTACCTGGCTGTCAATACATCTCAAGGATTCAAGGATGTCTATGCTTATGAGTCTTTACTACATCAAAAAGGTAAATTACACGGAAAGCTAATTGTATCTAATTACTCAGACGCCAGGGGAATCCGTGCTATTCAGGCCTACCTGGACTATCCTGAGGCTTTCTTATCGTATTATGATACCTATCTTGACGGAGAGCCCATCTCTGAAACCATCGACATAAAGGAGGACCTGCGAATATGGAATACCAGATACTTGCCCTATCTATCCAAGCCAATGGTGGCCCCTTCAGGCCTTCCTACCATATTAAAAGGGTGGGGATTTAAGGTTATTAGTAAAACTTTGGAATATGACCCTGACGAGCCAATGGGCTTCAATGGCATAATAGAGTCCTACAATACCACCTTCATCCTAAATCGGACCATATCGTTAGATAATAGCGTAGTCCCCTATAATTCGACATTCATCTATAATAACAAAACTTTCGAGCTGTAAGCCCCGTTTCTTAATATCGGGAGAGGGTGCAAATACCATCGAGACTTCTTCTCAAGCCTCGGCAACTGCGTCTGCTACCGCGGGCAGCCCCTCCCTAAAGAATTCTTCGTCTAATATAAGCTCCGATGTGTTCAAAGGGAAGGGTACGTCTGGGGCTTCTTAGCGGTCCTGGCCTTGATCGGTCTCTGCTTGGAGGCCGCCTGGGTCATCGGCTGCTGGGGCCTTTGGGTGGACGCGCAGGTCAATAGCCAGCTGGTCAAGTTTCAACGCGGCGGCGGCGGCGACGTACGGACTTCGCTGGATTTGGCCGAGAGCGTGAAGCGAGATCTGGGAGCCAACACTTGTGCCTACTCAGATACTGAGCTGAGCAAGGAGCTGGATAAATGCGAACCTGTGGGCTACTCGGTCGAGGACCGTGGCGGAGCTGCACATATAGTCTTAGTGCTAGCGAGAATTCAAACAAGAGTCAAGATCCAGAGTGGAAGGCTTTATAGAAGCAGTCTTTGAATATCTTATGAGTAATCTAATCTTAGCGAATAGTTTAAAAGTTACTCCGTACAAGGTTAGATATTTTGGTTCGACCTATTCATCCTGGGGAAGGCTTGAGCTGAGAGACTAGACCTCCTGTGATGCAGCATTGACCAAACCGGAACAATTCAGTATGATAAGGAACATGCCAAAGAAATATGGGAATCACGCGACTAGCTGGGTGCGCCGACCATCTGCAGCATTCTATCCACTAAGGCCTTGACATGCATTGCGATTGTGGGTAATTACAGTGCTGCCCTGTTAATGCACATCAGCGACAATCCCTAAACTTTTGATTGTATCTGTGATTGGGAGACAAGATGCGCGTCGGGTGTGCTTGTTAAAAAGAGTTAACAATAATCTCTTTCATGACTCATCCGTTGAGAGATCAGATATTGGTTGAGCAGGTACCTATGTAGGCGCTTACTGAGGTCCCGTAAAATGGTAAGTCAACTCTATTTCTATTCCTCTATCTGCTATTGCTGTTCAGCTCTGACGACTTATCGGCGTCTTGCTTTCCGTAGTCGCCTCTGTTTTGCTCCGACGACCGTAGGGTGACACCATGAACCCTCTTGAGGTCTCGGCGCACCTGACTGTGGGGCTGGTGGGGCTGGAGGTGGAGCTTGGGGAGGCGAAACTTCTGGCTCTGAATCCATGTCGATGTTATCCCATTTCGAGTAATTGATAGTTATATCATAGAGAACCGTTTAATGCTACTTCCTGGGGAAGATTCAGATTAAACAAAGTGGATGGTGTTAAACTGCAATACCATCCAACGCGGGGTTTGAGTTATAAGCCAGCGCCTGTGCGGAGTATCTCAACCCCCCTAACCCCCCTAACCCCCCCCCAAAAAAAAATGGTCACATGCAAATGCCAACAGCAGCTGTAGTCACCTGCCAAAAGTCTCCTAACCGCCTATAAAGCTCCCTTCTTTCCTCCTTTACCTTCAGACACCTGCAAGGACGCCCACAACTGCCTAACTATAATCCCAAGGCCACTAGGCGATACCTACCCAGGGCTTCGTCGCCACCTACCTAGAGGACAGAGCGGGATTCCCATGAGTTGTCTATGTGACACGATCACTGGAAAGATAGGCACATGCCGTACGAGCCGCAGCTGCCCAGTATTTGGCCGAAATTGGAGGCATCGTGAGAGTAAAATATCATAGAGTTCAAATTTGAAATAGATTGGGCTTGAATTGATAATGTTGGCTTATACAGAGTCTCAAGGTGGCTGTTACGGCACACCTCTAACCGTTACACCACCGGGCAAAGATTGGGCATTGATCGCAATCGTAGCAATCAACGAGGTGCACCAGCTGCTTTATCAACTATCCGGAGGACCAGGCCGTGACAGTGGCGGGTACATATGCGACGCAGTGACAAGTAATGTGGCCCCTCCGGTTGGAGAGTGGGGGCTAACTTGCTAGCTTCGTCAACCCCACGGGGTAAGGTTCAAGTTAACATTACTTTGACGCATCCACACGCGAATCGAGTGGCGCCAAGCTCTCATCTGATAGTCTAATTGCAGTGTTAATTATTGCCTGGTCTTCGCTGGATCTTGGCCAAGTCGGCGATTCATGGATGCGAGCCTGCGGACCTCCAGTCCTGGAGATAGCGTAACCCAGTGGGACACTTTACCACCGGCTGTGAACAAGTTCTCTAGAGTGTCAATATTAGTATGATCATATCTTAATACTACTATGTACTATTACTCTGTCATCGGGACATGAGTCAGATTATCTACTTACACCACGGGCCGGACGGCTGGGAAACTTCCCCGCCGCGAGGACGGCCGAATATCCGTATGCAGGCGAGAATGCCGCCGATGGCTTTTATGGCAAGGGAATGGACCCCTTGCTTGGCGGCACCAGAGAAGCGTGGTGTTGGCACACAGACGGCATGCACGGTACATTTATGAAAGGTCTATTTGTGGCTGTGAAGGGGCAGGCACAAGGGATCGGCAAAGATGTCGTTTTATTAGGTTAGGTTGTTGTGGGCAAGGTATGTGGAAGGGTTCGGTTAAGCTTTTCTCATCCCATCTTGTCACGAGCTACGCGAAATAGCCCAATAAGCGCATACGGTGGAGAGATCGAAAGAGCCTTATTTTCCTACCAAAGGGAGCCTGGCGGTCAGACTTTAGACCAGAGCCCCTATTGCGGGTCCCCTACAACCAATCATATTCTAGCTCCCTGCAGCACATCTACCACTCCAACGCACTAAATCCCACACTACAGAACTTTGTGGCCGCGCAACTAGTCATTCAACCTTAACCCATGCTCCTGCTGTTGAATATAAGGTCCGGGAGGTGGGCGACATCATCCGGCGATCCTTTCTATCAGGGGGGCAAGTGGGCCATTTCGACAAGCTTCTCTAATCTTTGGTCGTGGTGCTTCAACACCGGCTGCCGGGAAATCCGCCAACATGTTCACCGTCAATGTAGTAAGTGCCGCTTCCTTCCGGTCTACACAACGTGCGCTCTAATCGCCCTTATCCGCTTAGGTAATAACGGCCGTGTTGCTCGTCATATCCATCTCGGCGTATTGTCTTCGAGTCTGGATCCGGGTCATCAAGGCGAAACAACACAAGTCCATGGAATACACACTTTTGTGGGCTCTCGTATGTGGTCTAGAACCACTGCCTTGCACTGCTCTCTTTCACTGACAGCCGGCCCATTGTAGCTTCTACAAATCGTCAGTACTGGGTTGCAGGTTCGCGTATACAGTCTACTTCAAACTCTAGAACAGAATCCCATGAACGTCGTTGAAATCGGAAAGGTTGACCACTGGTAACCCCAATTCTCTTGCTACGGAATCTGATCATGCTTGCAGATGTTCTTTGTGGGAGCCATCCTCCACTTTGGCGCTCTTTGGAGTGTGAAAATTTCCATCAGTCTCCTTCATATCGAACTCACACGGATGCTTCCACGGGTGCATTTTTGGGCGATTTGCACGTTCTGGTTGATGGTTATTACGCTGCCCGTCATCTACATTGTCTTAGTGCTTGGGTGCTTGCCCGTTCCAAAACGATGGGCGCCGCCGACGGGCCCAGGCTGCCGTCCTATTGTCAAGTCTTTTGATTTTGTCAGTACATATGAAATAAACTATTGCTCTCAGCTTGCAAGGGCTGACAATGATGCAGTGGGTCCATAACGCGATTCATCTTTCTACTGATATTATTCGTGCGTCTACTCTAATGCCACATTTCTATCCATTCGTGTGCTAACACGGGTGGCAGTTTGCGTCTTGCCATTCCCAGCACTAGCCAAGGTGTCCGAACGACGGCTCCGGATCGCAGTGTACATGGTTTACAGCCTTGGACTAGTTTCAATCGCCGTCACGATTGCGAGGATAGTCCTCCTCGCAACCGACGCCAGCCATAGCATCGAGAAGATCATGCTGCTCTCGCAAGCCGAGATCACGACTTGCATTGTGATTGGCGTCTTGCCTGGCGCGTCGTCTGCTTTCACCAGGAAGTACATCTATGGCATCTCCTCCTCATCTGCCCAAGTCGCCCGGCGTTCCAGCGCGGGCAGGACCAACTCAAAGCACCCCCACGATCCTCCCAAGCCAAATCCAGCAGACTTCATCGAGCTACACAGTAGGGTGCCCAAGGCAACATATTTTAGGGATCGGGACGACAGTGGGAGCTTGGCTGGTTCCACTGTGGAAATAATCCAAACGCCTGCAAAATCGGACAGAGGGAAAACAGAACAACTGCACACGATGAGATGATGTGGACACGGCTGGTAACTTCCCGTGCCTGGCTCTATAATAAAACTAGGCCTCCTAGTAAGCGGGAATATATTCCTGATATAACTTTGGTTTTATCAATAGGGACACTTTCATTGGGATGCTCAGCTTGCTTTAGACGTGGTAGCAGATCCCGCGCATCGAGCGGGTAACATTCATGGGGACGTTGCCAGTGGGCGTGACAGGCAGAGATGTGATTCGCGTGATGTGGACTATTTCGAAATGGCGAGATGCTCAATCATGCCATCGACTTCACCAGCTCTGAGATGTGGATAGCCGGCTAACAATCACCAATATGTCAACCGAATGGGGGGCGCACTAACAGGGCTGTTTCCTATCGACCGGACCCTGGAATGTTGGCTGCGATGTTTAATGACTGGACAACTCAACAACATTTCATCCACGAGAGGATAGACGAGCTTCTCGCCAACCCTCTCACAGCAGGCCGCGATGCTATAGCAATTACGAGTTCTCGTCCACAAAAAATGCCTTATGATTGCGTGGAAATTTTGGGAGAGGTACTCAGCTCACATAAAAAATGCAAGATCAGAGAGCTCTATCAGCTAATAATAGCAGTCATAAACTAATGTCATTCCAGACTCGGGTGACTGTCGCAGATAATATCGATAATTGCCAAAGTGCTCCAACCGACTCAAGCCACTCAAGTGTACCTAAAGAACTATCAACCCCCATAGAAAACCCTCTGCTGCATGCAGTCGGGCTATTTGTGCATTTGTCAGAGTTCAACTTGCCTCCGTACATTTGCTTACTTAGAATTTCACACTTAAGAGCATGATTCCTCTCCTAACGTAAAATGAATGATAGCACGCGTACTATGCTATTACTATTATAAAATAGGAAAGGATATAATCCTTCTAGCTCTACCTCAATACATCCTATGCCTTCTGTGCGTTCCTGGCCCTGTTCTTGCCCTAGCCCAGCCTGTACCTGGACCTGGACCAGGACCTGAGCCTGAGCCTGAGCCTGAGCCTGAGCCTGAGCCTGAGCCTGAGCCTGAGCCTGAGCCTGAGCTTGAGCTTGAGCCTGAGTCTGACCTGGCCCAGCCCAGCCCTAATCTGACCCTATAGCCTGGCAGCGGTTCGGCCCCTGCAATTCATCAGTTAGACCACAAGGAGTACGATTAGTAGCACATATGTATATAAATTCTAACTTCGTTACCTTTGTGTTTTAGGGGAAGGTTACAGTTAAATATACTCGGGGATGCCTACGCACAGTCTCCTTATTCTGACAATATTCTCTACCCACGCTCTTCCCAAGACTCGCTTGAGCAATCTGCCTGCATGCTGTTCGAAGAATTGCCACCAGCACCATGGGGACTAGAGCGGATCAAGCTCAAGTCTCGCGGTACATTGTGAAATACCGGGACGCCGAATCTACTGTGTATGCAACGCTCTAGGGGACCTTTGAGGAAGGGAGCACAAGCCGCGGCAATGAGGATAAAGTCCTCCACACGGCACATGGTTATCACGAAAATCGTGTTTCGCATCGCATCCTTGGTCGAACCCCTACGCCCCGTGTTCACCGATCTGACAATGACGGTAGCCAATGCGCAAAGGCCCATTGCCATCAGGATGATTACAAGGACGCGTTCTATCCGAGGCCTACTCAATTTCCAGATGAAAAGTATGGGCATGATAGCAAACGTTGCATCACTAACAGCTGCGGTTCCTGGTAAAATTTAGCAGCCCATTCTTCAGTCACCTAGCCTGTCTAGCACACTTACCGATAACAACTATATAAAAAAAAAAGTTGGATTGTACTTGCGTCCAGCATTTGGCGTCAGGCATGTGTTCCCACATAGCGTGGAGGGGAGAACATCGAAGGAACTGGGCTAGATTGAAAGAGAATGGCGCTGCAATTTGGATGAAAATAAAAGCGTAAAGAACGATTCTCCATTGAATAGACGGGTCGAATTGGAGAAGCAGACATGCTGTCGACATCCTTGCGAGATATGCAACCCAAATGGCTAGGACGGACAGCCAAAACTGGTAATACTTTATCTCAGTTTTCGCTTCTGGCGAGATGTAATAGCTGGGGCGGCCAAGTCCTTTGGTAATAGCAAGCCCTAGTAAGACTAGAACGGGAATCTCTAGTACCTATAGGGGTAATCAATATTTATTTTACACTTCAGCGATGTTGCCCAACGGACTAACCACAGCTAAGGAGATGAGAAAATCTGGGGTTTTCAATCTTCTCTTGGGCACTAGGTGCGTGTAAATCCGAGATGCGTAGAGGAGCAAGCACAGAACAAAACCAGCTAAGAGAATAGCCAACGTCCTTGGCCCAATGTCAGTGTCATCATCTTGAGGCGACGACTTGCCCATTCTGATGGCGGTTCTGGATAGTTGACAGAAAGATGAAAGAAATTAAGGCGGGATTTTGAGAGCAGAGACTCGGCATGCGCCAAGTGGATACATGCATATATAAACCTGGCAGGACGAAGTGACGATTGGCGATGTCTGGCAGCTATATGGTCCCCCGATACCCCATGGCCTTGAAGAAAGTTGCCACCACCACAATAACGCCATGCATAGTGGCGGTCATCCAACGGCGCCAGTTGGTTGGAGGCAACAACCCCTGTGAGGGACATGACTAGCTGGCGTTTCTCCAGCGGTCTGATTATGATGCCAACACCCGTTGGTCAAAGCGGGGTCTGTCAGAATTTACATCCATGTAAAGGGGACAATCCAGAGTGCTAAGAACAAGCCGAAAAACTTCACAGTAAGTTAATAAATCTGAATCTATGGTCTAGGGTTATTTCGAACTAATACTTCTTTTCTCGCAGTCACAAGAATAAAGCAGACGCTTATGAGCAGGCCGGGACTGCCGAGAACCGGACAGGCAGCACCCAACCCACAAGCAGCCATAGATGCAGCATGCGGTGCTCAGAATTGGTAATTACACTTTGTATTGGTGCTGGGAATGTTATCGCAGCAAATCTTTATTTATAGGTGACGTCACCTTTTTCTGGTTGCGCGCCAGTTCAGGGGCTTGAACTCAGAAGAAAGAATCGCTCTACGCAATGACTGAGCTCACCGTGCGATGCGGTGTGTACTAACGATGATTTATGATGATTTTTATGGATATCTCAATCAATTCCAAAGCGTGCAAGAGAAAATGAGCGACATGGTTCATGAACAAGTCAATACGATAAGTGGAGTATATCGCAGGGCAATCACATGCTTGTTCATTCGCAGAAGGTACACAGAATATACACATGGAAATATCCGACTTCTTACGTCACAATTTATCATGAGACGTTCTGAGTTTGCGTCCAACTTCCCATTACCAATGGCTTTCAGATTGGGTGAGTTTCTACAGCAGTAGAGTGACCCACACCACAAGCCAGCATGGCAGAAATCTAATCAATTTGATCTTTTTCGATGGGCTCTTCGGCACATGATTGCACAATTCAATTTGATGGCTCCACAATCTGGACTCGACCACCATTGACACGCATGAGACCGTAGGACAAATTACCTTGTCATGCTCTTTGCGTCACTGAGTATACCGTTTTCTGGACCATGCCGGTCAAATATTAACTCTCTGTGACTTCTTTCTGTGGGTGGATGTGTCTCGTCAGAGATAGTTGGGCACCTAGGCTATGAGAAATACCACCCACCAATAATGTTCGTGAGTCCTGATACACTAATTACAACTAGGCTTCGTTGATAGGTGAAGACGGTGAGATACTACCACACCTTGTGGAAATGTAAGATGTGATCAAAGTGTCAAATTATTCACAGTGCAAGCTGGGACCGCCTCCCGCATCATGCACTCTCTGGATCAGGTGCTTGGTAATACGCCTGAGAACATGATGAATCACAAAATACCCTAGTATCGAAGCAGAAGTACAAGTGTTGATGGCCAAGGCCAAGAGGACCTCAAGAATCCGTCGATCCATCTTTATCTTCCGGTCTAGTACGCTTGTGACCTTTCTTTTGTTGAGATCCGTTGCTTGACGGATCAATGGCTATTCCGATCCATTGGTGGCTGGGATGTGGATGTCTTCTTGTCAACAGCTTCCGCTTGTTAGCGCTAGTTTTCTTCTTCTTCAACCAATACAATATGCTCATTTTAACATCTTTACCTTTCCTCTGTAGACCTTGCAGACTTGACAGACCCTCCATGCCCCACTCCTGGCTACGCCGGTCGATTGGGAGGTGCCTTTGGTGATGGAACTGCCACTGTGTTTGGCTGCAATGGCTGCGGCCTCTCGTCCTGCTGCGTGGCCTGAGAATTTCCCTGGAAAACTGCTGTGGCTACCGTTCATGTCCAATCCTTGCAACAACGTCAATCTTTCTGTGCGCGGTCGGATAAACCTTGCCGTCGTTCCCCTGAGGCTCGGAAGACGTCAGCCACTGTGGGTACGGTAACTCCTGATAGAACGTGGAAATTCGCTTTTAAGCGGAACTCCTAGGAAACCCATTGAAAGCTAGGCCGCGGCGAAAAGCATAGGAATTGTGTGTTATAATTTGTTAAATTGGACCATGTTGGAACACCTAGGCGCAGGGTGGTCACGTGAGACTAGGGGGTCTTTCGTGACCGAATCGGGGAGGGCTCGCCGAGCCCTCGCTAGGCTAGACCGTACTAGTAAGCTAGGAACAGCTATACCTCCCTGACCTCAAGGGGCGGGAGCTTAAGGGGAAGCTACACAATACACACACACGTTACAGGGTCATCATCGTGGTCACCTATGCTATCCAACAGATCCACACTAACAAAACCGTACGGGGCCGAACTCTTTTGAAGCGGTTGCATATTTTTCGGTCCTCTCTACTTCCAGACCCCCCAGGAGACTGGACAGTTGGCGCGTCCTGAATGTTATTCCGTGGCTCCGCCTCGCCCACTTTTGCCACCCTTCAGCCTCCATGATAGGCCCCGCCAAGTGTGCCAAGGCCAATGCTTAAATGGCACCACTTGCTTTACCTTGCTGAAGGGACAGCTGTGCCCTTCCAAACTCAACAGAGCGACAATATACCGCCAGGTATTTCTCGACAGCATCTCTGTCAGTCAAGCTCTGAGCAACCACACCCGCGGTTCAAGGAGAGAAGCGGCGCGAAGGTGGCAATCAGCTTTACCGAGTCATGCAACCGGAGACCGCTGAGGGAAGACGGGCAATTCCGTCATCTCCAGTGGCTGGCTGTCCAACGTACAGGTAGGGTTTCAATATTTGCTTTTTCGGTACGCATGGGTAGTCCTGGGTACACACCCACGTCCTACATTCTATACCAAACATCGAGGTATCGAAGACTACCCATGGGTGTCCAAAAAAGCAAAAATTAAAACCCTACGTACAGGTCATTCTCCCACCCATCCACTAGCACTCGCAGGGACGAGCGGAGTTGGATGATGTGACTGGCAGCCAATTATTAACGAATGATTTCCTTTATTTCTAGAAGCGTCCTTGTTCAATCGTCGTATTTGTTGGTATATACAATGTCCATTTCAAAAGTTTTGTCCCAAGAAAAAGCTATAAGATTAAGGCAACCAATCAAGCCAAAGGTAAGTCCGTTAAGTACTTCTCATTTTACGCAAGCCCCAGACGACTAAGGATTATAGCACAACGTGTTTCCATCTAGTACCTACTCCCGCTAAAGCTATAGGGTCGTAGCGGATGTTGTAGAAATACTGGCTCATCCTCTTTGTACCTCAGGTAACCGACAAGGATTAATGGAGGTGGCGTCTTTAGCTTGGGATAAATTTTTTGAAATGTCCCTCCGTACTCCGCAGCATGCACTCCGTACAGATGTATGTATTTCGAGTTAACGATACTGCTAGCAGGTCGTTAGTGCGCCACCAGGCTATTTCCTCCTCCCCCTTTTTCTTTTTGGAGTGTGGACGCGGATGCCATGGCGGATTCGCGTTTGGCCAGTTCGGGACCTACGTGCATATTAGCATGCCCCCAACTCACCAGGACGCGTAGGCGCATAAGAACCCGGGGACGGTACCATCGCTTTGTCCAAAGGGTGCTTCCCGCCTACTAGCTATGATCCCAACACTGGTGGCGAGAAGTTCTCCTTTCACTACAGTCCCTTGCCTCTAAAGTTGGGGTCTATACTTGCACTGTCTCGCAAATTAGGATTCGAGCTTCTTCGTTCTCGCAGAGACGGCTTTTGGATCATAGTATGGTCCTGAACCAACCGTGAGAAGTAAGAGCGACCGATTGTTGCCTGCAATGGGTCAACATGCTCCCCCCGTGGACGACCTTGGGCTACGCAATCTCGCAATCATTACCCCAATTTTTGCTCTTGGCATCCTTCTCTTCCTGGTGAGAATCTACACTCGCGTGGTTCCGACTTACAAGCTGAACGCTTCGGACTACATGCTATCGGCTGCTGTGGTGAGTAGCAGAAAGAGCACGATGAAGGCCATTGGACTCTGATCGCTTGGGCAGGTTGCAGAAATCATTGCGTTCTCATTGTTTGCGACGGCCATTGACAATGGGCTCGGGAGTCCCAACTATTATCTTACTCCTGAAGATATCGTCAAAATCTCCAAGCTTCTGTTCGGGCTCGTTTTTGTGGGACGGTGGTCGGCGTCTTTTGCCAGAATCTCTGTCGCATGTCTCTTGCTCCAGTTTGCAACATCAACAGGGTGGAAGCTAATCCTCTGGGCCACCCTTTTTTTTCAAGCAGCAACTCTTCTTGCTAGTGAGCTCTTTCACCTGCTACAATGTCATCCGATCCAGGCCCTATGGGAAGAAGGTCCCAATAGGCAATGTGTACACCCAAAGCAAGCCTGGATAATTGGCTACCTGATCGTGGGTAAGCATCCGCAACACAGCTCTTAGACTACAGTTACTGATTCATCAAAGGAATTGGAATAGCCGGCGACTTGGCGGTTGCCATCATGCCCATGTTCCTGATCTGGAGGTTGAGCAGGCATGTCGTGGAGCGGTGTCTCATCACTGCCCTGATGGGGCTCGGTCTCATTGCGACTGGTGCCGGCGTGATGAAAGTCATCCATATGAATATGACCGATTTCACATCCCCTGACACCTTCCGACAAGCGATGCCTGTACTGCTATGGTGTCGGATAGAGGAATTCATCCTCGTAGTAGCTGCTTCCGCCCCGCTCCTCAAGGCGCCGATTGAACGGGTCCTGCATCGACTGGGCTTTCCTACTTTCCAGAGCACCCCGAGGGATCTGGAGTCGTTTCACTCTACCTCTGCCCAGGTCTCAAAGAAAGGCCACTGGTACGCTCCCTGGCTACGGCAAGAGAAGGAAGGCAGGTCAGCACCGGGAGAGCAGGGATGTAATCACGTGTGCCGACTTGAAGCTGGAGACTGCGATTCAATGCATACCGATCAGTCGTGTTGACATGGTCGAGGTAACTCGAGCGGTGCATTCCCATAGTCCTACTAGTCTACTTGAGAGAATGATCTACGGTATCATATACTGGTACAGTAAGAACCAGAACCACGAACCCCGTCCTTTCTCCCTATAATGTTCATCCCTAAGAAACTGATGGTGATTGAGGAGCGGGTGACCGTCTCCATTCTATCCAACAGGGCTTCAATGTGCGTTTGCGATGAAAAACCGATGAAGTAAAAGCAGAAATTGGACGTTGTAGGGGTTTTTATTAGATCATGACGAAATCGGGAAACGGATATGTACAATAAGCAACTAGTGCCCTGTTGGTTGAAAGCCACTGGGTGAAATAAATTGTGTGTGTCGAGCGGTGGCCGGCGACGACTCTCACCACCATGCGGTGCTGGCTGGGACCCTGCGAATGCCATTGCCTGATCTCAACTCCCTGAGTCGTGCATGGTTGATCTGAGGGGAGTGGCCTGTGACTACACCGTAGTACAACATCAAGCGAGATCCCCATTTCTCAATGAGGCTCTTCATCACGTCATACAGCACGGAATTGACCATTTGATAGGACTTTCTAAACTCTCAGGTAAAGACCTTAGAGAGAAAAGTAAAGCAGTCCTAGTAGAAGGGAAAGGCGGGGGAGGGGGGGTTCAGGGTATTTATCTTAGTCATAGCTGAGCTTAGTGAAAATAAGGCGAATGAAGTAGATCTATTTAATATTACCATTTAAAACATCGCCTCTCTATTAAATGTCACATCAGCCATCCGTCAACTCTACTACTAAAATCTGTGCAGGGTGAGAGAGAAATGTAGAGACTCAGCTCACTACCGTCCACGATGCCAACGACGTCCCCCTGGGTTCGTGATGTGAGCGATGCCAATATTATCCATATTTCTCACCGGGTAAGATGCTTACTCGTAAGTTTCGTAGGCTGAATTGATAAGGAAAGCCATGTTACAATGCTTAGTGGGTAAACCCTCCAACGCATACGGCTAAGGAGACCCCCGCATACTTCGCACCGCCTGGAGCACTGGGATCAAATCCAAGAGCGGAAATATCTTCGAGCCAGGTGAGGTCATTTGCACTAACGATTCTCGGGTCATAGCTGCGGGCTTCCTCCAACACGCTGACAGACTCTTCTTCGTCGTCGTTGTCAGCACTGTCGGTCGAGCTTGGACATCCTGATGTTGCGCCTGCAATGATCGCTATTCGGTCATCCGCTACAATCTCCTCACTCACACTCTGCCGGTCGCCCCCCGAGTCGTCGTCTGAATTTGAGCTCTGCCCGTCCGCTGACCCGTCGTCATTAGCGTTCGCTTTGACGTCGGCAGCGAATGATAGAGCCAAGCACTATCCTCCGCGCGACGTCGGTCCAGAGCCCGTCGACGGACCTTGGCGTAGGTGTGCGAGTCCGCATCCGCGATCTGGCAGTTCTCAGTGCTGAGAGGCGCGGCGCAGATGGCGCAGTAGCTCTCGTAATCTGCGAACATATTTGGTATTTTCAGTATAAACCCATAGACACTCCGAACGAAAGGCTCTCAGAGGACGAGCGCAAGGGTAAAAGAGGGGCAGCCGCCACCTTCCTGCCTCAGGCCAACACTGTGGCTGGCATCCTCCGTTTGACACTTCAGGTAGTCACGTGGCACTGTCTCGAACTGAAACTAACCCTCAAGTTACCCCTTTATCGTAAGCTACCTACATACTGTACTTACCCACCTGCCTAGGAACCTAGTTATCAAGACCCGTGGACTTCGCCACCATATCATCCCGATGGGTAGCTCCAAACCTGCAAAAGGTATGTCTCTCGAGCCAAGCCGCCTAAGAGAATGCAGCGGCTCATGGAACAACACGTTCGCCCCACCACCACTGTCTTGTGCATGGGGCCCCTTAGCTGACAACTGGGGTCATTACAGGATGCTATCTCTGCATGAGACGGCGAATCATCTGCGATAAAGCCATCCCGCATTGCAACAAATGCAAAGTAAAGGGCCTTGCATGCCCTGGGTATGGTGTACGTTTCCGCTTTGTGCCAATCAACACCGTCATCGCTCGAGGAGATCCACGGATGGCTTCGTCGGGAACCATCAACCCCGCTCCTGAAGCTGCTAGTCGCCTAGCATCCAACAGCTCCCAGGGGTGGAGTCAAGGCACATTGAGCAATCCTCAGGGGGTGTTTCCTCAGACCAAGCCCCTTACCCACGGCCGCGGGACGCCGCCACCCAATCAACGGTACACTGGTTTAATTATTGCACACAACGAAAACCCACACTTGGGTGGCTACTGGAATGTCATCCAATCTGGGGCTAACAGACCAGCGGGTGGTTCTGTAGATGACTTGAGGTCTGCACCTTACCGCTGGTCTATCCCTAAAGCCCATTCCTTCACTCCTCCGTCGGGTCCAATCCCGCGAATAATGGACCCTATCGACGCCATGACACGCTTTCTATTAGACCACTGTAAGCTCACCCTATTCATGATTTGAGCACAAATGACGTTGTTAGTTGCTGAACGAGTCTCCTCTCTCATGATATCGTTTGATGGCAATGGAAACGGATACCGAGACTACGTGTTGCCGTTGGCTCACGTAGAGCCCATGATCCAGCAGGCTGTCTGTACCACTGCCGCATTTCACCTTGCTCAACACATGCCACACTTACTTGGACATGCTGAGAAAACTCGAGCCGTCATCATCCGAAATCTACGTAAAAGATCTCATTGCATAAGTGCTTTAGATGACGTAACATGGGCCGTCATCAGCCTCTTGATCCTAGGAGAATTATTTACGGGCAGCGAGGATATCAGACCTTTATATCACACACTCACATCATTTATGGCAGCCCGCGGGACCATGGATCTAACATCACCATTGGCCCAGTTACTAACTATGCAAGCACGCTTGTACGTTTGTTTCGCTCGTGGATGCGTTTTCACAACGAACTAACGATACCATCTAGAATCTCATTCTTTTCTCGCCCTTTCATGGCCGGATATGAGGACACATTCGCTGCCAGCCGGGTGTTTCCCAACCCAATGGGATCAACGCTGGAGTTGAACCCAGGAGGGCCCAGTGTGCAAGACAACCATATGCTGCCACAAGACCTCGACTTGCACTACACTGCCTCGGAAATATATCTCCTACGAGAAGAGTCGCGCGTGGTTCTTGTAAATGAAGTCCGTATGACCGGCCTCCTTCAACACCTACGAGTACTGTTAGAACACTCGAAATACAAACCCGGCTCATACACTTTGGTATGGCCCTGTTTTCTTGGAGCTGTGGAGGCACGTTCCGAAGACGACCGCCGCTTTTTTTCTGAGCACTTGCGTCGCATTTGGGAAATGGCAGGCTCCGAAACTATGCCAAAGACACTAGATAGAATGCCTACTGCATGGGAGCGGGGGGCATTAGGGGGATGGACTGAGCGGTTTTCTGCTAAGGACCAAGGGCTATAAATGGGTGATGGATTATCCAAGTCTGAGATGGTGCGAGAAAGTTTATAATTGGTTAGAAAAAAAAGTGTACATATAAGGGATTGGCCCCAAAGGGGCTTAAGCGGCAGCTAGCGCTACGACTTTCCTCTGATCTGGCAGATTCCCCGCCGCTGAGGCAAAAGGGAAAGTAATGACTTAACTGGAGGTTGAGTCATCTACTCCGTAGCTGCACCTATAGCTAGGACCTGTTGAATTGGACCATGTTGGAACACCTAGGCGCAGGGTGGTCACGTGGGACTAGGTTGTCTTTCGAGACTGGATCGGGGAGGGCCAGACCGTATTTCGCTCCTGCTCGTGCTCCCGTTCGTGCACCTGCCCTAGCTCTGGCCCGGCAAGGGCTCCAGGCCGGCTCCGACCCCACCACAAAATCGCCAGCAATGGCATCTCGGCAAGTCATGACTCAAGGACCGACCAAATGCGATCCAGAAGGCAAACCAGAGCCCGTAGACAAGCCTTGAGACGAGCTTGGGAGCGTGACCGTCTAATACGTGCCACGCAATACGGAGAGGAACTCATTACCCTCAATGGCACGCTGACTACTGTGTTTACTAACGGCTGGGGAGGTTGAGTATTACTTCTGACTGCACGGCGAGAACGAGCAGATCAAAGGCTGATCCCTAACAAGCGACCATGAAACGTTCCGACAGGGAGCCATTGCGTTTCGAAATGGCAGGGATTGGGCAAAACAACGAAGAGACAAGATCATTGCTCAGGCAAATGAGAAGGTTTGTGCATGTAGTATCTGATTAAACTTTTGATCGCTTGGTTAGAAGTGCATCGTTATGACGGATTTATTATGGACTTTTTATATTTTCCTCCTGCCACGCCCACGCGTGCCCATGACCGCATCCAACGACACAACCATTTGTAAACCCGAACCCCATATGCCCTCCCTCTAAGCTATATTAGAGATATTGATATTGACGTCTCCTGCTATCGCATGAGTCGAGAATAAAAACGCCGCATGGCCGCATTCCACTTGACCCGTTTTTGGCCTAGATAGCATCCCATGTCGTAGTCTTGGCCTCCTGCCGCTCTCTCATGTGCAATCCCTCCTCTACTCGCACCTGCACATCGGTTCGCATGCGGATGCCCTTGTCCACATCGTCCAGCTCAACAAACTCGGTCGTCGAATCGCCCGCTGACACCATGACCCGGCAACTCGCGCCGTCGCTCTCGCGGTCGACGATGCTAGCCTGCCTGATGTATCTGGTGGCTCCGGGCCAGTCGCCGCGGCACTGGGCGTCAGTAACCGTGTGCGGCGTCTTTTTGTTGGTACTCTCAAGGCGGCTACGGAGGCCGAGCTTATACGAGACGAGGCGGAGGAGTGGTTGGAGGGTTGGGAAGCAGCCGCACCAGAGGCCGACGTGGAGTTCGAGGGCGGCCCAGGTGGTAACGCGGATAGCCTTATAAGTACTATGACACCAAGTTAGCCATAGTATCTGATGATTAGGCGAGAGAAAGATAAAGAGACGAACGTGTTGGTTGCAAAGTCAGCAGTGACTATAAAGCCAAACCGGACGACTCCTGTAATCACAGCAAAAAGGCCAACACAAAAGACAAGGATAACTTTAATGGCCTTAGAGCTAAAGGTCATATTATTGTGGATGACCCAAATGGGTAGGCCGAAGAGCGCCAAATCGATGCAGATTCCTACAATAGAGTGGGCCCACATCATATCGGCTTCCTTATCTTTGCTGACGCAAATACGATCGGGCTTAGCAGCATTAAAGAGGTCCCCAATGGGTCGGCATCTAGTAAGAAAGAAGAAGAATGTGACCAAGGTAATGGCAACAATAACGAAGCCTATGCCCCAGATATATCGTATGTAAATGCCTAATCATTGTTGTTAGTTCACTGGTCGACAAATTGTACATTTTCATTTCCAGGAACACTCACGGTCTTTGCTTAGCCGGGGCAGGAAGGCCAGAATAGATAGGCGAACAAATCCACTGCTAAGGATAAAGACGAGTTCGCTAATAGGCAATATCTAAGTCCATCCTTATATTAGTTAATTGTTCTTGTCGTATCTGCTGTGGTATGCTATATAGTACCGAAAAGAAGGCAATGATCTGCTCGCTGGAGACCTGGTCCATTGGCGTCCCGGATCCATTGTGGACTTGGACGATTTCCAAAGCTGAAAAGGTAATGCAGAGGCCCTGGTGAGGAATCGTCAGCTTCCAACTGGACGGTTCTAGAGCAGCTGCTTACAAAAGCGACAGTAGCTATAAGGTCGTCCAATCCAAGTGCCTTGGTCATCCATCCCCGGATGTAGAGTCGCAGAATTATAATAATGGTGGTAATGAGGATGAGGGCGATGTTGAGGCCACGCATGGCATGGCCCTGGGACTCAATGGGCTCGCCTGACTCTTTGGGTGGATCCATTTTGTTACTTTCTGTCGCTGTTCTTTTGGTTATGGAATGCTGCGAGGCGCCCAGCCAAGCTCACGAGATAACGTCTTTAGCTTAGCAGCCAAGGAGGTGTCGTTTATCAGGGACTCGAGCAAAGCAAGTTGTTATCAACAAAGTTCAAACTTGTAAACGACGCCGTTACAGTAGGGGATGGGGGAGAGAATGCAAGTCTTATTATCTCGACAATCAACAGACACTGGTTCCAAGGCTCAAGCGTAACAAGCATCCCAGTGGCAGTAAGCGCGGAGCTAGCCTCCCCAGGACGCCATCGATTGAGAATGCCATGTTGAAATATATGCTGTAACATTTTGAGCATCCTGCCCTCGAGTCAAGTCGGTCCAGCCTAGCCCGATTAGGGAGCGAGGCTGGGCTAAGAAGCACCCCGCCTCAGCGCCACGTCCATGAACAACTTTCTCTCGCAACAAGCTGAAGGGCACGAAAGCAAGAGAACCCCGAGTAGTCAGGGCAGTAAATGGGGAATCGTATAAGGTCTATATTGTGCGTGTGTGTAGTCTGGCAGATAGTGATGCAAGTGCCCTGTGGCTCGGCGAGGCTATTCATGGTACTTTCTTGGGAACGAAGAGTACCTTTTTGTGATGGACCCCGTTTCTTGATTTCTTCAATCTTCCCTTGCAAGAGATGTCACCATCATGGCCGAGGTAAGACTGGAACCTCTTAGGTTCTAGTTGATCAGCGCATTCCGAGAAACACGGGGTTTAGGAGGTTCGTGTAATGACTCTAACAAGATGCTTAGCAAGACGCAGGGCTCTGACTCGCAATAATGCAGACGGGAGGGTGTAGTCACATGGTGACAGACCTAATCAGTATTTTGGTATGGTTTAGGACAGAGATCCCCAGGGTTGGACGATGGAGATGGTTCCAAAGAAAAAGGAATATAATAGACCAGATCGATGTATGTATGTACGATGGATCATGGACGATATTAGGCACCAGAAAAGACAACTTTTTCTCATCTCTAGTCCTCGAGACTAACGTGGTGTATCGGGACTGGACTGCGATGCAAGTTGAGCAGCTAAGAATCCATCCGCATTGATGAGCGGAAGGACCCGGAGGCGCATGCCCGTGCCCGCGAGTTATTCACCAGCTAACCTGTTGCGTTGCGATTCTCTACCTCTAGTTGACTTCTCCTCCCAGGGTGGCGCCCGTGATGGCGCAGCTGAGTGACATTGGTCCGTGTCCGAGCGGGCCGTGGCGCAAACGCCACACAGTCCGTCCCTCCCAAAGAATGATTATCAATGGCCCGCGTTGGGTAGGGCTCTCATCAGTGGGCATGAGGACAGAAATGGGAGAAAGAAATAAGACGGCGGGAGACTAATCATAGCGTGAAAGTATAAAGAGAGAGAGTAAAGCGACCCATGTAATTATTTAGTAAACCGTTAATCCTAGTCTACAGCCACATAACTCTCATGACTCAGTCTCTTGAGGGCATGCTGGAGGAGGACGCTCTGCAGGTCGTGCATATACTTTGTGAGCCATAGGTCAGGTGGGGCTCCATAACCGGAGCTGGCTTTGGTCTTAAAACAGCCAATAGAGATTCATGCCCATCACCTCTGTTGTGTTACAGTATCATTTCCACTGACTCTTGCAATTCTATGTTTTGATAATGACCTGTCATTTTGGAGAGCAAAGCAGGGGAGGCCAGCCTGAGTGCCGCTTGCGGAAACTTTCAATCGGCTCGTCCCCTTCCTAGCCCACATCACCGACACCACTAATGTCCCCAACACGGAGTGTCCAGCAATTGTGTCCAGGTGCATCCACCATGACAATCTCCCGGTCGGCGTCGTGGACTGAAATACTCGTCTTCTACCCCGACTCACACATGTCGCCGCGGATACAACTCGACTCATAAGTAGAGTCTTGGGTGAGTCGATGGCCATGACGTAAGCTTTTGAATTCATGGCGTAAGGCAGGATAATTAATAGCGCCTGGGACAAGACAGTTTTAGGAATTCTACATAATTCAGAAAAGTATTCCTCACACTTGGCTTGGTCCCCCCGTAGCGGGGCTCAAGGCTTGATCAGACAGCTGGAGCGCCTCGTTGATTGCTTAACCTGTGATCAATGCTCAACCTTTTGCCCTGTGGCGCAATGGCTTAGAGGCGCGCCGTTACACAAGGCACCCCAAAAAATTGCAAGACGAACCTAACCATTTAAGTCTTAATACGAGTAAGCAAAATAAAATCCTTGAGCTGGTTTTCTCGCAGATAGTTCGATCAGAAACGTAAAACTAGGCTGTTCTCTAGCAGCTCGGAAAAGATGTGCAACGGCTGGGTCTCGTTGATTCACAGCACCACGTTGTGCAATGGTCAATCTGGATCCAAGGGACAAACCGGTCGCAGGGCCTATGTTAGCAGATGGATCAGGGGTTGTTGAGCAATGAGTTTGGGGTGTTACGTCTGATAAAGTCAACCGGACTGATACGTAATAGTCAGGTAGATTGAGGTAATCAAGTGTTATTGATAGCTAAGGAGCAATGGTTTAATCTAGAAGGAAATGCACGATTTTGTGCTTCAAGGAGATGTCGTAAGGGGCAGCCACCGCGGAGACTCGTGGAAGAAAAGACTGGCCGTAATAAGAATGATGGCCACGGGGATCTGGCAGAGTATGGGCTTTTACCACGCCCAGTTCGTGGTAAACTTGGATGAGCCAATGAATATCTGGTCCCGCCGTCAGCGTTCAGGGCCGGTCGTTAGAGACCTGCAGGTTGGAATACTCATTGCAGCAGCAACCACACTCCCTGATGCCAGACCGACGTTATACAGGCTTGTCAACATGCCAACCCGGAAAATAAATATGATCATATGCCCTGTTGTCTTTTGGTGTGACGTTTAGTCTTAGAGGATGATTGCTTCACATCCGTTGCTGTTTCGGCGTGTTGTGTAACCGGTGTTGTGTTACTGGTTTAGATGACGAGTTGTCCATGTTTTCCCCCCTAATGAACGTGTTCGTGGGGAAAGGGTTGGGAAATTTCAAGCACGATGAAACTCAATGCATCTGGTCTGGGATGCTACTAACGTGATAAATATTTTGTATGCGCTTTGATGACAGTGATGATGAAGTATGCTGAGGAAATCCAAGCCGGGGGTTTTGGACGGCCCCTGACAACTTTAACCAAACACAGTCGGGATAGGCCCGGGCTGGAGCTTGCTGCCGGGCTCCATGGCCTTCGGAGCCTAGCTTGCGGGGTGATCATGCGTTTACCCTACGGCAATAACTCTCCCCGAGCATATCTACTTGTCTTGGCCCGCATGACTCGGAACAGGACCAGGGTATTGCCATCCTCGGCATGCCGATGTGAAGGTAACCCGGATTGGGCCGTGAGGTTGGATTTTTAGGAGTTCTGTGAGGTGAGGTGCCGTGGACATATTCTCGTGTCAGTGGTCCATCCCATTGGGAGGTTTTACATCTTCCCTGGCCCACCACTATTGGCACAGCTAATCAAAATCTGCTGCAGGTGGGCGCCAAGTTCATCGACACCCAACCCATCCGTGAACGGCAATTAGTACTGGGCGTACGGATCAAGCACCTCTCTTCCCTCGTGGCCGAGACAAATTGAAATGACAGGGCCTGTAGTCGGATAGATCTAAAAGCAATGCACGGCGTCATCCATGTTTGCCCCGGCTCCACATCCCGAACCACCCAACCCCATATTTCGCAACGGCCAGTAACTAATGCTCGGAAATGCCGAGATAGTCCATAATGCAGTCACCCGGATCAACAAGCACCAGTTCACAACAGAGATTGCACAGTTCGTTTGGTGTGGCATGGCCACTATTCTACACTTCGATGGATTTGTCGACGGACAATATAACGGCATATCTGGGAGTTACTTGCTGGCTGTAGGTAGCCTGAAGACCCGCGCCATACCTTCAGCCATGCGCAGGAACATTAACGTATACTGGAAGCTCCGGGGTTACTGCAGCTCCGGCATGCCACCCGCTTCCCTCCTCCAAACCCCACCGATGTAGTACATGATGTGTTTTTGAATGCTCGATCCCCCACGCTATAACTCGAAATTTTTGGCGTAGACGAGCAGATTACCTATGTAGTACCTAGTAGGTGCCTAAACAGCCAATCATAGAGAAAGGTGACTTCCAATGTTGGCGACCCCTTCTCGGGCTAGCCGAAGCCAGCTTCTCTGGGACGGCTTCCCGCACGGCTTCCCGAACAGCCTTGATGTGTCCCTTCGGAAGCTGCTTGCCTCCAGGAGATCTCGCGCTGAGTAATTAGCGCTTGGCTCGGATCCTCGACCTTTCTAGGCCTGCCGAATATGGCCCGCGCTACATAAAAGGCGAGTGCGGCAAGGCGAACTTTCTCAACCCCCCCAGCCCTAACCTCGAATTCCAGAAGCAACCTTCGTAGACGAAATGGCGACCTCATGTCAATCGCGGCAACGTATCGTTGAAACCCTCTTCCAGCAGTACCCAAAGATCCCATACGCCGTACCCCACTCCCCCGACTATGGCGCGTTGCGCGCAACGTTTATCGTGGACAACCCAGCTGTGCCCATCGCCATTGCGCGACCACAGAACGCTGAGGACGTCTCAGTGATAGTGTCATTTTGCGTCTCTCACGGCGTGCCCTTTGTGGTTCGCTCTGGCGGAAATAACCTCTTCGGCAAATCGCAGGTTCAGGACGCTCTTACGATTGACATGCGAGATATCAAGTACTGCCATGTGAACGACGGTCAGAGCTACGCCAAGGTTGGCGGAGGAATTCTCGCAGGTACCTTGGTAGAAGCTTTGTCTAAGGCGGGCGTCATGACGGCTTCCGGCATGGTTCATTTTATTGGCTACTTTGGGTGGGCAGCCTATGGGGGGTATGGGCCGTTTTCGGGCAACTTTGGGTACGGGTTCGAGCAGATAATTGGCGCAAAGGTAGTCAATTGGAAAGGAGATATCTTGGATGCCGATCAGGAGCTACTGAAAGGCATCCGAGGAGCCGGCGGTTCTTTTGGTATCGTCGTCGAGATTACAATTGCAGTTCGCCCTCTCACAGAGGTTGGTTTGTCCTGCAGTCCCGCGGCCCTGTTCACGTCCAGAAACGCTCATAACAACTAGGTTCTTACCGGGTTTATACAATACGATGCCAACAATGTCGAAGCTACCGTCACGAGCTACTGCCGAGGTGTCCAAGAACTTCGCGCTACGCAGTGGCCGGGCCAGCTGAGTGTCGCCCCGATGTTCTTGTGTACTCCGGACGGGTTGAAGCTGCTCTCGCACTTCATGTGGAGCGACGACAACGAAAGCGTCGGCCTGGAATGGCGTGAAAGGGTCTCGAAGCTGGGAGAAACCATATGCAGTGCTGTGCGAAAGACAACAATCCTCGATGGGATGAGTGATTTCAACTCGACCATCCCGCTGGACGGTCGCGGGTCTGTCAACACCATCAACCTCCGCTCGCTGACTGACGAAAGCATTGCCGTGATGGCGACATACGTCCAGAGTATGCCCAGATATGTTGGTAACGGTTTCGCGATCCACATCGCTCCCATGCCCTCTAAAACAACCCTTCAAGAATCTGTGTTTGGGGCAACCGAACCTCACTACATGTTGGAGATTCTCGCTACGCCACGATTGGAAGAGGGTCTAGAGGAGTCGCGGAGATGGGAGGCAGACTTCATACGTGAACTATTGCGGACAGAGTCCGAGAATATCCTCCCAACCACGTACATTAACCACACTCCACCAGGCCGTACCACGCTAAAACAGATTTTTGGAGTCAACTTCCCGTTTGTCCTGGCGCTCAAGCAGAAGTATGACCCGAATAATGTTTTCAACCTAGCTGTACCGTTTTCGTATATTCCCCTCACAAACACGGAGGACATGCCCGAAATAAATGAAGAATAGGGGGCTGCCAAAATGACGAAGAGAGAAAAGTACCCATTACATCAACCTGTTACGACCAAGGAAGGGTTATATGAATGGAACTCGTCACGCTCGGGGGGGCAAGCGAAATCGCTTGAGGATGCAACCTATGAATAGGTAGGCCATGTATGGTGTGTTCTCGGTCGTGTCCCCTAAGCTAGGCGAGCCCAATGCTAAAGAGTGTCTCATCACTGTTCTTCTTAAGCGTTTAATCGTCAAGATCATCTTACTTATTAGTCTGGGCTGAATAGGGAACGAAGGATCAAAAATGTTTCCTGCAGAGGCGCATTTGATTAGATCCTGCTCGCATTTGTTGTAGGAGAACCCAGCGCGTGCATTAAACTACACAAGATCTCCGTCGCGGGCGGTAGGACAGCTCGACCGGGATATTTGCTTCTAAGGATGTCTACACACATCTGCATTCTGCATTATCGCTTCAGTGCACTGGAGCGTCTGCCGGCCACCCCCTCGATCAGAGAGTACTGGCCGACCCCAACCCACGGCAATCCATCTATGTGTGTCGATGGTCTCTTCGGCATCTAGTATAACATCTTGATGGTTGGTGGAGGAGAAGGACGGCTCCGCCAAATCGAGCCCTGCGTTACTACTCTTAGATCTTCTAGCCGAGATGACGCAGTACGCTCAAAGACACAGGCTGACGTGGTAAACGGCGATGGCATGGAAGTCGGTCACACCCTCTGGGGGAACTGCCCGGATCTGCTTGAGAACATGGCCGGCATGCCAGACGGACTGACGCGCCCCTCGGGTTTCCACCCACCGCTGCATGATTTGGTACACCGCCTGGGCTTCTTCGTACCCTTCCTTGCCGGCAAGGAGCTCAATCTGGTCTATGGAGGCGTAGAGATGTAGCGATAGAAGCTCCAGCATGAAAAGGATGCTGGCAGGCGAGCTTGCCTCTTGCTGGTGCAGCTTGTAAGTCTGGTTGAGGGCCTCGAGAGCCTGGTGCAGCCAGCGATGCTAGCTGTCCTCCAGCATGGCACTCTCCCGCGTAGACGTGTCTCTCCATGCATGCGTGATCATTCAAGACTGCCGGTACGTGAGTATACGGGCAGAGACACCATACAAGACACCCAGCCCTGCGACATTCGCGTCATATATGCTTGGCAAGTGCCGTAGCCGCGCTAAGTCTGCTAGGCAGTCGAGGGGGCACATCTGCGGCGGCTCCGTGTTCAAATGGGTCTCGAGTATATCCTTCCATTCAGTCGTGGAGCTGGCGAACCAGAGAGTCTTTTCTTTCGGGAACGGCAAGGCCAGTTCAGTGTAATGAAGAGGACCCGCGACTGATGTCACCAGTGACTCTTGGCCACTGTGGAAAAGTACATGATTGGTTAGCCTGCGGGGAATGTTAGCAGCGTATCTGCGGTCAAGCACTGCCTATGGCTGTCACTCTCGACATACCATTATACTCGGAGACGAAACTCAAGCACACCAAAAGCCATTTCCATTTCTAGAGCTGAGTTCCTGCTGCTCTAAACTGAGCTGTCGCTGAGCTTGGGCTGAGGATCCTGGAGCTCGGGCTGAGAGCCCGGCTGAGCTTTGGGCTGATGTGCCTAGAGGGCCCAATTTTAGGATCGCAGACACCTGTGAAAGACCTAGATCTGGGACAACGTCCTTAAATGAGGCGCGAGCTAGCTTTTCCTGTGCTAAAGAACCTGACCTACAGTTTATTACAAGGTAGTTTAAGAAACCCGCATCTATAATACTGCCTAGGGAGGAGAGAATATGCAGGCATTCAGGCAATACAGGCATGGGAAGGATTCCCGGGTACTCTAAGAAGGCTATCTTAACTAAAGGTCTGCCAGAAATCGAAGCCATCCAAGCTAGAAACGATTACAAGAAGTATTTCCTCCTTACTAGCGAAATAGGTGGAGGTTACGGCTTCATACAGGGCCTTGAATCTTAGCGAAGGCCGTGATGTATAAGTAGCTATTTGCCTATACCAGCATTAATAGCGCATAAGGTGGAGACTTGAATGTCTTGATAAGGGCGATTTATATAAAGAAGGATCTGTTTCAGGGTGGCGAAAGGAGGAGCTTAGAAAACTAAAATTGATTCCCAGTCATAAGCCACCGCATGCTATTGAATCCTTATTACAGAGTTTCACAGCTTAAGGGCCGAGTCACGTTAATCCGCTATTCTAATGGATACATTATAAAGTATTCTAAATTAAATTATCTACTACTAATTTAGATCTTACTAATAGTATAGAAGGACTTACGGCAGGGGCCGGCGGAAAGTTAATAAGATATACTTATACTTTTAACTAAAACTTATGCCTATAGTAATTAAAGGAATTATTATATTAGCGTCTACTAAGAGTATAGGCCTAAAAGCAGAGCTATTATATATTGCGGACTTAAACCTAGACGTTAAGCCACTAATAAGGATTGTATAAGCGATAATAGAGATAGGTAGCATTCAATTGCAGAAGCAGGCCTAATTGTAACTAGCACAGGGGAATAGTTGTAGTCATCTAGCATGTAGCCTTCCTTAACTAGCGCAAGCATCCGGTTTAAGTGTCAGACAGAACAGATAATGCCATATCCATTGCTAACTTCGGCAGTCAAAGGCGTACGATTTTATATGCTTTTTACGGACTGTTATTTTCCTAGACAGACTAATAGGCCTAATAGCAGATCTCCTCAGTAGCCTAACAGCTGATCCAGCTGTTAGTGGGCTGGCCCCGATCCCTGCACTAAGACATCAATTGTATTCAAATTCCTCTATAAACCACGGATCTTCAGATCGTCAGTTAGACAGAAATCAAGATCTTCTATCGTCCTCAAGCTGTTCCCACTAACCCATCCTGTCTGATATTAAGAACCAGTAACCAGGCCACTTTCGTCAGTATCCAGTCAGGCGACACCATGACCCTAGACTTCCTATTCCCTAAAGAAGGTATGTAAATAGTAAGTTATAATCCTAATAATTACAAATCTCCGAGGTAAAGGAATCCGCTATTTCTACCTTATTGGATGTAGGCATTCAACTAGAACTCAAGCCGACCGGGCTATATTATAATGAACTGTTTGTAGTGTTTTGATATGCAGTTTAAGACGCCGCATGTTATACGAAAAAGCTAAAGGTAGTAGGATCTTACATACCAGCCCTGTATAATCATAGTGAGGGGTTCATCACGCATAAAGTATAGCCTGCCAGCTTCCCAGTCAGGTCTTACTCTTTGTTTCGCTGAAAGCAAGGGACGGACCTGTATTAACACGCCAACTTCCCCTATATGTCAAAACTCAAATCCTAAAGTACAAGGCTCGCGCAAGCGGTCCCTCGTCCCCTACTGCCCATCCGTCAACCCCACAAGCTTGAGCGAGTCCCTCCACAGCCTCCCCTCCTCCTCCGCATCATAGGCGTAGGTAGCATACGTAGGCGTGACCATCTTTTCCTCCCCGCCCGAACCTGGCTCCGCCACGGTGCAGTCGACAAGGTACTTGCCGCCCTCATGCTCCCATGACTTGCCCACGGCCGCCCACACCGTCGTTGCGGCGCCCTGCTCGACGCTCTTCATCAACGGCAGCAGGTGGTCCATCCCCTTCCAGGCGTCGGGGGGCAGGAACTTGGTCAGCCCTGTACTGATAAGGCCCGGGTGGAGACTCGTTGCGTGCAGGTGATGCGCGCCGTAGCGGCGCTCGATCTCGTTGGCCATGTAGATGTTTGCCGTCTTAGACTGGCCGTAGGCGGCGTTAGGATCGTAGTCGCCGCGCTGGAAGGCGTAGTTGTCGGCAGCGTTGATGCCGTGGAGGTTGTGGGCGGCCGAGGAGACGTTAACGACGCGGGAGGGGAGGGCGGGGGAGGCGGCGGCGAGGAGGGCGGGCTTGAGGAGCTCGAAGAAGAGGAAGTGGGAGAGGTGGTTTGTGCCAAACTGGAGCTCGTGGCCGTCGGCGGTGAAGCGGAGGTCGGGGACGGCCATGATGCCGGCGTTATTAACGAGGGCATGGATCTTAGAAGTCTTATCGAGAATAGCAGCGGCGGCAGCGCGGACAGAGGAAAGGGATCCCTGGTCCATCTGGAAAAGCTCCATGCAGGAGGGTTCGAAGATGCCATCGAGGGCGGACTTGGCCTTGGCGAGGTCCCGGGCTGTAAGGTAAAGGGTGGCGCCGGTGGCGCCGAGGGCGCGGACGGTTTCGATACCGATGCCGGAGGAGGTGCCGGTGATGACGATAACCTGGCCCTGGAGCTTGCCCTCGACACCTTCGTCCTTGACGATCTGGAGGGCCGTAGGGCGGGTGTCACCGGGGCCCTCGGGCTTGATGTGGGCAGCGGCGTAGCGAGACATGGTGGTATTGGTTTGGGATGTCGTGAGCGATGATGAGTGACGACTTATTTGGTCTGAAAGAGTCAAGGGTAGCGAGAAGGAAAAGCCCAGTGTTAATGATCTTGAGTGGCTTTGAATTTAAGTTGAAGCATAGGGGGGAGGCGGTTGGTTTTATATAGCCTCCTCTCTTTCCAGATTGCCGCAACACCACCAGTGGAGCTGCTTATTCCAGGTGAGTATCACTTCGCAAGACCACAACGTAGAAAATAACTTACAAATCACCGTCCACTTCAAAGACGCTCAATGGAGATAGGACATGATTGAAAAGTTTAACTCCGCCATTTGGGGGGATATTTGATGCACCTAGATCAAGATCAATAGACACACATGATACATGTCGTGCCTGGTGTGATGACATTATTGCCATTTTCGGCCTAGCCTAGCAGAGTGGTGGGACGGGTGGGCTCGGGTTGACAGGGGACCGAGGACTACCGCAAACTTTCAGGTCAGGGCTCTTTTCCAGTGCGTAGTACGTACCAGCGGCCCAAGCAGGACCAGTGGGGGGGGGGGGACAAGGAGAGGTCCTCGGCTCGTGTCCGTCATTCGAGCTCCCAGAGCCCAGTGACCTTCCCGAGCCAAACGAGCGGGCTGCCGTGGATCGATGACATTTTCTCCTCCTTTAGCCTAGCTTGCGGAGCTTGGTTGTGGGCTTGCTACAGTTCTGGGGCGGGGCCTGAGGACCAGTCGGCCTACTTTCTTCACTCTACTCATCACATTTGGAATCCAACAACAAACGAAACTAGGCGTTCGGCAAACCAGGACGATGGGACGTAGCGGGATTCGGCTCTCTTGGCCCCAGGACGAAGCGAAACAGGCACCTGCGGACGCCGAGGCCAACACCGAGGCCGAGACCAACAAGCAGCGCAGGAAGCTCCAGAACCGGAAGAACCAAAGAGCACATCGTGAGTCCGTCCCTTGATTCCGTATCCCCTACTGTGCTCAGAAACCCCTATAGGACTGCGGCTCAAGGATAAAGACGCGGAGACGGTTCAGGGGTCGCGCCCATTCGAGATCAGGCGCTGGCGCGTCGACGAGCTTGATGATGGCCACCCCCAAGACACCTCGCCAAAGCCAGCATCAGAGAGCGCAACAACCACGCACATCTCCCCTCGGCCGCCTCGTACATATACCGGCACATCACCCTCCATAGCCGAGCGTGCCATGGTCCTCCGAGTATCACCACCTACCGCCCACGTCCACCCAGCCCTAGCCCAAACCCCCCAACCCTTCACCTTCCCCCTCTCCTCCGACCACCTCCTCCATCTCATCCAGTACAACGTCTTCCGTGCCTTCATCTCCAACAAGCGCACCCTAAATACCCTGTCCACCGACCCAACCACCTGCCCCGTCAGTGGTCCCTACTACGACGACACGACCCGCTACCCCCCCAACCCCGACATCCCTCCCTCCCTCGCCCCTACCACCCTCCAGCAAACTCGATACCACTCCATCTGGATCAACATCTTTCCCTTCCCCCGCGTCCGTGACAACTTCATCCGGCGCGAAGGCCGCTTCGACCAATGGGAGCTGTTCCAGGACCTCGTCGGCGAGCTCATGAGCTCCACACCGGCCCCATGGCAACGAGGGACGCCCGTTACCTTCACCGTCCCCGAGCCCAGGCAGCCCCTGCCCCTCTTATCAGGAAGTGACACTGATGAAGTCACTGCCGGGCGTAAGGGCCTCATCGTCTGGGGCGAGCCGCACGAGATGCAGAGCTGGGAGGCCACCCCTGGCTTCCTCACGAAGTGGTCATGGGCCGTGGAGGGCTGCGAGGACCTGGTCGAGATCAGTAATCGCTGGAGGATGAAAAGGGGGGAAGAACCTATGCGGCTGTCGATGTCGGGGAGGTATGTTTGAGCGGTCTTGTTAATCCCGAGAATTAGTCGCTCTGTAAGAAATTGTGTTTCTGTGGTGCAAATTGGGGTCCTCCTTTTCTTTGGAAGAAACCCATCTAGCGAAATGTAAACCTAAACGCCGCCCTAGAGAGAATTATCTCCTCCTCACTCTAGTTTGTCACCACATTAGTCGTATTTGAGCGCCGGTCCGAGTTCTCCACCACGCTGTCCAGGCTAAAATTAGCGCTCTCCTCTTCAATCTAGCATAAGGTACTCCGTACCTGCGTGAACGGGTGTGACGTGTTCCATATTATTTTCCTCCATCCTTCACGCCATACACCCAGCATACAAGCCTGAGTCATACCGTTATTACAAACCTTCCTAGTCCAATGCTGAAACGCTTCGCACATGCTCGTCACGCTATCCGTTGATTGGGGCTTTGTAAGCTAACAAACTTAGTCTACAGTAGCTTTTTCCTCAATATAAAACCCAGCGACCGGCCACAGCGGCCAAAAGCTATCCATTGGCGCCAAATCTGTCTTTCACCATCAATCTTCCAAAATGGTGTCTTTTGAAGAAATCGTTGACTCTCTTCGCCACCCTCAGGGAGACCACAGACGTCCTCTTCCACGAGTCACGCTTGGAGCTATGAATAAAGATGGTACGGAGTTTGGATAACTCGATATCGCCCCATGCTAATCCTACGGGCGTTTAAGGTTCCTTCCACTATGCTAAGGCCTTTGGAGAGGAGTCAAATGACAACATGGACACGGATGCCGTGCATCTCATCGCCTCATGTACCAAACTCGTGACCACTGTTGCTGTGATGCAATGTGTGGAGAGAGGACAGCTGGATCTGGATGCAGACATTGCGAACATCCTGCCAGAATGGGAAAACCCCCAGATCCTAACAGGCTTCGACGAAAACGAGGAGCCCATCTTTCGACCCTCTACAAAGACCATCACTCTACGGCAAGTCTTTTATTTACATGAAGTATTGCTAAAAAGGACATACTAACAGGAAGTTTCTTTAGGCACCTCCTGACTCACTCGAGCGGCATGACTTATGTCTTCATGGAGCCGCTTTTGACACGTTACGACCAGCTCCCAAGCGTCCAACCCCGCCGTCCGCACTCTGTTGTAAGCAATCCTATTGTGATGTTTGACTGCTTCCACTAACTACATCATACAGAAGGAAAAGTTCTATCCAATTCTGGTATTTGAGCCAGGTAACCGCTGGTTATATTCCCCAGGCGTGGACTGGGCTGGCCTCATGGTAAGTTCCAATCTTCTCCACAGGTTGGCGTTGAGAATTGACAAGGAAACTCGCAAAGGTCGAACGAGTCACTTCCATGAGGCTAGGTGAATATATGAAGCGTCATATATTCGACGTCGTGTCCGTTAAAGACGCTACCTTTCATCTAGACACTCGAGAGGATATGCGAGCTCGATTGGTAAATCAGTGGGAGCGAGTTGGTGAGGACCTCTGCATCCCAAAGAACCCTCTATGGCCCGACCAGATTGATGAGGATCTGGGTGGCGGTGGATTATATGCCACCGTGAATGAAATGCTCAAGATCTACCATGGCATCCTGAACGAGAAACTGCTCCGTCAAGAAACCATCAAAAACATGTTCCAACCACATTTGGAGAGCATCACCGGTCTCGACAACCAAGATGATTATTCGTTGTCCTACCGCATGGCGATTTTTAACGCCGTCCCTCCTGACGTCCCCGTGAGCTTTGGGCTTGGTGGCTTGATTAACCTTGCTGCAATTCCAGGCCGGCGAGCAGCTCATTCACTCTCGTGGTCCGGGATGCCGAATTGCTATTGGGCAAGTATTATACATCAATGTATTGGAAAGACATCTAGCTGACTCGCTATTTGATAGTGGATTGATATGGAGAAGGGCGTAGCAGGCGTATATTTGTCACAGCTGGTTCCGACTGGGGATCAGCAGGCCATTAAGCTCTTGACCGAGTTTGAGAAATTCGTCTACAAGAGTCTTGAAAACTTGAACGACCAATGAAAGTGTAGCGCAGACTCGGAATACATTCGTGGAGCAAGATGAACATGCGAGTTCATTAGCCAATGCTAGAAAGCCTGGTAGTTATTAGAGCGCTTGCATATGAAAAAAGCCTTATGGAAACTCCATTCTCCCAACCACAGTGATGACTTCTTACTAAGTAAATACTCTGCGGCACTTTAGTGTTTCTAACGGCGACGAACCCATGCTAAATGAATGTATATATATATACGCTGGGGTCCTTGCTAGATCACGGTTTAGGATCGTGATCTAGCTGCCTGGATCACGGTTGAGAATCGTGATCCTACGGGATTGGTTAGAAATTGGTGGGGGCCGACACAGTTAGTCAGCACCGCGTGACTCGGTGCAGTCTGGGCCGTGACACTCCTGATAATGCCAACGTGGCTAACAGCAGAGCTCTCTATATGCAGGATTGCGACACGCAGTTATTTTAGCGCCTTAAGATACTCGAACGCATTAGCGCACGTAGATACAACAGTAGTGAAGAGGCCGACGAAGGAATCGAGAACCAGCTACAAGAGGTGATTGACAACCGAGAGTTTGCCAAGCTAATAAACATGAACTTGTAGTGAATCAATAGCACGAAAAGGCGAAGCCATCCCGGGACCTTAACCCCCATTTCTCAAGCAGTCTGCTATCGCCACCTAACCATTCCTCCAATGCATCAATGCCGTCATAGCTTACCCAGATGACGATTCCCAATTCGTCAAGGTCGTCGGGCAATGCCGCCTTAATGTCGTCATGAAAACTCGAGATATTTACCTTAAACCAAGGCCTTTGCCCCATTGCTTGGTGCCATTCTGCCGCTGATCTTGCTTCCCATAGGGCGACTTGTCCTGTAAAGCCCAGCTTGGCCATCCTCGCACTAGCTTGATACCAGCCAAACCTAAGAAAGGAATAAATGCCGTCAAGTAGCTCTGCAAAAATTATAGTACGTTGGATGCTTTCAGCTTGGATCCAGTCTTTCCAGACTGAAAGATCGAGTCGCGTACCGCTATTATCCCACGACCACTGAGTCTGTCCTTGTAAGATGCCGACCCATCTTGCAAGCGGCTCAGCGTCTCGCTCCGCCTGTGCCTGCTGTGCAATGTCGCCAGTTGAGAATAGTCGCATGCACTGGTAAATAAGCATAGCCTGCACAGCTGGCAGGAGGTCAAGGTTCAGAGTCGAATAGGAACTGGCTGGTGTAAGCGAGAGGGCTGTCTCTGTAGCCTCTATAAGCAGTTCTGCCCGCCTCGTAATCTCTGACCGGATAAGAAACATATTCGCCGAGTTACGTATAACGTACAGGGAGCAGGCAGCTAAAGCGTCTCGCAATATAGGGGAGGCGTTGATATGAGTGTGGTGGATAAAGGCCGTCTGTCCCGTTTCTGCTAAAGCCCTAACCTGCAGGACTAGGCGGCTGGCGGCATATTCTGTGCGGGCTTGGAAGATGCTGCCTGTAGTTATGGAGCTGTCGCTGGCTATTTGGAAAGATGTCGTTGGAATACTAATGTTATGTGGAGGTTGAGGCGTATATAAAACTGACCCCGCATTCAGACATGACGTGTCAGGAGACTGAAGTTGGAGGTCTGGGGTGAGGAATGATATGGTTCTCCCTCGGCCAATAATCTCGTCTAATAGAGGCACTATGGCCGGGGGCAGATTGAAGGGAGTTGTTGTGAGGGGTAACGGCGAGCCAAATGTGGCATTATCATTGGCATGGCTTTCTCCTGGTCCGGGCAAGTGGTGGTCCAACTGAGGTGTCTCGGTTGGACCGCCTTGGTCAAGGTAATGGTCATGTCGGATCTCTTGTGGCATCCAAGGACTCGGGCTGCTACTTTGCACCACCTCTTGGGCTTCTTCGGGTGATATCCAAGCATATACGCAGGTGACTCGCCTTGTAAGACAGCGCCCACACTCCGGGAAGCCGAGGTCGCACCGCCTTTTACCCCGGGCACAAGCGAAGCAGGATTTTCGCCTTGATGATATCATATTTCCGCGAGGCGACGTTGTGAAACTTTGCCAAAAGGTGGACTGACTACGGCCAAAGTAAGAAAGTTGAGTTGTGAAGATTTGCGGCATTTGCTAGGAGAGAGAAAAGATGGGGGGTCAAGATGTTGATTGAGCTAGGTTTTTCTAGCTAGGCTACCTCGGGGGGAAATCCCTTTCACACCCCCAGGCAGGGGGCACCAAGACGCTCCTGCCACACCTGGAGGGGTGAATCATCGCCATCGCCCCACAGAGAGGAAGTCGGTCAGCGTTGAACCCGGCAGTCCCGGCCTGCTGCGGGGCCGAAGATGCGGAGTTCCGCACGCTAAACCTCAGTCCATGTGGATCCGTTCCCAGCTCGGACGCCCATATTGAAACCGAGGACTTCGACAATGGGTATAAAGTGCTCGTAAAGCTTTCTAATTGTAAGTTTTCTAAATTATCTTCAGACATCTTAACCATTTCCTAAGATTCATTTTAACCTCATTCTCAGTCATCATGGCCAACAATTCCGAACCCACACGTGCCTCTTCTGCCCTAGGTCAATGGGTTGAGGATCTCTATGACCGCATCTTCTGCCAGCCCAACGATGAAGTCTTCGCAAGTGCCTATAATGAGGGCGTCGCGCAGACCTTCACTGCGAGGTAAGTCGGGTGTTGATAGGTTCCGCCTGGGTGAAAGACAACAGAAACTAATCGTGTCACTAAGAATTAACCATGACCAATTCTCGCGGCAAGCTTTCTTCGAAGCTATTAAGAAATTTCGTCTCCTTAACGTGACGAGTGTGCAGAGCACTAAGGACATCCAAAGCTGGGATGCGCCGGACGGCTCTGGCGCAGGGTGTGTCTCGCAGTTTGTGCATTTCAAGGACACCAATAAGGAGACTGGCGTTGCTACTGAGTCATCCACGTTGTTGGTGGCGAATGTACAGGTGATTGGTGGGCAGAGAATGCTGTTTGAGTTGACAGAGGTGTTGAAGGTGTCTAAGTAAGACGTGACATACCGATACTCATGTTTCAAGGGGCATTAAGCCTTTAGAGCCTTCATATCGCATATAAATGTACAGTCCTAAACTCGATATCTAGACTTCAATCCTCCAACCTTGACAACTGAGCTTTTAAAGACTACTTATAGGCTTGAGGAAACAGCGAGGGTACGGTCAACGTAGAATTCTTCCCTCTCTTTGATAACAAAAGTACAGACGGCTTGATACTGTCAGATGGACCAACAGAATAGTCAGCCGTGCATAGAGCCGGATCCGTACTGTGGTTTCCTTTGAACCTAAGTAGAGGCTTCAAACCTAGTCTACCCTCAACAACCTAGATAGTTCTCAACAGCCTAGATCGCCGGCTTGTGACAGCTTCATCAGTTCAAGGGCGTCCAGGTCAGCCGGATCCCTAGGGATAAATACCTAGCTTCCTCCCTTCCTAAACAGAAGAAAAAGGCAAGATCTTCTATCGTCACTAAGCTGTTTCCACCAATCCATTTTGTTTGATAGATACACTATTCATCCATGTGGCCACTTCAGAAAGCTTGGTTAGCTACTTCAGCATAAAGGATGTACAGTACATCGGTCGTGATCTTGGGCAGCCTGTACGGGGTATAAGGTAGCTCGAGATGGGCTGATGCACCGCTGAGCCGAGGGGGGCCCTAAAAGCAGCCACGCACGCTGACTAAGATCTCACTTGAGTTTCGTCTTAGGATACCTCATTATTAGCTAAGTTATTATCCAAGGAGGACCACTTTTGGAAACAGTTGTTCTCTTAATTGAGGAAAGTGGCTCATAGCTGCTAGATTCGTCAATTAGTATAGCAAGGTCGCGACCCACCCTTCCGCCCAGCGCTCATCATAAATCAATCAAATCAACTTTGGGGTAAAAGTTGATTTGTTTGATGGGCTTCCGATCTAAAGTTGATTTGTTTGATTTGATTGGCCCCTCTCAATTAACTGTATGGACGACCTATATACTTAGTATATGAAGGTATTTCGCCTACCCTAAGTCTTAATTACTTACCTAACTGTAACGATCCACACTTCGCATTACGTCTCCTAGCCCGTCAGGCCAAAAGATAAGTCTATAATCACAATGGTAGCAATCATAGGTGTGGATAACAGCTATTAAATAGGGTCTTATGCACGCCCGGCTCGCCCAGGTCGTAACACGATGTCTCCCCTCCTAGTGGCTTATCCCTAAGCCTACTAGTCCGGGCGCTGACAAGGGTGAACAGGCCTTATCATCTTGCGCTTTAGCTGCCCTACCCCGACTAGCCGATCGGGCCTAGTCTGAGCCAGTAGTGGGATTCCTATCAAAGCTAGTGACCCTGGAATCGAACTCACGACCTCTTATCGCGTTGACCCGCATCATGTGATTATTGTGTAACGATCCACACTTCGCATTACGTCTCCTAGCCCGTCAGGCCAAAAGATAAGTCTATAATCACAATAGTAGTAATCATAGGTGTGGATAATAGCTATTAAATAGGGTCTCATGCACGCCCGGCTCGCCCAGGTCGTAACACTAACTGCCTAGCTTTACTTCACTATATTAGACCTAGTTCTTTAGGCAATGAACTCGCTTTAGTGTATCCGCGCTTATTAAGAGCCTTTGAGATGTTAGCATTAGCTTGGCCAGGCTGAACTATCTCTTGTTATAACGGTCGGGCTTACACTAGGGCTCTAGGGTAGGTCTAAGGCGTATAGTGTTTATAATCAAGTGGATTAAGAACGTCATAGTAAGTAATATAGGTCATAGTCTGATAATAGTAGAATAATAGATTTAATATAACTAAGTGTGTTAATAGCTAGTAAGGCTATTTCTATAAAAGTGCTAAATGAATGTGCTTATATACTAAGGTGATCCTTAATGGATTATGGTTTAGGATTATAATCTATCCTTTAGGATTATAATTAAAGATCGTAATCTATTACTAGGATTACAGTTTAGAATCGTAATCTAATGCGATTAGTTAGAAATTATTAGAATAGGTATACTTTAGCTAGTATTATATAATCTATATAGACCGGGCTATAATATAATATTTCCTCTTTATTAATTTTATCCTTAAGGCTATATAAGTAGGCTTTATATAATTTCTAATATTAATCTATAACTTCTTTCTATAAATATTTATAGATATACTAATATAATACTATAGTATATAATAAAGTAAAAAGTAAAGAAAGTAATTAAAAAAATAAAAAAGATAATTAAGTATAAATCTCTTTAAAATTTTACTAAGCTTAATAGCTATATTACTAATATGCCTTATACTTATTATTTTAAGTATAAGATTAAATATTAAATAGAGGATATAGGTTATTCTAATTATTATAAAGAATATATCTATTATAATTAGTCTTATAATAGTATTTATATAGTATCTTTATATAAAGTATTCTTTCTTTCTTTAGTAGATTTATATTAATACTTCTTTAGTAAATAGGCTAATTAATTAGTAGAAAAAGCTTATATAAGAGGAGGAGGAAGCTAGTAATTAAATTATACTTATTTATAACTAGCTAGCTAAACTGCAGGCATCTTTAGTAATAGTAATAAACCGTTTAGCTCAGATTAGGAAGATTAAGAAAAAAGTGAAAGAGTAGGGTTCTGATTTATTTAAGTAAGGGATGTAGAAGTTAGATAAGGAGGATGGGGTCTTTTTTATATTAAAGGCTTATAAGAAATAGGTAGTTTATAACTTAAGGTTACTAAGTATTCTAGAAGAGACTGATTAATCTACTTTTAGTCTTAGGGGTGATTTTAGTAATATTAGGTCTTTAGTTAAACCTAGTATTATTAGCGAAAGTTCTTTAGTAAGTACTATATATAGGTAAGATTTTTAGTAAGTTTTTATTAGTTATTGCTTTTAGAGTAGTTTTTCTATTTAATAAGGTATTTAGTCTTATTATTTCTAATTTATATATTGCGGATTTCTTTAACTTTATATTCTTCTAGTCCTTTGACCTTAGTCTTATATTTATTACTATATTTAGTATAAATCGTATCTTTTATAGTCTTAAGAAGTGAGATATAAAAGACTAAGTAAAGTCTGACTTTTAGTAATAAGTCTAACTAGTAGTTATTTTCTAAGATTTATTTAATAATTTTATAAGGTCTAATGTATTTATAGTCTAGTTTTTTATTTTCTCATTTTATTTTAATATTTTTTATAATAAAATATATTATATCTCCCTCTTAGAAGAATGGTCCCTTTATCTGTTTTTTATTATAGTATTTTTTCATTTAGTTTCTAATAAATTTAAGTTCAGTCCTTATTTCTTTATATAGATTTTTCAATTTTTCTAATATAAGGATAGCTTTAGGAATAATTAATCTATTATAACTTACTTTATAAGTATTAGGAGTAAATCTAAAATTAGTATATATTAGAGTAAGTTTTATACTTTTATAAATAGCTATATTATAGCTTAATTATATAATTAGTAGCTTCTTAACCTAGTTATCTTATTTATAATTAATATAATATTAAAGGTATTATTCTAGTATTTAGTTTATTTATTTTATCTAACTATCAGTCTATAGTCAGAAAGCTGTAAAGAGTTAGTAATTTAGTTTTAAATAGTCTATTAGTGCTTACTAAAACTTAGAAGTGAATAAGAGTCTTCTATTAAAAAGAATCTCTAAAAGTAGCCTATAAGTACTAATAATATTCTTTAGGAAGATATAAGCAAACTGCTCTATATCTATCAATTCCTAATAGAATATAAAATAAGAAAATTTTATAAGTCTATTTATAATAATAAGAATACTATTATAAAGAGTTCTAATTACTAAGTCCTTTAATAGAAGTAACTTTATAATAAAATCTATTATAATAAAGTCTTATAGTTAGGTTATAATTAATAAGGGTTATAATTCTCTATATAGTTTATAGTATTATACCTTAGTTTTTATATAGAGGCTATATTATTAAATAATAGTTTAAACTACTGCTTTTATCCTAAGGAATTTATAGATCATTCTAACTCTATTAAGGGTTTTATTAACTCTCTAATGTCTATATAGTAAGTATTTATAGATTTCTTATATAAGTTTATACTATAATTCTTTAAGAACTTATTACTTCTTTATTTATCTATCTTTAAGTAGTATATTATTATACTCTTAGATTTATCTAAGTAGTAGGTTTCCTTATTTTACTAAGTATTATATTATAATAATCGTTTTAAAGATATATAACTAATCCTTAGAGCATTTAGAGTATTATACTATTAAGTTCCTTATAGTTCTATATATATTTTCTATTATATAAAATTCCTCTATTTATATAGTAGCTTAAGTAAGTATTTTATTATATACCTAATTATAATAGTATTATATAAAGTAATCCTTTATATTATTTAGTATAATGATTTTACTATCTTTACTTTATTTAATATGCTTTTTCTAAAGGTAGCTACTAGTAACTTAGTTAAATTAGTAGTTATCTGGTTCCTCTAGCTTCTTTAAGTATTCTACTAGTAGTTATTTTAATAAGTAATACTTTAAGCATTCTTTAATTATATTATAGAGTGCTTTATTAAGTCTATAGGTTTAGTATATTTTTATAATATATTAGTATAATATATTAATATCTCTATTATATAATCCTTCTATATATAAGTCTTATACTATCTAGTATTAAAAGCTATTAAGAATAATAATAAGTCTATCCTTATATATAACTTTTCTAATATATCCTTAGGCTTAGTCTATTTAATAGAATACTAGTCTATTATTCTAGATTAGTTCTAAGTATTCTAGCTATAAAGGTATTATTCCTTTTTAGGCTTTTATAATAAATTTCTATTTTAAGTATCCTTTAAGTATAAAGTATAAGAGTTATTTATTAACTATTCTTTTACTATTATTAAAGTCATATTATTAACTAATAGTATTAGCTCTTCTATTCTCTAAGCCTTTATAATAAATAATAGTATAGTTAAATTCTAAGAGGTATTTAATATACTATAATTATTATCTACTAAGTTCTTAGGTAATAATAAAGTATAAGATATTTTTATAATCTATATAGACCTTAATCTTATATTTACTTCTTAAGAAGTAGTATTAGAATTCTTTAAAAGCATTAATAATTATAAGGAATTCTTTATTATAAATAGAGTAGTTAAATTCTATACTATGCATTTTATAAAAAAAGAAGGTAATAGAGTGTAATACTCTATTATTATCTTATTATCTAATCTAAGTGCTTTATATAAAGTTTAAAGAGTCTGTTTCTAATTCGATTTCTTATTTAAGGTTAAAAGTTATTAAAACAGGCTTGTTTAGTATAATCTCCTTAATTTTATTAAATACATTTTCTATAATAATATCCTATTTAAATTCTATTCCTTTTTATATAAGATTAGTAAGTAATATAGTATATTTACTAAACCCTTTAATAAATTTTTAATAGTAATTAGTAAATCTAAAGAAGGCTTATACTTCTATAATATTTATTAGTTTTAGCTATTTACTAACTATAGCGATTTTCTTTAGATCCATTTTAATCTTATTATAAAAGATTATATATCTAAGAAATTCTACTTTTAAAATATAGAAATGACTTTTCTTTAGTTTAACTAATAACCTATAGTCTTATAGTACTTATAGTACTTTATAAATATACTTAGTATATTCTTCTTCTATTTTAGAAAAGATAAGGATATTATTTAAATAGTATATAATAAATATATTAAAGTACTTTTATAATATGTTATTAATTATTTATTAAAATATAGTTAGTATATTTATAAGTTTAAAAGGCATAATAAGGTATTTATATAGTTTAAACTTTATTCTAAAGGCAGTTTTCTATTTATATCCTTTTTTAATATAGATAAGGCTATATGCATTTTTAAAGTCTAATATTATAAAGAACTTCATTCTATAGAGTTAGTTCTTAAGCTTTATAATAAGTAGTAATAGGATTCGATCTTTTAGTATAATATTATTTAAGTAATAGTAATCTATAATAAGTTAGAGTTTGCTATTCTTTTTAAAAATGAATATAATTAAATAGCTAGCTAAAGACTTTAATATCTTAATATATTCTTTATATAATATGTCTTTAATATATTCCTTAAGTATTTATAACTATATTTTATTAAGATTAAAAATCTTATAGAATATAGATAATATTCTATCTTTTAGTATAATTTCATAATCCTATTAACTAAATTCTAGTAGTCCTATCTTAAGTTCTTTTATAAAGAGCTTTTTATAAATATAGTACTATATTAGTATATTCTTAAGCCTATTATCTTTAGGATTTTCTTATTATTCTTTTTTTTATTTCTTAAAGTCTTTATTTATATCTTTAAACTATTATTAAAAGCATCTAATTATTCTTTAAAGTGTATTTTTCTTACCTTTTTAGTATTTATATTATATTCCTATTAGAAGTAATAAGGTATCTATTATTTCTTTATATGAATTCTTATCCTTACTATCTTTAGGGATTAAGATTAGAGATTCTTCTTCTTTTAAGTTACTTTTATTATTACTAAGGAGTATATTATTATTATTAACTAATACTTAGCTAGTTCTTTAATTAATATATAGGTTATATTTTCTTAGTTATAAATACCTAAGTATAATATTATAATGCTTTATTAAAATAATATTAAAAGTAATATCTTAGTTCTTTCTATTAATAAAAACCTTTAAGTAATTAAGTTCTTTAATAATTTATCTATCTTTATAATTAAATATATTACTTTTAAGGTTATATAATATATAAACTTCCTTTTTATACTTTTATAATAGCTTTAGCTTATTAATTACTTTAGGATTAATATAGTCTGCTTTAGCTTTACTATTTATTAATATAGTAAGTTATATACTATTAACTTACACTTTTAGCTTAAGTATCTTTCGTTTTATTACTATTTATACTATATATAGAGCTTTTAATAAAAGTAATTTTTCTATTATATTATTACTTATTTATTACTCTTTTATAAATAGTATTTATTATTTTTTATTTATAGTACTTATATATACTTAGTATAGTTAGCTATTAGGTCTTTTTATTTATCTTATTATATATATTATAAGTTAATTTTAGCTTAAGTATAAATTAAATAGTCTTCTTTATTATATTATATTAAGTTTATAAGTCCTTTAATATATTCTAAGAGGAAAAACTTATTAAAATACTTTAGAATTATAATTCTATTAATAGGTCTAAAATTCTTTATTTAATAGCCTTTAATTTTATTATAAAGGTATAATATAGATACTAAATAATCTTTTAATTATATAAAAAAATAGTTATTCTTTTACTTATTATAAATATACTTTTTATAATATAAGTTATAATATAAGATCTATATAAGTTTATAATATTAAGAATTATCTATTTTAATATAGGAATTATTTAAGAATTCTCCTTAGAGTATTTTTTTATTACTTTATACTTTAAGCCTTAATTAAGTATAAATATAGAGATCCTCTTTAGTTTAAGGTTCTTATCTTTCTCTAACTATTTACTAATATTAATTATTATTACTTAATTATATATAGATTCCTTATAGGTCGATTTCTACTATATTCTACTATTCCTTTACTTTTATTAAAGACTCTTTATATTCCTTATAGTAAGGGTCTGCTTATTTATTATTACTACTATCTAAGTATTTATCTATAGATATAAAGATAAGTTCTAGTTCTTAACTAAGTTTATTTAAAAAGTAATAAGTCTTTAGGCATTATCTGCCTTCTGTGATTCTATCTTATGAAGGTTTATAATACTTACTAATACTAATATCTTATTATTTACTGCCTTACTTAGGTTTTTTATTATTATAGAGCTTATTCTAGATCTATTTGCCTTTCTTAAAAAATGATATTAAGCATTCGTTTTTTATATAATCAGTTTATTAATAGTTATAGTCATTTTTTATCTTAGCCTAGCTTAGCTATCTATTAGGAATTTCTTCCTCAGCCTTCCTTTAGTAGGATTCGCCATCTTCTAGAATAAGTACGAATTATATGCATCTATTACCTTTCTTAACTATAGTAAGGATTTTTCTATTAGCGGTTTTCTTTATAAGTCAGCCTTTTAGGATAGGGTCCTATTATTTATTAGCTTCTCTAGCTACTTTGTGTTTAGCGTAGTGTCTTTAGGCACTTTCGCCTTTATATACTAAGTATACTTGTTTTTCTTTTAGTATTTCCTTTACTAAGCATTATACCTATTCGCCTTAGTAGGCTTCTCTTCTGGCTTCTATTTTATCTCATTATTTAATAGTTTCAGATTCGGATTCTAAGTTAATTATATCCTCTCTAGCTCTATTAAACATACTATAGTAACTACTTCTAATTATAATAAGGGTCTTAGATAAGTACTAGTAATTAGTAAACTAAAGGTTCTTACCTTTTAGTATAGGTTTATACTTTTAATTTATTTAAAGGCTTTAGTACTTATTCTTAAAATATCCTATTTTATTATAATTCTAGTATTTAACCTTAAAGTAGTCCTATTAGACTACTCTAAGTTCTATAGGTCTAGTTTAAATTCTATAAGAAGTATTAATCTAGTTTTTATTTTTCTAATTATCTTAGTTCTTAAAGTAATACGGATTATAATTATTTCCTTAACCTCTTTATTAGTTCTTAGCCTTCTCCCTTTATCTTTTATACTATTATTCATTAATTTTAATAGCTATAATAATATATTTAGTAAGTATATTAGATTAGTTAGCTTTATATAGTTTATCTTTAACTTCTTCTTTAAGTCTTTAGTAAAAGATTTTTATAAGTATATTATTATCTTATTCTAATTTAGAAGTAATTTATTAGAATATAATAGTATAAGTAGTAGTAAATTGGATTTACTTAATTTTATAGATCTTAATTATTACCTGCCTTTTTTTATTAACTATACTAAAGGTATCTTTAATTACTTCTTTAAAATTCTTTTAATTTATAAAGATATTAATAGTATTTTAATCTTAACTTATTTTATTATTATTTAAGAAATCCTTTATAATTAGTTTAAATCAGTCCTTAGTATTCTTAGTTATTAGGTTATTTATAAATAATAAATATATTTTAAATAATATAAGATATTATAAGAAGAATCGAAAGTATTCCTTTATCTTAGTAATAAATAGAATTATATTACTTAGTAAACTATTAAATAGTTCAGGCTTTAGTAACTTAATTATTTCTCTTAGATTATAATTATTATTTATAATTATAATAAGTATTATAATTAGTTAGTTCTATACTTATTATTATAGAGTTTAAATAAGGGCATAAAGTTACTAAACTTTTATTATTATTTTAGTATTATTTAGTAAAGTTATATATACTAATAATATAAATACATTACTTAGAGTAATAAGAGTTCAGTTTATTTTAAATATATTAATAATATAAAGTATTACTTAAGTTAATATAATAATATACTAAATAAGAGCTATTAATATATAATAGTTAGGCTTATACTAAGGCTTTAGAATAAGTCTAAAGTATATAGTATTTATAATTAAATAGATTAAAAACATTATAATAAGTAATATAGGTTATAGTCTAGTAATAGTAGAATAGTAGATTTAATATAATTAAGTATATTAATAGCTAGTAAGGCTATCTTTATAAAAGTACTAAATGAATATGCTTATATACTAAGGTAATCCTTAATAGATTATGGTTTAGGATCATAATCCATCCCTTAGGATTATAGTTAAAGATCGTAATCTATCGCTAGGATTACAGTTTAGAATCGTAATCTAATGCGATTAGTTAGAAATTATTAGAGTGGGCATACTTTAGCTAGCGTTACGTGGTCTATGCAGACCGGGCTGTGACACTTGTAGTCAGTCGCTATTGCTAGAATAGTAAAGATGTTTAAAGCAAAGCTGCTTAATATTGGGAATGAAGGCTTATAGTCTTTTTACTATTAGATCAGTTCTTATATATCTTATAGCTTAAGATAGAGGTACTTATTTAGCTTACTAATACTACTGCTTATTATAAATATCTTTCTTATTCTGCTATTAATCTATTAGGTATAGTAGTTATCCTCCTTACTTATTTTTATTAATAAAGGAGCGGACTTAGACTGTTCTTTATCTTTCTACTAGCTAGTATAATATTATTATATAAAGTAGTCCTTTATGCCTGCCTTTGTATTATAAACTTAGGCTAATTGCTCCTTAGTGACTTAAGTAGCCTCTAACTAGCTAATGCTAAATCTTAGATAAAGGATGACTGTTGTTATAAATAAGAAAGACTCTCTAAGCTTGCTATAATACTTATCCAGCTTCTTCTAGCCATTATTAATAGATATTTAAATATATGCTCAGTAGTCTGCTTATAATAAGCTCTTCTAAGAGACTTTATATACTAATAACTTATTAAGTACTATATATTCAGTCTAAGAGCGCTTTAGTAATGTAAATACTATGAATTTTAACATTTAACTTTACTATTAAAATATATAAACCTTATTATTATTAAAGTGAGTAAGGCAATAATAGGCATAAGTCAGTCAGGTTTTAGACTCTATTAAGGGCGTAGATACTATTCTAATCGGCTTAAGGTTATTTAGATTCATTACCCTTATTATCTTAGCTATAACCTTATTATAAAAGCCCTTTTAGTCTTTAAAATGTTTAAATAAGTATTCTATCCTTACTAAAACTTCTTAGAAGTGCTTATAGCTATTGCTTTTACCCTAGCCTTAGGTTTATATTATCTAAAGGTATAGAGGTATAAGAATCTTATTAACTTCGCTAAGAATGCACTAATCCTTATTAAATAAGATATTATTAGTAAGGATACTATCACGGCCCGGTCTGTAAAGACTACGTAACGCTAGCTAAGCATACCCACTCTGCCAATTTCTAACCAATCCCGTTAGATTATGATCCTAAACTGTGATCCTAGTGATAGATTATAATCACTAACTGTAATCCTAGGGATAGATTATAACCTTAAACCGTAATCTATTAAGAATACCTTAGTATATAAGTACATTTATTTAGCACTTCTATAGAAATAGCCTTACTAACTATTAATATACTTAGTTATATTAAATTTACTATTTTACTATTACTAGATTATAACTTATATTATTTATTATAATATCTTTAATTTACTTAATTATAAATATTATATACTTTAGACTTATTCTAAAGCCTTAGTATAAGCCTAACTATTATATATTAATAGCTCTTATTTAGTATATTACTATATTAACTTAAGTAATACTTTATACTATTAATATATTTAGAATAAACTAAGCTCTTATTACTTTAAGTAATATGCTTATATTATTAGTATATATAACCTTATTAAGTAATACTAAAATAGTAATAGAGGTCTAATAACTTTATACTCTTATTTAAACTCTATAGTAATAAGTATAGAATTAACTAGTTATAGTACTTACTATAATTATAAATAATAACTATAACCGAGAAGAAATAATTAAATTACTAAAGCCTAAACTATTTAATAGTTTATTAAGTAATATAATTCTATTTATTATTAAAATAAAGGGATATTTCTAATTCTTTTTATAATATCTTATATTATTTAAAGTATACTTATTATTTATAAATAACTTAATAATTAAGAATACTAAAGACTAGTTTAAACTAATTATAAAAGACTTTTTAAATAATAATAAAGTAAGCTAGGATTAAGATACTATTAATATCTTTATAAATTAAAAGAACTTTAAAAAAGTAATTAAAAATACCTTTAGTATAATTAATAAAGAAAGGTAAGTAATAACTAAGATCTATAAAATTAAATAAATCTAATTTACTATTACTTATACTATTATATTCTAATAAGTCGCTTCTAAATTAAAATAGGATAATAATATATTTATAAAAATCTTTTACTAAAGACTTAAAAAAGAAGTTAAAAATAAGCTATATAAAGCTAACTGACTTAATATACTTACTAAGTATATTATTATAGCTATTAAGATTAACGAATGATAGTATAAAAGATAAAGGGAGAAGGCTAAGAACTAATAAAGCGGACGAAGTAATAACTATAACCTATACTATTTGAAGAACTAAGATAACTAAAAAAATAAGAACTGGGTTAATATTTCTTATAAAACTTAAGCCAGACTTATAGAACTTAGAGCAGCTTAGTAAGATTACTTTAAGATTAAATACTAGAATTATAATAAGATAAAATACTTTAAAAATAAGTACTAGAGTTTTAAAATAAATTAAAAGTATAAGCTTATACTAGAAGGTAAGAACCTTTAATCTACTAATTACTAGTACTTATTTAAAACCCTTACTATAACTAGAAGCAGCTACTATAGTATGTTTAATAGAGCTAGAAAAGATATAATTAACTCTGAGTCTGAACCTAAGACTACTGAATAATAAAATAAAATCGAAGCTAGAAGAGAAGCCTACTAAAGTAAATAAGCATAATGCTTGGCTAAGGAAACACTAGAAGAAAAGCAAGCATGCTTAGTATATAAAAGTAAAAGCGCCTAAAGGCACTATACTGAACGCAAAGCAGCTAGAGAAGCTAATAAGTAATAGGACCCTATTCTAAAAGGCTGACCTTTAAAAAACACAGTAAATAGAAAAATCCTTACTATAGTTAAGAAAGGCGATAAATGTATATAATTTATACCTATCCTAAAAGATAGCGAATCCTATTAATAGAAGGTTAAGAAAGAAATTCCTAATAGATAGCTAAACCAGGTTAAGATAGACTATAGCTAAGTAGGAAATGCATTTAGCACAACCTTCTAGTTACTTAAGACCCGAGCTATATAAATAAACGATAACTATAACTATTAATAGACTAGTTATATTAAGAATGAGTATTTAGCATTATTTTCTAAGAAAGGAAAGCAGATCTAGAATAAACTCTATAATAATAAGAAACCTAAGTAAGGCAGTAAATAATAAGACACTAATACTAATAAGTACTACGAACCCTTATAAAATAGAATTACAGAAGGCAGACAATGCCTAGAGACCTATCACTTCTTAGATGAACTCAGTCAGGAATTAGAGCTTATCCTCATACCTATAGATAAATACCTAGATAGTAGTAATAATAAACGGACAGACCCCTACTATAAAGAATATAAGGAGTCCTTAATAAAAGCAAAGGAATAATAGAATATAGTAAAAATCGACCTATAAGGAATCTATATATAGATAAATAATGAAAATCAATACTAATAAATAGTTAGAGAAAGATAAGAACCCTAGGCTAAGGAGGATCTTTATATCTATACTTAATTAAGACTTAAAGCATAAGGTAATAAGAAAATACTCTAAAGAGAGTTCTTAGATAATCTTTATATTAGAATAGATAACCCTTAATATTATAAACTTATATAGATCTTATATTATAACCTATATTATAAAAAGCATATTTATAATAAGTAAAAGAATGATTATTTTCTTATATAATTAGAAGATTACTTAATATTTATATTATACTTTTATAATAAAATCAAGGGCTATTAAATGAGGAATTTTAGACTTATTAATAGGATTATAATCTTAGAATATTCTAACCAGTTTTTCTCCTTAGAATATATTAAAGGACTAATAAACCTAATATAGTATAATAAAGAAGACTGCTTAATTTATACTTAAGCTAAGATTAACTTATAGTATATATAATAAGATAAATAAAAAGACTTAATAGTTAATTATACTAAGTGAATATAGGCATTACTAATAAAAAATAATAAATACTATTTATAAAAAAGTAATAAGTAAGTAATAATATAAAAGGAAAATTACCTTTATTAAAAGCTTTATATATAATATAAATAGTAATAAAATAAAAGATACTTGAGCTAAAAGTATGAATTAATAGTATATAACTTACTATATTAATAAATAGTAGAGCTAAAGCTGATTATATTAATCTAAAGGTAGTTAATAAGCTAAAGCTATTATAAAAGTATAAAAAAGAAGCTTATATATTATATAACTTTAAAAGTAATATATTTAATTATAAAGATAGATAGATTATTAAAGAACTTAATTACTTAAAGGTTTTTATTAATAGAAAGAACTAAAGTATTATTCTTAATATTATTCTAATAAAGTATTATAATATTATACTTAAGTATCTATAGCTAAGGAAATATAACTTATATATTAATTAGAGAACTAGCTAAGTATTAGTTAATAATAATAATATACTCCTTAGTAATAATAAAAGTAATTTAAAAGAAGGAGAATTTCTAATCTTAATCCCTAAAGATAGTAAGGGTAAGAATTCGTATAAAGAAATAATAAATACTTTATTACCCTTAATAGGAATATAATATAAATATTAGAAAGGCAAGAAAAATACACTCTAAAGGACAATTAGATACTTTTAATAATAGTTTAAAGAAATAAATAAAGACCTTAAAAAATAGAAAAAAGAATAATAAGAAAATCCTAAAGATAATAAGCTTAAGAATATACTAATATAATACTATATTTATAAAAAGCTCTTTATAGAAGAACTTAAAATAGGACTATTAGAATTTAATTAATAGGATTATAAAATTATATTAAAAGATAAAGTATTACTTATATTCTATAAGATTTTTAACCTTAATAAAATGTAATTATAAACGCTTAAGGAATATATTAAAGATATACTATATAAAGGATATATTAGAATATTAAAGTCCTTAGCTAGCTATTTAGTTATATTCATTCTTAAAAAGAATAGTAAACTCTGACTTATTATAGACTATTACTATTTAAATAATATTATACTAAAAGATCGAACTCTATTACCCTTTATTATAGAGCTTAAAGACTGACTCTATAGAATGAAGTTTTTTATAATATTAGATCTTAAAAATGCATATAGCCTTATTTATATTAAAAAAAGATATAAATAAAAAACTGCCTTTAGAATAAAATTTAAATTATATAAATACCTTATTATACCTTTTAGACTTATAAATATACTAACTATATTTTAATAAATAATTAATAATATACTATAAGAATACTTTAATATATTTATTATATATTATTTAAATAATATTCTTATCTTCTTAAAAATAGAAGAAGAATATACTAAGTATATCTATAAAGTACTATAAGCACTATAAGACTATAGGTTATTAGTTAAACTAGAGAAAAGTCATTTCTATACTCTAGAAGTAGAATTTCTTAGATATATGATCTCTTATAATAAGATTAAGATAGATCTAAAGAAAATCGCTATAGTTAGTAAATAGTTAAAACTAATGAATATTATAAAAGTATAAGCCTTCTTTAGATTTATTAATTACTATTAAAAATTTATTAAAAGGTTTAGTAAATATACTATATTACTTACTAACCTTATATAAAAAGGAGTAGAATTTAAATAGGATATTACTATAGAAAATATATTTAATAAAATTAAAGAAATTATATTAAGCAAACCTATTTTAGTAACTTTTAATTCTAAATAAGAAATCAAACTAAAAATAGACTCTTTAGACTTTATATAAAGCGCTTAGATTAAATAATAAAGTAATAATAAAATACTATACCCTATTACCTTCTTCTCTTATAAAATGCATAGTATAGAACTTAATTACTCTATTTATAATAAAGAATTCCTTATAATTATTAACACTTTTAAAGAATTCTAATACTACCTTCTAAAGAGTAAATATAAGATTAAAGTCTATATAAATTATAAGAATATCTTATACTTTACTACTACTTAAGAACTCAGTAGATAATAATTATAATATATTAAATACTTTTTAAAATTTAATTATATTATTATTTATTATAAAGGCTTAAAGAATAGAAGAGCTAATACTATTAGTTAATAATACGATTTTAATAATAGTAAAAGAATAGTTAATAAATAACTCTTATACTTTATACTTAAAGGATACTTAAAATAGAAATTTATTATAAAAGCTTAGAAGGGAATAATACTTTTATAGCTAGAATACTTAGAACTAATTTAGAATAATAGACTAGTACTTTATTAAATAGACTAGGCCTAAGGATATACTAGAAAAGTTATATATAAGGATAGACTTATTATTATTTTTAATAGTTTTTAATATTAGATAGTGTAAGACTTATATATAGAAGGACTATATAATAGAGATATTAATATACTATATTAATATATTATAAAAATATACTAAACCTATAGACTTAATAAGGCATTCTGTAATGCAATCGAAGAATGCTTAAAGTATTACTTACTAAAATAACTACTAGTAGAATACTTAAAAAAGCTAGAAGAATCAGATAATTACTAATTTAACTAAGTCACTAGCAGCCACCTCTAGAAGAGGCATATTAAATAAAACAAAGATAGTAAAACTATTATACTAGATAATATAAAGAATTACCTTATATAATACTATTATAATCAGGCATATAATAGAATACTTACTTAAGCTATTATATAAATAGAGGAATTCTATAAAATAGAAAATATATATAAAACTATAAAAGACTTAATAGTATAATACTCTAAATGCTTTAAAGACTAGTTATATATCTTTAGAATAATCACTATAATATAATACTTAGTAAAATAAGGAAATCCACTACTTAGATAAATCTAAGAATATAATAATATATTACTTAAAAATAAAGAAATAAAAAAATAATAAGTTCTTAAAGAATTATAGTATAAACTTATATAAAAGATTTATAAATACTTACTATATAGATACTAAAGAGTTAATAAAATCCTAAATAGAGTCAGAATGACTTATAAATTCCTTAGAATAAAAGCAGTAGTTCGAACTATTATTTAATAATATAACCTCTATATAAAAACTAAAGTATAATACTATAAACTATATAAAGAATTATAACCCTTATTAATTATAAAATGATTATAAGACTCTATTATAATAGATTTTATTATAAAGCTATTCTTATTAAAAGACTTTATAACTAGAACCCTTTATAATAGTATTCTTATTATTATAAATAGACTTATAAAATTTTCTTATTTTATATTCTATTAAGAATTGATAGATATAGAGTAGTTTGCTTATATCTTCTTAAGAAATATTATTAGTACTTATAGGCTACTCTTAGAAATTCTTTTTAATAGAGGACCCCTATTTACTTCTAAGTTTTAGTAAGCACTAATAGACTATTTAGAATTAAATTACTAACTCTTAATAGCTTTCTAACTATAAATAAATAGTTAGATAGAATGAATAAATTAAATACTAAAGCAGTACTTCTAATACTATATTAATTATAAATAGAACGATTAGGTTAAGAAGCTACTAACTGTATAGTTAAGTTATAATATAGCTATTTATAAAAGTATAAAACTCACTCTAGTATATGCTAATTTTAGATTCATCCCTAATGCCTATAAAGCAAGTTATAATAGATTAATTATCCTTAAAGCTATCCTTATATTAGAAAAATTAAAAAATCTATATAAAGAAATAAGGACTAAACTCGAATTTATTAGAAACTAGATAAAAAAATACTATAATAAAAAACGGATAAAGAGACCATCCTTCTAGAAAGGAGATATAGTATACCTTACTATAAAAAACATTAAAATAAAGTAAGAAAATAAAAAACTAGACTATAAATATATTAAACTTTATAAAATTATTAAAAAAATCTTAGAAAATAACTACTAGTTAGACTTACTATTAAAAGTCAGACTTTACTCAGTCTTCTATATCTCACTCCTTAAGACTATAAAAGATATAATTTATACTAAGTATAATAATAAATATAAGACTAAGGTCAAAGGATTAAAAGAATATAAAGTTAAAGAAATTCATAATATATAAATCTAAAATAATAAGATAGAATACCTTATTAAATAAAAGAACTATTCTAAAAGCAGTAATTAATAAGAACCTACTAAAAACCTTACTTATATATAGTGCTTACTAAAGAACTTTTACTAATAATACTAAGTTTAATTAAAGACCTAATATTATTAAAATCACCCCTAAGACTAAAAGTAGACTAATCAGTCTCTTCTAGAACACCTAATGACCTTAGGTTATAAACCACCCATTTCTTATAAGCTTCTAATATAAGAAGGACCCTATTCTCTTTATTTAACTCTTATATCCCTTACTTAAATAAATCAGAACCCTATTCCTTTACCTTCTTTTTAATCTTCCTAATCTAAGCTAAATAGTTCACTACTATTACTAGAAATACCTATAATTCAGCTAGCTAGTTATAGATAAGCATAATTTAATTACTAGCTTCCTCTTCTTCTTATATAAGCTTTTTTTATTAATTAATTAGCCTATTTACTAAAGAAATATTAGTATAAATCTATTAAAAAAGGAAAGAATACTTTATATAAAGATACTATATAAATACTATTATAAGACTGATTATAATAAATACATTCCTTATAATAATCAGAATGATTAGTATTTTCTATCTAATACTTAATCTTATGCTTAAAATAATAAGTATAAGGCATATTAGTAATATAGCTATTAAGCTTAGTAAAATTTTAAAGAGATTTATACTTAGTTATCTTTTTTATTTTTTTAATTACTTTCTTTACCTTTTATTTTATTATATACTATAGTATTATATTAGTATATTTATAAATATTTATAGAAGGAAGTTATAGACTAATATTAGAAATTATATAAGGCTTACTTATATAGCCTTAAGGATAAGACTAATAAAAGGGAGATATTATATTATAGCCCGGTCTGTAAAGACTATATAACACTAGCTAAGCATACTTACTCTACTAATTTCTAACTAATCCTATTAGATTATAATCCTAAACTATAATCCTAGTAATGGATTATGATTACTAACTATAATCCTAGGAATGGATTATAACTTTAAACTGTAATCTATTAGGAATACCTTAGTATATAAGCACATTTATTTAGCACTTCTATAAAGATAGCCTTACTAGCTATTAACATACTTAGTTATATTAAATCTACTATTTTACTATTACTAGACTATAACCTACATTACTTACTATAACGTCCCTAATCTACTTGATTATAAACACTACACGCCTTAGACCTACTCTAGAGCCCTAGTGTAAGCCCGACTGTTACAGATGCATTTTACTTCGTCTTACTTGCCTTTAAGTATAAAGATAAAGGCCCTAATATTAGTCTGCTTCTATAAAGCCCTTTTAATTATTATATAAGTAGAATTCTACTGCGTTTTATTATTTAAGATGACCTTAAGCTTAGTAGTTAATTCTTTATAAAGACAGTATCTTTTGTACTCCTGCTTATAAGTAATGCGCTTAAAATATTTACTGTGCTAAGGTGATGATTAGATGAACTTAATAATATTATAGAGTTTCTTTATAACGATCCACACTTCGCATTATGTCTCCTAGCCCGCCAGGCCAAAAGATAAGTCTATAATTACAATAGTAGCAATTATAGGTGTGGATAACAGCTATTAAATAGGGTCTTATGCACGCCCGGCTCGCCCAGGTCGTAACACGATGTCTCCCCTCCCAGTAGCTTGTCCCTAAGCCTACTAGTCCGGGCGCTGATAAGGGTGAACAGGCCTTATCATCTGCGCTAGCTGCCCTACCCCGACTAGCCGATCGGGCCTAGTCTGAGCCAGTAGTGGGATTCCTGTCAAAGCTAGTGACCCTAGAATCGAACTCACGACCTCTTGTCGCGTTGACCCGCATTATGTGATTATTGTGTAACGATCCACACTTCGCATTATATCTCCTAGCCCGCCAGGCCAAAAGATAAGTCTATAATCACAATGGTAGCAATCATAGGTGTGGATAATAGCTATTAAATAGGGTCTCATGCACGCCCGGCTCGCCCAGGTCGTAATATTCTTAATTAGACCCTTTGAATACTAATAGCGAAGATCTTACTTTAGAAGACTTCTTATATTATTAATATCTAACTCTAGCTCGAAAGAGTTAGTATCTTTATTAAAAAGAAACATATAGGTAATAAGGTTAAGAATATGGCTATAGTAATGCATCTAATGGGCCTTAATATTAGTAGGCTTAATCGAAGGGTTAAGTAGTCTGTAGAAGTAGTGTAGATATATATTATTTATAGCTAGGTTATTAGAAATGATAGTCTTAATCTGTCCTTAAATCTCCTATAGTTAAATAACGTTGAATAGTGTATTAGTAAGGTTCTTATTACTATAAGTACCTAACTGATAATATAGAGCGAGCAACCTGGACTATTAGTATCTGAGTTTATCTATAAAGTGTATAAAAACAGCTATTATTATAAGGCGGTTTAGTAATATTTAGAGATTAAAGCTAATATGAATTTTCATTAGAGCACTACTTAGCTCTACTTTAATAATATCCTTTTTAGAGTTAAAGATCCTCTATAGCTCTTTAGAAATAGAACTACTACTCTAAGGAATCTAGAGTGCTAATTTATAGTCAAACTAATAAAAGAGCTCCTTTAGAAACCTATACTTAAATATTATAAATAGCATATTACTATTAATAATAAACCTAATACTTAGTTCTTATATAGCTTTAACCTTTGCCCTTAGTATTATACTTTAATTAAGCTACGGTCGTTTAGTAGTTATATAAGAATAGAAATTGATTATGCTATTATTACTAAGGCTTAACTGGCTTACTAGAGTGATCTAATAAGCTTTGCATAAGTTAGTAAATAGATATAGTATATTAATATAGAGAATGAATATATACTTCTGAAGATAATCTATTATAGAGGATATAGCTTATACTAAGAAAAATTCTAATCGACTCTTTATATTATATTAATTATAGTATTATATATAACTAATTGGCTGCTCTTAGTGATTTAATTCGATAAAGAATATACTATGCGATCTGATCTAGCTTTTTCTGCTTTTTATACCCTTTTAAGCTAGTGAAGCTTCTTAAACGAAGCGACGGTTTTTCTAGATGACCTTCAGTAGATCCTTAATAGTCAGGTTAGTAGGCAGCTCTCTAACGGCAGCCTCCTCGAGCTACTGGGCTACAGTCCTTAGTTATAATAGTTATAAGAATGCAGAAGGAAAGAGTAGGGTAGGGTAAGGCATTAAAATCTCTAGCAGAAGACTCGCTAATAAAGAGAGCGCTAGTGAGTCTAGCATCTTATTACTAGTATTATGTAGTATTAATAGTGAAGTTAATGTATTACAATAGGATGCAGAGCGTATTAGCCGGTCTAGGGTTTAGTATGGGTTAGCTAGTAATAGTAAGTATTAATTAGGCTATAACTTTATATAAAAGTAAGAAGTATTACCTATCTATAGCTATCTTATATAAAGTAAGACTAGCATAGGGCAGACTATATTAATCCTTTTAGATAGTTTAGATATAGTATAATATATATTAACTTTATTAAATCATATTAGCTTGCAAATCGCTAGAATTGATTTGATTGAAGCGAGGAATCGGCTGGATTGATTGATTTGATTGGGGTGATTGATTGATTGAGTTGATTTATGATGAGCGCTGCTTCCGCCCACCCCCCCCTTCCGCCCACCCATATAAGACGCGGTCGCGTAATCTTCTTCATACATGTTAAGAATGGGAATAGCTAGATTGTCACGGCCTGGGCGACCTCTTGAGAGGCCAGGGCGGTCACGGCCGGCAGAATCGGAAGTACGGGGATACTTAAGGCCGGAGTGAGCGGACCCACTTTAAACAGAGTGAGCGATAGTACGGACGCTCACTCACACGATGCTCCACAGAGTGAGCATCGTAAGCAGACAGGACCAAGGCATAGTAAGCACCCTAGTATATAGTCATCTGAGAAGTGCATATCTAGTATGGGCAGCTCCTCAGCTATTAATACAACTTGGTTACATTAAGTACGTTTCACTCTACTATTACCAGACGTGACAAGCATTGTTCAATCTTGACTCGCCTGATTACTTTGTTACATAAACCCCTAGATCAGGACCCAGTATACCCTAGCCTTACGAGGATAGCGTATTAACCCGATCGTCACACGTTGATAGCTCTTGTTCATTGCATCACTCGCGTCAAGCTTGAACAATATCGAATCGCTACAATGGCTCTACCTACTACACCTGGTTCGACTCCATCCTCTTCTCGCCAGCCGACAGGCAAACCACCTATCCCAGTCCCGATGGACACAGACGACGAGGAAGAAGTTATCGCGCCCGCAAGTCACGAAGCGGAGGTACGCAAACTGGAGTGACATAATAAACGACTTAGCGATAAGTTCAACAACCTTGCCGAAGCCTCCCACAGGGACGCTATCAAGAAACAAGGACAAATCGACAACTTGAACGACCAAGTCAAGGCACTCATGGACAAACTCAAGAGGCTCACCGAGGCCTCTAAGAAACAAACCAGCCTCTACAGGGACCACATCGAGAATCTGGCCTCCAATTCGGCAACAGGAAAAGACGCCAGAGAAATCCTTAAACCAAGACAACCGGACCCCTACGACGGATCCGCAGCTGCGCTCCAGGGATTCCTGACACAGCTCAGGGCCTACTAGCTGTATTATCCAACCCAGTTCGTCACTAGTAACGCCAAAGTCCGGCATACTACAGGGTTCCTCAAGAATAAAGCTCTCCGATAGTTTAAACCCATCATGAGGGACTACGTTAACCACATCTACGCCGATAGAAAAGAAGAAACCAGGGCCATCTATAGAAGCTATGAAGTCTTTAAGCACGAGCTCAAAAGCGCTTTCAGACTCCAGGACGAGAAACGAGCAGCGGAACAGCAAATCCAGAAACTCCATCAGAAAGGAGCAGCGTCCACGTACGCAGCCGAACACCGCAACCTCGCCTCACGACTCAACTGGGGAGAAGAAGGATACATAGCAAGCTTCTACAAAGGGTTAAAGTCCGATGTCAAAGACGCGATAGTCAGGAAAACTAAACCCACTACGTACAACGGACTAGTACAACTTGCTATGGAAATCAATGACCAGCAATTCGAAAGACGACAGGAAAAGAAGGCTGAGAAGTCCGGAGGATCCTACACCCTACAATAGAAGAATAGAGGAAACCACACAAACCATAGGAAGAAACGACAAACAGATACCTCTTACAGAACAGACTCAGGCCCCATGAACATTAGGATGGTCAAGAAAGACTACTCCAAGGTCCTCTGTTAGAACTGCGGCATCCCGGGACACACTTCCCGCAAATGCCGAAAGCCCAAAACCGATCAACAATTCAAACCAGTACCTAAAGGTAAGAAGAAGGTAGGATAGGTCGGCCAACAGGGGGAGGAACCCCAGATGGGTAAGAAAACAGTCGCGATGGCCAGAGCAGGTTACGACAACACGGGGATTTCATCCAACGAAATCACCCCCCTCGCGAATGAGGAACTCAAGAGCGAAGAGACACTCAAAGGTAAGACCTATGAGGAAGGAAAGCCAAGCTAGAAAACGGAAAAAGAGCGACAAACACCCCTTGAAGATCGATAGAAGGGTATGACCTCTAACATTAACAACATCTCAACGCTCTAGACACCAGTTCCATTGCCGACCAGACAGAAGGAGGAAAGACCACCTTACGGCACTATCAGAAAGATTAGCATGATCAGAAAGGGCAAGGAAATCCGAAAGAAAGACACCTTTAAGTACATTCGACCAACAGTAGAAATAACGGACGAAGAAGACGACATCCCAGACCGACAGCCTGCCCCGGAAACACTACCAATCGTAGCAGCCCCTTGCGAGGGCACTACCAAAATCTCACGATAACAACAAACAAACGATGAGATTAGACGCAAGTACTACTTACGCAAGGAAGGAGAGCTAAGCATTAGCGCAGGCGCTAAAGCCAGACAAGCAAGAAGGCTTGGACTCCCTATCACCGACAAAGACATACTAGCCCCCGCGGACGAATATCCCGAGTCCAACGACGGCGGCAGTATTAACAACACCTCGGAGGAAGAATCAGTCGCCCTGCAACTACTTAAACAGGAGCTAGAAGAAAACACCCCTGATTTCTCCCCGGGAAAGGACGGAAAAAGCGAGCGAATGCTAAAGCAACTCGTTAAAAGAACGTCAGACGCGGCAGAAGGTCAACCTATCTATATCCGCGCGATCCAGCGGAAAGACCTCACTGAGGCAGACAGCCGGATAGGACGAGCGATTATTGGCGACGAACCATCACTACACCCACGACATCCTAGACATATTGACGTGTCCTGGATATCGTGCACCTACCACGCATGCGTGTTGCATCGCTTCGAGAAACTCTACCACGACTGCTATCCTATACGAACTATACTCCAGCCGCTATAACGGTTCTACAATAGGACTGAGGCACGGGACTACAGAGTCGTCGAATGGTTCGAAGGGATGGGAGTGGCTCAGCTCGAGCTACGAAATAACTTCTACCCCGAAGAATGTGTCGAAAAAGGCTCGACGATCAACAATTGCGTCATAGAAGAATGCTGTATGCACGAACGAGAAAAAGTACAGTTATGGCATAGACCGCTAGAATGTCCAGCCAACCACGCCATGAACTGCAGCAACCGAAAGTGCCTCGAGCACGCAGAATACTCACGAGCGATCCATGAGAGGATCCACAAGATGCACAAAGACGGGTTCGACTTCAAAACCCGCACAGGAGGAGAACGCTGCGACAGGCTGTAGTATGAAGAAATCCGCAAGCACGCAAAAAACGACACTCGCCGTCTGTAACGGAGCGACAGACAAGCATGGCGGAAGTAGAGACATCACTTCCGAAGAAGGCTCTAAGTGCTGTAAGAGGTCCCGAAGAGGACACAATCACGACAGAAGTCCGAATCAATAGAGTATGGGTAATAGCGCTAGTAGACTGCGGTACTGCTATGAATTACATCCAACCAGAGTTAGTAAACAAGTTAGCATTGCTATGGAAACATAAGAAATTTCCCTACGAAGTGTCTAACCTGGAAGGAACACCTTTCAGCTATGACGAAGGAAGGGTGCTACGAGAGATTGATCACCTCAAAGTACTTATAGAAGGAAGGAACCAAGGAGTGGATTTCGACATCCTCGACGTCGAAGACTACCCGGTAGTGCTCGGACGACCTTGGCTACGAAGACACAACCCTGATATCGACTGGGAGAAAGGCCAAATGCGTTAGAAAGACGCACCTCCCCAGATCGCAGACAGCGATGGACACGACCCGAGATCTCAAGCTTCGATCGGCGACAGGAACAATGACGAAGTCACAAAGGAAGAAACGACAGACACTTCCTCACCCCCGAAGGGAACAAAACGGAAGCACCAATAAGGGAAAATGCGATACATAAAACGAGTCATCGCATTCATCCGAAAACAGTTCAGACAGATGGATAAGGACCTCAAAGAGCAGAAAAAGCAACGACAAGCAGAAGAGGAACGACTCAAAAACGTACCCCTAAGATACCGAATCTACGAAAAACTCTTCAAGGAGGAACTTAAGACTGGTCTCCCAGAACCAAGCGAATGGGACCTGGAAATCGTCCTGAAGGACGGGACCAACCCCAAGTTTTTTCCCATCTACAACCTTAATAATAACGAGCTGATAACGCTGAGAGAATACATCTAAGAAATGGAGAGAAAAGGCTATATCTAGAAATCGAAGTCTTCAGCCGGATACCCAGTCATGTTTATACCCAAAAAGAACAGAAAGCTACGCCTCTGCGTGGACTACAGGCAACTCAACTCAATCACTGAGAAGGATCGCACACCGTTACCCCTAATCCCCGAGATGCACGACAGGCTGCATGGGGCTAAGTGGTTCACAGCGCTCGATCTCAAAGGAGCCTACAACCTGATCCGTATCAAACAAGGACATAAATAGAAGACCGCTTTCAGAACCAAGTTCAGGCTATACGAATACTTAGTTATGCCCTTTAGACTCACTAACGCGCTAGCCGCATTCTAACGAATGATCACCAACGTACTGCGCGAACATCTCGACATCTTTATTATATGCTACCTAGACGACATACTCATTTTCTCCGAAAACGAAGAAGATTATAAGCGACACGTCCACACAGTATTACAGAAGCTACAAGACGCAAACTTGCTTATTAAACCCGAAAAAAGCAACTTCCATACTTCGGAAGTAGAGTTCCTTAGACACATCATATCCTACAACCAGGTGCGGATAGACCCCAAGAAGATCGCGGCAGTACGGGAATAGAAACAACCCGAAAACCTCACAGAACTACAATCCTTCCTAGGATTCGCAAACTACTACCGACGATTCATCAAACACTTCAGCAAATATACTATCCCACTCACCAGGTTTATAAAGAAAGGAGTTAAGTTCAAATGGGATGACGAGGCAGAACAGGCCTTCCAGTCGATCAAAGACGCAATCACTTCAGAACCCATCTTAGCATCATTCGACCCTAACAAAGAAATCGAATTAGAGACCAACGCCTCAGGATTCGCCCTAAGCGGCCAGATCGGACAAAGAGACGAAAACGGATTGTTACACCCCATTGCATTCTATTCATATAAGATGCACGGACCAGAACTCAACTACCCCATCTACAACCAAGAATTCCTAGCTATTATTAACTACTTTAAGGAATTTTAATACTATCTTTTAAGAAACAACCATAAGGTCAAGGTCTACACAGACCACAAGAATATCTCATACTTTATAACAACACAGAAACTCAGTAGACAATAACTCAGATATGCCGAATATCTATCGGAATTTAACTATACCATCATCCACATGAAAGGATCAGAAAACGGACGAGCTAATGCGATTAGCCAACGCATTGATTTCAACACCGGAAAGATCAAAGCCAGCGAGCAAATATTCTCCTTCACCCCTAAGGGACACTTATAACAAAAGTACTTAGGATACATACACCAGCGCCACGAATGCCTACTACGGGTAACACTTAGCAGCACATACCACACGACCTGCGACAACGAACTACTGAAGAAAATTGAATAACACAATCAGACCTACGAAATGGACAGGGTCACCGGAAACCCCTGCCCAATCCCCGCCTCACAGCTGGAACCACGGAAATTGCAAGTTCCGACAGAACTGCAAGAACAGCTTGTACAGGAAATACATTCTCACACACTACATGGACACTAAGGAGTCACCAAAACCCTTGAGAGAGTCAAAACGACATACACATTTCCTAGAATCAAGAAGGTCGTGCAAGATATCATCCGACAATGCAGCCTTTATGCGAAAACCAAGGCACGACGCCACAAGCCCTACGGAGAACTGCAGCCCCTACCAGTAGCTCAGAGACTATGGCATTCCATTACTATGGATTTCATTATGAAACTACCTCTATTAGAAGACCCAGTAACCAGAGCCTTCTACGACAGCATTCTTATCATCGTAGACAGATTCACGAAATTTTCCTATTTTATACCATACAGAGAAGCAACAGACGCAGAAGAATTCGCCTACGTATTCAACCGGAACATCGTCAGTATACACGGATTACCAGTGGAGATCCTAACCGACAGAGGACCCCCATTTACATCCAAGTTCTAGCAAGCTTTGATAGCACAGCTTAGACTCAACCACCGATTAACCACCGCATTCCGACTACAAGTAGACAGACAAATAGAAAGGACGAACCAGATCCTCGAATAATACCTACAGTACTATATTAATTACGAATAGAACGATTAGGTAGAAAAACTACTAATAGCCTAACTAAGCTATAATACTGCTACACACGAAAGCACGAAGCTCACACCAGCATTCGCGAATTTCGGATTCACACCCAATGCGTACTACAGACCGCGAGAAGGAATCATCAACCCTCACGCAATACTTACCTCTAATAAACTAAAGAACCTCCACGAAGAACTAAGGACTAAACTCGAGTTTATTAGAAACCAGATGAAAAAATACTATGACTTTAAACGGATAAAGGGACTATCCTTTTCAAAGGGGGACATGGTCCTCTTAGCTACAAAAAATGTTTCAACGGACAGGCCAAGCAAAAAACTTGACTATAAGTTCATCAGACCCTATAAAGTTCTGGAAAAAATCTCAGAAAATAACTATAGGTTGGACCTAAAGAGCAAAAAACATCCAGTGTTCCACATTTCACTACTAGAACCATTCGAAAACACAATCATGGTCAACAACGGTCACGACCACGAACCACAGGTAGAAGATCCAGAAGAATATCACGTCGAGGAGATCCGCGAAATGAAGAAAATCGACGGTCAGATAAAATACCTCGTCAAATAGAAAGGCTACCCTGAAAGCGAAACATCGTAAGAACCACCAGGAAACCTCAACCATGCACAGCGCCTGCTGAAGGCGTTTCATACACGACATCAGAAAGCAAGGAAGGATCAAAGTCCAAAGAGCTCAAGTCCACCCTAGACCAATCAATCAGATCGGTATAGACAAGGGACTATACATCGGAGATGGTCTCAGACGTCTCAGCCACCACCTCATCCAGGCCCTCTAAGGCCTCCTGGTTAAGACGAACCATCTCATTTCCTTTCGAAACCAGGGAGCGACGCTGCTTACGCAAGCGCGACAAGCGGGCAAGCGACTCCTCCAACTCCTACTGACGAAGGACGAAGCTTTTCTAAGCCTCGGCGAAAGCGGCGTGACGAACTTGCAGTAGCTCTTCAGCAGCCAGCTCCTCTACGTCAAGACGCCTCGCCTCCAACAGAACCCGCGTCACTACGGAAATCAGCAACCACATTCATTTTAACAGACACACACCAAAACTCACGAGAATTCAGCGGTACACCCATTACATCGCACGGACGACCTAAGCGTATACAGAGGCCGCATTTTCCCCCATCCACCATTTTACAAACAGCCCCTCGGGCTGAACAGCGAGTACAGGGCATCACCTCGAACCCAGCGTAATCAATATATTCAGCAGAAGCAACACGACGGCGTGTAGCGTCAGAAGGTAGCGGTTTCTCAGGTCTCTTGTTTTTAGAAACACGGCTGGACATTATGTCAGCATTTCTTTTATAAATAATCGAGAGCAAGTTAGGGAACCAACACACTGGGGACCAGCTAGCTATAAATACGATCTTAAGGACAAGATCATTAGAGGGGAGACATCGTGTCACGGCCTGGGCGACCTCTTAAGAGGCTAGGGCAGTCACGGCCAGCAGAATCAGAAGTACGGGGATACTTAAGGCCGGAGTGAGCGGACCCACTTTAAACAGAGTGAGCGATAGTACGGACGCTCACTCACACGATACTCCACAGAGTGAGCATCGTGAGCAGACAGGACCAAAGCATAGTAAGCACCCTAGTATATAGTCATCTGAGAAGTGCACATCTAGTATAGGCAGCTCCTCAGCTATCAATACAACTTGGTTACATTGAGTACGTTTCACTCTACTATTACCAGACGTAACAAGCATTATTCAATCTTAACTCGCCTGATTACTTTATTACATAAACCCCCAGATCAGGACCCAGCATACCCTAGCCTTACGAGGATAGCGTATTGACCCGATCGTCACATAGATAATGATAATGTTATAGATGTGTTATTCTAAAATAAGAGGTCAGAATTGACCCCTTTTCTAATCCCTTTACTAGCTGACTAAGCTAGTAATTTCAGTTACAATTAGCTACAACTAGCCACAGCTAGCTACAGCTAGCTATTGCTATAACTAAGCTACATCCTTCCTTTCTAATCCATAACAAGTGCCGGATACAAAGAGAAAGAAGCTACTGTCCCAGTAGCTAAAATAACACTCTAATAGACAGAAGTAACAAGACCGATCAGACAACAGCTTGACTAGCGGACCTAGCTTCAAGAGGCAGCTAGGACAGCTGCTTCTAACAGCAGGAAAAGCGGCTCTTGCAGTCAGCTGCAACAGCAGCCCTAGCTTCAAGGGGCGGCTAGGACAGTTGTTTCCAACAGCAGGAAAAGCGGCTCTTGCTGTCAACAGCCGGGACAGTCTCTTCCAATCCCTCAGACTATCAGCTAGTCGGAGCTGCCGACGAAAACAGCCCTGGCTTCCTAGGTCTTCAAGGACGGATTTGACAGTCGTATCGGCGGTCGGTCGGTCGGTCGATCGGTCGGTCGGTCGGTCGGTCAGAGGGTCAATTGACCGGTCAGACTAACAGTCAGTCGGATGATCAGTCCGGCTTCCTATCAGTCAGTCAGTCAGCTAGTCAGTCAGTCAGATAGACAGTCAGTCAGACGGCTGATCAGACAGTCAGTCAGACGGTCAGTCAGATAGTCAGACTAGCAGACAGCTAGGTCTTTGCGGTAGTTGCTTTCAGCTGCAGACTGAAGGCAACTCCCTAGCAAAATAGAAAAGAAGGGTCGGCAAAGAGAAAATCGGTCCCTAAGGCTAGCCGGCTGTGGCCAACAGCGGCAACAGCCCTAGGGCAGGAAGGAAAGACCTTACGGAGGGTCAGGTCCGCGGGTAGTCATCACGGCGGTCGGGGCCGTAGTCATCGGGGCCGGCTGCCTCGAGCTTGTAAGAGGGTTCCGGCAGCAACAGCCCAAGCTAGCTGCTGCAACCGGCAGAGGTCGTATTCGATGGGGGTGTCGGCGGCGGCGGCAGCCGCAGTCCGGTCGGATTGGTAGGTGTAAGCTGCAGAGGGAAATGCGGTTGCAGCAGCCGGGTCGCAGAGGCGGCTGCAACAGCTGGGTCTTCGAAGGCTAGGAAAGGCAGGGCGTTTCCAGCCGGGTTGTTGAGAGGGTTGTTGGATCAGCTAGATCGCGGTTGCCTAGGCCCCCAGCTAGCTATCTGATCCAACGGGAAAGAGGGTGAAAAGGTCGGTCTTACAGCAGCAGCTTGCATCAAGCTGCTGACCCTCCCGATCTGCTAGTGCAGCTTGTAGCAGATCAACAAGAGGGCGGCTCTGCAGTCTGCTAATAGGTCCCTAGGGCTGCCGCAGCTAGCAGCCAGAGGACTGCAGTTTCCGCCTGCAGAGGCGCTGTTGTTACCCACAGCTGGGGCCGGCGGCCTATTTCATCTAGCTATTTCCTTCCTTACGATCGAATTGATAACGGCAATTGCTACCACTTGTTATGGTTCTCTCTGTGTCTGACTTGAAGGATGTCGTTATCAACAGCTATACCGTCGGATATGCCTGTCGTCGTGTTTTACACTGTTACAGTTCCTTCACCTTAGTAATTGGTACTTAGTGATCTGGTTCTGTATGTTATGTGTAAAGTCTTGATTGTCTGATCTAACTTCCAGAGTGGAAGATTTGACTATGGGCTTGTCATTTCTGCTAGTGGGAACCTGGTCCCGACCTATCTATAACAGTTACTTTTTAATATGTATTTAATTAATAATTATTAAATTATAAATAATAATAATTCTTTATAAAAGCTATTTTTATAAAATATATAAAGTAATCTTATTTAAATTTCTTTTTAAATTAATTAATTAATTAAATTATATTTTAATTAAAGTCCTCTATTATTTATTATTAATAGTTTAAAGTTTTTACTAATTTTATTTTATATTAGGTTTTAAATAAATAGTCTTATATTTATTTATAGTTTACTTATTATACGCTTAGTAATGCCTAGATTTAGTAGTATATTCCTTCTTATTTTATATAGTATATTAATAATTTACTAAAATAGAAAAGTGAACGAATTATAAGGATTAGTCTATTAAAGTGTTATATAAGAGATCTAAAGATAGGTATAGGGTAGTATATAAGCATTCACTTAGCGAATGCTCTACGAGCCCTTGCCAAAGAGCTAGTCTAGCCTATATTACGTGGCCTCTTATCTGATAAGACCATAGCTCCTTCGGCCCTAACTCTTACAAAGAGCATGAACAATCTTATATTAACATTTTAGAACTAAGGCTAATAGGAGGAGGAAGAGAAGCTAAACGTACAAGTAATAGAGGCTCACAAGACAAAACTCGGAGCTAATCATCCTTCTATACTAACTAGTATGGCTAATCTTATATTAATATATAGGAAGCAGAGCCGATAGGAGGAGGCAGAGAAGCTAGAGGTGCAAGTGATAGAGCCGAGTAAGACGAAACTCGGCGCTGATCATCCGGATACGCTGACCAGCATGAACAATCTAGCTTTCACTTGGAAAAGGCAAGGTCGATATGATGACGCTTTGGCGTTGATGGAAACCTGTGCTGAAGCTTAATAGCAAGTTCTGGGCCCTAAGCATCCCTTTACCATCTCATCTGTATCAGCTGTAGAAGAGTGGAGAAGTTAGGAGGATGAAGGAGACCTCAGGTCTCCCTTGAACATTATGAAAGAGATATAGCTCCTCCGAAAAGAAGGGGGAAGAGCAGAGGAGAATACAGATCAGATTCACTCTCAAATTTAACAGGTACCCTCAGTGTTTGTTGTAGAATCGCAAAGTTGAGGAGGAAGCGTCCCGCCCCTGCCCCTTTGACAAGAATTATGCAACAGGGGAAGGTGGCTGTCCAGGTTTTGGAAAATTTCAATAGCCGAAGTAACGCATTTCTAACCCAATACTATCTTGATAAAAAGTGCCTTGGTAGCAGAATGTGACAAGCATAAATTTCTAGAGCTACCATGTAATTTGGTCACGCTAAGGCTCACTATGAGAATTTGTGACATTGTCTCTACTGTCTAGACCTGTCTTCTTCCATAGTAATTGGTATGAAAATATCCTCCCATTCACCATCTTGAGATCTTCTTGTGCATCGCAGAGAGATCATTCCCGATTGGTAGTTAGTGAGATCTACGTCGACTGCATGGATGCGCTGTAACTCCGGAATGCTCAGGCCACCAGATTCCATCCCCGGTAAGCTTGAGTGCATAGCGCTGGGGACGGTCAGATCAGACGATCTGCAGTCGAGAACAGGGTTGTTCCCGATTACGGTCTCCTCAAGGGTGATCACCTGCTGGGCCACGCGGATGGCGATGTGCCCATTCCACACGCCTTCTTTGTGTGCCCCGGCGTCCAACAGACGGATAGCCTTCCGCCTGACAGTTGGACTCCGGCATTTCAGAGCTGTGAAATACAAAGGCGGAATCAGCCCCATGTCAGTAGTGAAGCTGAAACGCCCCGAGCAGAAACCGGCCGCTAAGTCTGAGGTTATAAATGGGGCGGCGATGTCGAGAATGTCTTCACACTGCCTGAGAATAGAATCAAAGATCAGCATGAAGTCGTCAAAGATACATTGCTCTGAGGAGAGACAGGTTGCAGCCAGAATGTTGGCCACGGTATGATGAATCCTCAGAAGTGGGTAACAGAGGGATTCTCTGGCGCTGAGCTGTAACGAAAGGGCGATTCTCGAGATTCGATACGACTGCTCCCAAAGAGAAAGCCGCCTTTGAATGTCACGCTGTCTTGCAGAGAGGGCTCTTGGTGTTTTTTGGCGATGGTCCGTATGATCATAATACGTCTTCAATCGGTCTATGTCCGCATAGAGACTGTATAGGTGTAACCTGGCCTCACTGATGGAAGAGAAGGTTGTAGGAGCCCCTTTCATGACGCATTCATCCATCATGACGAAAGACTGTCTTGGAAACCCCCAAGTCTGTCCGAGAATAAAGGACTGGCAGTAGAGACTGGAAAAAGCTTCGATCAAGTATCTGTCGTCGACCGTATCTTGGGCGTGACTCAAAAGAAGCGTGCCCGTCGACATAGAGGTTCGTGAGGTGTCCCGGAGCTGGTTCAGTAGGACCATCCCGTTGCACAAGTGTTTGATGCCCTCGATATATCGCCCTTGCAGGAGCTCAAGACAGACAAACACCATGCAAGCAATAAGAACCACCCGGCTGGACTGGATGTCCGGTTGCGTCCTGGAGAGCAATGGCTGGACACATGCAATGGCCTTGTTGTACTGTTGTAAGGTGAACTGCATCTGTTGCTGTCGGGATTTGGCGCATAAATCCCCAGAGTTCGATGGAGGAATTTGCATCTCCATTTTGTGAGCGGACCCTAAGGCTAGGACGGCATGCAACACTGCAGGATTCGTCGAACATGCCTGCAATACTAGTGAGTCCCAGAAGCGGGAGCTGAAGACGCCGCTCAACTTGAACATGGCTCGGTGCCGAAACCAATCGAAGGTAATCCGCTCGATATCTGACGTGAGTCCCATACACCATAGGGAGGACAGGTCGCGTAGGGTCCTGGTGGCCATGGGAACCTTGGTAAGTTCTGCGAATCTGTGGGATGTGCCGCCTCCCCAGACCCCGTAGCCCTCACAGAAACGTCCTGTACTCATACAGCGCCGACAACCAGGTCGGCCCTCGTCACATTTGACCCTTCTAATTCTAGCATTGGAGTTAGATCGTGTGCGTGAAGGGTCCGTTCGGAAACCGCAGGCGGGTATTGGCCGCCCAGGCCCCGCGGTCAATGTGTGCTCACTTGCAGGTTCGGCAGCCATGCTTGGAATTCTTCCTTCGTTTGCCACCGAGCCCGGACGTCGATGGGGCCTGCAGCGGGGGAGTCACTTCGAACCCCATGGGCATGCCTGGCTGATGGCTGTAGGCTGTAGCAGTCTTCTTGATTTTCTTGACAAAATCTTGTCGTGGTTCTGGAGTCACTGGGGGAGATTTCTTGGGTCACTCGGAGAAAGGATGGAGTGGAGTGCCGATGAAGCCGATCGGAAAGGCGTGGCAGCCATTGGCCACGAGTCAGAAGGCTTTTTGAGGCACCCAAACTCCGCCAGCCTGGTCCCCGATCGGGCGAAGCTACGGGGCCCCAGGAAAAGGTTGGAGCTAGTGCCCCCTGTCGGGCTTTGTCAGGGGGGGCTGCCATTGGCTTGCTCGGGATTTGCGCACGTTGATTGGCTGTACCTCGAAGCTTGAGTGCCTTGGTGTCGGTGGTCACCTTCACACTCAACGTCCGCCTCACACCACGGCCACAGTTCTTGGACCTTACATTTCTTATGGTGTACTCATACGTACAGATTGGTAATATTACGATCTGTTTGGTCGACACAAAGTCCGCCACTACACAATGGGTGCTTCCGATGGCCTTGATCGTGACACCCTGGACAACGCTATAAATATCGGGTGACCCAATCTCGTCAGTCTGGCAGACCATTCCAAACAACACATGAGTCTTACAAGATCACCGTCACCAGGATCGTCCGGACCTTTTTGAACTTCTTTTGCATATCTTCAAGATCGTAGCCGCTGGAGATATTCTTCTCTTTTCCTGGAACTTCTTCATATCAACATGAGCCCCAAAAACAAAGCTTTCAATCCCGCCACAGACATTCCCCGTTTAGATGGCAAGATCATTCTGATCACTGGCGGAAATATTGGGCTGGGTAAACAGTCTTCTCTGGATCTCTCTAAGCACAACCCTGCCGAGATCTGGCTTGCTGCGCGCAACGAGGAGAAAGCCAAAAGTGCCATCGAAGAGGTTAAAGGCTTGGCACCCAGCATCTCTGTCAGGTTTCTTCAGCTCGACCTTGCTTCGTTCGACTCTATCAAAGCCGCGGCTCGGACTTTCCGAAACAATGTCTCTCGATTAGACATACTTCTCCTCAATGCTGGCGTGATGGGCGGCGCCCCCGGCATCACAGAGAAGGGGTACGAGAAGCATTGGGGAGTGAACCACATGGGTCACGCTCTGCTTTTAAAGCTCCTCCAGCCACTTCTTCTCCAAACGGCAACCCAGAAGCCCGGATCAGACGTCAGAGTGATTTCACTGTCGTCCACTGCCCACAAGTACAGTGTCTCCGGCGGCATCAAGTTCAGCAGCGTCCGCAACGGACAAGGCGAATCCTCAAACGGGTTGTACGGACAGAGCAAACTCGCCAACCTCATCTACACCAGACAATGCGCCAAGCACTGGCCGCAGATTACCTTTGCATCTGTCCACCCTGGAATCGTCAAAACCGATCTTCAAACTGGAGGCGGGAATCTCCTCATGAGGGGCTTCCAGGCCGTTATCGTACCGATTTTTGGTGTGGAGGTCGAAGAGGGCGCCAAGTCCCAACTATGGGCAGCGACGGCCAAAGGGGTCGTTAATGGGGAGTACTATGAACCAGTAGGGATTCCCGGACGCGGCAGTGCATTGTCGAAGAGTGAGGAGTTAGGAGACAAGCTCTGGGCATACACCCAGAAGGAACTTGAAGGACTTGAGCTCTGAAGCGTGAAGCATTTTCAACTCTAGGATGTTCGTTTCTGCCTGTGAGATGCAGCGTCTCACCGGCGATGAGTGAAAAGCACTGTTTATGAGTGCAATGCCACCTTGGGTGATCCCTTTCATGCAACCGAAATAACAAATTATCAAAGAAATTTCATTGGTCATTGCTTGACGTGCATGTGGGCGATCCAATTGCAGAGTGGGAACAGGGGGCCCTTGTGTCCGAAGGAGGTCAATCTTACTTGAAAACCAGATCTCGTATCCCTCATTGCCAATAGATGACTCCCTCGGCGTGGAATCAACCCACAAACCCAACTACTTGCGCTCCGGTAATTACCTCGGGACCAAGCACTGATGAAACAGTTCGATTCCAACACAGCACGAGCTACTTGCATCGTACGCAATGCTACTATAAGTAACGCAGCCTTTACATGGCGATATTAAGTCTAAAGAGGGAATGGCCTTACGGTTAGCTAACACTGTTCTGCGGTTATGGGCATGTTGGCGTGGCGCTGATTGGGTTTTTGAGATCTCGCATTGCCTTGAGGAACGAAGCGAAGCGAAGAGACGAAAGTGTTGCATCTGATAGGAAGGGTGCATTGTGATGTAAGTAGAAGCTCTTGATTTCTATCTAACTGAGGGCTCGCGGCAGACCTATTTGTAGGTTGCCCTCATAGCTATGATAAGGTTCTCGGTAGACCGGATCCCAAGGGATCCGGGTCTTCGAGACCGGCTTGTTAGGAAGCCGGGTCTTTGAGACCGGTTTATTAGAGATCCGAGCCTTTGAGACTTTATCTTCAGTCTCAACAGTTGATAGATGTGACATACCCCCCCAGGTTGAATGGGGATTCAAACTGAATAGATAGGAAATATAGGAAAATGGCCCTTGTTGGAAGGACGGTTGTTGCGTAGGCTAGGAAAATAGGGATAGGAAATTGAAGGAAAAGACTGATAGAAGGAAATCGGGCTCTGCTAGCCCTCGTCATCTGTCTCGATCTGTGTCTCGATTAGACTCCTGATATCAATAAGTCCTAGCTGTCTGACGAAGAGTTCGAATTTCTGACCAGGCAGGGGCTTGGTCAGACCGTCTGCTAGCATCTCTGCTGTTTTCGTGTATTTGACTTGAAATAATCCATTGAAGTAGGACTGCCGGGCCCAACAGCTGTGGATATCAACGTGCCGTAGGGCTGTTCGGATCCGCGGGATCTGCAGAGTGATGAGCCGGATCGTCTGTTGGTTGTCACACTGAATGACTAGCTGTTGGTCTAGCTGAAGGTCTAGCTGTTGGAATAGCCGTTGGGTAGCTAGGGCTTCCTTAGCTGTGTGTGTGAAAGCAAGGAGCTCTGCTTCTGTAGATGAAGTTGTAACTGTATCCTGTTTCCCGGCTTTCCAGCTAATAGGTCCGCCGAACAGAGTCATGATCATCCCTTGGGACGATTTCCGGGTCTTCGGGTCGTCTGCGAAGGCTGCGTCTGATGCAACTAGGAATTCGAGGTCCTGATCCGTCTGATCGGCCGGGCCCGGGGCGGCTGCTGATCCGGCTGCTGATCCGGCTATTGGAATTGCGATTTGAATGATCGGTATTTGAGAGCTTTGACCGCTGAATTGGATAGCTAGATATCGGGTTGCGTAGAGGTAGATGATGACCCTATCTGCGATCCGGTGATGGTCTTCCGTTGGATTGAGTAAGTGTTCTGCTAGCCGGGCTGCGGCCTTAGCTACGTCAGGCCGGCTGATGACTGCGATGTAGTTGATCGATCCGACTTTCTGCTGGAATAGGATCACCTGGTCCTGCTGGGCTTGATACGGGTTTTTCCGTAGGTCGTTGGTTGGTAGAGGGTTTCCTTTGAAATCGTCGGTTAGCTTGACCTTAAAGCGGGCAGCTGTTTTCTCGATGTATGAGTCCTGACAGAGCCACAGCTTCTTAGCTAGCTTATCCCTTAGAATTCGGATCCCTAGGAACCAGGAAAGGTCCCCAAGGTCCTGCATCTGATACCGCTGTTTGAGCCTATTGATCAGGGTCTCAGCAGCTAGCTGATCCTTTGTTCGATATAGCAAGACGATATCGTCAACGTAGAAGAAGACGGTCAGCCAGCTGTTGTTGCAGATACAAGGGTCTTCTGCACACTGCTGCAGACCTAGCTGCTGGAAGGTCTGAAGGAGGTCTCGTTGCCACAGTAAGGGTGATCTGCGTAGCCCGTATAGGGCCTTTCGTAGCCGTAGACTCCATCCGTGCCGTTTGAATCCATCCGGGCAGCGGATGTAGACTTCTTCGTCTAGTGGGCTGTTGGTGAAGGCGTTGATTGCGTCTAGCTGCCTAGCCTCTAGCTGGAATTTAGCTGCTATAGCCATAAGGACCCGGAAGGACCTTCCTGCTAAGGTTGCTGCATAGGTCTCTTTGTCGTCAAGGGGCTGAAGATCCCCTCGGACACAGAGCCGGGCCTTGAACTTCGTAAGGAACCCATGCTTATCCGTCTTGTATTTAAAGACCCAGGTCGTCGGGATAGGGGTCTTTTTGGCCTGTTCGGATAGAACAGCCTCAAAGGTCCCTTGACCCCACAGGTCTCTCATCTGGATCTCGCAGGCCTGCTTGAATTGGCGGCCAAAGGGGTGATTTTCTAGCTCTTTGAAAGTCCTAGGTTCCGGCGGAAGGTTCCGTCTGTGGAGCTTTTCTTCCCTTCCGTTGAAGAAGCTGCTGAAAAAGCTAGCCTTTCGGATTGGATCGATAGCTGGTTCGTCTGCTGGGCCGGTTCCTTGGCCCCTGATGCGGTCTGAGGCTCGAGACGCAGCAGGCCACGGTCTTCGCGGTCCTCGTGGGCCCCCTCGTCTAGCCGGCTCTGACGTCTGTGTCGGCTCCGGGCTAGGTTGCCTGCTAGTTGGGCTGCCGGGCTGTTCCGGCGGCGTAGAAAATGGAGGATCCGGGCTTTCGGATGGCGGTGCCGTTGTCTGTGGGGTCGGAAGATAGGGATCTTCGTCATCGTCGTCGTCAGAGTCCTTGTCTTCCTGCTCGTTGAGATCTAGATCTTGGAACGCTAGGTCTTCCGGATCCGGGCTGCCCGGACTGTCCGGATTAGCTAGATCGGGTGTGGCTTCGGTACGGTCCGTAGCGTCGTCCGGGTCCGTGTCTTCGGGTCCGTCTGACCTATCGAGGTCATGTTGATCGGGCTGTTCGTGCTGATCAGGGTCATCGAGGGCTACCTCGATCGTTGACCTGATTTCCTCGTCTTCATCACTATCGCTGTCAATGTGGGCTGGAAGCAGGAACCGCACCCTAGGCTGTCGAATTGGCTGAGGGATTGGGTGGTTCTTAGGATCATAGAAGGTTTTCTCGTCGAATGTGACGTCCCTGACCCTCCGGACCTCTGACCTTTCCGGGATCCAGATCCTGAAGATGTTGTTCGAATCGTATCCAACTAGGTAGCCGATTTCTGCGTGGGCGGCTGTCTTTAGGTCCCGTTTTTGAGTGCTCTTCAAAGCTTCCGTAGTCATTGGATAGGCCCGGCAGCCGAAGGCCCTAAGGTGCGTTAGATCCGGCTGTCTGGAGACGAATCCGGTGTCCTTTCCTTGGTCTTGAAGCCAGGAAATTAGCAGCCCTAAGGGGGTCTTCCAGTCTCGGGCCTGTTGGGGCGATCTGTTATATAGGAAGACAGCTGTTTTCCAACCCTCGGACCAGAGATCGGGCGGCAGGTTAGACCCTAGTAACATAGACCTGTTCTTAGGAGCTATTACCCCCCCAGATCGTTCGGCAGGGCCGTTCTGAGCCGGGTTGTGAGGGCTCGAGGGTTCGTCCTCGATCCCTTCGTCAGTCATCCAATTGATCGATCGGATGCCTAGGGCCCTGTCGTTGTCCCTATGGATCCGGCAGATCCGGAGCCCGTATTGTGTCCGGATGTAGGATACGAAGGCCTGTAGGGCCCCTAGGACTGAATCCTGTGTCTGATCGGATAGAAGATAGATGTGGATTAGGCCTGTGTATTCATCTTTGATCAGCAAGGCAGCCTGTTTTCCGTCATAGCTTGTGTGGAAGCTAAAGAGGTCGATGTAGACCCTCCAATAGGGTCTCGGAGCTATTGTCTGCGGGCTTCGTCGGGAGACCTGTCTGCTAGCCTTGGCAAGGGAGCAGGCTTCGCAGTCTATTGCGATAGGTCCCTTGATACGGACCCCTAGGGTCTGATCCGTAAGATGTTCAAGAGCCCGGGCGTTCAAGTGGCCTAGACGTTGGTGCCAGAGGATGGATTCGGCTGTCTGAGGCGCCCTAGGGTCTTTGGAAGAGGCTGCGGCTGCTGCTAGCAGGCCCGTTGGTCTGCCTTGGTCGGCAGAGGCTGCGGCGGCTGCTGTGGCCGAGATCGGTCTGACCTCGTTGAATTCGATGACTTGTTGGCGATGGTACCGTCGGGTATAGAAGATAGTCTCTATCCCTTGGAAGACGGCCCCTGTTTTCGGGTTCCAGTTGTATCCGGCTAGGATCATAAGATCTAGCGAGACAACGTTCGTGTGGAAACCCGGGATATAGGCTGCCCGTCTGAGCTGGAAGAGCCCGTCTTCAAGCCGTAGGTTGACCTGACCGTAGCCTAGGATTTGCAGCTCGGATCCGCCTGCAAAGATAGGCTCGGGGTTCCTAGAGGGCTGATAGGATGAAAAGCGTAAGAGGTTATTACAGATGTGTGTGTCTGACCCGGAATCAAGGATAAAGGAGTCCCTGAGCGGATAAACCCTCCCTGGAACGGTTATGACGGAAGCCGTAGATAGGATCGTTAGAGCCGGCTGCTGTTCCGGTTGCCGACCTAGCTGCTGACCTTGCTGTTGGTCCGGCGGCTGTGTGGTCTGAAGGGAAAGGCCGGCAAAGGAGCTGCCCTTGATGTAGCCTTCATCCCTGTTGTCTGTAGTGGCCTTTGGGGCCCCTGGCTGGGTATCCCTAGGCTTCTGTCTCTGCAGAGCTCGATCTACCCGTTGTTTCGTAGCAGGGTCTTCGAGCTGTTGATTGATCTGGAATTCTATGTCTTGGTTAGGCTTCCATCCGGCCGGGCGGATAGAAGTAACTAGGTAAGGGCATTTTGAATAGAAATGCTGTTTGCCACAGAGGCAGGGGGTCTTTGGTCCCTCGGATCCGTTAGATCCGGCAGGCTTAGAAGAGCCGGTTTTCTGGAACGTGGAAAAGGACCCTTTCGGTGCCTTCGTCTCTGTAGCCTGTTTTTCGAACAGCTCGCTGATCTCAATACCGTCCGGGATCTTAGCTTCCCAGTCTTTCTTGCCCTTTGATGCCTTATATTGGATCTTATTCATCCAGATATCGGCGAAGGTGAGGTCCATCGGTCTGACAGCTTCTAGGAAGTCTAGGGTTGGTCTGAGACCCTTGGAGTCAGGAAGGCCTAGATTACGGGCTTCCGTAAGGACCTTCTGCCAGCTTGTGACCCAGTCCTTAGTCTTAGTCCGGCCGGGCCCCTTGAGGGCTGTTCGATATCGGTCAAGGACTTCTCTTTCATGGAACCAGGTAGCTGGCTGGATCCGGGCCCGTAGGAGGGCTAGTTCCTTTGCAACGTCATCTTCATCGTCGATGACATCTCGATAGTTGCCGACGGTCAGGATGATCCGGTCTTGGATAGCGGATAGGGCCTTTTGGCGTTTTTCGTAGATTCGGACGTTTTCGAGATACTGTTTCTCAAGGCCATTAAGGTCAATCCTTTGGTCTGGGGTCAGCTCAGACAGCCTAGTCGCATCAGGCTTGATGTCTGCAGCTGTAGGAAAGACCGGTCGGGCTAGGGACTTCTTGTTTTCCTTAAAAGGGTCAATGAAGTCCCAGACGTCCTTCGTAGTAGCCGATTTCCGGATGCTGGCTATCCAGTGTTTCCAATCACTAGGCCCGTTGAGCTTGGCCCAGGAAGAGGCTTCCGTATCAGCAACGCCCATCGCGATAGATGACTGCGAGCAACAGCGGAAGTTGATAACCTAGTTTGGAAGGACTAGCTTGAAGAAGCTAGGTTGCAAGCCTAGGCTAGGAAGGAAGGGAGATAGGTTTGATAAGGGTCTGATGATACAGCTTGATCAAAGAATATCGTCCGCTTCAGCTATAGGCAAACCGGGCTCATAACTGTTGCATCTGATAGGAAGGGTGCATTGTGATGTAAGTAGAAGCTCTTAATTTCTATCTAACTGAGGGCTCGCGGCAGACCTATTTGTAGGTTGCCCTCATAGCTATGATAAGGTTCTCGGTAGACCGGATCCCAAGGGATCCGGGTCTTCGAGACCGGCTTGTTAGGAAGCCGGGTCTTTGAGACCGGTTTATTAGAGATCCGAGCCTTTGAGACTTTATCTTCAGTCTCAACAGTTGATAGATGTGACACTAGGTAAGTAGGGTTTCTTAGAGAATCTCGATGATGAATGTATTTTGACTGCATGAAGCTGGTTACAGTAAGAATCTTGGTCCCAGGTAGTCTAGTGGTCAGGAACGAGCTATCAACGCCTCTGGCAATACACTGAACCAATCGTGACATTTCAGCCAACTTCCGTGGTCGGCGCTTGCTTCGGAAAGTGCCGATGTCATATGAGTGACAGCTTGCCAATCACATCGTGCAGAAGGAAAGTTACGTGTACCTGGCTCATTTTGGGATTGGCGTCTTTCAACAAAACAAGCCTCCTCGCATGACAATCAAGCTCATTGGTTAGAAAATCCTCCCAAGGGGATGCGGCTTAGGCCCCGCTCGGGGTTCCATTTGACGGTAAAAGGGGCACAAGTAGCAGAAGTGCCGAATTGGTCGTAGCTTGGCCCTGGAGATCGAGCAAGGGCGGGACATTGAGCCGCACATCAGCCACTCTAAGCTGGAAGAGTAGGTTAATCTAGACCTCCATCGAGTTCAATTTAATGCTATTCGCAGGCTGAATTCGTTGAGCCGGTAGGCCGTTGAATTGAGTTAAATTTAGTTAAATTGAACTGCGACTTGAAAATGTGGCCTGCGTTTGAAGTTGTCAGACGAGACGTAGCCTAGGAGCTCTCGTTCCGTCGATCACTCTGTCGATCACTCTGTCGATCACTTCCGTCTCAATGAACGTGCGCGACGAAGAGACTGCACGGCAACTTCCGATAGCTACAAGACCCATGTCCCTTGGGTGAGATTCTAGAATCACATGCGAATCCATGCCAAAGGTTCACAAAGCTCTTTCATCCTGTTTTTGTGGAAGTTTGTGATGAATGTGATGCCGTCTTCAGCCTCTTCTGTCACAGAACGCAATACTGACGAACCGATAGCAGGGCCGAGCGGCCCGTCCCTTGCGCACTAAGTACAACTGTCCCAATGTGCCCTTTCAGAATAGTTTGCCCACCGGGGCGTCCCATATCAGCGGTCATGGAAGACCGCTGCTGGTAGCGGAAATTGATAGGAGCAAGCAGCTCAACGAAACAAACTCTCGTGCTCGTTCTCACCACCAGCCGTTGCTTGTCTCTCAAAATATGGATGTACTGTGCCGCGCCAAGTCTTCCGATATGCCCAAAAGCGTCTCTGGCTGCGGCCCTCATCTCAAGCAGAACTCTAAGCTGCAACACAGCCGCGCTTCAACATGCGAAGCCTCTTCGGCACTCACCGTCAGGACCCTTCGGCAGTTCCCTCTCCCGTCACCGCACAAGCTGTTAAAACGCAAGCTTGACTGTCGCAAATCTTGCGAGGTGCACACAATGCCAGGACGCATAAAGTCCCAAGTACCATGCGCTTAGCGTTTAGCGTGATAAAGCGCAACGCAACCGGGTGATTGACTGGCGGGGAGCGGGTGGAGTCGTAGGCAGGCTGGTACCTAAACCTTTGTCGCACTAGGCTGGGGGGAAGCGGATGATCATCGCACTAATAGTCCCCATTTTCTGGGAGACTACTCCGTTCTGGGGGGAGCTAGTCCTTCGGTAGCGTACGGAGTTTGCCATATGAGAAAGCACATGAACTTTGTTGAGCATCTGATCGCCATGCCGTCGCCTGTGATCCTCGTCCATCCAATTCGCGCAGGAATTTACTAGCACAGAGTTTTCGGACCTGAATAGACGAACACCATTTTGAAAGACATATTCCACGAATGCGCCCACATACCTTGAGCCAACCCGAATGCGCTCGCAGAAATGAATGACGAAACCATGGGGTAGAGTAAATTTGGAGATCATTCGCTAGTGGATTCGCGAAGTCACAAACCTTCAGAATCTCGGGGCCACCTTTCGACATGGCACACGCTGGCCTGGCAACTTAAAGGCTTGAGACAAGCCACGACGCAGGATAATTCCGTTAGTAAGTCGATCGTCATGGAAGAAGCAGGCATGAGGTTAAGGTTTTAATAGTTTCCGTTGGGGCTGAGACAAAAAAATTATGATTGGATGTTGGCCACCAAAAGCCGACCAGTAGCCAGGCACTGGTCGAGGCGGTCGGCAGGTGCTGCCGCTGAAGGAGGTGTGTCTGACAGGCCGGGTGCATGCACGAATTCGTCAGCAAGCCATTCTGCATTGCAACGGCATATTCCGAACCAACCACAGCAATCAGTAAAACGTTGAGATTTGGTTCAGCATCTTGGCTAGGACATTGAAAACTCGTTCCTAACTACCGGGCTGCCTTGAAACAGTATTGCCACTGCAACTAGCTCTATAATACGCTCCTTATTAGCTTCTCTAGGAAGCCCTACCTCCCTAATGATTAAGCCACTCTGATTCTAAAGGGCATACCTCTACTGTTGACAAAAGTTATTCTTTTGAGTAACAGTATACATGTATATGCTAATTAAGGGGCAGATTGTGTTAAGATCATGCTAAGGCACACTTTCCGAAGAGAGGGTCGTGTTGTTCCATCATCTGGATCCCAACAGGGAATCAGATGACATACCCGTAGCCTGGACCTGCAGCTAGTATTTGGGACTACGTTATGCTTGTGGAGATTGCAGCCTTTCCATTACAGCAAGCCTAGGAAGCGATAATCATTGCCTTCTCTGGGATCGGTTATACCATCATTGAGGTGTAAGAGGATTCAAATACACCGTCACATTTAGCTGGCAATGTGACACAGTCTCTACAGAGACGAGGCTAGGTGTAATCGTCATAGAAATATTATCCTAGCAAAGGGAATGATTATCGCCTCCTTCAATTCATACGTCATGAAAAGGCCCCTCTCCTACAACGGTTGTATATGTTTACTGGTGGATAATACCAACGGAAAGTTTACAAATCCCATGTTCTGTAAATGCATTTCCATAAGTTGGACCTTAAAACCTTGATCCTTGGCCCGTCCCGCCGTTGGTCGCCGATGATCCGAGGGGCGCCGCGCTAAAAACTGATGAACAAGGGGGGCACAGGAGATACTGGACTGGGGGGTTCGTTGGGTGCTACATTGAGGGTCGTCGATACAACCCACCTACGTGGCTAGGATCTCCTATGACGCTATAATGGTAATTGCCGATCTGGGTTCTGGTTATGGAATTCATAGAGCAATGCCTTACTGCCAGGTATTAGGTCCCATTGAGGCTACCACTAAGGAGGGTGGTCTTTCCACTTGACGCAACATCTCTTCTGCTTCCTGTGTTGTCATCTTCTATTCAGCGGCTGGCTACAAAAGCTTTCCATTGCACTAGTACAGTTTGAGCCCTAAACACTAGCAGCATGTCTTGTCGGAGAAATGCCTCCAATAACTGCCATCCAAGATTATACTAAACGGTGTCAATGAAAACGATGACGTTGCTAAGAATGATTTCCTTGCTTTTGGGGTTAAAGGGAATAGCGCCGCTGATGCTCCATGAGGACAGGTTTGACATTGGGAAACTTTTTTGATCATTAGAAGCGACTGCTGCCGCGTTGGCTTTTCCTATATCCGGTATATGCGTGAGAATAACGTTGTAGCGGCCGATGTGTAACCAATGCATGCATAGATAAGTTGACGGAGTTTACCGAGAAGTTTATGGATATGGGATAGTTGTATTATTTCATATCGCAAGCCACGATAACAAGTTTTCGAGTCAACCGTTTTAGTCCTCCAAAGTTAGGTTCAAGGATGCGTTCTGAATGTAGATCTTTCCCAGATTCTTAAACTCTTGCATGACATTTTTCAAATTGCCAAGCCACTGTAACATTGAGCTTTTATGGCCTCATTGGCATAGCTGCCAGCATGTGATGTAACTCCAGCACTTGCATAGTGGACATAAACCTGTATTGATCGTACTCGACTTCGTCTATATAAACCCCCTTCGACTCCCACCTTGACTCCAACTTTCACTTCACCAGCATCCACAGCATACTCCACAAGCTCCAATCCCCCAACAAACTTTTGCCAAACCTACCTCTTACAATCAAAATGAAGGCCTCTGTTGCTCTCTCCGCCCTCACCATGGCTGTCATTGCCATTGCCACTCCAGCTGATATTGAGGCTCGCGGTAACAAGGCCTGCTGCCAGGTAGTAAGTTCTTTCTTTTCTTTGCAGACTTCCGTTTCCCAGATGGTAACACAGAAAACAGGTCAATGGTGTTGTCGTCGTTCAAACGTGTGATCCTCTGATTAAAAATCTTATTATTGATATTTAGTGAGCCTTTGGGGCACTTGAGAATATAAACCATGAGGTTTCTGGCTTGGCGATGGCCCCGGTTTCTTGAATCTGTTTCTCCCTCGGCATTGGTTTTCCCTTTGGGTTTTCCCAATGCCGCAACGCAAATGCGGAGGGGTCTAGTATAGTACTGCAATTAACCAAAGTTTAAATAAAACGCGAACGTTCTAAAGCAGGCCCCGATCTCTTTCAGTCGCCTGTCCTTAGGTCACATGCTAGCTAATATCTGGCTGTCCGCTCCATTGAGGGCGAGTTGCTACTAACACATAGCCAAAAACAAAAAACTAAGCTTTAGTAAAGAGCGTCTCAACCCCAACATGCCATTAGTCAAGCCAACGAAGCTCCATAAACCCACCGTAGCACAGCAAGCAAATAGGAAAACCATAACAGGCCTGCCATGGTGGTAAATTGGCTGACAGTTCCAGACTTCTGCATCAAGCTGACGGATGCATAGGAGACACCAAACCTTAGTGAGTTCTTCGTCACGTTCAAAAGGGTACCGATATCTCCAGCCCGGGCAGGCAGACTGTCAACAGCATAAGCCAACAAGATGTTAGCTGATCCCGTCAGACCGAAAGCTAGCATAGCCCATTCGACGCAGACTTGGATCCAAGTGTGAGGATGCCGTAACCCATAACCGAGTATGAGGCAACCTGCAAGACTGACCAGGCCACCTTTTAGTATAGCTGGTAATCGGACGGCCGGGTCATGCCTTTAATAATCTCTTTGTATTATATTTATAAATGTTCTCTAATATTCCTAGGCCTTATAGCTAGTAAAAGTTATCTTGCACACTTGCGTAGCCCCTCCGCAACACTCGTCCCAACCCGAAACCCGAAGCCCACCATTGAGGCCCTGGATCCACCGAGTGGGCTGAGTGATGACATCCCCAATTTCAGCAGCTTGAATGATACAGAGAAGGGCGTCGCGTTCAAGGAGCTCGTTCTCGTCCTTTCCTTTGGATCGCTTTGACGGTTCATCCCTAGTGGGGTTCGAGGGGCGTCGGCGATACGGTTATAAACCGATATTTCGTTTGTGGGAGCAGAAGAAGATACTTGGAACAGCCCTGGAAATTGAGCCTTGTGGTCAAGCTACCATTTGAACAAATCCTCCTCTTTGAAGTCTTCAATAGGGACAAAATCCAAGTGTGCTTTGACATTGTCAATTGATTCCTGTTGCGTTATCTTGGGGAACTTGGGTGTACGATGCATTAAGCCTGGCTTCTTAGCTGTCTGACTGAGACTTTGTTTGAAGCTGCAGATCAATTGGAATAGCTTCAGGGCAAGAAGCCAACTCCGTGCCAGGATATAAGATCATCGCTGCCCAGTACACCACAGCTTGTTCGGTCAGTTGCCGATACTTCTTAAGCTTCTTTCTGGATCCCCTTCCTATTCGATGCGCAGTGCCGCCACAAAGGTCCGGGGCTCTCGCCGAGCGAGGCGTTGCACAAGATCTGTTGCACAGCCGGCGAGGGAGCGTGACCCGTCGGCATACGGCGTGTTGAGTCCAACACCATCACAGGCAAGACCTGTTCCCCCTAGTTTCAGAAATGGCCGCTCAAGAATGTTTCAATGAAATGCATCACTGAAAACGGGGAAACGGCGTGTCAGTTTCAATTTGATTAGCCCCTCTGCGCAAGTTATTCGGACGCCAACACCTCGATGTCGAAGGCTTGGTAAAGGTACGAGGCCACCTAAGGCTTCATCTCAGGCTACAATATCGTCTGGTGATAAGTGGAAGCCAGAAGAGGAAGACACTGTGCGCAGGATGAAAAGAGATGGCTGCTCTTGGGACGAGATACACAGAGCCCTGCCACATCGTTCCAAAGTCACGATCCAAGTCCAGTACTCAACTAAACTAAGAAAAGGTTGACCAGGTCCAACACGAGGCTGGCTGATAGGACATCAAGACGAACGCAATTTTTTTGCGACTCAGTCTTAACTTCGTTGACATTGACAAAGCATGGCAAGTGGAAGCGCTTTCACGATTTCCCATCAAGTGGTTGACCTTACATGGCTCGTGTGACGTTTAGCAAACGTATTTGATGTCCCTCCCTTCAAAACATCAAGCCACCTTGATTCAACTATGGATAACGCTTCATTTGATCTTGGGGTCATGAGATGCATATTTGGTCTCGCAGCATAGCTCAAGCATCCTCATCCTTCTCTCTCCTAGGGACGACGAACTGCTTCTGCTTCTTGTCCACGCCGAGCCACAGGAGATCTGGTCGGCAGTAGTGGCCCACCACGTCCAAGGCCCTGTTGGTCACAATTCTTGTCAGATCCAGCTCAGCGTACACTATTCCCTCGGCTTCTGGGTGCCCGTTCGCCAGGGGTTTCGTCAGTCTCCTTCCATCGGGCGCAAACACGGCGCTGTGGCCGCCGCCCGGCTCCTGAAACAGCAGTCCTCCCTTCGTTTTCAGCGCGTCGATGCCCTTCTGGTTGCAGACCGCCATGCAATGCAGCACAAATGTGCCGCCCTCGAGCGCATACGCCTGGCTCAAGCACTGGACCCCTTCGGCGCTTATGCTCCATAGCCCAGGCGCCTCGACGCTACCGTGAGGATCGCTACCATCAGGTTAGTTTGTTCTCTAGTTTTACCATGGGATCTTGTCTCATGAATTCTACTTACATCGGAGGCCACGCACTGATATGAATTGCTTCCTTCTGTGCGTAGGTGTGGAACTTGAGTAACAGCTGGGAGTGCTCCCAGCACGCGAGGCTGCCGACCTTGACCACGCCAACGTTGATACGGTTTCTCCTCCCGACTTAAATCCCTCGACGAAGCCCACCCCCTCGCGAAGCGTACGCTTCCACCCAGCCAACTTACATACCATAAGCTCATCGAACGGAGGTATCAAACTCCAGCAGAGAGTAGCTTCAGGACCCGTCTACGACGAGCTGATGAGCTCCTTGCCCCCTGCACGCGGCCGATCCTCATCCAGCAATGTTTCAGCAAGGAACAGGCAAACCCCTGCAGATAGGTTCAAAAGAAGAGTCAGCCGAGGCCTTCCTCCAATGGATTGAGTCAGTAAACCCACTCACCATGATCGTAACTCAGATGGCTCCTTGTCCTCAAAGGAAGCAGCCAGCTACGGCTTCGCCATTCACCAGAACGACCTCTCCATCTCCAACGGCTCAGGCCGCCTCGGAACCGCCGAGGTCTGAGGGCCTTAAGGCCGCACTAAACCTCCCAGGATCAACGACACAGGATATTGTAGTCTGTCTAACTCGAAAGCAGATATTGGTTTCCCCATTCTAGGGCATTGGGACCAACTAGCATGTGGGTGCTGCGAAGCCCGACGACTGGTTCCGACTGGTCCCGTGACGCCTGTCCAGGCACAAACAGGAACTGTATTACTAAATGAGTCTGTGTCATACCCGGGAGATGATTGGTTGGTTCATGGAGCCTTGGAGGCGGTTCACAGCAAGAAGTTTGTTCTCATCCCACTGTATGGCTAGAACTAGATGTGTCTCTCGCTCCTGCCTCGCCCTTTATTGAAAATTACGGTCGGCAGAGCAATTACAGCAGAGGCGGCTACGAAGGACTATACGTCGACAAATGGTCAAGGGAAAACGCCAACAGTAAGATGTAACGCAATAGAAACGGCAGAGCTAAGTCTGCTAAGGATGATAGACAAACAGTTGGTGTGTCGTGGGTGCAACGATGACATGGCGTTTATTGACGCTTCACAAGTCGAGATTGAACGCGTCGAACAAGACTCGAGATGTATATACGTCCAAGCATACAAGTAGCAAAGGAAGGTCAAGGGCTAGGCGATAAGGCTTAGCCGCTCAGTGGATGTGTTCTGTTCTGTCGGACCTAGACTGGCCGCGGCGCTTACTTTCAACCCCTCGGACGTTTCCGTTCAGGCACCTGGAAATCTTTACTGCTAAGCGCCTGCCGCATTGAAGGGGCACGGAGGCAAATAGTAGCCTGCTTGCCTCTCCTTTGGGGGGGCGGGGGGCACAGGAGATCGGTCCTCTATGGGGTCAGCCAATGCCTTTTCGGAACCAGTTGAGAGCTTGAGAAGTGAGGCACGGGGAGCAAGGCACTTGAAAAGTAAGGCCCCGGCACTGGCTTTATAGGCGATTGGGAGACTTTTGGCAGGTGACTACAGGGGTTGGTGGCGCCCGCATGAGACGCTGCGCAGAAGCTCTGGCTTGCTGCCCAGACCCCGCGTTCGACAGTATTGTAGTTTAACGCTGTTTCATATTTCTTTATAGGAGACCGGTCCCCAACGGGGCCTGCCAATGCCTTTTCGGAACGATTGAGAGCTTGAGAAGCTTAGCAATAGGAAACCTGTTGGATAGATTGCCAGCGTTGTCGCTTGGTGCCTGCCCTGCGCGTTGCCCTGATTCTTTGCCTCTACCTGTATTGCCGGGGCGTTGCTGCCCTAACGTCGAAGCAAAACCCTTAGCTTAATGTCTAGCTTTAAGTTATCTAGAGCTACTTATCCTCATCTACCGGAAAGTTTAGCGTAGTCCTCGCCCTTGTTTGCGGCACCGGATCTGCCGCACCAATCCACTCGCCCTGGCCCCTTTCCTCAAACAAGAGCCTCTGCATCTGTAAGTTGCCATCCCGCTGCCACGCCCTTCCTCTCTCCACGCCCTTCCCTGCCTTCCCCTGCGCCCACCCTGCTACCGGTTCAAGTACAATGGACGTGATAGTGATGAGCAGCCCCACCCCGAGGATAACGCCCAGACCCAAAACCGAGAAGGATAGCGTCGTCTGCGTGTCGCGCACCAGCTGCGCGGAGCACAAGCCGCCCAGGAGCCCTGTGGATGGGTAGTCTGCTACTAAGGTGGAGTTCTTCCACCACTGGTCGACCCGTAGTTTCGGCAGAAGGGGCGGCCCGGCGGCATAGTCCACGACCATCTGTTGTAGCTTGGCGAGGGCTTCGTTAAACAGCCTGGCTACCTCGATCTCCCACTGCGTGTCGGATACGGAGAGCATTGAGTACGCTAGCTCGCTCGTCGAGGCTTGGAGCGCCGAGTGGGGCAGAGTCCTGACAAGCCGATTGATAGATGTGGAGTGCACTTGGTTCATGAGGACGATGAACGTTGCTTGCTGCGCGACGCTCAGGTCGATATCTGGGGGACCCCATTGATATATCCGGTCGAAGTTGGTGAGCTCAGTGCATCTATCATTTATTGGGTTGCAGAGTTAGTGCATGTCAGAGCAGGCAAGGGCTGTCATAGGGCTCGCTGGCACATGTCGAGGAATTCCATCGTCAAAATTCTTATCCTGAGCGTCAGGATCAGTTCCGAAGAGCGGATCGGTATTTGGGTCAACAAACCGAACGGCATTGGAATAAATGAGAACTAGTATCACATCCCGAGCGGAGGAGTTGAGTGGCGGGACAGGCATCCATTTCCCGCCGACATCTTTATTGGTCGAGTGAAACGAACGGAGCGTATATTCCCAAGGTCCGAGGATATTGCAGGAGAGGTAGGCGGTTGTCCAGTTGCTGGCCCCCCAGGGGCCGTATTGGACCAGCAATTGGGTGAGCTGTCATTATAGACATTCCCTCATTCGAAAAGTAGCTTGAGCGGCGCACATTCCATCACACGGCGGTAGTCAACTCCCTTAGAAATAGGCTGGTTGATACCAAGGTGTTTGGTCAACTGGATCCGCCCTATGTCAAGCCGGATCGCATCCACGCCATCAACGCACAGGTCGCCGAACGGGCACTCAATCCACTCCTTCGTCCAGGTGATAGATCGCATAGGAAGCACATTGCATTCAGAAAATGAGCCCTGGGGCTCGTAGCACGACGAGGCGTAAGCCTCAGCCTTCTGGTTCCACCTAACATCGGTTTCCAGCCATAATAGATTCGTCTCGCCCTCCGTAGAGCTCTCTTCTGAGGCTGACCGTACGAAGCCGCAGCCTTCCTCGTTTCGGCAGACTAATCGGTATGGCGTCGCAGCCTCCGAGACGCGCGAAGAGAATGTGCCGGCGATGATAAAGCCGCTCACATACAGGAGGGTCACCACGGCGGTCGGGATAGTCCTCACGCATAAGTTAGATCCCGCCGAGCCGCGCCAGTACCATGCTTGCTGGATGCTCTCCCAGGCTGCGCTCAGAGGCGTGTTGCTGTTCCGCAAGATAGACTGTCGCTGGAAGTAGATGCCGTCGTTCGTCGAGGATTTGGCGAGGAGTTGGTGGATTATGAAGCGAAAGATACACCAGAGGCGGGTGCCGACAAAGGTTACGAAGGAGGCAATGAAAGAGAGAAGAAGGAGGCCAGACCGCAGTGAAAGGGTAATAGTTGCTCCAACTACCGGGCCTCTGGACCAGTCAATCCAAAAGCCAGTGTAAATATCATGTGCCATTCTCAGTCTAGATAGAGCAGAACAGGTGGGGATCAGCGTTGGCAAAGGGAATTCCCTAATAGCCCATGCTTTGTCATGTCTGTGAGGGACTTGTGGAAATAGGCGATAATAACATCACGCTGAGGAACAGGGAGCTATCTTATAGAAAAGTACACACACACACACACACACACACACACACACACACATACACACACGATTTATTACGCCCGGTGGCTTCCAACCAATAGGGCACTAGTTACTATTGTACATTTTCGTTTCCCAAGCTTTGCCATAATCTCGTAAAAGCCCATACAGCGTAGATAAGTACTGTATCAACCTGCGGCCGTTCAAGATTCTTCTGATGGGTGTGTTCAATGAGTAAATGGGTGGCTTGGCGGGTCACCAGATCAGGAAAGCACAGCGCGCTGAGAATGCAGCTGCTCTCGGCATTCGGGCTGAGGCCGTTTATTGGTTGAAGAGAGATGCTGCCTCGCTCAGCCTCTTAACGTACAGCTATATAGCTCTAGCATTTCTGAAAAATTAAGTTTAGATATATAAGTAAAAAAGTCATAAGTTATTTTTATTATTATTTTACATTTTTATTTAATTTCAGAAATAAAAGTAGAAGAAAAAACAGTGTGAACATGGTTTTTCTAGTAAGCATACAAGCCCTACAACTCTAGCCCCATCGCTGGTCCCATTCCGCTTAAAATACTATCACCCCTTGCACTTTAGAGCGGCAGTGCAAGGGGTACAATTAGCCGAAGGCTAAGAGTCTGCGGCCTAAGCAATTATCTATAACTATTATATTATTTATACAGTACACTGGAGCAATTTTGATAACATTTCTTCTTATCGCAAGCAGAATTACCTAGAATTATACAGAACCGTGGTCTGTCTTGTAGGGATTCCGTATAAGAGCCTGCGTCTCCGAAGCTGCTGATCTGAAACCAACTCGGTTATGTCGAAGTAAGGTCGAAGTAAAATTTCCTAATGGTGGGAACGATCGGATGGTGGACGTACGGTAGAGGGGCTCCCGGAACGGACCCTCCCCGCAGAAAAACGGATCTTCCGCAGAAAAACGGACCCTCCCCACAGGAAACCAGGGCTGAGCCGGGTGAAACAATTTCGAAACCACAACCACACAACCACAACCCAGGGAGGTGGCAAGTAAGTGCCTGGAAAAGAACTTGAATGTGGCGAAGCGTGATGCTGCTGACAGCGGCGCACAGAACGAGTTGCATGGTGAATTGAGCGGGGTTGATTTCGCTGGTGCTCAGAGTCACCCCATGTACTTTGGCCTTGGCGGGGATAATGTGGGCGCGGTACGTAGGTGCTGCCTGACGACAGTCAAAGGGGTGTGCAAGAACATTGGTCCAGGAACAGCCCAAAGCCGGGGCATCATGGGCTCCACTGATACAAGATAGCGAATAGGCACGAGGTTTCTAAATGTATCAAGGCTTCGGGGGTGAGGCTATGCGCTCCCTCCAGCCTTGACCCATCTGAGAGGGTGGGCGCTAAATGGTTGAGACTTATCATGCGCCTAACGCAAGCCCCCGCAGATTGGTGTGCATGTGATATGATCTTGACAGGAATAGAATGCGGTGTTCAGAAAGGCGCAAAGCAAAAAAAAACTGATAATTGCAGGACGTCAAGTCTGAAAAGAAACCGTGTTATTGATGTAGCCCTGTTCCTGGGACCGGCGGGATACTGATTTCTCAGAGACGGCGCAAGAAAGTAGTATCCCCCCGTTCTCAGGAACAGGGCGGCAGCGATAGAGAAAACAGTATCCCACCCTTCCTAGGAATAGGGTGAAGAAATCAGTGTCCTACCCTTCCTAGGAACAGGGCGACAGCAATAGAGAAATCAGTATCCCACCCTTCCCGTGCTTCATGCGTGTGTTTTTGTCATTTATAGTAACTAGCGATCGCCCTCATTCCACATACTCAACCACCTACCTACTCTACTCGGCTTTAGGTTAGAAACAAGATCGATCAAAACCAGCTCTTTCACGACCATCGCTCTCTAAAGACTGCCAGATGTTCAGCGTGCGAGAGTTGTTAGTTGTCCAACAACACCATATTGAGTGTTACATTGCATAATCAACACTGCGTTTCACCACTCAAAAAGGACCATATACTTCTCAACGACTGTGAGAGGCAAAACCAAATTTTGGTTTCCGCTATCGTAGTTCCCAAATTCCAGGCTTCAATGGTTGGTAAACACTGGTCCGCCGACTGCCCGCCAGAAGGAACCAGCCTATTACACATTATGTCAGGATATGGGCTGGTACAACCGTTGTCGGTCATTTTGCAGAAGGCAGATCAATTAGGAACCGATGTTGATTGCCGAGATGCTAACGGTCGAACGCCTCTTTCGTATGCAGCAGAGAAGGGACACGAGGGTATCGTCAGGCTTCTCTTCAACACGGGTAAGGTCCACGTCGATATGAGGGATAAGGATGGCCGATCGCCGCTCTCGTGGACCGCTGAGAAGGGACATGAGGCGGTGGTGAGGCTGCTCCTCGACACAGGCAAGGTCGATATCGACGCGAGAGATAAAGAGTACGGCCAGACGCCGCTCTCTTGGGCCGCCGAGAAGGGACGTTCATGTATAAATCGATCTACAAGAGAGCATTTATCAGTTCCCTGAGAGAGGGCTTGCGACATCCGACTTACATTGTCAGCATGGCATTCACACTGCCTTTAAAGGGAGGAGCGCATTCGCGTCAGAACCACATTATCTGCGAGAGAGATTTCGCTTGGGTCAAATGAGTTCCATTCTCTGATCAGGGGCTTGATAGTCTCCGTCAAGTCGCTCAGCAAATTTCCAGGTACGCCTAATCCGAGTCAGCCATTGCCGTGAGAGCAGCGTCGTGAGGTAGCATGAGACGTGGCCCACCATCTAAATTAGTACTAATTAACAACTGGAACACGCTGCTTGTAACTAAAGAGGCAGTTGTACCTGCCTACGCTCTAAGAGAACTTCATCACTATTACACGTCCCGAATGGCAGCCAATAGCGACCGTCGATCCCACCACAGCTGATTCCAACGCGCGATATTCTGCAGGTAGCCAAAGCATCTGTTTCTGATCTTGTACAATCCATAGACCGTCGGCGCTTATACCGTAGCCAGAGTGATAAAACCCTCTTGAAGCAGTCCCAGTTGGCTGGTTGTTGGTGGCCAGCGATAGATCCAGGTCTAGACATCCGATGTCAGTAAAGAGGCGAGAGTTAGTTGTTGGATCGAATGAAAGGTAGGCCATTACTCTGCCGGCCTCGAGCGTCTGCTGGCATGCGCCCGTCGCTACATCCCAGATCTTGACCGTCTTACTATATGACCTCCTCCATGCGATGTCGCCATAGTGCGGCCCCGACCCCAATGCGAGCCGCTGGCCATCCGCTGAAAACACCACCGACCTCACCCAGTAGCCATGGCCCTCGAGCGTCTGCAAGCATGCGCCCGTCGCTGTATCCCAGATCTTGACTATGTTATCGTGTGACCCTGATGCAAGCTGCTGGCTATCTGGTGAAAACACCACTACTGAGCCGCCATGGTCAAGCGTCTGTAGGCATGTGCCCGTCGCTGTATCCCAGATCTTGACCATGTTATCGCCTGACCCTGATGCAAGCTGCTGGCCATCTGGTGAAAACACTACTACTGAGCCGCTATGGTTAAATGTCTGTAGGCATGTGCCCGTCGCTATATCCCAGATCTTGACCCTGTTATCACCTGACCCTAGTGCGAGCCGCTGGCCATCTGGTGAAAACGCCACCACTGAGCCGCCATGGTCAAGCGTCTGTAGGCATGTGCCCGTCGCTGTATCCCAGATCTTAACCATGTTATCACCTGACCCTAATGCAAGCTGCTGGCCATCTGGTGAAAACGCCACTACTGAGCCGCCATGGTCAAGCATCTGTAAGCATGTGCCCGTCGCTGTATCCCAGATCTTGACCATGTTATCGTCTGACACTGATGCAAGCCGCTGGCCATCTGGCGAGAACACCACTACCCTCACCCAGTTGCCATAGCTCTCAAGCGTCTGTAGATATATGCCCGTCGCTGCATCCCAGATCTTAACCGTGTTATCGCCTGACCCGGATGCGAGCCGCTGACCATCCGGCGAGAACACTACTGACGTCAACCAGTCGCCATGGCCCTTGAACGTCTGTAGGCATATTCCTGTTGCTATATCCCAGACCTTGACCGTCTCATCACCTGACCCTGATGCAAGCCGCTGGCCATCTGGCGAGAACACCACTGACACCACCCAGTTGCCATGGCCCTCAAGTGTCTGTAAGCATGTGCCCGTCGCTGCATCCCAGATCTTGACCATCTTATCGCCTGACCCTGATGTAAGCCGCTGGCCATCTGGTGAGAACACCACTGAAAACACCCAGCCGCTATGGCCCTCGAGTGTCTGCAAGCATGTGCCCATCGCTGCATCCCAGATCTTGACCATCTTATCACCTGACCCCGATGCGAGCCGCTGGCCATCCGCTGAGAATACCACTGACGCCACCCAGTCGCTATGGCCCTCGAGCGTCTGTAGACATGCGCCTATCGCTACATCCCAGATCTTGACTGTGTTATCATATGACCCCGATGCAAGCCGCTGGCCATCCGGCGAGAACACTACCGACGCCACCCAGCCGCCATGGCCCTCAAGCGTCTGTAGGCATGTGCCTATCGCTATATCCCAGATCTTAACCATCTTATCATATGACCCCGATGCGAGCTGCTGACCATCTGCTGAGAACATCACTGACGTCACCCAGCCGCTATGGCCCTCGAGCGTTTGCAAGTAAGCGCCCGTCGCTGCATCCCAGATCTTAACCGTCTTATCACGCGACCCCGATGCGAGCCCCTGGCTATCCGGCGAGAACACCACCGACGTCACCCAGTCGCCATGGCCCTCGAGCGTTTGCAGGCAAGCGTTCCAACTCACTTCCATTCTTGGTTTTAATATCATCCAATCCGGCTCTTCATTCTTGAAGAGCTCTCTAATAAGGCTATGTTCGGGACTGAACACCAGTGCTGACACATAGACCTGCAATGGAGCAATCTCTATCGCCGGTTTATGGGAAAGAATAAAGCGGCGCGCATCAAACAGTAGTTCTACTAGTCGTCGCGCTTCCGCGTTTCCCTATAAACCTGTTAGGCCGCCTCTAGTATATGCAGAGCTATAACAACTCACCACTAAAGCCTCAAGCTTATGCACCGCCATGACTCCCTCCGACATGCTCCGTAACAAACTGAGGGATTCTAGCCAATGCAGGTATTTCTTTCGGATGAATTCATGGACGACGCCGCCGTCCCGCAGATCCCCGTCACCCATCCTCTTTGTCGGATTCGACTTGTCGAGATGGTCAACCCAGTAGACGCAAGAGTATCGGATCGAAGCCAACGGGTCAGGGTCAGGTACCGAGACCCGATCGATAGAAAGCCCTGGAACGCTTAGATTATAAATATCTCGTCGAAGGGTCCTTGACAACGCTTCTAGTGACCTCGAGAAAATGGCATGGTGCTAGTGCGCGATGCCCAAAGGAAGGATTTCGTTAGATGCCTTCTTAAGCAAGAAATCTTTAGCTGATTGATGCACAAAGTAGATAATACTTTCTCCAAGAGTTAGGAAGGAACCGCAGGATCTAACGATCTCTTCTAAGTCATCCTGGTCGAGGTCCTTAGGCGACTTAACGAGAACCCTCAATTCCTCCAAGGTAATCGGTCGGTGTACGACCGAAGCAATCGCTAGGATCTCCTTGCAAAGATTTGCATCGCTCGAATTAGAGATTTGCTCCATCATTCTCTCATAGAGAGGATCAAGTCCTAGTAGGAACGATTTCAACTTATCAAGAGTGTGTCATTTTCGGACCCCGGGATCGGCTAGCTCTTAACAGACTAAGGCCACCCAGAGAAAGGTGCCGTCAGCATTAGTAGTTAGGTGGCTTTCGACAGCATCTCTTGTTTCCCTATCGTACTTCTTATCCCATGCCAATCGATCCACCCTATATCCAATGTACATGTCCACGGCTTCGGAGATTGAGTCCTTGTTCAGCTCGAGGTGCAGCCTAACTTTCTGCTCTGCATTATCTAGTCTCTCCTCGATGTCCGGCCAGTTGCGACTAGATACGATCCACTTGACGCGGGATGAAGAAGTCGATGACGATTGGATAATGAAATTAAGAAGCTGAGGTCGATCGGTAGTGCACTCGTCAAGGGCGTCGACGACCAAGACTGCGTCTTTCAAAGTTGGGTCATTCAGCATGTCCGTGAGTATCTCAACCAGAGACACCCAGACATTAATGCCCTGAAAGAGTTTCTCGCCCGTAATATCGTACTTGGACCGGACGTACGAAATGAGCGATGGCTGCTGGATGATGAGGAGGTAGATGAGGCCACGCAGCACAGACGCCGCATTGCTCAGTTAAGCCTCAGTGGCCTAACAGAAGAAATAGGACAGGAGACTGTTAGTTCCCTTCTCTAGTTCGTCGATGATGCCGCACAGGAGCATGGTCTTGCCTTTACCAGGGTCGCCTTTGATCCAGAGCAGCCGCCTCTGCAGATCATTACGAAATTGCCGGAAGTCGGCGTGCTCAAGGATCCAGCAATACGAGCCCCTGAGCAAGCCGCCCTTAGTGTCTTGGATTCGCTTCTTATCCTTGCGAGGGTCAGTCACGTGCAGATCCTGCATGCATTTTTCATACTTGTCACCTTGATGCCTCTTGTCTTATTTCCTGGTTTGATCCTGGATAGCCATACGGATATCTTGGAGATTCACCTCCAGAGCGCTTGCAGTATCGGTGAGTTTCCGAAGTTACGTCTTGCTCTCTTCAGTATTATATTGTTCCATATCTCTTTACACAGCAGCCTCAGTCTCCTGAATCTCACTAAGCTGGCCAGCCCAGTCGTCGATTTTAAGCATATCCCTTCCAACGACAGCAGCCCAGTTCCGGTAGTAAAGGCAGATGCTCTTCATCTGATACGAGAGAAGTTTCTCATACAGCTGTATGACGTGCTTCTCCAGTTAGACTCGCAGTCCTGCGGAAGATTGCTCGGCCTTATTTTCATCAAGAAGCAGGGACACTAAGTTCCAGTACCAGTCCACCCTCGACAAGATGTAGGCGATGCCGTTGCGGTTGTCACGTGCCTCGGTGATGGGGTTTGAAAAGATCTCTCAGCTGTTAGCAGGGGATCATCTACCTCTCTCTTTAGTTAGGAACGCTAATCACACATACCTCTAGTCCAAGGCAGACGCCTACCCAGGCGACGGCGGCTTCTGGAGCGGCATGTACTGCCCTGTCCACTATTCCCCTTATAGCCTGCACTGCTTGCAAGCCTTCATCAATCCCTCGCTTAATAGAAGCTTCTTTCTGCGTCCGGTCTAGTCCTTTCTAGACTAATTACTGCATTTGGCAGCATCTTGTCTCCTGAGTCCTTCCTATCTTATTTTCTATTAGATCGGAGGCAACAGAGCTTGAGTCGTTTCGATGAAGTTCAGTTGTTAGGATCTTCTCGTACGTTTCGACCAGTTTGGGCTCGCTCGCTTTGAGCTTGTCGTAGGCATGGTTCCAAAGTTGCTCTTGCAGACTCGGCAGCGGCGAGGTTTCGGAATCTGGCGGGAAAGGTAGAGAAGGCATTGACTGAGATATCGGTCGAGTTGCTCGTTGGGATGCAGGCCGAGACGGTGTTGACGAAGGTGTGGGCGGTAGAGGAGCCGAGGCGGATTCTTGCGGAGCAGCCTGCACTAGCCTTCTGGCCTTGGATTCGACTTTCTCAAACCAGCGGGGCGCCATCTTCACCTAGAAGAGGACACCTTGGCCTTGTTGCGCTATATGACGGTATCAGTGAGGTGGCTTTCTGCTCGGATCGATGAGTCGGGACGACAAACGGATTGTCGTCATTGACGTGGGACAGCAACATCTTTTTGCGGGATTTGCGTGCGGGGAGGCCACAGCAGCTGAAAAGGACCCCTGTGGCAAGGCGCAGCTTGTAAGTCCAATCGGATCACCGAACAATGCGATGTGCATTCCTCGTTCTGAAGATGGCAGACGACGCTGAAGGCAGAGGCGGCGAATGGACAGCAAGATCTTCGGGCGCTAGGCGGTTGGTCCCCTTTGGCCCCAATGCAGCGCCATGCAGCGCCATGTAGCTGGACCAGCTTCTTTGCCGTCCAATGAATCATTGACACGATGCGACGCGATACTTCGTCGTCACAGCTTTACGCTAATCATTTCTACGCTGGCGGAGCGGCAACAGCGGCTGTCTGATACGGATGGTTCTGCGCATATGTCGATGCGGCCACAGACAGTAGCGGCTCCTACATCTCTACAGACGGGTGAACGGCAATTCATGATCACTCGCCCTTTGTGATTTCGCGCTGCGCGACATGCTTCCCAAGTTTCCCCCAGTGCGATAAAGCGCCGCTGCCCAATCACCGAATGGCTTTCCCCTCCAGCTCTATATCATCTATTTCTAACTCGGAATCGGTGTCTATGTTGTCCCATTTCGAATAATCTATAGACAGGAGCACTACTTCGAGCTCAGAGAGATCAGTTTCATAGATACGTTCTAAGGATTGATGTGATTCTTTAATGTTGAATTAAGGCAACTCATCCAGGCGACGAAGTGCCCCTCAAAGTCGAAGGGTCCGTGCATTGCATCCGAAACATCTCAGGTCGATCGTCCAATCGCTCCGTTCGCATGAGCCACCTCCAACCACGATGCCCGTGAAGCCTGTCACAAACTCTATCACGGCCATTTTTTCCACAATATGAAAGTCTCGTTCCGAAAGGTCTGATGGCGGGCCCGTAGGGGCGTTCAACTGCACCGGCACCACTCGTCGAGGCCTGATCTGGATGATCAGGCTGAACGGTAGGAGGAGTGCACATGCCCACACGGCAACCACCACGACCAACTCAGACAATACTATCAAGTATAGGCCGACCATCCCCAGCGGAAATTTGCTCGGCCAATTCGAGTTGTTCTAAGTCAGCGCACCCATTAGATGAACAGGGGCTTAGCTGAACGCCCCACTTACAGCCGCGTCAACCACAACGCGTCTCTAGCCACACGCGTTTCTTCCTTCAATAACACTCAATTCGTCAATTCAACCTTATAACCTTATTTTTTATGCCTAAATACACCCAAGAAGACCTTGAACTAGCCATTCAGGATGTGAGAAATGGCGTATCATTATCAAAAGCAGCCAATCAGCGCGGAGTCCCCAAATCAACCCTACACAGCAAGATAAATGGCGTACCTAGCCGCAATGAAGCCCACGAATGGCGTCAGGTGCTTTCCAAATATCAGGAAGACCAGCTCACTGATTGGATCATCTTTCAAGATAAGCTCGGCATGGCGTTGACGCATGGCCAGATCCGGAAGTTGGCGATTTCCTTATTGGGCCAAAGCGGCACCAACCAACGACTCGGAAAACACTGGATGAAGGGCTTCCTGCGCCGCAACCCGCGAATAAAAACGCTCAAAGGAAAGGGAATCGACCGGAAAAGGATAAATGGAGCAAATCCGGCTGCTATTGGCGGGCTCTTTGATCTATTGGGCCAACCAGAGGTCGCATCGATCCCTCAACGCAACCGTTGGAATCTTAACGAAATTGGAGTCTTCTAAGGGCCCGGATCTAACGGGCTTGTGGTTGGCCAATCAGAGCTTCAATCAACGATTAAGAAACAGCCACAAAACCTTAACTGGATATCTATTCTTAAGGTTATTTCCGCAACGGGAAGGTGCCTTGACCCATTGGTTAACTTCAAAGGCAAAGACGTCCAGCACCAATGGTTTCCTAAAGAATTAGACTTTCTGACCAATTGGAGATTTACATCATCTAAAAAGGGATGGACTAATAACGAAATTGGGCTTGCGTAGCTGCAGGAAGTCTTTCTTCCGGGCTCAAAGCCTGCCCAGGCTAATAAAAAGCAGCTTCTTATCCTAGATGGGCATAGATCACACATAACGCCTGATTTTATGCGTATTTGTGTGACTAATAGGGTCTATTTACTCTATTTACTACCTTACACAAGCCACGTTCTTCAGCCTCTTGATATATCAGTCTTTGGGCCACTTAAAGCTGCATATCAGGCTGCTTTACTACTAGCCAATCCTATTGCTGATGCTAGCCCAATTAGGAAGGAAGACTTTCTAAAATGCTATTTTCAGGCTAGGAAGAAGGCTATTACTACTCGAAATATCCGTTCGGGTTAGAAAGGAGCCGGGTTGTGGCCAATCAACATCTTAAAGCCAATGGGTAGCAAATTCGTTATTAAGGATCCTAAGGACTTAATTACGGTCTAATTAGGAGCCCCTATTTCTCTAAAGACGAATCAGAGGTCTGAAATCAGCCCTTTTATAACCCCTAAGACTTCAAGAGACGTTGCTTTATTAGTCTATTCTAAAAAGAAGGAACTTCTCAACAGCCCAACCACAAGGCAGCTATTTCGGGCTATTAACCGGGGTTATGATAACCTTCACTTACACAACGCCCAATTAGAAGACAGAATTCTAGTCCAAGACCGAGATTCAAGCCAATCAAAGGCTAAGAAAAGAGGAAGGGTTTATAAAGACCCAAATAAGGAATTTTCTGACATTCAGAATGTCAAGAGGGCAAGAAGGCGAATAAAAACGCCTGAGGTTGAAGATTCAGAATAGCTCGTTTTTCCTTTGTTTTTATTGGCTAGTTTTTTGATATTTAGAAAATTCATTAGTTATTTTATAAAAAATCAGTTGAAATGGACCAATTAGACCTCTTGGTTGTTATTTTATGTATAAGTGAAGTTAAATAAGGATTTTGGTCATTGTATAAGTGGGGCGTTCAGCTAAGCCCCTGTTCATCTAATGGGTGCGCTGACTTATGTGTTGATGTTTGCAAGATATCCGACTGTGTGCGGGGTAGGGTTGAGTGCGTTGGTTTCCACGCAGACCTGACTTTGAGCGAAGGGCTGAAAGAATAATGCCTCACCTGAACAACAAATGGCATTTTATTTTTATGATTGGATTGCTTGAATTTGTGGCGCTATGATCTGATTCAAGGTGCTAGGTAGCTAACTAGTCAACTGTTCTATTGTCACGAGCCCAGATTGTCTGTAGTCTGATTGGGTGCATGTCTGTTCTTGATTGCGTCAGGTCCCTGCTCTCAGTCCCTGCACATCCTTATGCTGAAGTAGCTAGAAGGATGTTGCTATAACATTTACACGCCCAGTTATCCAAAATACACACCGTGACATCTATTGAATGGGGCCTTTAGAATGTGTTCAATTGACTCTCGGGTGTCACAATAAGGGCCGGATAGCCACAATCCTCTGATATATCAATATCCTGATCGTAGTCATAGGGTGTGAGATTGACCCAAAAATCCTCTCGCAGAAAAGAGGGCCGGAAGAATCCTACATGAATACAATCATCAGATTTGAGCACCACATCATATTGAGCGCTATTAACCTGATCAAATTGACCGTATCGGATCCAATAGAATGCGTAGGCCCATTTGTTGCTATTTTCTCTCCTGATTAAAGAATCAATCTCATGACTATAAGCCCATTTACAGCTCAGCTGTACGCCACAAAGCCAAATATTGAATTCTTCAATTTCTCCTTCTGCACCAGGCTCGCTGGTGGCTGGGAACTAGCGAATGTGGCGCACTCTAGACAGCCCATAACTAGGAACGGTCAGTCCACCTAGGCTGGTACCAGACAGCACATTTAAATCAGTTGTTATATCCAATACGGCTAGGATGATCAGGGACTTCAATAAGAGTCAATTGTGGAGACTAAAGACGATTGTATTAATGTCTGTATGATCTAGGATCCTCCGGCCCCCTCTTTTCCTATTAAGAGGTTTCTTAGTCAATCTCACACCCTATGACTAAGTGTTAGATACGCAGTATGTCTTTAGTAAAAATTAGGGATAGTTAGATAAATGTAGATTAATTCTTAATAATATATTTGATTATTCTTATTATTCTTATTCTTATTGACTCTTATCTCCATTTTCCTTAAGAGCAGGGTTTTATTATTATCTTAAGTTATAAATGCAGATATCATAGTATTCTAATACCTAAATAACCTCCTTAATGCATTATCTAGCTATAATCTAACACGCTCCTTCAGTCAAGGCCTATTAAGCAGAGACTACTATATTAATATTAAGGTCTAGCCTTACTATTCCTTTTAATAGTTCTTCCTCCTTAATCTCTAAAATAAGTCACACTCTTAGATATTTAAAGATATCTATAAGTCTAATTTATTCTATAAACTTCTAAAATGCATTATTACTTAGGGCTTTAGTAAGTCTATTAGTAATAATATTCTTTATTAGTTAATATTCTACTTTAATCTTATTTAATTAAGCTTCTTACTTTAGTTAGTAATTATATATATTAATATACTAAAGTTTAGTCTATAACTTTATAATATCCTTAGTTATTAGTTAAATTATTTATTAGTTATTATATTATATTTATATTTATTGCTTATTTAGTCTAATTCTTAGTTTTTTAATTAGTTATAAGATGAATATTAATTCCTTAGCTGCTTATAATAGTATAAGCAGTTCTGCTTCTATAATTAATATAGTAACTATTAACTGCTTATTAGCTCTCTATTTAATTATCTTTTTAAAAAGTCTTATAGTATATACTTAGGAGCTCTTACAGTCAGTTAAGTTATTAGTAAATAATGCATTACTTATTACTATAAAAATATCCCCTTTACTAAATTATAAGGCTAGTAAATTAGTCTTTTTAAAATATAATAATACCTAGTTAACCACTATATAATATTAGAGTCTTAGATTTAAATTAAATTAAATAAGCTTTAAAACTATAAATACTATATCTAGTTAAGTAATTATTACTATATAGAGTATTGATCTAACCTTTTATTAATACTATTAAATAGATGTTAGAGTAGTATGTCCTAAGAATTAGAGAAGTTCATTCTATCTTATTAGTATATTATAACGTCTATCTAATTATTCTATAAGATTAATAATCTTATTTAAATAGTTAGATTAGGATAATTAGATAAGCTTCTTTTCTCTATTTCTAATAATCTTAATCCTAAGGAACTATTATAATAGGTTTCTTCTAGTAAGTTAGTATTTCCTCTTTAAGGCTTTTAAAATACTTTAGATCTTACTCTTTCTCTTCCTTTTATATATAAAGATAATATTATCAATATAGAAGAAGATAATAACTCCTCCCTTCATTATATAATAAGGTTTATAAAGAATAGTCTTAAATTTAAGCTCTTATAGTATAGATATAAGTTCTTTTTACTATAGTAGTAAGGATTCTCTTAACTTATATAATGCTTTCTAAAGCAATAGAATAGTTCCTAGTTTCTAATAGCTTAATAGTATATATATTAAGACTTCTTTATCCAGTTTTACATTTATAAATACATTAACTGCATTATATTAAATCAATTTAAGATTAAATTAAGTAATAATAGCTATTAAAGTTCTAAATAACCGTCCTACTAAAGTTAATATATACGTTTCTTTATATATTACTTTAAGTTATTAGTCTTCTTATACTACTAAGTAAGCCTTATATTTCTAAAAGTGACTATATTTATTAAATTTATATATATAAACCTATATATAATTAAGGACTTAACTATATTATATTCTTAGGTCTTATTTAGAGATCTCTATCTAAGACTTTATCTTTATATAATTATATAGATAGGCTTTCTCTATATCTTTAAATAGCTTTCTTATAGAATAAGTTAGTAAGTTTTTATAATTTCTAAATAATTAAGGCATATACTGTCTGTATAAGCATTATAGGTTCTTTAATAAGTATTAGAACTTAGCTTTATTAATTATTATACTTTTAAATATTCTAATCAGGTTAGCTTAACATTTTATTACAAATGCTGCCTTCTATACCTCAATCCTCTTAATATTACTATTCATAGCTAAGTCTTTAAGGGGATTATCTAAAGCTTCTTTAATCACTATAGCTAGAAGTGCTATCAGTAGTAAAGATATAGAGGTCTGGTAAGTCCTAAATTAAGCATCAGAATCCTTAGCTTAGTTATTAGTACTAGGCTAAGCCTGATCTTCTATACTGCCTTCTGGTTTCCCTGCATCAGCTTCTATATCCCTAGAAATTCTAGAGCCTTTATTAGTACTAGCTAGCTAATCAGGCACAGCCTCTGACTGTTCAGCTCCTATGTTTATATCTACTTCTTAAAGAGCGGGGTCTTCTTAACTATACTAAGTATTAACTTTCTTATCTTCTTTAAAAAGGCCCTCCTAATTGTTTTAGAGTATTAAGGCTCTATTTAGATCTTTTTCTACTATTATTATTTAATTCGCTTTAGGCTCTTCTACTTAATTAAGCAGCTTAATTAACTCTTATTACTTAATATATAATAAGTCATCCTTTAGCTAATTAATATCCTTACTAAAGAGATCTTCCTTATTAAAGATAATATCTTTTATTAAGATAACCCTTCTAGTCTATAAGTTCTAAATCTTATAGATATTCATAAATCAATATCTAATTAAGAACCTAATTCAAGCTTTTAGATTTAGCCTCTACTTCTTATTAGATCCCTTTAGAGTATCTAGAGTTATAGCAAATGCCTTATATTTATATACTTAAAGATAAGCTTAGTAGGGTTTTTAGTCTTCTATAATAATTCTATCTCTATATATAAAATAAGTATAAAATTAATTATATAAAGTCTGCTATTTATATATATACTTTAGCATTTAATTATATAAGTATACTATATATTAATAAATCTTAACTTATAAATACTTTAGTAAGCAGGCGCTTGCTTTTATTACTTTTGCTTTAGTTTTAATAATATACTTAGAGGCTTTAGCCCTTCTATTTTAAGCTAGAGTATAAATAGCTAAGTACTTAATAGTAATACCCAGTTTATAAAAGAGTTAAAAGACTAAGCCTATTTCTTATAAGAACTAGTTAGGTCTAATAATTTTATTATTATATTTAACTACTTTTAGCTTAATCTAGTACTAGTATTAAAGGATATTAAAAAGGTCCTTAAGAATAAATATAATCTTATATACTAATTAGAAAACTAGATAGTAATCCTATATTAATCTAGACTATTAATTAGTAATTAGTATTAGACTTCTTTTCTTATTAGATATTATTAAGAAGTTATAAAAGTTAATAGCTAATCGCTCTTCTAGAATATATTCTATATCTTAAAGTTAGTAATATATTTAATACTTAAGCTTTAAGACTTTATAGTTATTATATTTAGTTATAAGTATCCCTTTTATCTTTACTCTTTATAATATATTAATAAGATGTTTAAATACTTATAGTCTAGGATGACTAAGTTATAAGTGCTATTTTTAAGCATCTGCCTTTACTAGGCATTATAAGGTCTATAAATTGAATATATGCCTATATATAATAAATATACCCTTCGGATCTCCTTTTAAAATATCCTTAATCATAAACTAGCTATACTAATTAATGAGTTTATAAATAACTAAGTTACTTACTAATTAGAGGCTATTAACCTATAGTTAATTATCTTACTAATACTTTTATTTATAGAGTTATTATAATAATATTAAGTTATATAGAAACTTTTCATAATATATAATATTAAGCAATTATATAACCCTTATACCTTAAAGTCCTTAAATCAGGATTTTAATATTATTATACTTATAGATTTAAACCTGCTATTCTTTAGTAAAGATAAAGTCTCCTAGTTTAATAATAATATAATTATTAAATCGGTTAATATTATTAAAGATATAGATAGTAGTTCTTATATTAAGGATTACTAAGTTTTTAAGTGAATAAAGAGTAGTAAAGAATCCTAAGTTAAGTATAATTATAATAAAGCTTATTATATATTCTCTAATACTCTATCTAAGTTATTAACTCTTTTTTAGCTTAATAGTTTTCTTAATATATTCTATCTTATTCTTTAGTAATAAGTTAACTTTAAGATAATATTTAACTATATTATAAATAACTTTTCTTTTTTAAAAGTACTTTAAAATATCTTTTAAAAAAGCATAATAGCACTTTTTAAGTTAATAATTACTATTATATACTAAGTAGGTATTATAAGTCTTATTAGTATTATTTATGTATTTCTTTTATAATTATATCTCCTGCTTTACTTTACGCTTTCCTTTTATACCCTTTTCTAAAGTGTAAGTAGTAGCTTCCTCTTCTTCTATACTTGGATTCATCTGAGTTATTAAGTCTAATGCTCTAGTAAATATTGGACTAAATGTGCCTCTAATAACCTTTAGGCTCTTCTTATTTGACTGGAGGAGGTTCTATCTCTCTGCTTCCTTTTAAAGATCTTTTACTACCTTTCTAATAGTTAAGCTTATATCTTTAAGCTTGTCCTTATAAATCCTTATATAGATAGTGACCTAACTATTAAGGATTGGTTAGATAGTCTTAGTAAGGTTATTGAATTAAATATTTGGGTTTTCTATGCCTTCTGTCTTTTTAGCTAAGGCATGGTTAGTAGCTATTTTCTATATTATAATCTATCTTAGAAAATCCTTTAGGACCTTAGTAAGGAGAGCTATAGCCTTCTAATATTTCTATTATATTACTATTTATTACTTTTACTTAGTAGTACTTATACTAGTCTTTAGATTAATATACTAAGTATAAAGGTCCTATATTATACAATAGGAACTCTAATATAAACTATAATCTACTATCTTTATAACCTATGCCTTTAATTTCTTATAATTAGTTTCCTATTCTTTATATTCTTAATAATCTTATTTATAGATCTTCTATTTAAATATAAAAAAAGCCTTATCTTTAGCTATAAGCTCTAATATATTATAAGCTTAATAGTTTAAATTAGTTATTTCTATTAATAGACTCTAACTCTAGGTCTGACTTAACTGGCCCCTATTATAAGACTGTCTCCCTTATAGATCTATTATATAAAGAAGGATCTTTTAATAATATAGCTTGACTTATAGTCTATTAGGCTTTACTATCAAACTTTCATTACTATCTGGGTCTATAGAGCTCTATAAGTATAGCCCTATAGCCTTTATCTAAAATTCTTCATCCTATTATCCTTAGTCTTTAAAGGTCTATAGTAATACCTTCTTAAAAGAGGAATTACTTAACGTTATCGTAGGTCGCGTATCCTTAAAGTACGCAGTCAGCTCGAAAACGAATAAGACTCTTAATTATTAGATACGCAGTGTGTCTTTAGTAAAAATTAGGGATAGTCAGATAAATATAGATCAATTCTTAATGATATGTTTGATTATTCTTGTTATTCTTATTCTCGTTAACTCTCATCTCCATTTTCCTTAAGAGCGGGGTTTTATCATCATCTTAAGTCATAGATGCAGATATCGCAGTATTCTGATACCTGAATAACCTCCTTGATGCATTACCTAGCCACAATCTAATACTAAGACAGGATATTGATGTATCAGAGGGTTGTTTCTAGCCGGGCCCTTAGCCGGGCCCTAGTCCGGCACCCGAGGGGTCAATCCAACATAAGCTTAAAAATTTTATATAAATTTCTATTTAAATATATTAAGATATAATATTAATAACACTATTCATACTATTTACCACAATCAAGCCGCCACCTCTTAACCACGGCCCATACGCCACAACAATCAAGGCGCCAACACAGCGCCTTACTTCCAGGCAAAGCTTATGTACTGGGATGTACATCCCTATCAGCGGTGACTTCTGGTACAGTACAAAATAGGTGGGATGCTATGTATCTTAGTTTTCTTACATTCTAGTTGGTTCAAATCCCTGCTACTAGGGCAAGTGTAGCCTTACGACAGTCAAAGGGATAAGCCGCGTGACCTTGGAAACGGGCGCTACGATTGCTAAGCCCTTGCCTCTTAGTGGGTGATTACGGATGCTCTGAACGAAACGGAAACAGCGCTTACGGAGTAGTGCAAAGGCCCTCTACGGTGTGTCCCCCTGGGCGAATTAAAACCTACCTACCTACCTTACCTCCTAGTTGGGTGGGTCGGAGGCACCACCCAACGGGCAGTTAATATTGTGGCTGTGCGAAATTCCGCTTGTTTGAAAGTTAGGCAGCAACACTGAAAGCCTTCAAACTCCCTTATGACCCCTGTCATTCATTCAAGCGAGGGACCACGGGAATGTTGAAGCCAATTCATAATAAGTCGCTTGCGAGCCTCGTGTTTCATCCAGTTGACTATCCTCCATTTTTTGCCGGCAACCCTTCCCCTATTGATTGATTGATGGATCACTTCAATAATAGTGAGCGCTGCAAGGAAACGACCGAGCAGGGAATGGTCTCCCGATATCATCTACCAGCTCCTCGCCCCTATGATCAGCCATGTCCGTGCTGCTTTCATCTGGATGCGGCTTCTGCCATCCAAAGAGATGGTGACGAAATATCGGTGGACCCTAGAGTGCCCATAGTCTGCCTGCGGAGAAACCTGAGACGTATCAAGAACTCGGCAGCGTCCGCTTGTCAAGTATGTGCGATTCTTCTCAAGGTACTGGTCTTTTTCGACTTGGATCCCCAGATTGATGACGAGTCCTGCAACATCATCTTGAGATTACCGATCGGTCTAGACAGCTTCGAAATGTCATTCTGTCCTTTTGGGTCTGAAGTCTATGTGCAGATCTATACGTGTATGTGTATGTATCACCCTCTCTTCACTGCGGTTTACGGTACTGATATGGATGCAAGTCTACGGAAGGACCTGGAACCATATTCGGCCCTTGCCGGAAATATGCGACGATCATTTATCAGACAAGAGTCTGTCATTCATGAGGTCGTGCTTGCAAGAATGCATCAAGAACCACAGATACTGTCGGCAGAGCGAAGGTAGCCTTCCGGCCCGTCTTCTCGATGTGGGTCATCGTGATGATAGCGTTGTACGACTCATTGAAACCGAGACCATTACTTCTGCAAGGTATATTGCACTTAGCTATTGCTGGGGCAATGCCGTTACAGTCAAGACTACAGTTGCTGGTTTGGGGAAAATGAAGTTAGGACTCGAGGTCTCTGAGCTTCCGCAAGCGTATATAGACGCTGTCCATCTGACCAGAGGACTCGGAATCCGATATCTTTGGATTGATGCGTTATGTATCATCCAAGATTGCCATGAAGATTGGGAGAAAGAATCTGCAAGAATGTCCGAGATCTATGCTAAGGCTCATCTGACGATCGCGGCTTTGTCATCTGCGTCGGCAACGCAAGCATTTTTGCGTCGCAACACTCGGGCCGAGTCAAACACTGATAACCATCTTCGACGAGTGTTTACCGAGCGAGTAGGTGATGGAGAGGACTCGACTCTGGTAAGATCCAGAGTCATTTCAGAGTTTGGCGTCCACTGGAAGTGGCAGAGCAGCTCTGATGAACGGTATCCTCAAGAGCCATTGTTACGGCGAGGATGGACCCTGCAGGAACAGTTGCTGTCAACCCGACTGCTCTCTATCTCTAATATAGAAATGCAGTGGACCTGCCAAGAGGCTGTGTTCTGCGAGTGTCGCTCCAGACTGAATCACCGTCGTGAGTTTGGTCATAAGTCGATCGCTCATATCACGGACCCCGGGGATGCCTTCCGACTCTGGCGCAAGGCCGTCGAAAACTACTCTAAACGAGTTTTAACAAATCCTAAAGACAAACTACCTGCAATATCTGGGATCGCCAAGTTAGTACAGCAGATAGCTAACTCCTCCTATGCTGCTGGCTTATGGACAAACAACATCGACTTGGATCTCCTTTGGCGGAGAGCGACCATAGTCCACGAGCTACCTCCAACCGAGTTCATAGCGCCGTCGTTTTCTTGGGCTTCGATCAACGGTGAAGTGGATTATTACTGTTTTAGGAACGGCAAACGGCCATACCGGAAAATTTCATCGGTGGTCGCCATTGAGACGAAGGCCAGTCTTAATGCTCCCCTGGGCCGCGTTGAGAGTGGTCGACTTACCATCCGTGGACCTCTGATCTCAGGCTTTATTGAGAAAGCATCTATCGATGGCTGGCTTGTAGTCAGATTGAGTAACATACAATTAGAATTGATTGCTGACACGGTTCTTCAAGAGTCAAAAGTTGCCACGTCAGACGGCAGCTTGCAGATGACTGCCTGCAGATGGAGCCCGCACAACTTGACCCAGAAATCATCAGTTGGAACACAAGAGACTCGAGATCTGCCCCACGCCAACATCACGAAAAATATCCTTAGTCCCGGAACCCAATGCTGGGCCCTCAGACTAGGATATTTTGTGTCCGGGCTGAAACCGGAATCTCCACAGTACCAGGATCACGAGCTTTTGATACTTGGAAAGCGACCAACAAACCCGGAAGCTTATGAGAGGCTTGGATTAGTCTCATATTACGATGATGGCGAAGGACAACTATACAAGCAGGAATATGTAACTACTATTACTTTATTGTGAGTCAACCATGGAAGTGACACGGACGCACTAAATAGTCTCTCTTTGTGAATTTGTTCTTCCCCCGAGCACTGCGACCATCGTGTGATAGGGAGGTTGGATTATTAGCTACTATCCTCTTTGAGCAAGCATGCTCGGGGACGACGGAAATAACCAGGGCGCGGCACCTGTCACCTACCTACCACCCAATGGTTATGGTCTGTTTCGCATACCAATCTGAATGCAAAGCCTCTCCGTGCATGAGTCTCTGTACGTAAGCATGCCTGATATAAGTGAAATATTTTCTGCACTCGCAAACAACGAAAAGGTGCTGCCTGTAAGCGCCTTACTTCTTAAGCTCTCAACTCAACTCGTTCCGAAATGGCATTGGTGGACCCCGTAAGGGGCCGGTCTCCTGTTGGCGGGTCCCGTAGGGGGCCGGTGCCTTGAGGAACGAAAGGTTCTTTCTTCCGCGCCTTCCTTACCGCAGCTCGAGCCACCGGACGGTCTGTGCGATAGGCACCACAATCGCTGAGCCACTGTTTTTGAGCCACACATCGCCACAGCGGACATCAAAAAGTCCCTACTCGGAAGGTCTCATTTCATTTTTGTTTCACTTGTGGAACGAAAGGTTCTTCCTTCTGCGTCCTCCTTTATAAGCTCAAGCCGGTAAATGATCCGTGCTTGGCGGCTGCACCACAACTCTTGCGCCAGCTCTTGCGCCATAACACTCGAGCCGCTGACGGGTCTCCTGCCCACATGCCACACTTGTAAGCCACAAAAGCCACAATCAAACCAATAAGTGTATAAGTTAAGAGAGATTGAAAGAGCCTTGTTTTTGCTACAAACGGGATTTAGCGTTAGAGCGGAGCCCCTATAGTGGGGCTGACCCACCACTCATATCTATTCTCCATAGAACACATCAACTAACTTCAGCTGGTGGGCTGCACGCAGCCTGCTCCAAGAACGGTGCTGAGTACTTGACCTCAATTCTCAACAAGTTGCGATAATCAAATCCTCAATCTGAAACCCGGCCATCGGGTACGATCCTGGGTTCGCCTAATCGAAGATTCCATTCCGAAAGCTCTTCCCGGCCTGGCCTCCAGGAGATGTCAAAGCGCGGATTCGCCTCTAAAAACAGCCAAGACGCGGAGACTGGCGTTGAAAAGCGGAGGAAAACAACTTCTGATAATGTGCGGACACATTCAGCTGACATTCCTGAGCAAAGGGAGAACGATGAGTACACCGTAGGGTGGATCTGCGCCATCGAGCCCGAGTACCTTGCTGCACATCTCTGTCTCGATGAAACGCACCGTAGCCCAACATGCCGCCCGTCGCCGAATGACACCAACACGTACGTCCTAGGCAAGATCAGCGACCACAATGTCGTCATCGCCTGCCTGCCCGATGGGTCGTACGGCACGTCCTCTGCAGCAAACGTCGCTACGAACATGCTACGGAGCTTCCCCAACGTCAGAATCGGCTTGATGGTCGGCATCGGTGGCGGTGCTCCAACTCTTGACCGTGATATCCGCTTGGGCGATATTGTGGTCAGCTCTCCTGGAGAAGGAAAAGGCGGCGTATTTCAGCACGACTTTGGCAAAACAATACAAAAGCAGGACTTCCAGGAGACAGGGTTCTTGAATCGGCCGCCAACAACCTTGCTAACGGCCGTGATGAAACTCAGGGTCGAATACAGGAGGGAACGCGGCAACTTCGAAAAGGCCATTGATCGTGTTCTTGATAGGGAGGAAGAAGAGCTGCAGGAAGAACTCGGCCGGCCAGACGCGAGTACCGACACTCTTTATCGAAGTAATTTCGTCCATCCTGCAGGCAGTAAAACGCGCTGCGTGGAAACATGTGGCATAGATCCCACAAACTTAGTATCTCGGCCAGAACGAAGCCGACCGCGGAGCCCGGTGGTTCACTACGGTTTGATTGCTTCGGGAAACCAGTTGATGAAAGACGCTCTGCACCGGGATGAGCTGGCGGAGAAATGGAAGGTTCTCTGTTTTGAGATGGAGGCAGCGGGTCTGATGAATGACTTTCCTTGTTTGGTTATTCGTGGCATATGCGACTACTCGGACTCACACAAGAACAAGGTGTGGCAAGGGTATGCAGCGTTGGCGGCAGCTGTTTACGCGAAAGACCTTCTTCGGCAAATCCATCCAGACCATGTCAAGGCCGAGGAAAAAATCGCCGGTATTATTCGTGGTTAGTCTGTGCCCGCATGAGAGTCATGTCATGTAAAAGTTAATTCCGTACAGTTATGGAAGACATCAAACAAGACACCGGCGAACTTCGCTGTATGCAACACGACGAAGCGAATAAGGTCATCTTGGACTGGCTCACGCCAACTGACTACGGCCCCCAGCAGAGCGACTACCTCGGGAAGCGACAACCTGGAACTGGCCAATGGCTTCTGGAATCGAGAGAGTACCAAGCTTGGCTTAAGTCTAGCAAGCAGACGTTATTCTGTCCAGGCATTCCTGGGGCAGGGAAAACGATCCTTACATCAATTGTGATCAACGATCTTCACAAACGATGTCAAGATGGTGTTTGCATTGGAGTTGCATACCTGTATTGCAGCTTCCGGCGGCGAGACGAACAAAAGGCTGATAACTTACTTGCCAGTCTGCTGAAGCAATTGAGCCAGGAGAGGCCTTCTCTGCCACATAGTGTAAAGGCCCTCTATGATCAGCACAAGAGCAAACGAACGCGGCCATCTTTCGATGAAATATCTAGAACCCTCCAGTCTGTCGTCGCTAAGTATCCGAGGGTCTTTTTTATTATCGATGCACTCGACGAGTGTCAGACGTCTAATGATTGCAGAACGAGATTCTTGACAGAGATCTTCAAAGTTCAAGCCAAATCAGAAGCAAACATCTTTGCGACCTCAAGATCTATCCCGGAGATCACTGAGATATTCGAGGGAAGCATTCTACGGGAGATTCGTGCCAGTGAAGACGACGTACGGAGATACCTCAACAGCCATATTTCTCGACTGCCGAGTTTCGTGAGCTGCAATGAGGGACTACAAGAAGAAATCGAGGCTAGCATTGTACAGTCAGTACAGGGAATGTATGTTACCTCTATGCCCATATAAAGCTAGGGCACTAACGTAACTTCAGGTTCCTCCTAGCCCAGCTTCACCTTGATTCCTTGATCGGGAAGAGATCCCCAAAGGCAATTCGAACCGCCCTGGCAAAACTGCCTACAGGTTCCGAAGCGTATGATCATGCATACCAAAGCGCAATGGAGCGGATCAAAGGGCAGTCATCTGATCAGAGAAAACTGGCCCAAGAAGTCCTAACATGGATCACGTCCGCAAAGAGACCGTTAAAAACATCAGAACTTCAGCACGCACTTGCAGTGGAAGTTGGCAAGTCTAAACTTGACGAAGAGAACCTATCACAGATTGAGGATATGGTCTCCGTGTGTGCTGGGTTGGTCACTGTGGACGACGAAAGCGACATCATCCGGTTAGTCCACTATACCACGCAAGAATACTTCGAACGAACGCAGACACAGTGGTTTCCAGCTGCAGAGACCGATATCACGAAAATATGCGTTACCTACCTCTCATTTAGCGTCTTTGAGACCGGGTTTTGTAGAACAGACGCCGAGTTCGAGGAGCGGCTGGGTTCAAATCCACTTTACGACTACGCTGCACACAACTGGGGCAAGCATGCTCGCAAAGTTCAGAAATGCGATCAGGGCGTCATCGACTTTCTACAGGATGTGAAGAAGGTGGAAGCGTCGAGCCAGGCAATAATGGCTGTTAAGAGATCGTGGCCCTCGAAGTACAGCCAAGATGTTCCAAAGAAAGTGACAGGACTTCATTTGGCGGCATACTTCGGGGTTCACGGAGCCGCAAGCAGCCTCCTTAAACCCTGGCAGGACATGGACTTGGATGATAGCTATGGTCGGACGCCGCTGTCGTGGGCCGCTCGGAACGGGCACAAGGCCGTTGTGCAGCTGTTGCTCGATCAAGGCGCCAATATCGAGACGAAAGATAGGGATGGCTGGACGCCGTTGTTGCATGCCGTCAAGTCTGAGCATGAGACGGTTGTCAAGTTGCTGCTCGAGGAGAAGGCCGATATCGAGACGGAAGATGAGAGTGGTGAGACGCCGCTGATTTGTGCCGTCATCCAAGGGCACGAGGCTCTCGTGCAGTTGCTACTTGACAACGGCGCTGACATCCAATCAGAAAATATGATAGGCCGGACGCCACTGTTCTATGCTGCCGATGCCGGGCATCGAGGCATTGTTCAGCTGCTAACCACAAGCAAGGAGAGCCTCGATGTGAAGGACAGCGATGGCCGGACGCCACTATCATATGCAGCCGAGAGCAGGCAGGTGGCCATCGTGCAGCTGTTGCTGGAGAAGGGCGCCGACGTCAAGGCCAAGGACGAGAATGGCAAGACGGCATTGTCGTATGCCGAAGAGTCCGAGCACATGGCGATTGTCAGGCTGCTGCTGGAAAAAGGGGCGAAATTGGAGTCGAAAGATGAGGAGTACGATATGGAGCAGCTAATGGCAGCTATGGGATATGGTGACGAGGCGATAGTTAACATGCTACTTGAGAAAGTTGATAATCCGGATTCTATCAAAGACGCGGCAGGCGACCAGCTACTGTTCTGGGCAGCAGAGATCGGGCTAGATACAACTGTCAAGGTGCTGCTCGACAAAGGCGCTGGCATCGAATCAACGGATACTGAGTTTGGCCGGACGCCACTGGCATTAGCGGCAAGGGAGGGGCAAGAGGCGGTGGTCAAGGTACTGCTCACGAGAGGTGCTGACCTGGAGCACAGAGACGATAATGGCCGAACGCCGCTGTCTTGGGCCGCACAGACTGGGCAAGAGGCCATCGTGCGGCTGCTGCTCGAGAAGGGCGCCGTCCGCGACGCCAAGGACAAGAATGGCAAGACGCCGCTGTCGTATGCGGAAACTAGCGGATACGAGACCGTTGTGGAGCTTCTTGAACCAAAGAAAGAGTAGCTAGCTTTTTGTTCACAGGCATAACACTACACAGAAGGGGTGTGGGGGACAGTGTAAATATATAACAATTCAATTAACTCTGGAATCTTCAACATTATGCTCGACTCAGTCGGGAGGGTGGTTTCTTACAAGATTGCCAATCCGCATGCAATAATCTGGACTGGGGTTTGGAATAAAGCGAATCCGCCTTGTCCCTCTTCTCACCAAATATTAAAGAGTAGTGCTATTCGGGCTGTATGATATTGCTATCCGGGCTGTATTGATCACATGACCACGTAATTTTCAACCGCATTCGGCAAATGCTCCCCGCCACACCAAAATTACAGTGTAAGTCAAAGAACGTGAATAACATCAGGCCAATTCAATCAAAGTCAACACATCATAACAGCCCGCGAGCCCGGCTATAGCTAAATCGTTCAAAAAACGCATTTCCGGTGTTTCCTCTGAAAAATAGTATTTCTATCGGTCCGACTAATATTCTAGCTGCGTAGCCAGAATGATAATGATATCTTCAACGGCTGATGATGCTGATGACTGTGACCGGGCCGGAGCCGCGGCCACGGCCCCAGCGCCCCTCCCTCTACCTCGTCCTCCTCTAGATCCTCTTCCCCTTATATTTATATGGCCTTATGATCTTAGTGTTAATAGTTTTTAGGACTATTAGCTGCTTAGTGTGTTTATAAGCTTAGTCTGTAATAGCATGCGCTATACGCTTGGGTTGAGCCAGTGGGTTATCTGTAGGTTTTAGTGAGGCTGCTAGAAGGTCTATTAGCTTTAGGTCTATTACTAGGGACTTGAGGTCATACTGGCTTATAGATATGAGGGTATTATGAGCTTCTTATTTATAGGTATTCGAGGTCGGCTGCAGAGGTTAGTAATAACGTTAGGATTATAGATTAGTAGAAGTAGCTCTTCGAAGTCCTAGAGGTAGAAATTAGCAGATTTCTTATACTAAGAGCTATAATTCTTACTAAAGGTTTATAAAGCTACTAGCAGGGCAGGATAACTTCCTTTAATAATAGCTCTTTAGTTATTAGTAAGTTATAGATATTGTAACGATCTACACTTCGCATTACGTCTCCTAGCCCGTCAGGCCAAAAGATAAGTCTATAATCACAATGGTAGCAATCATAGGTGTGGATAACAGCTATTAAATAGGGTCTCATGCACGCCTGGCTCGCCCAGGTCGTAACACGATGTCTCCCCTCCTAGTGGCTTGTCCCTAAGCCTACTAGTCCGGGCGCTGACAAGGGTGAACAGGCCTTATCATCTTGCGCTTTAGCTGCCCTACCCCGACTAGCCGATCGGGCCTAGTCTGAGCCAGTAGTGGGATTCCTGTCAAAGCTAGTGACCCTGGAATCGAACTCACGACCTCTCTGTCGTGTTGACCCGCATCATGTGATTATTGTGTAACGATCCACACTTCGCATTACGTCTCCTAGCCCGTCAGGCCAAAAGATAAGTCTATAATCACAATAGTAGCAATCATAGGTGTGGATAACAGCTATTAAATAGGGTCTTATGCACGCCTGGCTCGCCCAGGTCGTAACAGATATAGTGACTATAGGAAAGACCGTATTACTATATAAAGTTACTAGAATATAGTCTTAATAGCTCGGGGGTTGGCTGTGTAAGTAATAGGAAAGCTGCTTTAGTAAATCGATACTACTTAATAAGCAAATCGACAGTAGCGTAAGTTATTTATAAAGGAACCTCACTAAGCCATTCCCAGCCTATATATTCTTATTACTAATATATTATCATTCTAGCTGCTTATTGCTTATAGTTATACTGCTTCTTTTTTAATATTTATTAGATAGCTTTATATAAGTAAAGTAAGTCACTAGTATTAGTAACTAAGAATGATTTTATATCCTTATAAGCAGTCTTAATAGGGCTATTAACCCTCTAGCTAAAGTTATAATAATAGTAAATATAGCACTTTACTTACTATTCTTACTAAGGCATATACTCCCTTAAGATATATTAAAGGATTGACTTTTACTATAGGTTATATATATCATTCATTGAGGCCTAAGCTGCCTTAAAGTCACTCACTTAGTTAGTATAGATAACTTAGTACTAAGTAGAAAATATTATCTTATAAGTTAATTCACCTTATATACTAAGCAGTAATACTAATAATACTAAGTCTTAATTATTATAAGTTCCTTTATTAGCCTTATAATAAAGGGCTTTATAATATTAATTACTAAGACTAACGTACATAATAAGCTTACATAATAAACAAGCTTATATAATAAAAATCCCTCAACCTATATCTTCTCCATTTAATTAATTAATTCTTAACTACGAAATATATCTAACCCTAATATTAAGGGTAGAATCCTTCTTACGCTTTAGGCCCTTCAAAATAACCTGAAATTAAAGCTCCGACGCACTACAGAGATCTACAAAGTTAGCTGTATGCTGCTATAGCGCTAGCAGAAGGGGATTCAATCTAGACACAATTAGATCCCCAAATCGCACAAGCTGTCCGATCTAGAGGAGCAGATCATTATTCAGTTCATCCTTAACCTAGATTCGCGAGGATTCCCCCCGCGACTGCATAGTATTAAAGAAATGGCTAACTGACTGCTCGCTAACTATAATGCATTACCTATTAGTAAGCGCTAGGCTTCTAACTTCATTAGGTAATACTAAGAGCTTAAGATGCGTTTTTTTTATAAATATAACTATTAAAGAGCTAAATGCAAAGATCTGACTATTATTTATAATTAGTTTAAGCTTATAGAAAATATAATTATAAAATATAGTATTAACCTAGCTAATATCTATAATTTTAATAAGACTGGCTTTATAATAGGTATAATTATAAGTAGAATGGTTATTATAAGTATAGATAGGTATAGAAACCTGAAATCAGTCTAGCCTGGAAACTAGGAATGGGTTATAGTTATTTAAGCAATTAATGCAGAAGGCTAGGCAATCCAGCCGTTCATTATAGCTACAGGCTAATATCACCTTATTAGCTAGTATTAGGAAAGCAACCTCCTAGGCGATTAGGCTATTATAATAACTCTAAATAGCTAGACTGATAATAAAACAGGTCTTAAGTAGCTTAAGCACTTTAACTATTATATAAAGAATTGATTAACTAATTACTATTATCTTCTAATCTTTAATAAGTACGAAAGTCACTATTCTATTAACTTTAAGAAGTATTATAAATAGAATAATATTATTACGCTTTATATACTACCTTATTTATCTTATTTACTTTAGCCTCTTAATATCAGGTGCTTTAGGCTATTTAAAAAAGCCTATAGTTAAGAAATTAAGCAGTTAATTAAATGCTCTATAACCTACATTTCTAAGACTGAGTTCTTCCTAGCCTTTTATACTGCTTACTAAGCTGCTATAATAGCGAGCAATATTAAAGGGTGTTTTCGAAGGGCTAGACTTACTCCTTTAGACTTAGAAAATGTCATATTAAAGCTTAATATATAGCTACAGACTCTAACACTAGCTGCAGAGGAGGTCGGCCTCCCTAACCCTTAGGTCTTAAAGACCCTAAAGATAGTACTTAAGGCCAGTTCGCAGTCTGAATACTTTAAAAGACAAGTAAGAAGGCATTAGAGCAGCTCTTTAGTATCTATTCTTAAGGCACTTAAGTCATTTTCTAAGGGAATAAAAGCAATAATATATTAAATAGCATTATTAAAGTCTAAAAACCAGATCCTTTAATAGGCAAATAAGACCCTTAGTAAGCAGTGCAGAGCAAAAAGAACCCGCCTATATTAAGGAGGGAAGATGACTGTAGATAAGGGAAGGGGTAAGATAAATCAGAGAGATATTAATGTATAGGTAGTAGCTAAATCGTTAAGAAGTAGTAGTCAAAAGAGGTTAACGATACTAAGGGAAAGGCGCTATAGAACTTATAGAAAGGCTGGTTATAATATAAGGACCTGTCAGGCTATAATTAAGACCTCTGTAGATAAGGATAGCGATTAGTTTTAATTAATTAAATAGTTTATTATATTTTTATTAAAGTTTTAATTTTATAAGTTAGCATTTTTATTACGCAAGCTTATTTATTACACAAGCTTATTATATACATTAGGCATTAGTATATAATTATTATTATTATTATTATTATTAGTATTTTTATTAGTATTAGTATCTTTTAGATTCTTTTAATAGGCTGTGATCTTAGCCTTAATATTAGTATTAATATAAAAGATGTATAACTGCTGCTGTGTGTTTAGAAAGGTTATATAAAGGGCGTTTTTTAGAGCTATTTCCTTATTAGTAATAATAACAGAAGGCACTCAGATTCTAAGGAAATAGTAGAAATCATTTACTTAGTTATAAAGCTATTAAAATCCTTCCTCTTTTTCAGAGTTAATAAGGCCAAAGCTAAAGTTAGCTACAGACTTTTAATCTATAATACTAATAACCTAAAAAAGGTATATTTTAAAGCAATTAGTCTTATATATATTATCTATACTAAGAACCTCTAGAAACCTCTTCTACATCAGCTCATACTAAGGATAAGTCCAGAAAATAGCCTTAACTTTGCAGTCAGCACTATACTATATGAGGTGCTTAAGACCCTGATCTTAAAGGGAGCCGATCTATGCCTGCATTACTATTTTACTGCTAAGGGATGCCTACTATAGCTTCTAACGGTCATTATAGATGTCTTTTTATTAAAAGAAAGACAGCTTGATCATTATATTATATATAATATCATTCATCTTATGAGTAAGGAGGGATTTATGCTTAAAAAGAGATCACTTGACTTCTAGCTGCTCTAGTATATAGCAGTAATGCATTATATATACAGATAGGTTAAGGGACAGACTGTAGTTATAATTAGAGACTATAACTCAGTAAGTCTAAAGATAGTTAAGCTTTTATATTACTAATACTATAATCTTAAACAGACAGTTAACCTTTTATATACTAGATTTATATATACTAATAGCTTTATACTTATAAGCATTACTATAATTATAATATAATTAAATATAAGTTAGTTATTTAATATTATAAATCTTATAATAGTTATTAAATAACTTCTTTACTAAGGTAGTGCTATTCTTATAATAGAAGTCTTATAAAGACTTAATGAGGTTATCTAGAGACGAGAATTGTGCTAATAGTGGCAGCAGTAGGATTTAAGAACCTAGAGAAAAGATACTATTAATAGCATTATCTTTAGCATAAGATTAAGTCATTATGACTCATGAGAAATGGTTATATAGAATAGCAGAGGGGCGATGCAATAGTAAAAGGTCTAAGTTAGCCTAGGAATTGCGATCCGATATCGCGAGGTATTGTAAGCGAGGGTGATCACATGACTATAAGCCTTTCCTAATGTGGCTAGCGTTTTGGAAGTCATGTGATAAATTTCCCTCTTTAGGCAAGCGTATTTTGAGTACAGCCCGGATAGCAATATCATACAGCCCGAATAGCACTACTCATATTAAAATTTGGGGCGGAGCAGCGCACACTACTTAACTCGTTCCGAAAGGCTTGTGCGGGCCCGCAGGGACTGGTCTCCTGTCAGCAGTGAACGACAGCGGGAGAAAGATGCACCCTAGCACTGTGAGCCGCATGAGACGCTTGCCTGCTTCAACGCTCTCGTTTGAGATATTTTCAAGTCGCTTGCCTCCTTCAATAGAGACGAGGTGTGCGGTCAGAGGCACAAGCGATTCTACCCGCGTGAGCCATGAACGAAGGAGGTGCCGTATGTAGAGAAAGTCCTTGGCAGTGCCTTTGTCTGGATTAGAAGCAGCGTCTGCGTTAATATCATCAAAAGGGATACCAAGGTTGAGGAGATTCGCGTCCATTTGCTGGCAGTACTGTGCGCATCGCCGGCACCACGTGTGCGAAGTATCGGGCTCTAGATTTCGCGAGGCAAGTGCCTTGCTTCTCAGGCTTATGCGTTTCAGAACGAAAGGTTCTTTCTTCCGCCCCTTCCTTCATAAACTTAGGGCTGCTGAACGATCCGTACTAGATGCCTACACTACTAACACCTATGCCACTAAACTTCGCCGGATCCTCGCGCTATGCTATCGCTACAGACTCTGCGCTACAGACTCTGCGCTACCACTCTAATTAAATACTACTGCGCTACTATCTCTGCCGAGCTAGGGATAGTAAACGCCGCCTCTTGGCTCAGTTCCTAGCTACGTATGCCTGAGGAACGTTAGTGACGAAGGTTCTTCCTTCCGCGCCTTCTGACCCCTCAACGCCCGGTTCGCTCCGTGATCTGAGCCTTCTGAGCCCCTTTTGATGCGCCACCCTTTCTGAGCCACCTTCGTAAAAGGAACCGCCGTCCCCGTGATGATGTGGTCTGAAACAGGGCGGCCTGGGTTCCGGCGTCGGCCTGGCGCTAGAGAGGGTGTAAATGGGGCAAGCAACAACTGGAGTTATAGGGCTCAGAGATTAATCATATAACATCACCACTCCCAACCTTCTATTCTATCGCTATTGACCTGCGTCCCTCATCTGGCTCATCACAAACAAGGTGGCTGTGCCGATCCGCAAGAATGACTAGGATATCTTGTCCAGGCTGGAGCTCCTCATCCAGCAGCGTGGGTTCAACACGCCGACGATGCTGCCCCTCCCATGCATATACTTCCTGGATGCAAAGCCACCCTCAGGCGAGCACTTCATCCAGTCAATACGGCTTTTCCATGGTTGCTGATTGTAAGGCATATACGCTAGTATGTGGAATGTCTGGCCGCCTTTAAATTTCAGATCTCTGTCACAGGGCGGTACGAGATATGTTCTGCATCAGATGAATCCGCAGCACTTTAGCTGGTTGCTGCTCAACAATCCAGGCTTAAAACAGAATGTTGTCATGTCGACAGGTCTGTGGAAGCTAGCACGCGGTGCTATAGTTGGAAAACTGCCATTCAAAACTAAGGTCTTATCGCGATCCTATTCACCTGGCCTGTGGGATTGGAGGGGCGTCCTCAAACTCACTCCCCGACTTTGTGGTTGTGCAGTGGATGCAGGTACGAGCTACTCGACTCGACTGCAGGTACGTTTAAATCGGAGGCCGAGTTATCCCTCTCGTCCTTGTCGGCTCCTAGTTCGATGAGCACCCTGACGGCCTCGTGCTCGCTCCTGGCGGCATAGCGTAGCGGCGCCCGACCGGCATCATCCTTCGCGTCCTTGTCGGTTCCCAGTTCGACGAGCGCCTCGATGACGCGCTTGTGTCCCCTCTGGGTGGAATAGTGTAGCGGCGTCCGACCGAACCTGTCCGTCATGCAAGAGACGAAGCGTTGTTCAAGATCCGACAACTGCCGGCGGTGTAGGTATGAGTCACCGGTCCTAGTGGAGTTGTCTCTCACCAGTCTCCTAATTCGGATGCCATTCGTGCTTAAACGGTAGGCACTCAGCATCTTCTGATGCTCGACAGTCATGCGCATCGCTCTAGCTAATCGTGTATCTTTGAGGTCGAGGGCGATGTGTTTCGGCCAGAGCAATGATGGGTATATTGATCTCGGACTAGTGGGGGTTAGCTTTGGCTTGGGGCGATCTAGCCGACTCATCTACCATTCCGGCCTACTGAACAGTTACAGCAGATTGAATTTGCAGAATACAATATAATGATCATTAAATATATATATACTTCTGATCATGTGCTTGGTTCTAATTTACACGATCCATTTCAAGATCTACCCTAGCGCCGACCGCTCTTCTTCTTGGTATCCTTTGGCAACTCCATTGCGCAGAAGGTCTGTCCTGACTCTGAGTCTTCCCAGTAGAAACATTCAAGCCCATCAACAACTTGCTCCCTCCAGTCTCTCAACTCCGTCTTGACTTCTAAGCCTTTGAGATTCCTAAAGCACACCTTTCCCCTGCTCCTATACGTCCCCACCCAATGGGAGCCATTTGGACCCGATTGCGCCGATCCTGCAGCGGAAGTAGTGGACAACTCCGCAGTTCGTCGAGCTGCGCTTGGTCGTGTCTGACTCTTCAGCACATGACTCCCGCTAGATTTGGAAGGCGGGCTGAGAGATGGTTTCGAACGTTTGGAATGACTCTGGTATTATGCAGGATCCACAGGTTCGTAGAGTTCATGAGGGTCGTGAGGAGTTGAGATATCGTCTTCATGTGGCCCGGTCACATCTGCTTGAGCTTGAGCAGCGGTGGACTTTGCCTGAGATGCTGTGGCGTTTGCTTCCCGAATGACATTGTCCCGGTACTGTTTCGCCATATCTCGGGCGTTTCTGAATGCGGTGGCTCCTTGAATGAAGGTATCTTTATCGTTGCTCATAGCATAGCTCTTCACCTAAGTCATGTGGTACGCCGGCGGCCTCTCTGGGGTCGTCGGCGCTGTGATATAGTGGGCGTAGAGCTTGAGTGTCCTATTATAATAGGTCGAGCTAAAAGTATAGGCATTGCTGTCGTACTCTGGCTCCTCCTTTCCGTGGTTCTGTAGAGTGTGTATGCTATAGGAACTAATTGCTCTATTATAATAAGCTTATCGTATGGCTATAGCTATATTACTATATAGTCCTTTGACCTTTATAAAGAAGTTTAGTACTATTAGCTTATTCTATATAGTCAATAGTATAATATAGCTAGCGAGCTAGTCGCGGATCTTTAGGTCAAGTTCTTTAGGGTAGGCGCTATAATAAATATCTGGTTTAGCTAGTATGATAGTACTATTTATAAGCAGCTTAAGATTTCTGAATTTCGTATTTCTAGAGAATAGGTAATTGGCTTGCTTTAGGCCGGTTATAGTTAGGATTATATCTACTAATATATTACCTTTGTCTTTAGTGCAGGCATTGCTATTCTAGAATGTCTTAAATGCCCGGTTAGAGAATCTTAAGGGTAAGAGTAATAGCCTTAGGGCTATTAATACCACTCTTATATCCTCTAAGTCTGGCTTTTACAATTTCTATATTAAGTGAATAATATAGTCAGTCATATACTGTTCGAAACTAGGGTTATAGAGTGATATTAACTTAGTCTTAGTTATCCCTAAGGTTATTAGGGGTGTTATTAGATTAGTCGATTTAGTCACTTAGCTTTGCAAAGGGGAGCCTATAGTACTAGCGGGTTGGTTTCTATTTGTTATAAGAGGATACCCTCAAAGATCATATAAATCTAGGCCGCCGTGCCTCGCAAATCGAGTAAGCTCTTCGGTAGTAGCGGGAGTAAGGTCCTAGGCTGGCTCCGTAGGAGGCGAAGGACAGGAAGGTCGAGTACGGGTGCGCCTTTCGAGTTCTTTTACGGCGCTGTGGATGAGAGGAGTCTTGGACAATCTGTCCTAAAATTCAGGTGGATATCGCTAGCAGTGGTCATCTTCAACCGCCAGCCTAGGTTCCTTTGCCGGACGGTTGTCTTGATGCAAAGTCTCGTTAGTGTGCTGTCTCTTTCCATCGTTCGTAGGAGAATCGTCTTGATGCGAGGGCTCGTTGGCGCGGCGTCGCTTTTGGTTGTGTGGTCTCGCCATGAGTGAATGACCATAGTTGGGAGGTGAAATCAAGAGAGAGTTTGGTGAAATGGGGAGGCCGCGGTCACATGTCACTGTTGTTTATTCACGTCACTGTTGTTTGTTCGTGTCACTATTGTTTGTTCGTGTCACTGTTCTTTGTTCACGTCACTATTCTTTGTTCACGTCACTGTTCACCGTTTACGGTCGCGTTGGCGGGGGTGTCCACGGGAAGTGTGTCGTGTATGCGCGTTTAGTCGCATGATTTGCACGACCCAATCACACACATCTGGGCCGTTTATTGGACGTTTTGCGCTGCCTGGATGTTTGATCCACCGTAGCGGCAATGAGATAAGCGATGAGCTAGGCAATTACTTGCTTCCTCTGAGGTCGCAGGGCCCAGCGACCCGCCCCTTGCCTACTAATCCGGGACAGGTCTTGACAATCGTCCCACGCGTGTCACGCTCTAGCGCTTATGTACCTTAGTGGGCGACTTAATAAGTCTACAACATGCTATGCCTCACGGCAGCGCGAGGAGGCCAGAGACAGCGGATATTAACAGGAGGCCTAGCATGACATCCACAACGCTATACATATCATTCCAGACAGCTATACCTCGCCTTGGCCATAATACGACGCTTGGAACCGGGGGCGTTCTCCCGTATTGCCCCCTTCGTCATTGACCGCAGCCCCGCCGTCGAGGAGGGCGTCGCAGGTCTCGGGGCTCCCCCACGTAACAGCATTCGAGATAGAGCTTGGAGCCAGTTCCGTCGAAGAAAACCATCTGGCGCTCCAAGCCGCCGCCGCGTCTTACTAGCATCTTTAGGAGGCTGCTGCCATCATGGGCGCCATCGTTCTCGGCCAGTAGATACGACACCAGGGGCAAAAGGCTAGCGTGACCAGCCATCTCAGCTAGTATCAGGCCAAGCACATCCTCGGTCTCATCACGGGGGGGATTTGGCACTCAGGGTCTTGCAGGCAGCCCAGGGGCTGGCTATGCGGACGTAGCCGTTCTCGACATTGAGAAGGCCGGCAAGGTTTCTGTGGATGTCTCTCTCGATATCCAGCGTGACGGCCTCGTCCATTGCCACCGTTTGTTCCTGATTTAGATTGATGGCCACGGCCTCTGCCAGCCCTTGGGCCTGCAGCGGCCGAGTCGACATAAAAGCCCAGGAGAGAACTGCTGTCGTCCAGGACAACAGCTCCTCATCCATGCCATGGAGGACGGCAGCAATCTGTCCGCAATAAAACTCGTCTGCCGTCTCGGGGCTCGGACCGATGCTTCGAAGAATAGCCCTCGGGGTGCTCAGAGTCAAGCCGACTATGAATATCCTAGACCAGAAGTTCAAGGTTAGACCTTAGAATCTGCCGCTAGATCAAAGAGAGTCTGGAAACGGCATTTGGAGGCCCATGCTCCGGGACAGAGAAGTCTAAGAAGACGGAGCCAGTTAATTTCGAACTGCCCTTCCGACTAAATGACTTTTTCTTCTTCTCCCAGGAACGGACAACGTGTCCCCTCCAACTGTGACGACTGGCGCGCCGGCCTGTATATCGGCATTGCCTCCGACCTCGCCCTTTCTCGTCCTCGAAAATCACAGTAATGGCCGCGCTCTTGAACCGACGGTCGCCATGGAGGCCGTGAAACCGGAAACCAAACACCACCAGCGTGGCTTGGGCTGCTCCCCCAGCGAGTGTCGGCGCCACCGCTGCTGCTATCGTCATGGGCAGCGGTAACGAGAAGAATGATCCGTTTACTTTCACGTTAATCCAGCTCACAAGAGATTGTCGCCTCACTCTGCACCAAACGTACACCCGGCGATCATGACTCAGTCGAACACCAAGGCTTTCCGGGCGAACCAACCAGCACCGGCGGCGAACGGTCTGTCGCCCCAAGGGGTTTGGAGAACCAACGGAAGCAGTGAAGCGGCGGATCGTCCCCAGGGGAATTTTTTTTTTTTTTCACAATCTTTACTCCGACGACGGGCTCGAAGTGAACTCCCAGAGTAGGAGAAGGCAAATATAGCACAAACAGATCCTTTGACAGGTGGTTGAATGGGGGGCCAAGAGAAGCTGACTGTCAGGAACGAACGCAACTGGCCTCGGTCGCTTTTCGAGACGACCGGCGGGAAAACAAAGACCAACTTCTTCCATAGCCTCATAGCCAAGCTGACCAGCAGGAATTCCCCACGCTGCGAAAGGCTACCTTGAGAGTCTCCATTAAAATTACCTTGTGGATGAAATCATGGCTGCCTCGAGAATTTCCCTGCCTTGACGACTCCATGAGAAACCATCGCTCTTCAGCTGGCCAACAATGACCGCGCCATCTCTCTCAAGAGAAATGGGACGATGGTTCCTAGCAAGTGCAGATTAGCTAACGAGGTGCACTAAGTGATTAGAACTGCATAGTTTGCTACAGAGAGAAGGTTCTCCCGCAGTGCAAGGTTTAAACAGGTCCATGTGTCCCTGTAGCGTTAGTCCAGAATCAGTGAGTTTCTTTTGATCTTCCAATGATCCTTGGCGATGAAACACTGAAATTCACGTTGAACTTCATTCTTACACTTGGAGAAACCCCGAATTTATTGCGCTGGTACGTGATGCGGGACGGAGTAATGGAAAAGATCAAACGACGGGAGATCTTTAGATCTCGGTTGTTATTCCATCAAATATCTATGGTAAATCTGTAAGCTCATTGCTCGTAAATCATGTTTGAAACAAATCAGCTGATATCTCGCCAGTCAAGTCAAGTCACAGGAAAATTCCATTCGCCGGTTAGCGGCAGAAACCGTTCAGTTGCAGTCGACATTGACAGAGATGTCTCGCTATACCCAGAAACTGATGGACATTAGTGTTAAAGTTAACAGACACTTGCGTGACCTGAATGCTCGAGTAAATGGGCCTAATTTGCAGGCCCAAATTAGCACTCAGGCTTGAGAGGAATACGGGTCTGTCAGTGTCAGCTCTTGTTTTATTTATTTCGTAAAGTTATTCACTAGTATCAGGCGTCTCAGGGCTGAGAAAAGGGATATAACCAATGCAGATCTGGCTCTCATTCAGCCGAAGGCTGACTCTACATCAGTTCTTAAGTTTTCCAAATATGAGGGTTTAGTGCAAGATTGGCCAAAAGTTTCTGATTGGTCCAGAATTTGTATTGCCGGTTGCTAAAGAAGGCTGGATTGGTTAGCGGCTCTAGAAAAAGGGGGTATCCGCCAGCCACCATCTGTTACTGCTTCTTTATTTACTTCTTTATTTACTATTGCTAAATTTGCCTAGCGATCTATTCATTTACTTAGCTAAGCAACCTTTCTTCTATTATCAATTCTGATATACTGTATAACTAAGGATGGATTCTAATTCTAAGGGTAATATAAGCCCTAGATCTGATTTTAGAGTCTATTGCCTATCTTATAACTAAATAAAACTAATAAGTGACTTTATTAATAGGAGGAAATCTATTAATTAAACTATAACCTGCTTAGAATGCTAGAACTAGTATAATTCTAAAGTAATTAATATTATTAGTATTATCTATATGCTTTTTTAACCTGATTAAGCGTGCTAGGTCTAAAGGTGCAGTTCTAGCGTTAAGGAACCTGGCTGTCTGTCTTTCCTTAGCTAAGAGATCTGCCTTTAAAAGAACTAATAGAAATACTAGCCTATTGCCTCTTAATAAGAGATCCAAAACCCAGCCTATATCACTAGAGAGGCTATAGTAACTTTATATAGTAAGGAGGTTATTTAAAGAGCTAATTAGCTAGCTGTAAGTAGTGCTAAGAATGCTAATCCTACTAACCTAATAAAGCTTATATAACTTCCAGACTCTTACTCCCTTACTAACTATATAACTAATAACCTATTAAATTATATTAAATTCTGATCTATTTACTATTCTAAGTAGTATAACTAATACTAAGTACTCTTACTTAGCTTTTAGATTCTATAAGAGTAGGAAAGACTTATAAAATAATGCTTCTAAGGCTAAAGCAAAGGCAAAGTAAGTAACTATATAGCGCGACTATTGTTTATAGCACTATTGTGTTGGGCAGGGGGACAAGAGGGACACCACCACCCGAAGTGACGGATGCCGCAGGGTAGGCGGGATGCGAAGCAGTGCGAGGATGGACAAGACTCGCAAAACAAAACAGACAAAAAGAGGGCCAGAGCTGCAATCAAGCGGCTGGCTAGAAAATAAATCAGATATTCCAGTTGATCAAATAAATCTCATCATAATGACATCAAAACAATTCAATAACTCAAAAATAAAGGTGGGCAAGAACATTGTTGATTGCTATCTGTGTCCGAGTTGTCTCTGCCTTTTATCTCAGACCAACTCCCGTTATCCTTATCGATAGCTTTATCAAGACCGGCACTCAAATTGGTCGGCCAATTAAAATGTCCAGGCCATTCTAGCTAGTGGGCCCTCAGCCCCGACACGCTATATAGAGAAGACTGTCTTCCTAATGTGACGGTCAAGGTTCCCAACGTAGTAAACCGTAACCCGACTGGTTTATGTTGGCAGCTGAAACGGGGCGTAACGTACTGAGCGTAGGGTGGCGAATCACGTCTGATAATGTCAAGAAGTATTCTTGAGTAATCAAATTGTATTGAAAGCTGGAGAGCTATCTGGACATAGGGAAGTGGGAATGAGTGAAGCTATATATACTATTCTGGTCTGCTTGGTCAATCGTGGCCGAACGTGCTCTTGTTCGACCATTTAAGGTTAAGGTTTCAATGGGAGCGATGGAGCGCGAGGAGCGTTGCTCCCTCGTTCCCATCGCTCCTGTCGCTCCATCGCTCCTTCCCTGATTCGCCCGTGAGGCTGACTCATCAGCCTCGCCGCTTGGTTCTCAAGGTCCAAGGGTTTTGCCACCCTTCGCCACTTGGTCCCTTGGACGCCTTAGCTTGGGTCGTGACACGATGTCTCCCTCCCAATGGTCTTGTCCTCAAGGCCGTAGCTCCCCACTTGTGTTGGTTCGTCAAATTTCCTTTCCTTCGTCCTGTCATCATGCTGACAGTATGTCGGGCAGAGTCGTGAAACGTTCGACAGCGCGAAAAAATCGAGAAGTCGAAACTCTCGCAGAGTTCGTTGAAATTTTCGGTGTCGAAATGACGCCGTGTGCTTTTTGCGCCCGCACCGGGCGTCCCTGCATTGTTGGGCCGGGTTCCTCTCGTTGTTCTGAATGCGTGAAGGCTCATCAATCGTGTGAGCGCTCAGGTTCCGAGGCCGCGACTCATGGGTGTCCTTCCTTGGTTGCTTTTCTGGTGTTTGTGCTGACTCACCCTCCTAGTCCTTAGAATCGTTCGTGAGAAGAAAAAGTTGCGTCAACAGCGTTTGGACACTCGAAACGAGTTGGCCGCCCTCCGTAGCTCCCTGGAGTTGTCACAAAAGATGGTCCAGGACACCCAGGCTCAAATTATGGCGGCTTTTGCGAAGCTGGAGCGGATTGAAAAAATGGAGGATCATTTGGAGGAGAAAGGTATTCCTGCGGCGGAGGCCATGGATGCGAGAGAGGTGGAAGATTTAGATGAATTGGATCGTCTTGAAACGGAGGAGCGTCAAGGTGCTGAGGCGGGTTTCCTGGATGCTGCTCAGCTTCCACCGGATGTGTTGGATACTATCGATTGGAATTCTTTGAGCTTTTCCGCTGGTTTCGACGCGGTGGTTGGTGAAAGTTCTTCAGCAAACGTTGGGCATTGATGAGGTGTTTGGCTGGTTCCCAGGTATTTTCGGCGTCGGTGTACCCTTTCCACTTGACCAGGTATTCCAATCGATTTCCCTTTTCCTCGTTTCTTCTTGCTTTGAGGATTTTCTCTGGCTCGTATTCTCGTTCGTCTTCAACTTCCATATCGTCGTCGTAGCCTGTGTCGACTTTGATTGTTCCTTCCGCTGATTCGAGTAATGAAATGTTAAAGACTGGATGGAGCTTGACCTTCGGTGGTAAGTCCAATTTGTAGGTGCTGTCTGAGAGCTTCTTGAGAATTTTGAATGGTCCGAGGTATTTGAAGTCGAGTTTTTTACTTGGGCGCTTTGTCTCGATGTTTTTTGTGGATAGGTAGACCATGTCTCCCTCCGAAAAAGTCGGTCCTTCCGATCTTTTCTGGTCGTAGTAGCGCTTCATTCGTTCTCGTACGAACTCGAGTTCCGTCCTCAGTTCCGTGTGTAGTTCTCTCAACTTGTCCGCTTCGAGGATTGCTTTGACGTTTTGGATTCCATCGTATGAGTCTCTATACGGGTCTGGTGTGTAACCAAATAACGCGTAAGCTGGTGTGGTCTTGATGCTTTCTTGGAGTGAGGTGTTGTAAGCGAACTGAGCCATAGGCAGCAGTTTTGCCCAATTGTTCTGCTCGTAGTTGATGTAACATCGTAGGTATGTTTCCACAATCTGGTTGACTCGTTCCGTCTGTCCATCTACCTGGGGTCGGTAGGCCGTTGACATTCGTGGGTGCAGTCCTAGTTGAGCCATGAGGCCTTTCCAGAACTTAGAATCCAATGTTGATCCTCTGTCAGAGATGATCTCGTCAGGCATTCCGTGTACGCTAACAATATTTCGCATGAATATGTAGGCAAGCTGTTCGGAATCCGTCTGTTCGTTGAATGGTAGAAAATAGGAAAACTTCGTTAATCGGTCAACGATTACGAGTATGCTGTCGTAGTGTACTCCTGTAGCGGGGTCTTCTGAAATCGGTAGTTTGGTAATAAAATCCATAGTGATCGATTGCCAAGGTCGCTCTGCGACTTCCAATGGCTTGAGCTTGCCGTAGGGCTTATGCCGTCGTGCTTTGGTGCGTGCACACAAGTCACATCGTTGTAGTACCGTCTGCACCACGTTTTTCATTTTCGGGAATTCATAGGTTCGTTTGAGTCGTTCCATCATCTTGGCTATTCTGGGATGTCCGTGCAGTCTGTGTTCATGGATGTGTTTGACCAGAGCTTCTTGAAGGTGTGTTGGTACTTGCATTTTCCCCGTTTTTTCTTCTTCTGCAATGTCCTGGTTGTGTTCGTAAATCCCATGGAACAGTTGTTCTTCCGTGATTTTGTCGATAAAAGCGATTCTTCGAGTTTCCATGAGTTTTGCCTGCTGGATGTAGGCTACTTGTCGTTGTTCATAGTGACCTTCTGGCGTCTGGTGCAGGATTTGATCTTGCACAATGGTTTGTTCTGTCTTGAAGTCACTTCGTCGGCTGATAGCGTCAGCTCGTCCGTTCTCTGATCCTTTCCTGTGGATGATGGCATAGTCGAATTCAGAGAGGTATTCAGCGTATCTGAGTTGCCTTCCGCTGAGTTTTTGTGTCGTTGCAAAATGGGATATGTTCTTGTGGTCTGTGTAGACCTTGACCTTGTGCTGACTTCCTAGGAGATAGTGTCGAAATTCCTTAAAAGCATTGACAATTGCAAGAAATTCTTTGTCGTAGATAGGATAGTTGAGCTCGGCTCCGTGTAGTTTTCGTGAATAGAAGGCTATTGGATGTAGCTTGCCATTTCCATCTCGTTGTCCAACTTGGGCCCCTAATGCGTAGTCTGACGCATCAGTCTCTAATTCGACTTCTTTGGCGGGGTCGAATGTGGCTAGAACGGGTTCTTTCAGGATTGCCTCCTTGAGTGCTTGGAACGCTTCTTCTGCCTTTTGGGTCCAGATGAATCTTGTCTCCTTCTTTGTAAGTTCAGTCAACGGTATTGCGATTTTCCCAAAATTGCGTATAAACCTTCGGTAGTAGTTTGCGAATCCTATGAAGGATTGTACTTCCTTAAGGTTCTTCGGTCGTGGCCAATCTCTGACGGCCGCTATCTTCTTGGGGTCCATCCGAATTTCGTTCGGGCTGATGATGTGTCCCAAGAATTCTACTTCGTGTGTGTGGAATATGCTTTTCTCGGGTTCGACGAGTAGGTTTGCATCTTGGAGTGCCTTGAGAACTTTATGGACGTGTTCCGTGTGTTCTTCTTCCGTTTCTGAAAAGATTAGGATGTCGTCCAGATAGCATACCACAAAGTCGTCGAGATGTTCTCTCAGCACGTGGTTGATCATTCGCTGAAATGCCGCTGGTGCGTTTGTCAAGCCAAACGGCATGACTGCGTATTCAAACAGTCCGAATTTCGTTCGAAATGCTGTTTTCCATTCATCTCCTTCCTTGATACGGATAAGGTTGTAAGCTCCCTTGAGATCTAGAGCTGTAAACCATTTCTTGTTGTGCAGTCTGTCTCGTAGCTCTGTGACTAGGGGCAACGGCGTTCGATCCTTGAGGGTAATGTCGTTGAGTTGCCGATAGTCGATAACGAGTCTGAGTTTTCCATTCTTCTTGGGCACAAACATGACTGGGTATCCTGCCGAGGACTTGGAGATTCGGATGTATCCTTTCCTCAGCATGTCTTGGAGGTATTCCTTCAGCGTTCGTAGCTCCACTTCGTTGAGGTTGTAGATGGGATAGAACTTTGGTTTTGTTCCAACTTTTAGTTCTATTTCGAGGTCCCATTCGCTGTGTTCTGGTAGTCCGGTTTCCAGTTCTTCTTCAAACAGCTTCTGATAGATGCGGTACTGCAAGGGTACGTTCTTGAGCCTTTCTTGTTTGTTGGTTGGTGTATGTCCTCCTTCGAAAGCTTTCTTCTGAAGCTCGAGGACTTCATCCATTTGCTTGAGTTTGCGTTTGACGAAAGCAATGGTTCTTCTAGTGCGGTTTGCTTCTTTTCTCGCACTGATATGTCGTGTCCCTTTGGGTGGTGAGGGGGTTCCTTCCTCATGCCATCCTTCTCCGTCGTCATCGGTAGAAGGTTGAGATCTCAATTCATCGTCTGACTCGTCGTCATCGTTGGAGAGTGCGTCGTTCCATTGCCGCACCTGGCCAGTTCTCCAATCAATCCATGGGTTGTACTTGTACAGCCATTTGTAACCTAGGACCAAATCGTGGCTCATGGCAATCACATCGAACGTGATTCCTTGATTTCTTTCGTCGATTTGGACTTTGAGGTGATCAATCTCTCGGTCTACTCGTCCTCCATTCGAGGTGAACGGTTGTCCCTCCAGGTTCTCGGCTCTGTACGGTCTCTTCTTGTACTTCCATCTGAGTCCAAGTTCGTTGACCACTTCGGGGTCCATGTAGTTCTCTTCTGCACCGCTGTCTACCAAAGCGTTATACTCCTTTCCGCGTATTCGTACTGAGAGGTTGAACGACTTCTGTCGCTGTCCGGGTTTTCCTGCACTTCTGAGTGCCCTTGTAGGGAGTTCTTCCCTAATTTCGCCCGCCTGCGGCCCTCCTACAGGTGGCGTTCGTCGTTTGGGTTCCCGAGTGTTGCATTGTCTCTCGATAGTCGTCGTCGTTCTTGTCGAGACTTCCTGCTCTCCCCTCGCAGGGTTCGTTCCGTGAGGAATCGAGATTCTTTGCTTGTGACTTCTTCCGTGTCCGACAGATATTCTGAATCTTGTTCGGACTGTCCCTTGGAGTTGTTTTCGGGGTGTTCTTGTTCGCACTCCTGGCTCCTCCACGGCAGTCGTTGCTCGTAGAGATCAGGGTCGTTTCCTTCGTCACTAGTTTCAGGATATTCCTCCGCTGGAGTCCTTCGTACCATGGCCACCGTACGTGTTCGTGAAGACTCGAGTTCCTTGGTAGGTTTCGGGAAGATAGCATTGACTACTTTTTCGTCCAAGTGGTCGATGCACTTGTCGTCATAGCAATGTATCCATCCGAGATTCTTGTGATCAGGCTTGGTCGTTCTAATTGCTCGAGTTGCCTCTTCGTCGTCCTGGTTTTGGACTATGTTAACCTGTTTCTTGCCTTGGCTCCTTGGCTTCTTCGCCTGTTCGCAGTTAGACGAATAATGCCCATACTCGCCGCAATTGTAGCATTTGATCTTGCTGATGTCTCTCGGTCTCCTCTCTCTTCCTTTCTGAACGTTCCCCATATTCATGGGTCCGGGTTCAGTGCCGTGAGAGGTGTCAGGCTGTCTCTTTTGTCCCTGGTTGGACTGGTTCTTAGCCTTGTATTGAGGGTAGTTGTAGTTCCCCTTCTTTTCCTGGCGTCTCGCGAAGTTTCGATTGTCGATCTTGACTGCCGTTTCCATGTAGTTATCCAATGTCATCATAGCCTTGTCAATCTTGCAGAGTTCGTCCTTGACATCTTCCTTGAGGCCTCGATAGAACCTATCCTTGAAGTATGTCTCATCCCAAGGTATTCTGGAGGCTACCTGAAGGAAGTTGGCGACATATTCGGATGCAGCTTTTGTTTGCTTCAGTCTCATCAGTCGATCAGTGGCCGCCTGTACTTCATCTACTTCCCCGAAGACCTTTTTCATCCTATCTTCGAATGTGTCGTAGTCTCGAAAGATTGTCATGGTCACATCGCTCGGGCTTCCTCGTACGTAATCGCTGAGGAATGGCTCGAACCATCCTAGCGCGCTTCCGGTGAGGCAGCTTCCTGCGAACTTGACACGGTTTTCGTGCTTGAAGAATTGCGTGGGGTAGTAGTGAAAGTAGGTGCGTAGCTCCGTCAGGAATGTTTTGAGCTTCTTCTGGTCTCCGTCAAACTTGGTTGGTTTGTGAGGCTTGATGATTTCTCCGAGATCTTTCCCTCCATTGGCCTGGTTGGCAAGACTTTCGATGGTGTTGATTTGTTCGTTCCTGTGTCGGTTCCGTTCTTCATAGGTTCCGACGAGCTTGTCGACCTGTTCCTGCAGGGTCTTGTTATTGTTCCGGAGCCTCTCGGTTTCTTCCGCCTGCTGTGCCTTGCTAAGCTCGAATTGGGCGAGGTTTCTTTCCTCGATCTGCTTCATTCTTTCAATGGCTCCGTGCTGACTTTCGACCACCGCCATGAGGCTCTTGACACGTTCATGTAAGACTCGGATTCTTTTGTCATCGTCTTCATCCGAATCAGACATTCGGACAATGTCTTCTTCATGGTCCTTCGGTGGGGAGTCCTGAGGCTGCATTCCCTTGGAGGATTCTCCAGTAGTACCTTTGGCAGGCATATTGTCGAGACTTCGTTATTGCTCAGCGTGACGCGGCGTACAACTGAACAAGAGCTTTCAACGTGTGACGGTCAAGGTTCCCAACGTAGTAAACCGTAACCCGACTGGTTTATGTTGGCAGCTGAAACGGGGCGTAACGTACTGAGCGTAGGGTGGCGAATCACGTCTGATAATGTCAAGAAGTATTCTTGAGTAATCAAATTGTATTGAAAGCTGGAGAGCTATCTGGACATAGGGAAGTGGGAATGAGTGAAGCTATATATACTATTCTGGTCTGCTTGGTCAATCGTGGCCGAACGTGCTCTTGTTCGACCATTTAAGGTTAAGGTTTCAATGGGAGCGATGGAGCGCGAGGAGCGTTGCTCCCTCGTTCCCATCGCTCCTGTCGCTCCATCGCTCCTTCCCTGATTCGCCCGTGAGGCTGACTCATCAGCCTCGCCGCTTGGTTCTCAAGGTCCAAGGGTTTTGCCACCCTTCGCCACTTGGTCCCTTGGACGCCTTAGCTTGGGTCGTGACACCTAACTCCTTTAATATCTTAACTAAGCGCTTTTACAGTTCCTTAAGAGCCTAAAGAAAGTATCCCTAGCTATAATTATTATCATTATATAGGCTAATTACTAGATGAGCTAATAGTCATAATATATATCTAGAATAGGATAAGATAAATATAAGTAATAAAGGAGAATTCTCTAAATCCGATATTAATACTAAAGACTACTTTAATTTACTTCTCTTACTTACTTAATTATAGAAGTATCTTAAGTAATTAAGAGTAGAGTGCGATTCTAAACTAAGGGATAAAGATAAAAACGATGAGAATAAGGATGAGTTAGTAGATAAGAGCCCTCTTCTCTATCACTTAAGGCAGTCTTCTGCATAGCTATCTTATAGTTATTATAGTTATTATAATTATCATAGCTCTGCCCTTAGTATAAGAGAGTGGCTAAGAAAATCTTAGATATAAGCTTAATCTTTATAGTTATTATAATAGTATTAGAATCTAATAATGATTTTATTTAAATAATTAGCAGTATTCTATATATAAGATTTAATATAAAATAGGGATCTTAATACTTATGCTTTAACTAATTATAATAAGGCCATTCTTCGTAAGTTCTAGACTATACTTAATAATAACTAAATATAATACTATAGTAAATACTAAGAGCACTAGTTCTAAATAAGGATAGACTTAGAGAGCATTTATATATATTACTATTAAAAGGATAAAGAGCATCGCCCTAATAAGCTATACTTTTTCTCTATAAATAACTAACTTAATTTTAGCCTTATATTAATTAAATTACTCTAGCTTATACTTATTAAAGAGTCCTTAATTACTTATATTTATATTTATATAAATATTATACTTATATAAGGATAGTAATATAAATATTAAAAGTATATAGTTTACTTTCTTTATAAAGTTAGTTTAATATATAACTAGCTCCTGCTTTTACTTTAAGAGTTAAATACTAACGTACTTAATAAGCGAGCACTGCAGACAAGCGAGCGCTATAGTAAGATTTTCACCTTAAATTACAATTTTAAGAAAATTCTTAAAAATCTAAACTAAGCCTAAAATAGATAAGATTTTTAACCTAGCTTATTTATAAAATATGTTATTTTTAAGAATTCTTTCAGATTATATATATTTATAGTGCTAATAGTATAAAATTCGCACTATCGATTTTACTATTTTTATTTATAATTAGTTTAATAATTTTTTAAAAAGTCTAAAAAAAATATTAGCTTATTAACTTTTTAATTAAATATTTAAAATTAATTTCTTAAAAATCTTAAAGCTATATAGCCTATTTTAGAAAATTTAAGATTCAGAGTTTTAAGTATATAGTATAGGTATAGCGCTCGCTTGTCTGCAGCGCTCGCTTATTAAGTACGTTATATTACTCTATCTTATAAATATATTATTTTATATAATGCTTAGCTAATAGTTTACTTACTAATTCTATATATACTATTAGCTAATTACTATATAGTTTAATTACTTTTAGTACTATTATTCTAACTATTAATATATTATTATTAATAAAGAGCAGTGAAGTTAATTACCTTAGGATAATAATATTCTAAATACTATCTTTTAAAGTTAGGTAAAAGCTATAGACATTAGACCTAAGGATAATCAGAAAGCAGAACCAGACCTAGAAGATAAAGTTATATGTCACGGCCTAGGTTCCCACCAGGCGGTCAGGAACGGCAGAACGATAGGACCCGCATCCGGTTCAGACCAATGGCATAGCCCCACCCCGGGACCGACGCCCCACTAGGACCGACGGCGACGGTCCAGGACCGACAGCAGTCCTCCGGGCAGGACGGCGGTCCACCTAGTATATAGTCAACTGAGGAGTGCACATTTAATACGGGCAGCTCCTCAGCTATCAATACAACTTAGTTACATTGAGTACGTTTCACTCTACTATTACTAGACGTAATAAGCATTGTTCAATCTTGACTCGCCTGATTACTTTATTATATAAACCCCCAGATCAGGACCCAGCGTACACTAGCCTTATGAGGATAGCGTATTGACCCAATCGTCACATTATAGTACTAGATCTTTTAACTAAAGATACAGAGCTTGATGCTCTTTAGACTATTCTTACTAAAGGACTAGAAGATAGCCTAAGGCTTCTTTTAAGATCCTAGACTTAAGTGCAATACGAGCTAGAGCTCCTGAACATACACTATACACTGATTAATAAGTTTAATTAGTTATATGCCTTACTCTTTTTAGCCTTTCTTTACCTCTTTTTAAATAGTAAAGCAGACTTTATTAAACCTTAGTTACGCTCTATTAATTATAGGGATTATATTAAGTATATAATGTGCTAGTATAATAAGCATTTTATATATTACCTAACCTTCTGCTTTATTACTTTTAATACTTTAATAATGTATTATATTAGTAAGTGAATTAAATTAGTAAGTGGATTACTTATAACGTACTCCACATGTGAGTGCAACAAACCCGCGAGTGCAACACAGCACTGTACAGCTAAAAATAGCAATATACAACTTTTTAAAATAGGATAATTAATTCATAAAAATCTACAAAAAATGTTTTTAAGTATTTAAACATAAAAGAAAATATATAAGATTTTTCTTAAAATTTTAATTAATTTCCTATATAAAGAAATAAGTAACTACACAGTGCTAATAAGCTTTTTCTTAATAACTTTATTAAAAAAAATTAAATAAAATTTAGAAAATTTTCTTTATAAATATACTTAACTAATTAACTTTATTTAATAATATTAGCTATTTTGGGCTTAGTTTGAATTTTTAAGAATTTCTTTTATAAATATTAGTTAAAGGTGTAAAACGCTAAGACATGCTTAAGTGTTGCACTCGCTGGTTTGTTGCACTCGCATGTGGAGTACGTTACTATATAGCTAAAAGTAAAAATATTAGATTTTCTAAAACTAGCTCTATGATTAATAAAAATTTAAAAAAATTAATTTTAAAATTTATATAAAAAAAGTTATAAGATATTATTTTTTTAACTTTTTAATTAATTTATTAAGCTTTTTATATATTAAATTAAAAAAAAATTACAGTATAAATAGACTTTTTCTTAATAACTCTATAAATAAAAATAAATAAAATTTAGTAAAATTCTTCGATATAATTTCCTACTTAGTTAAGTTAATTCTAAACTCTTAGGTATTTTAGTCTTAGTTTGGATTTTTAATAATTCTTCTAAAATCGCGCTTTAAGGTATAAATCTGACTGATCCACTCACTGATTTAATCCACTTACTAATAAAGTATGTTATAGTTATAAGTATGTATATAATCTAAATTCTTTATAAAGTAATATAATAATATATATAAGCTGCTTATATAAGAGCAGCTTATTCAGGCGCTTAAATAGAGCGAGGACCTTAAGGCATAAGCATTAATTAACTTAATTATTAAATATATAGTATTTATTTATAATATACATTTCTTTTAGAATAAGAAAAAGCAGAAACTTAAAGCATATACTTATAACCTTAACTATTCTAAAGTATTTATTATATTTAGTTTAGTAGATTTATATTAGTAGAGTCTTTACTAGTATATGCCTTAATATAAAGACTGGTTAGCTATAACTAAGCTAAAAAGAATAGCTCTATTATACTACTTATTATAGTAGAACCCTCATATTACTACTTTCTACTTTTACTACTAATATACCTTCTTTTAAAATATTATACTAAGTAAGAAGTTCAGTATTATAAATTATTAAAATTAGTATAAATAGTAAAGCTATAATAGCCTATATAATCACAGCCTATACTAAATAGATAATTATTTAAAAGCTAATATAGAGAATAAAGCAGCTTATAATATATTTATATATATATAAGGATTCTATATTACTATTATTAACTTTAAGCTAAGTAAGACTATGCCTTAAGGTAAGAGTAATCCCCTAAGTATAAATCCCCTAAGTATAAAGATAATATTCTTATAGCTCTTATAAATTATTAACTATTACTAGTATTATAAGTATAATACTATATACTGCTTATATATAAAGAAGAGAACTAGTAATCTAGTGAAGGATATAGAAAGTACTATTGCGAATATTAAAGCAGCTAATATTATTAATCTAGAGAAGGAGTGTTATTTTAACTTCCTTTATGCTTTATAGAAGCTGGCTATAGTAATTAGAAAAGAAGGCAGGTTATATTATATCTTTAAAGCAGCCTAAAATAATAGTCTTATAAATAACTTTAATCCTATAATTATTCTAGGCTAGCTAGCTAATATTAATATATCTTCTTATATTAGCTTATAAGTAGTTATTATATATATTATGAAGTATTATAATAAAGCTAAAAAGAAGACTAAGTCTTTCTTCTAATTTATAAACTAAGTCTTACTTTATATATTATATATTTAGCCTCTATTATTCTTCTTCTCTTACTTAATGAATAAGCTGATTATTAAGAAAGATTACTTAATATAAGAGATTTCCTATTTACTACTTAATATTCTACTATAAGAAGGCACTTATATAGTTATTACTATAGACTGCTATCTATTAGAACAATAGGTATATTTATATTATATAAATAGAGAATTAATAAGGCTATTAATAGTTATAGAAAATATCTAAAGAGAAAGAACTAGTATAAGAATATAACCTATTTTAAATACTTATATTAATATAATCTTAATATATAAAGAAGACTTATTACTTAAGTAAAGAAGAGAGTCTTATCTTACTTCTTTTAATATAAATCTATAGAAGCCTCTTCTTAGTTTAATAACTTTTACTATATTAAATTAATAATAGTTTATTTATATCGCTTTTTATAAGAGTTACTTATTATAAGCAGGCAGTAGTTTAACTCCTTTATAGCTATATATATATAACGTACTTAATAAGCGAGTGTAATAAAGCAAGTGCAATACCAATACTGTACACTTAAAAGGCTAAACTTTAAATTCTCTAAAACTAGCTATATAACTAATTAAGACTTAAAAAGTGTAATTTAAGTATTTAACTAAAAAAGTCATAAGTTATTATTTTTTTTAGACTTTTAAAAAATCTTTATAATTTTTAAAAAATAAAAAACTTAATAAAAACAGTGCGAATAAGGCTTTTCTTAATCACTTTATAAAGATTTTTCTTAAAAGTCTAGAAAAAATATTTAATAAATCTTTACTTAATAATTAAGATTATATCATATTTTTAACTAGCTTACTTTTTTTTTAATTTTTAGAGAATTATTTTTACTTATAGTGTAAATACTAGGAAATTTTAAGTATTGCACTCGCTTGTCTATTGCACTCGCTTATCACGTACGTTAATGCAAATAGTACTATAATATTTATATAGATAATTATTATAAAAAGCCAGATATAGACGAATTAATAGTAAAAGAAAATGAATTTAAGCTTAAGATTTATAAAGAGCCTATTATAAAAGAAGACTAGTATAAACTCACTTATATACTACTAGACTGCTTATTAAAGAAAGAGAATATTAATATCCTTAGTTACTAAGATATTACTATTAATTATAATTAGACTCTTTATATTAAGTAATATACTAATAATAATATTCTTAATAGTAATTACTAAAAGTAATATAAAGTAAAAAATACCTTTAACTTTAATATAAATAATTAGTCCTTAAAGGCTTATAATTTCTTAAATCTAGAATAGTATATAATATATAATATAATAATAAGCTACTTTTTAACCTAGGATCCCTCTTAGTTACTACTTTATATAAATAGTAAAAGTAGTATTAGTAAGTTATACTTTATTAACCTACTCTCTACACACTTTTAATCTATAATAGAGGGGAGGGGGATACTTATTTAGCATACTATATTAATAAGCATTATAAGAAACCAGATATTAAGCACTACCTTATACTCCTTATTATACTTCCTAATTAATAAAGACTTTAAGCTTCTATTTCTTATTAATAAAGCCTAGCTCTAAAAGAAGCTAAAGGATATTAAGTACTTAATTATTAATAAGAAGAGCATACTAAAGCTATATTAACTATTATAAATTAATAACTGTCTTTATAAAGCATTCTTAAATAGGAATAAGGAGTTCTTTAATAGCTTAAATATCTTCTTAATTAGTAACTTCTTCTAGCTTCTTCTTATATTATAAAAGCCGCTTTATTATAATAAAGAAGTATAAAAAGTAAAGATTAAAAGTAAGAATGCGTATAAGCACTTTAATAAATCAGTATTCTTAAAGGTTATTTAGAAGTAATATAATAATAACTAAGAGGCGTTTTATATAGCTCTTAGAGAACTGTAACTATTCTAACTATCTATAGAGTCCTAGAAGCTTCTGTCTATTTATATATAAGTAAAGCTAGATAATTAAGAGATTATAAGGTTTTCTAATACCTTATAAATATATATTACTAAAGATAGAATAAATAAGTATAATTACTATTATATTAACCGCTTTAGCTAGCTAGTTATCTAAGTTAAAGCTAAGAATATTAGCTTTAGTATAGTTACTACTTTTAATAATAAAGTAAGTAATCTTATAAAGCAGATTCTTATATATATTAATACCTATTTAATATTAATATCTAACCTTTAGTAACTAATTAGCCTTTATAATAATACTTATAATATAGTTTATAATATTAGCTAAGTACTTAAAGCTAATTCTATTTAAGATTCTTTTTATATTATTATAATAGAGTTTAATAAGTATAATAGACTAGTATTCCTAATTACTTTTAATAATAAAAAGATTATTCTAATTCTCTTAATTTAAAAGGACTTTCTTATTAAAGCCACTCTTTATACTTATACTTAGTTTCTTTTAATTATATATTATATTATTACTATATATAAGTTATAAAGTATTATAAAAGATATAATTATTATAAACCTTTCTTATTAAAACTTTTAAACTAGCTTAAGCTATATAACTATCTCTTATATAAAAACGCTTAAGGGTTTAATATTAGATATACTATTTAATTATAATTACTTAGTCTATTAGTCTTCTCTAAATAGTATAAAAATAAAGATAAAGGATTAGGAGCTTAGGAAACGATAAGTTCTTATATAGAGTCCTTATATAATATATAATACTAAGAATGGCTATAGTAATAGATCAGTACGTAGATAATGCAGTAGTAGTAATAGCTTCCTGGCCTGCGGACACACAGCCTTCGGCTGAGGCTACCCCATGCACCCCATCGCCGCCCCAATGTGCATGGGGTGACGTAGTATTTTATTAATTCCTACAGTAAGATTGCATGCGATTATGAGCCACTGTGATGTATTTAGAAGCTCAAGTTCGTTGGAAACATGATAAGCCTAGAGTTGAAGTCCTCTGGAACGTTCTATGGTTCTTGAAATCACTCGTTTCTTGCGCGAGCGTCATTAGCAGAGCCGTTACTGCATATTTCAAGAAAATCCACTAAGGAGACAGCCACGTGGTCCTGGCACTCACTCCCAATCCCCAAAGCGCCGAAACCCTAGGATTGTGGCAATGGCTGGAATCCTAAACCCCTATCCTTCGACGGAGAGGTAAAGGGGGTCGAGATTCAGGGCAGAAACGCATACAGGTGTTTTGACAAGACGGTGGTGCCCGAGGAGCTGCGTATGTTAAAGCTCTCCGTGAACTCGTGGAAGCTGCTCTCTATTCGGGTCCAGTCGACACTCGGCATGCACGAGGTCCACTGCTTCCGCGACGCCTGCATGTGTACGCGACCGAGGACAGGGTTGAGGAATGTAACTACTAACACCTCTCGTACCTACACAGCCCAGTTATCAAGGTCATGGCAAAGAATGTCTGCCAGGGTGCCGTCACCGCCGCCGACGACAAGGCCGGTAACCTCGTGAAGGCGTTCCATGTCGGCGTCGGGGCTCGTCTGATGCTCACCTGCAACCTCTGGCAGGAAGTTGGTCTGCGTAACGGCGCCAGGGGTATCGTGTTCGACGTGGGTTGAGCCCCCGGCGCCGACCCGGCTGGGGACCACTCTGTGTAATCCTCATCGAGTTCGACAAGTGCAGCGAGCCGGTGTTCTTGACTACATCCAACGGTGGTAAGGTCATTCCAGTCATGCTCGTGATTAGGGAGTTCCTTATTGGTAATCGTAACTGCATGCGTACGCAGTTTCCGCAGGTGGGTTGCTACGCGATCATGGTGTAAGTACAAGTCGCAGAGCATCACGGAGGACAAGATCCTTACGAACCTGTCTGGGAAGGACTTCCAGACCGGCCTGAGCTACGTGGCTATCTCCCGCATTAAGACGCTACAGGGCTTAACGCTGGACGTGCCATTCGAGCGCGGCCACCTGTTCTACGAGAGGCCCCCGGAGGGGATGTGTTGATGAAGTTCAGAGATCAGAAACGCAGGGCGAGGAAAGTCCTCACGGAGAACCCCTTTGCGCAGGTTGGTTGACGGGACACGCGACGGCGGCTGTAGGACACTGGAAACAAGTTTGAACCTCTGCTGTAAGCCGGTAGACAGCCAGACGTTGGCTCCAAATACTAATGTAACCCTTTAGCCTTGCCTACTCCGGGCCAAAGTTCTGGCGAGCTCCACCGTACATTGAATGACCTTAAACGCCGCGCCAACACAACCGAAGAATGAGCCCTTGCCACAATCGAAGAACAATAAGGCCCGTTCTGAAAGGCATTGGCGGACCCGCAGGAACCGGTCTCCTGTGCCCTCCAAGTCATGTCTTTAGCTTCGTTCCGAAAGGCGTTGGCAGGCCCGCAGGGACCGATCTCCTGTGTCGGGCTCTAGATTTCACGAGGCAAGTGCCTTACTTCTCAGGCTTGTGCCTTTCGGAACGAAAGGCTTCTTTTTCCCCACCCTCTCTCTCTCCCTCATCAGCCTTAATTCACAGGCCACAGCACGGCCACGATTATTTAATCCCCATGCCACGCATTATAGACGCCTCATTGTACATTGTATGCGCCTCAAGAGAGGCCACACTTTTCAAGCCACACCACATTCGCTGCTTCGGTTTGGCAGGCAGCAAGTCGGTCGCAACAACAGAGCTATCTGAATAGCCTTCCGAGCGTCTTCGTACGAAAATCTTCGCTTACGGATTTTGCTAAAATGGTTGTAACCTAGAACTCAAATAAGATCAACAACTCGCCTTTCCACGCTCAATTCCGACCAGTTTCCGAGTACCACGCAACCGACGCGTCTGTAAATGGCGCCGTCAACATGCTCCAAGACCAGCCCGTGGCGGTGCTGGACCCGCAGCCACCAGCACGATTGTGCTTTTGAAATGGCGGCCCTATCACCGACGCCATAGCAATCCAACTTCAGCACAACGTCGGGCTTCGTACCTCTGAATGTCCCTAGCAGCCAAGTCTCAGGCCCTGGGACGCTGACCCCATGAATCAAGCAACCTCGTACCCGCAGCCGGCCCTCAGTAACTTGACCTAGCGGCACCAGACCAGAGCGGGGTGTGACACTGCAGTCGATGATCTCCAGCTCCGTGCCCTTGGTGCTTTCGAGTTCACTGAGGGCCAGACCACTACACGAGCTCGAAAAGATGATTGGACACTCGACCGACGCCCAAGACCAGCTTGGGGCGCAGTACGAGGTGTATCGCACGTCTCGGCTCTCTCCCGGATCTGCGAACCAGATCAGCTGGCCGAGGAGATCGTTTTCCCAAATTCCTGCAAGGTATCTTCCGGGTTCGCCCCCATACTCTATAGAGAGGTGAAGAACTTGGCTCGCCAGCGCGGAGATGGCAGGTAGCTTGTCCTCTGGAAAGGTGAGATTGCGGCGTCCATACAAGGCTACCATGCCTTTCCAGGTTTCCTTGTAAAGGTATGGGCAGCCGCATTTAGGAAGGATCTTGGTCACCACCTTCTGGTGTTTACGCAGCCACGAGTTCCATGTTTGTATGCCTTGCTCACATCGCCAAGTCAAGGTTGACGTCCCGTAGGTCAAAGCCCGTCGGCAGAGAATTTGTTCCTGATAAGCCCAAGCACGAAGGTCCAGGGGTTCCGGGGAGACGCCGTTGTCCCACATGCAATACTCAACGCCAACAACATCCACTTTCCCATCTGGGAAGGCCATTGGTAATTGAAATTGGTATGACACAGAGTCTGGTTCCAGGGAACGTGGCGATGTCTTCGATGCTAAAAAGCCTTTGTCGGAGCCACTCGAACTGGCTGCGATGATTGTGACGGAAGCGTTCTGGTAGTACTGTGCCATCTGCCCGATTTCGGCGTCTCTATCTTCGACGGAGTCCTGGGTAATACAGAGCGCGTCAACCCAAAGATACCTCAGGCCAATTTGTCTTGTAACCATGACTGCGTCCTGAACAGTAAGGGACAGGGAGGACACTGCTATATGTGCGCGGGCATCTAGAGGAATAGTTAGCATGGCCCGGAGCTAATATCGTCTACCAAACTGTAGTAATATACCATCAAAAGATGATAGAGTAGTTTCAAATTGCTGTCTGCTACCCCAGCAATAGCTGAGCGCGGCATACTGGCCGCATTCAGCCTGCGTCACGTGTAGTCTGATGATGTCTTGGTTTTGAAGATCAAGCACACGTGTAGGCAGTGGCATTGATACCGGACGTGGACACGACGAATGCTGGTTATCGCAGTCCGCCATCCATGATCGGATTTTTGAATAAGCAGCGCTAGAATGCATATCGCGGTCACATTCCAGAGAACTGATATAGATGGCTGCTCGATCGCCTGATCGCAAACAGGAATACTTGAATCAGATATCAAAAGTGAAGGCTGGAGCGAGAAGAAAACGCCTACCAGGAGATGCGTAAACCTTAAACCTAAGATGGCTGTCCATGAGGTCTCGCGCCGGAATTCCAGCGCCCACTATCCCTCCGTACACGAGCAGCTCATGGATATCACAAATTGACTTCCTCAGGCCCTCAGGTTGAAGAAGAGCCCGGACTTTGAGGGTTGCAGTAGCTGCGTCATGGGCGTCGAGGAACTTGGCAGCGGGCCAAGTGAAGAAGCTCTCATCACGTAGAGAATGCAGAGCCAAGCAGAGAAAGATGCTGCACATGCGGCAAGACGAAGATTCGGCAGAGTCGTGCAGAATTCGGAGCGGGACTTGCAATTTGAAGCCTTCTCTGGACATTGCATGGCGCAAGCATTCTACGTCTGCCATGATGCCGTAGCATCTGGCGCAAAGGTTCGGACGTTTCAGGGTATCCCTCGCCCAACTTCCATGGCTACCAATACCACAAACATCTCCGATGGTCCAGCTAGGAGGGGACATTGGATAGAAACAGTGCTCCTGAACGATGAATGGCTGGTAATTATTGAAGCGAAGGGGTTGATCTGCAGCAGGCGGGTTAGTTGACGAGGTCGAGGTGAGTTATAAAGGGAACTACTGGTGGTGATAATTCCTGCGTTAGAATTCCCATGTCAGAAGTCAGGTGGGGGTCGATTCCAGCTAGCGGATGACACCCTGACTGAAGAACTCTGCGCCCGGAGCCGGGCGGTGGGTTTCCCCGTCTTTAGAAGGCAACCAGTCTATAGTTTAAATTAATAAAAATTATCCGATTAGATGCTTGATATATTCATCGATGCTTGTGACTGCACAGTAATAGTAATTTCAACCGTAATGCCTTGAGGCACGAAGAGACGAAAAGGTTCTTCCTTCCGCGTCCTCTCTGGCCCGGGTCACGGGGACACGGTAGAGGACCAGCGGGACCTCGATGAGTCCTGGGACAGGAGGCGCGGGCCGCGAGAAGACGGGATGATCTGCCTGGATCATCGTATCGGATTAAGGCGCGGATTTCAGTCTCTCAACGTCGCACCGGACGATGACGGCTTGGATGGAACCCGACGCGCTGTCTGTTCCCGTCGATGCCGGTGCAGCCGACTGTGAGCTGGCTGGAGCAGGTGCTGGGTTTGCTTCAACTGGAGGCATCTGCGGAGTGGGGGTTTGTGGCTCAGAATCGGTGTCTATATTGTCCCATTTAGAGTAATCAATTGGCGCCATGGAGAGTGGTTCAATACTACAACCTGGGCAAGATCAGATGGTTAAAGAAATAAAGATAGCTATAAGATAAATTTGCTATTTCGGAAGCTTTCAGATTTGCCTTGAGGAACGAAAGGTTCTATCTTCCGCACCTCCTTCCTAAGCTCGGGCCACTAAACGATCCGTGCTCCGCGCCTGCACCACAAATCCTGTGCCACTTGCTTCACCACGATCAGCGAGCCACCTTTTACGCCACACAACCCAAACACTTGCGCCACTTTTTAAGCCACGACCCAACGCATGCGCTACGCCAATTGGGCCGCCCACCCAGCCTTGGCGAACCGTTGACGCCAGGCTCAAGTGCCCCTCAATACATCTCAGCTACTATCAATTAAGAATTCCTTTTCCTTTAGATATCTGTCTCTTGTGTGGCACTTGCATCACCTCAATCTGGCGTAACTGCCTTATTTCTTGCAGCCGGAGATACATGTAAAAATACAAAAGCTCTGGGCCAGTCGGTCGGAAGGTGATGATATAGTCGGTAATTATAGAGCTTCCCCTGGATGAATATGACTATAGAGAGGAGGCAGCAACTGTGGTCAGGTATCATTAATATTATAAGTCTCTCCTCCAGACTCTTGAAAATGCTATATGGGATTCCGACGCTTGAGACTCCCCAGTCCTACGCAGCCTGGTGCGGGACCTTTGCCAAGAGAACTCTGCCAAAGTGGGTCGGCGTTTTAGCCTCTTAATGCTTCTATTACACATCTGCGTCCTACTTTAGTATAAAAGTCTTCCGGGCGGTAGGAATTTGGTTGAGTATCTCGGCAGAGTATTCGGCCCGATAATTAGACACCAATCCCCGTCGTTCAGCTACCCCTTCTTCAACCCATTCCAGCAACATCATGACAAATCTCCTCTGGGTCTGTCTCTGAGAATCGGTCCAGTTAATTAATACTAACGCGTCCTCCACTAAGACCTCTTGGCATTTTTTGGCCGGATAGGGCTCCATATCCAACGTCGCGAAGAACACGAGGTCAAGATGCTGGCAATCATGAACTCGGTGGCCTTTTCCGTACTCTCGACACAAACGAACCAAATTACCCTCCACCAATAATCGTTGAGAATCCTTGCCCTCGGGTATAAGCTTCTCACGATGTGAGACGACATCATTCAATGGCATATAATTTCCCCCTAACATAACCCAAAATCGAACGCTAGCATGATTTGGATTTGTTTCTTTAGAGATACCATCGAGATACGCCCCAAAGACCGACTGACCACCGTAGCCATCATTGAAAACCTCAGTTGGCATGCTCGTCCAACTCCATGTTGGAAAATTGACTCGTCGCCCCATGGGTTCATCTGAAACCCGTTCTGCGAGGTGGCGGTCAACTGACCACTTCGGTCGCCGGCACCACAAGAGACCTAAGGCAAACCCAATATTTGCGTCCATTCGGGCTGGAAGAGGAATGATGGGTACTCCCCAGAACGAGACGAAAGGTGATCTTCTTAATATCCCACGGAATGCATTGAGAATATCGTTTCCGTAAGTCAGTCGCTTCTGTGAAAAAACGCATCTATCCCAGAAGAGTGCGCCACCAATCTTAACCGAGTGTCCGAAGAGCGTGTGATCCAGACGACTAGAGTTGAGTAGAATAGAGATCCAGTCATCCTGAGACTTTGTGTGTAAAGCCTCGCTATAAGTTGCATGTTGGCATACGAGATAAACCTGATGTTCAGTGAAGAATAGACATCGTCGGGAAAGCCGTGCTTCTTGATAGGTCCAGCCTCGAGTAGCCCAGATTGAGCGGTTGATTACCGTCTTGATAGGCGGACACGACGAGATAAACTGCCAGCATGACGTTTGAAGACGAGGCTGAGGGATTCTCGGGATAGAAACTCCAGGCAGCCCGCATTCAGCATTCTCTCCGTAGACAGCCACAATAGTCGCTTCGGCGTGCTCGTATATCTCATCCATGCGCCCAATCATCAGCTCCTTTTCTTGGTCGTCGTCTTGATTTATGCAGTATTGGTCAACCCATAGGTACTTCATTCCCAGGTTTCTGACAACCAGTATAGCATCTCGTACGGTCAAAGGCACACTTTCGAACGAGAATTTTGTGTCTGGTTGTTGTTTTTTTGTAGTACTATTCCCTGTTTGTTGAGGTTTTGTGGCCTGGCCCCAGACGTAACTCAAGGCAAGATACACCATGCCGGGGTCGCCTCGAACGATGCGGCAGTCAGTGCAGTCAATCAGCTTGATGTATGGGAGATCGTAATCACAATCTACACGCCGACGGCAAATGCGGTGAGTCTCCTTGCAGTGGGCCATTGAGGACTGCAGCTGCCGATAGTCGATACGTGCCGGATTCAACAGTGAAATTTCGGATGTAATGGAGTCCTGCCTCGGTGCGAACATGATAATGCCTTCGTGAATAATCTCTTCTTTGATAGCGGAATCGTATCTTAGCCTCTTGTTTTGGCGGATCACGCTAAGAAATCGTTTGGGGGTGAACATTGGTGAATTCAGGAGAGGCTGCTGGATTCGGTCGAACAGTCTGATATGCAACTTATACCTCTTCTTATACTTCGCAGAGTGTGCGAGGAAGAATCGGCATACTGTACATTCCGTATTTCTGACCCGATGTCCAATGATGACAATAGGCTTTCCTGTTGCTGGAATATCGTCGCGCTCGGCGTCGAGGAGAGAGTCATCGAGCTGCTGGCACCAAGAACAGAATGAGGCACTCAATTCTGGAGCTTCCATCGCGGCTAAAGCACGAAAGTTCGGCGGTGGACTTGGGGTAGAATGATGTAGGAGGCCAGCAAGGCACCAAGTGTGCTCACTATCGAGAAAATAGAATCGCAATATGCCTTGAGGAACGAAAGGTTCTTTCTTCCGCGCCCTCCTTCGTAAACTCGAGCCACTAAACGATCCGTGCGAGCTGCACCACAGATGTTCGCGCCACCAAACTCAGCCCCCTTCTTTACCACAACACGTGCGCCACAACATTTGCGCCACACCACATGCGCCATTGGTGCGGCGGTTGGCGGGTTGAGCCACAATTTGTGCCACCACTATCAAGCCCCCCCGACGCTTTGTCGACGCTGCTTCTGCCCGAGGCCCAAGAGGACTCCCTTCGGGCCTCGCCGAGGCTGCCAAGGTTAGCAGATCCAGTGCCTAGGAGGCCTCATCTGGCGAACTCCATGGCTTGTGGCGGAGTTACGTCAAGTCAGGGGCTCCCGGCTCTTACCTTAGCGGGCTCAGACCATTTGAGGGTCAGCGGATCGGACCAGACCTATAATATTGGACCCCACATTGTCCTTAGACTCACCATGCTTCGCCAGGTCGCAGGGCTTCGCCGCCACCCACCTGGTACATAAATGCGCACACTAAGCTTCACAAGACAGTGCTTATCAGCCTTGTTTTTTACAAGTTTCTTTCACAAGACAAATGCTTTGCTTATATCAGGTTCTTTCTTTCTCTTTCTCTTTTGCCTTGCTTATTAGGCTCATTCCGAAAGTCATTAATAGACCCCGTAGGGGACCGGTCTCCTGTTTTAAAAGGTTCTTCCTTCTGTGCCCTCCTCCTCAGCTACTAGTAGCCTGCTTGCCCCTCCACTAGCCACAGGCGGCTACTAATAGCAGCTAGAGCTATAACTAGCCACTTACTATAAGAAGCTAATTTTACTAACCTAACTATTATTAGCCTATCTTTTGGCTACAATATAGTAGCAGTCTGATATTAACCCCACTCTTAGCTACTTATATCACGACCCATGCTCGACCTAAGGGGTCTAAAGGCAGTCAGGACCGGCAGTAATATAGTACTTACAAATTTCATCTAATAACCTAAGGATCGTAATTCTTAGGATTGTTACAATCCATAGATCGCACGATCTATAGAACCTACAATTTATCTAGTATATAAATACTTAAGAAGTATATATCTAAAATAAGCAGCTCTTTAGCTATTAATATAATTTAATTACTTTAATTTATTCTAATTACTATATATTATTATATATTAACTATTATTTAATATAATACTATAATTACTATTTAGTAAGTATAATCTAATTACTTTATTAATATAAACTTTAATTTATTCTTTAAGAACCTATTCTTAAGCTACTTTATACTTTATATAAACTAGCTTATAAATATAATTATTATATATTAATAGCTCTTATTTAAATAGTTACTTTATATACTAAGTAATAATAATAAGCTATTATAATACTTATAACTCTTACTAATACTAGCTCTAGCTCTTTTAAGAATAAGAGACCCGCTTTTTAGCATAAAGCCTAGGATCCTAATAGAGACTAAGATATAGACTTATCCGGAAATAAGGATAAGGAGATTACTACACTTTATATTAAAAACCAACGTTTTAATAATGAAATGATTAATATATCTAAGCTGAACTATAATGCATATAAACACTATAAAGCATAGTTCGCGGCCCTCAGAGCCTAATAAGGCCTAAATATTATAAATACTATTACTATTCTTAAAACGCGAATTATAGAATTAATTATAGTTTAAATCGCTATTAGAAGTAAATAGTAGTATTAAGTAGAATAATTTACTAGTTTTAATATACTAATTTAATAAGTATAACCTTATAATACTAAAGAAACCCTTAAACTACTAATACTAATTAAGTTTAATAGTACTTTTAAGGACTTTTATAAGCACTTTATATAATTTAAGTTATATTTTATATATTACTTTACTATATTTATAAATAAAGAACTAAAGGTTAGATATATAATAAGCCTATTTAAAAGAAGGGCTTTATAAAAGTTTGAATTAGTCTTAAAAGACTTTATTAAGAACTCTTATAGTAATTACTATATTAAAACTAATAAACTCTTTAAGAACTTCTAATTATATAAAGACTTATTAATACTTATAATAAATAGAATAAAAAATATAATACTTTTTAAATAATTTAGAAATTAAGATAATATAAAGTAATATTAGAATATTTTATAGAATTCTAATATCTCTTAATTAAGCTTAATTAAAATAAAGATATTATAATTAATAAGTTCTATTAAAGACTTAAAGATAATATTAAAAATAAGGTTTTAAGATATTAAAACCCCTTATTATCTTTAATACTTATACTTAATTATATATTATAATTAATAATAAGCTCTTTAAGTATAAAGTAAAATAAAATAAAGGAAACTATATTAAAAATAGGGATTAGAAAAATAAAGCTAATTAGAGGAGATAGCATACTCTATACACATCCTATAGTACTATAATAAGACTTATAGAACTCAGAGCAATATAATAATAAAAGAGAAAAACATTTAAATACTATAATTATAATAAGCTAAAATACTTCTTCTAAGACTATAAGAAACCTAGGAAAGAAAAGAAACTATTTAAGCCTATTATTATACTTACTTATAATATTAACTTAATTAAGAAAGGAGATAACCTCCTTACTTAATCTATTAATATAATTTAAAGCAGTTATAATAAATAGTTTAGTAAAGCATAGTAAGAGTAAGATTAGATAAAAGACTTAAAATATAAAGACATACCCTAAGGAAGGCTAATTAGTAAGACTAACCCTAAGGATGAATAAATAGAAGAAGAAAAGAAAGAAAAAGAACTAGAATAGAGAATCTAGAATAAGATAACCTAAAAATAGAAACTAATTCTAAAAGGATAAGTTTTAGAATATCTAATTATTATACTTTAACCTAATAATAAAATATATACTATTACTATAGTTTAATAACTTAGAAAACTATTAATATAAATAGAAGATTTTAATAAATTTAATATCCTTAACTAATAGCTTAATATACTAAAACCTAGTAAATAAATAGTAATTAACACTCTTTAATAATACCTTACTCTTTAATAATAAATTAGTAAAAAATAACTTATTATATTAAATAATAGTATAATATATAATTACTTTATATTACTATTTAGTATAAGAAATAATATATACTATACTAAAAGAGCTAAGTATATAATTAAGGATAAAGATATCCTTATATTAGTAAATAAATATCTAAAAATAAATAATAAACTCTAAAATATTATTCTAAAAGAATAAGACGTACTAATATATATAATAAAAGATATTTAAATTGAATAGTTTACTAGAGAAATATAAGACCCTATAAAAGAAGCAGACATATATATCCAAGCTCTATACTAGAATAATAGATAAAACTTACAAAATATAGCTAAATAATAGCTTAAGAAAGACAAACTCTAAGTATACTAAGAATATTAGAAATATAAGGAAATTTTATAAGCCTCTTATATTTACTAAGAATATACTATATATTTTATAAAAAAGCTTAAATAGGATTATTTCTTAGTATAAGTAAATAGTTAACTTATAATAAAGCCTTATAAAGTAAAAAATATAGAAGACTATTAAATATAGAAATAGTATAAAAACCTAAGGATTATATAGCTTATAGAATATAATATAAATTACTTAATAAAGTACTAATATTATAATACTTAACTTATTAATTATTAATAACTTAAGTATTAAATATATATATATAATAAGGTTAATATATAGTATAAGTATAATTATAAATAAATATTCTAATCTTTATAAAATAGAATAATAAAAAGTATAAAAAACTCTTAATACTATTTATAATAAAGTAATAAATAAGTATAGAATTAAAAGAAGTAGAACTCTTAAAAATAAGAGCTCTATATATAACTAAAAGCAAATAAATAATATACTACTACTTAGAAATATAAGTATAAATTAAAGAAAACTAGCTACTTACTTTAATAAATAGTAATATAGAATTTAATTATATTTACTTTATAGTAATAAATATATTAAAACTCCTATAAAAAGATAAAGCAAAACCTTATAAAGTATAAAACCTTAAAAGAACTTTATTTAATTATAATAATAAAAGAATAACTAAAGAGCTTAATTATCTTAAGGTTTTTATAAAAAGATAAAATAAAGGAATCTTATTTAATATAATACTTATTATATATTATACTTTAATCTTAAAGTATTTATAATTAAAATAAATTAACCTAATAATAAATTAGAAGACTGGCTAAGTAAACTTTAATAATATTAACAATCACTCCTCTTAAGAATTAGATTTAGACTATAATATAAGATCTTAAACTTTAATTAATAATAGTATTAATAAAGTATTAATAAAAGAAATAATTGAAACTTTCTTATCTTAAAGTATAAAATATAAATACTATAAAGCCTAATAAAGTAAGATATACTATACTATTGCCTTTATATAAAGCTAATTAATAAAGCTTAATAAGGATCTTATAGAAATAAAGAAATAATTAAAAATAAATAAAAAATTAAAAAATATACTACTTACTATAAGGAGAAGACCCTAGGCTTATTTAATAAGAGAGTGTTCAGTAAATTAAAGTATCTTAAGCTAAGTAAGGTCACTACTAGGTTATAGCAAGCCTCTGTTATATAGGTCTATAGCTAGGGCTGCTAGCCCTTAGTCTAGGGCTAGATTCTGGCGATATCGCTCTTAGGGCCAGTATCGGCCTGGCTAAGCAGCGAGATCGCTGCGAGCTAGCTAGGGCGTCTCTACGGTTAACTCAGTAGCTTCCTACTCTAGGCCAAGCCTATAATAGTAGCCCCTCCCTTTTCTTTTGTAGGGTTTCTCTTAAGGGTGACTTTTCCTTAAAGCTAGCTCTTAATATTATTACTATACCTTTATAACCTTCTGACCTTACTATTACTAGGCTCTTTCCTTCTTCTTAATACTTAAGGTTCTTAGCTAATTATAACTTGTATTTATTCTATCTAAGTAGTGACTATAGGGCCTACTCGCTCTTTATTCTGCTCTTTTAATAGCTAATCCCTAGCTTAATTACTATAAAGACGCTATAGTTATATAGCTTCTTCCTTACTGCCTAGGCCTTACTTAAGGGGAGTTAGCCTTTAATATTCTATTACTTATAATAAGGGGGTTTTTTCATTCTTAGAGTATGTTTTAATAAACAATAGCTAGTAGCGCTTATATAAGTAGGGCGTATTATTTATTATTCACTCTTATATACTATAATAGCCTTATTATTAAATAATGCCTTTATTGCGTTTCGATTTTAAAGTGAATATAAGGTTATTAAGGCTTCTAAAGAATAATAGGTTATTATTAATAAGAATAACGCTCATTTCCCTATTATTATAGCTATTAATAGATGCTATAATTAGGGCTTCTGTGAGTTAGCTATTAAATCTCTCCTTACTTTACTATAATCAGATTTTTCTTCCTTCTTTAGCCTTAATCATTTCTTTATATATAACTATGCCTTTAGCCTTAACCTCTTTATACTACCCCTTTATTATAAGTTCATAGCTAACCTATAAGTAGTAATTCAATTAATCAGTTCTTACCCTCACTTTCATTATAATACTATAAGTATCTTATATCCTTACTTATATAGTTAGTATTAACTCATAGTAATAGTTCTTTATTATCCACCCCTACCCCTACTATTACTATTCCTACTCTTACTACTAATATTATATAAGTTATACTCCTGCTTTTATATTATTACTCTACTAACTCACTATAATAACGCTATATACTACTAGGCATGCCTTTATAATACCATTATATAGCGTTTTAATAAGACTACTCATAAGGATAGTAAGGTTATACCTATCCTTATACTTAAGTGCCTGCCTGCCTTAGCTATTTCCTCTAGTAAGTTACTATAAGTTTATTATATAGATTTTACTAACTAATAGTAATAGCCTCTTCTTCTAAGTACTTTACTTATAAAGGTAATAATTATAGCTATACTTTTATAAGTAGTACTTACTATATATTTATAGTAAGTTTATATTAATATTACTATTAACTTACTATTAAATATTATCTTATAATATACTACTTCTTTACTAAAGTTAAGAAGCATAAGGATCTTTTTACTAAGGACTTTATTATTTAAACTATAAGTATTACTTACTATAACTATATAATATCTTTACTAATTCTTTATATAGTTCTCTACTTATACTACTATTTATAAAGTCCTCTACTTTATATCTTATAATAATAAGGTTATTTAAGCTTATACTACTACTAATACTACTATTACTAAGTAAGTATATCTTATTAATAAGAATACTATATCTATATAGCACTTAATAATCATAAGTCTCTTAGTATAGATTGACTTTATTAATATCCTCACTATGATTATATAGTAAGTAAATAAGAAGAACTTGCCTTTATTTATACGTATTAGTCCTTTCGCTCTGCTCTCTGAGTTTAAAGAGGAGGAGCCTGAGGAGGAGCCTGCTACTAAGGAGGTTAACTAAATATCCCTCCCCCCTCTTAAAATCGTTATAGTATTACTATGCCCTTATAGTGTATTTGTCTTATTTTATCTGCACAGGCCCTTATGCCTTTAGTTTTTCTACTACTAGTATGTATACTTGCTTTATAGGGCTAAGAAGATACTAGTTTTATTCTTACTCTTTATAACTTTATAGTAACTATCCTTATAACTCTATACTATATTCTTATTATAGTTTCTTTATAAGTTCTAGCTTAGGCTATTATAGTTATTATTAAGGCTTATTCAGTCTATCTTAATTATATATAATGAATTTATTAAGAGGTCTATTAGAAGTAATAATAGGTTTATAGCTTTCTTTATAGTAGTTTAATATTATAAGATCTTATAGGTTTTCTACTAATTTCTAGCTCTTTTCTTTATAGCCCTTCTATTATACTAAAGCCTTATAGACTATACTACGCTCTTACTGCTTCCACTTAGTACAAAGAATATCCTTAACTTCATATTCTTCTTAGTTATCTATTTATAGTAGTAGAGACTAGTAATTATTATTAACCTATCCTAAGGCTAGGTCCTCTCTCGCCTTCTTTAAGAGATCGATATAGAATCGTAAGTAGGTCGCTCTAAGTATATTAAGTTCTATAATATATAAGCTAATTACTTTTATAACTATGTATTTTTAATATAGCTAGTCAAGCTTTTTTAAGGGTCTTACTAACTTAAAGTTATATATATTAAGCCAGACTTTATCTCCTATCTATAGCTTCTTAAAAGGACGTTATAGCTTATTTACTAAGGTTTCTTATTATTATTATACTACTATTATAAAGGCTTGAATGAACTCATATGCTTATTGCAGTTTCTAGACTAGTTATAGTACTTTGCTTTATTACTAGTTCCTAGCTTAAAAGCAGCGAGTTCTATAATCTTAAATCCCTTAACATTATAGCTATGTTTTATAAAGAAGGGGCTTATTTTAATAGATAGGTATTTATAGTTATTTAATACTAGTTACACTATAAGTAAGCAGTAACCCCAATTTTTCTAAAAGAAGTTAATATATACTTAAAGGTAGGATTAGATCTTCTAATTATAGCATTCTAAGCTTTTGTCAGTTTGTGAGTAGTATACAGTACTGAGTTATTACTCTATCTTAATGAGTTTATAAAAAGCTTACTAAAACTAGCTAATCTAATTACTTCTTTTATTACTTATAATAGAATGAGGCATTCTATAGAAATAGAAATAATAGTTAAGGAATTGCTATATATATGCTTTAGTCTTTATACTAGTTATTTCTTCTAATATAATAGACCTAGTTAGCCTATCTATAATGACCTAAAGGTATTAGGCACTATAAGTATTAATAAGAAAGAGGTTAGTAATAAAGTCTATAGTAAGGTTACTATAAGGTCAGTCTGGGATTAGGAGGGGCTTAAGCAGTCCTTATTAAACATCTCTCTATATATAGCTTCATTTACAGACATTACAGTTAGTAATGAAGTTACACATTAGTTATAAGTATCCTAGCCAGTACTAATAGCGGCTAATAATAGCGAGAGTGCTAATAATAGCAAGAGTGCTATCTTTACTAAAGTGTTTAAATATTATAGTATTATATTCTAACTAGATAATATATATTTATAGCTAGTCCTTAGTGACTTTATTAAAACTATTAGAACTATCCCCTCTAAGTATTTAAAACCAGTCTTAATAAGTAAGCAGCCCTTTAAATATAAGGCCGCATTCTATAATATTTACCTTAAGCTTTAGCTCTATAAGGAAGCTATAATTCCCTATCTTAAGCACTATAAAGGCGCTCTAATAGATCGTATCTTTCTCCTTTATATCATCCTAGAGTTTCTATTCATTAAAGAGGAGTAAGAAGACAGATAGTGTGATGGGCTGACCCCAGAAGGGCTAAGCGATAGCTAGCGCAACGGCCACCAGCGCCATACGGCGCTACCCTTTGCTGCTAAGGCAAAAGGATACGTATTGATCGATCGCCAGTGCGATCAACCAACTAGCTATACAAGGTCTTCTACTATAAGGCTAGAGCAAAGCTCTAGCCCATAACAGATAGTATAAAGATCGTAATGATTATAGTATATTCTCTTAAGGGGATCGCTTGTTTAAGAATTAACTATATAAAGCGCCCTTCTTCTTACTTATCCTAGTTACTCTTAAGAGTATTCTAATCTTTTTAACTAAGCCTATCTATTATAGTATTATTATTATTAGGTTAGTACTATAATATAAAGTTAAACTCTTAGAGTTTTTTATTTAATAGACCTATTAAATACTTAGCTATTATTTTTTTATAAAGTACTTTAGGTTTTTATAATTAATAAGGATTATAAAGGACTTATAGCTCTTTAACTTTATATTCTATACTTTTAAATAAGAAATAATAGCTAATATCTCTTAATTATAAATAGAGTAGTTATACTTATATTAGTTAAGTTATTATAAGTAAAATATAATAAAGTAGTAAAGCCTTTATAAGTCCTCTTAAGAGAGGACTCTTCTAAGAGCAAAGCCTAAGCTATTACTTTCTATATATACTTTCTTATTTAGGTTCTATTTAGCTAGTATTAGAGTATTATAAAAGTAATGCTTAAGTTTTTTAAATACTGCTTTTTTATTATTACTTTATATAAAGATTACCCCTTTCTTAATAAGCTAAGTAAGGAGTATAGTAATACTTATAAAGTCTAAGATAAAGACTTAGTAGTAGTTAGTCAAGCTAAGGAAACTTTAGACTTCTTTTAGTAATAAAGGCGCTTCTTATTTATAAATAACTTATTACTTTTCTAAGTTATAGTAAATGCCTTCTCTAGCCTTAACTATAAACCCTAAGTATTTAACCTCTTATATTATAAACTTATATTTCTTAGGGTTAAGGTTAAGCTTTATATTACTAAAGGCTTAAAGGATTTAGTAGACCTTTATTAAATAGTTATAGTAAGTCCTATTAAAGTAAATTAAGATATTATTAAAATAGGCTATTATAAAGTTATTAAAGTATTATTATAGCATTTAATTAATATAGCATTAGAATATTATAAGAGCACTACTAAGTTTAAATAAGCATACTAACTATTTAAAAGAGCTAAAATACATTTAAAATGCAGTCTTACTCTTATGCTCTTTAGCTATTCTTAGCTTATAAAAGGCTATAATAACATTCAGCTTAGTAAACCATTAAATACTAAAGAGGTTATATAGTATCTCTATAATTAGTAAGAAGGGATAGTGATCTTACTATATAATTGCATTAAGTATGTAATAATTATAGTAAAATCTTAGCCCACTGCCTAGTTTCTTAATAAAGAGGACTAGGGCTGCTATAAAGGAGTTACTAGTTTGAATATACCTCTTATTAAAGAGGTCATTCAGGGTTTTCCTTAATACTAAGAGCTCTTCTTAGGATATATTATAAAGGGGCCCTTAGAATAAGGGAGGTTCTTCTTTATTATAATCTTATAGTAAGTTCACTTTATAGTTAATGCCCAGTTAGTATAAGAGCAGCCTATTAGCCTCTTTTACTAAGAATAGCTTTAGAAAGTCTTTAAGAAGATTAGCTAATATATATAGTTAAGGGTTAGTTAAGTCCTTCTTATAAAAGGCTTTATTAATATCATTTAAGCTAATATATCCTATTAATATTATAGTATCTTTATAGTAAGCTGCTTTATATACTTACTATAAGAGGGCGGCTATAACTAAACCTATAATAAGCCTAGTTACTTATATCTTAATTACTAAAGCTAGTTCCTTCTTACTACTTACTCATAGTATGATTCTAGTAACTCTATAATATAACCTCTTTTTCTTTATAAGGTAGATAATATCCTTCTATTCTATCCATAGCTTCCTTAAGAACAGGCTTTATCCTAAGTTGCGGACTATATATATAAAAAGCGTCTGCTTATAGCTACTTACTTCTAGAGTTATAGCTACTATACCTATAGCTATTATTAGCTCTATTATATTAATAAAGCTATAAAATCACTATAGCTTTATATTAATATATAAGAAGCTCATTCTTTAAGCTAAGGCCTTATTAATAAGAGCGTAGACCTTATAGCCATTATTAATAAGCGCAGTTAATAAGGAGTTATTAAGTCATACCTAGATAGTAACTAGCTCACTAGTCATATGCTCTCTTTATTATGCCTAGGCCTTTACTAGAGCTTTAGAAGGCTGTAACCCCTGTTTTTATATTAGAGCTACTTATTTTCTAATAAGTACGCATTAGAACCTTTATAAGATTCTAATAAAGTTATTACCTCATTATAGTAAGCTTAGGAAGTAGCTATTATATAAGAGTCAGCATATCTTCTAAGATAGTCTTAAGTATAGTACTCCTTCCTATAGATATAGTAATATATAACTCTCTTCTTCTTCTTCTCATTCCTCTATATCTAGTTCACTCCTATTATAGTAACATTACCTTCTCTATCTTTTCTTTATTAATAGTTCAGAGCGGGAGAGTTATAATATTACTATAAGCAACTCTAGAGGCCTTTGACCTTCTAGGCGATTTTCTAGACCTATTTAAGCTAACCTTAATAGTCTTTAGAGAGTTAGACTATAGTAAGGCTATATTATAAAAGCGAGTTAAGTGTGCTTTCAAAGAATGTTATTTTTACTTTATTAGCTTAGTCACTTCCTTTAGTATTTATAATTCTTTATTTAAATAGTAAGAAGAAGGCGGAAAATGCAGTCTGATCAGCCTGCTTAAGACATTATAATAAGGCAGCCGCTTAAGGCTACAAATTACAGTCCTTATAAGTCTGGTCTAAGTAGCTTAAGAAGTCTATAGAGTAATAGCAGCTTTATAGCCTTCTTAAAGTATAGAAAGTACTAACAGTTTTCTATAGCTTAGTATTAAAGTAGCTATTAATAGTATACTAAAGCTCTTTATTACTAATATAAGGGCTATTAAAGCGGACCTTATCCTATATCTATTGTAACTATATAATATAATTAGAGCGATTACTTAAGAATTTTAGTAAGTTTAGGAGGGGCTTCTGTTTATAAAGAAATAAGAGGATAATATAAAGAACGTTAATAATTAGTGCATTTATAGCAAGATCATTATAATTAAGTTATACTAATTATTTATAAATAGGCCGAAGCCTATTATTAATAAGGTTATAAATTGCTTTTATTTTAGTATTAGTTAGAAAGTAGGGAGCGAGTTATTCTATTATAACAAAGGGTTAGTAAGAAAGTAGTAAAAAAGGAGCTTAAGATAATATAAAGAGAAGACTCTAGGCTTATTTAGTAAGAGAATATTCAGTAAATTAAAGTATCTTAAGCTAAGTAAGGTCACTACTAGATCGCGGCAAGCCTTTATTATATAGGTTTATAGCTAGGGCTGCTAGCCCTTAGTCTAGGGCTAGGTTCTAGCGATATCGCTCTTAAGGCCAGTATCGGCCTGGCCAAGCAGCAAGATTACTATAAGCTAGCTAGGGCGTCTCTATAGTTAACTTAATAGCTTCTTACTCTAGGCCAAGCCTATAACACTTACTTACTATATTTATAAGAAACTATTTACTAAAGAACTAAAAATAGGCCTACTTAAATATAGTAAATAGGATTATGAAATTATATTAAAAAAAGGAACTTTACTTAAGTTCTATAAACTCTATAACCTTAATAATATTTAGCTTTAAGTATTAAAAGAATACTTTAAAGATATATTATAAAAAGGATATATTAAGATATTAAAGTTATTTATAAGTTATTTTATTATATTTATTCTTAAAAAGAATAGTAAACTCTAACTAATTATAAACTACTAATAACTAAATACTATTATATATAAAGATTAAATACTATTACTCTTAATTACTAAGTTAAGGGATTGCCTTTATAATAAGAAGTAGTTTATAGTACTTAACTTAAAGAGTGTATATAGCTTAGTCTATATTAAACCTAGAAATAAGTAGAAAATAGCATTTAAAACTAAATTTAGACTTTTTAAATACTTAATAATACCCTTTAGACTTATAAATATACTAATAATATTCTAATAAATAATTACTAACATTTTAAAAGAATACTTTAATATTTTTATTATATACTACTTAGATAATATCCTAATCTTCTCTAATACTAAAAAAGACTATATAAAATATATTTATAAAATACTATAAAAGCTATAAAATGCAAAGCTACTTATTAAGTTAAAAAAAAGTAAGTTCTATATATAAGAAGTGGACTTTCTTAGATATACTATCTAATTAAATAAGATCTAAATAGATAAAAAGAAAATCAAAGCTATTAAGAATTAACTAAAACTAGATAAAAGTATTAAAAAAGTATAAAGCTTCCTAAAGTTTGCTAATTACTATTAAAGGTTTATTCGCAGATTTAGTAATATTATAAAACCCTTAATAGAATTAATAAAGAAAGATATAGACTTTAGATAGAACATAAAGGCCTAAAAAGCCTTTAATAACTTAAAATAAGCTATCTTTAGTAAGCCTGTTTTAGTAATATTTAATCTAAAATGACTAATTAAACTAGAAATTAATACTTCTAACTTCGCTTTAAAAGTCTAGATTAGATAATAAGATAATAAAGAGAAACTATACTTAATCGCATTTTACTTAAGTATATTAAAAGGAATAGAGCTTAATTACTCTATTTATAATAAAGAATTTATAATAATATTTAAATCTTTTTAAAATTTTATTATTACTTCTTAAGTAATAAATACTAAGTTATTATATATATAAATTATAAAAATATCTTATATTTTATAATTATATAAGAGCTTAATAGAAAATAACTTTACTATATAGAATATTTATTAGAATTTAATTATATTATTATTTATAAAAAAGGCTTAGAAAATGGATAAGCTAATATAATAAGTTAATAACCTAACTTTAAAATTAATATATTAAAAGCTAATAAGTAAATATTAGCTTACACTCTTAATAAATACTTTAAATAAAGATATATTATAGCTATAAGTAAGTTATAATTACTAGAAGACTTATTAGAATGATTATAAAAGCTTAAATAAAGCTTTAAATAATGGATATATAATAAACAGCCAGCTCTAAAAGAATTACTATAGTAGGATAGAAAAGCAGTCTTAATAGGATTATAAGGATCCTAAGTAATTACTTATTTTTATTAGAGTAATTACTATAAGAACTTCTAGACTCTAATTAAAAAACTCAGTTAGTACTTTTATAGTAATTTTATAAAGGCATATATTAGCTATATAATATAATATGAATAATGCTTACTAGACCTTTTAGAATAATATATAAAAGAATATTAGAAGATAAATAACTATTAAAACTATAAATTAAGTAAAGTATAAAAAAAACTTAAATAAGTTAATAAGCTTAATAAGATAATATAAATCATAATAATAGTATCTTAAGAAATACTTTATAAATAAATATAGGAATATAACTAAATATATAAAATAGATAGAATAATAAGAGCACTCTACTTAGTTCTTAAATTATAATTCAGATTATAAAGGTTATAAGTCCTCTTAGAATTATATAAATAATTAGTATAGGATATCTATAAATATCTTCTATATAGATATTAAAGGATTAATAAGACTCTTAAGCAAATTAAAACAATATATACCTTTCTTAGTATAAAGAGAATAATTATAAAAGTTATTAAATCCTATAAACTATATAATAAAATATAAGTATAATACTATAAACTATATAGAGAATTATAACCTTTACTAATTACTAAATAATTATAAGACTTTATTATAATAGATTTTATTATAAAGTTACTCCTATTAGAAGACTCTATAAGTAGTACCTTCTATAATAGCATTCTTATTATTATAAATAGATTTATAAAATTTTCCTATTTTATACTATACTAAGAGTTAATAGATATTAAATAGTTTACTTACCTATTCTTATAGAATATTATTAGTATATATAGCTTATTAATAGAGATCCTAAGTAATAGAGGACTACTGTTTATATTTAAGTTTTAATAAGCTTTAATAGTCTAATTAGGATTAAATTACTAACTTATAATAGCATTCTAATTATAAGCTAATAAATAGATAGAATATATAAATTAAATACTTAAATAGTACTTATAATATTATATTAATTATAAATATAATAATTAAGTAAAAAAGTTACTTATAGTATAACTAAGTTATAATACTATAGTTAATAAAAGCACTAAGCTTATATTATACTATACTAATTTTAGATTTATATTAAATGCATATTTATAATAGTATAAAGGAATTATTAACCTAAAAGCAATCCTAATATTAGATTAACTAAAAAATCTTTATAAAGAAATAAAAACTAAACTTAAATTTATATAAAGATAAATAAAAAAGTACTATAATTAGAAAAAGCTAAAGAAACTATCCTTTTTAAAAGGAGATATAGTCCTATTAATAATAAAAAACCTATTAATAGATAGACTAAGTAAAAAACTTAACTATAAATTCATTAGACTTTATAAAGTTTTAGAAAAAAGATTAGAAAATAACTATAGACTGAATATAAAAATATAGCACTATTCAGTTTTTTATATCTTATTATTAAAATTAATAGAAAACACTATTTTAATTAATAATAGATAAAGTTATAAACTAATAGTAAAAGATCTAGAAGAATACTATATTAAAGAAATCTATAATATAAAGAAAATTAATAAAAAAATAATATACTTTATAAAATAAAAAGACTATTCTAAAAGTAAAAACTTATAATAACTATTAAAAAACCTTAATTATATATAGTATTTACTAAAAGCATACTATATATAATACTAAAAGTAAAGAAAGAAAGATCTAAGTATAAAGCTATAAGATTAAAATTAAAATTACTAAGACCTAAGGAATTAAGATCGAAATCGCTTTTAATAATAGAGTATAACTCTTACTATACTTCTTACTTATAATAACTTAATTCCTCTATTAACTTATCCTCCTTTTTAAGACTTTAAATGCCCTTATAAAACTCTGACTTATAACACTTTTTTATATGCTTCTTTATTATATAAATACGCAATAAATAACTAATAGTAGTAATAAGACGGGCTTATATCTCTACTATCTCTTATTATAGCTTTACTAAATCCTTACTAGTACTCTCTTTTTTAGCTTTTAACTTCTTTTCTTAAGAAATAAGCATTTTTACTATAAAAATAATTAATACTATAAAGCAAAAGATTAATTAAAAAGATTATAAATATAAAGAAGCTATTTAAATACTATTATAAGAATGCTTTTAATTAATATACTTACTATATTTAAATAAACCTAGTACTATTAAGTAAGTATAGGAATGCTTAAAATAGGAAGAATAAGGTATAGTAGTAAGTTTACTTAATAAATGAATGCTTTTAGATAAAAGGTAGCATTCTTCTTCTTTTTTTAAGACAGACTTAGAAATATGACTGCTTATTATATTAGTATATTAATAAAAATAGTTATAAGCCTAAATTAATTACTAATAAATAAAATTTAAAGATAGTCTTAAGAATAAGTCTTAAAAGTAAGACTAATAAAAAGGAGATATTATATTATAATCTATACTTAACCTAAAGAGTCTAAAAGCAGTTAGGACTAGTAATAATATAATACTTATAAATTTCATTTAATAACCTAAAGATTATAACTCTTAAGATTATTATAATCTATAAATTATATAATTTATAAAACCTACGATCTATTTAATATATAAACACTTAAGAAGTATATATCTAGAATAAGCAGCTCTTTAGCTATTAATATAATTTAATTACTTTAATCTACTCTAATTATTACGCATTATTATATATTAACTATTACTTAATATAATACTATAACTACTGCTTAGTAAGTGTAACCTAACCGCTTTACTAATATAGACCCTGGTCTATCCCTTAGGAACCCATCCTTAAGCTACTCTATACTCTGTACAGGCTAGCTTGTAGACATGACTGTTATAACTTACTACTAATAGCCACCTAATTATAGCTATTATATTAATTACTGGGCTAAAGTTAATAATATGGCCTAAGATATATAGGAGACCGGTCTTATATAGAGTCTGTTAATACCTTAAGAAATGGGATAAGAATTGAGTATAAGTTTGAGTTTAAAGATAGCCCTGAGGCTAGATGTAAGGGTTGGGGCGGCATGCCCAATTCACACAAAGACCCGTTGCCCGTTGAGGCAAAAGATCAAGCGATTCCGAGTAGCTAGCGTTACTCAATCGTGCCGCACATCTAATAATAAGGCTAGTCCCGGCTGAGGGCTCGACAAGCCCTCGCCACTAACTCTTACACTAGAGAGCTCTGCTTTAGAACCTACTATTTATTAGGGCAGTAGCGGTTATAGGGTCACAGGAAGGGAAAGAGGCAAGGGCCCTTTAGGAAGTTAGGTACCTTAATGGGGTACAGGAGACCGGTCCCCACGGCCTTTCGGAACGAAGGTTATGGCATGGCATTGGGCATCAGGTGACCCGAGCGTTAGGGATGACCTAGTATTTGAGCTCACCCTGACGTCTTACAACTCCAACATCTTTAACCTCTCTCAAGACGACCCTCATCTGAAGTTTCATCTACCTCATCAGCCACAATGGTATTGGGTAGCAGCGAGCAGCAGAATGTCCCCTCGTAGGTTTCAGTTGCTTTTAGTTAGCTTAGAAGATGGGAATTGATATAGCGGCATGACATTTTTGATACAGCGGCATGACTCTTACAGCGGCATGACTTTTAGGAAATTTAATTGGACGGGACCCTCTTTTGTTAGCACATTTCATTCTGCCAACAGCTCAAATTTGTACCCAGAGCTTAGCTCTCCATAATTCTTCCCTTAGCTACTGACGCGACGCGATCAAGCTCTCCATCAGATCCACTACGAGTCTCTCAACCCCCATTGAGAAGGTCCTTCATCATGCCTAATTCCGAATCTCTCTCAAGCTCACGACGAAGTCGGACTCGAAGCCCTAGCCCTAGCGATCAATTACGTCCTCGAAAACGACAGCGACAGAGCCGACAAGCCAGGTTCAGCCCCCCTCTACTTGCAAACAGGCCACGATCAGCAAGTAGTATAGCAACAAGTATCAGCCAGTACTACGGAATTGGCGACGAAGATGCACTCGGAAATCTCTTTGCATCTTATCCACAGACATTATCAACCTTTCCACGACCCCATGGATCACAGGGGCTCCATGAGCCAGCATGGGAGCTCCGTTTCGATCACGAGATACACCTCCTAAACGATTTCCCATCCGGACGAAGACGATCGCAGCGAATTAGGGCACCTATACCAGGCCCCGAAACCGAATCACTACCTCCCTACTCTCTACCACAGTCGGCCCAAAGGCTCCCGACTGCAACGAGTGCCAAGTTTGAGTCCGTCTTGAAGTTGGTACGCGAGGTTATCGGGGAAGACCTGACACTAACCATTGATCTTGGCCGGTCGTACGAACGAGTACGCCAATGGCGAGAGAGATGGGGTTGGTCACCACTCAGTTCAGATGCCTACGAATCCCCTCCGCCGTACTCTCCGCCACACAGGCCGCCTATCCAAACTCCCCAAGGATCATCAACCCCCGAGGCAATTACATCTTCTCCCATCCAGCAATCCTCGTCACCTACCCCAGACCCGATCCCGAATCCACCGATCCCAGGCGACCCAGCACCATCAGCTGAGGTTCTCTTCGACTGGGTGAATACCTTCGCGAAGGCTCATGGATTTGGTGTTGTTCGACGGAATGCCTACTCATATAAAGGTCGGAAGATCAGATATTCATTCCAATGCGATCGATTCGGAGAACCTGGGCCTACTAAAGGCGTAGGGATCCGACAACGTAAATCCCGAAAGTGTGGTTGTAAGTGGATGGCTATTGCAGAGGCGTTAGAGGAGGGCAAGTGGCTTTTACGACAGCACTCGAAGCCCGAACACGGCCAGCACAACCACGGCCGCAGTATCGGACCATCTGCCCATCCCTCCCACAGGAGGCTCACTACGCCCATCAGGGCTACAGTTGAATCGACAAGCCGCCGGGTTGGAATCCGGGCCCGCGATGTACGGGCCGTCGTCCAGGAGCAACATCCCGAGTCTGTCTTCACACAGAGAGACATGTACAACGCCAGATCTCTCGTCAACAGAGACAAGCTTAGTGGATACACGCCTACTGCAGCGCTAATTAAACTCTTCGACGAGATGGAGATCTCTTACCTCGTGAAATGGGCGAACGATGATCCGAATCGCCTTCTTGGCCTTGTCTGGACCTTCCCCTACTGTCTTCGGATGTGGAAGCGGTTCCCCGAGGTCATCAGCTTCGACAATACATACAACACCAATCGCTTCAAGCTCCCATTATTCCAGGCTACAGGACAGACCTGCCTTGGTACCGTTTTTAACGCTGCTTTTGGTCTGATTGATAACGAGAGGCGAGAAGGGTTTCAGTTCCTCTCTGAGAGCATTCGACAACTCATAGAACAGCAAGCGATTCGGCAACCGGACGTCATCATTACCGACTTCGACAACTCAATGAAGGCTGCCCTAAACGATCAGTTCCCCAATGTACAACAGCAGCTCTGTATCCACCACATCAATTCGAACGTCCTGCTGAAATCGAAGCAGAAGTGGGTCAAGGGCAGTAGGAGCAGTAGCAGTCCCAATAGCAGCGATGGGGAGGACTCTACCGTACAGACACAGGCTGAGCTGCGCCCAAAGGACCAACAACTCGTCCTCGCGCCAACTGCCGAGGTCATTCCCCATAGCTATCGAGGGGTTCTTGTGATGTGGAAGCTCGTCTTGTTTGCCGAGACCGAGGAGGCTCACGAGAAGGCGTGGAAAGACCTCTGCAAGAAGTTCGATGACCAGCGAGCAATCTTGCGATATCTCCATGGAACGTATATGCCCATGAGGGCTCAGTGGGCACGCTGTTTCATCCGCAAATACCGCAACTTCGGCATCCGCGTCACCTCCGGCACAGAAGCAAGCAACAACAACATCAAGAGTTATCTCCTTAACGGTATGAGCCACCTCTATCGGCTTGTTGAGGCGATGCAGGATATGATGAGGGATCAAGAGCGAGATTTCACACATGCCTGCGCAGAGGATGAGGTGCTCACTGCCCGCGACTACCTCGGCTCGAGCTCGGAGTACCTGGGTGAACTGCGAATAGTGATTTCGTCGAAAGGTCTGGGACTGATTACAAAGCAGTATCGGCTAGCGAGGAAAGCGATGCCGACAGGGAAGAATCCATTCCCTAGCCCTCTCGGGGATTGTAATGACGACTGTTCGGTTTCAATCGAGCTTGGCATCCCTTGCTACCATAAGGTGTACTCAAAGTTGGGTTCTGCCACGGCTTTCACTAAATGGGACGTTCATCCACGGTGGCGGCTGCGAGAGTCAACCTCCCGAGATCCATACCGACGCATCCTCGACCCCAAGATCGCTACATCTCTCCGTGGCAGGCCCAGGAACACCACGCAGGCTGTTCCAGCAAGGCTAGCCATCGGGGTAAGTAGTCAGCCTAGTACCCATTCAACCAGCAAACCAGCCGGTCAGGCGTCAGGGCGCAGGCGAGGTCGACCACCAGGGAGCCGAAATAAGCCGACGCTTGCTAGGCTCGCACTAGAAGCGAGCCAACAGGTCAGCGGCCAGGCCAGTAGCCAGGCTACCAGCGATGCCAGTAGTGAGGTCGTTACTTCAAACCAGCGCGTAATACGTAGCCAATCGGCGATTCTTGGAGTTGGGAGAACTACAGGAGTACGTGCTAGCGGACGGAAGATACAACCCAGCATTCGGAGGCGAAGGAGTCAATGGGAGCTGCTCGAGAGCGACGAGGAGACTCTTCCTTCTATAGTAGTCAGAGAATAGAATACTAGATGGCTGGCCCCTCTGGCCTTTAATGAAACTGGTCTTGTTCCGTATTGAAAATAAGACCTTGTTTTGACGTCTGGGCAAAGCCTGTTCTAGGAAGGTAGCCCGACCTACTTGCTTATATGGTAAAGAGAGGTCTTGTTATCGGAGCTAGTCACACCGCCTTTGAGAGAATGTATCTGTGGGTCGCGGGGACCTTTAGCCAATTAAATTTCCTAAAAGTCATGCCGCTGTAAGAGTCATGCCGCTGTATCAAAAATGTCATGCCGCTATATCAATTCCCTAGAAGATATGCAAACTGGCTATCTAGTTAAGTCATGTACCCAGTTCAACGTGACGCTGGGCGTCGGAGGTCCGACAGCTTCATAGTATGCTTACCCACATGCTCCGGAGTCCCAGTTATAAAATGAGAGATGCTTTCCAGACCCAAGATGTGGGATCAACCCCTCAGATTCCACTTGGTATTGGGCTCCGTCGCATTTCTAAACCTTCAATCATTGTGTAGATATGTTGACTTCCCTCATCGTCGGCGTCCTCGCCACTGTACTCTTGACTCAAGGTCAGGGAGCCAAGTTTGTTCTCTTCGTGGGCGCCGGCTCGGCGGCCGCTCCGTCATGAACATATGGCGACCCCTCACCGCCCCATATAAAAGGAGCCCAGTCAAGACCCAATCGACCACGTCCCAGCAATGGTTCTACGCACACTCTCCACTTGCAAGCGTCGAGGGCGGATGGGTCCGACGAAGCACTTGCCATAAAGAGAGATTGATGTCTAGAATTGCACTGGACAACGACTGGTTCGAGGGACTCTTGGGCTGGTTGTTCTTGTTGGTCTTGGTTGGCTCTGAGCTGGGGTTCGAGGGCGCTCTGGACGGGAGCGGCAGCGGTAGGGGGAGAGGTCGACACATACTCAACACCCCGCACTACTACCTTTACAGATCATATGACTCTTCTGGCCCTCCAATTCCACGTCCCATCTAAATAGTGCAACGGCCAGAGGATTCCGGAAAGCTTCAGATCCGCCTTACACCCAAGCTACAGCAGCAAACCATGCATATCCCGCCAATCGTCAGTTCCACTGTCAAGACTCATGTCTCACGACGCCCGAGGCCGATCTGTAGCCCGGAATAACGATTACAGCGACGTGCTGTTAAGCTAAGTACGACGCCTTTATGCCTGGCTGAAGAAGACGAAGATAACGTCATCTACCTCAGCACCTTTCCGCAACAGCCGCATTACTACACTACTGTTTCTACTTTCCGATATCCTACTATCAACTCGAATTAACCTATAGATATCTCTTTACGAAGTAATAGCTATAAAAAGAAAGGCAGATAAGTAAGTCAGTCTGTCTATAAGTAAATAGATATGCGAGCATCTCAGTATAAGGGAGCCACACTATTATACCAACTGATAATACCTATAGCAATAAGGACCTAGAACGTCTGGCTAGGCCAGACAAGAGACTAGACTGGTCAGGCCTAAGGGTTCTTCGATAGTGCGGGCCGATTCTGCCGCAAGGTAGATGTTAAGCGTTTCAGCAAGGCGACGGAACACTGGTCGAGTTTCGCTTACATCTCTCACGACCAGGCTGCATACCGCCACACTTTTTAGCAAATGACGTATCAGCAAGTCCGAGCCGAGGTTTGTCGTCGGTTAGTCACAAAGCTTGGTGAGTCCTTAGATGAAGGAGAGATTTAGCTGGCTGGGCGAGAGCATTGCAACAAGTTGACGCAAACCTAGCTGACTCTATGACACATGGGCCTAAGCGCACTGGTGCTAAATTGAGTGGTGCAAGATACCTCCTTCGCCAAGCTTGCGCAGCGCGTAGTGCCTGCTAATCCAGTATAGGGTCCGACGGCAACAAGTCTCATTATATTGGGGGGCAATGGTAAGGAAATTGAAAACTACTTTCTGTTTAAGGCTTTACGACAATGACGAAAGGTAGTTAGCTAACAGCCACTTTGGGTAATGACTCTGATTGGCCGGACTACTCAGCTCCACCGAAGTCTATCGTGGCTGAGGCTGTGATACTGCGCCTCCACCTATGGATGGGCTGAGTGTCGCCAGGCTGAACCTGATTCTAGCATATGGACTGCCTCTTAACATCATGACGACTGAATGACGATTGAATGATGAAAAAGACTGGACTACTAGCTATGCTGGATCAGGTGACATCTAGTCATCCGCCGTGGCACGGAGCATGGCTATGCTCTGTTTGCTTGAAGAAAGCCCGATTGAAACCCAGCTCCGGTGAAAGACGGCCCTACCTGCTTCAGCCCCGCGGGGTTTGCCGGAATTGAAGGGGTTCACCGAGGCACTCGCTCAATATAATGTCGACCTGTTGGATCGACGGCTCAATCAAAAGCTATTGGATTGAATCTCCCTATCTATGCCCGTTGTGTGTATACCTCGATTTTCCTTTCGTTACAGCAATCTTCAGACCGACATCATGATTGCACCAGTGCAGCGCTCTAAAACCTCCGGCGAGCCAAGCAGCAGTTCCGCTGCATCGAATGTATCCTTTCTCCTCCCTCACAGAATCATTTTTAGCGACTAATATCTACTAGATTGACTCTACTCCACCTGTTGTTTATGTTTCCATTATTGTTGTTTTGCCTTTTATCATCTTAGTGGCCTTCTTCTGGTGGTGGTGCTATCGTCGGCGGCACGTCAAATCACGGAGCTGGGTCGGCTTGCTGTTGTTGTATTGTTGTCCCTGTGTCATACCAAAGCCCCCAAAACCGGACCCAGTAGGTATCAAAATGCTCTACGACTCTGATAATAGTGTTGTTGAGTCAGTTCTTCCCCGCGAATGACACAATCCAGTGGCCTGCTAACAAATCTGATCAGTATCATCTTCGTTCACGGGTTGATGGGGGGCCGTGAAAAGACCTGGACGGCGAGAGACGCCTCAAGTTCATGGCCTCAGACATTGCTCCCATCCGCTATCCCAAACGCTCGCATTCTTACGTTCGGATATGATGCATACGTGGCGAATTGGCGAGGAGTGGTTGCCCAAGGCCGTATCGCCAACCATGCGTGGAATCTCTTAGCAGCGGTAGCCGACTTTCGAGACAGAGACTCTACGGTGCGCAGAACCTTGGTAAGAAGCGCTGAGCGGCTGCTGATATTAATAGAATACACGACCGATTATTTTCGTGTGTCATAGCCTTGGCGGCCTTGTTTGTGAGAATGTAGGCTTCTGTGTTGCAGCCGCGGGATTAACATTACTAAAGCTGTAAGTAGGCTTTGGTTATATCTTCGCAGAGGCGAGAACGACATCTTCGGAATGTCTTCTACTGGACCCGTGGCATCGCCTTCCTCGGGACGCCGCATCACGGCGCTAGCCTCGCAAGATGGGCTGAGCTTCTATCGAGGTCTATTGGCGTCATCAGGAACCCGAATATGGAAATTCTCCAAGTGCTTCGGCGGGACTCCGAGGTGCTTGCCCAAATTCAAGACAACTTCCACGGAATGATCCTAGCGCGGAGGAGTCGCCAGCTGTACCCAATCGAGATCAGTTGCTTTTTTGAAGAGTTGCCCTTACCCGGCATTGGCTTGGTAAGTCTGATAGATTAGGTTAGCGCTGGGATGCTAATCTGGTGACTGTAGGTTGTCCCTCAAGACGCAGCGATTCTTCCAGGGTATATTCCAAGAGTAGTGCTATTCGGGCTGTATGATATTGCTATCCGGGCTGTACTCAAAATACGCTTGCCTAAAGAGGGAAATTTATCACATGACTTCCAAAACGCTAGCCACATTAGGAAAGGCTTATAGTCATGTGATCACCCTCGCTTACAATACCTCGCGATATCGGATCGCAATTCCTAGGCTAACTTAGACCTTTTACTATTGCATCGCCCCTCTGCTATTCTATATAACCATTTCTCATGAGTCATAATGACTTAATCTTATGCTAAAGATAATGCTATTAATAGTATCTTTTCTCTAGGTTCTTAAATCCTACTGCTGCCACTATTAGCACAATTCTCGTCTCTAGATAACCTCATTAAGTCTTTATAAGACTTCTATTATAAGAATAGCGCTACCTTAGTAAAGAAGTTATTTAATAACTATTATAAGATTTATAATATTAAATAACTAACTTATATTTAATTATATTATAATTATAGTAATGCTTATAAGTATAAAGCTATTAGTATATATAAATCTAGTATATAAAAGGTTAACTGTCTGTTTAAGATTATAGTATTAGTAATATAAAAGCTTAACTATCTTTAGACTTACTGAGTTATAGTCTCTAATTATAACTACAGTCTGTCCCTTAACCTATCTGTATATATAATGCATTACTGCTATATACTAGAGCAGCTAGAAGTCAAGTGATCTCTTTTTAAGCATAAATCCCTCCTTACTCATAAGATGAATGATATTATATATAATATAATGATCAAGCTGTCTTTCTTTTAATAAAAAGACATCTATAATGACCGTTAGAAGCTATAGTAGGCATCCCTTAGCAGTAAAATAGTAATGCAGGCATAGATCGGCTCCCTTTAAGATCAGGGTCTTAAGCACCTCATATAGTATAGTGCTGACTGCAAAGTTAAGGCTATTTTCTGGACTTATCCTTAGTATGAGCTGATGTAGAAGAGGTTTCTAGAGGTTCTTAGTATAGATAATATATATAAGACTAATTGCTTTAAAATATACCTTTTTTAGGTTATTAGTATTATAGATTAAAAGTCTGTAGCTAACTTTAGCTTTGGCCTTATTAACTCTGAAAAAGAGGAAGGATTTTAATAGCTTTATAACTAAGTAAATGATTTCTACTATTTCCTTAGAATCTGAGTGCCTTCTGTTATTATTACTAATAAGGAAATAGCTCTAAAAAACGCCCTTTATATAACCTTTCTAAACACACAGCAGCAGTTATACATCTTTTATATTAATACTAATATTAAGGCTAAGATCACAGCCTATTAAAAGAATCTAAAAGATACTAATACTAATAAAAATACTAATAATAATAATAATAATAATAATTATATACTAATGCCTAATGTATATAATAAGCTTGTGTAATAAATAAGCTTGCGTAATAAAAATGCTAACTTATAAAATTAAAACTTTAATAAAAATATAATAAACTATTTAATTAATTAAAACTAATCGCTATCCTTATCTACAGAGGTCTTAATTATAGCCTGACAGGTCCTTATATTATAACCAGCCTTTCTATAAGTTCTATAGCGCCTTTCCCTTAGTATCGTTAACCTCTTTTGACTACTACTTCTTAACGATTTAGCTACTACCTATACATTAATATCTCTCTGATTTATCTTACCCCTTCCCTTATCTACAGTCATCTTCCCTCCTTAATATAGGCGGGTTCTTTTTGCTCTGCACTGCTTACTAAGGGTCTTATTTGCCTATTAAAGGATCTGGTTTTTAGACTTTAATAATGCTATTTAATATATTATTGCTTTTATTCCCTTAGAAAATGACTTAAGTGCCTTAAGAATAGATACTAAAGAGCTGCTCTAATGCCTTCTTACTTGTCTTTTAAAGTATTCAGACTGCGAACTGGCCTTAAGTACTATCTTTAGGGTCTTTAAGACCTAAGGGTTAGGGAGGCCGACCTCCTCTGCAGCTAGTGTTAGAGTCTGTAGCTATATATTAAGCTTTAATATGACATTTTCTAAGTCTAAAGGAGTAAGTCTAGCCCTTCGAAAACACCCTTTAATATTGCTCGCTATTATAGCAGCTTAGTAAGCAGTATAAAAGGCTAGGAAGAACTCAGTCTTAGAAATGTAGGTTATAGAGCATTTAATTAACTGCTTAATTTCTTAACTATAGGCTTTTTTAAATAGCCTAAAGCACCTGATATTAAGAGGCTAAAGTAAATAAGATAAATAAGGTAGTATATAAAGCGTAATAATATTATTCTATTTATAATACTTCTTAAAGTTAATAGAATAGTGACTTTCGTACTTATTAAAGATTAGAAGATAATAGTAATTAGTTAATCAATTCTTTATATAATAGTTAAAGTGCTTAAGCTACTTAAGACCTGTTTTATTATCAGTCTAGCTATTTAGAGTTATTATAATAGCCTAATCGCCTAGGAGGTTGCTTTCCTAATACTAGCTAATAAGGTGATATTAGCCTGTAGCTATAATGAACGGCTGGATTGCCTAGCCTTCTGCATTAATTGCTTAAATAACTATAACCCATTCCTAGTTTCCAGGCTAGACTGATTTCAGGTTTCTATACCTATCTATACTTATAATAACCATTCTGCTTATAATTATACCTATTATAAAGCCAGTCTTATTAAAATTATAGATATTAGCTAGGTTAATACTATATTTTATAATTATATTTTCTATAAGCTTAAACTAATTATAAATAATAGTCAGATCTTTGCATTTAGCTCTTTAATAGTTATATTTATAAAAAAAACGCATCTTAAGCTCTTAGTATTACCTAATGAAGTTAGAAGCCTAGCGCTTACTAATAGGTAATGCATTATAGTTAGCGAGCAGTCAGTTAGCCATTTCTTTAATACTATGCAGTCGCGGGGGGAATCCTTGCGAATCTAGGTTAAGGATGAACTGAATAATGATCTGCTCCTCTAGATCGGACAGCTTGTGCGATTTGGGGATCTAATTGTGTCTAGATTGAATCCCCTTCTGCTAGCGCTATAGCAGCATACAGCTAACTTTGTAGATCTCTGTAGTGCGTCGGAGCTTTAATTTCAGGTTATTTTGAAGGGCCTAAAGCGTAAGAAGGATTCTACCCTTAATATTAGGGTTAGATATATTTCGTGGTTAAGAATTAATTGATTAAATGGAGAAGATATAGGTTGAGGGATTTTTATTATATAAGCTTGTTTATTATGTAAGCTTATTATGTACGTTAGTCTTAGTAATTAATATTATAAAGCCCTTTATTATAAGGCTAATAAAGGAACTTATAATAATTAAGACTTAGTATTATTAGTATTACTGCTTAGTATATAAGGTGAATTAACTTATAAGATAATATTTTCTACTTAGTACTAAGTTATCTATACTAACTAAGTGAGTGACTTTAAGGCAGCTTAGGCCTTAATGAATGATATATATAACCTATAGTAAAAGTCAATCCTTTAATATATCTTAAGGGAGTATATGCCTTAGTAAGAATAGTAAGTAAAGTGCTATATTTACTATTATTATAACTTTAGCTAGAGGGTTAATAGCCCTATTAAGACTGCTTATAAGGATATAAAATCATTCTTAGTTACTAATACTAGTGACTTACTTTACTTATATAAAGCTATCTAATAAATATTAAAAAAGAAGCAGTATAACTATAAGCAATAAGCAGCTAGAATGATAATATATTAGTAATAAGAATATATAGGCTGGGAATGGCTTAGTGAGGTTCCTTTATAAATAACTTACGCTACTGTCGATTTGCTTATTAAGTAGTATCGATTTACTAAAGCAGCTTTCCTATTACTTACACAGCCAACCCCCGAGCTATTAAGACTATATTCTAGTAACTTTATATAGTAATACGGTCTTTCCTATAGTCACTATATCTGTTACGACCTGGGCGAGCCAGGCGTGCATGAGACCCTATTTAATAGCTGTTATCCACACCTATGATTGCTACTATTGTGATTATAGACTTATCTTTTGGCCTGACGGGCTAGGAGACGTAATGCGAAGTGTGGATCGTTACACAATAATCACATGATGCGGGTCAACACGACAGAGAGGTCGTGAGTTCGATTCCAGGGTCACTAGCTTTGACAGGAATCCCACTACTGGCTCAGACTAGGCCCGATCGGCTAGTCGGGGTAGGGCAGCTAAAGCGCAAGATGATAAGGCCTGTTCACCCTTGTCAGCGCCCGGACTAGTAGGCTTAGGGACAAGCCACTAGGAGGGGAGACATCGTGTTACGACCTGGGCGAGCCAGGCGTGCATGAGACCCTATTTAATAGCTGTTATCCACACCTATGATTGCTACTATTGTGATTATAGACTTATCTTTTGGCCTGACGGGCTAGGAGACGTAATGCGAAGTGTGGATCGTTACAATATCTATAACTTACTAATAACTAAAGAGCTATTATTAAAGGAAGTTATCCTGCCCTGCTAGTAGCTTTATAAACCTTTAGTAAGAATTATAGCTCTTAGTATAAGAAATCTGCTAATTTCTACCTCTAGGACTTCGAAGAGCTACTTCTACTAATCTATAATCCTAACGTTATTACTAACCTCTGCAGCCGACCTCGAATACCTATAAATAAGAAGCTCATAATACCCTCATATCTATAAGCCAGTATGACCTCAAGTCCCTAGTAATAGACCTAAAGCTAATAGACCTTCTAGCAGCCTCACTAAAACCTACAGATAACCCACTGGCTCAACCCAAGCGTATAGCGCATGCTATTACAGACTAAGCTTATAAACACACTAAGCAGCTAATAGTCCTAAAAACTATTAACACTAAGATCATAAGGCCATATAAATATAAGGGGAAGAGGATCTAGAGGAGGACGAGGTAGAGGGAGGGGCGCTGGGGCCGTGGCCGCGGCTCCGGCCCGGTCACAGTCATCAGCATCATCAGCCGTTGAAGATATCATTATCATTCTGGCTACGCAGCTAGAATATTAGTCGGACCGATAGAAATACTATTTTTCAGAGGAAACACCGGAAATGCGTTTTTTGAACGATTTAGCTATAGCCGGGCTCGCGGGCTGTTATGATGTGTTGACTTTGATTGAATTGGCCTGATGTTATTCACGTTCTTTGACTTACACTGTAATTTTGGTGTGGCGGGGAGCATTTGCCGAATGCGGTTGAAAATTACGTGGTCATGTGATCAATACAGCCCGGATAGCAATATCATACAGCCCGAATAGCACTACTCTATTCCAATTGGTATTCATGGAAATCATATGGACATGACTAAGTTCGCAAATAATGAAGATCCGGGCTTCATTGCTCTCTGTGGAGAGCTTCGTCGATGGATAAGAAGCATTTTGTTGCAGCCCGAGGAGAGATTTGTTAATAGACACGAGAGTCGGGCGCTTTCGTTTGCTGACAGAGGTCGACAAGCAATCGTGTATGCTTGATGACTTTAAGCTCCTTGAGAAGAGGGCGGAGATGAAAGGAATGAGAATGATTAACTATATAGAATTTTAATAACTTTGTTTTCGGAGGGTATTAGGGAATAAGAGAAATTTATAGCTTCTAGATCTAAATGTCGAAAGTTCGAGAATAGTCGTGAGATATCGATGCTAATAATCAAGCATAATTAACCTGAGTAGGTATGGACATGCGCGTGCAAGAATCGGGCCTCGAATGGCCAGGTGGCCTAATCTTCCGATGCTTGGGAGAAAATTGCTCTTTACCGTCTGTCACGTCGGCTTCCTGGTCTCTTTTCCATCCTTCTGCTGAGGGAGAGTAGTCTCCGTTGTGTAGTGAACCACTGTGACTAAGATGCCACTCGCTGCCTTAGAACTCGCTGCCCGTGTCGCGTCTTGCACCATTTTACCCTGGTCCATACGACGGGCACGACAACGCATCATCGTACCCAGAGGCCCAGAAGGGGACACCCGAGCTCTTGATGACGATTAAGGTGTGCTCTTAGACCGTGATGGGGCCTAGGCCTCTCCAATTCCGCAAACGCTCGTGCAGGGTCTTGCCTTTCTGGCGTTTTCTAGAGACAGCTGTCTTTTGGTGCATGCGTCGGGCATCTCGGGAATGGTGTCGTGGTCCGTAGGAGTACCGTTCACGGGTTCTTTATCGCCTTAGTACGAAGCCTCGTCTATCTCAAGAGGCGTGGGGGTGGGTGACTGCAATACGGGTGCTGGTGTCAGAGGACCTACGCCCTCTCCGGCGAAGAGCTTAGCGAGGCTACGCCGATGACAGAACTTACTTGGTCCAAGGGCGTCGGCTGTATTTGACTCCACGGAGCAGACACCATTAGCGTCACGAATCGCCCTGCTGGTGCTATCTAGGTCAGCTGCCGGCACATTAGCCACATATCTTAGGCTATTTAGTGAGCTTGTGACATTGTAGGAGCATAAATAGTAGGTCTCCTACTATTTATTTAGTATGAATTAAGCAACTTGAATCTTCTCATTTCAACAGTAACAATGAAAATTGCTGGTACCTATACCACCCCCTAAAATAGGTGGGGGTGGATGTACCATTCATTTGCGCCATTTTGGTTGGTCTGACCCCCTGCTACTAGCGCGAGTGTTGCCTTCCATCGGTCAAAGGGATAGGCCACTGGCGGTTGAGATATTTATATATACAGCGCCGGAAAGGGATAAGGGGCCAAAGGTGCCCACAGAATTGACCCATCGGGATTACAGCTAAGAGGCCTTTGTGAGCGGGACCATTTCTAGGGTTCCCTTTCAGTTATAGATTACAGTACCAATACATTCCAGCATTCGATGTGCCTAGAAATGGGACCCCTCAAGCCAAAATTGAGACCCCATCAAGCCATCGGGTGGCTTACCGAGATGACAGACAAGCTCCAGTTTCATGGAATCATGAGAATATCATGCAGCCGCGAGCTAGTAGAGTCTGATCCACCTACAACAGCCCAGTAGGCAGAGTCATAAGGGTACAGCGTGCATGGATGCGTCCATTCATAGATGATGCATGTGCTGAATCGGGAATTCGATGAAGACATGGTTCAGACAGCGATTCATTGCGTGGCATCGCATGTACCGGAGCAAGATCAGAGAGAGTTTTGGGTTACACAGCGGCGGCTTCTCGCGCATGCGGACAGATATCTCGAATCAATGAGAGGAGTGGCACTTGAATTTAAAGTTGCGGTCGCTTTAGGCTCACTCGGCCTTCTCTATGCGGACCAACGGTGGATTGGACTCGATACGTTCAGAAATCATGACACGGCGCCACCACTCGGCCTGGTGTTCAACCAGATCAGATTTGGCAGATATGCGGCAGCGAAGCCCATTGGCCCACGAGCCTGCAGTCAAGCATGATTTGGTAAAGCCGCGTGTGATGCTGTTGTGTCGTGGCGCACGAGACCATACCTATTGGGCGAGAAATGCTCATTCAGCTGCAAGTACGCGCTCGCAGTCGAGGCGGGGTAGCTTCGCTGGATCGCTGATCTCGCATTCCTGCCTGACTTTCTCTCTGCCCAACTCTCCCCAACAGCTTTATCATATGAGCAATGGCCACTATATTCTTTTCATAATCGTCGTATTTCTCGGAGTAGACATGCGACTAATGCTGCTTACCCTAACCCGCCTTTAGAGCCTGAGATCATGCAGAATCGACTGAGGCTCTTCTGGCACTAAACTTCTCCCCTCAGCATCACAAGCATTTCCACGATGTTAGTACTAGATAGCCCGGACTTTTACCATAGGGTGGATTACTGCGCTCCCCATCGTGCACGGAGCAGCAACGGCCTTACTCGATGGTCGGCACGGGACACCTGAAGGCTTTAAGCAACATCAGTCTAACACAAACTCATACAGATGGGGCCGGATAGGTAAGCACAACATCATCATAGCCTCGCTTCCCGCCGGTGTGTACGGAACAACTTCTGCGGCGACTACGGCCTCGAACCTTCTCTCTTCCCTACCTCAGATTAGAATTGGTTTGTTGGTGGGAATCGGCGGTGGTGTTGCTCGACCTGATCAAGATCGGGATATCCGGCTCGGTGATGTCGTTGTCGGGCAGCCCGATGGAACAGCGGGAGGGGTCATCCAGTATGATGCGAAGGTTGCTTGGCCCAAGAGGATCTTTCGGGAATGGCAGCCACAATATGCCGAGGCCTTTTTTCGAATCAGCCCAGTTCAGTCAGCAACGGAGTAAAGGAGCGAGTCGGCGGGGCAGGGCAGATCAGGCTATATATGTAGTCCACTACATCTACCCAGTCAACCTCCATTTTTACGACTTGTGAGAGTGATTGAGTACATTTCGGGCGACAACACGTGAACGACATCGATCCTGGCTGGGATTTCACAGCAGTGGTATTAGAAAGGGCCGCGCCTTGATAGGTATTTATCGATTCGGAATGATACACGCGATGGACGCTGAGATCTAAAAACGCCAGAAGCAACTAGCAGATTGTATGGCCGAACGAGTGTAACATCACTTTTCCCGAAGCAGCCACCTGATTCCGATCCTATCGAACAGACAGCTGCAAAACTTTTTTCAATATTCTAGGGGCTGTCATCCAATTATTCATGGCCAAACTCAAGCGATTTCGGTACGATGCTCTGAGTGGCGCCACAAGCAGTCGCCTCATTAAGCTCTTGCCGGCTCTCCGACAGGAAAGCACCATCAGGATCGAGCTCTCCGAGTTCCATCTTGGCTCGACGGTTGAGTATGAGGCTCTTTCTTACACATGGGATGACCAACGGCCGACAAAAGAAGTCATTTGCAATGGAACGGTCTTGCTGGTTACAGAAAATGTATATTTGGCCCTTCAACGGCTAAGAAGCAACCGGGCCAAGCACCGGATCATATGCATTGATGCTATCTGCATCAACCAGAAAGATGATGCGGAAAAGGCGGCCCAAGTGTCAAATATGGGATCTATTTATGCTCATGCGACACAAGTAAACATTTGGCTGAGCCGACCTACGCCGGCGATGAAATCGGCCATCGAGTACATTCGACTTACGACCAGACCTGAAGTACAATTCCCTCACATACCCGACAGTAAGCTCGTTTTGTCCATTATTAGAATATGAATTGTAATCTCCTACTCACACTTTTACGTACCCAGGCCAGATCTCCGAACTCAGGGACGGGTTATACCAACTCTGCTCCCACCCATACTGGACAAGGATCTGGACCGTCCAGGAAGTCGCTCTCAATAAGAAGTGCCATGTCTATCTTGGCAAACTAAAACCGATGGATATGTTGAGCTTCAGAGTAATGTTACACGACGTGGAGGGATATCTGAACCTGAGGAGTGAGCAAGTCGTCCCACGAGTGCCCGAGAACCTTTATCCGGTCAGCTTTCAACGAGGCTCTCCAAGCATGGCTACTTGGATGCACCGAACCTGGAGGAAGGACATGAGGATAGACGACGTGTTATCCCATCTCATGACGAAGAAGGCCAAAAATCCACTCGACCTAGTTTTTGCGTGCAGGGCTCTTTTCCCCGATTCCTTCGGACAAATCGAGGTCGATTACACCAGAGATCTCTCAGATGTTCTACGAGAAGTAACAGCTCACATCATCCTCCGTTTTCAGAAACCTGCCGACCTTTTCAATCTCATTTGCCACTGTCCTCCTGTCACCAATGCACCATCGTGGACCCTGAATTTCCAGTGCGACATACAGCTGCATACAGCCACTCACTACTTCGGCACGTGGCTCACCGCCGATCACGAAAGCCCAAACACCGCGCATGTCCTACCAGACGGGAAAACTCTATGTGTAGATGGCACTATTGTCGATGAGATTGCCCTTGTCAGCGACGAGTTTCCGCTCTACACTCCTCAAAGTCAAGAGGAATGGCACAGAGATGTCCGCACTCTTTTGAAAAATTGGAGGATATGCACGAACGATCATCTTCGACACGGCTTCGAAGAGGCAATGCATTGCATTCTCTACGCCGCAACGAATTCCGCAGAGAGCTTGGCCGCAGAAATCGCCAAAGAAGTCAGATTTGAGCCGGTTAGTTCCGAATCCTTTGGCTCGGCCTCTGATCGATCCTTCCGAAGGGAACGCAAAGGTAACAATATCTAGGTCCAGGTCATAGACGAAGACGGTACACCACTATCTAATACTGTCTACACGATTCGCCCGGTCGGAGATGCGGACGACCTAGGCCATTTATCTTCGACCGAGCGAGAAGGAAAGCGACAAATGAGAGTGTCGGCGTTTCGTGAGTGGTTGGATGATCCAAATGCTCCAATATTCCGCTTCGACGTCGACGAAATCTTAAGCAGCACTTATGCGGAAGATTACTTATCGACCACCCATTTGCCAGCGCTTAGCACCCGCATTCTCTTTACCACGGCGAGTGGTAGGATGGGATTAGGGAAGAGTGTCCAGCCTGGCGATGTCATTGCTCTCACGCCTGGCTACCAGCTGCCTTTCGTGCTCCGAGCGGTTGCGGAAACGGGAGGCTATACTCTCGTGCGACCAGCTATTCTTGAAGGGGTTATGCAACCCGAGGAAAGACAGGCCAACATTGAGACGGGATGGGGGACCATTAAGATTGTCTAAACGCGGGAAAGTATCGATTGTTATTCAAAGGGACGGCAGGCGTCGTGGCTTGAATCTTGGGTATTCGGGCCCTGATATCTACATTCCAGAACTCTTCTTCTCGCTTTGGGGTCGCCTCGCCTGGCGGAAAAGGTGACAAGATAGAAACCACCACCAAGTGTCCCGTAGTGAACACTAGGCAAGCGTTATGGCCATCCTGCACGGGCAAGGATATCACGAGCCTCACGTGCCCGGCATATAAAAAGGTCTTGCATCGGATAGGAAGGGTGCATTGTGATGTGAATAAAAGCTCTTAATTTCTAGCTATTTGAAGGGCCTAAGTCAGCCCTTATATACATGAAGGAAAAGACGGTCTCGTGACCTAAGTCAGGGATCCGAGCCTTCAGGGGCTCGAGCCTGTGGCCTGTCATGAGGGCATAAAAAAGCAAACATGATCCTAGAGTCTGATGATAGTTGTGGCACGCAGTCTCAGAAGAGGTTTCAAACGGGAGACAAATTTACGCCTATCTCACAACATAATCTAGTCCGCAAAGGGAAATCAGAATGCCTTGCCTGTCAGGGCTATCAAATGGGTCGGACCCATAAGCGCAAAAGGAAGGCTCCGTTATCTGCTGTAAGTAGGAACAGCCGAAGGGCGCCGCAGTCACGATAGCGTTGTCAGGAGTGTAATATAGCTATATCTAGAGAGGGGAATTGCTGGTACTTCTGGCACCACCCAGAATAGGAAGGAATTGATGTACCTATGATTTTACCGATTAGGAATAGTCCAGTCCGGTGCCTTGGCACGAGCACAACGGTCTGTCCAGATTATTGGGCGTGTGCGGGGACATTTGGAGACGGCCACATTCAAACCCATTTTCATCCAACAACGCAGTGCACAATTGATTGGATAGCCTCATTCGATTCCCCTACTGTTGTTCCACAATTTATTGGATTTTGAAGCAGGTAGGTCTATAACCAGTGCCGTCGAAGCCCCGCCAACTCACAGCTAGGTGCTCCTGTTAGGTGGCCGTGCTGAGGCAATCTCGTTCGGGCGTTTTTCCCGAGACATAAGTATGGGATTTTAAAAACGATTCGACTTATGGATAGAGTATAACCTGATACACAATTGATTGAAGTCATGAGTAAATCCCATGTGTTTTGACGTGACAATTGGGGAATATGAAAAATCGCGAAAAACCACATATAAAACGACCGCAGAGCAGTGCGCGGGGTGGACAGCACGCTCAGGCTATTTACTAGGAGAGTCATAAAAGTAACGTGACCTATGGCACTAGTACTAATACGGCTTGACTAATCTCACTCAATGGCCTGAGCTTGCTGAGGCAACTCCCCATTTGCGGCCCACGCGTCCACTTTGCATCGTCAACCCACACCGTCGACCCCTGTCACAGCCATGATCGTAAAACTCCCACCTGAAGTGCTGCAACAGGTGAAAGCCAGACCATCAAGTCTCCCCAGGTTCTCTGCTAACCCAGCATAGATCCTGTTGCATGTCCACGACGGTTTTGAAAGACATCGCTTCGGCGGATACGTTCCCCCGCTGGGTCGGTACGAACTGAAAGGGATCAACCTTCGGGCCAACTTGTGTTCCCTGCGATCAGTTAACCGGCTGTTCCACCAGCTGGTCACGCCATTGCTGTTTCAGCATGTTGTCATCAGCAGCAGCAGCGGTGTACAGCGTTTTCAGAAATTATCAAAAAGTCCTCTACTGCGCCACCTAGTCCGTCGCCTTGAGATCTGCGTCGAAGTCCAGCCTGTGACTGACTTTGGCACTTACGACGCAATGTTGAAGAAGAATAAGAAAAAGAATCTGAAATATCTCGCGCGGTTAGCTATCGTCATCCATACTACCTTGCCAAGGTTCTCTGGCGTCAAGGTGTTGAAGCTCGACTTTGAGGATATTCCGTATAACCTCAACCGGGAGCAGGACGTCTGGCCGCCTGTGTGCTGCTACGTGCAGGACACCGCAAACCTCTTCGAGTCATTGGCTACAGCTATGCGCAGGTCTCAGCTTGATAAGCTAGATGAAGTTGACCTCTCGTTACCTCTTGCATACGACTTTGGTTACTTCCTGGACGACGACCAGACCGACACAGGTGGCTACTCAACAAGAGCTCTTTTTCAACAGCTCAAGTATCTCAGCCTTCACTACGGACAGAGCACAGATGATGGCGAGGGCATAGAATTCCGGTATAGAGTATCAAACGAAAAGTACGACAAGTACATCCGGCAGCTACTACCACTCGCGCCGAACATACACTCTCTAAAACTCAAGGGCTCTGACATCTTGATGCTCGACCAGTCGGCATTCTCTCCTCTGTGCTTGCGGTCGTTGAGCTTGGAGAGCTTGTCAATAGACGGCGATGCCTTCACGGCGCTCATCCAGCAATCCACAGCCCTCGACGAGGTCATTCTCAGAGGCGTCTACCTTGAGTCCGGCACGTGGAAGGAGATCCTCTCGGCGATGAGCCAATCGCCGATTACGTCCTTTTACATCGAGACGTGCGGCTACCAGAGGGAAGGTGAAAGCGCAGATTTCTGCCCGCCGAATCCGGGGTCGCGGCCTGACGATGCTTACATAGAGACTACTGAAGCCGACGATCTTGATGCTTGTGAGGCTGTGTTTTCGCGGCTGCGGAAGAATAAGCGTCGGCTTTACGGGAGCACATATAATGAAGCTGCGGATTTGGAACGTAGGAGTGCCGAAAGAGAGCAAATAGAGTTCAAGTCGGCAGTGCTAGACGAGTATTTGAAGAGGAAGTTTGCTGCTGAGGAGGCTGCTGAGGAGGATGATACATTTGGCTCCTCAGATACTGAGACGACTGATACTGATGAAGATGAGTCTGATAGTGAGTGGTGATCTGCGTTGGGGTATTATGTGTAGAATTGCACTGTATTATTATCGGCAGGGCAGTCCGTAGAGTTATTTAATGCGATTGAAGCTGAAATTATCTGTGCTTCGACTTGCTTGCATCATCCCGCTTCTTACTGACGGCGCGGCGATAAGTCAGGGATTATCCCGAGAATGCTGTCACCAACTCCAACTACAACCAGTAGGAATATTTTTACTTCACTTAAGAAATTGGATAGCAAGGACAGCCTGCGAACAGTTAACTCGTGCTATTCATGCATGAGTCACCAGGGACGCCATGTAGAAGGGATTTGAGAGAGCCACCACCTGATAGTAATATCATCATAAGCGTAGGTGCCGCTGGAGTAATACAACACCTATGAGTTGATTCCACCACTATAAGTTTCCTCTAATTCGCAAAGTCACCTCCGAAGATTGACCCCAAAGACACACGTGGGATTCCCATCATAGTCTGTGATATAATGAGCCAGACGCTCTGCTAAAATTAAATTGTTAGTCCGTTCTCTATTTGCATTATCTGCTCTCCTCCCTTAGGGGGCGCAATAGGTCCATCGCTCGGTCTATGTCCATGGACATGTTGACTTGCGTTTTCCATATATCTTATTTCCCCCCAACTTACAATTTCTTCTACACATAAAGCTCCTCAAGGCTTACTTCAATTGACGTCTATTGGATAATTGCCTCAGTCAAGTCTTGGGGGCACCAGTTTCTATCATAACTATATCTCACTACTAGTTTCTAGCCGCTCGCTATTTATTTCAGCGCTCAAAGTCAAGATCCCTTAATCACTCGCCGCATCTATTCCTTCGAGTGTAACTCTATCCATTCTAGTAATCCTTATAGTGGGTGTACAATAAGTCCTTGATATTACAGTCTGTCCCGGTCCCCTGAGGAAGATTTAGATTAAATACATTATATATATGCAAAAGAAAAGAAATAAGAAGTGAAACAGCGTTAAACTACAATGCTGTCGAACGCGGGGTCTGAGCAGCAAGCCAGCGCCTGTGCGCAGCATCTCAAACCGCAGAAGGCGAAAAAACTGGTCTCACGCAGACGCAACCAGCCCCTGTAGTCATCTTGCCAAGAGTATCCCAATCGCATATAAAGCCAGTGCCAGGTGCCTACGCCCACACTATCGTCTTTCCTCCTTTCCCTTCACAGACACCTGCAAGGACAACCCCCAAGGTGCCACCTGCCTGGTATACAAACGCGCATGCAAAGCTTTACAAGACAGTGCTTATTAGCCTCGATCCTCCGCAAGACAAGTGCTTGTGTCGGACTCTTTCTATGTCGGGCGAGGTCTTCATCCAATCAATGTGGCTTTTTCGTGGTTGCTGATCGTGAGGCATGTACACCAGTATGTGGAATGCCTGGCCGCCTTTAAATGTCGGATCTCTGTCACGGGGCGGTACGAGATATGTTCTGCATTGAACTCAGGTAAATCAAGCGCTTAATTGTTTTCAGTTGTCTTCCAAACACCCATTATACCCTTAAGATGGATTTCAGTACCATGAGGTACGATACCTTTCCCGTTGCACACGTCATATTCTCCAGTGAATCGCTTCTCTCCGTTTTCATCAATCTCATAAACCTTGACAAAGCAACAACGCCATTCCAGTATCTGATTGGCACCCTCAATCTCTGCTGGGGTTTTTCTCGCGCCTGCGCTGAAGATTGTGGCCTTATCCGGCGGCTCTATGGTGAATTTCTGAGGAAGGCGTTACTATCTGATCAGGCTTGGCAGGTATAGACTGACCATCAGGATCTATTCCACATTGGCGGAGGACGTGCCGCAGAGACTAGGTGGTCGATTAATTGATTAAATCAGATCAGAACCCGCGTAGGTAGAGTCCATTTGGCAGCCCATGTGTATTAAGGTTCGATATGCGGGTAGCCCGGCGCATTTCTTGCTTGGCGGATGACGGCTCTGGGGCAAATTCCACGTGTACAGATTAGAGATAAGATAGAATACCCTATTGATAAGGCCTCCACCCTCCAGTCAGGTCGCGGCAAATTGACACGTGCCGGAAGATCTTCGGTGCTGCGACCCCAGCAAGCCATGGTTCGGCTGTTGATGTGACTGTGCGGATGGTTCCACATTACTCGACGAAGGCTATTATGGTAGCCGCAGCGTCAGCAGCAACGAGCATTGGGTGACCATATCGATACCAAAATCCATCCTAACTTTTTGCCACAGCCAGTTTCGGCTCGAGTGTGTCGGTTCACCGTACTGTATTCACTATATTATATTCGTGCCTGGGTGCCATTGCCGTGCTACCTAACCCGACTCATTCCGCCCAAGTTCGGTATTCCGTTGAAGATCGAATAGCCCCCTGCCACTACTTACCCACTACTACAATCTTACTGGCATTTGATGCAACCTAGGCGGTCGTCTCCTATCGCATAATCTTTAATCACAAGGTCCGGCAGCTAGTTCAGCAGGCATTTAATTCGCGATTTGAAAATATTCCACTAGGTAGATGCTATATTTAGAAGTATAGTCTGCTCTATCCCTTTGACTATCGTCAGCCTACACTTGACCCATAGTCCCCACAAAGGCCCGGGAGATCAGCGGTACGCTAGTTGACTTGAAAGTGTTAAATGACTATATGAAGGGCCATGTACTTTGACGTAAACTTCTAACACTCGTGACTTCTGATGCCCTAATAAAATAGGTGGGATTCCTTATACCTCGTTTTATTCGCCTTTTCGTTAGTTCGAATCCCTGTTACTAGCGTAAGTGTAGGCTTACGATAGATAAAGAGATAATGAGTTTTTAAGATAGTTAGTGCCCGAAAAGGCATCTGGAGATTAACCACCTATAACAGAATGTAGTATTCCGAGTAAATGGAGCGGGCTCCCGAGCAGTTGAGAGCATGCTTCCTTAGTTAACTTACTTATAACACTTTAATAGCAAAGATAAAGCATCATACCTTCAGGGCAATAAGGATTAATTATTGTAGATATTACTAGGCTCTATCGCAACATTCTAAATAGCCACAGTCCTGGAGATGCGCACAAACTCCTCCTCCAAATGCTGCTAGACCTTATCTACCATGCCCTCCTCTCGATACTCAGCCAGCAGCTCCAGCACATCTCTTGTAGCACTCTCACCATCCCAGTCAACACCATAAACGCCGCTCGACTTCTTCCCATCAATGCCCACCGCTTCCTCCCCAGTCCCGACACCCAGCCCCATTCCAATCCTTAGAAAGGAAACTCCCGCTCAAACACAACCAAGCATGCCTCTCCCCACACTCCTCTTTGGAAACCCACTTCCTCATCACTGTCATGCTCACCCGGAACAATTGCTTCATAACCTGCATCATGATCCCGTCATCCTTACGGATTAGATCCGTATCAACAGCACCAGGGAAGTTGTGGATAAATGAGACCTCTGGAGCCTTGCGGGCGAGGGCTTCGAAGGAGAGGGTCAAGGCTGAGCAGAGGTGTCCCCTTGCGGATAAGATACGAAACGCAAGATTGCGGCCTGCGATGTCGTCGGTGAAGAGCTGGCCTTCTTTCGTGCCCGCCATGACAGTCACGACACGGCGGAGGGAGATGGCGTTTTGGAGGAGAGGGAGCATTATCGACTTCGAGAGGCCATTTCACCGTTGGACAGACGAGGTTCTCGTGTGATGCCGACCAGCCGGCTCAATTATTGCCCGCGCAACACGAAAACTGGTTAGCGCCGGGGTCGGGCCTAGCACCCCATCCCGCGCCACGTCGACAGTCTCGAATGCGAAGCTCTGGGACTGAAGCTGAAACGGCGCCGATCGAGCACTCCACGCGCAATGACGTGAACGATTTATTGTCCCGAGGTGCAACTGTTGATGACGGCTTAGATGGACCCTGGCGTACCGCTTGGTGCTGCTTCCGACAGGAAAGTAATCAAGTTATCGATAATATTTCAAGTTGCCCCAGTAAAACGCCTGGACTAGACGTTTTCCCGACAGCTGCAAGTTCGAGTAAGCTGCTCGCTTATCTGCCGTTCCGGGGACTGCGCCATATGCCCTTTTAGGTAGCGCTGTAGCAGGAGGGAAGTTATCGGGCATCGGGGCCGAAACTGCCGACCTTGGTCTTCCAACCCCGTCTTGCCGTGTTGGATGCTAGCGATGCGGAGATTGCGAGCCTCTCAAATCACGTCGCTTAAGTGGATCGATTCGGCGGCTCGTTTAAATGCGAAGAGCCAAAAATGACCTAAGTGCGTCGCTCGCTCGTGCGCGTCGCATGCTTATCATGTACGTTACCTCTTGCTATAATAACCATATCTGGGGCTGCCTCAGCGGAGCCCCCCAGATTTAGGTCCTTACTACGCCGCAGTAAGCAAGGTGGGAACATGGCTGTTACCGCACCTTGATATCCGTACTTCGGCATAAATACCTTCCGTTCCCCTCAGTTTACTAAGCCTATTGCACACAACCATGCATAGGTGGTGGCCGAGACAACACTGTGAATTGGGCCGGTTCCAGCAAGGTTGTTTACCCGACGGAGTGGCTTGTTGATTTTTAGTTCAAGCGCGAGAGAAAGAATAAGAGCCCCGAACTTCTCGCACTAAATGATTGTTTGACACAACTTACAAGCTTCAGCTGATCTGAATATATTATCCTATGCGAATTCTGTTTGCCATTCTCGTTGGTCCTTAAAGCAGTAAACATTTCAAGTCCACTCAATGGTATCTAGTCAAGAATGCACATTCGCGACATGCGATGCGTCGCTATCATCCTTTGGATACGAGCCAAATACAGCCACGGCAGCAGCATTCTTGGCCATCTTCGGCCTCCTCTTCTTTGCGCATCTTATCCAAGGTTGGAGACATCGGAAGGTTGCGGTTACGTTCTTAATGCTTGCTGGCCATTTTCGTAAGTGAATTGTTTCTTCACAGATCTTACAACTCAGCCTTGTCGACATAACGGTGGTGATGGTTCGTAACGTTTGGATGGCTAATAGCCATTAATGATATAGTTTTCGTTTTCGCCTTCTTTGAAAGGAGTTTTGGCAATAATCCCTATGCGCAGGGGACCTTTATCACGTGGCTGTTGAGTCAGCTCATCGGATCATCCGCGATTCTACTGGGCATCTATCTTGCATCTTCGTCTATGTACGTGACTGTGTTTTCTGCCGGCAAGACGTTTGGTAAGGCGCCCGACTAACCGCCTGGTAAATATAGGGTATCCAGGTACATGGACAAGATCTTCGGTCTTCGGCTTGCAATCATTACTGCCATCTTAGTCATAGGCGAATTGATAATTTGCGGACTTCAAAGTACAGTCTCGATAGTGTTCAACATAACGAATACTGACGTCGTGTCTATAGCAGCTGGAGGCTACTTAGGCGCCGACAAGGGACAGCGCCCGTGGCCGGAACTCGGTTTATATGTCGCTGGCCAAAGCTTGCAACTTGTTTTGCTACTCTGCGTCATGCTGTATATGATTGCATTCTCGCAGACGACGTCCTTGTCGTCTGACCAGAGAGAAGGCCGGTTTAAGTGGAGGACGGAGAGGGTAGAATTGGGGATCTTTGGTATTAAATGCCCCATCCTGCCTCATCATGCATGAAACTTATAGGTCTCAGTGTTTTGCTACTCGTGCTTTGCTTTGAAGGCAATTTACCAGCTTGTATTAGCCGCAAGCGGCTGGACTAACTCTGGGGCCAACATGGAGGTTCTCTTTATCTTATTCCAGACACTGTATGACCTTTTGTTCTCTCCACCTTCGACTTATCAACCACTAACTGGCGAAACTAGGACTGTAGCTTTGCCTTCAGCGCTCATAACGCTGATATACCCACCTAGAGGGAGTTCGCAAGTTAAACCAAGTAGGGAAGTCCCGAATTCACAAATGCAGGGTAGTGTGGAATTGAGTAAGCATGTCGTATGAGACTGTTCCCTGGAGGATACTGTTGTTAAGTAGTCAAAATGGAACAGCACTAAAGGTGAGGTACTGACGGCTGGATGTCGAATCATCGAGTTGAGCAGCCCTCTGCTTTCTTCTAGGGAAAAATATGTGCTTGTTACTATAGGCGACAGTCAAGTCTTTGCGGCATTGTCGTGTCTAACCATCAGTGATGATAGAAGAAGATCGTCTCGGAGGAAGCCCTGCCTCTGAGACTTTCCCTCTAGAAAGCTCAACCGTACGAAGGCAGGGGAGGGCCATTTTCACAATGTTATGCCTTGATGAACGAAAGGTTCTTCCTTCCGTGCCCTCCTCTACGTCCAAAAATTAAGCTCTGGCCACTAAGTGGTCCGTGCGAGATGTCTGCACCACAACCGCTTCACCACGATCCCCGCGTCACTTTTTTTCCGCTGCGCCACTTTTTTCCCTCACGCGCCACTTTTGTTAGTCCCAGCGTACACAGCAATCTGCAGCCCACTAACATGCCTGGCTCCCAACCTCAGCAAGCCGATTCTGCAAAAGTTGGTCAATTGGAGCGTCAAGTGCCTATACGTTCAGTTCATAGAAATAAATTCTGCCATTCTAGAGATGATCCTAGGTGGGATAAAATCTATGTATCCATCCATACTAGCCGATATCGAGGCATCAAAAGGAGCAAAACGAGGCCTATTCTGTAAGAAAGGAGGAGAGGAATTCTAGGTGCAGTGGTCATAAATACAAGAAAATCCTGCGCTAGTCCACGTTGGGAGCATGGCCATTATGCCGTTCTCAGCCCTATTCCGTCACATACTGTCATCTCTCCCTAGTCTTCATCGTTTCCTTGAAAAAAATTGCCCAATTACATTGTTGACCCGTTCTCGTTTTGCATTGTCGACTCTCCCCGACTCTCCCAGTGCAACTAGCTTAGTTCAGGAGTGCGAAAGTCGAAATTAACGTGATTCCACTTGGCTAAATCAAGCAACTCGTTGTTCATGGGGGCAAGTTTGAGGCACCTACAACGTAAAGCCTGGTGGGAATGGTTGCAACTAGGCATGACTCGCAGGCCTTTAGAGGACACGTTTTAATATGCTGTATTTCTGATTGTCATCCTACGTGTACCACGTGGACTTTTGGCCTTTGGAGGGATCATTGAAGGGAGACAATGGGCGCTGTTAAAGTCTAAAATAAAGAATAAGGCATCTGGCTCAGTGTCACCTTACATTAGACCCTCAAACGATCCATTATATCGATAAGCTTTGGATAAGAGCCATCCTTGCCGTCTTGGGTTAGTTAACTTGCTGAGTCACGACGAGGTTGCAATGCCCACCCTTTATTCTCAGTGAGTCCATCCGAATTTCAATATTTCCATCTCCTCTAGTTATTGCTTGGATATGTACTGTACTATATCGTTCTGTGCTCCACCCTTTTTCTGGGTAGAATTTCGGACTGTTTGACCATCACTATGGTGACTGCTTGCTATGACCCTTGCAGCAATTGATGGCACGGGCTTGAGTCACGTGGTGGAATATGCCCTTGGGAGGACTCAGCCTCGCCTACCCCGCACAATGGTCAGTTCACATGATATCTTTAAAGTAGCAGATCCGAAAGCGACGGCAGTAGTCGATTCTGATGGCAGAAGTGCTAGGCATTACGTCCAGCGTCATCGCTGTCGTTGATTTGTCTGCCAAGGTGCTCTCCCTCTGCTTCCAATACTCCCGAGAAGTGAAGAATGCCAAAGATGATATCGATCGGCTTCGCCATGAAGTTGCGGACTTGAAAAGCGCCACAGAGAAAGTTAGGAAGCTTATCGATGGTGCCCGCAATTGCGTCGTAATTCGCTTAGACCACGTGACGACTTATCCCCCGCAAAACCGGGCCCGTGAAATCGTGTGCGCGACGCCTGATAAGTGCATTTGATAAGTTCCCCCTGACTTATCAGGTCTCTCCAGCCTACCCAGCCCAAGAAAAACACCACGTAGAAGGGCCCCGATCGACTGAGATGGCCGCCGCCGACTCGTACACGGCCGCGGACGAGCGCGCCCGTGCCGCCCGGAGGGCCGGCCTCCAGGCGAAGAAGGACGAACAGCCGGCGAACACGGTGCGGAGTTACGCGGCGAAGCAGCGGGAGTGGAAGGCGCGTCCTCCGGCCGGCCCCCCCCTTCCCCCCCCCCCCTTTAAGTAGGGCCCCCTAGGCGGCTAACAGATGAATACCTATAGGCCTGGTGCCATATGCCCCGAGCTGCAGCTGACGGCTCGCTCTATAGCTGGCCCGATGGCGAGCTCGTAACGCCGGATAAGCTGGCGGCGTGGCTTAAAGAGGATATCCTCTTACGACGCGTAGCGCTGCCGCAGAAGAAGCCACGGGCGCGGGGTAGGGGTAAGGGCAAAGGCGAGGCCGTACAGCTACGGCAACAGCTCGAACAGGAGCAGCTCGAGGCTGCGGCCTTAGCAGAGGCCGAAAGCCTAGCCGAAGCCCTAGAGGTCCCCGTGGCCGAGGCCGCCGAGCTGCTCGCAGACGACCGCGAGGGCTACGTGCGACCCACGGCCCTTGCGCCGGCTGCAGTAGACCTTGCTAAAGGATCCCTACTTACGAGGGGCACTATCGACGCCTATATCGCGGCCATCATCGAGCTCTGGCGGCTCCAGGTGGCCCATGGCAATGCGAATACGGAGAACCCCCGGGGCGCCGCCGTACGAGGCTTCCTCGAGCAACGGGGCCGGCAGCGGGGGAAGCACGACCGCGCCTCCTTTAAAGACCGCGGAACCGACGGGATCCAGGCCGGCTATTCTCCCGATGAATGGCTCCGGATCCAGGATCTCCTTCTCAGCGGGGCCGCGTATACGCCGCAAAACCTCCGTACGCGAGTCGACCTCCTCTTCGGCCATTACTACCTCTTACGGGGGGAGAACCGCCGTAAGATGGAGCTTGCAGACCTATCCCTACTTGACTATCCGCCTTCAGAAGGCCCAACCCTCTGTGGCTGCCTCGTAAGCCTTTTACAAGACGGCAAGCTAAATAAGACGGCGAAGAAGGAGTTTATGGGCGCCCTCCGGCATAAGGAGCCCTTATTCTGTACGCAAGGGGCCTTAGCACAGCTCTTCTTCTGGCGCTGGCACGTCGCCGGCGAGCCGCCCCCGTCCTTCCGGCGCCGTCAGGACTGGTATCGGATCAAGGTCCTCGTCGGACGGGACCGCGAGCAGGAGCTCTCGTACCCGACGCAGTTGCAAGAGACCTGGCGTGTCTTCGGCGCCGCCGGCCTTATCGCGTCAAAGAAGACGCACCTCCCGCGCAGGGTAGGCGCCCAGGATGCCGAGACCCATGGTACATCGCTCGCCCAGATCTCGCAGGCCGGCCGCTGGAACCAGAGCGTGCTCTGCCAGGCCTATCTTACACACCTACCTCGCCAGTTCATGCGTATCGTCGCCGGCTTCTCGGCGTCCCCGGGGGACTACTTCCTCGCGCGTGCGGCCCACGAACCTCCGTATGTCTTACAAAAGCAGCTCTGGCCGTGGATCGAGGAGTGGGAGCCTCGCTTTGAGGCGCGAGCGCGCCGCCAATGCTGGGCAGAAGGCGGCCTTGACGACGACGACCTAGCCGCCGACGGCTTTCTTAAGCTTATGCGGCGCCTACGCATAGTACTCTTACAGGACCTGGCTGTCTTACAGCCCCGCTACCCGTCGCTACCCTTCTTTGCTTACGCCCCTTTTAACGGGCCCGAGTGGGACGAATTCGCCGTCGCCGTGCGCTCCGACGCGGTAGAGGCTACGGAGCCGTTAAGCCTGGTCGTACGACGCGCGCTGCCAGAGCTAAGCGGGGTCTTAGAGAGCACGCGCGAGGCCCTCTTACAGAATAGCCAGCGGCTCGGCATCCGGCTAGAGGCCCGGCTAGAGGGGATTCAGGGCGGCCTCGATGCCCTCCTCCAGGGAAAGGTCCCTATTACCTTTACTGGCTACTTCGGAGCCGGGCCAGCAATGGTGCCGGCGCCATCGACAGCTCCTACCTTGGATCTTAATACGGCTCCGGCTCCGGCCCCGGCATCGGCCCCAGAGCCTCTGGTACCAGGTATGCCTGTCGTTACAGCTCTGGCTAGGGTCTTTACGGTGCGGGACGTCTGGAAGGAATGGGAGGAAGGGATTGCCGGCCAGCTGGCTGTACGGGTGCTAGAAGAGACGTGGGGAAGCCGCTGGCGCCCGGGGAACGGGGTTAGGGTGCAGTTCTGTCGCCGGAAGGTGATCTGGGACGAGCTCTTAGCCCGTATAGCGTCTGGCAAGAGCGAGGAGGAGGCCGTTGCAGAGCTAGAGCGCTTACGTGCCGGCCGGAGCTTGAACCGGCTCGTCGACGAGCTCAAACAACGCCGCCGGCGGGGTCAGGGTCAGGGCCAGGGTCGGGGCCAGATACGGGTACAGGTAGGGACCCCGGTGCCTGATGACCCAGGCCCAGGCTCGGGACCAGGTCCGACTCGGGGCCAGGGCCATCGGGGACGCTGGACCCGGCTAGGGAGGAGGCGGACCGCCCCTCGTCGACGGTAAGCCGGTCGTCTAGTAGGGTCTTTATATATATATTAAGAAAACATATTTTTAAAGATTAAAGAGCCATAAGAACAGTATATTATTATCGTATAGTCCTTATAGCAGAGCCTAGCCTACTTAGACCCTTTCTAGCATTATATATATAAATATCTTAACAGCCAGTAGCTTATATATCACCGCTCCTAGACCAAATGCACTGCCAGAGTGTAGCAATCCCCCAGCCCCAGAACGGCCTCGATTAGGCCGCTGGCTGTTAAGTTATTCGCATGCGCAGCGCTGGGCACTTATCAGATGGTAGTTGTGTAATCACATACGATTTCCCGAAATTACTCCGCAAAACGACCCCACGATAAGTTCCGCTTATCGATGGGCCTCGTGGCCCAGCGCTCGCGGCCTCAGGAGAGTTGCGTTCCACGATTAAGGAGGGCCTTCGGAGACTTGAAGGGCTCGAGCGGTTGCTACAGCCTTCGACGTCTCGGAAGACGATGCGTCGCTTCGGTGTTCGCGCACTCAAATGGCCGTTTGATAGCAAATCTATGGAGCGAACCATTCAGGATCTTTCGCGTTGCAGAGAGAATATATCGTTGGCACTAGATATTGATCAGATGTAAGTAACGCACTCTCCACGTTTATGCTTAGGCTAAACAGTTCCATCTAGTACAATCATCCAGAATGTCGACGAAAAGATCGTTTTCGAACGGCTGCCTGTCGCAAAAGGGGCATCATATGACTCTCAAGCCGAAGAACACAACCCGACATGCTTGCCAAACACCCGAGTCAAGCTGCTCAAAGATGTATCTCGATGGATCGACGATCCCGAGTCAAAGACAATATTCTGGCTCAATGGCATGGCAGGAACTGGGAAGTCGACAATATCGCGCACTGTCGCTCGATCGCGGTCCCAGTGTGGTGATCTTGGTGCTAGTTTCTTCTTCAAGAGAGGAGAGACAGACCGAGGGAATCTAGCCAAGTTTGTCCCTACGTTGGCCCGTCAACTGGCTTCGAACAATCCGGCAATTGCACCCCACATCAAGAATGCGATCGACGTCGATTTTGCCATTGTCGGAAAAGCAGTGAGAGAACAGTTCGACAAGCTCGTATTGGAGCCGCTGTCAAAGATAACGCAGACCTCAAAAACTCCATCTTCACTTGTCATCGTCATTGATGCTTTGGACGAGTGTGAGCGAGATGCCGATATCAGCCTCCTCATCAATCTTTTCTCATACGCACAATCTCCGCAACTTCCACGACTTCGCGTTTTCGTCACTAGCAGGCCGGACATCCCGATCCGTCTTGGGTTCGGTGCTATTGAAGACTGCTACCAGGGCTTAGTTCTCCAGGAAATACCACACCATATTGTTGAAAGCGACATATTTACCTTCCTCGTTGATGAACTCAGAAAAATTCGAGACAGCTTTAACATAACCGTGGGAGATGAGCGGAAGCTGCCTTCAGACTGGCCAGACGAGTCAACCTTGCAGCGCCTTGTTACGATGGCTATGCCTCTCTTCATTTTTGCCGCGACCGTTTGCCGATTTATCAACGATCGCAACTGCGGCAGCCCTCGCACGCAATTGCACAAAGTTTTAAGCCACGGTAGCAGAAGTCATGGCTCAAAACTTCACCTGACATATGGCCCAGTCTTGAGTTCACAGCTCGCTGGGGTCTCGAAATACGATAGGGAGCAGATCATCAAGGACTTCAGCCTTGTCGTTGGCACCCTAGTCACTCTCGCAAGCCCTTTATCTGTATTGGCATTATCAAGGCTGCTTGACGTTTCCCCCGACATCGTGGACGAGAGACTAGATACGCTCCATTCAGTTTTGAGCGTTCCATCGATGCGTGACTCGCCTGTGCGACCCCTTCATTTGTCGTTCCGAGATTATCTGGTCAATCCTGAAGAGAAGGAGACAAACGAGTTCTGGGTGGACGAGAACTCCGTACATCGCAATCTGCGCAAACAATGTTTGCGTATCATGGACGACGGTCTCCGTGAGAACATATGCGGTATACCATTCCCAGGAATGCGCCGATCCGCAGTTGATTCCAAACGGATTAATGAATGCTTATCTTTGGAACTCCAGTACGCCTGTCTTTACTGGGTGCATCACCGAACAGCCATTGATCCTGAGCTGAATAATATCCAGGAGGTATACGATTTCCTGACAGAACACTTTCTTCATTGGCTCGAGACGATGAGCTTGATGGGTCGGACTGTGGAAAGTCTCAGTATACTTAGATCGTTGGCAGATTGGCTTAGGGTATAACTCCAGCATAAGTTTGTGAGCACGAATTTTGCTGACTTCTGGCAGAATAGGGAAACTTCAAGCCTTTCAAGTTTTGTAGCCGATGCGGTTCGATTCGTTAAAACGAATTTCTCGGTGATCGATGAAACACCCTTGCAGATTTATTCTTCTGCTTTGGTTTTCGCCCCTAGCAAGAGCATTGTTCGAAGATCTTTCGAGGACCGCATTCCGATATGGCTATCCTTTTGGCCACATGTCAAAGAAGATTGGGACGCATGCCTCTCGACACTGGAAGGTCATAGCGACTCGGTCTTGTCAGTGGTATTCTCGCACGACTCGAAGCTTGTGGCCTCGGCCTCTGACGACACGACCGTACGGATCTGGAGCGTGGAGACAGGAAAGTGCGAACAGGTGCTAGAAGGCCATAGCGACTGGGTCTCGTCAGTAGTATTCTCGCATGACTCGAAGCTCGTAGCCTCGGCTTCGGCTGATAAGACCGTGCGGATCTGGAGCGTGGAGATGGGGAAGTGCGAACAAGTACTAAAAGGCCATAGCGGCCCAGTCCGGTCAGTAGTATTCTCGCACGACTCGAAGCTTGTGGCCTCGGCCTCGGTTGACACGATAGCGCGGATATGGAGTGTGGAGACGGGGAAGTGCAAACAGGTACTAGAAGGCCATAGCGACTGGGTCTTATCAGTAGTATTCTCGCACGACTCGAAGCTTGTAGCATCGGCCTCAGATGATACGGCCGTACGGATCTGGAGCGTGGAGACGGGGAAGTGCGAACAAGTACTAGAAGGCCATAGTGGCCGGGTCTTATCAGTAGTATTCTCGCACGACTCAAAGCTTTTAGCCTCAGCCTCAGTCGATAAGACTGTGCGGATCTGGAGCGTAAAGACAGGGAAGCGCGAACAGATACTAGAAGGCCATAGCAGCCGGGTCCGGTCCGTGGTATTCTCGCACGACTCAAAACTTATAGCCTCGGCCTCAGATGATATGACCATACGGATCTGGAGCGTAGAGACAGGGAAGTGCAAACAGGTGCTAGAAGGCCATAGCAGCCGGGTCTTATCAGTGGTATTCTCGCACGACTCGAAGTTTGTAGGCTCGGCCTCAGATGATACGACCGTACGGATCTGGAGCGTGGAGACGGGGAAGTGCGAACAGGTACTAGAAGGCCATAGCAGCCGGGTTCTATCAGTAGTATTCTCACACGACTCGAAGCTTTTAGCCTCGGCCTCTGACGATACGGCCGTACGGATCTGGAGCGTGGAGACGGGGAAGTGCGAACAGGTGCTAGAAGGCCATAGCGACTGGGTCTCGTCAGTAGTATTCTCGCACGACTCGAAGCTTATGGCCTCGGCCTCTGACGACACGACCGTACGGATCTGGAGCGTGGAGACAGGAAAGTGCGAACAGGTGCTAGAAGGCCATAGCGACTGGGTCTCGTCAGTAGTATTCTCGCACGACTCGAAGCTTTTAGCCTCGGCCTCTGACGACACGACCGTGCGGATCTGGAGCGTGGAGACGTGGAAGTGCGAACAGGGGATTCGCCGAGAGCATCATACGCAAGTGCTCTTTTTTACCCCCGATAATACTGGTCTCGTCACAGATACCGGGGTGATTCCTGTGACCAGAGAGTCAATAACCTCCACAGAGTCTCTCGCCCCATCACCTTCTTCAGTCCAAGCACTTCGTGTAGAAGACAGCACTTGGATTTCATACAGGGGGAAAGACCTATTTTGGCTACCGGCGGAGTGTCGCAATGGGACTATAGCTATCTCGGGGGATAATGTTGCTATTGGTTGCAATTCAGGAAGAGTGGTGCTCTTGACATTCCTTTCTAGTGAGCTTGACCAGTTGGTAAACTGGAATTAAGGAGATCCTATTTCGTACCACGAGTTATATTAGCTATTTTAAACGTACTACCATATACTGTTATATTTGGTTGTAGCTCGGAGAGTGTGGTGGGCAATGGATTGTTAACTCAATGAGCTGCTAGGACTCTTGTAAGGCATTTACATCTCAATATTTTCTGCTATTTTAATTTCATACTTTTGCAAAAGAGGGTTAAAGAGGACCTCTTTCACTTATAGTCTTAGATTGCATCTTAGGAATGCTTAAGAACCTATAAGATTATCGCCACCTAGTTGTTATCTTACGTAATACTGGCTTATCAGACATTCATATACTACGTGAGAAGACCTTGGTGGCAAATGAGTAGCCGATCAGCGTTGGAAGTGATTGCACAACCGCGACGGCAGTCGGGAATCAAGCTGCACCACCTGTTTTTCTCCCCGCGCCACCTTTCTTTTCCTCTGCGCCAGCCTGGCTACTGTCAGATGGAACAGGTATGCTAGGAAAGCCCTATGACACATCTATCAGCTGTTGAGACTGCGGCCCGGTCTCAAAGGCCCGGATCTCTAGCAAGCCGGTCTCGAAGACCCGGATCCCTTGGATCCGGTCTTAAGGAAAACCTTATTGTAGCTCCTATGACAATGAGGGCACACTTATATATAGAGCCGCTGCGAGCCCTCTGTTAGATAGAAAACAAGATCTTCCATCGTCAATAAGCTGTCTCAACCATTCCATCCCGTCTGATAGCTACTAACCTCAGCTAGCAAGGCGTTGCAAGTTAGTCAATTAGAGCGCAAGTGTCTATACGTTCAATTCATAGAAATAAATTCTGCCATTCTATGGATAATCCTAGGTAAAATTAAATCTATGTATCTACCCAACACTGACTGATATAGAGGCATTAAAAGGATCAAAACTGTCCGTGGAGATAGCTTTCCTCATCGCAGTGGCACTGTCGAACGTAGCCTTCGATGTGAAGCCGAACTCATCCGCAGGCACGATTAGGATATCTTGTCTAGGCCGGAGCTCCGCCTCTAGCAGCGCAGGGCTCAGTACACCGACGCTGCTGCCCCTCCCACATATCCACCTCCTGGAGTTATCGGATGTATCGTCGATGTCGATATAGATCGTCGATAAAATCGATGTCCGTATCGATAACCACCCTGATCAGCTGGCCCCTGGACTCCTCCACTGGCATTCACTCCATAATTTGAGAAGCGGACATTCATTGTGCTTTAAAATTCAAATTGGGGCAATTATGTCCTATACAACATATCTGTATTCTGAAACAAATGACTCAACCGCACGGCGTCCTCCCGTATCGCCCGGCCCCAACTCCCTCCGAATCACCAAATCTTTGTTCTTTTAGAACTAATATCTCTTCCTGGTTCAGGCTGAGTCTCGACCTGGCTCTCAAGGGAAGAGTCTGACCATTATTTCAGCCCATGCCTTTCCTATTCGCCGAAGCCCTGGTCCAGGATTCTTAACTTCCTTTTTTCTGTACTGGGCTTGCGCGTGAAGTGATTCAGCTACGCCCCGCACATGGATCATGGACCAAAACATACCCTGCCACCCACTCCGAACCCCAGTGTTCCCTATAACCCTCTTCTACTACTTATCCTCATTGGCCACAGGAATAATTATTACACTTCTACCGTATAATTCCGTCCATCTTAGTGGCTTATCCCTGGTGCGCTGGCACTCCTCAGGCAGGACCCCTCAGCTTCGGTGTCTGGGTCGCTTCTGTAGGCAACTGCTGCTCTGTGGAGCATTGGGCTCTAATGGTGTAACGCTGGGTGCATTGATGCCCAACGTGCGCTCTAGATGCCAAGTGAAAGACCAATCAGGCTGATGGTTGGACGGGTCACACGATATACCCTTTCAACGTGATTTGATGCCACTGCAATGCTAAATTGTAAAGCGCTCTTGAATTCCGTATATCTCTCGTCCGCCTCTAGTTTGCTGTCCTGCACAGTCCTAGTACGGCCAAATGCGCCTTGGATTAAGGCTTTTCGCTACAATTTTCTGTTCCTTAGTGCTACTCCTACCTTGCATTTCAAGAGCAAAGTACAGCGTCGTCATGAGTTCGCAGTCTTTCATCATAAGCGGGCTGTTGATATTTTCATCATTCAGTCCTATTTGGGGAGCAGCGATAAACACAACTGTCATCCTACCGCCGGACACCTCGAATCATGGGAATCCTGACCTCTTGTGCCGGCCGCCTAAGTGGGTAGACATTACGATATTCTTCCTTGGTAATTATGTCGCCCATGTTGGAACAATTGTAACCAACCCTGGTGAGAGTACCACAAGTGTGATATTTGCCTCTATCTTTGCACTGCTGTTCCCTGTCACCGGCGTGGTTCGGGGAGTGAATGCAATAAAGAGCATGGCAATTTTTGGAAAGAATGACTTGGAGAGAGCAGCCCGATCTGGTGCGCTGTATATGGTTACATATGGTGCAGGGAGGCATCGTGAGTACTTTCTGCCCCCAACCTTATAGTTCATATCGCTGATATTGGCAAGCTATCCTGGAGAGGAGAGTTCACGGCAAATATGAACTTCGCGAAGGCGACACCTTCGAAATCGTTGGCAGGCAAGCGGTATTCCAAGGCGAGGAAGGAGAGCAGGTGTCATGGACAGACCGCCTTAAGATCCTGCTGACTGGTGCCAAACCAGAACAAAACTTTACGAGCATCTCTTGCAGCTACGACTTGGCTAAAATACTTGTTGCACTCGGTCAAACCATCTTTGCTGCGGCTACCCTCTACCAGACACGCGGTGACCAGATTAGCATCTACGGGTATGCTGCCTTCGGACTTACAGTGACACCGTATGCAATGATGTCCGTGGTCAATTTGCTGGGGAACCTCGTACGCCCAACGTATCCGGCAATGTATATTGTTCGACCACCAGACCCGATAAAACCAAATCCAGATCAGCCCAACTACACAGAGCTCATGAGCGACTACGAAAGAGGAGTAGAGCTCGTCACCCGCCTTACGTCTGAATTCGATGGGGTAGTTGGAAAGCTTCAAGAACAAGCAAACCCTTACACCAGTGTCAGTGGCTGCTTCGAAGACTGTACCATTGCCACTTTTGCCGCCATACAAATAGCTATCGTGGGGGGGTTGTCATTCTTTCACGGTGGCTCTAGCACGACCTTCCAAAGAGTGTGCACAATGACTTGGCTCGCAGTCGGCTGTTTTCTCGCCAAATTCGTGCACAACGCCAGCGAAAGATTGTATTCCTGGCACCAGTATAATGGGGCAAAGAAGAGACTGATCGACACGAGGCGGGAGTACCTTCGAGCGGAGCCTGGGATACTGAGAATGGGTGTTAGGCTTCGGGCGATCCAGGTGGAACTCAATGACCTCCCAAATGAGGAGGCCATCCCGGATATCATTCAATTGGATCCGAACGAAGTACAGCTGGAAGAAATTCACGCCTTCCTGAAATCGAGCGAAGAGCACACCCCGGCGCAAGCGCAACTGGAAGAAATTGTCACTTTCTTGATATCGCTGGGTCGTCATGTCGGCACGATCATTGATCTGAAGCAGAAGGAGGGACTGGAGCAAACCATAGGGCCACTGAACGAAATGAATTCGGAATTAAACCAAATTGGGCCATTCGTCCGAAGACTAGGTCAGAGTCCTGGACTAATGGAAATATTTCTTCCCAAATTGGCTGCGGTCGACTTCCAGGGAACAATGTCACGAGAGACGCCTCTCCCTGAGGAGGAGCGGGTTCTGAAGAGACGGCACCAGGATATGGAAAATTTGCGAAATCGCCTGAAGCAGCGTGAGGATATTTGGAATGATATCAGACGTCCTGGTTGCACAACATACTGGATACTTGGAATATACGCTTTGTGCGGTGTCCCCGCGATACTCGGTTTTATCGTGGTTGGACAAATGTTGCATGAATACGGAGTTTGTGTACGTATCGCTCGATGATTTAAGTGGTCGAGATGCGGGATTTGGTATTCAGTTGGCGGTGTGAATTGTTGACATTTTTACCCTGGATGCAGGAGTCAGAATACAGCATATCTGTGATGGTTCTTAAGCGATCACTAGCCGTCCTTGACTCAGACCTATAATGTTGGACCCCACATTGTCCTTGGACTCACCATGCTTCGCCAGGTCGCAGGGCTTCGCCGCCACCCACCCGGTACATAAATGCGCACACTAAGCTTCACAAGATAGTGCTTGTCAGCCTTGTTTTTCACAAGTTTCTTTCACAAGACAAGTGCTTTGCTTGTGTTAGGTTCTTTCTTTCTCTTTCTCTTTTGCCTTGCTTGTCAGGCTCGTTCCGAAAGTCATTGACAGACCTCGTAGGGGACCGGTCTTCTGTTCCGAAAGGTTCTTCCTTCCGTGCCCTCCTCTTCAGCTACTAGCAGCCTGCTTGCCCCTCCACTAGCCACAGGCGGCTACTAATAGCAGCTAGAGCTACAAGTAGCCACTTACTATAAGAAGCTAGAACGCCTTGGATTCATGAACATCCCGCACAACTGAGACACTGACCGGGAGTCGCTCAACCAGATCCCGACATCTTCCCAGAAAGGGGATTACAGTAGGCCACATTTGCGCCATGTCCACAATAGCAACAACGCTACCGGGCGGCAAGGTCCACGAACTGCCCGACGACCTCGCCGCGGCGCTCACCGCCGACGTGACCGCCAAGGCGGCCTGGCTCAACATCACGGTGCTGGCGCGCAACGAGTTCATCTGCTGGGTCAACGATGCTAAGCAGCAGAAGACCCGCGAGCGCAGGATCCGCCGTACCGTCGAGGAACTCAATGACGGTATGCGCCGGCCCTGCTGCTGGCCCGGCTGTCCCCACCGCGAGCGCAACGGGAAATAGGCACAACATCGGCATCACGGTGACTGCGCTCCGCCACAGCGGCGCCACCATGACCGGCCCCATTTTATACACCAGGGGTGCTTTCCGACGGTCCCGATGGTCACAGGGTGCAGTTTAACCAACTGGTTGAAGGCAGGAAGATGCGGGCGAGCGTTTCGGCATTGAGGCCCTTGATGCGATGCTGATCCTGGTGGGCGAATCTGGAGGGGCAGTCTTGTCTTCTTCTGCTACAGGTGAACCAAATAGCGTGGAAAGACAATGCCCTTATGTTATTCCTATCAACTATGTTTAGAGGCGATGAGAAATATGAGCGCTAGAGGAAGAAGCCGTCAACAATAAAGGCCACAGCACGGCCAATACAGCGTTTCTTTAGACCTTCCTGCTTAATGTGGTACTTATAAATAGCTACCTTCTTCAACTCTACGGGCAGCCGGCTTAGAAGCGATGTAAGAGTCAAAAAGAGTGGCGCCGGCGCATTTATAACAAGCTGTTCAAGGTGTTCCATAAGGAAAGTCAGTCAAGGCAGTCATTTCAGACTGGGGACGAATTTACGCCCGTGGCACAGCATAAATACGTCCGAAGAGAGAAAAAAACCTAGCTGCGTTGCTTGTAAGGGCCAACAGCTGGGTAAGCCTTGGTCAAAAACCTCAAGGAAACCTTTGGGGGCGGTCAGCAGCAATACAATGAGGCGTCAATCTAGGGGGGTGGGGGGGTGTAAGCAGTGTGATGTTACGATTTGTAACTCGAAATATTGTTGGGACTTCTATCACAGGCTAATTTAGGCAGATGCGGAACACCATTACCATAATCATGACCCTAGTACCGATGCCGCCGCCCACCCAGTTCTTTGACGACTTACTAGCCCTGTTAAGGTGACCATCTACTCTTCTAGTCGACGGATTGGCATTCGTGCACGAGACGTTGGTGCATTATTGGATTCAACCCCAAATCCAAAAGGGGTCCCGGAATCAAATTCCACGACAGCAGTATCAGCATCTCAACCTCTTGCTGAAGCTGCGCCACCGCCTCCTACGTCACCTGTTCTTATGTCAGTGCCTTCGCCCAATATACCTCCATGTTCACCGCCGAGGTACGGTTCCACACAAGCTATATCAAAGATATGTTGCTGCAGGAAGCGCTTGGTGTGAAGCGCAACCCCGTAGGTGACATCTGGAGGAGAAGCGAAAGAGATCTTGAGGAACGAGAGCCTCGTACTCAGCCGAAAGGCAGAAGGAGCAGTCTATTGTCGTCAAACTGTAGCGCAGCAGAATAATAATGAGTCGAATTGCTCGTCACTAGTGGATTTGGGCCGTTCCATGACAGTGGCGGTGGTCTGTACAGTGTTAAGGCATAGTGGAGCGGACCGCCTTGTGCGGGGTGGCCTGACGGGGCCGACGAGTCTTTGGACCAATGAGAAGCGCAAAAAGTGCGGCACCCGTAAGCTTGCGGCACCCGTAAGCTTGCGGCACCCGTATCAAAATGGTGCGGCACCTCTATCAATTGCCTTTTAAAATGGCGCCAGGGCGCCAGTGTATCAGTCGCGACCCGGGTGCCCATGTAGCTATCAGCCGCGTTCAACAATTGAAGGCGTACATCATACTCACGCCTCCCGCGTGACCACATAAAATCGCGCCTAGGCGTAAACCTATGGAGCGCCCCACTGTTAGCGGGGATCCAGCAAGTTCAATGAGGGGTTGCGGCTATATCTCTCACGGCTAAGTCCGGCTAACAGAGATGCTTATGCGGTCTGGCGACATGAATTGAGCATCGCGATAGTACGAGATACGGGCCTGTACGACTCCCGACTGAAGTGGTGTGTAAGCCGGCCTGAGAGTTGCAGTAGCGCCGTCGAGATGACAGACGATACGCCGGCTGCTCCAATATAAATATCGAAATTCTACTTTATGGGCTCCTCTGTCTCCTTTGTCCAGGCGGTAGATTCTACTTGCAATTGCCAGCGGTGTTTTGAGTTCGACTCACCTGCAATTACGGACATAGCTTCTCACACATAGAGTTAACGACAATTACCATGGAATTCCCCTTCACAACCGTCGATGTCTTCACAGAGACCCGCTTCCGCGGCAATCCCCTCGCCATCGTCACCATCCCCGCCTCTGGGCCCAAGCCGACGCAGGAGCAGAAGCAGGCCATCGCGCGTGAGTTCAACCTCTCGGAGACCGTCTTCGTGCACGACGTGCCCGACCCGGCGACCAATAAGCAGCGCAGCATCGACATCTTCCTGCCCTTCGCCGAGATCCCCTTTGCGGGACATCCCACCGTGGGCACGGCTGTCTCGTTGCTGGATCAAGGCGTTGAGATGCTGGTCACCAAGGCGGGACCGATCCCCATCACCCAGAGCGAGGGCCACCCGAGGTTTGCCAGCGCGAGTATCCCCTACAACCTGCACTTGCACGCCAAGACCGTCCGCGACCTTTCCCTGTCGGCGAGTGAGCTCTCGTCCAACGCGCAGATTCAGGAGATCGAGCTCAACGCGCCCATCTTCAGCGTCGTCAATGGCGTGAGCTTCATCCTCACAGAGCTGCCTTCTCTGGAACTCCTCGCCGAGGTGCAGCAGAGCAGCACGCAGTTCCCCATCGACAGGCTCCTGGACGATGGGTGGCAGAACGGCTTCATGGGGAGGTACTACTACGTCCGCACCGGATCCAGCCAGGATGAAAACGGCCAGCCCGTCGTCTCCCTGCGCACGCGCATGATCACGCACCAGTTCGAGGACCCGGCCACGGGTGCTGCCGCGTGTTGCCTGAGCTCGTTCCTCAGTGCTGTGGGAGACAAGCAGGAGACTCCGAGCCGCAGGTATGACATCACGCAAGGCGTGGAGATGGGCAAGGAGAGCAACATTGTCGTCGAGGTGGATGTGAAAGACTCCAAAATTGACAAGGTCAAGCTGGCGGGCACGGCTGTCCAAGTTATGAAAGGGACTCTTTCGGCGTAGACAAATCTGCACAGCCTCTCACACTTGACGAGTCAACGACCTGTTACGATCAGTACCAGCGCTCATCATAAATCAATCAAATCAACTTTGGGGTAAAAGTTGATTTGTTTGATTTGATTGGTCCCTCTCAATCAACTGTATAGGCGACCTATATACTTAGTATGTGAAGGTATTTCGCTAACCCAAAGTCTCAATTACCTACCCAACTGCCTAGCTTTACCCCGCCGTATCGGACCCAGTTCCTTAGGCAATGAACTCGCTCTAGCGTATCCGCGCCTATTGAGAGCCTTTAAGATATTAGCATCAGCTTGACCAGGCTGAACTGTCTCTCGCAGTCAGTCGCCATCGCCGGAATAGCAAAGACGTTTAAGGCAAAGCTACTTAATATCGGGAATGAAGGCTTGTGGTCTCTCCACCATTGGATCGGCTCCTGCGTATCTTGTGGCTGGAGACGGAGGTATGTGTCCAGCTTGCTGACACTGCCGCCCGTTGCAAATATCTTTCTCGTTCTGCTGTTAATCCATTGGGTGTAGTGGTTATCTTCCTTACCTATTTTCATTGATAAAGGAGCTGACTTGGACTGTTCTTTGTCCTTCTGCTAGCTCGTATGATACAATTGCGCGAAGTAGTCCTTTATGCCTGCCTTCGCATTGCGAATCCAGGCCAATTGCTCCTCAGTGACCCAAGTAGCCTCCCACCAGCTGATGCTGAATCTTGGATGAAGGATGACTGCTGCCGTGAACAAGGGAGCTCCGAGCTTGCTGTAATACTCATCCAACTTCTTCCAGCCGTTGTTGATAGATGCCCGGATATATGCTCGGTGGTCTGCTGGTAATGGCCACTTAACGTAGAAAGCCCAGGTGACGTCCCACAGCTCCCTCTGGTCGTGGACACAGCCTTCCCAGCTTTGATATCGTTCTCAACGTCAATTCCGGTATCAGGTTTCGCGTCTCCAAAGCCGCAGGATGCCCCGTTCCGTTCCGCCACTATCGCCCCGACTTCGATACCTTATACGTGGGCAGGCACAACCATCGTACTCTCTGTGGCGCAATAGAAGCCGGACTTCTCGACCGCTCCGTCTTGTCAAAAGCGCGGAAGGTAGCCTTGGAGCTTGCAGCGCGAGGCTGGGAGAGTGACTGCGGCTAGGAGGAGTGGGAACATGGTGATGGCTTGTGTTTGTTGACGATGCAGTTGTTTGAATTGCTTGAAGATGTCTGATGGTATCAAGTGCCAAGACTCGTTGGAGTAGCCAATACTTATAGAACTCGCCATCTTCTCAATTCCAAATGACATCTCGTACCTCGGCTGCAGTTTATGTCAGTTGCTCCGACCCGGCGGCCGCCTTCGTAATCGGGGCCGAGTCGGCGACCGTAGTCAAATACGCTTGCAAACTCAATTGCAGCTATCCGTAATGAAGGACGTTATGCGCGCTCTGGAAATTGAGATGAACCGTGGGTGAATGATGGCTAAGACGGTTAGTCAGCCCTTAATTATGGGCTGCTTGTGGCACTTGTGGGATACCGAAAATGGAGCAGGGTTGACAGAGTGACCTGTGCATATCCCACCCTTTGATCCTTTGAGCCTGCCTACACACCTCTTTCTGGTGGCCTGAACTCTTCCAAAAAGGGAGCAGATTAAAGCAGGGAAAAAAATGCCCATGGCTATGCGATGGATAAAGAATGTCTGATTGAATCAATCGACTGCGATTATCAGCTTGTTGTGAGCATTGCAACACTTTGACCTCTGAGATTATTGTTTATCCCACATGTCCCGAGTGCACATTGACGCTAGCCAACACGGGCTAAGTAAGCACTCAGACCTGTTAACTTTATGTCGGGCCAGTAGGGTCAGGAGGCAGAACATTCTATAAGCAGAGTGGGATAAGGCATTACCACAATGACAAATTTTCGTAAGGGGCAATGGTTGATATCGATGTCATTGCAAAACGTGCTTAGAGACGGCTTCGCAGTCCCGCAATACGCAGAGATATCTGATTTCAAGTCTACACCGCCCAACAAACGATGGAAGCCAGGCCAACTTCATCCTCAAGACGTATTCATTCGCAATCGTACGAACTGCGTCAATGTCCTTGCAGATGGAACTTATATAAAGAGGGGCCGAAGGGGATGTGGAGGTTGTCTTAATAGCCGATCGCTGACTCGTTCGTTGGATCGAATAGACTGATGACGGTTCGTGCGATAGACGAAGTCTTATAGCTGTCTCGGTGTGTCATGGAGGGAAGAGAGTCAGGGTTCGGCTCCTGGGGCCGCCTACTAATATATCCATCTGGATTTGACTTTTCCATCTTCCAAGAGCCAGAAAGCCTGATATTTGTTAACTGTAGAAGCATTGGATCTTGAAAATGCTAAAACTGTAGAAACGAAAACTGCATTTGTTCTTGTTCTTTATGCTAGCAACTTGGCCCTGGTGGGAGCGGACAGCTTATTCAGTAGTCCTTGCAGATGCTGCGAGCTCGGTATATCGGATTGATATATCAATCTATAGGCCCCCAACCCATTTTACAGGCGAGATCATTGGGGCCAGAAATGAATTACATCGACGTTAACCGGAGGCTGCTATGATGAAAACGCTGGTATCTTGGGCTGTGTCGTGTTGTTGGACAAAGGCTTTATTCTCCATCCGTCTTGCTAATGCACTTACGCCGAATAGCCTAGAAAGCTCGACTGGCTCAGATGATAGAGGTGACTACTCCTCAGTGATGGCCGTCTCATTCTAGGTCATTGACAATCCGCCCTCGTGAACTTGAACACTTGAGCCACCCGCCCTTGCTGACCTGCATGTCAGAGCCGCCAGTAGCTTCTTGCTACGAGTAGCTAAGGGTGCATCACTCGGAGTTACTCCATGGCAATTGATAGGGGTGCCGCGCTTTTAGCAATTCCCATTAGTCCAAAGACTCGTCGGCCCCGTCAGGCAACCCCGCCCAAGGCAGTGAGCTGGTCTGCTCCACCATGCCTTAACACTGTAGGGTTCACCGCCACTGTCACGGTGGTGTTTAGTGGAGTAACTGGATCATCAAGGGTGGACAACCTTTGCTGTAATGCCTGCCATAGATTGAAAAGGCGCTAATAAGTCGAAATACATCTCCAAGGGAGGGTTCGATCCTTGGTAAATGCCAATAAAGAGTAGATTTAGTCATTTAGAAGTCTTAGCAGGACAGCAGAACCTATATAAAGTGTCCCTCTTTATTGCCCTACTGAGGCACCTCCCTCAATCGTTGCCATCATATGCAGTGGCTTAATGCTTGAAAAGTTGACAATATCCTGAAAAATAATTTTTGACTCTGGTGACGAAATTGCTTCCTTCGCCCCTTCAAGGCTTTCCCAAGTGCAAAATGCGCCAATGGAGTACTCCGGCTCATGACCATCGTCCGCGACGAACTTGAGAACTTGCCAGTTCAGAAGTCCGAAAGGAGCCCACTTATCGGCGACGAGAGCCATGTGCTTCGAAACGTAATAATCTAGATCGAACCATGCATCGTCCCTGAGTTTGGGATAGAGGATAGTCGTGTTGGCAGGCATTGGATATGTAGGCGAGAAACTAATGCCGAGGTCAGTTCAGCATGCTTTGACAAATTAACACATTCAACCTCAACCACATACTAACAAGTGTTGTCGCTTTGGCAAGAACAAGGTAACAGGATACAGCGATTTGTTTAAGAAGAAGAAGACGAAAAAAGGGCGTAATACCCTATAGCTTTATACTCACGGTCGGGAACTGTAAAATGTTCACTTGCAGGCACTTTTCTCTAGTTGCTTGATGATATGTTGAGTGCACTAGTCATTATATGATTACTAGGTTCGGCCGCCCTGACAAGGATGTGTTGCCCGAAACGTGGCGTTCGTCAGCAGTCCCTCACGAACAAATGCCGAGTGGGATGCTAGGGGAAGAACGTTCGGCAGTGCTAGAGCTCTGCCATAATGAGTAATCAATGTCAACCTTCGGAGCAGAGGGAAATGACCTCAGTGGCCGACCAAAAATTACCTGGTTACCCTTTGTACTCTCCATGACGCAGATTGAGTTTTTGCCGGGCTTAGTATTTGTCAAAAGTTCTTTGAATTTGTCATCCTGCTCGGGCTGGGTCCGGTATACATTTCCATACTGTTGCCAGTTGATAGTGTTAGAGCCTAGCAAGGGTAGTCTGGAAACATCTAGCAGGCGACTATAAAGCAACGAGACGGCCACTGTTTTTTGGTAGTCGGCTCCTCATGCATGAACCATATCGTTCTACCATTTTTCATCAAACGCAATAACTCTTTCCCACACGATTACCAAACAAGACGGAGCATGGCTATCAAGACAGTTGCCGTTATCGGGGTATGTACTTCTGACTGCAATCCATCTTCATTAGTGCACCATATCCCCTCACGACGTTCTTTTCCGGTCATACTGTTGGTACCTCTACTGATTAGCTGGAAAAAGGCCTCTGGAAATGTTGGCGCCTCGATCGTAGCGGCCCTTCTAGCTAATCACTTCACCGTGACCGCGATTACACGGGAGTCGTCCACGTCCTCTCTGCCGGCCGGTGTTGCTGTTCGAAAAGCCGACTTTTCTTCGCTCGAATCTTTGGTCAGTGCCTTCGAAGGCCATGATGCTGTTGTAGCGGCGGTTGCCACTTCCGTAGCGCTTGGATCCCAGAATATCCTGGCAGACGCTGCTCTGGCCGCCGGGGTCAAACGCTTCATCCCCTCTGAGTTTGGGACCAACACACGCAATCTTGGAGGGGAAGTTCTCGGGACCATGTTACAAGGGAAGACAGACGCTGTCAATTACCTGATGAAACTGTCCGAGAAAAATCCGGCATTCACCTGGACAGGAGTCGGAACCAGTCTGTTCTTCGATTGGGTAGGTGTTCTTTAACTCCAGGCATAGCGATGGCGACATTTCCGTTAAATGGGTGGCGAACTCACATGTCTTAGGGTCTGGATCATGGAACTTTCGGGCTGTCCATGGAGAAGAAGTCCATGACTATCTTTGACTCCGGCAATGAGCCAGTATCGACTTCTTCTCTCCCTTTCATCGGACGCGCAGTCGCTGCCATTCTCGAGCACGAAACCGAAACTGCCAACAAATATGTTGATGTGATTGAGTTTAATATTACACAGAATCAGTTGCTCAAGCTTGTAGAGGATGAAACTGGTATTAAATTCGCGACTACGTCTGTAAAGACAGAAAACCTTGAACGACTTGGTCATGAGAAGATGAAGAAGCATGATCACAGCTCCTTTATTGACTTTTTGATGGTATATAACTACCGGGATGGAGGGGATCATGCGATCAGGGAGGATAAGACGGCTAACAAGCTTCTCGGACTGCCGGCGTCGGACCTCACGCAAGTAGTCAAGGCTCACCTGGAGTCCAAGGGTTATTAAGTCCTTATTGGTTGAAGACTTCAGCACATACTTGCCTCGGGTAACTTAGTAACTGTTAGAAGACCCACGTCAAGTGCCACTTAATAGGGCAGACCAACTAGACCTACAGAGATTGGAAAGAACCCCTAAAATCCGATCGGCCCTCCTGTACCAATTATCTGCTGTGATGGGCCTTAATATTCGAAATCTTGACCATGCACACACCCGTCACCCCGCACGTAACTTTTGTCGCTTGTTGCTTGACGCTCATCTCTTGAACGCCTCCGCCAGAATGAGCATCGCCGACTTAGATATGAACACTTCGTTTTATCAAGGGCCAGGTCTGGATAAAATGAACACAATGGAAGCACCTTAACCTGAATATGTCGCAGGCTCACCCTCCAAATCTCACCATATAACATACATACGATCACAAGCCCTGTTTTCTCCCCCTATTTCAAACCGCGGTTCTTAGCTGGTTAGTCTGGCACAATTCATGGGGACGTGGGTTCCCAAACGAAGGCGCGCACCCAGTGCTAACTCAGGCCATCCTCGCCCTAGGTGACTGATACAATCGCGCCGTGCCGGGGGCCCGATTGTGCAGTATCGATTCTCTTCGAAAAGTTTGCTAGACATGCCCATTCGTTGTTGCTCGGGCAACTCTTACCAGTCTTAAAACTAGGGCAAATGTTAGTACAGGCTCCTCCAGTATAAGTCTGCCGGACTGTAAAGGCTATAGCAGTGGAAGGAGTGGAAGGAGTGGAAGGTTATTAGTAGAACTTGACGATTGTGGGTCAAGGAATTGACCAATCAGAAAAGGGATTAAAGATTCAGAAAGAGCAGGAAAAGACGATTAAAAAAGTAATCAATTTAATATAATTAGTTAAGAAATATATATATTAATAATAATAATCCTTTTAGACTAACTAAAGAAAAGCCTTAGCTTTATAAAGAGATTACTATTTAGTTATATATTTAATTTAATAGAGGTTTTAAATAATTTATTATAATAAAACTAAGTAAAATATATTCTAAGTTTTAAGACTATTAAATATAACGTACATTATAAGCGAATGTCCTAAACAAGCGAGTGTCCCACTTATACTATACAGATAAAAGTACACATTTTAGATTTTTTAAAACGGGCTATTTAATTAGTAAATTCCTAAAGAATTAATTTTAAGCTTTTAAGAAAAAAGCTTATAAAATAGTATTTTCTTTATATTTCTAACTAATTTAGTAAGCTAGTTATAAATAAAAATAGGAAAAAAAACAGTGCGAATTTTATACTACTAGCGCTATAAGCATATATAGCTTAAGAAAGTTTATAAGGATAATATATGTTATAATTAAGCTATATTTAAAACTATAGCTATTTTAGGGTTAGTTTGAATTTTTAAGAATTATTTTAAAATCGCGATTTAAGGTGAAAATCCGAGTGAGACACTCGCTTGTCTGGGACATTCGCTTATTATGTATGTTATATTTAATATTTAAACTTTAATTTTATTAAAGGTTCTTATTATAAATATCTTTTATAATTATAATATAAAGAAAATAGGCTTTTTAAAGTATATTATATATTATTATAAAGTTAAAAATTAAAAGCTTTTAAATATATTATTTATAATCTTATTTAATAAGAATTAAAGAAGATATTTTCTTATTAATTATATATTTTATATATAAGGACTTTATATAAATTAAATATAATAAAAGTATTAGAATAGTTAAAATTATAAGTATAAGATTTAAGCTTTTAATACTTTTAGTATTAATAAGAGTGTGTTTTATAAAGTTATACTATTTAATAATTGATTACATTAAGTAATTATTAGGCTTTTATAGATTTAAAGTTTTAAAAAGCCTTTAGTAAATTATTTTAGCTTATTAAACCTTGCTTTTATTAATATTATTTAATACAATAGCTGCTTTTTACTTATAATATATATAATAAGTATATAATGCATCTAAGTATATAATGCATTTTCTTTAGAAACTCTTATCTTTATATTTAAATACACATTTCTTAACTATTTAATATATTATACTTAAATACTAAAGTAAAAACCCTTCTAGCTTTTTAAGCCCTTTAAAATGACTTAAAATTAAGTATTTAAAGCACTATTAGTACTTATAATATTAAGAAGTAAAGGCTTTATTACTAATAGAATAGCATTCAATATTAATATAATTAAATCCTGAAATTGCATTACTTATTTAATCTAGAGGAATAGATTATTATTTAGTTTATTCTTAATCTGGATTTATAAGGATTTCTCTTATAACTGTGTAATATTAAAGAAATAGCTAACTGACTGCTTACTAATTATAATGCATTACCTATTAGTAAGTACTAAGCTTTTAACTTTATTAAGTAATATTAAAAGCTTAAGATATATTTTTTTATAAATATAATTATTAAAGAACTAAATATAAAGATCTAATTATTATTTATAATTAATTTAAGCTTATAGAGAATATAATTATAAAATATAGTATTAACTTAGTTAATATTTATAACTTTAATAAGATTAGCTTTATAATAAGTATAATTATAAGTAGAATAGTTATTATAAGTATAAATAAATATAAAAACCTAAAATTAGTTTAGCTTAAAAACTAAAAATAAGTTATAATTATTTAAGTAGTTAATATAAAAGGCTAAGTAATTTAATTATTTATTATAGTTATAAGCTAATATTACTTTATTAATTAATATTAAAAAAGTATTTCTTAAATAATTAAGCTATTATAATAACTTTAAATAACTAAATTAATAATAAAATAAATCTTAAGTAATTTAAGTATTTTAATTAATATATAAAGAATTAATTAACTAGTTATTATTATTTTTATAAAGGCTATAGTAATAAAAAGAGTAAAAAGAGTAAAAAATTATTAATCGAACTTAGTAATTATAAGTTAAAGAATTAACTAATTAAAAAAGAATTAAAGATTTAAAAAGAGTAAGAAAAGATAATTAAAAAAGTAGTTAGTTTAATATAATTAGTTAAGAAATATATATATTAATAATAATAATCTTATTAAACTAATTAAAAAAAGCCTTAGTTTTATAAAGAAATTATTATTTAATTATATATTTAATTTAATAAAGGATTTAGATAATTTATTATAATAAAACTAAGTAAGATATATTTAAAGTTTTAAAACTATTAAATATATATTTAATATTTAAATTTTAATCTTATTAAAGGTTTTTATTATAAATATCTTTTATAATTAAAATATAAAGAAAATAGGCTTTTTAAAGTATATTATATATTATTATAAAATTAAAAATTAAGAGATTTTAAATATATTATTTATATTCTTATTTAATAAAAGCTAAAGAAAATATTCTTTTATTAATTATATATTTTATATATAATAATTTTATAATTTCTTATATTATAATAATATTATTTAATATAAGAGTATTATTAATAATAATTATATAATTAAATATATATATAATTAATAAAGTTAATAATTACTTTAATATAATTAATATATAAATATAAAGTATTATATAGTTTTAATATCTTTTAATAACTTTTATTTTAATATTAATATAGTTACCTTTATTTAATTATATAATATTAAATTCACTCTTTATAATATAACTAGAGTTATAAAGCTATTATAGTCACTTTATTATAATATAATTATTAATAATAAAGAGCTAATATTTATATAACTTAAAAGACTCTTTAAAGAGGCTTTTATAATTAATAATAAAAGTAGATTAATAAGGCTATTTAAAACTTTAAATAGATTATAAGAAAATAAGCTGTATTTCTCTTAAGTAAATAGAATAGTTAACTTCTTAAAAGTGCGTTCTTATATCTCTTAGAAGTAGAATAAGAAGTCAGTTTTATTAAAGTTAGTTATACTATTAGTAATTTCCTTATAAAGAATATATTAATACTACTGCTTATATATATTAAAAATACTAATATTAAGAGGCTAAAGATAATATATAAGATGTAAAAGTATAAGAAATAGCTCGATATTATACTAATTATAATAATAAAAGATTTTATATATAAAGTGACTTTTATACTTATTTATAAAAAGAAGCTGCTTTTTTTAAAAATTAGAAGGCTGTATAAGTTGCTTAAAATATATAACTTATTTAAAAGCTGTAATATTTTTAATATAGCTCTTATTATTAATTATAATTATAGTATTATTATTAAGCTAGTTATAAACCTATTTAATAAGAATGTTAATACTAAGTAGTATAATAAAAGGCGGAATAGTATTATTAATAGCTGAAATTAACTTAATTATAATTATACTAATTATAGTATATATATTAATTAAAATAAGCTATTTAACTTTTTAAAAAGTTTATATAAATATGCATTTTTAAAGATATTTAATTATAAAGCCTATTTTATTAAAGTTTTAAATATTCTTAAGTTTAATACTATTTTTATATATAAAGCAGTTAAAGCCATAATAAAAGGCTTTAATATAAATATGATTTTATATTATTTTATACTTTATATCTTAAGTTATTAACTTCTTTATATAAAAGGTATATTTCTAATACTTTATAAAGTATTAAAATTAATTAAAAAAAGCTTTATTAAACTAGTTATATACTTTTAAAATAGTATTTACTTAGTATTAAAAAGACTAAAGCTAAATATAATGCTCTTATATAACTTAATAATATACTTAATATAATATTACTTGCTTTTATAAGTTAGTTAAAAGAGTATTATTATTACTATTTTAAATAATAGGCTTTTTTTCTTTAAAATAAGATTATAATTTATTATACTTAATTTATAACTTTTAAAATATTATAATTATAATAAAAAAGAAACCCTTTTATAAAAGCTTTATTATAATACTAATACATTATTTAAAGTTTATATTAATATATTATAAAAAGTTAAGCTTATTAATATAAAGTTCTTATATATAAAATATATAATTAATAAAAAAATATCTTTTTTAGCTTTTATTAAATAAAACTATAAATAATATATTTAAAATCTTCTAATTTTTAACTTTATAATAATATATAATATATTTTAAAAAGCTTCTTTTTTTTATATTATAATTATAAAAAATATTTATAATAAAAACCTTTAATAAGATTAAAATTTAAATATTAAATATATATTTAATAATTTTAAAATTTAAAATATATCTTACTTAGTCTTATTATAATAGATTATTTAAATCCTTTATTAAATTAAATATATAATTAGATAATAATCTCTTTATAAAGCTAAAGCTTTTTTTTAAATAATTTAAAAGGATTATTATTATTAATATATATATTCTTTAACTAATTATATTAAACTAACTACTTTTCTAATTATCTTTTCTTACTTTTTCTAAATCTTTAATCCTTTTTTTAATTAGTTAATTCTTTAATCTATAATTACTAAGTTTTATTAATAATCTTTTACTCCTTTTACTTCTTTTACTCCTTTTACTATTATAGCCTTTATAATTAGTATTAGAATTAATCCATTTTAATATTATAAATTACTTTACTTTTAAGCTATTAAATAGGCTATCTTAATTATAAATTAATAAAGAACTTATAATATTATAATAGTTTAAAGTTATAGTATTTTAATAATACTCTTAATTATAAGTTAAAATACTACATTACTCTATATATATTAGAGTAGTAATAGAGTATATAGAGTAGCCTTAGCTAAAGGCTATATATTTACAGACTAGGAAGCTATTACTATTATTATATTATTTATATACTAATCCATTACTATAGCTATTATTAGTATTATATAATATATACGGATTTTATATAAATACTTATTATTTTTAAAGCTCTTAATCCCTTATTTTTATCTTTATACTATTCGGAGAAGACCTATAGACTAAGTAATTATAATTAAATAGTATATCTAATATCAGACCCTTAAGTGTTTTTATATAAAAGATAGCTATATAGTTTAAACCAGTCTGAGAGTCCTAATAAGATAGATTTATAATTATTATATCTTTAGTAATACTTTATAACTTATATATAGTAATTATATAGTATATAATTAGAGGAAACTAAGTATAAGTATAAAGAGTGGTTTTAATAAAGAAGTCCCTCTTTACTAAGAGAATTAGAATAATCTTCTTACTATTAGTAATAATTAAAAATATTAGTTTATTATATTTATTAAACTCTATTATAATAATATAAAAAGAGTCTTAAATAAAGTTAGCTTTAAGTACTTAGTTAATATTATAAACTATACTATAAGCACTATTATAAAGGCTAACTAATTACTAAAGGTTAAATATTAGTATTAAATAAGAGCTAATATATATAAAGATCTGCTTTATAAAATTACTTACTTTATTATTAAGTATAGTAATTATACTAAGGCTGATATTCTTAGCTATAATCCGGATAACTAGCTAGCTAAAGTAGTTAAAATAATAATAATTATATTTATTCACTCTATCTTTAGTAATATATACTTATAAGGCATTAATAAACCTTATAACTTCTTAATTATCTAGTTTTACTTATATATAGTTAGAAAGGAGCTTTTAGAACTCTATAGATAATTAAAGTAATTACAATTTCTTAAGAGCTAAGCAGAATACTTTTTAATTATTACTATACTATTACTAAATAACTTTTAAAAAGACTGATTTATTAAATTGCTTATATACATTTGTACTCTTAATTTTTACTCTTTAAACCTCTTTATTATATTAAAGCGGCTTCTATAGTATAAGGAGAAGCTAAAAGAATTTACTAACTAAGAGGATATTTAAGCTATTAAAGAACTTATTATTCTTATTTAAGAATGCTTTATAAAGATAGTTATTAATCTAAAATAGCTAATATAGTCTTAGTATACTCTTCTTATTAATAATTAAATACTTAATATCTTTAAGCTTCTTCTAAAGCTAGGCCTTATTAATAGCTAAAAAAGGCTTAAAGTCCTTATTAATTAGTAAGTATAATAAGGAATATAAGGTGGTATTTAAAATCTGATTTCTTATAATACTTATAATTACAGTATGCTAGATAGGCGTCCTTCTCTTACTTATTATAGCTTAAAGGTATATAAAGAGTAGGTTAATAAGGTATGACTTATTAGTACTGCTTTCTCTATTTATATAGAGTAATAACTAAGAAGGAATCCCTATTAAGAAGTGGCCTATTACTATGTTATATACTAAGTGCTAATTTTAATTTAGAGAATTATAAGCTTTTAAGGGCTAATAGTCTATATTAGAATTCTAAAGGTTTTTTACTTTATATTATTTCTAATAGTTATTACTAAAAATACTATTATTAGTATATTACTTAATATAAAGAGTCTAATTATAATTAATATTAATATCTTAATAGCTAAGGATATTAATATCCTCTTCTTTTAGTAAGTAATTAAGTAATATATAAGTAAGTTTATACTAATTCTCTTTTATAATAAGCTCTTTATAAATCTTAAGCTTAAATTCATCTTCCTTTACTATTAATTTATCTATATCTAGCTCTTTATAATAATTATTTATATAAGTATTATAATACTATTTATAGTATATATATATAGTTATAAAAGAATTAAACTATTACTTACTTATAATAAGTAACTCTTTTAAAAAGTAATAACGTATATGATAAGCATGCGACGCATCCAAGTATGCGACGCATTTCCAATTTATACCTAAAACAGTACTTTTTTAAAAATTCTTTAAAAATTTAAACTAAGCTTAAAATAGCTTATATCTTATATATATGTTTAATAAGTATATAAAAATAAGTAAAGATTTTTTAGATTTTTAAAAGATTTTATTTATAAACTTATTTTAAAAAATCTTATTTGCACTGTTTTTTTTCTTATTTATAATTTTAAAAAGCTAAATAAATTAGTTAAAAATCTAATAAAAATGCTAAATTATGACTTTTTTAGTTAATTACTTAAAATTAATTTTTTAAAATTCTTAATACTATATAGCCCATTTTAGAAAATTTAAAGTTTACTCTTTTAGGTATACAGTATAAGTGCGTCGCATACTTGGATGCGTCGCATGCTTATCATATACGTTATAAATAAACTATTATTAATTTAATATAATAAAAGTCATTAAAATAAGAAGAGGCCTTTATAGACTTATATTAAGAAAAGTAAGATAGAACTCTTTTCTTTACTTAAGTAATAAGTCTTTTTATATATTAAGATTATATAACTATAAGTATTTAAAATATATTATATTTTTTATACTAGTCCTTTCTCTTTAGATATTTTTTATAATTACTAATAGCCTTATTAATATCTCTATTTATATAATATAAACATACTTATTACTCTAATAAATAGTAGTCTATAGTAATAACTATATAAGTGCTTTCTTATAGTAAAATGTTAAATAATAGATAAGAAATCTCTCATACTAAGTAATCTCTCTTAGTAATTAGCTTATTTATTAAATAAGAAGAGAAGGATAATAGGGGCTGAATATATAATATATAAGGTAAGACTTAGTTTATAAGCTTAGTAAAAGACTCAGTCTTTTTCTTAGATTTATTATAATACTTTATAGTATATAATGTATGTAATAAGTGAGTGTAATAAACAAGCGAGTGCAACAGTGCACTGTACTGCAAAGAATAACCTACTCTAGACAACCTAAAACTAATAATAAAATTATTAGACTTATATAAGCTATATTTTTTTAACTTATTACATTTTAATATAATAAATATATTTTTCTTATAATTTTAACTAGCATATTAAGCTAGATATAATAAGGCATATAGTGCGAATAGATGTTTTTTTAATAAGTTAAAAAATAAAAATATACAAAATATACAAAATTCATATCTTATATATTCTCACTTAATAAATATAATTCCTAGTTTTTAGTAATTTTTAGCTTAAATTTAATTTTTAAGAATTTTTTGAAAATTATTCTTTAAGGTATAAAGTTCAAGTGTTGCGTACTCTTATCTGTTGCACTCGCTTATTATATACGTTATAATAACTGCTTATAAGTTAGTATAAGAAGATATATTAATATTAGCTAGCTAGCTTAGGATAATTATAGGATTAAAGTTATTTATAAGGCTATTATTCTAAGCTGCTTTAAAGATATAGTATAACTTACCTTTCTTTTTAATTACTATAGCCAGCTCTTATAAAGCATAAGGAAAGTTAAAATAACACTCTCTCTTTAGATTAGTAATATTAGCTACTTTAGTATTTATAATAGTACTTTTTATATCCTTTACTAAATTATTAGTTCTCTTTCTTATATATAAGCAATATATAGTATTATACTTATAGTACTAGTAATAGTTAATAATTTATAAGAGCTATAAGAATATTATTTCTATACTTAGGGAATCTATATTTAAAGGATTACTCTTACTTTAAAGCATAGTCTTGCTTAGCTTAAGATTAATAATAATAATATAGAATCCTTATATATATATAAATATATTATAAGCTACTTTATTCTCTATATTAGCTTTTAAATAATTATTTATTTAGTATAGGCTATAGTTATATAAGCTATTATAGCCTTACTATTTATACTAATCCTAATAATTTATAATACTAAACTTCTTACTTAATATAATATTTTAAAAGAGTGTATATTAATAATAAAAGTAGAAAGCAGTAATATAAGGGTTTTATTATAATAAGCAGTATAATAAAGCCATTCTCTTTAGCTTAGTAATAGCTAGTTAGTAATTATACTAAGGCATATATTAATAAAGACTCTACTAATATAAATCTACTAAGCTAAATATAATAAATATACTAGGATACTTAAAGTTATAAGTATAAGCCTTAAGGTCTTACTTCTTTTTATTTTTAAATAAATATATATTATAAATAGAAACTGCATACTTTATAATTAAATTAATTAATACTTATACTTTAAAGTCCTTACTATATTTAAGTACTTAAATAAGTTATTCTTATATAAATAGTTAATACTTTTTATTATATTATTTTATAAAGAATCTAAATTATAAATATACTTATAACTATATTAATATATTAAAAGTAATAGAATAAAAGGTTAAGTAATATATAAAATGCTTATTATATTAGTATATTATATACTTAATATAATTCTTATAATTAATAGAGTATAATTAAAGTTTAATAAAGTTAGCTTTACTATTAGTAAAGAAGTGAAGAAATACTAAAGAGAGTAAGGCATAAGAGTAATTAAACTTATTAATAAGTATATATTATATATTTAAGAGCTATAGTTTGTATTATACTTATACTTAAAAGCTTATAGAAAGCTCTAAATTAGCTTTTAATTCTTTAGTAAGAATAGACTATAGAGTATTAAGCTTTATATCTTTAGCTAATAGGTCTAGTACTATAGCTTCATTCTCTAGGTCAGGCTCTGCTTTCTGATCTTTCTTAAGTCTAATATCTATAGCCTTTATCTAACTTTAGAGAATAATATTTAGAATATTACTATCTTAAGGTAATTAATTCAGTCTCTCTTTATTAATAATAATATATTAATAGCTAGGATAATAATAATAGAAGTAGTCTAATTATATAATAACTAGCTAGTAGTAAATATAGAATTAGTAAGTAAATTACTAACTAAGAATTATATAAGATGATATATTAATAAAATATAATAATATAATATTTAATTCTTATAGTAAAAGTAAGAGCTAATTATATACTAAGCTAATCTTATAAAGAAAGTAAACTATATACTTCTAATATTTATATTACTACCTTTATATAAGTATAATATTTTTATAAATATAAATATAAGTAATTAAAGACTTTTTAATAAGTATAAGTTAGAATAATTAGGCTTATATAAGGCTAAAGTTAAGCTAATTATCTATAAAGAAGAAATATACCTTATTAAAGCAGTATTTTTTATCTTTTTAATAATAATGTATATAAATACTATTATAATCAATCTTTATATAAAACTATAAAGTCCTTATATATAAAATATATAACTAATAAAGAAATATCTCCTTTAACTCTTATTAAATAAGACTATAAATAATATATTCAAAATCTTATGATTTTTAGCTTTATAATAGTATATAATATACCTCAGAAAGCCTATCTTCCTTATATTATAATTACAAAAGACATTTATAATAAGAACCTTTAATAAGGTTAGAGTTTAAGCATTAGATATACATCTAACGGTCTTAAAACTCAGGACACGTCTTACCCGGTTTTACTATAATAAATTGTCTAAATCCCCTATTAGATTGGACATATGACTAGACAGCAATCTCTCTATAAAGCTGGGGCTTTTCTCTAGCCAGTCTAGAAAGATTATTATTATCAATACATGCATTTCTTAACCAATCACTTCAAACTGACTACCTTTCTAATTGTCTTTTCCTGCTCTTTCTAAATCTTTAATCCCTTTTTCGATTGGTCAATTCCTTGACCCACAATCGCCGAGTTCCACCAATAACCTTCTACTACTTTCACTCCTTCCACTGCTATAGCCTTTATAAAAACTAACTCTCCGAATATTAACTATAAAACTATATTTAATTATTATCTAGCTTTATTTAGAATTTATAAAGGATTGCCTTATTATAACTAGTTAAAGTATAAGCCTTAAAATCTCTATTTTATACTAAGTCTTATATATAAAATACTACTAATTCTTTAAGTAGAATTATTATTAGACTCTAATACTATTATAATAGTCTTAATAATTAAGTTTACTTTTAAAATTATCTTAGCTACTCTTTTATACTAAGAGCAAGGCTATAATAACCACGCCTTAGCTATATAGAAGGCTATAGTAAGTAATAGTAAAGAAGGCTTCTATTTATAGAATTATTATTATTATTCTTATCTTTATTCTCTAGATTAGAATCATACTCTACTTTTAATTATTTAAAGTATTTTTATAATTAAATAAGTAAGAAGAGTAAGTTAAAATAGTCTTTAGTATTAATATTAGATTTAAAGAACTATCTTTTATTATTACCTTCTTTAGTTATACTATCCTTATTTTAAAACTAACTTAGTTATTATTAATCTTAACTTCTATTTATACTCTATAATTAGCTTAAACAATTTACTAAGACTATAGCATAAGGATACCTTTCTTAAGACCCTCAGACCTATTAAAGACACTAAGTTAAGATATTATAGGAATTAGTAATATAGTCTTCTCTATATAGCGTTATAAATAATAGTTATACTAGATAGTGGCTAGCTTAGCCCTTACCCCTGTAAGGGGCTGGCCTGTAAGTAGGTGCACTAAGGGACTAGCCGTGTATTGATTTATGAAAAGCTAAAGAGGAAGGAATCCTCCTTCGTAAGCCTGAAATAGGCCTAGCCTTAGATAGCTATAGAGGCAGTAAGATGTAGTAGAATATATACCTAAGCATTAGCTTATAATATCATCCCCCCTTTCTAATTCTTTATACTTGCCTTCCCCTTACTAAGTTCTTATGCCCTTTTGTAAGGGTTGGGGCAGCATGCCCAATCCGCACAAAGACCAATCGACCGTTAGAGCAAAAGATCAAGCGATTCCAGTAAGTTACGTTACTCAATCGTGCCGCACAACTGATAATAAGACTAGTCCTAGCCGAGGGCTCGCCGAGCCCTCGGCGCTAACTCTTACAATTAACCCCCCCTCTCTAGCAGCGCGTCCCGAGCTGCGTTCAGAGGCCACCTAGCATGACGCGCCCGTGCTTACGTAGGTGCTAGAGAGGCTAGCCAGCTTCTAAGCTAGTAAGAGAGGTACCACAGTTATCAACCCCCAGAGCTTAGCCTATCGCAGTCACAAGGTCACCTGACCTCCCGCACAGCTAGCCCTGCGAGCCTAGTACCTATCGCGGTCACAAGGATCTTTTCTAGGCTTCTATCCTGACCAGGGATTCGAACGCCCAACCTTCCGCACAGCACTAGACCCAACGCATACTGGAATATTGTAAGGGTTGGGGCGGCATGCCCAATCCGCATAAAGACCAATCGACCGTTAGAGCAAAAGATCAAGCGATTCCAGTAAGTTATATTACTCAATCGTGCCGCATAACTGATAATAAGACTAGTCCTAGCCGAGGGCTCGCCGAGCCCTCGCCGCTAACTCTTACACCTTTATTATAACTACTTTATATCAAACCTATAAGTATTTAAATATCTTATAATAAGTATTATATTATAAATACTAATAGGCTTTTTAGTATTTAAGTCAGACTTTTATAAGCTTATACTATTATTATAGTATACTTATTATAACTTTATTAGTCACTTAGTATACTAACTTACTTAATACTTTAAGGAGCTATAATGTATATATTTTCTATTACTTTGCTATTCTTGCTTTTGCTTAGGTAAGACTCTGGGCACTATCCGGCTTACTTTACTAGCTTTTTAGTCTATTATTAATCTGTCTACTGGCTATGGCCAGGTTACTAAGGGGTCGCTAAAAAGTAATAATGTGCGTATAAAGCTATTATAATCATCTAGTAATTGTAATTACTTATTCAGTCATTAGATAACTTCCTTACTAAAGTAGCTAGTTAAGGTAATAATCTTTATATTATTAGGCTATGAGTCTGCGCTAGCTTTATAAAGAGTTTGCTTAAACTTTATAAAGAATTTCAAAAGGCTCTTTTTTCCTTAATATAGCTCTTATAGCTACTAGCCTGCCTTCTTAGCCTTCTTAAGATTATTAAAAATTCAGCTAAGGTATTTTAATAGAGTTACTAGATTCTAGCTTCACTCTTCTTTAATATATTATATATAGGCTAGGACTATAGCTTAGATCTTAAGCTTTAGTAAACTATATATAAAATAGAACTGAATTCTAGTATTACTAATAGCGGTTCTATTAACCTAAAGCTTAGCCTATATTATAAGAACCTAAGCTTCTTATTTATTTATATTTCTATAAAATCATTTAAGCTCTAATAAGACTTACTAAGGTTATTATAACTATATCGCTTCCTAGAGTTAAGCTATTTACTCCTTTATTTTATTAATAGTACTAACCAGCTCTGCTTCTCGAGCTATTAGTTAACTGGTTCCTTAAGTAGCTATAATGACTTCATTATGCATTCAGCCTAAGGTTACTAAGTATTCGCTCTTTAATTATTTGTCTTAGGGTTAAGCTTTTTATAATATAAGGGGCTGGCCTGTAGGTAGGTGCGCTAAGGGACTAGCTATATATTAATTTATAAAAAGCTAAGGAGGAAGGAATCCTCCTTCGTGGGCCTGAAACGGGCCCAGCCTTAGATAGCTATAGAGGCAGTGAGATGTAGTAGAATATACACCCAGGCACCAGCCTGTAATAACCGCAGCCTTAGAAGGATTATCTTATAAGTCCTTCCCAGCCTTATAGAACCTAGTAGCTAAGTAAGAGTAATCTAAACTAGTTATACTGCTTTAGATAGTAAATAGGTTAGAATATAAAGCAATTAGATAGGCTGTTAGTTATATAAGAAGTAAGGGAGCTAGAGTATAGAAATACTATGTACTTTATTAAGTTAGTAGAATTAGAGTCCTTAGTACTATATGTAACTAGCTAATTAACTCTTTAAATAAACTCCTAGCTATATAAAGTTACTATAGCTTTAGTAGTGATATAGGCTGGGTTCTGGATCTCTTATTAAGAAGCAATAGGCCAGTATCTTTATTAGTTCTTTTTAGAGTAGATCTCTTAGCTAAGAAAGAATAAACAGCCAGGTTCCTTAATATTAGGACCGCACCTTTAGACTTAGCATACTTGATTAGGTTAGAGAGGCATATAAACTATACTAATAATATTAGTTACTTCAGAATTGCACTAGTCTTAGCATTCTAAGCAGGTTATAGTTTGATTAGCAGATTTCTTCCTATTAATAAAGTTACTTACTAGTTTAATTTAGTTATAAAATAGATAATAGACTCTAAAATCAGATCTAGGGCTTATATTACCCCTAGAATTAGAATCTATCCTCAGTTATATAATGCATTAAGATTAATAATAGAAGAAAGGTTGCTTAACTAAGTAAATAAAGATCGCTAAGCAAATTTAGTAATAGTAAATAAAGAAGTAAATAAAGAAGTAAATAAAGAAGTAAATAAAGAAGTAGTAATAGATAGGCAGATACTCACTTTTTCTAGAGCTGCTAACTAATCCAGCCTTCTTTAGTGACTAGTAATATAAAATTTGGACTAATCAGATTCTGAGAAACTTATTTATCCCTGTCTGCACTAAACCCTCATTATTCGGGAAAACTTAAGAACTAATGTAAAGTCAGCCTTCGGCTGAATAATAATATAGAGTTATAGTTATAAATATATTATTATACTAGAATAAGAATACGCTATTATAAATAAGAGAGTTATTTTATTAAATATAAGTATATGATTTTATTAGTATATATAACCTATTTCCTATATACCTTTTTTAGCTTAGCCGGTCGCTAATAAATCGGCTGGTCAACGGACCCCCCGTGAGGGACGAACGGGGGGTTGAGCTGAAGTGAAATGACGAGACCCCCCTAGTAGATGATATATGCAACCAGGGCGGATTTGTTACGGCCTGGTCCTCCGGAACGGCGATTGGCTTAAAAGAGCAGTTAGTGTACCCAATAGTTGCCGCAATAGCGATTATTGACCAATCTTTTGCCCTATGGTAGAGCGGTCTAGCACAACCGTTACAGGATTCTTCAGAGGCTGTCAGAAGCGGCGGACGGCCGGGAGGCTTCGGAGGAACATAAGATGATGATGATCTCTTAGTAGTACGTCGAACGGCCTCTCTATTCTCATCAATTTGGTCTGTAATAGCGCGTAATGAGGGTGGTGATGCAGTAGCTTTGGCAGCACTTCGTGTGTTTTCCGGCGTATTTGGATTGAGTGCAGCGAGCACCCGCCGTGTCAGATCGGCCCGATCTTTATCCGACGGGTTCCTCAGGACGAGGTTGGTAGGCGGCTTGCCCCACAATGCCAACGGGTACTGCTTTTCGGAGCATCCCGGCTTTGGGCCACGAAAGTACCGGGGCCCCTGTTCTTCTCCCTGCAGTGGGGCGTTGAACAAGTAACTGTGCAACTTGAGCTGGACATCCTATTCGCCGTGGGAGTTGCTCTTGCCTACGCCGCGGAGATGCGCACATTAGTTTTATTCAGATGTAGCCGAGGCAAGAGGCTGACCTTTTGAGAAAGTTAAATATACGGCGCCCTTCTACTCAGATGAGCTGCGTTCTAAATCTAAGTTACGAATCCTAAGCACATGCTCGTTATACTTAGTACTTGTTAATACTAATATCCCCCCAATCATATTGCTCTATCAACCACTCACAAGGGAATTTAGAGAAGCAGGAACAGATATGGGATCTGCGCAAAGGGCTGCGACTCTTCATGAGCTTGCATCTTTGATCTCAAGCATCAATCTATCAAGGCCAACTCGCGTCGCAATCGACGGGCGGACCGCATCTGGGAAGACTACGCTTGCCAATGAGCTTTCAGAGGTTCTCCTAGCCAAAGGAAGGGACGTTATTCGCACCTCAATCGACGGATTTCACAGGTCCAAGGTCGAACGCTATGCGCGCGGGCGTCACTCCGCTGAGGGTTATTACTACGATGCGCGTGATCTTCCTGCCATTAACGCGCTTCTCCTCTTCCCTTTGGGGCCGGATGGTGATCGACAATATCGCACGGCATCCTTTGATCTTGATAAGGACCATCCTATTGAACAACAACCGCGCCTCGCCTTACACGATGCTATACTCATTGTGGATGGCACCTTTCTCCAGCGGCCCGAACTGCGTGATGGTTGGGATTTAACGATTTTCGTTGAAACCTCGGAGCAGGTTTCGGACCAACGAGGTGTAGATCGGGATTCCTGCCGTTTGGGAGGACCAGAGGCCACGCGGCATCTTTATGCAACGCGATATCGGCCTGCTTTTCATATTTATGAAAATTTATGCCAGCCCGCTTCCATCGCCGATATAATTTTCAATAACGATAACTTTAATCGGCCTATGCTCAAGATTCGGGGTGATGGGCGGCTACCGCACTAGTAGGGCTTGTAGTTGACGAATTACACACTTTTCGACTCTCCATCGCGGTCCGTCGCGTCAGGCCGTGCTCGTTAACCCCGCCTCCCTAAGATGCCGTATTTGGGTCTGTTTGCACGGCCAGTTGTGTGTATTGTGGGTGGCTACAATTTGAATAGGAGGCCCTCTACGGTTGTATCCAATCTAGGCTATATTGGGAGGTCTCTTGCAGTGTGTATGTGCTTAATGATACCCGAAACCGTGTGATTTCACGAAAGCGACCACCAATTCTATTGCCCGCAATGGCTCTGATAGCTACCCGGGACGCTCCCAGGATCTTGAACGAGCGGCAATTCGCACCCACCCGTCTCATCCTTCAAGTAGGCAGCCTTAACTCAGGAGGCGGCTCGAATTAGCGACGAGACGGCCGCGAAATACGAGAAGACCAGCAACGCGAGCGGCGGAGCATCATCAGCTGACACAGAGTCATAGTATACAGAGAACATCAGGAAAAGCCGCCCCAACGGTGAAACCGAGAAGATGGTCCTCCGTAGGGTACTAGAAAAGCTGGGGGATCTGAAAGGCGCGGCGGCGAAACAACAGAACTTGATCTGGGACATGCAAAAACACACCGTGGAAACACAATGCTTCATAAGCTTACTAAGGAGAGGGCTTGTTTACTAGACGAGCAGAGAGACTCGGGGACCTAGGGCTTAAGTAGTAAAGCTGGCTTGGATGGAGGAGGGAGCTGGAAGGTGAAGATGGCCTTAGCTATTGGAAGTGATGATAGTGATGAGGACGACGACGCTGAGTTAAGTGTGCTCAACGGAAACGTTCTCATAGCGGACCAGCTATGGGCTATAGGCCTTGAACTCCGGTGAGTATACGGGCCCATTCTTATATTAATAGTACTATGCTGACTTCCTCTAGACACGGTCCTGTCATTCTTCCCAAGGAGAGATCAAAGGTAGATGTAGGGTTCGGGTTGAGGGAGTGGGCCTGTGTGGGACTTAGTAAAAAAAAAACAGGTTCAAAATAGAGAAAGAAATGTATAATAAATTAAGATTAGCAATATATACTAAGATAAGTAGATCAATTAATAGAATAAGATAACGTACTGAATAAGTGAGTGGGCCAAACAAGTGAGTGAGCCAAACATCCCTCAATCTCTCATCTTTTTAATTAATTAATTAATTCTTAACCACTAAAGATATCTTAATTAAATAAAAAGAGAAATATCCTTCTTACTCTCTAAGCCCTTTGAAATAACTTAAAATTAAGTATCTAAAGTGCTACAAAGATCTATAATATACATTATAATACCTTATATTACTAGTAGAAAGACATATTATTTTAATATATTACTATTCCTAAATCACATAGGCTATCTAATCTAAAAGAACAGATTATTATTTAATTTATTCTTAATTTAGATTTATAAGAGTTTCTTCTATAACTATATAGTATTAAAGAAATAGCTAACTAATTACTTACTAACATACTTAATAAGTATACGCTGTATGCAAGTATGCGCCGCACTTATAACAGTCATATCCCTGAGCTAATCTGTACAGAGTATAGAATAGGTTAAAGAGGGGTTCCTAAGGGATAGACCAGGGTCTATATTAGTAAAGCGGTTAGGTTATACTTACTAAGCAGTAGTTATAGTATTATATTAGATAATAGTTAATATATAATAATATATAGTAATTAGAATAGATTAGAGTAATTAAGTTATATTAATAGCTAAAGAGCTAGTATTCTAGTAATAGCTAGGTCCTTGGGTTTATATATTATATAATATGAGGTTTGATTATGTAAGGGTTAGTCTGTTAAGGTGTTATATAAGAGGTCTGAAGGTAAGTATAGAGTGGTGTGTAAGCGTTCACTTAGCGAGTGCTTAGCGAGCCCTCGCTAAAGAGCTAGTCTAGCCTATATTACATAGCCTCTTATCTAATAAGACTATAGCTCTATCAGCCCTAATTCTTATAATTATCTCCCTCTTTTTTAAGCTTTATCCTAAGGCATAATTCTTATACTTTTATTATTAATATAATAAAGTCATTATTTATCTATACATTTAATATATATTTACTATATACTATAGAGTATAAATAATAAGAATTATAAGTCTAGTATTTATTATTAGTCTAAGCATTTAACTAGTATTTACTAACTATATAGCCTCACTTTACTTAAATTATAGTATTTCTATTCTTTATATTACTTATAATTATTATTTTCCTTTCTTTAGCTTTATATAATTTTATATACTTATCTTCTTATTATATTCTTTCTTCCTTACTTATATATACTCTTTTATTATCTTCTCTCTCTTTTTTACTCTTTTTACTTATTAATTATTTTATATTTATTTATTAAGTATTTACTATAATATTATTTTTTATTATTATAGTAAAAGTTCTATTTAAATATAAATCTTAGACTAATACTAAGTATATATTTTTAAATAACTAGTTTTTAAAAATATTAAAAGATAAAGTTCTTTATTCTTATTATATAAAATAAAAATACTATTCTTTTAACTATACTTATATATATAGCTCTTTATCTTCTTAGTATACTATTTATAAAGTAGTAAAGTAAAAGTATAGTATAGTAAGTCTTTTTAAGTTTTTATTAAATATTTATTATATATTTAATATATTATTAAATTTTTATTAAACTTATCCTTATTATTTAATAGTATTAGAACTTCTTTTATTATTAGAATTAGTATAATTAAAGTAAGGATAATATAAATATTTTTAATACTCTTAAGTATTAGAAGATCTATTAATTTATAAAGGCTATTATTATTATTTAATACTATATTTTTACTTTTATTAAGAACTTAATAAATACTTATTCTATAAATAATAATTATTCTTTTTTAATATATTAAAAAGCTTTATACTTTATATAATTTATAAAGTTATAAACTGATTTTATTATATATTTCTTTTTTACTTTTATATATCTAAACTAATATATATTTAGTTAAATCTATTATTTAATATCTTTAAAAAAGAGCTATTTAAGTATTCTAAGTCTATTACTTCTTTTTATTACTATAAGCCTACTTAGGCTATTGCTCTTTATTCTACACTCACTTGCTTTATAATTACTAAAGAGATACTTATATACTTTATACTTATTAAAAGATCTTTAGTTAAATACTCTAAAGATATTAATAATAATATTAAAATAGCTATTAAAAAGTATTATAAGAATCCTACTCTTAAAGTATTTATCTTATTTTCTAGCACTCTTTCTATTTATTATAATACTATTAGCACTCTCTCTATTATTAAGCTACTAACTCCTTATTAACTATACTATGCTTACTTACTATTTCTTATTATTAAGTCTTCCTTCATTTATAATAATAAAAGTAAAGTATCTCTTTATACTAAAGTAAAAGCAGTTATAGCCTAAGCTAAGGCTATTATTATAACTACTCTCTTTTTACTTACTATGCTTTTAGTAAATATAAATAATAATTTTTATCCTTATTATAGCTATTAAGTAAAGAAGTCTTATAATTAAGTATTATCTTTAGTTTTATAGCTCTAGTTTTAGTTTATAGTTTTAGTCTATAGTTACTTTAGTTTAAGTATTAATTAGCCTTATTAAGTACTTAGTTTATTTTAAATAATACTGATTATTTAATAAGCTATTAATATACTTTTAGTATATCTTTAATTATTTATTATTTTATTTCTTATAATTATATTTCTTCTATTTATAATATTAATAAATAGCTTTTTATATATTTTTTAAGTATTAGAATAGTTCTTAAGTATTATATTCTATTAGCTAACCTGCTTATTTAATTAAGTAGAATATATCTTCTCTAGTCTTTTTATTTAAAATAATCTCTTCTATTTCTTACTTATTTTCCTCTTCTTCTAAATTTAAAAAGTCTACTAAGTAGTTACTATACTTTTAATAAGCTTCTGACTATAGTTCTAAAAGCATTATAAAGAATATATTATATATTTAATAGTATTATTATAGTAAGTATATTTAATATACTTACTTTTTAACTTACTTTATAATAATAACTTTAATATACTTAAGTATTAGTTTTTTATTTTTAAATTAGAAGTTATATATAAATAATCCTATAATTTATCCTTTATAATATTCTTATTTAATATATCTCTTATTATAAGCTTTTATTTATACTTTTATTACTTAAGTCTAATTCTCTTAAGCTTTAGTATATACTTACTAAATATTCTTTATATATTTAATAATATTTTATACTTATATTTTTAAGTATTCTAAAGTATAGCTTACTATTCTTAAATAATAGCTATATAATGCTTATATTAAAGAAACTTTTATTATATTATACTAGCTATTATTATATATAAACTCAGCTTTTACTAGCTATACTATCTATCTTTTTAATGCATTTTCTATAAAGATATAAAGGTATTTCTTAAGTAATTAGTTTATTCTTTTAGTTTACTTATCTATTTATAAATAGTATATAGTAAATAGTTAGTAATAAGTCGCCTATTCTCTTATTAAATTAGCTTAGAATTAACTTATAAATAGCTTATCTTTATTATTAATAATGCTTTTAAATATATTAAATTTATATTTAACTTATTTATATAATACTTATATAAGTTATATAATAGTTATTATCTTTTTATATAGAATAAAGATTATATACTTAGTTATATAATATACTATAATTAAAATAGTATTATATTACTTACTATTTACTTAAGTACTATTTAGTAGCCTAATAATAAAGTCTATAAAAATTTCTTAGAAGGGATTTACTAGCATTAGTAATAGCTATAGCTTCTTATATAGCCTATGTCTAAGTATAAACACACTATAGCATTTCTTACATCTAGTAATATAATCTGCAATATCCTTACTAATTCAGTTCTAATAGAATTTTCTATTAATCAATTCTAGCGTCTTAGCTTTTCTTATATGCCCAGCTCTTAGGTCATTATAATAGCATTAAAGGATTTCTATCCTTAATATCTCTTCTATAGGAATGACGAGTCTGCTCTTATAGAATAAAGTGCTATTTTTATTATAATAATAGGTTCCTATCTTCCTAGCTATTTACTAAACCCTTACTAATTATTATTAATAGAAATAATCATTAGCCTATAGTCTTTAGACTAATTTTTCTAACTTTATTAATAGTTATAATAAAAATGCTATTTTACTTATTATAAGCTCCTTTATAATTAGATATAGGATGTATTACTCTAGATTAATAACCCCAGCTTTAGATAAGTCCTCCTAGCTTCTATAAGTAGCTAGCTCTCACTAAGCAGTCTCTATATATTCATTAGTCTTTTAGCTCGCTATTCTAGCTCTTATAACTATAGAGATTAACACTATATACATCTAATCTTCTTCAGTTTTATTATACTAATTCTAATTATAAGATAAGGGTACTTACTACTTAACTCAACTTATAAAGCCTCTTAGGCTTATCCATACTACTTAAATATATACTTTTATAACCTTTATTTATTCTTTAAGGTTACTAATTATTTAGTAAATATTTAGTAAAAGCTCTTTAATAAAGTTCAGCTTATTAGCTAAGGTTAGGAGTATATTATTATATATTATCTCCCTCTTTATATAATCAGGTCTATAGGACAGTCTATTAGCTAGATTGTACTTTCTCAGTCTATATTTAATATTAAAGTCAAAGGGTGCTAATCTATATACTTACTTAGCTAGCCTGCCTCTTAGGTCTTTAGCTAATGCTTTAATCACTCCTTTAAGAGCTATGTAATCTATTAAAAGGAGGAATTTCTTAGAGAGTCCTAGTAAGTAGTAACTCTAGTTCTTAAGGCTCTTAATAATAGCCAGAAGTTCTTACTAGCTAATACTCTAGCATTACTCAATATCTATCAGTTTCTAAAACCAATATATGACTAGTCTTTATTATTCTTTATATAATTAGGTCAAAATGCTAAAGACTGCCTTTAGAAAGGCATCTATCTCTACCCTAGTTCTTCTTACTAGGTCCTAGTATTAGAGAATGCTTATTAAATAGAAGGCAGATCTTAGCATTTAGAATACTATATCTTAATCTTCTCCTTATACAAAGGGTTTCTTATTCTCTATAGTCTTTAATAGCTCTATTAGTAGCGCCATTTAGTAAGAGTATTCTAAAATGAACTTCCTATAGAAGTTATAGAATCCTAGAAAGACCTATACATCTTTAACACTCTCTAGCGCCTACTACTTAGCAATCGCTCATATTTTGCTTAGCTCTATCTTTAGTCTTTCTTAAGTAATTATATACCTAAGGAATTCGACCTCCTTTTAATAGAAGGCGCACTTTAGTAGCTTTATATAGAGCTAGAAGGTTTTTAACCTTTAGAAGACCTCTTTTAAATCCTTAGTATATTATTCTTATATTTATAAATATATTATAATATTATTTAAGTATATTATATAATGGGTATTAAGTAATCTAATAAGTACTTAGTTAATATATGCTTAGAAAGTAGTAAGTGCATTAATTAGTCTAAAGAGCATAACTATATATTTAAAGTAACTATATCTTATATAGAATGCTATCTTTTACTAGTCTTCTTTCTTAATTTAAATATAGTAATAAGCATTATAAATATTAATTTTAAAGATCTATTTCATTTTAATAAGTCTATTAAGTAATTCATTAATTAGTAATAAAGGATAATAGTTCTTAATAGTAATTATATTTAACCTATAATAATTAATATATATCTTAATATTTCTATTCTTTTTAAGAATAAATAGGACTAGAGCTCCTACTTTACTAATTAAGCTATTTATTTAATTAATCTCTATATTCTTAGTAAGGTAATTATAAATAATCTTTACTTACTTCTTATTAGTAGAGTATATTATCCTTAAAAGAGGCTCTTTACTTTCTATTAGTTTAATAGAGTATTCTACTCCTTCTAAGAGTAGTAACTTCTTTACTTTAGCTTTACTAAAGATCTCTTATTCTGACTTAAGTTCAGGTAATAGTATACTAATCCCTTTATTATCCTCTTCTCTAAGGGTAAGTAGTGGCCACTTATTTAGTACTAATATACTATATATATATATAATATATGCCTTTTTACTATTTATAATAAGGTCTTTTATAAAAGAGTTAGGATCTTATTTTAAGACTGCTTTATAATACTATATATTTATATATATATTAATTATAATACCTTTCTAGCCTATAGTCTTTCTTATTAGTAGTAAGTCGCTTATTCTTTTAGGTCAGTTCTATAAGGCTTCTATAAATAAATATCTTATTTTCTTTACTAACCCTTAGTAGTTAAAGAAGAAGAATATTATCTAATATACCTATAATATAGGATAAGTAGTCCTATTAAAGCTTACTAGCTTTAAGGCTCGCCAATCTAACATAGGTTTAAGGCCTAGTTTTTATACTAGCTTCTTGCTAATTAGACTAACTTCTATAGCTATATCTATATTTACTTTAACCTTATATTCATTATATACTTAAAGAATGATCGCTCATCCTTAGGCAATTAGACTGATTAATATAAGATATAGTTTTAGTATAGGGGTTATATCTTTAGACCCTATACTTAGTCGTTTTCTAATGAATTAATCTCTTTAACTTTTATACTAAATTATTATATTATTATAGTTTTCTAATAGCCTCTTTAATTCTATTTACTAAAAGCTCTCTTAGTTACTATACACTTACTAGCAAAATGGCCCCTCTTATTATAGTTATAGTACTGAATGTAGAAATTATCTTTTAGCTTTACTAAGTACTTATTATACTCTTATTAACTGCTTAATCTTAAGTAGTTAGAGTGGCTGCTTCTTCTTTTACTTTTTATTAAGTTTCCTTATCTTTGCGGGGTATAGGGTCTGCTTTATAATGTATATATTAGGGTCTTTAGTATATGTCTTTTTTATAGCCTTTCTTGCTTATTACTAGAGTAGTTTCTCTTCTTACTTTAGCTTAAGAGTGTGTCCTTATATTAGCTATAGGGTTACTATAGTCATTATACTTCTAATATAAGTTCTCTAGCTCGTAAAATATTAACCTATATCTTTTAAATATCTCTTTTAATCCTGTTTTAGAGTCTGTAGTAGTATTATAATATAAGTATCTTATCTTCTTCTAAGTCCTTTATCTTTAATAAGGAATGTAAGGATCTCTATATATTAAAGTATTCTATTAGTAACTAGTTAGAGAGCTACTAGAGAGCTATAAGCTCCTTATATAATTTAACCGCCCTCTATTTAGGGTCTATATAAAGCTTCTTTAGAAAGGCTATAAATTAGTCCTATATAGAGTGCGCGAAGTTCCTTAAGTAATCTCTTTACTAAGTTTATAATAGTAAAGAGAGTTTAGTTATAGACTAGAGGATCTTCTAATATATTCTAATAAATACTTAAAGATTATTTACTATCTTTACTACTTCTATCTAATTATTAATTTAGACTCTATTAACCCCTTTAGTTAATATTATATAAGGATAGTATAGTAATCTATTATATTCTTTAGGGTCTTTCTTATCTAAGCCTTTAGTAAGTTACTCTAATAGTTTCTTTTAGAAATATTAGTTTTATTCTTACTATTATATTATAATATAAAAGAGTAATTATATTTTATTACTATTATTCTTAAAACCTAATTATAGACTTCTTAATAACTGCTTAATTACTAGTTATTAAACTATAAGTAATAGCAATTCTTTATAAAAGCTATCTTTATAAGGTATATAAAGTAGCCTTACTTTAGTTTCTTCTTAGATTAAGCAATCGATCAGATCGTATTCTAATTAGAATCCTTCGTTATCTGCGGTTAGCAGTTCGAGGTTTTTCCTAGCTTCGTTTTATACGGGGTTTTAAGTAAATAGTCCTATATTCATTCGCGGTTCGCTCGTCGCTCGCTTAGTAACGCCTGGGTTCAGTAGTGTGTTCCTTTTCATCTTATATAATGCATTAATAATCCGCTAGGATGTAGAAGTGAACGAATTATAAGGGTTGGTCTGTTAAGGTGTTACATAAGAGATCTAAAGGTAGGTATAGGGTGGTGTGTAAGCATTCACTTAGTGAGTGCTTAGCGAGCCCTTGCTGAAGAGCTAGTCTAGCTTATATCACGTGGCCTCTTATCTGATAAGACCATAGCTCCATTGGCCCTAACTCTTATAGAACTTTTCACTTTAAAGTATAATTTTTAAAAAATTCTTAAAAATTAAATTTAAGCTAAAAATTACTAAAAACTAGGAGTTATATTTATTAAGTAAGAATATATAAGATATAAATTTCTAGAATTTTATATATTTTTATTTTTTAACTTATTAAGAAAAAGTCTATTCGCACTATATAGCTTACTATATCTAGCTTAATAAGCTAGTTAAAATTATAAAGAAAATATATTTACTATATTAAAATATACTAAGCTAAAAAAATAAAGCTTATATAAGTCTAATAATTTTATTACTGGTTTTAGGTTGTTTAGAGTAGGTTATTTTTTACTGTATAGTGCACTGTTGCACTCGCTTGTTTGTTGCACTCGCTTATTATATACATTAGTTTAAAAACTAAAATAGGTTATAGTTATTTAAATAATTAATATAAAAGGCTAAGTAATTTAACTATTTATTATAATTATAAGTTAATATTACTTTACTAATTAGTATTAAAAAAGTAACCTCTTAAGTAATTAAGCTATTATAATACTTTAAAATAGCTAGACTGATAATAAAATAGATCTTAAGTAGCTTAAGAACTTTAATTAGTATATAAAGGATTAATTAACTAGTTACTATTATCTTCTAATCTATTACAGCCTGAATACAGGCTAGGTAGTCTAAAGTAATAGTAATACAAACCCACTCATACTACTAGTTAGTAAGCAGTATATTATAGCTAATAATTTAATCTCTTTATATATAAGTTAAATAGGACCTATTTAATTTAAATTAACCATTATTAATATACCCATTAAATAATATTTAATTAAGTTTATTTAATCTATATAATTACTATAATATATAATTACTTAAAAAGTGTATATTTAGTATAAGTAGCTCCTTAGCTATTAATAATACTTAGTTATATTAAGTACTTTAGACTCTATTATTACTAGATATACCTGACTTTATTTTATATATAATATGCTTAATTTATTATTATATAAACTTATAGATTAAGTTTTTAGTATACTCTAGGCTTATAAGTCCAGAGCAGTGTACTAACTATTATAATTATTATTTAATATTAATAAAGAATAAATAATATAAGTTATAAATAATACAACTATTATTAATATATAAAAGAATTAAAAATAATAAAAAAATATAATAAAGAAAGATTTAAAAGAGAAAGGATAAGAGCCTATTTATAATTAAGTTAATTAATTAATTAAGTCTTTTATTTTATAATAATTTAAGGAATATAAATATATAATATAGAAATATAGTAATAAAAAATATAGTAATATAAAAATAAAAGTCCGAATAGCGGTTTTAATAGCAGTAAGTAATTAAAATAATAACTTTATAATATATATATATATATTATATAGCTTCTGCTTAAGCTCCTGCCTCTTAAGGTTAGGGAGGTATAGCTGTTCCTAACTTCCCAGTACGGTCTAGCCTAGCGAGAGCTTGGCGAGCCCTCCCCGATTCAGTTACGAAAGACCCCCTAGTCTCACGTGGCCACCCTGCGCCTAGGTGTTCTAACATAGTCCAATTCAACAGAAGTCAACTCTCGCAATCCTTCCTTTACTGCGATGTTAGTACCCGATGGGCACCAGCTGCTGTAGCAGCCAAATTTGGTAGGCCTGCAAAAATTTCCACGCTAGTGCTTACAGCCGCTAGTCAGGAAGAATTTTTACAGGAGAGAGTTGCCAGGTAAACTGATGAAACTGGTAGACGTGATTATTAGTAGCTGGCATCGTGATAGCTTATCGATAACAGTCTGGTGTTATTATTAGTATGCTAAAGTTCCTGCAATCCCCCTTGATTCTGCGGTATCTTGAAAGGGGTTGGGTAAATCTAATCTAATTGGTGTCCGTACGATGGCAGAGGTTTGCTCCGTCCGCTTCGCATCTCACAAAATGACGTAATGGGAACCGTTTCCGAGATGTGACAGGCTAGTCTGCATTTGTATTTTCTCTATCGGGCTCTGATTGGTTAATTGAGCCTAGTTGTAGATTCCCTGCAACGTTGGAGACAGGTCTGTGAACCCAAAATTACACTATGCCCGAAGAGGTGATGCCTTCACCTCGTCCTCTTGGTTGAGCTTGGTGGGTAACCATTGTGATGGTGGTTGTGGAGGATGAGCTTAATAGCATTTAAACTTGAGAATATCCCCTCGATGAGAGAGTGCACCTGTTCTCGTTTTTTTTTGGCGTAAATAATCATCTTTTTCCTTGCAGACGTTTTATCACTGCTTCAATCCATCTCTTCCTTTTTCTCTACCCATATCTATTTCCACTACCTTCGATAGAGACCGCTTCCAGAATGGCATATCTACCACAGATGACTCCACAATGTCCGGCCACAAGCCCTTGCTTCTCGCCTTATCTGGCTGGAGGGGCCAACTCTACAGTGCCCTTGGAGCTCCTCTACGGATTGGTAAGCTACTCCAGCTGCTCCAGCCCAATATTACAAATCGCAGCTAACCGAATTATGGAAGGATGAATATGCGGGCTATCAAGAGCTCAATCTGAGTGCCATGATGATGGCGTCTAGTGGTGGCGGACTGGTGGCAAGCCCCACAGCTCCGCCAATAACTCCGCCAATAACTCCGCCAATGGATGTCATCCAGAACAACGGTATCAAGAATGTACGGACCTTGTCCGTTTGTCGAGGGCCCCATGTCTCCACATGCTAACCCCTGAGAACAGGTCAGACACCGCACGCAAAACAGGGAGGCCCGACGCCGATTCCGCGAGTGCAAGGAACAGCGGCAGCAGACGCTGCAGCAGAAGGTCGACGACATTCGCTTGATGTACCTGGCGCTCAGTGAGGAACACGCCAAGAGCACCATCGAAGTCGCCCGGCTCCAACAGGAGAATAATACGCTGCGATCCGAGGTCAAGGACCTCCACCGACAATGGCGCCTGACGCAAACCGTCCTGCAATGGTCTCAACAAAGCTCGCAGTCACCGCTCAGCGCCGGAGGGGATGCAGGGCTCTTTGGCTACGCCCCATACTGTTTGGGGGACTTAACCGATGATCCCTCGCCCTACCACAGCCCTAGTTAGCTCCTGGCCTCGTCTACTGGTGTCTTCGGGGTTTCTTGCCGTGGGTAAGCAGCGTTAGCCCATCTCAGGTCGGATTGTTTTCTGACGCCAGTCCCCCTAGCGCAGCGCAGCTTGACAACTTCGGAAACAGCGTGGGTAATGCGGTGACTGTTGCTCGAGGCGTTACTGTTTTTGGAGTCGAAGGCGCCCACGGAAAAACTTTTCACGATACGATGCAGCCATGGGAGAAGGACTGCGCACGGCACGACGCAGCCCACGCCCACACGCCGTCTCTACTGATACTGGACAAGACGAGAGAACGTCTGCTGCTTTGTCCTCCTGCCCTTTCCTCCTGCTATTCCCAGCATCGTGTCGAGTACCACTAGAACTAACTTGGGTGGCTGCCACACCCAGGCACCCATGCCCATCCATATATTGGCCGCTCCCCCTCAACCCCTCGTTCTTTGTCATCTTCGGGCATGAGCATGAGCTGCACGCTTCGTCTGAATAGGCGCCTGTCCTTATCACGCGATGGACTCATTGATAGACCTCCAATGTCTCAAAATCTCTCATTTCCCCTCTTCTGGCCGGGCACCGCTGTCCTGAGGAATCAAGCACAATCACCACACTCCCGTGCCTCACAGTGATGTCACGGTCACCAAGTTCATTAACCAGCCCGTCATTGGGTTGGTCCCCCCAATCCGAGACCCCGTCTGTGGGCTCGCACGACTCTTCTCCACCCACGGCCCAGATTTTACCTTGCAGAACCGCCCGGCCTAGCGACCGACCAAAGCAAAAACCAGCCTTCCTATTCATTGACTCCCAGGCTGATAACGCAAAGAGCTCTACGGTTAGCAAGCAAAAACAAGCCTTTCTTCTGAGAAAGTACCACCAAGAGAAGAAGCAAGCCTCCATCGACCGCTTGAAGGCTCCAAAATCATCTTCAAAGCCGTATCCACGGCTAGGATACCCCAATTCCAACTTCCCTACGACGGAAAATGACAAGGAGGGCCAGGAATCACAGAACCTGCATGCGTACCCAAAAAGGGGCGTTACGAGGTCCGAAATGTGGTCATTGAAGGCATATCTGAGCCAGGGCTATGCGGACCCCTTCTCTTCCTACGCAGTGCATATGACGGACTCTATGAACATGTACTTCCATCACTGTGCGTGGGCAACTCAATCCTTCTATCTTCATCCTTCTCGCACCAAAAAGGAAGGGCATCAACTAATTCAAAGAGCAGTTAGGATTCATACCATTGCGTCCTGTTATCCCTTAGACTCGACACGGATGAGCATCTGGTGGTGGCAGAAGGCAATCGCCCTACCGGCATTACTCCAGGCCCTCCTTTTCCTTACCGCAGGGCACCATGCAACACTTGAATCCAACAACGGAGTTTCTTCTCTAACAATCCGAAAGACCATGAATGATTCTCTTCATCTCCGAAGCAATACCCTCAAAACTCTGAATAATCTCCTGCAAGACCCTGCCAAGGCCGTGGCGGAGTCGACAACCCTGATCGTTGCCTCCCTCGTGGCTATTGAGGTATGTATCTATTCGCTCCCCTTTTACAGCTATTGGACCCTTTTCGTTGCTAATTTATTCAATTATAGGCTGTTGATGCCAACTTTGAGGCTCTCCAAGCCCACCAGAGAGGACTGAAGAGACTTATCGATTTGATGGGTGGCCTTGACGCCTTAGACCACATGACCCTCTCCAAAATCTATCAGTACGCCCGTCCACCTTTACTTTTTTTTTTTTTTAAGTCGGTATTCACTAACTATCCTCAGGAGCGATGTCAAGAGCGCCGCTCTTATGAACTCACGACCAGCCTTCCCCATGTCGGCCAAATTCCGAAGCGAAATTCTCCAGGAATCCAAGGTGTTCCAACCTGGTCATCGCTTTAAGATCCCCCCAGCTTTAGCCCCTCTCGGAGCGCGCTTCACCGGCGCTCTTTGGTATGAAGACCTACATCCGACTATGCAAACATTTATCGAGGTGTTCCGACGCCTTATTCTCTATTACGAAATCGCAATGATGCAACCCAAAGTCGTGATGCCAACAGATAACGACCTCTTCCTCGTTCTCGAGCATCAGCTCCTTTCTATCAGCTACACACCAGAAGGAGACGATCTCAACGAGCCACTCCGTCTCTCCCTCTTGATATACCTAAACCTACGGGTCTGGCACTTCCAAGCCTTCCCATTCATGCAATACATGGTGGAGGCTCTAAAGCGAAGCTTGGCTCCTAAGCTCCATCGCTTCCAGACCGTCGCTCCGGATCTTTCGTTCTGGGTTTTGTTTATCGGAGGCATGGCATCCCAGGGATATACTACCCATCCCTGGTTTGTTACCAGACTAACAGAGACGACGCAAAGTCTGGAGGTAGAGGAATGGACAAAGGCGCGGGTGATACTAGGGGAATATTTCTATACCGATCAACCTGGGGAAACGGGGGCGGAGGATTTGTGGAACGAGGTGCTTGTAGCGGGATCTTATTCCTACATCGCACCTAAGCCCACCATGCAGATAGTCAGGATATGATTGTATGAATTGCGTTGTTCAGAATCTAGCTATAGCAGAGGATTGGGATGTGTGTCTGGTAACGCTGAAGGGCCATCGCTACCGAGTTCAGCCAGTGGCCTTCTCGCCCGATGGCGAGCGCCTGCATCATCGTCATGGGATAAGACCATCAAGGTCTGGGATGCCGCGACCGGCCACTGCCAGACGACGCTTGACATCGGTACCTATCTCCATAGGAATCATTTCAACGAGACTGGCGCTCGTCTTCTTACAGCTGCTGGCACTTTCGACCTGAGCGTGCCCTAGCCACCCGCTACAGTGCGTGCATCCGGTCCTCTGCATCACCTACGTCAACATCAAGGCTATGCCGTCAGTGTCGATGATCGATTGGTCACGCATTAAGGCCGGAACCTGCTCTGGTTCCCATCAGAGTACCGTCTACGGAAGTCGGTGGTCGCGGCATCGACTGTCGGCGTCGGCTGTGGTGCGGCAGCTGTAGAAGCCATTTGGGTGTGGAAGAAACCAGGCAATTGGAATGGAAGTAAGTGAACTAGAGTGGCGACTGCAGCATTGGACGCCACAGCTATTGCTATATCGGAATGACATACTAGGTGCGGACTTGATCATATATGTCACATCTAGTGATGGGGATCTAAGATGAAAGCTCTTGATTTTCTATCTAATGATGGTCTTTAGGACAGTCTTTGATAGATGACAATGCTAGAAGCTATTGTTTCAAATTACATGCCATTTCGTATGATCTTATTACTCTCCTCCCTACTGGCCCGTGACCACTACCACTACTGAACGGTTCAGCAGCACCACCTATGCCTCAGAACTTTGCTCCATGCCAGCCGTGCTGACCTCGGCAGGCCACCTTCTTCAGGACTGAAAGTGGGACCTGTCCTATTTTTAGGGCCGGACAACATGCGGGAAGAGTATAGGGCAATGCAGTGCGGGCAAGCGATTAGGCAGAGATTATAAAGAGGAAGTTAAAAGTATCTCTTAGGCTCTTTAAGTTTTAAGAATCTTTAGTAATTATTAATTTACTATTATTTAAGAGGGGACCCCGCGCCAATCGAAGAGCCATACTGCGCCACTATGCCAATCAAGTGAACGGCATGGACCGGTGTGTCTAGAGGGAATAATAATGGCCAAACGAGAATGCACCATCATTGACCGATATAAGGGTCAAAGAGAAGAAATAATGTGTTTATCATCGAAGGAACGGGCCATGAGAGAGCAAGATCCGCCGAACCGTGTACGATCTGGACCGGCAGCATGCCGAAGAAAGAGCCCACAGTCTTTCATTTGTTTCTTCCTTTCTTCTTGCTTTTATTTCCCCTTCGTTTCCTTCATTGCAAGACTTCGTCTTGCTTGCTTCTTGCTTCTGTGATCTCCCCGTCCATAATACCGTCACAATATGCCTCACCAAGGAATGAAAACCTCCCCGCTCCCTTTGGGCGCAAAACGAAAGGCACGCGCGCACCCACGAGGACAGCAATTACATCGCCAGAGGCTGTAGTAACAGGTCCCATTCCTACATATCCCTCCTTTGACAAGTAGGGCCGCTTGTTTCTCATCTCCGCTACCCTAGCTCTGTACCTAGTACAAGCATCCTCATCTTCCTGTCCCTGCTGGAAAAGCGCTTCAGCCTCTGCCAAAGTGGACAGTGCCTTTACTTGTTCGTATGCTTCGCAGTCGTGGGAGAGCTTTTGGTACCCTTTGAAAGATGAAGAAGTGGCCCGACACAGGTCGTGTGTGCTCAATCGCTCGACATCACCGACCGGAATACGCCAGAAACCTTCCGCTCTCCGCCGTGGAGTCTTGTAGATTTTGTTGTTCCTAGCCGCAGAGATCATGCAGAGCGACCTGATTTGAGAGAAGTACGTGAGATATAGCACATGATCGAAATTTTGCCCTTCGGCAGGGTAAGTCCATGGACCACACACTTGCTCGATTTCATCGACGAGGTATCCTTCAACTCCAAGAATACTTTCGTCATGGGTGTGGATTAGGGATGGCTGTTCGCTCCGGGACGCATCAAAGAGAGGCAGCTCAGTTGGATCAGGGCCGAGACTGCAAAACGATGGCTGAATATTTCCGGACCAGTCTGGAACCCACGAAGGGAGGCTTCCGAGCTTTTTCGGGTATTGAGAGAGACAAAGCAAGTCTAACTCTCCGTCTTGTATAATCGCTCTGGCGGTTCTGGTGTAGATTTTCTCCACGGTTGTGGCTCCATAGTCGGGCTTGATCACCAACTTCTGCGTGTCGGTGGCCAATGCAGCCAAACCGAAGATCCTATCTCGAGGGTCGGTTGCTTGCATCACCTTGTTGCCGACGTAAACCCTATTGAGAAGCTTAAAGAAAGTGTCGCCTGTTCCGCCATCGCACTCGAACTTGCGCCGTCTTTTTCTCGCAGCAAATAATGCTGCAGTGGGGTCCTCGGCGAGCACAGCTCTCATGTCTTGCATTCGCTCCGGCGAAATATGAGTATATGCCACGTAGAAGTGGAAGATCTGGAGGGCGAGCATGACCAGGTCAACCGGGGTCCTCTTGTTTCCGCACACAAACGCCGAACGACTTCCAAGACAAAGCTCCTGCACCACCCAAACCCGCGAAAACCATGGCCGCTTGTACCACGCATGCATTGCCTTTAAGTCGAAAAAGGGGCCATAGGTCTGACACATATTATGAAACTCCATCGTTTTCAGGTCGGTTGGGTCTGCTTTTGTGATGATCTGCTGGTACTCTGGAAAACGCTCCTTTGTCAGGTAGTTGTCCAGGCCCCAGGCTTGCGCCTTTCCTCCCACCCAATTCCAAACGTCCATCAAGGAATCGGACCCCTCGGCTGACGGGCCAACCCAGACCAACACTTCCTTCGCTTGACGATAGATCTGACCCATCAACGGCACTTGCTCATTTTTCTCCCGGGCATCATCCTGGTTGATACACATCTGGTCTATCCAGAGCGTTATGGTCCTGTCCGCGTGGCGGATATGCTGCAAACATGTAGCAAGCGACGGAGTGATGAAGAATTCGTGGCTGGATAGTTCAAGGTGATGTGTTCGGTCGGGTGGGCCCCATGTATAGGAGAGTGCCGTGTAGGGGGGCAAAGACATAAGTGGAACAGAATAGATATGGCATCGGAGCGGGGGGGGCAGGTGGGTAGGTCCCATCGCCGAAGTGAAATCCGTGGACGAAGGGTAAAGGTCTATGAGACGAATGAAGGTTGATGGAGACGGGAGCGGGGAGCAGTCGTAAGTAAACCGTGACATCTTGGACCCACGTGCTGAAGGAAGTCGTCGACTGAGAGTTGCTAGAAGACTGCTAGCCATCGAGAAGAATTCCTTTTCGTTGATCTTGGAGCTGCTGAACTTCTAGGCATTTGCTGGACTTAATCAAAGGAGAAGCGACAGTGACTTGAAATCAGTCAAGTGCCGCCGTCTGTTTTACGCGCAGAGAGCGGGGGTGAAATGATGTCAATGACTGACTGTCTGGGAGGTGTTCAGCTTTTCATTTCAGCCTTCGCGGCTGCATCTAAAAGGACCGTGGGATCCGCGTCATGCGCTGCACCTTCCAGGGCCGCCCACAGCTTGCATCCTGAGGCCTCACGCCAAGGCACCCGAACTGGTTGTCTTGGGCCTTCGCCGCCGCCATATTGATAGATGCAAGCTTGAAATATCAGCTCCAGGCCTCAGATGTAGTCGGGAGGCGGCCTAATTGGTCCTCCACCATCTACATGTGAGCGTCGAGACTCTTTTTATTGGCAATAGCGCAGCCACGCTGAGCAGAGAAATGCAGGCGCAACATCCAAGAATGGCTAGGATCGGCGGATGAGGCTGTCCGGCAATTCGTTTTAGACCAGCATTGCGCGATATGCCGACGACGATACTGGGGTCCTCGCAATAGTCCCCGCTTGTGGCAATCCAGTCACAGCAGGTAGTGACCTAATCGTAATCATCGTTCTTGCAGCAACCTATCTCTTAGAGTGCGGTAAGCCTCCAGCCAGGGATCAAACATGGGGGTCTAGCCAGCCAGAGAACAGAAAATTAAAGGTACATTAATTCTCACCTATTTTGGCTGATGTCGTAAGTCACAGCGATCGCCTGGTCTACATCAAAGCTACATAATACTCTGTGTTGATTCTCCCTATCATTAAAGCATCTATATGTACTTCGGCTGCGGCATGGGTCACGTGGGGCTGAATTGGAGGTGGAGGATTACCGCACTCAAAGGGATAGCGTAGATGTTGGTGCTGAATTTGCACGTAGACCCTATCGAGTATCTATACGCAGAAGTTCCATCTTTAAACCCACAAAGTTTGGGGGCCGCAGTCGTTTCTTCTTGAGAACATATGCCTTAAGGAACTTATTCCGAAAGGTTCTTCCTTCCGTGCCCTCCTGGCGGTTAAAAATTAAGCTCGGGCTACTGAATGGTTCGTGCGAGATGCCTGCACCACAAACCCTTCACTACAATCCCCGCGCCACTTTTTTTCCTCTGCGCCACTTTTTAGAATCCATAGCGTGCACTGCAAGTTGGTCAATTGGAGCGCAAGTGCCTATACGTTTAAGCGCCGCAACCCTCCAGCATGCTTGGCTACCAACCTTAGCCAGTGGGCTCTGCAAATTGGTCAATTGGGGCGTCACGTGCCTATACATTCAGTTCATAGGGAAAATTTTTTCTGCCATTCTATTCTAGTGGTTTTATCCCAGGTGAAATAAGTCTACATGCATACATCCACCCCTACTGACAGTTATCGTAGTCACCAGGCATCAAAGGGAGCAAAAACGTGGCGCATAACAGCGGGGACTAGCGTAATTCTGTTTAGATGATTGGCTACGCTCAAGTGCAAAATTTTGATGCCCAACTTGGCCCAAGGCTCTTGAGTCTTTCAAATGTCTTCCCGATGCCACCACTTAAGAGATTTCTAGAACTAAAAACGATTAAAAGATTGACTGACTAGTTCGATCCAAAGCCCTTGTCGTATTGCTAAGAGCAAAAACCTCTCTTGCTTCTCCTTTAGCGAAAATGGGTAGGGCATTTCTCTGACATTCGAAGATAGTCATTTGAGACACTATGAAGCTTTATCTGCCGGTGCGGCAGAAAGCCTCCGAGATCCGGCCTCTCCCAGGCTTCGAGGAACAACTTGATCAGTCCTGCGAAGCCTGTGAACTGTGGTTGCCAAATCCATTGCAGCACCTCCAAACCTTAGTTACCACGACCAAATCTCTGGAGAATCACTCCATATTACATCCTGTCGAGCGATGGAGCTCCGGAAACAAGTCTGGATGCACCTTATGTGGGTTCGTGGTCACGACCCTGCAGGTTCTCAACAGAGATCATGCCTTCCTGCATGTCGACCAGATTTGTGTCGTTGCCTCCCCTAGGCGACCCGATTTCCCCTATCAAATTAAAATGGTCGGCCTGAGATCCACGATTTCTTCTCCACCTGCCGATCCTCAAAAGCTGTGGGAAGTCGAACTGTACTCTGGGCAAAGTAGGTTCCTATCCTTCAACAGCCAGTTATAAGATCCTGTTTCCTGACAACAGCTCATGAGATAGCAACTCAGAACCCCTTGCAGCACCTCCCCTATCGCCGTAGCCTGGCCTCGGACTCCAGATCTCCAAAATGCCTGAATTTGGTCAGGGACTGGATTCGCACATGTAAAACTAGTCACGATAACCGAGACTGCCATGTTCTAGGGGACAGGGATTTTCCTACTCGTATCCTCGACATCAGCCTCGAGGACCCCAAGCTTGTAGAAACGACGGGACAGGCTGGAGAGTTCGTGGCTCTAAGTCATTGCTGGGGTCGTCTAACAAGCAGCTCATCTCCTCCTCTGACTCTAACGTCCAATCTTCAGGCTCATTGCACATCTGGAATTCCTCAAAACTCTCTAACGGCCACTTTTAGAGATGCCATCACAGTTACCAGGCACCTGGGATACCGTTATCTCTGGATCGATTCGCTTTGCATTGTCCAAGATGACCCTGCCGACTGGGAGCGCGAGTCTGGTTTGATGGAGGCCGTCTATGGCAACGCCGATCTGGTGATTGGTGCAACGCGTGCACCTGACGGCTTGTGCGGATTCCTCGGCCCGCGTTTAGATTATTTTGAAGGCGAGACTCAGCTTGCAAGCAGTAAAACGCAATCACGGGAGGCGTCCTGGACGGTTTCGTATCGCCCAGCCCTACCTCACAACCGCTGGGTTGATAACAAAGAAGCCTTCCGACCTGCAGACGAGGGACCCCTCGAATCCCGCGCTTGGGCATACCAAGAGCGCATCCTCGCCAGACGATTCGTGTCGTTCGGACAACACGAGATATGCTGGGAATGCACATCGATCCTTGACTGCGAATGTTTTACCACACAAGGATGCCCCATCGACAGGGGCGACCCGGGATTGAGAACGCAAGTTCTTCCTCCGCGGAAGTATAATCTACGCCGGAAACTGGAACAGGACATACCGGATCCGTTGCTGCGTCATGCATGGCGATCGAACGTCGTCGAGCCGTACAGCATGCGCGAGCTGACCAAACCAGCCGACAGGTTGGTGGCGTTGTCGGCTATCGCGTTTAAGTGGTCAGAGAAGCTGGCAGAGCAGTATCTGGCCGGTATATGGAAAGGCGACCTGCGATGGTACGGTCTCCACTGGCACTGCGTTAAGACACGCAAGGGTTTCGTGCCTGACATGCCGTCTTGGAGCTGGGCGTCCGTCTTAGGCGAAGTCTATCATGTGCGCAAACGGAAGCTGGATCGAGCGCACTCTCCGGAGATCGTCGAAATCGACTACGTTTCGCCACCGGAAAATCCTTGTAGCCGCCCACGCCGGGCATCTATCACGTTTCGCGGAATGGTCATGGAAGGTGTGAGTATCGTCCGTGAGTCAAATACAAAATATTCGATAAAACTTCCCGCCGGAGAGGTTGCGAGATTTGATGTGGATGGCGACCTAGAACCGACCGACTACTTACTCAAAGATGGAACCATAACAGTCTCTGCAAGAAGAGTTCAACTCAGCCCGGCACCTGTGGTGGACACTGGTCAATTTTGCGTCTATTCTGGGTTGTCATGCTTGTTGCTAGCATCACATGTCGCGTTGGTGCTGGGGTTATCCGCTTCGGAGCCTAGGAAATACGAGCGACTGGGACTTTGTGTGTTGACAAGGGGCGACATTAAGTCGAAGTGCTGGAAGCAGCAAGTGATTACGATAGTATGAGTCTCTCGTAAGGGTCCCAAACACAATGGAGATGGCAGAATCCGTGAGGGGGCTAGCGGCGTTGGTACTATTTTGGTTCACATCGAAGTTTAAGTTCTTTCGCTGCAAAGCAAATCAATGAATTCCGGTGGCTCCCTTATATTGCTCCTATCAGCAGGGTTACGTGTTGCCATGCATCTCATGACATCAGGGGTCTGTTACAGTGCCTGATGAATGCCCATGCGGTCGCTGGTTGAGTCTCTCACACTCTTGGAGAAAATCTTGGGCTGTCGGGAACAGCCATGAAGACATCGTCAAGCTGCTGCTCGCTACGGGCAAGGTCAACCTAGAAGTCAACGATGAGTTCTCGGTGTCCGGGGGAGTTACTCGGACGGAAGCTGTGGTGGTGGAGGCAGAGGCGGTTGGGATTGGGATTGATCGAGGGGAACTGGAAGGAGCCTGGATTTTGCGTAGCGTAGATAGCACATGGCAAGTGCCTTACTTCTCAGGCTCGTTCCGAAAGGCATTGGCGGACCCCGTAGGGGATCGATCTCCTGTTACCACTCTCCTAAGCTACTAGTAGCCTGCTTGCCTGTCCTTAAAAGGGGGGGGGGGGGGGGCACAGGAGACCGGTCCCCTACTATTACAGCCCAGGACGAGATGTCACGTGCCTAGAGGCCTGACAGAGGATTCCAGCGAGGGCCGGGCTAGCTACTAGCTAGCTACTGGCGAGAGCATATATATAAGGGAGGCCAACCCTTAGAATAGGGGAGACCAGCGATTAGACTGTATTTATAATAACCCCTACCTTCTATACTACTACTATTTAGATACTATTGAGCTACGTCCCTCACTCTTTTTATAAAGCACCTCACACGAGACTAAGCAGTTAAAGATAGCAGAACCATAACGCTCCACTCTTTTCTACGAATTAATATTAAATTACTAAATTACTACTATAATTCTATAATTTAAAACTAAAAATTATTTAAATTATTATTATAATTTTTATAATCTTTTTAAATATATATATAAAATTTTATTTTTACTATTAAAACTGCTATTCAGACTTTTGTTTTTACATTACTGCATTCCTTATTACTGCGTTTTTATATTATGTATTTATATTACTTAAATAATTATAATGTTACGACCTATGCTAACTAGGCCGCGACCTGATTATGTGTGCTGATAGCACCCCCACTTTTCGCCTTAATCACACATAGATCACCTAGAACACTAGATGATCTAAGTAATCTAAGATCATCAGGATCATTAGATGATCCTAATGATCTAACTTATACCATAACTATATAGACGCCTAAGAAGTGTATATCTAGTATAAGTAGCTCCTTAGCTATTAATATAACTTAGTTACCTTAATCTACTCTGACTACTATATATTATTATATATTGACTATTACCTAATATAATACTATGATTACTACTTAGTAAGTATGATCTAACCGTTCTATTAATATAGACCTTAGTCTATCTTTTAGGAACCTTTTCTAAGCTACTCTATACTATATATAGCCTAGCTTAAGAATATGACTATTATATATTAATAGCTCTTATTTAGACAGTTACCTTATACACTAAGTAATATCTAATGAATTATAATAGTACTTACTATACTTTCTAATAGTATGCCCTTATCTAAGGGAAAGGCCCTAGTGCTCCTTAAGGATAGAGATAGTGATGAATATATAGAAGCGTTTGATAATAAGTATGAACAAGAACTTAGGGAGCTCTGCGCAGAGAATGAATGACTCTTTATAGGACTCGCTAAGCTCTCGGCTCTAGGAATGCGCACTAACGCTATATGAGAAGAAGAGTAGCGCTAGAATGAAGAGCGCTTTGAATAGTTATATATATAACTCTAGGCTTTACTAAGCAATCCTACTATAAACGCAATCATTATAGTTATAAAGCGAAAGATTATTAAACTTATTACTAAATTAGTTTAAACTAAGAATAACTAAGAATAATAGATAGCTTAACTTATAGGATATAAATAGCTTATTATAGTAATATATATTTATAATATTAGAGAAACTATTAAGCCTAAATAGCTATTAAAGTTTAATAGAAACCCTAAGAAGCTATAAGAATACTTTACTAGCTTTAAGTCTTACTATATATATTACTTATTACTATTTATAAGTAATTTATTTAAAGTATAATATACTATAAGAAGACTGGAAAGTAAGGTAGCTTAGAATTATAAATTAATTCTAAAAGACTTTATAACCTAAGCCCTAAGTTAGTAAAAACCTAAGATAACTATAATATTTAATAGCTTTAATAAATATAAATAATCACTAATTAATAACTATAGTGAATAGGATAAGAAATATGATGTACTTAATGCTATTAAGAAACTTAAGTAGATAAAGGCAGTATTTAAATACTTCTTAGAGTTCTAATATATTATAATAAAACTCAATTAATTAAATAAAAACCTTATTAATGAGTTTTATTAGAACCTAAAGGATAACATTAAGGATAAACTCATTAAGAATATAGACTTACTTACAGACTTCGCTTAGTATACTAAACTTACTATTATAATTAATAACTGACTATTTAAATAATGAATAGAAAAATAAAATATTAGTAATAATAGTAATAGTAGTTAGAAAAGGAAGAATTATACTAATCAGGGGAAATTACAAACCCCTAATACTTCTTATAGTACTATAGTAAGACCTATAGAATTCAGAGTAATATAATAGTAGCTTTAGTAAGGAAAGAAAATATTTAATTACTATAACTATAATGAGTTAGGATACCTTTTATATAACTATAAGAAATCCAGAAAGGAAAAGAAACTATTTAAACCTATTATTATACTTACTTAAAGTATTAATTCAGTTAAGAAAGGAGATGACCTCTTAACGTAGTTAATTAATATAATCCGAAGTGGCTTTAATAGTGGCTTTAATGGATATGACTATAATATAGTAAATATATAAGATTAGATAGATAAATTAAAATATGAAGACTTTCCTTAAGGAAGACTAATCAGAAGAACTAGACCTAAGAGTAAATAATCGTAAGAAGCTAATTACAAAAAGAAGCGTAGTGAATGGAGTTAACGAATAGAAAGAGAAAAAGACAATTTAGAAGTATGCGAGCAATAGCTGCGAATAAAATGAGAAGTAGTATACTAATATAAAGTAAAAAAGAAAAGGGAATAGGAAGAAAAAACCTAGAAAGTAATAACTAAGAAATAGAAACCTATTCTTATAAGCTAAGTTCTAGGCTATCTAGTTATTACACTCTGACCTAATGATAAAATACATACTATTACTATAGTCTAATAACTTAAAGAACTATTAATATAAATAGAAGATTTTAATGAATTTAATATTTCTAACTAATAGCCTGACTATTAGTAGACTAATAAGAGGCAACTTACTATAATAAATAGTGGCATAATGCATAACTATATTATATAATAACCTGCCCCCTGACTATAGGTTAGCATAGGATAAGATATATACTAAGCTAGGAAGGCTAGGTATAATATTAAGGATAAGGATATCCTTATACTAATAGATGAATACTTAGAGTTAGATAATGAACTCTAAAGTATTACTCTAGAAGAATAAGACGCACTAGTATGCGTAATAGAAGACATTCAAATCGAACAATTTGCTAAAGAATAATAAGATCCTATAGAAGAAGCAGATATCTATATCTAAGCCTTATATTAATAGAGCAAAATGAACCTACGAAACCTAAAAGAATGAAAATTATAAAGAGACAAACCTTATACATATTAGACATACTGAAAACATAATGAAATCTTATAGGCATTATATATATACTATGAATGTATTATATACTTTAAAGATAAGCTATAATAAGATTACTTCTTAGTCTAAGTAAATAAATAACTTATTATAACTTTTTATAAAAAGGAAGATATAGAAGATTACTATGTATAAAAATAGTATGAATACCTTAGTATTATTTAACTAATAGAGTATAATGTAAATTATTTAACTAACTATTAGAGGCTTAATATGAAACTTATAGACTATTAATAACCTAAGTACTAAATATATATATATAATAAGGTTAATATATAGTATAAGTATAACTAAAGATAGATATTCTAACCTTTATAAGATAGGATAATAGAGTATAAAAAACTCTTAATACTATCTATAATAGAGTAATAGATAGGCATAGAGCTAGAGGAAGCGGAACCCTTTAAAATAAGAGCTTTATATATAACTAAAAGCGCATAAATAACACACTAGTACTTAGAAATATAGGTATGAATTAAGGGAAACTAACTGCCCGCTTTAGTAAATAGTAGTATAGAATTTAACTATATCCACCCTATAATAGTAAATATATTAAAACTCCTATAGAAGGATAAAGCGAATCCGTATAAAGTATAGAATCTTAAAGGATCCTCTTTTAGTTATAATAATAGAAGAATAACTAAAGAGCTTAATTATCTTAAGGTTTTCATAGAAAGATGAAATAAAGGAATCTCATTTAATATAATACTTATTATAAACTACGCTTTAGTCTTAAGGTACTTATAGTTAAAATGAGTTAACTTAATAATAAACTGGAGGATTGGCTAAGTGAACTTTAATAATATTAATAATTACTCTTCTTAGGAATTAGATTTAGATAATAATATAAGATCTTAAACTTCGACTAATAATAGTATTAGTAAAGTATTAGTAAAAGGAATAATAGAAACTTTCTTATTCTAAAGCATAAAATATAAATACTATAAAGCCTGAAATAATAAGATATACTATATAATTGCCTTTATATAAAGCTAATTAATAAAGCTTAATAAAGACCTTATAGAAATAAAGAAATAATAAGAAGTAGATAAAAGGTTAAAGAATATATTACTTACTTATTATATTTATAAAAAACTGTTTACTAAAGAATTAGAAATAGGTCTATTTAAATATAGTAAATAGAATTATAAAATAGTATTAAAAGATAGAACTTTACCTAAGTTCTTTAAACTCTATAACTTTAATAATATATAGTTATAAATGCTAAAAGAATATTTTAAAGATATATTAAAAAAGGGATATATTAAAATCTTAAAATCTTCTATAGGATACTTAGTTATATTCATTCTAAAAAAGAATAGAAAACTCTAATTAGTTATAAATTACTAATAGCTAAATGATATTATACTAAAAGACTGAATGCCACTACCCTTAATTACTAAACTAAAGGACTGCCTTTATAGTAAAAAGTGGTTTATAGCGCTCGATTTAAAAAACGCTTATAGCTTAGTCTATATAAAGCCTAGAAATAAATAGAAGACTGCGTTTAAAACTAAATTCAGACTGTTTAAATACTTAGTAATGCCCTTTAGACTTATAAACATACTAACGATATTCTAATGAATAATTACTAACATTCTAAGAGAATATCTTAATATCTTCATTATATACTATTTTAATAATATCCTAATCTTTTTAGAAATAGAAGAAGAATATACAAAGTATATATATATAATCCTATAGAAATTATAAGATGTAAAACTGCTTATAGAACTAATAAAAAGCAAGTTCTATATATAAGAAGTAGACTTCCTTAAATATACTATTTAATTAAATAAGATCTGAATAAATAAAAAGAAAATCAAAGCTATTAAGGATTAGCTAAAACTAGATAAAAGTATTAAGGAAGTATAAAGCTTCTTAGGATTCGCTAATTATTACTAAAGGTTTATTTATGGATTTAGTAAAATTATGAAACTTTTAATAGAATTTATAAAGAAAGATATAAACTTTAGATAGAATGCTAAAGCCTAGAAAGCTTTTAATAACTTAAAACGAGCTATCCTTAGTAAACCCGTTTTAGTAATCTTTAACTTAAGATAACTAATCGAATTAGAAACTAATGCTTCTAACTTCGCCCTAGGAGCCTAAATTGGATAATAGGATAATAAAGGAAACCTATACCTGATTGTATTCTACTTATATATACTGAAGGGAGCTGAACTTAATTACCCTATTTATAATAAAGAATTCTTAGTAATAGTTAACTCTTTTAAAGAATTTCAATATTACTTCTTAAGAAGTGAATACCAGGTTATAGTCTATACAGACTATAAGAATATCTCGCACTTCGCTATTACATAAGAGCTTAGTAGAAGATAACTTCATTATATAGAATACTTATTGGAATTTGACTATATTATTATTTATAAGAAAGGCTTAGAAAATAGATAAGCTAATATAATAAGTCAATAACCTGACTTCAAAGTTAATATATTAAAAGCTAATAAGCAAATATTAGCCTATACTTCTAAAGGATATCTTAAATAAAAATACATTATAGCTATAAGCGAGCCCCGGTTATTAGAAGACTTATTAGAATGACTATAGAAGCCTGAGTAAAGCTTTAAATAATGGATATATAATGAATACCTAGCTCTAAGAGAATTACTATAGTAAGAAGGAAAAGCAATCTTAATAGAATTATAAGGATCCTAAGTAATCGCTTATTTTTATTAGAGTAACTATTATAAGAACCTCTAGACCCTAGCTAAGAAACTCTACTAGTACTTCTATAGCGACTTTATAAAAGTATATATTAGTTATATAATATAATGTAAATAATGCTTTATAGACCTCTTAGAATAATATATTAAGGAATATTAAAAGATAGATAATTATTAAAACTATGAATTTAATAAGATATAAAAGAAATTTAAATAGATTAATAAACTTAATAAAACGGTTTAAATTATAGTAATAGTATCTTAAGAAACACTTTACAAATGGATAAAGGAGTATAATTAAATATATAAAATGGATAGGGTGATAAAAGCCCCCTGCCCGATCTCTGAATTATAACTCAGACCCTAAAGGCTATAAGTCCCCTTAGAACTATAAGAATATTTAGTATAAGATATTTATAACTACTTTCTATATAGATACTTAGGAATTAATAAAACTATTAAATAAGTTAAAATAGTATATATATTTCTTAGTATAAAAAGAATAATTATAGAAGTTATTAAATCCTATAAACTATATAATAAAATAAATATATAATGCTATAAACTATATAGAGAACTATAACCCTTATTAATTACTAAGTAATTATAGGACTTTATTATAATGGATTTTATTATAAAATTACCTTTATTAGAAGACCCTGCAGGCAGTACCTTTTATAATAGCATTTTTATTATTATAGACAGATTTATAAAATTTTCTTATTTTATATTATACTAAGAGTTAATAGATACTGAGTAGTTTGCTTACTTATTCTTATAGAATATTATTAGTATATATAGCTTACTAATAGAGATCCCAAGTAATAGAAGACCTCTATTTATATCTAAGTTTTAGTAAGCCTTAATAGCCTAATTAGGATTAAACTACTAACTTATAATAATATTCTAATTATAGACTAATAGATAGATAGAATATATGAATTAAGTACTTAAGTAATACTTATAATATTATATTAACTATAAGTAAAATAATTAAGTAGAAAAGTTACTTATAGTATAACTGAATTATAATACTATAACTAATAAAAGCACTAAGCTTATATTATACTATGCTAATTTTGGATTTATGCTAGATGTGTATTAATAATAATATAATAGAATTATTAACTTAAAAGTAATTCTAACGTTAGATTAACTGAAAAATCTCTATAAAGAAATGAAAACCGAACTTAAGTTTATATAAGGATAAATAAAAAAATACTATAACTAAAAAAGGCTAAAAGGACTATCCTTTTTAAAAGGAGATATAGTCCTACTAGTAATAAAAAACCTATTAATAGATAGACTAAGTAAAAAACTTGACTATAAATACATTAGACCTTATGAAGTTTTAGAAAAAATCTTAGAAAATAACTATAGATTGGACTTAAAAATGTAATATTACTTAGTTTTTTATATCTTATTACTAGAGTTAATAGAAAATACTATTCTAGTTAATAATAGATAAAGTTATAAATTAGTAGTAAAAGACCCTAAAGAATACTATATTAAAGAAATCTATAATATAAAGAAAATCAATAGGAAAATAATATATCTTATAAAATAGAAAGACTATTTTAAAAGTAAAATATTATAGTAATTACTAAAGAACCTTATTTATATATAATATTTACTAAAGATATTCTATATAGAACGTTAGAAGAAGAAATAAAACTAAAAGTAGTAATAAAGGATAGATCTAATAATACTTCTAAGTAAACCCTATCCTATATATCTAAAAAATCTTTAAGTAGAATACCCTTAGTAGAAGAATAGCGCTTAGAAGAAGAAGGAGAAGCGACTTAGCATTATGCTTTTTGCTTAGCTTCCTCTCTTTCTACTTACTCGAGCTCTTTTATATTATTAATACTACGCGATATAGCGCGTATTATCTTCTTAAACTATAATTTCTTTTATTTTTAAAGACGCTTAATCTTTATATCTATTTAGTAATAAGCATTTTTAGCCTCTTCTAACTCAGACTCAAAATGAGCGTAGTAAGTAATGACCTTATATAGCTATTAAGGAGAAAGGCTGTGGGCGTTATAAAAAGGCTTATTTAGCTAGATGTACTTAAAGTACTAAGAAGAATCATCTTTAGATGAAGAATAGGTCGCCTCAGTCTGCTTATAGAAGGAGTAGGAATTTTTTATAGTAATCTAATAAGAAAATATAACCTTAAGAAGGGCGTTATATTGCTTAGTTTTCATAGTAATAGGTTTGCATTTCTTAATAATATGGTTAGCTATTATAAAGAAAGGATAAAGGAAGGAAAAGGACTTATAAGTATAGGCGCATAGATTATAGGTCTTAAGGATAAGAACTAATGGAGGGGAGACATCGTATTATGACCTATGCTAACTAGGCCGTGACCTAATTACATATACTAATAGTACCCCCACTTTTCGCCCTAATTACATATAGATTACTTAGAATACTAAATAATCTAAGTAATTTAAGATTATTAGGATTATTAGATAATCCTAATAATCTAACTTATACTATAACTATATAGATGCTTAAGAAGTGTATATTTAGTATAAGTAGCTCTTTAGTTATTAATATAACTTAGTTACCTTAATTTACTCTGACTATTACGCATTATCATATATTGACTATTACCTAATGTAATACTATGACTACTGCTTAGTAAGTGTGACCTAACCGTTCTGCTAATATAGACCCTGGTCTATCCCTTAGGAACCCTTTCTGAGCTACCCTATACTACGTATAGCCTAGCCTGGGAACACGACCGTTATATATAAGATAAAGGACTTAATTAGAATAGTAAGGCTTGTACTTTAATATAATTAAAAACAATATATTTTAAGATCTAAGTATTACTTAATAAAGTTTAAAGCTTAGTGCTTATTAATAAGTAATGCATTATAATTAGTAAGTAATTAATTAGCTATTTCTTTAATATTATATAATTATGAGAAAAATCCTTATAAATCTAGGTTAAGAATGAACTAAATAATAATCTATTTTTTTAGATTGAATAATTTATATAATTTAAGGATCTAAGTATAATAAGTAGTAATACTATTCTTTTAATTAAAGAGAGTACTATACTTAATTTAATAGATCTTAATAATATATTAAAGACTTAATTTTAAGTTATTTTAATAGACTTAAAGTATAAAAAGAATATTTACCTTATTATATAATTATAATATCTTAAATAGTTAAGAATTAATTAATTAAGTAGGAAGATAAAAGGTTAAGGGATTTTTAACTAATAAGCTTATTTAACTAGTATGCTTCTTATATATATTAAGTCTTAGTAAATCTATTTAGTTAATTAAATAATAAATCCTTATTTATAGTAAATACTATTTTATTATTTAATAAAATAAAGGGATATTAGTATTATTAAGTCTTAGATTACTATTTTAACTAATGTAAATACTTAGTATATAACTTTAAGAGAAAGTATATAAAGTATAATTCTAAAGTAGGTTTTTATTAACTAAGAGTAAGTAATAAGCCGTCTTCGAAGCTGGAAGCATGGCGACACAAGCAGAAAAGGTACTGCTGGCAGATTTTGGACTTCATCCTCGAAAATATAAATCCCGAGATACCGAACTGAACAGTACCCTCTCGCTCGCCATCGTGTCTGCAGATGATAGGCGCAAACCGATACAACCTTGGTAAATATTCGGTCGCCTGAAATGCCCATGCAGAAGCCCCCACTTTCACATGCCAAGTTAAATTGTGGTTGAAACGAAAGCAAGCTTGTTATTGGGCCATTTGAAGTGCCCATGCAGATGCCTCCTCCTTTATATGTTAGTTGGTGGTGTTGATGTACCAATAGGCGGAGAACCTGGCAGGTCTAGGCGCAATGTTAGGTGGCCCGGCTTGATTGGGTAGTTCAATGGAATTGGCACAACCTATCGACCATGCTTGCCTTGCACTTTGGATTGCCCTCGCATGCTTACTGCATATTAGCCCCAGTTTTCCTTCACACGTAGTGACTATGCGAGGACATTTCAAGCGTCTTGCAGCAATGACCAACACAATTTTGGACACCACGTACGCTGTGACATGCCCATAATGGCTATTCGTGACAACGAACTAAGGGTTCATTGTGCTGAGCTTGAGCGGACGCTGAAAAAACATAAACAAGGGTGCAGTCTCGCTCAAAGACATGACGGCTGCAGGCGAGCATAACCCATACGACTCGAGACAGCTGCATTTTCCTAGATTTCTGGTACTCTCTTTGCTGGTCATCAATTCTACCATTTTCTCGAACAATCACCATGTCTGAGAACTCAGCTCCATCCCGCGTCATGCCTGGTGTCGCCGATCCTCACCTAGACTCTTTGCATCAACTCTCAGACTACTACGCAGACGTCTTCGACGCCGTTGATAGTTTGCTAGAAGCAGGCCTGAAATGGCGACTCATTCCGAAACTCGTGTCATTGGCGATCAGAAGAGCGGCAAGAGCTCCGTTCTTGAAGCTATCTGCCGAGTCCCTTTCCCAGTCGACGAAGCTCTTTGTACAAGATTCCCCACTGAGGTTGTTCAACGCAAATCTGCCGAGGAAGCAGTGGCTGTCACAATCAAAGTTACGGGTAGGAGAGACAATCACCAGGCTCTGACGGGGTTCTATAAGAAACTATCGTCGTCTGACTCCGCAGGATTGACAGCCGCAATGCAAGAGGCATCTTCGTTGATTCTCAGTACACCATCCGTCCCGGGCGGCCGAAACCATTTCAGTGACGATATACTGAAAATCACCGTCTCAGGCCCCGGCAGATACCCTCTGACAGTGGTTGATTTGCCCGGGCTATTCTATTCGTCTACGAAGGAACAGGATCAGAAGGACAAAGTGACTGTGGAAAGGATGGTACGGCGATACCTTAGGCAGCCACGAAATGCTCTTCTTCTCGTGGTTCCGAGCCGTACGTCGTGGCCAACGATGCTGGCTCCTGCCGAAATTGGGAAACCTGGTGCAGATCCCCATGGTTTGCGAACCCTTGGTATCATCACGGGACTGGATACATCGTGGTCGCCTCAGGAGGTTCTCGACCGTTTCAAATAAGGGCCATGGAATCCACAGCACGGATGGCACTGTCTCAGGAACAGGTCAAAGGGGGAAAGAGATAGAGGCGAGGACCGAGATGCGATTGAGGCAGCATATTTCAGCCACAACTGGGCTGAGATTGATGAAGCTTGTAAGGGAATCGCGAATCTGCGACCAAAGCTTAGTAAACTTTTGGCACATCACGTTCAATTCTATCTGCCCAATATCATCAGCGAAGTGAGGGCGGAGATCAAGATCCTCAACAAGACTCATCGACAGTTGGGCAAGAGATGTATGTCGGAACGAGAACAGCGCGGCTTGTTGTCACGGATGGCTGTTGATTTCCAACTTCTGTGCTGCAGTGCCGTCGATGGGCGCTATGGAGAGGGGACAATGCCGATCCAATTGCAGACTTTTTTCAATGATCCAAAGGATGCAACACGAAGATGCCAAGACAAGCGCTTACAAGCGGTTGTAAGAGCCATGGGCCAACTGTTTAACTCCACAATGATCAAGAATGGGAAAAGGACAGAAATTGTCGAATCTAGCCCGAGGACGAGCCACATATTTTTTCCGCCGCCGCCGCCGCCACCGCCGCCACTACGCAGGCAGCCTTCATCCTTGTTCAGCAGAAATACTCATAAAACTTCCAAGGAAGATGATTATTCACTCAACCGGATAGTCACCGGCAAAGAAAGGAGTGGGACGGAAGAAGGGGGTGGTGAGGGAGATGGTGAAGGAGAAAGTAAAAGAGGAAGTGAAAAAGAAGAAAGAGAAGGCGAAAGGAGGGATGTAAGAGAGGAATATAGCGAGGAATATAGCGAGGAAGAAAGCGAGGAAGAAATCGAAGACGAAAGCGAGGAAGAAAGCGAAGACGAAAGCGAGGAAGAAAGCGAAGACGAAAGCGAGGAAGAAAGCGAGGAAGACAGCGAAGACGAAAGTGAGGAAGGGAGTGAGTCCCCCAGTGAGGACGATGTTTCGTCTTCAGGAAGTTCCGAGTATGGAATCCTGCGCGCATGGGATCATCACGCTTACAGATCCCCGTCACCGGCTGGGCAAACCATCGAGAAGTTCGAGAGCGAAGTGCGGGATATGGCTTTTGGATGGAGAGGAACAGAAAGCTTGAACGACGTTAGCCTAGCATTCGTGTCGAAGCTGATTTGCGAGGAAACGTCTCCTTGGAGAAAAATATCTAGGAAACATCTGATGGTTGTGTGGAAAGCCATCAAACGGTTTGTGCACTTGGCGCTGAAGCATTGTGTCGACGCTTCCTTTCTCCCACCCCTCAAGCGTTTCATTGTTAACCATCACCTCAAAAAGCTGAAGGCTGATGCTAAGCGGCAACTCAACACGCTTCTGCGGTGCCACCAGGGGATGAACGCTGCGTTCCACGACTTCCTGGGTGAGCTAGATGACGGCGATTTACAATTTGGGACTATCAGCAGGTCGACAAAGGAAGATGTTGGAAATCAGCTCCTGGAAGAGGTCAAATCTGCTCTTTCATCCCAAGCGGTGGAAAAAATGGTGCAAATTGCCAGTCATTCTGTTGGGGGTATCGGCTCACTCGAAACTGCATTTGCCAACATCTTGATCGCCAAGGTGAAAGACACCCTCACAGAGGCTGTGCAGGGGAAGGGTGCACAAGACGACCCGGAACCACCGACTCGGCGCAAACTTGAACAAGCTGCAGTGCGTCGCGCGATAGACATGACGGAGAAGTATTATAAGGTATGAAAGTGGCTCATGATACTCTCCACTGTCTTAATCTAATACAGCATCAGGTCTCACTCATGTCTTTCGTTGCGTATGTCAATGCGTTGGTCATCCAAGACGGTCTGCTGCAGAGGCTTCCTTATGAGATTTTCACCAACGATATCGTTTCGCGACAAGAAGTAGAAACAATCTTTAAGATTGCTGGGGAGAAAGAGGATACGGCGAAGAAGCGTTTGGAGTGTGAAAAGAAGCTGGCCATACTGAAAAAGGCACTCACTGTCTTCAAGGATTATCGGGCAAAAATTTCTTAGATAGTTTCCTTCAGTAGTTGTTCTCTCTGTAGGTTGCAAAATAGCTTTCATTCCCTATGAACCCTAACGCACTGACTCAGCTGTCTCGTCATGTGTAAAAACAATTATTGCTGAATCATTGCTTTCTCTACCTAGGGGGTTGCTAGGGATTTTTGAGGTTGAAAATGCAATGCTCAAGCTTTGTGAGAATATATAGTGAGGACAGATTTTGAAACCGAAAATTTTCTCGATACACGCCAACACTGAAGGAAGAGTATGCCGGTTCGCCGGAGTCCAAATTGAAAGTGCACAGGCATGGATTGTAAGTCTGAAGTTGAGAAGAGGTGTGAGTGTGCTGTCTTGTTCTCAGTCCTAGTCCCCGCGAATTGATGCCTAAGGCGGTAATCAGATCCCGTTGCCCCCAAAGTTAGCTGGTTGGCTGCCTGGGTAAGTTCTAGATGTCTTCTGGATGTTGGTATTTATGCTGCTTTCTATGCTCATTAATTAGGCCCTCCCCCTTCTTAGCCAGGGTGGCCTCCTCGCCATGATCCAATAAATAGATGCTCGACTAGGATACTTGCGTCTCCCTTCTCATGGGTGTGCTCCTGCGGCAGCCATCCGAAGCTATCTTTAGGCAGGACCAGCACATCGCCGATTAACCGCGGCTCCTCGAGCCTATCCAGCTCGTCGCCCGTATGCTCCACGCCCGTCATCTCCTTAAAGTAGTCCATCAAGACCTTAGTAAAGGCGAATGGTCCGGTGGTTGCCATAACGTCCTCGAAGGAAATGGCTTCTCCGGGCTGCTTGGACGCAAGTAGCTCGTCGAGGCCTTGGGTTACTTGTTTAACGACGGTCTTAATAGCCGGGTGGTTTGGCTTAGCTAGTATAGTATACTGGCATAGCTGGACTGAGTACGGGGAGTTAGGCCAGATAGGTTGTTTATAATGGTCGTTCTCTATCCCAATTACTAGATTTACTGAGTCCTTATATTGCTTCGGGATCCATTTTGAGACGGGCTGATGGGGATAAACGTCGATATCTGCCCAGACCCCGCCTTCGCGCAGTAGTATCAGATATCGTAAAAAGTCGGCTTTTAGAATCGGATCCTTAAGGCGCGTGAAAATGTCTGTAATCGGTGTATCGAAATGGTCGCGGACATATGCATCGTTATTTGCATCGGTAATGCGCTCATAACGCCAGTCGGGATTAATAACGCGCCATTGATGAGGGAAGCCGACTGTGCGATCGGTCGGGTCTTCCGAGTCGTCCTTCCAGCTCTGCCAGATCTTGTGAGGGAAGGATTCGCGCGATTGGGCGGCCGGAGGCGTCGGGGGTGGTCGCTGGAGGGTGCTCGCTGTGACGATGGCAGGTTAGTTTCTGAGGTGTCGGGGAGGGGCAGGGCTGGAACGGACACCCGGGTCTGTTGTACGCGTAGCTGCCGGATAGCAGAATGACGATGGCGATGGCAGCTAGCAGAGCGTAGGCGTACTTCCTATGCGTCGTTACTGAAAACATGGTGGCCAAGCTGGAGACGTTGGAGGAGCTAGAAGCAGGAGATGCGGCGGATGGGAGAAGACGCAACTCACCACCTATCTACTAATTTACGCGCCCTGCCTTCCGACTGTGGAAGGTGGCGTGGCGCTGAGACCCATGCGCAGCGCCATACAAGCCATAGACGGCCCTATCTATAGGCCCATGTCAAGCTTGTGGGGGCTTTGAGACATGGGCCGACCAACACACCAGTAAGAGCTCGTCATATGTTCAAGGGTAACCAAAATATCGTTTTGTCCAACAGAACCAACAGCAAACAGAGAGCCAACAAAGCCAACAGAGAGAGAGGGCCAATTTAGATCAGGAGATGTCGCATCTTGGCAGGCTACGTCAAAAAATGCCTCACGGGGACGGCGACGGTCTATGTGTTGGAAGTTTTGAAGATCCGCAGCTTGCAGAAATCAAGTAAACGACAAGTCCACATATTGAAGTCCTGGTCGCTCATCTCTCGATAGAAACAGTAAGTTGGCTGATCCGGGACGGCCTTGTTTTCCTCTTGGCATTGGGATCCAGAATTACCCGCGCGGCTCCGTCGAAATCACCTGACGTATTTACGCTCAACGATTGGGCTCGCTTGCGTAACAATGGCGGTCATGTAAGTACGACCAACATGCATGAAGGCCTCCCCTAGCACCCACTTTTGTCTCGCCTCTACTGCCCACACACCTCGAGACTGGTCGGCTGCGACTTTTGGCTCACTCTATTTCCTCTTTCCAATTTCTCTTTACATGCCTCACCCGTCCATTCGTTCCAGACGCCGCGCCGTCCCTTTTTGCCATCATGATCCAGCTTGTTTCTGTCCTTCTTTTCCTTTGCTCCTTGTCAACAAGTCTCGCCGCCAGCAAATGTTACTACCCTAATGGAGACGAGGCCTCGGACTTCCCCTGCGATCCCGATGCAGACGAGAGCGTTTGTTGTGGAGGAGGTTTGGGCTCCGTCTGCCTTTCCAACAAGCTGTGTCTGGGATCCAACGGAAATACGGTGCGAGGCTCCTGCACAGAAGAGGACTGGGCGTCGTCCGAGTGCGCCATGTATTGTCTCGGTAGGTTATGGTCTCTAACCGGCAGTTCAAGCGGCATGACCTGCTAACGTGAGCCCCAAGGTGCCGACGCGGGAGGAACCGACTTGATATCCTGCTCTAACGTCACCGATAGCGATATATCATACTGCTGCGACCATAATGCGGGCTGCTGTAACAGTGGCGTCGGCAGGTTTAATGTGCTTCCATCCGAGCCGGAAATATGGGCGACTTGGGACCGAGAAGCGAGTCAATACGTCGTCGTTGGCACACTCTTCGACAGCGATCCCACGTCGACGACTGCACCAGCCACCACAAGCAAGATATCGTCGACAACGTCTGCAACCTCAGCTCCTATCACCACGGCACGCGAAACGTCTACTTCTGTACCGACCCAGGACGCGTCGGGATCATCGGAAGCACCTATGGGGCTCTCGACTGGCGCCAAGGCAGGGATCGGGGCTGGTGCAGGCGTGGGAGCCATCCTCATTGCCGCTGTGGCATACCTTCTGTGGAAGACGCGCAAGAATAGCAGGGCCGCTAAAGACAACAAGCAAATGCCACCAGATTACCACAGGCAGCCACCAATATACCACACCTGGCAGCAGTCTCACTATGCGCCTAAGGAGCCTCAACACCCACAGGAACTCCACGGACATGCGTTTCAGGGCTACAACGTGCGGGCCGAACTACCCGCGCATAATTGATGAACTTGGAGTAGTAAATAGCGAGTGTGCGTTGCTTATTTAAGATGGTCACTTGCGTGGTGATGACTTCGTGGGAAGGCTGTCCGGGGCTTGGATACTGGGATACGTGGTTGTGGTTAGATAGGCGACTGAAGAGACGGCTACTGAGAAAAGAAACATATACCCATTTTTTTTTAGCAATTTTCGATTTAATTAACGCCGCTCCTTTAATATCTTCTCGTCACAATGACTGTTCTCAGTTGCTAATCCAATGCCAGGTCCAAATGTATTGTACTAACGACTAAGCAGGGTCAGACTCGCCAACACGACAACCTATTTACCTCCTTCACAGTCTGTGTGAAAAATTTCACTTTGAAATCAGCAATAAACAAGCTTAAGGTTATAGGGCCCGACACCTCCAGTGTCTTTCACAGTAAAATTGGTCTTAATAGCTTACATGCTGTCCGCTCCATCAACGGCGAGCGAGTTGCTGGCACAAAGGCGAAAAAAATAATAATAATCCCAATCAAGTATCATAGTCAGGCGACATAACTAAACTGGAAAGTCTCTGGCTTTCGCCCATGATCAGCATGATACTGTAAACACTCGTAAACTCGGGCATAAGGGGAGCCGTAGAGCACATCTAACTACAGTGGGTCTCCAAAAGTTACAACACACCCGAGGTATCTAGTATAAGCGTTTCCTAATTGGGAAATTCTTAATAAAAAACTATAATAAAAACATATAAAATTATAATAAAGATTATTTTGTAGCCTAGGAAGTAGGCTTCGATCTTCTTCGATTCTTTTGGCTAGCGTATATACAAGACGATTCTCGTATGCTAGTGTTGGCGAGTGATCTTAGCATCCTCATGACCTCTGACCGCTTTTCTTCGCTTCTCTTAGCCAGGTAAGCTAGAATTACTAAAGTTTTGCTCCCTGTGATTGCCTACACTAGCATTGGCACTAACACCGTAGCCTACTTGGTTATGACCCTGTCGACACTTCACGATCTCGGATACTGCCGGTCCAGAACTTGAGTTTAGGTCAGTTGCTTTCTTTTTGATCGGGATTTCTTGCGATAATCATTAGACGCTTTCCGCCCATTCCGTCGTTCTTTTCCTTAAGAACCCTTGGTGCTGACGAGTTGGCTTGTCGTCGCCCCGAGGACCGTGGATATTTGGTGTCTACTTTCATTTCGCTCTTTTGGGAATCCTCCCCTTTTTCCCCCTTAAACACGGCAGTGTGTTGTTTAGGGTCAATTAGGTTCCTAGGCTCCGTGTTCTCGCTCGTTCCTTAATTGTTGCGTGTTTGGCGGCGGCAGCGTAAAAGTGCATCTATTGAGACTGAACATCACAGTTCAATCTTCAACAGACTTGCCGCCCCACCGTGACCTCCAATGAAACGACGTTGGCGGACAAGGAAGAAACCACACCCAAATAGATAGCTATCCTCGAGCGAAAAATGGGTCCGGTCAAAATGGCGGGCATCCGACCGGCTCCAGCAGAGCCGGCAGCGGCTGCTTGCAGCACGATCGCGATTGAGGCAGACTGGCCAATTATTTCCTGAAAGCTAGAAAAGCATCTAATGAGATGCCTTATCCAAATTGATCTTGGCAGGTGAAGATGGCAAGGCTTCTAGGTTGATGTTGCCACCTAAGATCAGGGCGGGAGCTGGAGGGGAGATGGAATTCGCGGATCAGGTCGGAGGAAAAGAGGCGTCTTTAGCAGAAGGTCAAGGGGAAAAAATGGTCATTAGCAAAGGACTGTGATTAAAAGAGTGGTAATACAACCAAGAAAACGAATTCTCGCAGTCACCAGCCAACAGGGAGGTCTCGTTCCATCCAACTGTTGAAGCTGATGATGCTGCTTGATTCCTCCCTCTAGAAAAATCCGCGAAAAAGCCTCCCCTAAAAACCTCCGGCCCGCATTATTAGCGTTGGCGGAGGCTTGGACCAACAGAATAAGGTTTCGGCAAGGCTCCCGCTCATGCTTCACGCTTGCTGGTCACACCCAATTCGAGCGATAATTCGAGCGATAAGAATCTTCAGCAAAGTCAAACATGATGACCCCGTCAGCCACACATAGCCGCTAAGATCGTTATGGGCACTTCTCCGAGGTGGTGCCACCGTGTCTGTTGCATCCAACGGCGACCACTTCGGGATTCACTCTAAGAGCAGGCCAAGAGAACAGGGACGGCTCCCTCGAAAATCTTACCTCCATTCTTCTATTATCCCAGAAAGATTGAGGTCCAAGCCCCTTTTACCTTGCATAGTAGTTGTGTTATCTATCCCTAGGGGCCTGTAGCGTAGCGCAGGGGACCTGGGCTTGGCCTATCGTCAGATCCCCCAACAGGTGCGGATGAGACAGCCGAGAGAGGTGTCCGGGGGGTGCGGTCGTACCCAGTAACAGCGCAGGCGAATGCTGGTCAGCCGGGGAAGCGGGATGGAACATGGGTCGAAAGACCTGCCTGGGAAACTACAGGTGCCTCGCATAGGACTATCCTGCGTCTGGGTCTCTATCTGCGTGCGTTGAAATAGGCCTGGCGCTTCTCATCACGCTCCCCTAGTATTGGAGACACCTTGATCCATGTGCAAGAAGAGATGAAGTGAATAAAATTACCAGCGTCTATTAAGTGCAATTACTTTCGCCACGGTAGTTAGATAGAATATACATGAAGAGAATGCACAGCTTCAACACTAGATGCTATGGAGGTTGAGAATGAATGAATGCTTCCACTCGTGGCAGGGAAAGTGCGAAAAATAAACGATGCCAGTCAAGTATGAGCCTATGCAAGGCTGAACCACTGTCCAAACACATTGGTAGGGTCGTATGTCTTCTTGAGCTTCCTGAGACGGTCGAGGCTGGAGCCGTAAATGGCGGTGAGGCTTTCGTCGCCGTGCGCGAAATTGATGTAACTGCATTGATTGAACTTGTCAGCAATTCATCATTGGGCAAGTTTCATACATCATCATCATCATCATCAGAAATGACTCACGTAGGGTTGACGGTCGGGCTGGCGGAGAAGCTCCAGATGTCCCGGACCTTTGAGCCAAAGGCCAGGGCCGCAGTGTCGAGGGATGCATCCTCATACCACGGAATAACGATGGCCTGAGCGAAAGCGCCGAAGCGCAGCTCGTCGTGCAAGGCGGACTTGCCGCGCCCGACGGACTGGGCCTTGGTGAGGTTGTAGCGCTCGATCAGGATGGCCGAGTTCTCGGCGCCGGGGAGCTTCTGGAAGTCGGTGTACAGGGACCAAATGCCGGGCCAGGTCGACGACTTCATGTTGTTGATGGTGGTGCTCAGGGCCGGCTTGCGGCCGCCACGGGCACAGAAGGGGTCGTTGGCCGCGTTCCAGCTCGTGTAGGGGGTCACGGCGCTGTTGTTGGTGAGCGGGCCGAGGGCGTACAGCGGTGCGTAGGCCTTGCGGCCGGACGCCTCGGTGCCGCCGCGGAGGAAGCCGGTGACAAGGACCATGGGCGTGTTCTCGGCGTCGCCAGAGTTTGTGAGCACGAGGTAGACGACCTGCTGGGGCAGGAGAGGCAGGTCCTGAATGGCCTGAGCGACCTGGGCAATCTGGGAGGGGTCGAAGGTCATGGACATGATCCAAGACGTGCGGTCGTCTGTGGAGAAGGCCTTGACGGTTGCGTGGGTCACGACGCCGAAGTTGGGGCCGGCGCCGCGGAGGGCCCAGAAGAGATCCGGGTCGGACCTTGGGGTGACGGTGACGGCCTCTCCGGCGGGAGTGATGACGCGCATGGACAGGATGTTGTCGACGAAGAAGCCGCGCTCGCCCATGATGTTGCCATAGCCGCCGCCGAGGGCCGCCCCCAGTGCGCCGACGCAGTTGCAGTTGGCCGTCTGGACGAGCACGCCGGCAGCGTCGGCGGCGGCGATGACATCTCCGACGAGGGCTCCGCCTCCGATGACGGCCGTCTTCTTGTCGGCGCTCACGACGACCTGATTCAGGCCGGCCAGGTTGAGAATCACGCCGGTGCCGAGGAGGTCCCACTGTCCGGCCGCCCAGCCGTTGCCGCCATTCTGAGGGAGGATGGGCACCTTGTTCTTGGCGCAATATCTGACCACAGCCTTGACGTCGCGTTCGCACGTCGCGTTGACCACGACTGCCGGCTGTGGCGCATCGAACTCGCTCCACCGTTCCCGCACGACCACGCCAACACCAGAAGACGAAACGAGGCTCTTCAGGTCCGTGGCCACCGAACGAGCGCTGATGTCAATGGCCGCCGACGCTGCCACGCCGAGAAGCTGCAGGCCAACCAAGAGGTTCCGCATGGTGAAGACACCCATTGATTGCATCTCTTTCAAGGGGGAAAGGGTTTCGGTGGGTTGCAGTGGTGGACGGGTGTCGGGCGAAGTCTGTGACGAGGAAGGCCGAGGAATGAATATCCGGCTTGACAGGACACCATTGGATTCTTAATAAGGATCGCCCCGGACATGATCAAGGGATTATTCAAACATGTCCAACTGTCGGATGGCTCATGCGTGCCTTGGCCATCTTACCGCCCCCTGCATACCATCTCAAGGCCCCTGTAGACACTAGTGCAGAGTCCTGCGTTAGTTTGTATCTCGCTGCCAGGGGCGCATTGGACAACTTGGTACTTGATCCTTTGGGTGCAACGCCAAACGGCTGAAGGCAACCGGAGTTGGTATCTGCATTTGTCTTTCCCCTTGTCTATTCTCCAGCCCAGCTCCCTGGTCTCCACCAGGGCCTGGCGTCGCTTGAAAACGGTGACCAAGGATACGGTATCAAGACCAGACCCGCGGCACACTGATCACGTCTTCGGCTCCGACTTTGTAGGATGAAAAAGAAAATTCAGGCTTGTTCCGACGGCTCGCCAGTACTTGCGCTGCTTAGACTCTTCGGTCTAGTAATCTCCAGAGACAGGTGCACTAGCCCTGTTTCCTTGCTCGCCTCGCTCGGGCGTGGACACAAAACGGAAGCATTTTGAAGCATCACTTAAGACATAGATACCGAATACTGGCGTGACTCTGCGCTTCTCCGTGCTGCACAACAAGAACCCCGCCGCCGTCGCTGCCTCCCCTACCTTCAGTTCTTCCACGCTCTAGACCTCTCGATTCCTTCCCAGGGGTCATGCGGCAAATTCGGCTGGCCGCAGGTTGGTAGTGCTGGAGCTGTCCGAACTCTCGATCGTCTGCTGTATCGTCGTCTGTTTGACAATGTCTCTCCTAGCAAGCGGTCCCCGCCTTGTTTCGCTGGCATCGCGGAGTTCCATCTCGTCCAGCTCCTCGTACGGCGGAGTGTTGAGAGTGGCCTTGTGGCCGCCAGTCCGCCTTCCAGAGCCATATCTGTACTCGTAGGAGTCATTCCCTGTAGTCACCGGATTGTGGAAGAAGTACTTCCAAATAGGCCGCAGGGTAGGCAGGCAGGCGCACACGACGGCCAAAGATAGCTCGATGTTCGTCCAGAAGAATACAGGCGCAGTGTAGTCTAGCGCTCCATGTCAGCAAGCGAGCATGGCAAGGATTGGCAAGGTGGGGGATCTTACAGATGACATCGTTGGGGTGCCGTACATACTCGGCCGCGATCGAGTACGTTGCGATGACACGAGTGACACTTACAGCGCATACCCTTCGTCTCCCATTAGCCGGTGATGCTCCATTACACACATACATATCTGCAGGGAACTTACGCAGCACCCAGGCCCAGCATTGCCAAGACGGCCATCTTCTTCTTCATCCGCATCTGCAACCCCATGACCATGGGAATGGGCAGGACGAGGATGGCGAAATCGGCAATGACATCGGTGTAGAGTAGCGAGAGGAACATGGGGACCGTGTCAACGCACGAGTTGTGATAGTAGGGCTCGATGAAGACGGTGATGGGGAAGCAGGTGAAGAGGTGGGAGAAAAAGTAGCTAACGGTCCAGCAGATCACGTAGACGAGCGCACCGTACACGCACCAGTGAAACTTTCGACTCGGGAAGAGGGACAGGTACAGCACAAGGATGGACGTCTTAATAAGACCCAAGCCGACAATCGATATCATGTTGAGTGCGAACTTGGTCTATTCGGCGAGCACATGGTTAGCCCTCCTCCTCGTATACAGCTTCTGTGGCGAAGAACAAACGATATGGGGAGGGGAGGTTGAACTCGCCTGTTCAAAGAAGATCAATCCGGGATCGTCCATGATTGGAGATCCGTCAGGATTCAGCGGCTGGTGCTGTCCGAGATGTCCATGGAATGCAGCTGTTCACACGGCTAGTACCGTGCCTTCCAGACGGAGGTGGCACTCCAATTGAAGCAACAGAGGGAAGAAGAGTCAAAACTTACTAGCTAGCTGCAAGGCGCAACAAGTAGTCGATACAAGCTGGTGATACCGCGGTCAGCACGGGAATCCGATGTTCAGAACGTCTGAAGTCGCCAGGCCACCTACGAGTGCCGCTCCCGCCACGTAATCGTCCAATGTGAATCGCTTGACAAGCAACTTTGCCCAGATACGCAGAGCGTAAAAGAAAATGGGAAGGATCATGAAGGCAATGGCCAAGCCGATCATCTGGCCTTTGGAGTAGTCATGATTCATGGCTGCAGCCAACAGATCGCAACACTGATCGGTAATGAAGTCACCTCGCTGGAGGCGTAGGCAGTGTTGTGTGATCGGCAACCACGATAGACCTGGGGAAGGTCAAGTTAAGCGTTGAACAAAATAAGGATCGATTGGGGTGAGATGACGGGACCAGAGCGAGGGTGGGTTATGTTGCGGGAGATGCCGTATGATATTTTCGCAGACTTCAGACGGCTCGAAGAGCACTCCTGATTATTGCGATATCAGGTACATGCCGTGGCGTTGCCTGCTCTACACGGAGAGAGTCACAGTTTGGTCGAAGCATCCAGACCTTGACAGATAAGGATACCGTTCCCTCCCTCTTTTCCTCCCAACATCCCAGCACGCCTACTCTACCAGCTAGGGGTCATCTACAGTGCTGCACTGCACTTACCTCTGTACAAGGACAGGGCAAGCTGGGGTAACATCGAACATATACCTGGAAGCCTAACACGCTAGCCTGTGCATTTGGCCAGTTATCACAAAGCGCCCCCTGGCAAGCAGCCGGTGGCTTGCGGGGACCATGGCATTTAGATGCCGGTACTGCATCTTAATAGCCAGGGTGGGCCGCGGGGGGTCCTAATCGGTACGATGTACGGATAGGGAAGTGAAAACTCTAACCTGCAACCTGTAGGTCCATAGAGCTTTGTCCACCTCTCAGCCTACGGATCGTCCATCCAGCTGCCCATGGCACCCTGGAACAAGGGACGCCGGATTCATGCTTGCTTTTCCGTCTCCAAGAGTGGTCATTGCCCCGCCAGAGCTGACTCGCGTCAAGGTATGAGCAACTTAGGGAGCACATTGGCACCTGCGCCATTTGCTGTCTGTATGTCCGCCTATGCTTGGCCGCACCAACCGACCATCTCGCAAAAACAAGCATGACATGGAAGTCTATGGATATGTAGGTAAAGTTGGTAGTACTGGATCGTCGAATCAAAGGCGTGGTGGTGAACTGCTCCTCCATCATAGTTAAACGGGCGCCCCACAGGCAATGATTCCGAGTCATTCTAGCAAGCTGACCGTTCCTTGTAGGGCCTGGGTCTTTTTAAGGCATTTGATAGACAATCGTGGTACAATTTCCAGAATGGTTCGGAGAGTCGAGTTGGGAAAACGGCTACGTGGTGAGCTCCAGTGTTGCCAATGTGAACTGAGGGAATAGACCACGATTTTGCTCCATCTAACCACATGGCAGATTTAGCGACATTGGCTTCCACCCATGCAGACAAGGCACCAATACCAATCAGTCCGTGAAAAGGGCTGTTGATAGGCTTGCATATTTTATTTCATTTATCAGAGTCCAGACTTCCGTAACCTTGAAAAATACAACTAAAACTGCCGTGAAAACCCGCACGCTTCTGTCTTCTTCGTGCTCGGTCTATCCACCTCTACCAACCCGTCCATTTGATCCATGGTGCATTCTGCTAGCTCAACCTCGGCGCTAGTCTGCAGCCCGCTTGTGATTTCGACGCCTTTCTGTACGGATACGGGGTTCATGAAATGTGTTGCTACGACGCGTGAGAAATCATACAATCTGTCTCCATATCCCCAGAAGGACAGGATATGCAATATTTACAGCATTGACCAACTCAATGTCGCCGACGCAATAATCTTCGTCGCTCGTCCCATTCAGAAACGCCAGCCACATCATCCAGCTAAAGACAAAGATCCCCACGGCGAGCACCGCCAGCGAAACCATCCAGGCAAAGGCCGGCAAGGTGGTTTTCCGCCCGCCGCACCGCCGAAAGCTCATGTACCACAAGGGCAGCAAGAGGACCGCATCAAACGACACGACTGTACCCCACAAGCCATACGAGGCGATGATAAACTTATCGTTAGTCTCGGCTGTACATTGCAGCGTCTTCGAGTTTATCCCCGGCACGTTGAAGAGACATACGGCTTTGGAGTTCGGGCCGCTTTGATATAGGTATGTCGAGTCTTTGTAGCCGATGGTAGGATAAGTCCAGATTGAGATGCTGATGAGGTTGACGTGTGCCTCTGTGATGAGAGTAGTGAGGCAGGTCGTCAAGAAAGGGTTGGCCGTCCACCGTTTGATAGGTCCAGGTTGCGGAGTCGAGCTGCTTGCGACGGGGTCTGCTGAATTGACGTAACCGCCATCGACGCTATAGCAGTATGCCGGTGCGGACGCTCCAAACGTCTGGAGGCGCTCTGCATGCCGCTGTCGTTTGTCCTGGGTATAACACCAGACGGCAAAGGGGAAGTTGAACACAAACACAGCCCAGGTTGCACGGGGACGACTGGCCCAGGTGAGCAAGCCCGCCGCGGCACTGAAACAGTATGAACCATCTGGACATGACCGCTCAATGGCGAGGCCGCTGAGGTAAGCCCCCAGGACGACGTGAGCGATGGAGCCGATGGTGCTCACGCAAAGGCGGTTGAGGGAGAACTTTCCTGGCTCGGTACCCGCGGGCAGCTTCCTTCGGATAATGTAGCGACCGATGAGGTTCTACTTGCGACAGCTCAGTCTTCCGATAAGAGAAAGGGGGCGGTGGTTCGTCTTAGTGTGCGAGGAGCAACTTACGGACACAAGCGACGTTATGGCGCTAAGTACATTGAACAACCACAAACTCTTGATGACGTTGGCATGCGAAGTGCATTGCATTGTAGATCCGGCTGCTCTTGGGCTTACCAGATCGAAGAGGCCCTGCATTGCGGCCGTTGATTCGCGCGTGATGATGCAACGGGGTTTGGTGAGCCGTGGACAGGAACCAAGCTGGGGTTCGACGCTGTGTAAAACCAGACGCAAGGTGGGCCAAGTATGGGACAGGCTTGCATAGGTGAAACGTAGAAGCCGCCTCGAAGAAATTCTAAAGAAGAAGCCGTTGGGAGTTGCAATGAAGTGAGTGTCTATTGCATCCGACGAAACCCAAACTGAACTGCCGCCGCAGGAGCACGAAGCTGACCTTAAGTAAATGACATGACCGGCGCATGCGGTCCCACCACCAATGGCTGCCAGTAAGGACTTGGAAGTCCTGGAAACTATTGGAATGAGCTTGTGGGCAGCGCGGCCCTTCCCAGCGCCACAGACAGTTTAGTGCGTGACGAGGCGCTGTCGGAGTTCTGACATTGGACATGTCTCAGCGCCATGCGTTGATTTTGCGGGAGCTGAAAGCTACCCCAGCAGATGCCAATTTCTTCGGAACGAGGGAAGCGCTGCGACTGAATCTTGGGCGCCGGGAGTTATAAAGCAAGACTGGTGCGCAGCCTGATGTCGAATCGTCACCTCATCATAGACGCTTCGAGCTTGGAGCGCGCGCTAAGTTTGCGGAAAGCCTCAATCAGCCTGTGTTGTGTTGTGAAAGCAATGGGTTCCTCACAGAGGTAAGGACTTTTTCCTGTAATCATGGCTACAATCAATACAAGCAAGCGCATACTTCTAACATAAAACAGCCAGGATGGGTCAGCTAGTAAGTATATGCTGGGTGCACCCAACCCTAAGGTCTGGCAGCGTCTTCCAACACACGGCATCTCACCCGTGTTTCTCCCGCAACTCTTCTCGCCAGCACTGTTGCCAGCCTTTGTCGCTATCCTACAGTCCTTCTATGCCCTCGATTTCTGCCAGGCACTCGAGAAATGCAAAGCCTTCGTGGACCAGCTCAATGCCATCCAGCACCAACTCGGCCCAGGCTATGACACAACCGTCCGATGCTACTCGATTGTTCGCCTCATGATCCACATCGAGATGGGCTTTTACCGCTACCCCGCGGACCTACCCTTTCCAAATCCTCCGCATCTGGAGTCCGTTCCCGACCCAAAGTTGCCAGTCTCGGACGCGTACGTGGTCCACAGGCTCCTGTCGGCCTGCTTCGACAACACGGAACGGGCCGCGTCCGAGCTGGGCGAACACGGCTGGGACTACGACAAAAGCAATTCTATGGTTAAGAATAACCTTGGCTTCTTCAAGCACGTCCTGCCGAGGATCACGCCCAAGCGAGACGATTTTGGCCCCGTCCCCGACCTTCACGTGAGTCTGCGCTTGCCGCTGTGACCTGAGCCCGCTTTGAGAGCTTGGTTGACCAAGTCGCCGGACTGTAGATTTGGTTCTGGGTCTACTTCGTCCCCTACTTGACGAAGCGACGGCAGCTCTTCGTCTCCTCCTTTTCGTCACTCAATCCCGTTGAGGAAACGTTTGCCAAATTTTGGCCCACCTTGTTGTTCAGGCTTGCAGCACAGAACCGTCCCGAGCTGGTCTTCCAACTCTGCCGCAAGCAGAACGACCTCAACTTGTACTACTCCGGCAATCACATCCTGCCATACCAGGCGCTCCTCCAAAATGCCTCGACGAGGCTCCAGTACATTGCCGCCAGGCATTCTGCACTCGTGAGCCGGCCGTCGTCCCTTACAGAGAAGGGGAAAATCCCCCAGGGCGCAATCGAAGCCGAAATGGTGGCTTGTGAAGACATCTGCAAGCAATCGGGCTTCCTTGCTCTGTCGGCCGACCTAGCCGATAGGCATAACCCTGACGACTTCGACTTGGCCAGCACGACCAGCGCCATAATGGAATCGTCGGGCCTCTACGACAACGCCCTGAGTATCGACGCTCATCGAGTTGAGCTTCTCCTCAACAAAGCCGATGCCACTGTAAGATTGGTGGTAGGCGATCAGGCGAGAAGAATCCTGAAGGACATGTTCGACCGAGAGAGTTTCCTGATGGGGGAAGTCGACCCTCGCAACGGCCATCAGAGCTGCTTGTTCACCCACCTGGCGCGCTGGTCGGCGACGCTCCTCAGACAACGAGCCCAGTCCATGGCAGTGGTCAGCTTGGTGGCCACGTTCAGCATCGAGGCTCACCACAGAGCCGTGACTGCGACTAGAGCCCCGCCCTGGCGGACCGGGCAAGCGGTGCTCGCCGGTGCCCTGGCCCTCCTGGGTCATTACCGCGACTCAGTATATGCCCACGTAAGTGCACCGCAGTTCCTAGTAAAAATGATGATGGATGTGGCGTGGGAGTTGCTCAAACACGCGAAGCGCATCACTCCGGAGGTCGCCTCTGAGGTTTCCTCTGCCGCCACTTGCTACATTGCCCTAGCGGGTGCGTATGCCCGCTGGGGCGACACATCCGGACTAGCCAGGCGCCTCGAGGCAGTTCAGGCTTTCGCAGACGCAGAGATAGCAAGAGACCTGCGGCGACGAGAGTACAAGAATGCCGTGGTAAAGTGTACCGTAATCATCGAGATTTGCCTGTATCATCCAGGAAGAATGCACATGCAAAACATTTGGGACACAGGAAGCGCCTACGACACTGCACAGAGGCTACTAGTCAACGACACGCTGTGGGAGAAGAACCAGGAAGGACTGGCAGAGGCAAGAGTGCACTTTACGCGTGTAGAGGGTGTGTGGCTGGGATGGACCGACCCGGCAGGCCGGTTCCGAGAGTCGGGGGCCTCGAGGAGAGTGCCCGGCGAGCCGCAAAAGGATGATTTCTGGACGTACGACTGGATGTCGCTGGGATTGGATCCGCTTCTGCGGTACAACTCTGTCCAGCGGCAGGAGATGATTGCCGCTCAGGCTTCGCGGGACATGGCGGCTTCGGTGCGAAGCATGGGCATGGATACGTATCTGAAGGATTGTATCAATGTGAATACGGCGCTGTTCAATGAGCCCCCAAAGGGCCACGGGGCACGGTGGAATAGAGAGATTGAGGAACGGATCTGGTTGGCATAATTTCTGGCACCGACAACGGTCGGACGGCGGGGGAGGAGGGAGGGACTGGACGGGTGCGCCTGGGAAACGGACGGCCTAACAGACAAACAATGGTTACTTGCGTCTTGTGTGCGATTGCTACGGACAGGCTCTGTGTGGAAGACAGATTCTCGTCGGATTGATGTCGTTTCGACATATCGCGCAGTTCGTCAAAGGAAATAGTTAGTACCTGGTTAAGGTTCAGGTTCTATTCTTACTCGGTTTTAGCCGCCATTTCTTAGCAGCCATGCCTAGTAAGCAAGGTTTGACCGATAGCCAAAGTGCTCTGAATGTTTATCTAAAATACTACGTCACCCCATGCACATTGGAGCGGCGATGGGGGTGTATGGGGTAGCCTTAGCCGAAGGCTGTGTGTCTGCGGGCCGAGGTCAGACAGACGCTTACGGCCCACGGCGACTCAGTTATCTCCGTTGTATTCTCGCCTAATGGGAAACTTATTGCGTCGGGATCGGGGGACCGGACTATAAAGGTCTGGGACGCAGCAACTGGCGAGGTCAGACAGACGCTTACGGGTCATGGTGACTCGGTTATCTCCATTGCATCCTCGCCCGATGGGAACTCATCGCATCCGGATCGTGGGATAGGACCATAAAGGTTTGGGACGCAGCAACAGGCGAGGTCAGACAGACACTCGCGGGCCACGGCCATCTGGTCGCCTCCGTTACATTCTCACCTGATGGGAAACTCATCGCATCGGGATCGTGGGACAGGACTATAAAGGTTTGGGATGCAGCAACTGGCGAGGTCAGACAGACGCTCGAGAACCACGGCGATCCGGTCTCGTTCGACACTACCGGACTATACCTGCTCACCGACATCGGCACTATAAAACTAGATGCTGTAACTCATATCGACGCTAAAGGTTCAATTCAGTCTCAATCTCAGGCTCAACAAACACGACAGTGTGGGTACGGTCTGAGCCCTGACAAGTCCTGGATTACATATAATGGACACAAGGCGCTATGGCTGCCGTCCGAATACCGACCTTTAGTCTCAGCTACCTGTTCCGTACCGCCGTCGACGGTGGCGAGGGTTACTATCGGTTGCAGCTCAGGACGAGTCATTGTCATTGGCTTCTCGGAACCGCCACCGAGCCTACCGTCATCGTATCATGAATAAACGCAAACCCTTACCTTCGCCTGGGCGTTTGGTTCTTCTCTTTTTTTTTTCTACCATTGTTAGGTAAAGGGTGTAGGAGTCCGCAATAATTTATAGGCTTTGTCGCTTTGATCCCATACCGACAAGTGCTTGTGTCAGGCCCTTTCTTTCACAAGGCAAGTGCCTTTCTCAGGCTTGTTCCGAAAGGCGTTGGCGGACCCCGTAGGGGACCGGTCTCCTGTTGCCGCTTCGGTCTTGGGTCGCAAGCATACATAAGACCTGGACTCCCGTCACCATCGTACCTCAACACCAGCTGCATATTCACTCCTGTATGATTCAATTTGATGAAAACGGACCATCTTTCTCGGTCCCAGATCATTGACGCCTATATATTGTCAAGCCTCTCTCTTCTCTGTCTGTCTTTTTGCCCTCATCAAGCCCAATCTCTCGTGGTCGCGGGAGCCGCACCTGATGTGCTTGATAAAGGATGGGCCGTGTTAGAGCTGGCGGAATTTATTCTTTAGGAATTAGCTAGATCGTCATATCATCTCCCATCCTTGTTATTCCTCCCTGGTGTTATCTACCAATGAAGCTGATAAGGCCATTGTCCATGGGATATCGCAATCCTTAGCCACCTGCCATGGCCCGACTCCATTTCTCTCCAGTGCTGATCGCTGAATCATAAACAGGCGGCCTTCCTGCCACTCCTGTTTCTTATCATCCATCTTCGCCCCAACCTTCCTTTGAAACCAAAAAAATCCACCGGGAAACGCGAAGAGATAAGTAAGGCTGAGGAGCAACCCCGTGCCGATAATCATTACCAAGCCAATAACGTTGAAGTTGGAATACCGCGGATCCCTTATCCTCACTTTCGAGCAAAGCTCACGTTCTCCTTCCGACCCCGGTCGCTTGGCGAACTCTTGTGAGCTGACAGCGCCACGCGACGTAGGCACAAGGAACTGGGGAGGGTTGACAAAGTCCACAATCAGACCCTGCAGAGCTGCGAGCATCAAATTGCAAAAGTTGAGGGTCTCATCTTGCCAGGCCGTCGAGGACAGCTGCGCCGACCTAGAGAAACCATCGCCGTACCAAAGAAATTCATTAGCCTTTAACAGTTGGGAACCGAGGATGGCGACGCCATTGGACAACGTGACCCTCAGTGTTGATTCTGTGATCAAGTTAAACATTGCTTTCTGGATTGGACTCAGCAGGAGTCCCCGAAAAGGCGTGGTGGAGTTATCCAGGACTCCACCGAGAGCGCTGCATGCCGTGGTGTTGCAAAACTGATACTGCTCCGTGCATGCCATGGTCGAAGCAACCCTATCGGCCAAAAAACCATGCTCGACAACTGGCCTTCCTATGCCGGTTCGATCTGTCTTCCCGCTGGCCCGGAACCATGGATCATCGACGGGAAGGGTGTATATGGCAGTATTGAAGAGGAATAATACGCTGATGTCAGCACCCGGCACCATGAGCTCCTCAATTGGGATATATGAGGCTCCGGTGAAGTTATCGCGGTATCCGGAGTAGGAGGTCACGGCCCTGCAATTTGGTTAATTCATTGCACTTTAATATCGTTGGGCGGGCTTACCCCAATCCATAGGTCCGACCATGGAAGTCAGGATTCCATACTGAATAGTTGCTCGCTAGCATGGTATAATTCGTTCTCTCGCCGCGGCGCCCCAAGTAATAATACTTGAATCTATCACCGGATACCGTGATAAACCCGTCATCTGAAGGAGGCGGCGTAGAAGTCCACGGGCTGGAAAATTTCTCTTCGGCAAGAATAGGAGCACAAGTTATAACCTTGCGGAAACGCAGCCGATCTATCTCAGCCGTGTTGATGCCAAGATGTTTGTTGGAGTCGATGAAGCCTGTATCCACCTGCATCGCGGACCGCAGGGCACATATCTCCGTTGAGAAGGGACATGGGATCCCAGGATTGCTAACAACAGATATGTTTGGAGCCGTGTATTGCTTGCACATTGCAGAGTTGACGGTGCCCGTCGAGGTATAGCAGTTGCGGACATATTCAAGACTCCGGAGTGCGAGCAATCGGGACCACAACTGGCTAGCGCACTGGCGATCAATCGTATTTGGTGACTTATCGCCATTCAATATCACTCCAACCCAGCCGCACATTTCCCCAGTGGCGAGGACCTCATCATTCGTCGTCTGCACGCGCGAGGAAAGCAGACCAGAGGCAGTGAGGAGAGCCCAGTACAGAACCGCTGTCAGAATCAATGGCGTTGAATACCTCACGGCACCTTTTACTTTCGCTCTCCAGACCCAGGCCAGCTTGATCATTGTCCACGCCGCGGTTGCTGTCGTCGGGGTGTTGCTAAGAAGTGCCTGTTGTTGATGGTAAAGCCCCGACTGAGGTAGGGATGTTGAGCGCAGTTGATGGATGATTAAGCAGAGCATAGCCCAGAGATGATACATAGATACGCTTACAAACAAGGCCAGGAAGGCGATGAGAAGCGCGCCCTGAGATTTGGTGACAGTTAGGGTCAGGCTGAAGGCATAACTTGAGCCGTTCCCGTCTTTCCACAAACAAGTGTATTAGACCATCGATGCAATAAGGCCTAAGTATATGCCAGAGATAACGTACAGTTGTAATTTTTCCAGATACCAGTATATACTGAAACCGCGTTCATTGCGTCGCCAGTGGTTAAGGAAATGTTTTTGATGACTCAAGTCAACACAAGGAGGTGAACAGGATAGAAGGTATTACTTATGGGTGGAGGATGCGGGTCGCTGGAGAAAAATGTTACCCGACACTTTACAAATAAGAGGAGTGACCAAGGGAGAGTAATTTGCTTAGCTCCTCAGACATCACAATGCCTTGGCGTGATAGTGAGCCTTGCTGAGGTCCGCGGGCTTGCATTAGCAGGGAATGGCGCCAACCTCGAGCCCTCATCCGATTTGCGTCCAGTGGCGAACATCACTGCAATAACTACAGAACGGAGAAGGGCTCAAAAGTTATGTCCTCGCGCTAAGAGCGCCACCTCCTCTCATCCCTGTCGGTACCTACCTTTCTATCCAATGTCAATCTAGTATCTTAGTGGGCTACCTTCTACAGCTATAGGGGCTCTTAGTTACTAAAATAAAGCTCTAGCAGAGTACGGCACGCTATATTATATCTATCGCGAGAAGGAATTAGGGGTTTCAAAAGTAATGAAAGTAGCGAGGAAGTACTGATGTGTTGTATAGACGTGGCTTGAGCTAGTCCCATCAAATAACTAGGTCCCGACACGACACGCCTGGCCTTCGATCCGCATTACCGCCCAAGATACACAACACGTTGTGCATTGAAATAAAACACCCATGTGTCCTATAGCCAAATTCCTCCAGAAATGGTCAGGAAAAAGCTAAGATTTCGGGGCAGTGGACGAATTCTCCCGGGAAAATGCTTGACATCTGGGTGGTGAGCGCGTGAGAACACAGAGCCCACGTCGCTGTGAAAGGGGTCGCGGCCTGGGCGCTTTAGGGGGGCCCAGCTCTCTAACTTGCCAGAGTCCGCTCGCTAACGGCGGGGAACAGCAAGTAATCAGGTCTCTCAGCCCGTCCACCGTTGGATCCTTCCTAAAGCTCTCCCCTCCCAGGTCTGCCTTGGCTGAAAATGATGCACCTCGAACCGGGCCCCCCACGGCTTGAGACCTGGGTAGGTGACATCCAGAACTGTCGAAAGTACATCCAATCTATATCCAAGCATCGTATATATCACTCATTGCTACTTCGAACGGATCATATGGGCCGTGGGAGTTATATCTGCTTGAGGCTGCCTATTATGTAGAGCGAGACGCGACGGGGACATACTGGTGGAGACGTGCTCAAGAGTTTTCTATATTGGGCCTGGAAATGGAAACTCTGGGGAAGGAAACCCTAGCCGCGACCCGAAACAAGGATACAACCCAGATTAGGGTCCCATATAGGTGTTTGCGATCCCAAAAGTGGGCGGGGGCCAGCCAGGCAGCTCAGCCTCAGCTCACCCAAGCTCAGCCCGAGCTCCGGAGCCTCAGCCATTGCTGCCGCTGCCTGCAACCTGCAGCCTACCCGTTGAAGACGTTGAGCCTGAGACGGCCCGACGCCGTTGGGGCAACAGCTAGCGGAACATCTTCGAACCGGCGAGTAAAATTCATCACGCCGCGGTGACATCGTGGCAGGAACTTCCATTTCCGTTCATGTTCTAACCCGATTGGCTCAGGCGTCGCAGTCGTGGAAACCCTTGATGCATGGACCAGACAGAGGTGGCAGTTCAGACCCGGCAGCATGCTAATGCCTTGCAAATACTTTGAGGCCGCATGGATTTAAGGAGAGTGCTTCGTGGTTGCCTGAAAAAAAGTTGGGGAACATCTCAGTACTTCAGAGCACGCATCTACCGTCGCATTTGCAGCAGACCATGTTTGTTCTTAGTCGCCGTGGCGTGATGGCTTGATGGGCAAATGCCACGTCATACCGTTTCTTCATAACCCCGCACTTGGACCCATCATGTCACGACCCATGCAATATAGACGCCTGACGTTACATGGCCCCTATAAATTTCTTACTAATCATAAGTAATTATAATAATACTATAAAACGATTACTATAATCACTTTTATAATTACTATAATCACTCTTATAACTAAAGTAATTAAACTTTATATTATATAATATATAAACCTAAAGAACTAGTTATTATTAAAATACTAGCCCTTTAACTATTAATATAATTTAATTACTTTAATTTTACTTTAATTATTATATATTATTATATATTAACTACCATATATAATAAGCGAGTATAATAGATAAAGGTATATAATACTTAAACTTTTTACCTTAAAGTATGATTTTTAAAAAACTCTTAAAAATTAAATTTAAACTAAAAATTACTAAAAACTAGGAATTATATTTATTAAGTGAGAGTATATAATATATAAATTTCTAGAATTTTATATATTTTTATTTTTTAACTTATTAAGAAAAAATCTATTTATACTATATATTTTATTATATTTAGCTTAATAAGCTATTTAAAATTATAAAAAAAAATATATTTATTATATTAAGATATACTAAGCTAAATAAATAAAGCTTATATAAGTTTAATAATTTTATTATTAGTTTTAGGTTATTTAGAGTAAGTTATTTTTTATTATATAGTGTATTATTATACTTGCTTATTTATTATACTTACTTATTATATACATTATTACTTAATATAATATTATAATTATTATTTAATAAATATAATTTAATTACTTTATTAATATAAACTTTAATTTATTCTTTAAAAACTTAGTTTAAAGCTATTTTATACTTTATATAAACTAGCTTTTAAATATAATTATTATATATTAATAGCTTTTATTTAAATAGTTATTATATATACTAAGTAATAATAATAAACTATTGTAATATTTATAACTCTTACTAATATTAGCTCTAGCTTTTTTAAAGAAAAAGGAACTATATTTTAATATATCGTTTAGAACTTAAATAGAGATTAAAATATAAACTTATTTAAAAATAACAATAAAGAGATTATTATAATATATATAATAAGTAAGTATAATAAATAAGCGAGTATAATAATACACTATATAGTAAAAAATAACCTACTCTAAATAACCTAAAACCAATAATAAAATTATTAAATTTATATAAGCTTTATTTTTTTAACTTAATATATCTTAATATAATAAATATTTTTTTTTTATAATTTTAACTAACTTATTAAATTAGATATAATAAAGTATAACATATATAATAAGTGAGTCAGAAATACAAGCGAGTCAGAAAAGTATACTATATAGCTAAAATAAGCAATTTTAGATTTCTTAAAACTAGATATAAAACTTATTAAGATCTAAAAACATATTTTTAGAATAAATTAGAAAAAAAGTTATAAAATAGTATTTTTTTAAAGAATTTTAAAAATTTATTAAGCTTATAAGTAAAAATAGTAAAAAAAACAGTGCGAATTCTATATTACTAGCGCTATAAGTATATATAGCTTAAAAAGATTCTTAAAAATAACATGCATTATAAATAAGCTAGGTTTAAAATTTTAGTTATTTTAGACCTAGTTTAATTTTTTAAGAATTTTTCTAAAATTTCATTTTAAGGTATATTTTGTAATTTCTGACTCACTTGTATTTCTAACTCGCTTATTATGTACGTTATAATATAAATAGACTATTTCTTAATAAATTAAAAAATAAAAATATATAAGATTCTAAAGATTTATATCTTATATATTCTTAATTAATAAATATAATTCCTAGTTTTTAGTAATTTTTAACTTAAATTTAATTTTTAAGAATTTTTTAAAAATTATACTTTAAAGTGAAAAGTTTAAGTATTACGTACTTTTATCTATTATACTCGCTTATTATATATATTACTTTATATTAAGAATTAATACTTTAATAATAAAATAATTAATATATTTAAATTAAATTATAATATATATAAATACTATAAGGTATAGTTTATAGCCTTTAGAGCTTAATAAGGCTTAAATATTATAAATACTATTATTACTTTTAAAATATAAATTATAAAGTTAATTAATGTATATAATAAGCTTGTATAATAAATAAGCTTATGTAAAACTTATATTATATATTTAAAAGTGTAAATTTTAAATTTTTTAAAATAGGTTATATAGCTCTGAGATTTTTAAGAAATTAATTTTAAATATTTAATTAAAAAGTTAATAAACTAGTCATTTTTTATATTTTTAAATAAATTATTAAGCTAATTATAAATAAATATAGTAAAAAACATAGTATAAATTTAATATTACTAGCACTATATGTATACATAATTTACAAAAACTTATAAAAATAATATTAAGATTATAGTCCTTAGTAATGAATACTTAGAAAGAGGCTAGAAGTTAAATAGTAAAAAAAAATATAACTAATAGTAAATAATAGTATAAAGGCTTAAAACCCAAGCCTAAGATATAACAGTTGGGCTTACACTAGGGTTCTAGAGTAGATCTAAGGCATATAGTATTTATAATTGAGTGGATTAGGGACATTATAATATGTAATATAAGTCACGGTCTAGTAATAGTAGAATAGTAGATTTAATAGAACTAAGTGTGTTAATAGCTATTAAACTCAAATAAATATATAAATATATATATCTCCTTTAATAAGCTAAGTTTTAAGCTTTATTATAAGCTTAAAAATTCTATATAAAATCCTATTTAAATATAATAAAATACAGTGTTAATAACACTATTCACACTATATAACCAATAATAGCTAATCGGCCTAATATTAGTCCGTGCTTTGAAATCAAGCAATTTTGCTTTATAATCAAAGCTTTCAATTCCTCCGTGATTTGAAATCAAGATATCTCGGCATTTCTTTGACATATAATTACAAAAATAATACCACTAAATAGCTGAATTTTTGGGCTTTTTAATGGTATACCTCATGTCTTAGTGACTACATATTTGCCGGCTCAATTTGTCTATAAAAGAAGGACTACCCCTAGGGCTTATTTCCCAATACAATAAAATCATACACTATAATAAACTATCTTCTGATAAGACACTCTTATCTTCATATACCTCTTAATTTATTATTCTTTATAAGAATATCCTTATATAAGCTATAAGCTTATACTTTTACTGCTCAGTAACCTCTAACAATAGCTAGTAAAGCTATCTTTATAAAAGTACTAAATAAAAGTACTTATATACTAATATTATTCTATTAAGCTTACTAGGTAAGGGTAAGTCTAACCTTATAGCTTACTTAGCATAAATAAGCCTAGTCTTACGGCTTATCTTAAATAAGTAAGCTAAGCACTTTAGCTTATTTATATAAGGTAAGTTCAGGGTTTAGTATTATATAAAAAAGTAAGTATGTTATAGTTCTGCTAGTTATAACTACCTAGTCCTAGCCTGGGCTGTAATATAATATCTCCCCTCCTATTAGTCATACCCTTATAGCTATCTTTAAGACTATTTCTTATGCATTTATTAGTATGTTTTTAACTTACTTCTTTAAATATTCTTAATATACTAATAGGATGAATAGTTAAATTTTAAAGTATCCTCTAAAATCCTATAAAATCCTTAAGTTAATAGTAAGTAAATTAATTAAAGCTGCTTCTACTAAAGGCCTCTAGGTTCCTATTTCTACTATAAATACACTGGTTCTTACTATAGCTATTAAAGAGTTTAGTTTTAAAGTAATACTATATTTTTATTATATTGCTTATAGGCAGGTATGTAAGATATTAAATAAGGAGTTTAAAAAATATAGTTTTTATATTAAGAAGGGTCGTTCTTATAATATAATTAGTATTTTTCTAAATTCTTATAAGTTATTATAAGGTTTTATCGCTTCTTTTTACTAAAATGAGTATAATAACTTATATTATTACTAAGGCTAAACGCCTTAGTGTAAGAGAGTTAGAATTAGAAGAAGGATTCCTTAAGAAATAAGCTACTCTTTAAGCAGCTTAAGATAAGTTTAATAAAGCTTTAGAGCTTCTAAAGCGCGCTTATTATTAGTATTAATCTTTAGTTACCTAAGGTCATAAGATAACTTATTATAGTCTTAAATCGTTAGAAGAATTAGAAGCATTAAAGCAAGTAGAATATAAAGCTATTATAAATATTTAGTCTTTAGTATATACTAATATTATTAACTAGAGTTCTATTAGTTATAATCCTTTATTCAATTCTAGTATTATTAATAAAAGTTCTTTAGTAAGCATTATATATAGGTAAGGTTTTTAATAGATTTCTATTAATTCCTACTTTTAAAGTAATTCTTTTATTTAATAAAGTATTCAGTCTTATTATTAACTTATTATATATTAATAATTTCTTTAACTTTATATTCTTTTAGTCTTCTAACCTTAGTCTTATATTTATTACTATACTTAGTATAAATTATATTTTTCATAGTCTTAAAAAAGGAAATATAAAAGACTAAGTAGAGTCTGACTTTTAGTAATAGGTCTAATTAGTAATTATTTTCTAAGATTCTTTTAATAATTTTATAAAATCTAATATATTTATAGTCTAGTTTTTTATTTTTTTATTTTATTTTAATGTTTTTTATAGTAAAGTACACTATATCTCCTTTCTAAAAGGATAGTTCCTTTATTTATTTTTTATTATAGTGTTTTTTTATTTAGTTTTTTAATAAATTCGAGTTTAGTCTTTATTTTTTTAAATAGATTTTTTAATTTTTCTAATATAAGGATAGCTTTAAGGATAATTAATTTATTATAACTTACTTTATAAGTATTAAAAGTAAATCTAAAATTAGTATAACGTACATGATAAGCGAGTGCACCAACCAAGTGAGTGCACCAAAGCAAGTTTACACCTTAAAACACGATTTTTAAAAAACGTCTTAAAAATTCAAACTACGCTTAAAATGGCTATAATTTAAAAAATAGATGTATTAATTTAATTATAATAATTAATTATTTTTCTAGGATTTTATAAAAACTCCTTATAAAGTTATTTAAAATAATCTTATTCGCACTGTTTTTTTTCTTATTTTTATTTTTAAAGAGCTAAGTAAATTTTTTAAAAGTCTAAAAAAAAAACTATCTTATGACTTTTTTATTTAAAGATCTAAAGCTAATTCTCTAAAATTCCTAGAATTCTGTATCTAATTTTAGAAAATTGAAAATTATGACTTTTAGCTGTACAGTATAAGTGGTGCACTCACTTGGTTGGTGCACTCGCTTATCATGTACGTTATACTAGAGTGAGTTTTATACTTTTATAAATAGCTATATTATAACTTAATTATATAGTTAGTAGCTTTTTAACCTAATCGTTTTATTTATAATTAATATAATATTAAAAGTATTATTTTAATATTTAATTTATTCTTTCTATTTATCTATTAATCTATAGTTAGAAAGCTATAGAGAGTTAGTAATTTAATTTTAAATAGTCTATTAGTACTTATTAAAACTTAGAAGTGAATAAGGGTCTTCTATTAAAGAGAATTTCTAAAAATAGCCTATAAGTACTAATAATATTTCTTAAAAAGATATAAGCAAACTACTCTATATTTATTAATTCTTAGTAAAGTATAAAATAGGAAAATTTCATAAGTCTATTTATAATAATAAAAATGCTATTATAAAGAGTTCTAATTACTAAGTCTTTTAATAAAGATAACTTTATAATAAAATCTATTATAATAGAGTCTTATAATTATATTATAATTAGTAAAGGTTATAGTTCTTTATATAATTTATAGTATTATACTTTAGTTTTTATATAGAGATTATATCTATAAATAATAGTAATAATTATTATCTTTATTTTAAGGAATTAGTAAGTTATTCTAACTCTATTAAAGGTTTTATTAACTCTTTAATATCTATATAATAAGTATTTATGAATTTCTTATATAGGTTTATACTATAATTCTTTAAGAACTTACTATTTATTTATTCATTCTTTTTTAAGTAATATATTATTATACTTTTAGATTTATCTAAGTAGTGAGTTTCCTTATTCTATTAAGTATTATATTATAGTAATTATTCTAAAGATATATAGTTAGTCCTTAAGGCATTTAGGGCATTATATTATTAAATTCTTTATAGTTTTATATATATTTTCTATTTTATAGAATTCCTCTATTTATACTATAGCTTAAGTAAGCATTCTATTATATACTTAGTTATAATAGTATTATATAAAGTAATTCTTTATATTATTAAGTATAATAATTCTACTATTTTCGCTTTATTTAATATATCTTTTCTAAGGGTAGCTACTAGTAACTTAGTTAAATTAGTAATTATCTGATTCTTCTAGCCTTTTTAAGTATTCTATTAGTAATTGCTTTAGTAAGTAATACTTTAAGTATTCTTTAATTATATTATATAGATCTTTATTAAGTCTATATATTTAGTACATTCTAGTAATATATTATTATAATATATTAATATTACTATTATATAGTCCTTTTATATATAAGTTTTATATTATTTAATATTAAAACCTATTAAGAATAATAATAAGTCTGTCTTTATATATAACTCTTTTAGTATATCTTTAGGGTTAGTCTATTTAATAGAGGGCTAGTCTATTATTTTAAATTAGTTCTAAATATTTTAACTATAGGAGTCTTTTTTATCCTTTTTAAGATATTATAATAAACTTTTATTTTAAGTATTCTTTAAGTATAAAGTATAAGAGTTATTTATTAACTATTCTTTTACTATTATTAAAGTCATATTATTAACTAATAGTATTAGCTTTTCTATTCTCTAAGCCTTTATAATAGATAATAGTATAATTAAATTTTAAAAGGTATTTAGTATATTATAATTATTATTTACTAAGTTCTTAAGTAATAGTAAAGTATAAAATATTCTTATAATTAGTATAGATCTTAATCTTATATTTACTTTTTAAAAAGTAATATTAGAATTTCATAAAGGCATTAATAATTATAAGAAATTCTTTATTATAAATAGAGTAGTTAAGTTATATACTATGCATTTTATAAGGAAAGAAGGCAATAGAGTGTAATATTCTATTATTATTTCATTATCTAATTTAAGCGCTTTATATAAAGTTTAAAGAGTCTATTTCTAACTTAATTTCTTATTTAAGATTAAAGGTTATTAAAATAGGCTTATTTAAAATGATTTCTTTAATTTTATTAAATGCATTCTTAGTATTTATATTCTATTTAAACTTTACTCCTTTTTATATAAGATTAGTAAGTAATATAGTATATTTACTAAACCCTTTAATGAATTTTTAATAGTAATTAGTAAATCTAAAGAAGGCTTATACTTTTATAATATTTGTTAGTTTTAGCTATTTACTAACTATAGTAATTTTCTTTAGGTCTATCTTAATCTTATTATAAGAGATTATATATCTAAAAGATTCTACTTTTAGAGTATAGAAATAACTTTTCTTTAGTTTAATTAATAACCTATAGTCTTATAGTGCTTATAGTACCTTATAAATATACTTAGTATATTCTTCTTCTATTTTAAAAAAAATAAAAATATTATTTAAGTAATATATAATAAATATATTAAAGTACTCTTATAATATATTATTAATCATTCATTAAAATATAATTAGTATATTTATAAATCTAAAAGGTATAATAAGGTATTTATATAGTTTAAACTTTATTCTAAAAGCAGTTTTCTATTTATATCCTTTTTTAATATAGATAAGGCTGTATGCATTTTTAAGATCTAATACTATAAAGAACTTCATTCTATAGAATCAGTCCTTAAGCTCTATAATAAGTAGTAATAAGGTTTGATCTTTTAATATAATATTATTTAAGTAGTAATAATCTATAATAAGTTAGAATTTACTATTTTTTTTAAGAATGAATATAACTATATCTTTAATATATTTCTTAAGTATTTATAACTATATCTTATTAAGATTAAAAATCTTATAGAATGTAAGTACTATTCTATCTTTTAATATAATTTTATAATTCTATTAACTAAATTCTAATAGTCCTATTTTAAGTTCTTTTATAAAGAGCTTTTTATAAATATAATACTATATTAGTATGTTCTTAAGCCTATTATTTTTAGGATTTTCTTAGTATTATTTTTTCTATTTTTTAAAGTCTTTATTCATTTTTCTAAATTATTATTAAAAGCATCTAATCGTTCTTTAGAGTGTATTTTTCTTGCCTTTATAGTATTTATATTATATTCCTATTAAGAGTAATAGAGTATCTATTATTTCCTTATACAAATTCTCACTCTTACTATTTTTAGAAATTAAGATTAAAGATTCTCCTTCTTTTAAGTCATTTTCTTTATTATTAAAGAGTATATTATTATTATTAACTAGTATTTAGCTAGTTTTCTAATTAATATATAGATTATATTTTCTTAATTATAAATACCTAAGTATAATATTATAATACTTTATTAAAATAATATTAAAAGTAATACTTTAATTCTTTCTATTAATAAAAACCTTTAAATAATTAAATTCTTTAATAATCTATTTATTTTTATAATTAAATATATTACCTTTAAGGTTACATAATATATAAGCTTCTTTTTTATACTTTTATAATAACTTCAGCTTATTAACTACTTTTAGATTAATATAGTCTGCTTTAGCTCTACTATTTACTAATATAATAAGTTATATACTATTAATTCATACTTATAGCTTAAGTGTCTTTCATTTAATTACTATTTATACTATATATAGAGCTTTTAATAAAAGTGATTTTCCTTTTATATTATTACTTACTTATTACTCTTCTATAAGTAGTATTTATTATTTTTTATTTATAGTACTTATATTTACTTAATATAGTTAGCTATTAGGTCTTTTTATTTATCTTATTATATATACTATAAGTTAATCTTAGCTTAAGTATAAATTAAGCAGTCTTCTTTATTATATTATATTAAGTTTATTAGTCCTTTAATATATTCTAAAGGGAAAAACTTATTAGAATATTCTAGGATTATAATTCTATTAATAAGTCTAAAGCTCTTTATTTAATAGCCTTTAATTTTATTATAAAAGTATAGTATAAATACTAAGTAATCTTCTAATTATATAAGAAAATAGTCATTTTTTTACTTATTATAAATATGCTTTTTATAATATAAGTCATAGTATAAGATTTATATAAGTTTATAATATTAAGGATTATTTATTCTAATATAGGGGTTATTTAAGAACTCTTCTTAAAGTATCTCTTTATTACTTTATACTTTAAGTCTTAATTAAGTATAGATATAAAGGTCTTTTTTAGTTTAAGGTTTTTATCTTTCTTTAATTATTTACTAGTATTAATCTTTATTATTTAACTATATATAAATTCCTTATAGGTTAATTTCTATTATATTTTACTATTCCTTTACTTCTATTAGAGACTCCTTATACTCTTTATAATAAGAGTCTGCTTATTCTTTATTATTACTATCTAAGTATTTATCTATAAGTATAATAATAAGCTCTGGTTCTTAACTAAGTTATTTATTTAGGATATAGTAGGCTTTTAGATATTATCTGCTTTTAGCTATTCCGCTTTATAAAGGTTTATAGTATGCACTAGTACTAGTATCTTATTATTTACTGTCTTACTTAGATTTCTTATTATTATAGAGCTTATTCTAGATCTATTTGCCTTTTTTAGAAAATAATACTAAGTATTCATTCTTTATATAACCAGTTTATTAATAGTTATAGTCATTATTTATTTATATAGCTCAGGCCTTAAGTAGTTAAAAGGTTATACTAAGTGCGTTTCCTACTTAGCTATAGTCTACTTTAACCTAGCTTAGCTATCTATTAGAAATTTCTTCTTTAACCTTCTTTTAATAAGATTCACTATCTTCTTGTAAAGGCTATAGCAGTGGAAGGAGTGGAAGGAGTGGAAGGTTATTAGTGGAACTCGGCGATTGTAGGTTAAGGAATTGACTAATTAGAAAAGGGATTGAAGATTCAGAAAGAATAGGAAAAGGCGATTAGAAAGGTAGTCAGTTTAAAGTGATTGGTTGAGAAATGCATGTATTGATAATGATAATCCTTCTGGACTGGCTAGAGAAAAGCCCCAGCTTTATAAAGAGATTGCTGTCTAGTCACATGTCCAATCTAACAGGGGATTTAGACAATTTGTCATAGTAAAACCGGGTAAGACGTGTCCTGAGTTTTAGGACTATTAGATGCATATCTAATGCTTAAACTCTAACTTTATTAGAGGTTCTTATTATAGATGTCCTTTGTAGTTATAATATAAGGAAGATAGGCTTTCTAAGGCATAATATATACTATTATAAAGCTAAAGATCAGAAGATTTTAAATATGTTATTTATAATCTTATCTAATAAGGGCTAAAGGAGATATTTCCTTATTAGTTATATATTTTATATATAAGGACTTTACACTTTTAGAATAGGTATAAATCGTATTATATATTTATCGCCTTTCTTAACCATTATAAGGATTTTCCTATTTATAATTACTAGAAGTCGGCCTTTTAGGATCAGGGTCTAACTTTAGAGCTGCCCAGTTAGAATAATCCATTATAGGAAATAGAATCCTAGCGACGGTTTTAGTTTATATAGCTTATTCTTAGCTTTTTCCTCCGTTTTAAATAGCTAGCTAGAGTGCAGCTACAGCGTTCCTTTAGGGGCGCCGGTTTCATTATAGCCGCTTCTAGTTATAGCAAGCGTCTTCAAAGGGTGCTAGTAATTAGTAGATTGAAGGTTCTTACCTTCCAGTATGGGCTTATGCTTCTAGTTTATCTTAGGACTCTAGCACTTATTTTTAAAGTGCTCTGTTTTATTATAATTCTAGTACTTAACCTTAGAGTAGTCTTACTAAGCTACTCTAAGTTCTATAGGTCTGGCTTGAATTCTATAAGAAGTATTAACCCAGTTTCTATCTTTTTAATTATTAGAAGTCACTGAGTAGTAAAAGTATAAGCTTATAGCTTATATACGGATATTCTTATAAAGAATAATAAAGTAAGAAGTATATGAAGATAAGAGTATCTTATCAGAAGATAGTTTATTATAGTGTATACTAATAGTGTATAATTCTATTGTATGAGGAAATAAGTCCTAGGGGTAGTCCTTCTTTTATAAACAAATTGAGCTGGTAAATATGGAGTTACTAAGACATAATATATACTATGAAGAAGCCTAGAAATTCAGCTATTTAGTGGTATTATTTTTGTAATTATATGTTAAGGAAATGCCGAGATATTTTGATTTTAAATTACAGAGGAATTAAAAGCTTTGATTATAAAGCAAAATTGCCTGATTTTAAAGCACGGACTAATATTAGGCTGATTAGCTATTATTAGTTATATAGTATGAACAGTGTTATTAATACTATATTTTAGTATATTTAAATAGGATTTTATATAGAATTTTTAAGCTTATAATAAAGCTTAAAACTTAGCTTATTAAAGGAGATATATATATTTATATATTTATTTAGGTTTAATACTATTTAACCTCTAGCCTCTCTTTAAGTATACATTACTAAGGACTATAATCTTAATATTATTATTATATTTTATTATAAAAGAAAGAAATAATACTTAATACTTAAAGTATTAAAGACTAATAGTTTAATTAGATATACATAGTATTATAGTTAAATTAATATAATAATTAAAAAGACAAAAGTAAATAATTTCTTATATTATAATAATAGCTCTACCTTTTAATAATAATTATAATAAATAATAGTAATTATTATAAATAGTAATAATAGTATTTTTTAAATATAAAATATTAATTAAAGTTTAATAATTAGTATTACTTTTAATAATAATTAGAGCTTATAATTTTAATTAAAATAGATTTAAAAAACTATTCTATATTATTAGTTTATTATTATTTCTTTTAAACTTCTTTATATATATATATATATTTTTAAAACTATAAAAGCTATAGTAGTAAAAGGAGTGAAAGGAGTGGAATGTTATTAGTAGAACTTAGTGATTATAAGTTAAGGAATTAACTAATTAGAAAAAGAATTAAAGATTTAAAAGAAGCAAGAAAAGGTAATTAGAAAGGTAGTTAGTTAGATATAATTAGTTAAAAAATGCATATATTAATAATAATCTTCTATTTAGACTAGCTAAAGAAAAGCTCTAGCTTTATAAAGAGATTACTATCTAGTTATATATTTAATCTAATAGAGGATTTAAATAATTTATTATAATAAAACTAGATGAGATATATTTTAAGTTTTAAGACTATTAAATATATATTTAGTACTTAAACTCTAATCTTATTAAAGGTTTTTATTATAAATATCTTTTATAATTATAATATAAAGGAGATAGGCTTTTTAAGATATATTATATACTATTATAAAGCTAAAAATTAGAAGATTTTAAATATATTATTTATAATCTTATTTAATAAGAGCTAGAGGAGATATTTCTTTATAAATTATATATTTTATATAAGGACTTTATAATTTTTAAGCTTTTATAATTTAACTAACTTATAATAAATACTATAATAAATATTTAATATAATATATTCTATACTTTTAATAACTATTATTAAAACTGCTATTTAGACTTTTATTTTTATATTATTATATTTTTATAATATATATAATAAGCAAGTCAGAAATACAAGCCAGTTAGAAATTATAAAATATACTTTAAAATAAAATTTTATAAAGATTCTTAAAAATTAAACTAAGTCTAAAATAGTTAAAATCTTAAACTTAGCTTATGTATAATATATATTATTTTTAAGAATTTTTTAAGCTATACATACTTATAGCGCTAGTAATATAGAATTCGCACTGTTTTTTTTACTATTTTTACTTATAGTCAGCTTAATAAAATTTAAAATTCTTTAAAAAAATACTATCTTATAACTTTTTTTCTAATTTATTTTAAAAATATGTTTTTAGATCTTAATAAGTCTTATATTATAAGAGTTAGAGCTAATGGAACTATAGTCTTATTAGATAAGAGGCCACATAATATAGGCTAGACTAGCTCTTTAGTAAAGGCTTGCTAAGCACTCACTAAGTAAACACTTATACACTACTCTATACCTACTTTCAGATCTCTTATATAATACTTTAATAGACTAACCCTTATAATTCATTCACTTCTATATTCTAGTAGATTATTAACGCATTATATAAGATAAGAAGGAATATATTACTAAATCTAGGCATTACTAAGTAAGTAATAAGCAAACTGTAAATAAATATAGGACTATTTATTTAAAACTCTATATAAAATAAATCTAGGAAAAACCTTAAACTACTAATTATAAATAATAAAGGATTTTAATCAGAATATAATTCAATTAATTACTTAATTTAAGAAGAAACTAAAGTAAGACTACTTTATATATCTTATAAAGATAGCTTTTATAAAGAATTACTATTACTTATAGTTTAATAATTAATAATTAAGTACTTATTAAAAAGTCTATAACTAAGTTCTAAGAATAATAATAATAGAATATAATCATTCTTCTATATTATAATATAATAATAAGAATAAGACTAATATTTTTAAAAAAAACTATTAAAATAACTTATTAAAGGTTTAAATAAAAAAGACCTTAAAGAATATAATAAATTACTATATTATTCTTATATAGTATTAATTAAAAGGGCTAATAGAGTTTAAATTAATAATTAAATAGAAGTAATAAAAATAGTAAATAATCTTTAAGTATTTATTAGAATATATTAAAAGATCCTTTAGTCTATAATTAAACTCTTTTTACTATTATAAACTTAGTAAAGAGATTACTTAAGGAACTTTATATACTTTATATAGGACTAATTTATAGCCTTTCTAAAGAAGCTTTATATAGACTTTAAATAGAAGGAGGTTAAACTATATAAAGAGCTTATAGCTTTCTAATAGCTCTTTAACTAATTACTAATAGAATACTTTAATATATAAAGATTTTTATATTCTTTATTAAAGATAAAGGACTTAAAAGAAAATAAGATACTTATATTATAATATTACTATAAACTCTAAAATAGGGTTAAAAGAGATATTTAAAAGATATAGGTTAATATCTTATAAGCTAGAGAACTTATATTAAAGGCATAATAATTATAGTAACCCTATAGCTAATATAAAGACATATTCTTAAGCTAAGATAAGAAGAGAAACTATTCTAATAATAAATAAGAAGGGCTATAGAAAAGATATATACTAAAGATCCTAATATATATACTATAAAGCAAACCCTATATTCTATAAGGATAAAGAAATTTAATAAAAAGTAGAAGAAGAAGTAGCCATTCTAACTACTTAGGATTAAGTAATTAATAAGAGTATAGTAAGTACTTAGTAAAGCTAAAAGACAATTCCTACATTCAGTATTATAACTATAATAAGAAAGGCTACTATACTAATAAGTATATAATAACTAAGAGAGCTTTTAATAAATAGAACTAAAGAGACTATTAAAAAATAGCAATTATATAACAATTTAGTATAAAAGTTAAAAAGATTAACTTATTAGAAAATGACTAAGTATAGGGTCTGAAGATATAATCTCTATATTAAAACCATATCTTATACTAATTAGTTTAATTACTTAAAGATAAGCAATCATTTTCTAAGTATATAATAAATATAAGGTTAAAGTAGATATAGATATAGTTATAAAAGTTAGCTTAATTAATAAGAAGCTAGTATAAAAGTTAAGCTTTAAACTTATACTAGATTAATAAGCTTTAAAGTTAGTAAGCTTTAATAAGACTACTTATTCTATACTATAAGTATATTAAGTAATATTCTTCTTCCTTAATTACTAAGAGTTAGTAAAGAAAATAAGACATTTATTTATAAAAGCCTTATAAAACTAACTTAAAAGAATAAGTAACTTATTATTAGTAAAAGAGACTATAAGCTAAAAAAGTATTATAATTAATATATATATAAATATATAGTATTATAAAGTAATCTTAATATAAGATCCTAACTCTTTTATAAAAGATCTTATTATAAATAGTAAAAAGGCATATATTATATATATATATAGTATATTAATACTAAATAAGCGGCTATTACTTGCCCTTAGAGAAGAGAATAAAAAAAGGATTAGTATACTATTATTTAAACTTAAATCAGAATGAAAGATCTTTAGTAAAGCTAAAGTAAAGAAGTTACTACTCTTAGAAGGAGTAAAATACTTTATTAAACTAATAGAAAGTAAAGAGCTTTCTTTAAGAATAATATACTCTACTAATAAAAAGTAAGTAAAGATTATTTATATTTACTTTATTAAGAATATAGAGATTAGTTAAGTAAATAGCTTAATTAATAAAGTAAGAACTCTAGTCCTATTTATTCTTAAAAAGAATAGAAGTATTAGAATATATATTAATTATTATAATTTAAATATAATTACTATTAAGAATTATTATCCTTTACTATTAATTAGTAAATTACTTAATAGACTTATTAAAGTAAAATAGATTTTTAAAATTAATATTTATAATACTTATTATTATATTTAAATTAAAAAAGAAGACTAATAAAAGATAGCATTCTATATAAGATATAATTACTTTAAATATATAGTTATACTCTTTTAGCTAATTAATATACTAATTACTTTTTAAGTATATATTAATTATATACTTAGCTTTTCTATCTAGCTTTTCCATCTAGCTTTTCTATCTAGCTTTCCAGCTGCTTGACGCATCTCGAAGGGTTGATTAGGACAGCAAGGCTTGCACCCTGATGCAGTAGAAACTCTAGTCATTCTGAGTTGCTGTTGCCTTGGGCTTGGGTTTTGGGCCCTCACACTGTTATTCACTATTGGTTGTTTTTTTTTTTTTACTGTTTAACCTCTGGCCCCTCTCTGAGTGTGCGCTACCAAGGACCATAACCTTAATTAATTATATACTTATTAAATTACTAAATACTTATTATATAATATACTTAAATAATATTATAATATATTTATAAATATAAAAATAATATACTAAAGACTTAAAAGAGGTCTTTTAAAGGTTAAAAACCTTTTAGCTTTATATAAAGCTATTAAAATATACCTTCTATTAGAAGAAGGTCGAATTTCTTAAGTATATAATTACTTAGAAAGGACTGAAGATAGAGCTAAGTAAAGTATAAGCAATTGCTAAGTAGCTAGCGCTAGAGAGTGTTAAAGACATATAGGTCTTTTTAGGATTCTATAACTTCTATAAGTTCATTTTAAAATACTCCTATTAAATAGCACTATTAATAGAGCTATTAAAGATAGTAGAGAATAAGAAACCCTTTATATAAGAAGAAAATTAAGATATAGTATTCTAAATACTAAGATCTGCCTTTTATTTAGTAAGCATTCTCTAATACTAGGATTTAGTAAGAAGAACTAAAGTAAAAATAAATGCCTTTCTAAAGGCAGTCTTTAGTATTTTAACCTAATTATATAGAAAATAATAGAAACTAGTTATATATTAGTCTTAGAAACTAATAAATACTAAGTAATATTAGAGCATTAGCTAATAAGAACTTTTAGCTATTATTAAAAGCCTTAAGAACTAGAGTCACTACTTACTAGGACTTTCTAAGAAATTTCTCCTTTTAATAAATTATATAGCTCTTAAAGGAGTAATTAAAGCACTAGCTAAAGACCTAAGAAGCAGGCTAGCTAAGTAAGTATATAGATTAGCACCCTTTAACTTTAATATTAAATATAGACTAAAAAAGTATAATCTAGCTAATAGACTGTTCTATAGACCTAACTATATAAAGGAGGAGATAGTATATAATAATATACTCCTAACCTTAGTTAATAAGCTAAACTTTATTAAAAAGCTTTTACTAGATATTCGCTAAATAATTAATAACCTTAAAGAGTAAATAAAGGTTATAAAAGCATATATTTAAGTAGTATAAATAAGCTTAAGAGGCTCTATAAGTTGAGTTAAGTAGTAAGTACTCTTATCTTATAATTAGAATTAGTATAATAAAACTAAGGAAGATTAAATGTATATAGTATTAATCATTATAGTTATAAGAGCTAGAATAGTAAGCTAAAAGACTAATAAATATATAAAGACTGCTTAATAAGAGCTAGTTACTTATAGAAGCTAGAAGGACTTATCTAAAGCTAGAGTTATTAATTTAGAGTAATATATCCTATATTTAATTATAAAGGAGCTTATAATAAGTAAAATAGTATTTTTATTATAACTATTAATAAAGTTAGAAGAATTAGTCTAAAGACTATAAGCTAATAATCATTTTTATTAATAATAATTAATAAGAGTTTAGTAAATAGCTAGAAAGATAGAAACTTATTATTATAATAAAAATAGCACCTTATTCTATAAGAGCAGACTTATTATTCTTATAAAAAAGACATTAAGAATAGAAATCTTTTAATGCTATTATAATAACCTAAGAGCTAAGTATATAAGAAAAGCTAAGATATTAGAATTAATTAGTAGAAAATTCTATTAAAACTAAATTAATAAGAATATTATAAACTATATTATTAAATATAAGAAATGCTATAATATCTTTATACTTAAATACAAGCTATATAAGAAGCTATAGTTATTACTAATACTAGTAAATCCCTTTTAAGAAATTTTTATAGATTTTATTATAAAGTTACTAAATAGCGCTTAAGCGAATAGTAAGTAATATAATACTATCTTAATTATAATATACTATATAACTAAGTATATAATCTTTATTCTATATATAAAGTCCTTATATATAAAATATATAACTAATAAGAAAATATCTCCTTTAGTTCTTATTAAATAAGACTATAAATAATATATTTAAAATCTCCTGATTTTTAGCTTTATAATAGTATATATTATACCTTAAAAAGCCTATCTTCTTTATATTATAACTATAAAAGACATCTATAATAAGAACCTTTAATAAGGTTAGAGTTTAAGTATTAGATATACGTCTAACAGTCTTAAAACTCAGAATATGTCTTACCTGATTTTACTATAACAAATTGTCCAAATCCCCTATTAGATTAGATATATGACTAGATAGTAATCTCTTTATAAAGCTGGGGCTTTTCTCTAGCCAGTCTAGAAGGATTATCATTATTAATACATGCATTTCTTAACTAATTACATCAAACTGACTACCTTTTTAATCATCTTTTCCTACTCTTTCTAAATCTTTAATCCCTTTTCTAATTAGTCAAATCCTTAACCTACAATCGCCGAGTTCTACTAATAACCTTCTACTCCTTTCACTCCTTCCACTGCTATAGCCTTTACATTATATAAGAAGATAATAACTATTATATAATTTATATAAGTATTATATAAATAAGTTAAATGTAAATTTAATATACTAAAAGGCATTATTAATAATAAAAATAAGCTATTTATAAGTTAATTTTAAGCTAATCTAATAAGAGAATAAGCAACTTATTACTAACTATTTACTATATACTATTTATAAATAGATAGGCAAACTAAAAGAATAAACTAACTACTTAAGAAATACTTTTATATCTTTATAAAAAATGTATTAAAAAAATAAGCAGTATAGTTAGTAAAAGCTAAGTTTATATATAATAATAGTTAGTATAGTATAATAAGAGTCTCTTTAATATAAATACTATATAGCTACTACTTAAGAATAGTAAGCTATACTTTAGAACACTTAAAAACATAAGTATAAAGTATTATTAAATATATAAAGAATATTTAATAAACATATACTAAAGCTTAAAAGAGTTAGGCTTAAGTAATAAAAGTATAAGTAAAAGCTTATAATAAGAAATATATTAAATAAGAATACTATAAAAAATAAATTATAAGATTATTTATATATAATTTCTAATTTAAAAATAAGAAATTAATACTTAAGTATTTTAAAGTTATTATTATAAAGCAGAGTAAAAAGTAAGTATATTAAATATACTTATTATAATAATACTATTAAATATATAATGTATTTTCTATAGTGCTTTTAGAACTATAGCTAGAAGCTTGCTAAAAGTATAGTAATTATTTAGTAGACCTTTTAGACTTAAAAGAAGAGGAAAATAAGTAAGAAGTAAAAGAGATTATTTTAAATAAAAAGACTAAAGAAAACACATTTTACTTAATTAAATAAGTAGGTTAATTAGTAGAATATAATACTTAGGAACTATCTTAATATTTAGAAAATGTATAAAAAGCTATTTATTAATACTATAAATAGAAGAAATATAATTATAAGAAATAGAATAATAAATAATTAAAGATATACTAAAAGCGTATTAATAGCTTATTAAGTGATTAGTATTATTTAAAATAAACTAAGTACTTAATAAGGCTAACTAATACTTAAATTAAAGTAATTATAAACTAGAATTATAAACTAGAATTAGAACTATAAAACTAGAAATGATATTTAGTTATAAGACTTCTTTACTTAATAGCTATAATAAGAGCGAGGAGTGTTATTTATATTTACTAAAAGTATAGTAAGTAAAGGGAGAGTAACTATAATAATAGCCTTAGCTTAGGCTATAATTACCTCTGCCTTAATATAAAGAGATACTTTGCTTTTATTATTATAAATAAAAGAAGACTTAATAATAGGAAATAGTAAGCAAGCATAGTATAATTAATAAGGAGTTAGTAGCTTAATAATAAAGAGAGTGCTAGTAGTATTATAATAAATAGAAAGAGTGCTAGAAAATAAGATAGGTGCCTTAAGAGTAGGATTTTTATAGTATTTCTTAATAGCTATTTTAATATTATTATTAAAATCTTTAAAATATTTAAATAAAGATCTTTTAATAAGTATAAAGTATATAAGCATTTCTTTAATAATTATAAGGCAAGTGAGTATAGAATGAAAAGCAATAGTTTAAATAGGCTTATAGTAATAAAGAAGAGTAATAAACTTAGAACGCTTAAATAGCTCTTCTTTAAAGATATTAAATAATAAATTTAATTAAATATATATTAGTTTAAATATATATAAAGTCCTTATATATAAAATATATAACTAATAAAGAAATATCTCCTTTAAGCTCTTATTAAATAAGACTATATATAATATATTCAAAATCTCCTGATTTTTAGCTTTATAATAGTATATAATATACCTTAAAAAGCCTATCTTCCTTATACTATAATTACAAAAGATACTTATAATAAGAACCTTTAATAAGGTTAGAATTTAAGTATTAAATATATATCTAACAGTCTTAAAACTCAGGATACATCTTACCCAGTTTTATTATAATAAATTATCTAAATCCCCTATTAGATTAAACATATGACTGGATAGTAATCTCTCTATAAAGCTGGGGCTTTTCTCTAGCTAGTCTAGAAGGATTATCATTATTAATACATGCATTACTTAACTAATTACTTCAAACTGACTACTTTTCTAATCGTCTTTTCCTATTCTTTCTGAATCTTTAATCCCTTTTCTAATTGGTCAATTCCTTGACCTATAATTACTGAGTTCTACTAATAACCTTCTACTCTTTCCACTCCTTCCACTGCTATAGCCTTTACAGGTTATAAGCCCGGGTTTCGCACCTGGGTATATCTTCTGATTAGTCATTCTGACTATCGGAAATAACCTATTCTATAGGTTCTGACTTTTCTAAGTCTATAAAGCTCTTCTAAGTCTTTTAGACTTTAAGAACTTCTTTCTCTTAAAAACTCTATGAGTTTCTGACTTCATAATGGGGTCTGGGGAAAAATCCTCTTCTATACTTAAACTAAAAGGTAGTAAAAACTACATAGTTTGGTCTCTTAGAATAGAGGCATACTTAACTAAGCAAAAGCTAGTTAAAGGAATAGTTAAAGAAGAATATGCTAAAAGTGCTAATGCACTAGTAGAAATTCGACTCCTATTAGAAGATGGACCTTTCTTATAAGTTAAGCAAGTAACCTCTGCTAAATAAGCCTGGGATTCCTTAAAGAACCTCTATAACTCTTCTGGTTTTACTAGTGACTTTCTTATACTAAGAGAATTATTAGAAGGAAGCTATTTGAGTCTTCTAATGGAAGGATATCTTAATAAGTTAAAAGAGCTTACTGATGAGTTGGCTGCTAGAGAAATCTCTCTTCTAGAGCCTTTTATTATTGCCTTTCTACTTTATAACCTTGGAGAAGAGTATAGTAATTACACTACCTCTATCATCCAAGCCTTAAGAAGCAATTCTAAGGCATATAACCTTGAGTCTCTTTCCTCTTCCTTATTGGATGAGTCTAGAAGACTAGAGACTTCTAAAGAGGTAATTAGCTTTACTAAGTCTAAGAAACCTTAGAAGAAGAATAAGAGAGCCTTAAAATGCTCTTACTATAAGCTCTCTGGGCATACAGATAAGGATTGTTACTTTCTACATCCTAATAAAGCCCCTAAAGGCTTTACTAACTTCAGAATCTCTAAGTCTACTTCTAAAAAGGTTACCTTACTTAATAAGAAGAGAGAAGAAAGAGAAGAGAAACAGGAACAACTCCTAGTCTCTCTAGCCAATAAGAAGGCTATTTCTAAAGTTGTAGAAGTCTCAGAATCTGATTCTGAGTCTGAAGACCTAATAGATCTTAAAATCCCTCCTACTATTGCTTAAGCTTTAGATAAGGTTGATTGGGTAAATAACCCTAATAATAACTATAAAAATAACTATAATAACCTATCTTTAGGACTAATAATAAGAGAGATACTTCGAATTCTTAAAATTTTAAGAAGATATAAGAAGGTAAATCCCTCTCTTTAACTTATAAGAGATATAATTGACTTTATATATAATACAGGTACTACTAAGCATATTGTATGTAATAGAAGCTTATTTATAAGCTATTATACTATAAATAAAACTGTTTCTTAGGACTAAGCATCTTCACTAATTGTTAAAGGCTGTGGTAATATAAAATTCCACTTTTTAAATAATAATAAAACCTATATATTAAGAAACTGTTACTATATTCCTGAATTAGGAGTCAACTTAATAAGTCATTCATCCTTTCAAAAGGATATATCTACATTTATTAACTATAATAATATATATCTCTTTAAAAAGACTGAGCTAATAGCTAAAGGTCTTAAAAGAAATGGTTTATATATCTTTTCTTTAAAGATAATAACTAATAAGGAAATATATCATACTACTCTTCCTTTAAATAATATCTCTTTAACTAGAGAAAATAAAACTATAGCTAAGACTATAGTTATAGATATATATAAATAGCATCTAAGGTTAGCCTATTTAAACCTTAAGACTTTAAGAAGATATCTTCTAAGGTTATATAAAGGAAAATACTCTAAAGATAATATTCAGTTCTAAATACCTTAAGACCAAATAACTCAAATAATTCAGTATGAAAACTGTATAAGAGCTAAGGCAACTAATAAGATAAAAAGAGTTATAAATAAGACTCAATATAACTTCCTAGATAAAGTAGTTATAGACATATGTAGTCCTATAACACCTATATCATATTATAAACATAGATATATTATAACTTTCCTTAATAAAGGCACTAAGTTTCTTAAAACCTATACTATAAGAAATAAAAGTAAAGCTTTAGAGAAATTCAAAGAATTCAAAGCTGAAGTTGAAAATAATAAGGAAAAAATAACTATAAAAGAAGTTTTTTCTAATAATACTAAGGAATATAGGCATAGCCTAGCCCCTTATTGTAAAAAGAAGGGAATATACTATAATTTTTCTCCTCTTTATACTAAAGAACCTAATAGTTCTGCTGAAAGAATAAATAGGACTATTCTAAATAATATAAGAGTGATAATTTTCACTTCTAATATACCTAAGTTTCTTTAGTCTGAAGCTTTAGAAGCTATAGAATATATATATAATAGAACTCCTCATTCTTCTATAGGGTTCTTATATCCTTTAGAACTTAAGAATAATAAACTTCTTACTTTAGAAGAAATAGATTCTATAAAAACTTTTGGATCTATTATATACTATAAAAATAAGCTTCCTAGTAATAAACTAGACACTAAAGCTTATAAAGGCGTTATAATAGGCTATTCAGATAATAGCTATAAAATCTGGGACTATAAAAAACGCAAGATAATAATTTCTAGAGATGTTATTATCCATGAAAATACCTTCTTTAATAATAATTCCACTATAAATAAAGAAAAAGAAGAGAATAATATAAATAATAATAACTCTTTAACAGAGTCTGAGCTTGATATAATAACTAAGTTAGTTGTTAATATTCTTAAGAAACCTATAGAATATTATAAAGACTTTCAGGAATTCCCTTCTATATATAATATAACTGAAAGTTATATAGAACCTTCAAGCTATAATAAGGCTATAGAAGGTATAGATAAAGATAAGTGGATACCTTCTATGAAGATAGAAGTAAAAGAATTACTAGCTTAGAAGGTTTGGTCTATAACAGACCTTCCTAATAATAGAACCCTTATAAAAGGCCGCTGGGTTTATAAGATAAAAACAAACTCTAATAACTCTATTATAAAACATAAGTCTAGATAGGTAGTTCAAGGTTATAACTAAATACATGGCCTTGACTATACAGAGACTTTTGCAACTATAATAAGACCTGAGACTATAAAGCTATTATTAATAATAGCAGTTGCAAATAACTATAAAATAATACAATATGACGTTAAAAACGCATTTGTTCATTCTGAAATAGATGAAGATATATATACTATACTACCTACTGGGTTTAAAGACTATATATTAAAGTCTTTAGAAAATACTATAACTAAAGAGTTATATAAAGAATATAAAAAAAATAAAAGAGACTTAGTTTTGAAACTAAATAAAGCTCTATATGGTTTAAAACAAAGTCCTAGACTTTAGTATAACTTTCTCTCTATGCATTTAAAGAAGCTAGGTTTTAAACCTATGCTTTATAATAAAGGGGTTTTTATAAATAACCTATATAAAATAGCTATATTATGCCACGTGGACGATCAGATTTTCATTGGTCTAAATGAAGCTGATATATATGAAGTTATAAATCTCTTATCTGAAGATATTAAAATGCAGTCTTTAGGAGAGATAAAAGAATTCTTAAGAATGAATATAACTATAGACTGAGAGAATAAAGGCCTATATATAAACCAAATAAAATATATAAATTCTAAAATAATAGAATATAATAAACAAGATATAAGAACCTCTGAAGTTCCTTCTATAGCTAGAAATAAGCTATAAAAAGCAACTATAACTCCTTTTAATAAAGATATACTATAATATCAAAGAGAAGTTGGTTCTCTCTTATATCCCTCTATAAAGACTAGACCTGATATAGCTTATACTATTAATAATGTCTTAAGGTTTATGTCTAAACCTGATAACTCTTACTTTAAAGCTCTAGACTTGATCTAGAAGTATTTAAATAACTATAAAAACTTGGGTTTATACTATAACTATAATATACAACCTAACTCATTATATAATATAATAAGAGGCTATTTAGATGCTGATTGAGCTTCTGATATAACTGATAGAAAGTCTATTAGTGGATATAGTTTCTTCTTATATAATAACCTTATAAGTTGGAATACAACTAAGCAGAAAGGTGTTGCTTTAAGCACTTATGAAGCTGAATATATGGCTTTAAAAGAAGCAGCTAAAGAGAGTTTATCTCTTAATAGTCTCTATAAATATATAAATGAGAATTTATCTCTTTCTTATAATAGATCTATACCTCCTATTTTAACAGATAATGAGGCAGCTAAATAACTAGCTGAAAACTCTTCTTATTATAAAAGATCAAAGCATATTGATATATCTTATCACTTTATAAAAGATGAGATAAAAGAAGAAAAAATAACCCTATACTTTATAAGAAGTAAGGATAATATAGTAGACTTCTTTACTAAAGGTCTAAACCCTACAGACTTTAAAAGACTAAGAGCATTTCTAAGTCTATATAACTATAAAGCTGCTAAAAATAACTGAGAGTTTTTAACCTTATATAAGGTTTTCTTTTAAATTCCTTAATAAAGGAAAAATATAAGAATTTTTTTTTTCTTTCTCTCTTAAAGAGAGTTTTTCATACATAAGTCCTTAAGTAGTAAATATATTATAAGGAAATATATTTAAAGGGGGCTATAAAGTCCTTATATATAAAATATATAACTAATAAGGAAATATCTCCTTTAAGCTCTTATTAGATAAGACTATATATAATATATTTAAAATCTTCTGATTTTTAGCTTTATAATAGTATATAATATACTTTAGAAAGCCTATCTTCCTTATACTATAACTACAAAAGACACTTATAATAAGAACCTTTAATAAGGTTAGAGTTTAAGTATTAGACATACGTCTAATAGTCTTAAAACTTAGGACACGTCTTACCTAGTTTTACTATAATAAATTGTCTAAATCCCTTATTAGATTGGATATATGACTAGATAGTAATCTCTCTATAAAGCTGGGGCTTTTCTCTAGCCAGTCTAGAAGGATTATTATTATTAATACATGCATTATTTAACTAATCACTTCAAACTGACTACTTTTCTAATCGTCTTTTCCTACTCTTTCTGAATCTTCAATCCCTTTTCTAATTGGTCAATTCCTTGACCTATAATTACCGAGTTCTACTAATAACCTTCTACTCCTTCTACTCCTTTCACTGCTGTAGCCTTTACAATATATAAAAGCAGAGAAGAAATATATAATAAAATCAGTATATAATTTTATAAGTTATATAAAGTATAAAGCCTTTTAATATATTAAAAAAGGATAATTACTATTTATAGAGTAAGCATTTATTAGGTTTTTAATAAAAGTAAAGATATAATACTAAGTAATAATAATAGTCTTTATAGATTAATAGATCCTTTAGTACTTAAGATTATTAAAAGTATTTAACGTATATAATAAGCGAGCGTCGCAAACAAGCGAGCGTCGCACCTATACTGTATACTTAAAACTCCAAACTTTAAATTTTATAAAATAGCCAATATAGCTTTAGGATTTTTAGGAAATTAATTTTAAATATTTAATTAAAAAGTTAATAAGCTAGTATTTTCTTTAGACTTTTTAAAAAATTATTAAGCTAGTTATAAATAAAAATAGTTCAAAATACAGTGCGAATTTTATACTACTAGCGCTATGAGTATATATAGACTAGAAAAATTCTTAGAAATAACATATTTTATAAATAAGCTAGGTAAAAATTCTTAACTATTTTAAGCTTAGTTTAAATTTTTAAGAATTTTTTAAATTTTATAATTTAAGGTGAAAATCAGAGTGCGACGCTCGCTTGTCTGCGACGCTCGCTTATCACATACGTTATATTATTTTTACTTTAATTATACTAATTTTAGTAATAAAGGAAGTTTTAATACTATTAAGTAATAAAAATAAGTTTAATAAAAATCTAATAATATATTAAATATATAGTAAATACTTAATAAGAATATAAAAAGACTTACTATATTATACTTTTACTTTATTACTTTATAAATAATATATTAAGAAGATAAAGAGCTATATATATAAGTATAGTTAAAAAAATAGTATTTTTATTCTATATAATAAAAATAAGGAACTTTATCCTTTAGTATTTTTAAAAACTAATTATTTAAAAATATATACTTAGTATTAATTTAAAATTTATATTATAATAAGACCTTTATAATAGCTATAAAGAATAATATTATAATAGATATATAGTAAATAAATATAAAATAATTAATAAGTAAAGAGAGTAAAAAGAAGAAAGAAGATAATAAGAGAGTATATATAAAGTAAGAAGAAAGTAATATAATAAAAAGATAAATATATAAAAATTATATAAAGCTAAAGAAAGGAAAATAATAATTATAAGCAGTATAAAGAATAAAAATACTATAATTTAAGTAAAGTAAGGCTATATAGCTAGTAAATACTGGCTAAATGCTTAGACTAATAATAAATACTAGACCTATAATTCCTATTATTTATACTCTATAGTATATAATGAATATATACTGAATATATAGATAAATAATGACCTTATTACTTTAATAATAGAGGCATAAGAATTACGCCTTAGGACGAGGCTTAAGAAAGAGGGAGATAATTATAAAAGTTAAGGCTAATAGAGTTATGGTCTTATTAGATAAGAGGCTATGTGATATAGGCTAGACTAGCTCTTTAGTGAGGGCTCGCTAAGCACTCGTTAAGTAAACGCTTATACACCACCCTATACCTACCTTCAGATCTCTTGTGTAATACCTTAACAGACCAATCCTTACATATATCTAGTTTTAAGAAATTTAAAATTACTTATTTTAGCTATATAGTATGGTTTCTAACTCGCTTGTATTTCTAACTCACTTATTATATGTATTATTATATATTTATATTACTTAAGTTATCTTAAGATAAAGGACTTAATTAATTAATTAACCTAGTTATAAATAGATTCTTATTTCTTTTCTTTTAGAACTAATCTTTTTTATTAAATTCTTTAACTATTTTAATAAGATTTCTTTAGTTTTTAATATATTAGTTATTTTATATATTATTAATCGCTATCTTACTTATAACTTATATTATTTACTCTTTATTAATATTAGTTAGTAATTTAAAGAATACTATTTCTTTTAAAGATATTTTAAATACTAACTTTATTACTAATTACTTTAAGAAGTATTATTTATTTTTAATTTAATTTTTAAATTATATATTACTTGTAAAGAAGTATAGTTTTCAAAATACTTTAGTCTTAAAAATTACTAAAGTAACTTACTTATTATTAAAGAGTTATTAAAATTTAATAGTTCTAATTTTTTTAAGATTATATTTTATTATTATAGCTTTTAGTATATTAAGAGTTTTTATATTCTTATTATAAAGTTTTTATATATAAAATATATAATTAATAAAAAAAATATCTCCTTTAACTCTTATTAAATAAGATTATAAATAATATATTTAGAATCTCTTAATTCTTAAGTTTATAATAATATAGAACATACTTTAAAAAGCCTATGTCTTTTATATTATAATTATAAAAGATATTTATAATAAGAACCTTTAATAAGGTTAAAGTTTAAGTATTAAATACATATTTAATAGTTATAAAACTCAGAATATATATATACTGGTTTTATTATAATAAATTATCTAAATCCTCTATTAAATTAGATATATAACTAAATAGTAATCTCTTTATAAAGCTAGAGCTTTTCTTTAGCTAGTCGAAATAGAAGATTATTATTAATATATACATTTTTTAACTAATTATATTAAAACTAATTACCTTTCTAATTATATTTTTCTGCTCTTTTTAAATCTTAAACCCTTTTTCTAATTAGTTAATCCTTTTACTTATAATTGCTAAATTCTGCTAATAACCTTCCTCTCTTTTTATACCTTCTACTATTATAGCCTTTATAAAAAGGGATTAAATTTAATCCTCTTCTTCTTATTACTTACCTTATAGCTTATAGAGATTATATAATTAATACTTTTATAGCTTTAATAAGATATAGTTATAAATTTTATAATATATCTTATAATATTATAATTAAACTTACTATTAGATCTAATTATTACATTAAAAAGTATTAAGTATATACTTTAACCTTATTATATTTTTATTATAATACTTATTAAGCTACTTTAGTCCCCTAATTAGGTTAATATAGCTATTTTATTTAAAATATATATATATATATATATATATTCCTTATATATAACTTCTAGCTATTAAGTAGCTATTTAATCCTAAAATAAAAGCTTATTCTTAATCTAGCTTAGCTTGCCTAGGGCTAGCTGAGCCTTTACTGAAGTTAGCTAACTTTCCTATCCTACTTAAATCACACCGTCCAATTTAACAATGGGTTACTTAAGCCTCAGAGAGCGTTCCGCATAGGCTGACCCCTCTCCTGCTGGAGAGAGGGTGACGAAACCCGTAAATCCGTCGAAACCGTAAATATTATCACCCTATATTATTAAGTATGGGTGACAAAAATAGCATCGCAGAATTGAAAAGATAAAAGCGGGTCGAGATTCTGAAGAACGTGTGTTTTTATTTTTGTCATCCCTATTAAAATCCTGGCTTCTTAGTGGGGTGAAATATTTACGGTTTCGACGGATTTATGAGTTTCGTTACCCCCTCTCCGGCAGGAGTGGGGTCGGCCTGTTAAGGTACGTACATCACAGACCCCCGGGTACACTTTGAAGGGCGGATCTCTAATGCAGGTGCGCCAGGCCTTCATTCGTCCTACACTTGGATTCTATCGTCAAAGACAATCGTTACTGGTGTCGCGGGGTTCATCGCTGTCAACGTCTTGGAGTGAGTATCAATTTGCTCCGGCATTCCTGTCTGGCATTTGGCTCAAGTGGAAATAGTCTTCTAGGACGACGATGGCTTATAATCTGGAGCATCATCACTAAAAAATGGACTTCTTACATTCTCTTCTTGCACTGGTGGCTTAATCGTGAATATCATCGCCGCCCAAGATTCTTAACCGCCCTCATACCAGGTATTATATTCCACAATAACTCAAAGTATCCGGAACTCCCTATTGGCAATGTCAACTGATTTGAATGCCTGAGGATACAGAAATCCCATCCCCACTCTTCTGAACGTACTCCCGCTTCCGTCCTCTGCCGTCACCAGAAGAACCCAGTGAACATGAGTTCCTCGACCAACAGTCTTTATATCAACACAACCAGGCTAAGTTCAGGTTAGTACTCGTGTCATATCATATCAATTTTCTCTGATTGATGCCACTTACAGAGTCGTAATGAACAATATCTCTCAAGGATGACGTACGCTGTGATGCTAGGGCTTAGAGGTTTCCCATGTCTCGAGGGCTTTTTAGCAATAATCACCTCATCGTTCAGCACATCCGAATCTCCAAATCGACTCTGTTGATATTCTGGGACGCTTTCCCTGGACTCAGGAGTTTGCCCTGCGGGGTCGTTCTCGGGCCAAGAACAGCTACAAGGCATGGTTATCGTGATAAGCAAAGACATACACCTTAATATCGAAAAGACAACGGGAGCTACTCACCAAGCATCCCTAGACTTCCTTGTAGTTGACGTGATCATGACGCAGACAACGTCCAGGATAGGCTGTCCAGTATCGAACGCAGCAAAGCCAACAATGCTCGAAACATCAGCTTCATCAGCGAGGAAATGCACCGGTAGCCGGCGATTCCCACTCAGATGTGCCTCAAGACATCTCTCGTAATAGAACTCTTCGCCGCCTGGCCCCCTCTCCAATGCATCCAAGCAGCAACTCCGCACCGCCACGTCCTCCACACGGCACGTCCTCCACGGCCCAGTAACCGACAACACTCCATCATCCGATATGTCCATCTCCTCCGCCGGAGCAACCTCCGCCGCGCGATCGTCATGTCCCGGCTCGCCCCGAAACCATCTCAGCCACAAGTCCTTGCGCCCACCCAGCGCGGCCCAGCACCAACTCGGCGCCCCTTCCACATCCTCTCTCCCCGGTCTCGCGAGTCCCCCGCGCACCCACAATACCATCTCCTCCAGCGCCTTCCTTTCTGTCCAACACCCAAACCGAAACTTACCTCTCCTCGTCTTCTCCAGCTCCTCTCCAATGCCCCTTATCGCGACGAGCCTGTCCCTCGCAAACGACAGCCTCGCCTTGATATACTCTATCACAAAGATGTCCCAATCCTTCTGCGGATCCTCGAGACACATGCTAATCTCCCGCCCCCGCTCGTCGACTTCATGCCGCCTACACCGCCAGCTCACTCCCCCTGGCATGAAGAACACGACCCTTCGAGCCAGAGCCCACTCCTGGAAACTCCAGGCACGACGGCGTAGCGGACCCGCGGCTGGCGCACGCGGCTGCGGCGATCGCATGGCGATGTGGAATCCACCCGACACGCTCTTATCAGCCGGATTAGCCGGATTCGTGAAGAACGGCACCTCAATACTGAGCTCAACGTCGGCATCGGCGGGCGGCCAAGCAGGGAAAAGCGGTTCGGTGGCATCACAGGCCCCCGCCGCCGCGATGGTGAGCGTCGCACGGCTGAAGAGTGGGCCCATGGCAGCGACAGCGGCATGCCAGTCCGGAGTGGTGTTGGCGGAGCCGGTAACGTCCTGAATTATGCAGAGGGAGTCGATCCAGAGGTAGGACAGGCCGAGGCCACGCGTGAGGATGATGGCGTGCTGGTATGAGATCGGGAGGGCCGAGAAGGGGATGTCGGCCATATGGGCGATGTAGGTTTGCTGCGTGGTGCGGGGGGGCCACTTGTCTGGATCGCGGCCCCAGCAGTGACTGAGGGCGACATAGCGGCCGGTGGTGCCATGGGTTTCGACCAGGCGGATGGAGTTGTTGCCAAGGTCAAGGACGCGGGTTGGGAGAGGGGGACCGGCAATGTCGTCGATTGGCTCGTTGGCCACGGAAACCATACATTCTGGGTGGTTAGCGATGCAGTCGTCCAGCCAGGAGGAGACGAGCCGGAAGGTTTCCGGCGAGTTGTCCTGCCGGAGCGGCGGGCTGGTGACAATGCCTGACCCCGAGGCTGGGGTTCCTTCATTTGCCCAGATGATGAGGTCCAAGTCCTGAAGCGACGACATGGGGTACCACCGAGTGCCGTGTCCATAATGCAGATGACTGGCCGAAAGCCGCTTGTCTGCTTGCTTGCCCACTCGTAGGTCGCTTTCTCCGGTGATGGTGATCTTGTGAATTCCTGTCTTGTTGGCTCGAAAGGGGGAATTCTCATCGCTGAAACGTTCGAGGAATGCCACAAACATCTCACAGACCCGACATGTCGGCTTCTGAGCATAGAAACTCGTCCGTGTTTGCTCTACTCTAGCCTCTCTGTTCTGGATGGCTCTCACAAGCTCCCCGCAGTACAGGCACAAGTCGCCTACTGGCAAATCCACCTCATTATTCTTGTTATCCATCTTGCGGCTCGTCCTGGGCCAATGTGTGAGATGGCCCTGGCGCAATTTTTCAACACAGAAATAAGTTAAGCAATGCTCTCTGCTACTAATATCGAAATTGTGTTGCAGCGAGGCGAAGAGAAGGCAAGGAAATGAAGGGCACTCATGCGTTAATCGATGGTCCAGGGCGAGGGGCAACCCCGCCCTCAGATTTACGATTTAGCAGGAGCAAGATTACTAATTCAGCCGAAGGATGACTTTACATCAGTTCTTAAGTTTTCCCGAATAATGAGGGTTTGGTGCAGATAGGGATAAATAAGTTTCTTAGAATCTGATTAGTCTAGATTTTATATAGCTAGTCGCAAAATAATGCGTAACTAGCTAATAGTACTAAAAGAGTGAGGTTAATGGGTACTAGCCTCTGAAAGGCTTATGCAGAGTGCTAGTAGCTTATATTTATTTAGAATTATTTATTTATTTAGTACTATACTAATACTATGCGTTTAATTTATCTTTTTAATTTAATAAGTCTTAATATAGCCTCATTAATTAAGTAATAGATTTCAGTCTCTATTCTTAAAAGCTTTTTATTAATTTACTTTTTATTATTTATACTTATTATAAGGAAGAAAGACTAGCGAGTGTCTTTATAGTAAAAAGGCAGTTTACTAAGTAAACTAAGTAATATATAGATTACTATAACTAGTATATTTCTTATATAAGTTCTGCCTTTCTTATTTATAAGTCTAGAGTATAACGGTTGTGCTAGACCGCTGTACCAGGGGGCAAAAGATTGGTCAATAATCGCTGTAGTGGCGATCATCCGGGCACATTACTGCACTATAGGGCCCCTATCGCTGTTCCAGTGAACCAAGCCGTAACATAGAGTAAGTCTAAAGTATATAGTATTCATAATCTAATAAATTAAAATATTATAATAAGTAATATAAGTCATAGTCTAATAATAATAAAATAGTAAATTTAATATAATTAAGTATATTAATAGTTAGTAAAGCTATCTTTATAAAAGTACTAAATGAATATATATATATACTAATTGTTACGACCTGGGCGAGCCAGGCGTGCATGAGACCCTATTTAATAGCTGTTATCCACACCTATGATTGCTACCATTGTGATTATAGACTTATCTTTTGGCCTGACGGGCTAGGAGACGTAATGCGAAGTGTGGATCGTTACACTAATAGTATTCTATTAGGCTTATTAAATAAGAGTGAGTCTATCCTTATAGTTTACTATATATAAGTAAGCCTAGCCTTATAGCTTATCTTAAATAAGTAAGCTAAGCATTCTGGCTTACTTATATAGAGTGAGTTCAGGGTCTAGTATTATATAAAAAAGTGAGTATATTATAGTTCTGCTAGTTATAACTGCTTAATCATGACCTGAGCTATGATAATACTCTTTCTATATATAATTTAAATACTAAGCTTAGTAAAAATATAAAAATATTTAATAAGCTAAAGGCTATAATAATAGAATATGGTTTTAAAGAAATTAGAACTATTAAAACTTAGTAATTCTTTAATAATAAGTAAGTTACTTTAGCGATCTTTAAGACTAAGGTGTTTTTAAAACTATGCTTTTTTAAAAGTAATTAATAATTTAAGAATTAGATTAAAAATAAATAATACTTCTTGTACCCTCAAGGTCATCACGAAAATGCAGACCAATAATATCAAATACTTTATCCCCAAGCAAGATGTCTCTAACGAGTTTAACGAGCATGCTCAGAGCTGGTTCAAAAATACCGTCTGAGAAGAAGAATGCAACGCTTAGTGCAACTGGTTAGAGAAAGGGTCTTCTCAGAACGATGAATCTGAACATGGAGATCAAGTATCATGACCTGGTATGTGTATCAACCGTTGCTTTAACTGTTTCTGGTTTGCTAACAGCCGTGCCTGGAAGAAGCGGTTCCAATTCCTCGGATATGGCTACTCAGCTGTGGATCTGAGCACCGATCCTGACGCGGATCGGTCCCCCTATCTGAACGAAGATGCTCTTGATCCTCGGTTCTACCAGTAACGTCTGCGAGGGCAGAAGAGAGAAGATCCCGACTCTCTTTCTCTATCACATGTAGCCATGAGTTGGCGTGCGAAGGGCTTGGGGTTCTGGGTAACCCGGGGTCCGCTCACTGTGGAATACTGGGTGCAAGTATGCGGGAGACAGTTAGGCAGCTAGACAGAATCAATTTACTTAAACATATCGGACTTGTCTTATATCTGTTGTTCTACCAAGTTCTACTCTTGGGTTTTGTGGTTCACGACCCGGTATTTCCGCCTTTTCCTTAGAGACGGATCAAAGCGATGACCCGTTGCTTCCTACTACCGACGTTGTTAACTTCCCCGCATTGAACGATTACGCGTGATGCAATCACTTGCATCGGCCTGGAGATGATTCGCTTCTAAAAGAAGCGTTTACCCCTGAAGGGCTAGATCGGGCCTGGCGAACTGGACCGTAGTTTTCCCCGCGTTTCGGCAAGTCTCCGTGTTTCCGGGCTCCGAGCACCTCGTGTCATCCAGGGCCATATTTCCCGGACACGACGTTGCTCGTTTATGCTTCCGCGACACTTATATGCAGAATTCAGAGGCTGGAAAGTTTCATCTATCGCCTCACTTTAAGCAGCGCATTGACGAGCTTGGGTCCTGGACGATAGAGGCTGGTTTCTTTGAGCAGTTTCCCGAGTTGTATGATGACATTGTGTTCTACTCAAAGTGCTAGAAACAGGGAGTGGCGAGTATCGTTTCTGGCGTTGACGAATTTAGAAGAGTCGTCGGTTTATGTACTATGTCTAGGTTATGCATAGTTTGCGAGTTATTGTCTTCGCTCTGCTGACACCGTAGACTAGCCGTATATCGAGCGCGTGGTATTGCTGCTGCTATACAAGTTGAGGATTCCTGATATGAGCTAAATGAGATTAAAGAGCTAACACAGTTGCGAATGACAGTGTAAATCAAACTGTCCCAATACCATTCCGAAACTACTCGTCTTGAGTCCACCTCTCTTGACCTGCAACCAAGTGACTCCCTGCCTCATAAGGACTCAAACCAAAGTCTCCACCCGCGTGTGAATGTTAACCACCGTCGTCAGGTGCTTCAGTCTGAGTGGTTTATCCCGCTTCGCCAGCACCAGCGCCATCTTGATCGAGTTCTTGATCTCTCTTCCATTCAACTCCGTCTTCGCCAGCTGGTCATAGTCTTCTTCACTGATGGACGCCACGCCTGGTCCAAGCTTCTGGATGAAGTTGACCCAAACCTTCCGGCGGCTGCTCTCGTCGAGGTCCGAGTACGGGAGGATGAGGTCAAGCCTTGACTTGAAAGCCGGGTCGATGGCGTTGAAGCGGTTGGTCGTAAGGAACATGAGCCCGCGGTAATATTCCAGACGGCGGAGGAAGACTGCGCGTATGTTAGCTACCTAGATCCTCATGTTGGTCTTCATCTACGCACTTGATACGAGCTCGTTGCGGTCCAGGCTGTTGGAGTCGCGCGTCTCGAGAAAGACGTCGGCCTCGTCGATCAGGAGGACTGCATTCCAGAGTTGGCAGCATTCGAGTGCCTGCAGGAGGTGAGACTCAACCTTTGCGGCGTCGGTGCCCAGGTCGCCAGCGCTCATGATGTATAGGGGAACGCGGGACTTTTCGGCCACTGGAAGCGATGGCTTAGTCTTGATCTTGACCTTGGGTTCCTCTGGGGTATCTTACCTGCTTCAGCCGTGAGCGTTTTGCCAACTCCAGGAGGGCCGCAAAGGAGAATGATGATTCCTTCGCCTGTTCCTGTGTCAGCATAATGGACCAAATCGTCTTCAATATTTCTAGTTGTTACCTTTATGAGCCATGAAATCGTCAAAATGGTCAGCGTCGGCGGGGTCTCGATCCGTAAAGGCCATGATGAGTTCCTTCTCGCCCTCTGGGAGCACAAGGTTGTTGTAGGGCGATAGGTTCCATTCGACCTCGTCAATCTCGTCGACGTTGAATTCGCCTGGACCCATGGTCAGTATAACATGGCGGTCACAACGGGCCTTGGGGAAATCGTACTCCATTCCTTGGTGCTTAAGTCTAGTCCTTTGACTCGAGGAACCGCAAGAAGACATTCAAGATCGGTGAGCGGAGAAAGGTCCTCGCTTCTGCCTACGCTCTTGCTCTTATCCTCACGCTTCTTCGATCGTCTTCCTCGGCTCCGCGTCCGGCGGGTCCTTCTGCCCGGCACCTCGCGAGGGTTTCTGGCCACCCTTATGACCTCAATATCGTGAGGTGAGGTGGCCCTCGGCGTCTGAACATGGTAGGGGCCTTGGCTGGGTGGCGAATCATAGTAGGGGTTTGGGTTGGGTACGGAAACAGAGTAGGGGTCTCCGGCTGGCACGGGAGCCGGGTAGGGGTTTGCGGCTGGCAGGTAGGAATGTACGGTTGGCATCCCACGGGGCGCTGCGACCGGCGGCATCGGTCTCGGTTGGGGGGGTCTCCTTTGACGCTCGTAGCTGGGGGCGATTCTGATCGGTCTGTCGACCTCTCTCTCCCGCACCTCGTGAGAGTTTCTCCTCGGGGCCCGACGCCGTCTACCGAAGTCTTCCTCGTCGGAGCCCGAGTAGTATGTGGGTGAGTATGAGCGGTCGCTGGAGCTGTCGTCGTCCTTGTCATCTGACATGGCGTTGCGAATCTCAGATGAAAGCAGGCTCGGATCCTCCCGGAACCTCTCGAGCGGAATCAACGCTGGCGGGACCTGCTCCTGCACTTTGTAATGTGCGTAGGCATCGACAATGATGCGGCCAGAGATCTACAGGTATTAATTATCAGATCATTCGCAAACTATTGACAAAAAGGGTGCAGAACTCACCGGCTTCTCAGCTTCGTCGTAACGGTGCTGGACAGGGTTGTATTCACGCGTGTACTTCTTCCCCTGGCATGTCTTGACATGGAGGCCGCGGAGAGCCTCGAACTTGCGTCCTCGGGCGAGAAGCTTAGCTTCAATGTGCTCTCGATCAGGCGCAAACTCGAGCGGGTAGGTGGTCAACTTGGTCACCTGGATGGAGTCCACAAACTTCGGAATGATGGCAACCTGTCTCTCCAGTCCACAGTGTGATCCGTTCCAGTTGACGCGGAGAGACTTCAAGATCCAGCACGAGTCACCCGGCTTCTGGCCCTGCACAAATTCCACCGTCACAAGCTTAGATAGGCAGGTGTAGCCCTTCTCGCAGGAAACCATGAGGCACCCGGGCGATAAGATGAGCCAGAGACTCTCAAACGAGATGGTCCCCTTCGCTCTGGCTCTGCTGAGGTCAGCGAGATGCGATGATATGAGCGGTTCCAGCGCGCCGCGAAGTAGCTGGACCTCGTCCGCGATCTTCTCATCCAGGCCTTCGCCAAGCTCCAAGATCTTGTTCCACCGGTGGACGTAAGGCTTGAACGGAGGGCCTACGGCGTAGGGCGTCGCGTCGGGGTACCAAGAAGGGTAATCCTGGAAGACCACGTCGAGAAGCTTCTGGAGTCGTGGGCTCTGTGCCTCAATCGAGTGCGTCATCCACGTCTCGCCAAACTCCCTCTCGACCTTGGAGCGGCGATGGATAACCGCGAACGCCTTACCCAGCTCCCTGATGCGTCTCTCCTCGGCCACCAGGTCCTCAAACTCAGACCACTTGGGGAAACGGTCGCAGGGATCAGACGAATGGTTGTAAAAGGTCATAATCTCGCACTTGGAGCCGATCGAGTCTGCCTCCGCGACCATGGACTTCAGTCGGATGGCCATGACTTCGGCGCTGGAAGAGGGCGTTCCCTCTGTGTCGGGAGGGGTACTTTCGCCATTGTCTTCAGCGTTTGGTCCCGCGGGGAAATTTCCCTGGGGTGGGACGCTCTCATCTGCATCATCATGAAACCCCCCGTTGTCTTTAGATGTATCCATTGTCCAAGGTAGATGGTGGTGTCTGGTGGGAGGATGGAGAAGTCCGGGAGTTGATGTAGTTGCAAGTTCCTAAGTCTTGTCAAGAAAGGATAAAGGTTTTAAGGCGTAAAAATGCTGATTTGGGCATCGACGCAACGCTGACGCAGCTGCTGCCTGGATGCCGCCTTGCGGTGGTGAAATGCACCTTCCATGGTCTTCTGTCTGCCTGGTCGGCTGTGTAACAGGCTACATATGCGTATCGGGGGTGGGTTGTGTTGCTTACTCCGCAACAAATAAGGCTGTGGTGTGCTGGAAACTAGGGAGAGGTGCTGCCATGCCAGCCTTCAGCGCTTTGGCTCATTTGGGCTAGGTCAGGTATGGCCTTGGTATTCATCGCAGCCACTAAGTCGCATTATCTGATCTGGTAAATACAGTGGGATGTAAAAAGTTTGAATCCAACATCGCGTCCCGGCCTAGCCTTATTGAGCCATTTGTTGTGATGCTGGTTTAAGCATTCAAGATCATTCTAATATTTCGTATACCAACCATCAGCTTTAATGATGGCTTCTACTCTCTTAAGCATCGATTCTGCTAGATTCTCTAGAATTCTATCTTCAATTCCGGGCCGCGCTTCCTTTGCTGCCTCTACTAGCTGGGTCAGGGTTTCCTCGTTATCAGGGGCAAATTCCAGCTCCGGATGGGTACGATAGATCTCTGCCTTGATCAACACCCACAGATTCTCAATAGGATTAAGGTCAGGTGAATAAGGCGGCCAGATCATGACCTCGACCCCTAGGTCTTGAAGGAGGTGTTGAACAATTCCAGCTGTATGCGATGTAGCATTATCATGCATAAAGATACCGCCGGGTTCTAAAAAGTCAGGCACAAAGATCAGCAATGTGTTGACTATTGTACTGCCGTTAAGGGCCATTAGCCCAGTACGACGATCGTTGCCAAATCCACTCCAAAACATCTGTCTTACGCCGCCTTGCCGCTTGACCTCCTTGACGTCTCCGTACATAAGCTGCTCGCGAGGGCTATAGAAGGTCCAGATAGGCCGGGCACCTACGCCTCGTACGACCTGGCATTCGTCGCTCCATTTGACACGTCGCCAGTCAATATATCTATATCGATGAGCCCATTGCTTCCGTAATTGGGCATGCCGTGGCAATAGAAATACCCGTTTCCGTTGGATCCATTTTCGCCTAATTACCCATTTCTCCTAGAATAGCTTGCAGAGCTCGCTTTTTGCAGACGTTATCGATCTCATCTAGCAGCTCTCGATGTGTTATATGCGGGCTCGTATGCGAGACAGTGTCATAGATAAAATGGCGTGTTTCTTCTGTAATTGCTCGAGGCTGCCCTGACCTAGGCTTGCTGACGTTATTGAGGCATATGGTTAGCAGACAAGAATTTGACGGGGACTCAGAGCGGGGATCATATGAAACGCCTCACAGAATCAGAGCTTGTGGCGCACTGGCTATATGCAAAAGAATGAAGGACCCCGCTACAGTGTCTGTACCTGATAATTCCAATTTCGACCAGGTAATTCCACCCACTGTGCGTGACATTTTCATCGACGAAGAAGCGGGGGGTGCCAAGCAGATGGATCTTTCTCCCATGTGAGCTTGATGGGCCTTTCATGTACATACATCCGTGCTCATTTAAACTCCCAGCGACCCTCTTTTTAATATTACTGCCGTTCTAGTCCTAATTAGACCCTGCAATGCAACGATGGCACGAGGCAAGCTGCTTACAGCCCGATATCGAGGTCTTGCCAGATAGAACGCCTCGTTGCCGCTCTTGCGATGGAGCTCCTCATGTTGCTGAACTCGTAGCAAATCGAGCTACGGCCAGTTCGGTCCCGCTCGTGCCTCCCGACAAACCTTTGGGGCAGATGAATCTTTGGTGGCCGCGCTCTGTGCCGTATTCAGCGCCGTGGTCACCGTCAGGCGCCGATAAATTAGGGGACGAGACACGGGCACCGCCCAAAGCACCAGGCGCGGCGGCGGAGACCTCGCCATACTCATCGACTCTCCAGCCGAGCGAGTTCCGCCTGATCTGTCTTCCGGCTGTGGATGCGCACGATTGTCCACTGCATCTGACGCTGGAGGTGTATGACCTAGAAGACTGCCCCGAGTATGAGACGGTGTCATATACGTGGGCCGGCGAGGATCGCGACGGCGCGCTTTGCCAACCCATCTACGTGGGCCCATTCTGGGACGTCTTGCTCCAAACCAAGAACTGCTGGGAGATGCTACGCTTCGTGCGGCCATGGCGCGGCACCCGCATGCTCTGGGTCGACGCCATCTGCATCGATCAGAGCAACATCCCGGAGCGGAATAGCCAAGTTGCCAACATGGGCCGCATCTATTCCACCTGCACCCGCGTCATCGTCTATCTGGGGCCCGACATTGCCGTGCCGCTGCATGGGAGACACCCCCGGCGCCGCAGGCTGCACGAACTCGAGAGCGGCACCGTCACGCCCTTCTTCCCTCCTCAGCCCGGGGACAAGCCCGGGGACAGTCCCGTACGGCCAGACGCGCCGCCACACAGGCTTAGCGATCTTCTCGGACGGCGGTACTTCTCCCGTGTCTGGGTCATCCAGGAGTTACTGCTGCCACAGCGCGTCATCATGCGAGTCGGTGATGTCGACTTTTGGGCCGATCCCGCCATGTCGGCCCATTTTTCGTCGAGCGTGCCGGGGTGGAATTGGGAACGAACCCATGCGGCATGGGTGCAGCATATATCGCAGGGCGCCTCAAGCGTCAAGAATCTCGGAGAGCTGCTTTGGCTAACCTCGCTCTCACGGGCGACGGACCCGCGCGATCGGGTGTTCGGGTTGCTGGGAATCATGCCCGAGCTCTCAGTCTTGAAGGCGGCGCCAATCTCGGATCCGAATGCCTCGCCCATGCCACGAGGAGGACTCCAGGCGGACTACTCGCTGTCTTGCCAGCACGTCTTTATCGGTTTGTTTGCTTACTGCCTCATCAACATGCGACAGCCAAACATCCTCTACCATGCCTCGTGTCTCCACTCCAACGTGTTAAATTACCCATCGTGGGCCCCTAACTGGACATCGCGAACGACCTGGCGCCTTTTGTTTATGTCGCCCAAGATCGGGAGACAGGAAGTTTTCAGCGAACTTCGAAGAATGATAAAACAGGCACATTCTAATGACGATTTCATACAAAGAGACATGGAGCCCTTCAACATGTACGAGCTCAATGGACCTGCCGAGCCGCACATTGCAGCGGAACGATCGTGGCACCAAGGTGCGCACATAGACACCTTATCCGGAGCCTTGAGAATCAATTTAACCCACTACATGGCAATTTCTCAACCACTAGAGCGGATCGGCAGGATCAGTGGTTTTTTCGTTTTCGCAATGCGCGCTGAACCGTTCACTACCTACCTACTCTCGGAGCACACGCTTGACACAATTATCACGGGCTCGGACAACGAGCAGTTATTCGTTCTAAACATCGACGACCGTTCTATGATGTATCTTGTTCTACGACCTACTTCCAACATTAACGACAGAACATTCAACCTTATTTCAACTTGTCCGTTCGTGCTAATCAAGATGCCCTCGCTAAGGCGCGAGAACGAGATCCCAACACTACGAGCACTAGGGCTCAAGGACCTACAACACAGCCTATACGACGTCATCCAGGAAGTACATGGAATGCTCGACCGTGATATATTTGTGCCTCGGTGGTCGAACGATCATACGCTAGGCCATTTCCCCGGTGTGAAAACTTATCGTGGCATATTACCTGTGCTCATGAGCCTCCACGCGGAAGAACATGAGGGCGGAGGGGAGCTTACAGATGCTTTTACATCTGCTTACTTAGGCTGTATTAATCCCCAGTACTCGCCGCGGATTAATGACGGATACGTCGAGATGACAATCTACAGCCACCGGGGGAAAATCTGGAACGTATATTTTCAAGAGACTAGTTGGCTCGACCGACAATTCCTAGAAGAGCATCCTTGGGAATACCGTGTCAAAGGCGGCGACAGCTGGGCTTACACCGCCGTCTCCTCATCGACGTACAAAAAGCTACAGATGTCAGGGTGGGCGCAAGGGATCGACGTGCGCTTCCCAGTAGCTCGGGTACGTAAGGAGCTAACGGGTGGCGTGAATACGTGGGGGATCCTCGAAGCTATGGATAGACTTTTACACACTAGCAAGCAGACGGGTGAAGATCTTTGGTTGATGTTGACGGAAGCCCCGAAGGATGACGACCGGTTTATTGGCTGCCCGAGTGGAAGGTCTGTTGGAAACGTTAGGTTCTCCGAACTTTGGGACAAGCTGGAAGTTGTTGGAAGCACGTCTATAGTTAGTATTAAGTAGTCGAGTGTGACGATGATGATGATGATGGTGATGATGATGATGATGATGATGATGATGATGATTCAACGTGGGCAGCATGTTCCTAATCGTCGACGCGGGCGGCGGTACGACTGATCTGGCCCTGGTGCGTGTCAATTCGAATCATACCTCGTTCCCGCAGATGTCGCAAGTTTCAGCCGTCAGAGGTATTGGTATCGGCTCATCACTCATCGATAGAGCCTTTGCTCGGTTAGTTGCTCAACGCCTGGCCGCGTATCCCGACGCTCAAGAGCGGCTTCCCGCCGAATTTGCGGCGCGGATTGCGAGGAACCACCATTTTAAGACGGTCAAGCAAAGTTTGGCGAGAAGGTATACATGTAAAAGGTCTTCAAGGTTCAGCCAGAAGGCGTGTCGTATGATTTCAGTCACCCAGGCATTAAAGTCGAGGAGGGACGAATGCTGTTCTCCCAGTGAGTCGCCACCGTTCTGGTGCAGCATATTTCTAAATCAGTACTAGAAGATAACTAACTATAAACAGGGAAGAAACCCAGTCCCTCTTTGTGTATAAATCGAGGGGATCATGAAACGAACAAAGGAACAGCTAGGTTGGATGAGTGAAAACGGGATCAATGAGCAAGTGGTGAGGACTGCCAAGATCGGCGTTATCTTGACGGGAAGCAACGCCAGTGACCAGAGGTTCCGAAGCTTGCTACAAGACTTTACTGCATGAAAATTATGCGCTTCTGTCTCTTCTCGTACATATCTTAGTTCATCATTGATGCGTAACCCATTTTGCGAACTTGAAGATGCCCGCTCCTCACTCTCCACCAGCAAGTACAGCGACGCATATTTACATTTGAATTCTGTAAATACTGAATTGGGAATGAGGAGATTGTATGATGTCTCCTGATCTGTTGAGAATACTTCTTATTGGCTCCGGAGGGCGGGAGCATGCGCTTGCGTGGAAGTTCAGTCAATCTCCGCTAGTCGAGTCTATCGTCGTTTTGCCAGGTAATGCGGGAACTCGACAGACACCAAAAACAAAAAACGTTGCTTTCAGCAGCCTTTATGATTCAATCAAGGTTGCCCATGATGCGAGAATCAACTTGGCTATTTTTACCAGCGAGTTTGATCTTTTGGCTGGGGCAGTTGACAGCTTTCATCATGGTTTTGTGTACCCCCTCCAATGAGTCGCAACGAACTGTTTCACTAACCTTGCGGTGATCAGTCGGGATTCCGTGCATCGGACCAACTAAAAGCGCGGCCTTGCTGGAGACCTCAAAAGCCTTCGCCAAGGAATTCATGCGTCGCCATGGGATACCATCGGCTGACTATGGCCTCTTTTCAAGCCATCATGAGACCCTCCAATTCGTGAAAAATGCAATCGAAAATGGCACAAACCAACTCGTTATCAAATACCAGGGCTTGACCGGAGGTAGAAATGTCTTTGTGGGCAACAGCCTTGAAGAGGCAGAGGCCGTCTTGGAAAAATACTTCCCTTTGGACACCGAATCCCGATCCGAAAAAGCGTTCATCCTGGTCGAGCATTTTTTAGAGGGAGAAGAATTTAGTATCATCGCCCTGACGGATGGCACGACTTCTCTTATGTTCCCGCCATACCTCGACTTCAAGAGGCGGCAAGACAGAGACCAAGGTCCATCTACTGGCGGAATGGGATGCATATGCCCAACGCAAAGATGTCCAGATGCATTACTTCAAGTCATACAAAAAAGCTTCGTAAAGAGGACTCTAGGCGTTATGCGTCAGGAAGGTGAGAGCACCGGTGCGCAAAGCCAGATTTCAACATTGCTGTCAACGTTGCTGATTCCATCTTGTAGATCTCGGATTCGCTAGTTTTATTGCCATAGATACCATCATCACGAAAGATGGGCCCATGGCCATTGAGTATGATGTCCGACTCAGCGATCCAGAGACCCAGGCTCTGATGTCATTGATCAGCCCAGATGTTGACCTTGCGGCAAGTCTCAAGGATTGCAGTTTGCAACAGTTGAGTCCTCTATCTCTTTCATTCGAGAAACTACATGCTGTTGTTGTCGTGGCCGTAGCGAAGACCTACCCTCATTGTTCGGCAAAGCTTATCCCAAATGTCAACATATCGTCACATTTCCCAAGTGGTAAGAATTCAACGCCCACATGCATTCTTGATTGCTAATTATGAACCCATTCATTCATTTGTTTCAAAACCACACTACCTCAAAAACAACAACAAGCGGCGAAATAATTTTTGCAGGCCCGAGAGGGACGTGTCATTGGTGTTTGCAGTGTCGGCAATACTATTGAACAGGCTGCTCGAGGAGCTTATGAAGCGATGAAAAGAGTTTCCTTCAATAGCATAGACTATCGGCGTGATATTGGAGTCAGTTATTAAGCTCACAAGGTATGGCAAGGGATTACTAGTAGTTTACTGTGGCGAATTGAGTAAAAGGAGGGGGGGTTACGTACGTAGGCTGCACACAGGATCTTTACGGAAGACATGGTGAATGCCAAGCGCTTTCAATCATAGACTTCTCAGCCCCCTAAGATAAATTAGTAGACTGATTTCTTTTGCACTAGATGACGGGACAACATACTGAGAGGCAATATCTTTCCTAAAAACCATTCCGTCAAAGTGTACACTCTGTACACCTCGATACGCCTTGTCAACAGCTTCTCGAAGAGTGGGCCCAAAGGCAGCGATAGAAAGGACTCGGCCACCGGCAGTCCTTAGGGTTCCATCGCTATCGTCCTTTTTAGTCCCTGCATTAAAGATCATGACATCTTTGGGATGAGGCGCTATGGTGATCTCTTTGCCTATAGCATAAGGGCCCGGGTAGCCACCGGAAGCGACGACAACGTTGCAAGCAAAACCTGGACGCGTGACCAGTCGTACTTGATCGAGAGTCTTCGTAGTGCAGGAGAGTAGGACGGCGGCAAGATCAGTGTCATCTGACAAGAGCATCATCGAGCTCTGCGTCTCCGGGTCGCCAAATCTAACGTTGTACTCAATGACCTTTGGTCCGGTCGGGGTAATCATGATGCCAGTGAAGAGAAGTCCGACGAATGGGCGGCCTAGTGAGTTATGAGTAAATGCTCTCTGACCTCGTCATTCCCAAAGCAAATGGACTCACCTTCAGCCCTTAATCCAGCAAAGGTCGGTCCAATGATGTCTCGATCAATCTGATCGAGGGTGCTGCAGGTAACAAATGGCACGGGGGAGTAGACGCCCATGCCACCGGTATTGGGTCCGGTGTTTCCCTCACCGATGCGTTTATGATCTTGACCTGGAGGAAGCGACTTGAATGTTGCTCCGTCGCTAAACGTTAAGAGGCTAATTTCATCGCCCTCCATATACTCCTCGATGACGACCGACGACCCTGCGGCGCCGAACTTATCATCTTGAAGAATTCCACGCAACTCGACCAATGCTTCTGCAGTCGTTTCGGGTAGGACCACCCCCTTTCCAGCAGCTAAACCATCGGCTTTGATGACGATGCGATGATCAACATGTTTCACATAGGCGATGGCATCTTCCACGTCGTTGAAGCTCCTGTGCGCTGCTGTGGGAATGTTGTGCTTGTTCATAAATGCCTTGGCAAAAACCTTGGAGGCCTCAAGTTCTGCCGCCGCTTTTGAAGGGGCGAAACATGGGATGGCCACTGTACATTACCAGACGGTTAGCAGTGATACAGATGCCGCTTGACTGACTCACCGTGACGGAAGTGTTCCTCTACCCCGTCAACGACGGCGTCATCCGGGCCGATGACAGTGAGCCCGACATTGAGCGCCTTGGCTGTCTGCGCGACCTGCTCATAATCTGTGGCCTGGTTCACAGGGTTCTCAGTAAACCCCGCGAGCGCGAGGTTCGACACGTTGGCAAGGCCATCCTGTGTGCCCGCATTCCCTGGGTACACAAAGACGTGTCTCACGGACGGTGCTTGACTCAGCTTCCAGGCAAGGGCGTGTTCTCGGGCGCCTTTTCCGATGACGAGGACGATCAAGCGACTTCCTGAGAGGCAAGACATATTTTCAAGGCAAAGATGAGAACAGATGCCGAAATGAGAATGTTGTGTGCGCTGGAAAATTCTTCTGCGATGGAGAAGACTCTGAACTCTGTGTCGTAGGACAGCGGCAGGCAAATGTAACTTTGCAGATCACAAGGGTTGTTTAGGAGCTCGTCTTGGTTCGCACACAGACACCTTCACCCAAGGGTCACGTGTTGGATCGCATGCTGTGCAAGTATTGTTGGATAGCTTAGGGGACCATACTGATGACCGTGTAATGTGTGTGTATGCTGTTACTTCTGCCTCCCTTCCCGCCCCTCAGGAGGTATAGCTACTTCTAGCTTTCCTGATACGGTCTAGCTTAGCGAGGGCTCGGCGAGCCTTCCCTGATTCGGTCCCGAACCACCTAGTCTCACGTGACCACCCTGCGCCCAGGTGTTCCAACATGGTCCAATTCAACAAGTTTACCTATACCTAGCGCTCGTAATAGAAGACCTCTTACTCTCCATACTCATTTAATCAGATTCAGATTCACAACATTGGACCTGTCAAGAATCGTGCTTGCAAGAGCTCTCAACGACGGCGAGTTCTGGATCTCCAGAATCTGAACAGTCCGAACAGTCGCGCCCGCCTCACGCGTGATCCAATTGCGAACTTCTATGACCACCAACGAGTCCAAGCCCGTGGACAGAACCGAGTGCGCGCGATGCACCTCTTCGGGCGCGAGCATCAGCACCGACGCGATCTTGTTGACTAGGTAGTGCTTCGTAGATGGCCTCCAGCGCATCTTCGGTGGACTCGGCTGTTTTGAGGGCTTGCGAGAATGAGAGCTCGCCTTTGTCAGGTCTGGCACCACCGCCTTCGTCCTTGACGACGGCGTCGACGAGGCGCTTGAACCTCGCATCCTTGGCCCGGGACATGGCCCGAGAGCCAGTCGTGACTTTTAAGCTCGCGAGGCACACACTGTCGCATGACGAAGTGGCCTCGCCGCTGATGGCGGCAGCCAAGAGCGCCAGCACTTCTCTTTCCGTGATGGGATCGCCGCCGATGGTCTGAAGCACTTCTTGCTCACGGTCCTTTTCCCGGGCCAGACATCCAACGCCCTGAACAGCAAATAGGTAGATGCAGGTTCCAGGAAGGCCCTGAGAGTTGCACCATTGCACAAAGTGATCGAGAAAGACGTTGGCCGCAGCGTAAGCCGACTGACCGCGGTTGCCGATAGTGCCAGTGCAGGACCCGAGACATACGAAAAAGTCCAGGCGAGACTTGGCAAGGGCGTGGTGTAGATTCCAGGTGCCCTTGACTTTGCAGCGTACGACTCCCTCCCATTCCTCATGGTCAGGTTCTCGAAAAGGACATCCTATACATTGTGTTAGTTTTGGATGTCATGTCTGGTGGGAGCGAGTCCTTACCCTAAGAACCATAGCCCCCTGGATTACACCGCGAATTGGTGGAAGCTGCTTCAGTTCTACGTCGATCAGTGCTGATTACGCGTCTGAATCAGTCACGTCGTTGGCTTTCAGAATGATGTTGCATCAGATAGGATGGGTGCATTGTGATATGAATGGAAGCTCTTAATTTCTATCTAACTGAGGGCTTGCGGCAGACCTATTTGTAGGTTGCTCTCATAGCTATGATAAGGTTTTCTTTAGACCGGATCCCTTGGGATCCGGGTCTTTGAGACCGGCTTGTTAGGAAGCCGGGTCTTCGAGACTGGTTTGCTAGAGATCCGAGCTTTTGAGACTTATCTTCAGTCTCAACAGTTGATAGATGTGACAAATGATGTTGGCCCCCAAGACTTCGCATGCTCCAGCACATCTTGTACTTCAGGGGTGACTCTTGCTGACCGAGACGTAAGGACCACGTTCCGAGCCCCCTTCTCGACCATCCACTAGGCCATGCTACATCCAAGACCTCCTGTGCCGCCGATCAACAGATAAGTGGCATCCGCCCGCAGTGTATCGGACGATGTTTCTCCTGGGCGTCGCCTTAACCACGGCATCTGCACTTAGTATGACGACTAGTTTTCTAGTGACTTTCCCGCCTTGCAGAGCGCAGAACGCTTGTTCAATGTTGGAGATGCAATAGGCCGTCGTGGATATCGGAGAGATTCTTCCATCCAGCAGCAACCTGTACACGTCGTCCAACTGTCTCCTCATGAGAGACGGTTTTTGTGCTGCGACTTTGGAAAGGTCAACCGACGCGAAGGACACGTTCTTGTCGAACTGCTTCATGTCCAGACGACTGTTCCTAGTAATGTCTGTCTTGCCGATTTCGACGAAACGACCAAAGGGCGCAATGCACTCCCACGTCTCACGGAGGAGGTCACCCGCGAGCGAGTTGAGGACGACATCGACGCCGTGGCCGTTTGTTGCACGTCACAGGGCAGGGGCAAAGCTGACGTCGCGGCTGTAAAAGATGCGATCCTCTGCAATGCTGTACTTGTCCATGATTTCCTGCTTCTTGGCCCTAGACCCGACCGTGGCGAAGACTTCGGCCCCGGCGAACTTGGCAAGCATGATGGCTGCTTGGCCAACACCCCCTGCCGCTGCGTGGATCAAGACCTTGTCTCCCTTTTCCAGGCGGCCAATGCCGAAGAGGCTATAATACGCAGTGCAGTAGACCACGGTGATCGAGCAGGCCGACTCGAAACTCAAGCTGCCGGGGATAGGACTGACACTGCTTGGCCGACAGCGAGCTGTCGTACAGTAGCCGCCTTCCACCATGGCCATGACACGTTGGCCAACGCCGAGTCCCTGGTCGGTGAACAGATGTCCCGATTGCACTGATGATGCCTGTAACCTCGAGGCCCATGTAGGGTTGTTGTCGGAGCTGGCCCATAGACACAACTATGTCCTTGAAGTTGACACCAGTGGCCTTGACGTCGATCTCCACCTCATCGTCCGCCAGCTCTGCAATGTCGTCGGTGAAGTACAGACTATCGAGAGCTCCAGGACAGTCAATGGCAATCTTGAAAGGTCGGCCGGCTTGTTGGTAAGGCTGCTCTGTCAAGCAGGATCCGCCGAGCTCGTCTTGTACCACTCGATTGAGTCTATCGTCGCTGACCACCCGAGGCACGTATAGCCTGCCATTCCTCTCCAAGAACTCCCGATCGTTTTTGTATGGGCCGTCCGCTAGGCTCCATACGCTTTGAAGAACCTTGATGATAGCTCTGGTGGCATGTAAATGGCCGGGCTCTGGATCGCATTCGAGGCCGAGGGTCACAATGTTGGAAGCTGTCTCTGACCTGATCGAGCGAGTCAGGCCAATGATGAGGCTAGCATCAGGTGTTGCGTATTGCATGGGCCAATGGGACGCCGGGCAGTTTGTGGGTGGCGCGCCCGAGCGCCCATGTATTGGCCGCCCCGGTGATGTGCTTGTTCTCACCCTTGATGTGTTAGCAATTACTATCAACTGTACTTCCATCACGTTCTTTTTAAAGCCGATGGAAACTTCAATCAGAGTACACCGTTCGTTTGGGCTTGGGTTCTCCGTCAATGACAAGGCGCTTGGCGGTGATTCACGCACACCAGTGAATAGGTTGACTCTGTTTGTCGCACCGCCTCTATTATAAACAGGCACGACTTGCAGCGCCGTTCTACCCTGTGGTCTCTTGCTTTTGATTTCGTCTTCAATTTTTGACTTTTTCACCTTTTAACATTTTCCCCATGAGGTTTTCTTTTGCTGCGGTTTTCTCCTCCCGAGATGTTCATCGCCTCTAATTTCATTCCCTCTGTTGTTATTTGCCTTTACTACCGGTACTTACACCAGCCACACCCCTCTCAATTCTTACCCTCCGTGCCGATCACACCACAATGGCATTCAGTCAAACTCTGATTCTTCGGTACCTTCAGAATCCTCGGCATCTTCCGAACTCCCTTAACCCTCTACACGCGTCGTACCTGTTCGTCGCACCAGTTTCCCTAAGTTGGACAGCCACCCCAGGAATTCCGGGCTCCCCATCTTCAAATTACTCATGAACCTGTTCTATTTGTCTGTAAGCCTGCAAGACGACACGGTGGAAGTCTGTAGGTCCGAGTGCTAGAAGCACCTCAAAAATATTCCCAAACTACCTTACGGCCTTGAATGCTTGTCCTCCTCGCTCGGAGTTACATCGCATGTCCATTCCTCATAGGCTTGCACTGTGACTTGGGGTCCAGAGGTGGAGGGTGAGATAAGTTCCGAAGGTAATCGTGGCCTTTGTGACGTTGTTGGGCGCGGATGGACCCTAGAGCTTGGATGGAGGATATAGATGATTCCCAAGTTATGGCTACTAGCGTGATGGTTTATAACAATGGCGTTGGATCTTCGTATGGATAGGCATATCTCGAACTAATAGAGTAGGTAGACATGAAGGAGCACCTAGCTGCTGTCTATTCCCCTGAGGCGATCATTGCTCGCTGCCACTCTTCCTTATCCGACTCCGTATCCCCCAGGGTTTCTAAACAGTGGGGAAGATAAGATCACCATCATCATCCAGGAACTTGGTTCGAGCTGCTGGTGTAGGAGAAAACTTGGTCTCCGGGACCAAGTTCGCGACATCATCGCCCTTAATAAGCATTAGAATGATATGACGCATACTTAGCATCACGTACCTTTCGGAGGTTTTTTTTTGGGTCTCTTTGCCGATTTCTTTTATATCCTATGTGATATCACTCTCACTTTTCTCATCAAAAATTCCGTATTATTCGCATCTCGAGCCTTCTGTGTTGGAATGAGAGCACAAGCAGGCCGCCCTTGAGTTGACTGGGATTGGGGGGTCGAAGTAAAACTTTCATATCGCGTGGGACTGCTCAATTCGGTTGGCCTCCCGGGCGTCTCGCCTTCTAGGTAAAATTCAGAACTCCATTCTGTCTCGTTTATACCCTCCCAAGTAGACTGAGACTGGTCTCCAATTCCCGGGTGGCTCTGGGCGTGGTCTGTTTCTTCTTGAGTCAGGACATCTCTCGAAAAAGAGCGATAGTGTGCTAACCGGTGCGATCTCCATCGTCGACAGCAGCCGAGATTGGATTGATTGGATTGATTGGAATGTTCTTTAGACGAAAAGGGACCTGTTCCTTGGTGACCATATGTATGAATGTTGAGGAGCCTTGCTCTCCATCATCAGTTCCGACGGGAGGGCCATTGTTCTTTGACAGAGGGGGTATGTTGTCAAGTTTGGGAAAGGACATTGCTTAGCGAGGCCATTCTTATTCATACACAAAAAGCACTTCGCATTCGATGGGAATGAAGACATGGAACAAACGGTAAAACTGCTTGACTACAGGACCCCTGGTCAAGCCCTGGGGAGTACACATATTGAAATTACTCCTTCCATCCAATAGTTAGAACGTCCCGAACAGACTTTGGCTTGATCTCTGGGAACAAGTCGTTCAGAGTTTGCTCAGGTTGAAAATCAAACACTCCCTTCTCGAACAAAATCGCGAACTGAGATAGCGTGGCCTGAAGCGCTTCCTTGGGGAAATAAGGGTAGGCATGTACGTGGCTTGGTAGCTCCGTGACCTTGCCTGACTGGAGTAACTCAACTGAATCATGGGTGACTTCGAACTTCTCGCCTGCGATGTCTGCTATTAGCTTTACGCCAGGGAAGTTCATTAAGGGTATGACGGTGATTCTCAATCCCATACGTACCCATGACCTCTTCAGCGACTTGGACAAACTTCCCCCAAGTGAGTCGTTCTCCAACTATATAAGACACTGGTTCCCACTTGTCCAACGTCACTAACTTGGCCGTGAACTTGCCTACGTCTCTGGTGTAGGTGAAGACGACAGGCTTGTCACCACTGCCTGGAATAGCAGCCTTCTTGCCGGCAATGTCGACAACCACCGTCACCGGGGCCAAGTACGACTCGATCTTCGGAATTCCCCAGTAATCCAGGAAGAAACCATTGGAAACCACGGTCCACTCCAAGTCCGTCTTCTCCAGGGCGTCGAAAATGGCCAATTTGGTCGCGGCTATGGGGAACCAGGAGTCCTCCGGGAGAAATTTAACACCCCAGACGCTCGGGATGTATCGTTTGGTGATGGTGGACCTTTCGGCAGCCTGAATCAGGCTGTGCTCTTGGTCTGGCGGGGCACGCGCGCTCAAAGCAGATATGAGCGTGTCGACTCGGTTGTCCTCGAGCACGGCCACAAGAGTGTCCAGATCGGAGTAGTCGACGGGTAAGATGCGAGCACCAAGAGTCTTCCCTAGCCCTGGATCGGCCTAAGCAGTACTGATTGTTATCTTTGCAGCTTCATTACCGTACTTACGCCAGTGGGACAAACCTTTCGACTCAAGACAAGGACCTCGGACTTGCCATCCGCGACAATTTCTTGAACAAGAGGTCGGCCAATGCCGCCAGTGCCCCCGGCAATAGCTACCACAGGCATTTCTTGGCAGATTTTATGTAGAAGAGGAAATTAATGAAGGCGTTTAATAATTTCAGGATTTTTGGAGGATGATGTTGGGCCATGCTACTTTTAGAGTCGCGAAACTCAGATTCTCCTGCGCCTCTGGCCGTCGCCTGGACTTCAGACTTGGAGCAGTCGTCCCTATCGGCAGCTTACAAAGGAGCGTCTCGGAGAAATCTGCCGGCCCCGGGTTTCTCTAATTTAGTCAGCCATGTGGACATTTCTAAGCAGGATTGGGGAGGTTTCCCAGACTCAACGGTGAATGATGACCAGGGATCCACAAAAATGATGACCCTGCAGCTCAGCTTGATGACATCGCATGTCATCCGGTTCATATGCCCAGGTGTTCCCCTTGCATTTAGTGATCCTGCCATCTTGGCGCCACCCCAGGACGGAGCGTCAACAGTCGTAGCGGTCATCCCGGAACCCCTACCCCAGCGATAGGAGCCTTCATTAAGATTCACAAGTATCGGAGGAATTAGTATAAGATGTGATAGTGTTCTGCCTTGCCTGGCTTTGATACCAGAAGATCCTCATCCGATTATCAACATTCTAAGCGTCTGAGAACCTGAAGAATTCATTCCCTTCGTACTTGTACTTCCTTAAATCGAAAATGCTGCTAGACACAGTGGTCACCACCGCGCTCTCGGGCCTCAGCCTAGCGGCCCTGACGTCTGCTACGCCTTCTAGTAGCCAGGATGGAATCCGGAGGGACCTTAACTTCCGCTTCCCGGAGACAACATCCCCTCAGCGCTTCGACATCCAGGTCGACAAGAAGCTTCTCAAGCTTACTGAACGCAAAGTGCGGGGCTATCGCCCGTCACCCAACGTCATCCAAGGCTGGTCGGTCGAAGGACCTCCCCCGCAAGCCGTAGCCAATCTGGCCCAGTACTGGGCCACTGAATATGACTGGAGGGCCACGGAGAAGGAGCTCAACAAGCAAAAGCATTACGCGACTACGGTTCCTGGCAATGGCAATTACTCAGCGCCGATTCCCCTCCACTTTGTTCACGAAAAGTCTAAGGCTAAAAACGCGATCCCCCTGCTTCTGATACACGGGTGGACATCCACCCATACCGAGTGGTCAAAAGTTATTAAGAACCTGACTGCTACCGGCAGCGGCGGAGCCTCGTTCCACGTCGTCGCCCCGGACCTGCCCGGTTATGGCTTCAGCCCGGCCCCCACCCAAGACGGCCAGGGTCCCCGAGAGGTTGGGCGGGCGTTCGATGCCATGATGAAGCAGCTTGGATATGACAAGTATATCGTTGCCTCGACGGACCTCGGATGGGTCGTGGGCATGTGGATGGCTGTTGATGTTCGCGACAGCCTCATCGGTCATTACACCGATTTCTTCTTCCTGCTGCCGACCGCGGACGACCAGGAACGCTACTCGCAGGGCCTGGCCACCCCGGAGGAGAGTGAGTACATCTCCGTCATGAACGAGTGGACTGCCAAGCACTTTGGATATGCCACGATTCAAACCCAGAAGCCGCAGATGGTCTCTGTGGCCCTGTCCGACAGCCCCATCGGACTTGCCAGCTGGATGTGGGATCTTAAGTATATCGGCAGCGACGACTATGTAATTACCTTTGATGAAATGATTACCGACACGATGCTTATGTGGATCCAAGAGCCTGTTGCTGCTATCCGAGGCTACGGGCTGTTTAGTAAGGTCGGTCGAGAGCAGTCTTTCCTGTCCACCGCATACACAAGGTTCACTAACACAGTTCCTCATCATGATAGGCGCTGAACTTTCCCTCTACAAATGTTCCAACCGGCGTTTCACAGTTTGGAAATCTTAACGGCCCTTTCAAGGAGGTTGCTAAGTTCCCCCTGGTAGTATGTGTTTGACCATTTTAACCTACAGGAATCCCGTCGTTACTCCAAGGCCATGCGCTAACATTCTGCAGCCACGGCCGTGGGTCGAACGCAGTGCGAACCTCGTGTTCTTCAACCGCCATGATAAAGGTGGCCATTTCCCAGCTCTTGCTCAGCCGGGGTTGTTTGTCGACGATGTCAGGTCCTTTGTCTCGGAGCTTTAATGCTGCTACTTGTGGGGACCTGTATTTTGGCTACCCCGTGGGAGCGGACGCTCCCACGGGGGGCCCTTGATGGGGAAAAAAACAGTATCTCTGAGCACTGCCAATTTGTTAGGACTGCGAGGTCACTTCATTATGAAGGTAACCTCGATAATTCTGACGGAGGGGAAATCATGCATTTACTGACAATTCAATCTGACTCGCCTTTTGGCACTGTAAATTCGCCCTGACTGACTTCAATACAGTCTTTAGCTATGACTTCTAAGCCGTCACCTTCTAAGGTCAACATGTCGCGAGCTGCGCGGCTTTCCTGTTCCTCTAGACCAAGGAACTTGACTGCGGAAGTGACAGTCTCTCGGTCATGGTCAGGGGGCACGTGGTTCCAGTTGCTTGTTCCAATGTGACTCCTTTGGCCCTTTTGAGGTTGCGAATAAGAGCATATCTCTTGCTCAGGTCTCGCGTCTTGGACATGAATTGGGCCGTAATTACTTACAATAGATGTCCCTTTCTAATGCGCATGTCGACATATCCCATTAACTGCGGTAAGCCTCCACTTTGGCTGTGACAGGGGGGTCTAGCCAACTAGAAGACAGCAAATCAAAGGTACATCGTTTCCCACCTATTCTGGCGGGTGCCAGAGGTCCCAACAATTCCCTGATCTACATAAAGCTACATTACACTCCTGACAACGCCATCGTGACTGCGGCGCCCTCCGGCTGTTACCACTTACAGCAGACAACGGAGCCCTCCTTTTGCGCCGGCGAGTCCGACCTATTTGACAGCCCTGACAGGCTAGGCATTCCGACTTCCCTTTGCGGACTAGATTATGCTGTGTAATAGGCGTAAATTCGTCTCCCGTTCGAAGCCTCTGCCTGGATTCCGTCTCTGAGGCATAGGTCTCAATAAGGCTGAAGACAAGCTGCTGCCGCCACTCTTCTTGAGTGTCCTTCCGCTTCCATTGTGGCTGGCCTCTTTTCTGTAAAATGAAGCTATTCACAAGAGCTATTTCTAGCAGAAAGTCCCAAGCTAGGGCTTTCCAACCCCCCTACGCACACGGCGGTTGAAGGCCCAGGAAGCTCGCAGTTGGTCACCGCGGTTCACACCGTTCATCTCGAGGTTGTAGGTAGCAGCGATAGACGGGATAGAAACCTCTTTCACTTGGCTGTCACCAAAAAAACGCTGTATTGGCCGTGCTCGAATTTTGTCTGTTGTCGGCTTCTTCCGCAGGCAGTCACTTATTTATCTATCTATATAGTTGCTTCCCTTATGGCCGTGGCGGACCACGAGTGGCGGACCGGAACGAGGTGGAAGATCCAGCGAATCCCCTGCTACGAGATATGACCCTGGAGTCTTGGGCCAAAGTCGTTCTGCAGCGGCACGGCGGGCATTGCGCCCAACACCCTACCTTTTCCTTCCTTGTCTTCAACATGATGGTAAGTTCCGGAACCGGCGGATTGCCCAGGGCCGCCTGAAGCGGTCGGCTTTTCGGGGCGTCGAGGGAATACACCAGAGGCTGACGCCCCAGCGCTTGCGCGAAGCGCAAAAGGAGATGTTCGAGACAGGAAAGACCACAGACGAAGACGTTATTGCACTTATGAAGGAGCTCTCGCTCTACGGTAACCGCCATCCTTTAAGGTTATCAAACGAGAGCCGCCTATCTATGCGGAAGAAGATCTGGTCGATGATAGTGGCATTCAGCCTCACAGCCATCTGGTTTACACTAAATCCTAATGACATCAACAACTCGGTGAAGCTGAAGCTTGCGGCGCATAGGGGACGGGACGACCAGGCCGCTAGAGCGTTTACTTCGTAGTTCCTCCAGGCATGGTCCGTGCTTTTTGTGTCAGGTAAAGGAGCGGAAAAGGAACCTTCCGGAACAAGTTCCTCCAGGCACAAGTTCCTCCAGGCATACTTACCAGTTTTCAGATTCTCCTTACATCCTATAACTAAAGAACTGTTAATTGCCAGTTACTTAGGTTTTAATTGCCAGCTACCCCATAGCTTGCTAGCGCGTTTTGATTTTACATCAAGACTTAATTGCCGGTTGCTAAACGGCGATTCACATGGACTCAGGTTTGTCAGCAGCTGCCACTGTTCTTTCGCTCACCTGGGGCAGCTGACAGTGACGGACAGCGTTGCTCAAGAGTTAAAGCGCTCTCCTCCACAGCCGAGAATCAACCGGCTCATGGTCAGTGCCCAGTTGGCCGGAACCAATCTGCACTGTCAGCAGTCCACTCTCAGCGATGCTGTCATGTTGCTCAGCCACTGGCTCTTGGCTGACACCCCAGGTGACACCCCTGGCTGGCGACACCCCAGGTAGAGAGCCTCAGCCGGCCTCCACGTGCTAATGGAAGTCGTCCAAGATTTTGCCAGCCACTTGCGATGGGCATGCTACGCCAGAACGGTGCCTGATGACGGTGCATTAGCGCCGGGGAGTCATCAACCCTGCCGTCACCATCCCTTTACAGTGTTACTATTGAAAGCTAGCCGCAGCAGGATGCATAGGAATTGTATGTTATAATTAATCTGACTAGCTAGAAAAGGGGAGACGCCGCGGTCGGCTTTATGATCAGCGATGTCGGCTGTTGCCTTACAAATTAGGTGTAAATCGGGACGGTGGCTAAACCCGGATTGTACGGTCGGATCCACACCACCACCGATGCTCCATGGAGGGAAGTGTGCGGAACGAACACGATAACCTGGGGGGGGAGGGGATCTCCGGACTGCGGAAACATGGGGTACGCCCCACGGTCTGCGGATGGTGCCTGGCTACCTTCTTGGATTAAAGGAGGTATCGGCAGCTACTCAGAATGCATATGAAGGAGGAAGCACCCATTCTGGAGATAGAATGAGCTGGAACTCAACACGTGGCCTTGCAAACAAGGGACCGTAAAACTAGTCCAAGACAACCAAACAGCCAGCCAAATCTACCACGCTACACCAGACGTCCATACTCCTACCATGACTTAATACAGCCCTCGGCTACACAATGAAATTTACTCTTTTATTCAGCCCGCCAAGTTTAAGGGCTCGTTGGGGGACAAAGTCGCGTTGATCACAGGTAAGTAAAACAGCTCCTCGCTCGGGCTGCCATCGGAACCACGTAATGTTTGCCGAGCTGACTTTGACGCTTTCATGCTAGGCTCCGCGGGAACTATCGGTCGAGCTATGGCAGAGTGTTTTCTTGTTGCTGGCGCGAAGCTAGTCCTCGTGTACAACCGTACTCCGGCCCCGGCTGGGTTCAAAGAGCGGTGTTTAGGCTTGGGAGCGACCAGCGTCACATTCATCCAGTGCAACATCTCTGAGTTGGCCAGCTGCCGGGAACTCGTAGAAAAGGTACGCTCTATACATAGTACAGCCTAAATACTCCCCAACTCTCCTCCTTATGCCGCGCCCTTTTCCAAGTATAATTGACGGTCAATGTTAATAATTGTCTTACGACAGACTGAAAGGAGTATCGGCAGCATCGACGTGCTCGTCAACAACGCAGGAGTGGACCACTTAGGACCGGTATGCCGACTGGTTCCAAGCCCTAACTTGACAGAGACATGTACGAGATATGGAACTTTGGCTAACCGGTCGCGGCCCTCTAGCTGCACTCTCACCCCCCCGAAAGCATGCTTGATGGGCTGGGCGTCAACCTGCTGGGCCCATTCTACCTGACGCGGCTGGTGATGCCGAGCTTCATGAAAAGACAACGAGGCTGCGTCATCAACGTGGCCTCACGCGGTGGAACGTCCGACATTCCGTTCAACACAATCTACTGCACAGACAAGGCCGCCTTGATCAGGATGACGAGCTGCTGGCAGCGGGAGCTAGACTTGGCCGGACAACACGATATTCACATATACGCGCTTCATCCTGGAGCTGTTCCCTCGAATCTTACATCGCCCGGTATGGCACCCTTATTTCTCATCTTTGCTTTTGCGTTCTTCCTATGGTGCCCTTGAGGAGCCTCTACTAACCTAAGGAGTAGAAAGTCTGGCTGAATTCTTCGTTGAGTACCCTCACGTGGGGGAGATGCTTCTCGATAGCTTGAAAGACTTTAAGGACTCTCCCTACCTAAGTGGCATGGTATCTGTTGCCTTAGCTACTGGCATTGCGAAGGAGGCGCTCAAGGGCAAGTACTTCGACGCTCAGCAAGATCTAGAAGATGTTATTGCCCAAACGTCTGCGATTAGGGCGGACCCAGAGCTGCATACACTAAACACCAGCTTCTTAGGAGGTTTGAAGAATGATGGAGGAACAGAGAGGAGGCCAGCAGAAGAACCATATCCCTTCCCAGGGTTTTAATATATGTTGCACCCACTTACGCAATATGGCAATGGAAGCTTGAGTTTTGTTGCATCTAGGAGATGGAAGTAACCATGTGTGTGAGAAGCTCTTGCTATTCTTCCTATCTAATGAGGGTCTTTGGGTCAGTCTTATAGATGAAGAGACTGATGATGACCTCGTACAGCCAAGAGGGTCCGGATGCTACGGACTATTTGACTTTATCTAGCTATCCTCCTGATCATAGCTTGTGACGAAGCTGATGACGAGGCCTGTGACGAGGAAAGTGGCTGTGGAACCTTATGATGAAGGGCAGAAAGCTTGACTGTTGTCATAGCTGCAAATCCGATATCCCGAAATGTGACAAGTTTGCTATAGTACTCGAAACGCAAATTAGGTTTCGTTTCGTTAAGGCAGCCTGTCCCGTCCTATCCAACCTGCCGTGGAAACCTCCGTTAAGGTCACCAGAGGGGAATCTAGCTACTTCAAATATGTCAAATTAAGGGTGATTTATCCTCCACCTGAATTAGCCTGTGATAGAAGTCTCAACAGTATTTTTAGCTATGAATCGCACCATCACTTTGCTCACATCCCTTCGTTGATTACCGTGCCCGTAGCCTCCTTTTACTGCTATTACCCGGCGGTCAAGGCCGACTGGGCCGTGGTTTGCGCCAGGCGGGTGCGAAATGCATTTCAAAAAGAAGCCCTACTGGGCCATAACCAGATCCTGAATCCTGTGTTGGTGGTTTTGGAAGGGATGTAAGCTGGCTGCAGATTTCTCCCTGTATAGCAGACCATATATACATATCTACGGCGAGATGAGAGCCTGATTCGAAAAGCTGCATTGGCGGATGTTGTATGAAGTCAGTTAACTCCCCAGACTACGCTACCTCGGGTAAGTAAAACATACTGCAAGTACAGGTGCCAAGAGAAAGAGTCAATCGATGCTGATTCTCAATCCTGAAAAATCTCCCTTTACTTCCCCTCGTATACGAATAGCTTACGAACATTTTTTCAATAGTATTCAATCAAGCGAGCTTTGCGTACGCCGAAGGGTGATAGCTTACTCGGGGAGATGTTCCAGGGATCCATCTCCAAGCCGCCGGTGATGGGCCACTCTGGACCTTTACGGGGTAGCAGCTTCACATTCATTCATTCATTACCAAATCAGCAATTTAATCAATACTGAGGTGATGGTAGGGTTCTAACTGGGTAGGCTTATTCACTGTTTAGTATGCGCAAATTTACATATGTATAGCTGACATGAAAACTAGTGATAACTGAACCATGACAATAGATGAAGCTGATACATGAAGACGCCGAAAGGGGTTGATTGTACGTTTGGAATAGATCCCTAGTGGCCTATGTACCATGTTCACTTTATCTTGTATCTGAGGAGAAGGTTATTCGATTTGAATATTGATTAATGTCAAATATAACAATGGGAAATTGAGGTCATAAGAAGCTCTTAATTTTCAACTATCTAAACATGTGGCTAGGGGCCCCTCTTTCTACCTGTTCAGTGATACCTTGGCCTCTTGAGAAAGAGACAACCCCAATAACAACCAAAACATACCCTAGTTAAGGGCCTGCTGCTGCGCAAAGGCGATTTCCTGACCAGAAGGAAAGCCAGGCCTCCATCTAACCGGACTAATCTGTTGTGACAGAAATGTAAGGGCCTAGTTCGCCGATCAAGACAAAGCTAGGGCAAAACTTCCTAGTAATTTGCTGCTGCGGGCTTGGGAACGAGGGATGTTTCTTGTGGAAGACATTCTCTGGATCATAGCGTGCCTCGTCAGTTATAGCAGTATGCGCATATCTCCTCGTAATATTATGTTGCCTGTAGTTTTAGCGTCGATTTCCTACCTAGAGAAACAATCCATTACTACTGCAGCGCATTCGATATATCAGAGCAGCTCAGCTGACATGTGCGATGCGGGGCAGGGCGCCTTCCGATTCCTCACACACAGTAGTCGTGAGCATCAATCAATTTAGAATCGGAGGCTGTCACTAGAATCCAACAGAGTAGTTCCAGCATTCGAGAAACGTTAACTAATAAAAATTCTTCCATTTATCTAGCATTGATTTACCACTTCCGAGGTATATAATCGAGGGCGGGGGACAGGAGGTGGGCGGAGAGCAGGAGGTGGGCGGGGTGGTGGTTAACGTGTTATCTCAGCAGCTTGAAGACGGCCACGGTCACGTTCCCGGCGGCCAGCGACAGCGGCGTCTGACCATAATACTTGTCTTTGGCCTCGACCTCGGCGCCCTTATCGAGCAGCAGCTTGACGACGGCCTCGTGGCCTCTCTGGGCGGCCTGCGAAAGCGGCGTCTGACCATACTTATCCGTAGCCTCGACGTCGGCGCTCTTATCGAGCAGCAGCTTGACGACGGCCTTGTGGCCTCTCTGGGCGGCCTGCGAAAGCGGCGTCTCACTATAATACCTATCCTTCGAGTTGACTTCGGCACCCTTATTAAGCAGCAGCTTGACGACGGCCACGAGGCCGTTCCCAGCGGCCCGCCGTAGCAGCGTCTGACCATTATTATCCTTAGCCTCGACGTCGGCGCCCTTATCGAGCAGTAGCTTGACGACGGCCTCGTGGCCGCTCCCGGCGGCCTGCGAAAGCGGCGTCCGACCATCCTCCTTGTCCTTGGCCTCGACGTCAGCGCCCTTATCGAGCAGCAGCTTGACGACGGCCTCGTGGCCTCTCTGGGCGGCCTGCGAAAGCGGCGTCTGACCATACTTATCCGTAGCCTCGACGTCGGCGCTCTTATCGAGCAGCAGCTTGACGACGGCCTTGTGGCCTCTCTGGGCGGCCTGCGAAAGCGGCGTCTGACCATACTTATCCGTAGCCTCGACCTCGGCACCCTTGTCGAGCAGCAGCTTGACGACGGCCTCGTGCCCGTTCCCGGCGGCCCACCATAGCGGCGTCCTACTATAATACTTATCCTTAGCCTCGACCTCGGCGCCCTTTTCGAGAAGCAGCTTGGCGGTGGCACGATGGCCACAGTATGACGCTATCATAAGATCCGTAACATACTCAGTAGTCTCCATACCTGTAGTCTTCCAATAGATTCTAAACCATGCTAAGTAGCTCTTCGAATCCGGATCACAAATCCTCAGAGCGGAAGGTATAAGGGCATCATCATTAATAACACCGGCCTCGCGGAAGTGAGCGCCCCAAGTTTTGGCTGAGTAATCTAAGAAGGCGTGGCTATTGACAGAGTGGCTAGCTTCTACATTCGCATCTGTCAGAAGGCTAACGTCAGAGTTAAAGAAGTTCAAATAGCGCACGCAGAGGTCTGCAAGAACGGTGTGTGCATGGCGGGTAGTGATAGAGTGATGCCAGTATCGCTCTAACGGAATAGATATAGGCGATGCCAAATCTGCGAGGAGAAACTCGCGAGCAGTTTGATGAAGGAAATAAATCTTGCCATGATGGGTTAAGACGAACAATCCACACCAAGATCTGAGACTTAACTTAAAGTCCATTTCTTTCTCTAGGTCAAGGTCGTGAATAGACTGTGATGTATTGTCTATATTCATAGCAACGTTCATTTCCGAGAGTGTTAGCGGCCGACTTGCTGCTAAGATAACGCATAAGGCCTTCCGGGCTAACGATCGTTCTTTCGACTTGCTCAGAATCTGTTCATATGCATCGTTGACAGTCTCCGGCAGAGTTACAATGGCGGATTCAACCCCTTTTAACGTCTTTTTGAAGTCTTTAGTTTTCAAGTAGTCGAACACGAGGTACACCCAGAGGTAGGTGCGGTGCAAAACTTTGAGCAATCGATCTATCAGGCGACCCTTGACTTGGTCCGAGAGCCCCTTCTCTTTCGCTAGCTGGTCGGCTCGGTATATGATGACATGGCTGACTTCTTGACTGATAGTTGCGGACTCTTCCTCTCCCGGTATACGAATATGTGGAAAGGCATCTAACAGGCGCCAGAACTTGGACACGATCTGCTCGTACGGGCGGCTTGTTAGGAGATACTTCATCTGGCGATAGCCCAACTGGCTGCTGCGGAATTGGCTTTCCACATTCTGCACCAGGTTCTCAAAATCTCGCTCGGCACATTCGTCCAGGGCGTCTAGAACCAAGATTACAGGCCCGGCTTGGGGATCTTGCACAGCTTTTCCAAGCACAGTCCAGAGCGTCTTTGTTGAGTTGATCAGACCTTTCCCATCTTTACGGAATTCCTCCATAGCATGGCCAATCAGGGACAGCTTTTGAGAGAAGAGTTGGTGGAGTAGAGCGCAAAGTGCCTGGCGGACCGTGTTCTGGTCCTGGTCCTTGAAGAAGAAGTAACAGATGGTCGCCGATCGTGGCAAGACATGGTCGATCAGATGCTTGGCCAAGACCGACTTTCCACACCCAGGATCCGCTGAGACCAGCAGTGGCCCTGAGTCCTGTTTCAACCATTTCTGGAAATTGTCATGTTTGAGGAACCACTGGCAGGTACCTTCCACTCGGTCTTCCACGCGATCCTTGTACCACTCGTACGTGGCGTCGCTGCTGTCAGTTGTGAGGCGGAACAGCTGGTGACACTTTTGTTCTTCTGTTTGTTCGTCTTTGGACAGTCTCTCCTTGGCGAGGTCTTTCTGGGCCTGGAGCTGCTCCTTTGTAAGGTCGCGGTTCTCTTCTGCAACCTCATGGTGCCGTTTTGCAACGTCCAGGTGCTCTTCTGCAAATTCGTGGATGCCTGCACACAGGGTTAATACGCATTAATAGATGATTCTGATACCCTTGGACTGACCAGATAAAACCTTGGACTGAGCATATAGAATATCACTTATCTTCTTTTCAGCCTCAACCCTATTTGGAGCTATTCGACAGAGAAGATCTTTCGTGTATGCAGCTGCCGCCATTGCTGCATATCCTTGCCACTCCTTATTTTTGTGCGAGTCCGAGTAGTCGCATATACCGCGAATAATAAGACACGGAAAGTGATTCATCAGCCCTGCTGCTTCCATTTCAAAACACAGAACGTCCTTCTCCTTTGCAAGCCTATCCCGAGCTAAAGCGTCCTTCATCAACTGGTTTGCTGAAGCGATCAGGCCATAGTGAATTGCCGGATTATCCTCATGTTCCGTCCGTTCGTGCCGCGGTACCAAATTCGACGGTTCATTAGCACAGAATGCTACGCAGCCTCTCGAGTCGTGAGGGACCTCGGATTTAAATAGCCTATCAGCACCTGGCTGCGGCCGCTCGTATCCCTGTCGGCGTAGCCTCGGGTTCCTCTGAAGAACGTCGTTGATAGCCTCTTCAAGCTGATGCCCCTTCCTCTCGTACCTGGCCCGGATTCCCCCCAACGCAGTTCGCAGAGTTACCGGGGGCTGGTTTAAAAATCCCGTGTGTTGAAAGGCCTGATCCTGTATCGTCTTGCCAAAGTCGTACTGGAACACCCCGCCCTCGCCGTCACGAGGTGCGCTGACCACAATGTCGCCCAGACGAATGTCATGCTTCGCACTTGGTGCACCGCCGCCAATGCCGACCATTACACCTATTCTAACATTGGGAAAGCTGTGCAGCATGTTCGTCGCTACACTGGCCGCGGAAGACGTTCCGTATTCACCATCGGGCAACACTGCGATGACGACGTTATGTTCCCCAAGTCTACCCAATGTATAGTCGTTGGTATCGTTTGGTGACACAAACTCCGGTCCTTCGTGTTCATCGTCGAGAAATTCTTGTGCGGCAACATATTCCGTCCTTATGGCGCAGATCCAGCCAACTGTGTAGTCGTTAGGATTCGACATGATCGCTCGCGGATGGATGCAGATGCAGGCTAGGACGCGGGGCACTAATGAGGACAATTAGTGTCCCTCCATCAATTGGCTCACGTCTGTTCCGTCGCAGAGGTTTCCAGGCAGATCGCTCGTCTCAACTTGGTCAAGGAGCAGAAGAGTTGGATCTGGCGGCAGGCAATTGTTCGAATTAGCAGACGGCTACAATCGCCAGCACCAGGACCAAGGGGATAGCGCAACTTATGTCTCCAATCACGGGGTTCAGTGGAATTTCAGGGTCCGGAGCAAGGTTCAATAATGGAGAGTAAACTCCGAGAGGCACAAAGATTATGAAAAAGACACGAGAATATGGCCATTGCTCAGACGACAAAGCTATTAGGCAGAGTTAGGCCGAGAGGGGTCGGTCTGGAATGGTGATCAGCGGCGAAGCCACCCCCTCCTTAACCGCGCGAGCGCGTGTACTTGCAGTTGAATGAGCACCTCTCGCCCAATAGACATCGTCTCATGCGCCACATCACAGCAGAATCACACGCGCTTCACCAATCACGCTTCACTGCTAGCTCATGGACTAAGGACCTTTGCCAGCGCGTATCGCGCCACATGTGATCTGGTTGAACAATAGGTCGAGTGGTTGCGTCGTGTCATTTTTCTGAACGTATCGAGTCCAATCCATCGCAGACAGCAGCCTCTGGTCGTGTCAATTCAGTGACCACTTCTCGGCACCCTGGAGATGGCTGGCAATTCTCAAGACGGAGGCGAAACCGGAATGCCGCCATGCCGGGCATTCGCCGCCCGTGCTCTCCGTCGCTGATCCGTCCAAGCTAACAATCTGCGAACAGAGTCCCCCATCCTCTGGGTCCTCGAGCGTGAGAACGAGCACGGCGCCGACGCGTCGCGACACGACCACGACCAGCTCCTGTCGCTCTTGCCCGCGTCGTGCCGCATAGAGTCCGGTGACATGGCTGCTGCTGGTCGTCAAGCCCATCCTGCGCTTCTTGCTTAAACCTCAGCTCTGGACAAAATATCTCTCTTGCGGATGGGACTGCGGCTGCTCTAGCAATAAGGACGACACCTAAGGATGCACCCAGGAGCGTGGGTGAGGCATTCGGCAACGTGTTCTCGGCTTCCTGTTCTACGCCGCGCTGATATCCCACGAGAGTGACTTCCGCAACGCCAAAGAGAATCGCATGTTCCCGCCGGAAATATCGTGGCCTGGGTGGAGGATCTTTGTTGAGCAGCTGGATACGGAGCTCATCTACCCGCACATCGACCCGTGATTCCACCACAGCGAGTTGCGTCTGAACCAGCTAAGCAAGATCTACTATCTCCATCAGAACTTACTGCTCGGGTCATGGCTGTCACTTCTCAATCCTGACCCCAACTGATAGCTCAACTAGACCTCAATCAAGCACTCAGCGAGAGCCTAGTGCATTCGGAGCAGTTAAGGCAGCAGCCTAACCCAAGTCACCGCCTAAATGCGGCAGATGCCATACATTAGGTCATAGCATGACCTCGAAGGTATGCCCTCTGCGGTATGACGAGCTCTTGCAATCATCAGCAACAGCAGCATCAGCAACAGCGGCATCGGCAATAGGGCTCTGTTGACGTAATTTACCAAACAGTAATTTACCTATCTGACGAAGGTTTTTGGCGTCAGAAACCTCGAGATATTTTATATGTCAAAAACCTCTCATTGGCCGACGTCAATATGATCCCTACTATTTTCTAAATCGGTCTCTTCCTAACCCCGGCCATCTACAACAATAGACTCTTGGAAGGCGGTTTCTATCTTTATCAGCTGAGCAACATTAGCTATCTCCCAGTTTTTAGTAGTCATCGGTCCTGCCGGATTATCTTTGACCGTCTTCAGCCTCTTTAGCACCCGACTGTTCATATAGATTAATTTGACCTTGTCAGTAAGCCGATTCCGAAGCTTATAATGAACGTAGTTCGTAGCACCGAGGGGAGCGCTCTGAAGGAACAGAGTTCGCCCAGGGATCTGAGAACTCTCCTTATTAATGCGACGCACCAAACCTATTTTGTGCACGGACTAATCCTAATTAGATGGGCGCTAAACCAAAAATGGGGAGGTTTTTGACGTAAATTACTGGAATCGGACCGAGGAGTCTGTACCTTGGCATGCTTCTTCAGGTCCTGGGGACGCTTGAAAGACTTGCCGCAGAACTTACACTTATGAGGCTTCAGGGGCACATGAACACGGATGTGCGAGATCATGTGGTCTCACTTCACGGTGGTAGTGCGACACAAGTTCCACTGGCAACTCAAGTTGAGGTTGTTGTTGCTCTTGCGGCCAACATGGCGCTCACAGATGTGCTCCTGTGCCGTGGCGTCAGCGTTCCGTGCGCGCGATTGGACACAAGGCAGCGTCGGAGATGGGACTCACGTAGAGCAATTCCGGGGTGATAGACTTCTGGTTGCAGGCGTTCCAGCAGCAGGTGAGGTTGTCGTCAGATGTCGTCGGATGTTGTCGATGGTGTCGCTCTGATCTGGGGCGTGTCGGAGGTGGCACTGGGCACGGGCGTTATCGATTTAGAGTCCGTGGCATTGCTGCTGGCGCCGAACGACGCTGCGGATTGGTGCGGTTAGTCTACTAGGGGGGAAACATTGTGGTCGGCTTTTGGTTGCGCGGAGAATCTATTCAGCCGAGGCTGCCGAGGAGGTGGTTGTTAAACAGTCGATAAGGCAAAGGCGCTAGGAAGCGAGTTGAACTGGATGATTCAGCAATTGCAAAGCTCTAGGCAAGGTTAGGATTAATTTAAGCTTATTTGGCCGAGAACCCTGCAAAGAGGAGATGTATCTGCAAAAAGAGGGGGGCGGCTATCGTATTCTTGGGTGTGCCCGGCCAGCCCATTCCCGGGCATTTCCGTTTACGGCCACAGCCGGTGCCGCTATTTGAACCACGCACCGTCGATACGAGGTGGATCTTGTTGCTGTTGACTGTTGACCTGTCGTTGTCACCTCGTTTGTGTTTGTTATCCACCGCACTAATTAAGCCCCGGGTCGGATATCGGGAGGCTGAGCTAGCCAATGCAAGCATTGAGCCATTAACGCCTGCCTAGTGCATCAAGATGGATGGGCGGCTCAAAGAGGTATATCGCTCATTGAAAGAGCATGGCGTGAAGGAGCTAAAGCCTGCATTCGAGCTGCGCCCCTGCGAAGTCGTACAACATGACGGAAATCATCAGTCTGACATGAGAGTCTCGGTTCTCTAGGCAATATAGCGTATACGAGCCACACCGTTTCATCAGAAAGAAGACGTAGTAGAATCGACAGACACTCTCTCCTTTCTTTGGTGGTTTCCATTTTGGGATACGTTTACTTATCACAGTTACTCCGTAGCTCCATGGTGATGTAATAATAGCAACTAGAACAGACTTTTTTCAAGCCGCACGTCATTGACGACTAGTGTTTTGAACATGAGCTAGAGAGTAGGGAACACACCCAACCGTGCGTCTAACACGGAATGCCTCTCTCCCATGTTTTGAAATACCCAAGTTTGTCAAGTCATTCCAGAACGGACTGTTACACTACAGTCTACAACTGGCCGAGATCAAATGGACCAACAAGGCAACCAACAAAAGGGCTCCAGGCCAGCCATGTCTAGCGGTGGCTCGCTTGCAGCCCCTCGAGGAGGCTCCGCCACTCAATCTTGCGGGACGTTTTTTTACTGGTATTGTATCTGGAAATCGCCGCAGAACAAGCACCGGGTGTGCATGAACAAAAGCGGATCTTGCGGGTGCGTCATTGGCCTCTTGAAAAGCTTGAATCCGGTGGAGACGATGCCAAGGAGGTAAGGCAGCGGCGCAATGCTTGAATCACTTGCTTGGCAGTGAGACACTGAGGTGAGATAGGATGAACGGCCGGGGGACCGTACATGGACCGTACATGGACCATATTGGACCTGACATGGACCATACATGGACCTTACATACATGGAGAGGAGGTGAAGGGATTTTCAACTCTTCTTGATACATTTTATTTATTAACCAACAGGATGAAGTCCTTTGCCTCTCTCTCGGTCCCATCCGTCGACGGTTGCCCTCCTTGAGTCCTTGAATCCGCGATGCAGACCAGCCCAGTTTGCGCCAGGAACCCGCGGCGCGTCGTGGCCGGGGCCGTCGTCATCACCTGTATCCTTCTCTTCGTCGGCTTCACAGTCGACATGACCCGGGGCTTCGTCAGGGCGCCCGACCAGCATCGCTTGGCGCCCGAGCATCAAAGCTACACGCCCTCACAGCACGACGCCATAGGCACTAAGAGCGACGACTACCGAGTGCTCACGAGTACGCGAAACACGCTCGGCCTCTACAACACCATCGACGTAAAAAAGACAGGCTACAAGATCATGAACCCGACGCTGCTCGAGCTGCCGCGCGGGAGCTGGCACGACTTCCTCGTCATCGCACGGGCGCCTCACGTCGACAAGGAGGTTAACGGCACTAAGTACAAACTCGCGCGCCAGGTAGCCATGTTCGCCAACCTCACGTATAATAGGGCGCACCGGCCCGAGCTGACGGCGGGCAACTGGTCGAAGCTGCTAGTACAGGACTACGGGCGGCCAGACCACCACTGCAAGCAGCAGCCCAATATGGATAAGTATATTGGGCCTGAGGACATGAAGCTGTTCTGGACGCGTAAGGGAGCGCCGCTGCTCATCTTCACGCATCAGGTCGACGATGAGAACCTGTGCGAGGGCATGTTCTTAGTAGATGCGCGTGCTGCGGTGCCGGAATTGGTGGATGTGCTAGGCGACCATGCGAGTAAGATATCGCCCATCCAATTCGACAAGCCCACGGGACTACGACGTCGGGCTCCCGCGGGACATGAAGCAGACGCCCGGTACCAGCGCGAAAAGAACTGGGCGCCCGTGCAGTCTCCGTTCAGCGAGGACGAGGACGAGCTGTTCTTTATGGTGGAGCCCAGCCGAATGTTCCGGTGGGCGTCTGCAGGCGAGCCAGTCGAGGAGATGGCGATAGAGCGCGAGTCAGCGGTGGACCCAACTTCAGATGACGATGCTGATGACACCTGGCATAGCGTCGAGATGACGTGCATGCATGACGTCATGATGTCAGATAACCACGTTCATCAATCAACACCGATGCTTAGCCTCACGCTGTGCGATCGCGACACCTGCGAGCCTCACCAGGGAAACACAGTCATGCTAGGCATGGTGCAGCGCCGCTACGACCCGCCGGGCTACCCCTTCACGTGGTACGACCGCCGCATGGCCGTCTACGCCGCCACGCCGCCCTATAACATGCTGAGCGTTAGCAAGAAGCTGACGTACCACGGCGAGGCTGACGGCAACTACATCTGGACTGGCAGCATGGTGTATTTCGTAAACCGGACGGATATCCCATATAACCGCAACCACGGCTTCCTAGATGACGAGGTGTGGCTGAGTTTCGGCATTAGCGATTCAGCTCCAGGGTGGCTGGACATACGGGCAAGGGATCTTGTGCAAGACCACCATCATTGCCGCGGGGCATTGGGGAGTGATATAAGGAGTAATATCACGGAAACTCTTGCGATGTTATGACAGTGGACATAGTTATTAATGGATCCGGTATACCCGGGCGTTGAGGAAGCGAGCTTACGCCGCCCCTCTCCGGTGAGGAGAGGGGGTTGTAAAAACTGTACCTTGTCGCATCTGTATCTGTTGGTGTGGATCTGACCGTACATTCCGGGTTTATCCACCGTCCCGATTTACACCTAATTTGTAAGGCAACAGCCGACATCTATGGGGACTATGGGTTAAGTGTAGTCTTACTATGGTCAAAGGGATACCCCTCACCCCAAATGTACACACTGCTTGTCGCTACGCACGGTGTCAGCCAAACATGGTCCGTGCAGAAACTCTTTTCACGTTAGAAAACCACGACAGTTATACAGTACAGACCACAACATACAACATGAACTCTCAAAAGGACTAAGAGTCAAATATCTTAACTCTATAGAGGTATCCCTATATAACCCCCCTCAACTTTACCTAAAGATTGCTAGGCAAGCAGCATGCACGATTCTTTTGATAGGGTTCGTAATGTGCTATCGTTCTACTGATTGGTTCTTAATTATTTCTTCCATGTTGAGGACACGCAGCCGGTTCTTGTCGCACTAGTGCCTACTGACACAAGAATAAACAGCATCGCTCAACCGACGTCTACTCCAGAACCTTCTATATCAGAATCGTTACCTTTATCTACTCGCAGTGAACTCGATTCAGCAAATATCACAAGCCATTTTGCGACAGTGTTCACTATGGAGTACGGGTCTTCCAGAGTCGACGAGCGGGAGGCTCAAGAGAACAGGCCACTCTTGGGTGGCGACAATACCGATGTTTCTCAGGTGATGTCACGCCATCACAAATACCTTTTCAACGGTATTACAGCATCGCTCGGTATCGGCATCTGTATCTTGTGCTTCCTATACCCCATCGCGGCTCTGGGCGCTTATGGAGACCGATACGAATTCCAGTGGGGACATTCAGAGCTTAATGATACACAGGCCTTCATTCTAGCCGCAGTAAGACCATTGTTCAGCCTATATCCATACATCAGTGTTGCTAACCATGCATTGTTTAGAGCTTTATCATCATTCCCTTGCACATCGTCAATCTCATCCTCCTCAAACGCCGCAGCAAGCCTCTACTGGCGCTTCTAAATATCCTCCATTTTGGACTTTCGACGTTATTCTCCTGCTTCTTTAGCTTTTTTATCTTGATTTACGTCTCCATCAACCCGTTGAGATACTGCGATCATCCCCTCTATTCGGGTAATCCACCATGGACCCCCGACCAAGTGGAGGATTGCCAAAAATGGGCCGTCAAGTATAAGGCAGTCAGCACGGTCTTTTTGGTGTTGCTGGCTTTGTACGGGTAAGTCTTTTTTTTTGGCCCGGCATGTGAATCCATGGAATGGCTTAACGCTGACTCAATCACAGCATTGTTCAGATGGTGATTTTTACCCTCGTACTGGTTGACACGTTTGACACGGGACGGAATACAGACAGATCTGAACTCTCAGCCGTTCGTTGGAGCCTCCCAGTCGGCCAATTCTCAGTCGAGTTGAGCTTCCGTTGGGGCAAGCTACAGGCTAAGGCGCCACAGGAACAATTTGAGGCCGCTGAGGGAACACGAAGCCAGGGGTAAGCAGAGAACAATCTGAGGCATGACAGTGTATGCTGCAGAGAAAGGGGTGTTGTGGAGAACGGTGTGCAAAAAAGAACGGTGTCGTAAAGGATCAAGACTTCTTTAAATGACATAATTCAAATTTAACTTGACGGCGACAAGTAGTAGTGACGCTTAACTTAGCACAGACAGACATATATTAATAGCATGATTCTAAGACTTGGAATTACTAGATAGAATATCGCCCATCTTGTTCTCAATTTCAACCTTATTTAAAGCGATTTCACAGAGAATACCTGTTATATTACAGCCCAGGCTGGGACTAGGCGGGTATAACTGGCAGAACTACTGTTTTATATAATACTAACGTCTTAAACTTACCTACGTCTACCCTAGAGCCCTAGTGTAAGCCCGACCGTCACACGAACGTCGTCGCACCTGCTCTCCACGCTCGTCGGCTTCATTTCGAATCAGCCGCTCGTCCTGATCTCATTACAGACCATATCACAGATTTAATTCCGACTCCCTGCTCACCAGTCATCACTCCTCCCTTTTCCATTGCGCGCTTTCAAGCATGCGAGATGATTTCCGGGCTTTCGTGTTGTGTTCCGCTCCCAAGCAATCGATCTGTCTCTCTTACCTCACTGATATTCGCTTCCGCCTTCTCCCTATTGATAGCCTTGACCGCGAGCATACAATATGTGGCCATTGCGGCTCTTCAAGGTCGTCTTAGTTCCTCTATCTCAAGACTGATGATTGATGCAGGATAACTCACACGTTAAAAACAGTGACGGTGAAGCTGCAAACAGTCCACACGCCCAACCAGTACGCGTCACGGTCCTCCCTTCCAAAGGACAGGAAATGCCACGCAAAATCAATCGCGTCCGTAGACGACTGGAGGATGATCCATATCATGGCTACAGCACCCCAGATGGTGCCACTGCGGGAGTAGCATGGGTGGCGTGGATGCAACTCAGAGAGGCCGTTGCCGCCGAAGATTGCGAGTGGAATTACTCCCTAGAGATAGCTGTTAGAGAGGAGACTGCATTCAAGAAGGCGGGGAACGCACGTTAAACACCGCCATGCCAGGGACGCCGTCCTCGTTCCACGGCCTTGCCCATGCCCCGCGACGGCCATAACCGGAATGCCGGTAGATAAACTGCAAAGATATGGCGCCGAAAGCGATCTGGAGGATGGAGAGGAGAATGATGGTGATTAAGATAGCAGCTTTCTTTCGTGGGGCGATGGGAAAAGGTATGCCGCCGCGGGTGGGCAGTGTCCCATCATCATCTGTCTGCGCGGGCATAGTCGCGTAAGTGAGGTAAATTCAAATGATATTGACAGCAAGTGCTTGGAACGGATGCTTCAAGGCCGTGACCAGTGGTGATTCAGGCGGGGCTGCCGTTTCTCGGTGTTGCAAACCAGGCAGCAACCCCGCAAAAGTTCGGCCCAATACAAACGCCCGCTTACGAAGGGCTGCCTCCCAAAAGCTGCCTCGGTATCACCACTTTGAATATCCATCTTGCTCTTCAACAACACGAGTCCGCTTTCGAACGGCATCACAGTCCTTCAGAATATCGCCAGCACAGAGTCGGCCTAGTATCCATGGATTACCAGCACGCCGGCGACACCGAGGGCGCCAAGACCGCGCGCCTCAACCACGCGGGGATCACACCAGCCGCAATCGACTCTTCCACACCTCTCCTCACAACAAGCGTACCGACTGGCGGCGAGGGCGAAGTATCACAGCCTCTCCTCACAAACAACAACGAGGAACCACCGACACCTCTCCCACTCGTGCCCGCCATCATCCTGTTCATCGTCGCGTTTTTGCCATTCATCATAATAGGCTCAGTCTTGGCTCTTGTTTACTCAGAACAAGACCCTCTCGGATTTTCCTTCCTGGCTCTCTTCCTACTTTCTTCTTTGGTGCCGTGTTGCCTTGGCATTGCATTCTTGGTACGCGTCTGCTGTTTCCCTCTTCAAATCATCCCTCCTTCACCCCGTTCCAATTCCAGATATAGGATAGCCGAGTTAACGAATACAAACCATCCAGGCAGGAATAATAGGCCCCGCGACATGGAGCTTTTTGGACCTAATGGGCGTCGACCGAAGCAAGCTCAATCCTATACAGCGCGAAACTCCGGCGTACCTGGTGTTCAGCTGGAGCCTCCTGGTTATCTATCTGATCTTCTACGGTGCGGCGTGGGCATGGGCATCTTCTAGGACGGTTGCTGATCTCATCGACGATCACGGAGTGTGGAAGGATTTCCACGCGAAAGTTGACGTCCCGGATGCCTTGGATTTGTTGACGAGGTGTCTTTATGATAACGTGCAAGGATGGGCGACGGTTGAGGACTTTGCGTTTTGTGCCAAGGATATCGGGATTAAGAGCACTGGTGGTTAGTGGCTTCTGCTCAAACAGGAGTGTTATTACCTCCTTCTCACTCCTATCATTCCCCGCCACTGCCTTGACCACGTCTCCCGTGATTACCACGTCCGTCCCTCGCTGCTCAAGCAAGAGCGTGCGTCTGCCCACGACCTTATCGAACACAGTCATCAGGTTCTGGATTATCTAGCAGCTCGTGAACGAGGTCGCAACCCCTCAAGCTTTCAAAGCTACGATTGTTTCGCTTTGCTTATGGAATTAAGAGATGGAGAAAGGCCTTACAGTAAGATGACAGTGGGGGCAAAGAGCGGTTCGAGGTTCAAAGGGACCGTTGAACTCAACACGTTTCAGGTTCGTCGTTACGCCCGGGTAGTCCTTCAGCATAGCGCCGAGAATTTTCTTAAGCAGCGCGCTTTTGACGACAATAGAATGGACCCGCAGGCTCTTGCGTCCATCATAGCACTTTTCTTTACGGACGATTATGACGTACCGGGCAGACGCCGAATTCCCCGTAGGGTCGGTCAGGTCATCAGGGCATATCCATCGTCCATAATGTTTCACCGCTCTTGTCAGGTTCTGCCCGGTAAATATTCTGGGCCTCGCAGTAAGTACCTGGCAGAACAAACGAGGCTATATCTAGAAGCCATTTGGCCAGGATCGCCCTTGAGAACGTCATCATGCTGGAACTAGTAGAACTTGAGTTTTACCAGGGAAAACAGGGTAAACGGAGGATGGATACGGCAGATGATGCCATTTAGGTCCGTGAGTCACGAGTGTGGTCTCATTGGTTTGATATAAGATACAGCCGGCTTCCCACGCGCATTAGTCGTCATAAGAATGAATTAGTACAGTAGTGTTTTCTACCAACGCATAGAAGACTTTAATGATATATTAAGATACCCTCACTATTATCCCCAAGAGGCACTCTATCACCTTTCAGCAGAGCCAATCTCCGTCATGCTTCTCATCTCCTATTTAGTTTTACCCGACTCCAATTTCTCAAGGTCACCAAACTGCATCGAATCCGAAATGCGTCTCCGTCTCATGTACAAGTACCATATTGAAAAGATAAGGGCCGTCAGTCCCACAATCACGATCAAGAATGCCCACCAATACCGAGACACAATAACATCTTCAGTATGGAACTCTACAATGTTGGTGCTACATATCGACTGTCTGTCGTTTAATTTCATCATCACAGCAATACTCGACAACCCACAGGGAAAGACTCACAGCAATCAGTGTCGCTGGCAGGAAGAACAGAGTCAGGATCGAGATGGTCTTGACAGTTCCGCTGTCAAGCCGAGATACGATGGCAATCTTCAAAGACGAGTTCGCAATGCTTCTATTAAGAAGATTGTCTCGCTGCGAAATTCCACTATAGAGCTGAAATTCAGGCGTTAGCAAGTTGCAGATGCTGTGAATAAGCTCACTGACGATGCCAATTTGTGTCTCGGCCCGCTGCTGCAGGCCGTGGCGCTGTTTTTGTCGCATCTGGGCGGCACCTTCGAGGTATCTGATTTGCATTGCCAGAGATTCTTTGCCAGATCTTGTCATCCACGGCAGACGATGTTCTAATCTCATCTCACCGAAAAGCTTGATGAGTGCCGTCGCATTCTGTAACATAATGAGCTCGAAATCTGTCGTACAGCTCAGCCATACCAGGCTTCTGTTCAGAACATGCAAGTCGCGTATTATAATTTCATAAGACTCATCAGGGCGAAGTGGGCCGTCTGTGGCACCAAGAGTGCTGCTCGTGAAACCAGGCAGGCCGATGTGATTCTCGATTTGCACGAGCGATATGTCCAAACTCTTTCTCCACTTCTCGTTGCGGTGACCGGAATGCTCACAGGCGATGATGAGAATATATAATGGGCATAGGCAAATTAAGTCTTGTCGCGAGCGAACCATCTTGACTATATCTGCGGCATCTTGCTCATCCCTCACGATCAACATTCCGACCGCGGAGTTTGTGTGGACTGATAAGCGTAGTGCGAGACTGAAAGACTTGATGGGTGAGTGTGGGGTTTGTATAACGATTGCTGTGAGACAATGTCAGTCATTGCCGTGATTTACCGAGGGCGAGAGACTGTACAAAGTGCGGACGGTCTTTCATCCCCATACACGCCCGCGTGCTCGATTTGATAGGCCAGTTGCCCATTGTTAGAGAACATAGCATGAACTATGGATCGAGGAAGCCTGAATGTTTGGAGAAGTCGAGTGAAGTGCTCTTCTTTGATGCTGATTGCGCCAAAGCGGGCGCTGCCTTTAAGTACTCTGATCCCTATTAACCACACAATATCAATCTCACAAGGGGTTAGAGACGGACACTAGGTTGAGTGACGAAGGTTCATGTTTCTGTTCCTGTAACCGAGTCAAAATCATTCGTACATAGCGGTTGTTTCGTTGTCTTACCAAAGCATTCAGTTTGGTTACGAAATCCGATCCTGTACCCCAATTGGCGCTATCGAACGCCGGGCTCGCCGGTGCAAGCCAAAGGGACTCGGTGGACTCGGAGAAGCGGATATAGTTGAAGAATTCATTGAACACGTCGTCATTCATCTTGTGCAGGCTATGATTAAATCTGTAATGAAGGGAAGAAGAAGATAGGGCATTGCTTCATCGACGGGTATAAGAGAGAGGGCCATGTATTTCGCATACGACATGATGATGCTCTGTCTCCGAGTTGTGCGTGCGGTGGCGCTGTCACGAGCCCAGATTGTCCGTAGTGTCTGATTGGGTGTATGTCTGCTCTTGCTTGCGTCAGACGCCCGCCTTGAGTGGGAGCCAATAGGATCACGGGTACCCGTGATTCTATTAATTCCACGGGTCCTGTGAATGCTCATGACACCCTTCGCTTCGTCTTAGGCTTCACTTTCTGCGGATCTCTTATGAGGGTATGGGAATTTGACTGGCTCGGGGGGATCGCCTCCGAACAATTCGATATCAACAAGAACAATGGTGGGCTACAGTGTGTGACCACAATCCTCGGATTTTCCTGGAGGACCACTTCTTGACCATGAGTGGAGACTAGCTTTTCCTTGACAAAGGAAAAGGTCCTTTTCTTGCCTAAGAGTAGAGACAGGCCTTAACTATGAGCGGAGAATTTTTTTTTCTTGAGAAAAGACACGATCCTTTTCTTGACCAAGAGTCGACCACCTACCCAGCGCCAAGCACTTCACGACCAGATGATGCCTACCAAAACCAGCTAGCAACCCTTTATGTTGAATAAGACCACCCTGGACTAATAGGGGGGGGAAAAAATGAACGCCAAAATCCAAAGCTTCCACCATATTATCTTACCCGCCGTGCTACGTGGGGCAGGGCCTTAGACATAGGGCACCGCAGGCAGGTCCTGCGTAGCACAAACAAGCTGGGTTGCCCGGCGAGGATCGTGTGAATTATCAACGAGGAGTCTGCCTGGACCAGCCATATAAGCAGCTGGCTGACTCCTAAATGAAAGCCAGATATCAGCAAAGCTCCCTACTGCCCTCCATATTCGTGCACGCTAAGAGAAATGCCAGGAGGTCATCGAGCATTGACAGGATCTGGGAATGTGACATACTTACCATCCTTACCTGGTTTAATAAACACAATGCAATCATTCCACAGCCAGACCCAGAAGCTACTATATTCTTATTATATCTCTTTCCTGAATGCAGACCAGATAGGGCCTTCGGTCTGCAGGAATGACAACTGGAAGGGGCTATATAACGCGTACACTATCTTAGATTATCTCGGATGAAAGATCTTCAGAAATGGAAAACTAGTGGTGGCTTAGACCTTAGGTCCTCCGTCGAGCGCGTGATGGCTGTAACAGACTGCGAATCCAGGGCTAGCCGATCATCCACAGTGTCAGGAAGATCTTCGATCGGCAGGCCTTCGGAGTTGTCAATAAGGAGAGCGTCAGAAGTGGACTAGCGGGGAATCTTTCATAACTGAAAAAGCGAACCCAGCTTCGGCTTTCATAGCAATATATGACATAGTTTGGGCTTATGGAAATAAGGATATAGGTTAGGCAAGGTAGGACATGTCCGTACGTAACCCACCCAGCGCGAACAAATGCACGGGCTGTAGCATTGCCAATATAGCCGTTCGCTCCAGTAACCAGAACCAGGCTTTCTATCCATACTCGTATGGAATAAGTGATGGAGATTGGAATGTTCCATACTCCATATTCCATACGGGCCGTCCGTATTCCAACGTATAGAATAATGGATTATTCCGGAAAATATTATCCCCGCTATTGCAGTCTGTTTCAGAGTGATCCCAAACCCATCGTTTATGCTATTTCATACTTCAATCTCAGCTCTATCTGCAGCCGACAGCAGGCAATCCACTATATAATTACTGAATTGCAGAGCTCCCAAACCTGATTCTTTACGATAGTAGCAGTATGAGAGATGATGTCATTTCTTATATTCCATACGTATGGAATAAGCTTCCATACGAGGTGCATTCCATATTCCATTTTCCATACGTGCCTGTATGGAGTATGGAATATGGATAGAAAGCCTGACCAGAACGGTCTTGACCTCCATGGTTGTTCAAATCTCTTATTTAGCTCCTGTATGTCAACGGGGCAGCAAGACCCTGGGGCGGCGGAAACCGCAGAAGACGAATCCTGGCACACCTTCAGCTTGGTCGTGTGGACTGCCTGCTCTGCTGCCTCCGGCCAGTCTGCGGCCGACCTGGAGTAGCGGGCTAAGGTTCATCTCTAGAGCTGCGAGAAGTGTCAGCTGTCGAAGCGGAATGGAGAGATGCCTGCGGTTGAGGTGGATATGTTAGCTGCACTACAGCCCTTTACCTCGACGGCACTGAATAGAAGTAGCGAGGCCGAGGGAGTGGCAAAAGCCTGCTTGAAATACCTTGTCATCGCGGGTATTACCGGAGAGGCGATTCCAGAGGGCAGACGGAGAGCATCACCCGCAGTCCACGGCATGACATGCGCCGTCTGCGTCAATGCCAATACGGACGAGTTAGGCCGGCTGGAGGGGGTTGTAGACGCAGTAGTGAGCCTTGTGTCGAATAGCGCGACGGTCACGTTCGACGGCGGCAACGCTCGGGTGGCGCAGATTGTCGAGGCTATTGAAGACTTGGGCTACGAGGCGACCGTGGATAACGTCACCAACCTTGGCGAGCAGGGAATCGAGGGAACCGTCACCATGGCGATGCTCGTTGAGCGGCTGAATGACGGCGAGGAAGGGGAGGAGAAGGTCTCCGTCGTCCAGGCTGACCTGCTCGACTGGGTGACCTGGTCCGTGTGCCGCACGGCGGATCCCCGCCCGGTGACGGCACCCTCGTTCGCGGCGACAGCACCTTTGACAAGTCCTCGCTCACTGGCGAGTCGCGACCGGTGCGCAAACTGGCTTACGACCTGGTCTTCTCCGGTACGGTTAATAAGGGTGCCCTTGTGCTCATCCGCATTACTGGGGTTGCTGGCCGTTCGATGCTGGACCTGGACCTCTCGCGCGTCATCCGGGACGCATCAAGGTCAACTTCGCCTGGGCCGTCGTGTACAACGTCATCGCCATCCCCATCACCGCCGGATGCTTGTACCCTATTGCAAACAATGGTCAACACGTGCGCCTCGACCCCGTCTGGGCCAGCCTGGCTATGGCGCTCAGCGGCATCTCGGTCGTGACTAGCTCGCTGGCGCTGAGGAGCCCGATCCCAGGGCTCGGCTTTTCGAGTCAAGAAGATTACGGATGAGATTGCGGACATGGCTTGATAATTGTTTGACCTGTTCTGGTCTCTGGTTATGTTCAAACTTCATCTTAAGTCTTGAATTAATACAACATTACTAACCAATATCCCAATCACACAGCCTACACCTTGGCAAGCATCCACGAGACCCTAATCTGATTCATCAACCTTTCCTTGACTGAAAGCTGTCATTCTGAGAAGTCTGGTCCCACACAGGCAACATCCGTAATAACGAGTGGATCCATCCCCTAATACAAGTTCGCGCCGTTGCCCTAGTCATCGTCCCCTCAAGAATCTCATCGCTGAGGATGCGATGATTTATTTGTGCTTATTTGGTAGTCGTTAGCGTCCGTCATCTGCAGAACCCCAGATCGAAAGCCAAGCTAGGCCAGGGCGAGGAGAGGCATGACTTACGGGGCAAACAGAGCACGTGCAGTTAGAGCACGTGCAACTGGACCCGCAGCCGCAGGAGCTAGTGGAGGCGCATCCGCAGTCACCCATGATGATGATCTCGAAAACTTTGGTGGTCGAATGTTGTCGTTGATGGCTCTTGGTTTGGATTTATGGCGAGTGTTGTGTTGATGTAAGGTGGAAGAGCTTAGCTGGAGATGCTTCCCCGCAGGGGCTTTTTAAAGGCCAAGCAAGCAGGCAGGAAGGAAGGAAGGAAAGAGGAGAAGCGGGCAGCTTAAACCTTACCTTGGGAACGTGGTTTCTGAAGTGGCGAATCCCGAGTCTCTATACTCCCTACATTATTAGAGCATGAGGGGGAAAATGGTCCGTGCCCAGTCTGAGAAGAGTGTGCAATGAAGAGGAAGCTACTCCGTAGGCTAGGTGTGATTGTGAATGCCTTTCGGAACGAAAGTTTCTTCTTCCGCGCCTTCCCTCGTAAGCTCAGGCCACTAAACGATCCGTGCCAACGCAACTACAGATCCTCGCACTACCAAATACCACACAACCTATGCGCCACAACCCGTCCCCATCTTTGGGGCAGTTAGCGCGCTACCCCACAAAGCTTTGCGCCACCACTTGTCGACCCGCCCAAAGCTTTTGTCAACACAGCTTCTGCCCGAGGGATCACGAGGATTAAGAGGACTGACTTCCTTCCTGCCTCGCCGGAGCTGCCAAGGTCATCAGATCCGGCGCCTCGCGCCTCATAAGCATCACCTGGCGAACGCCATGGCTTGCGGTGCCGTCACGTGAGATATGGGCTCCCTGCTCATCAAGGTCTGACTGCGACGGCAGTTATAAACCGCGTGGCCTGGAAACGGGCGCCACAATATCATCACACGTATCAGTGCCTTTCGGAACGAAAGGCTCTTCCTTCTGCCCCCTCAGGAACCACCACCCCTGACGCTATACTAGCACCGCTACCCGCTTCACTACTATAGAAGATGCCTTAATTTTACTACTACTTATACTATATCTAAAGAGCTATAAAGAATCTATATACTATAATTACTAATCTATAATTAGGAAAGCCTTATTAATAATAGCTAGTTAATATACTTTTATTCTAATTCTTAGTTCTATTCTTAGAAATAGTAATTAATTTTTCTTTTATATTATAATAAGATACTATTATAAAGAGAATTATTCTAACCTATATTTCTTAAGTATTTTATACTTTTTATAAGCTTATTTTTTTCTTTAGTATTCTATCTTTATTAAATCCTATACTTTATTTTAAAAGATTTTATTTTAATTTAGTATTTTATTTTTTTTAGACTTTATTAAAACTATTATTAATAATTCTATTTTTATTAATAAGAATAAGTATTATATAATAAGCCTTTTCTTTATTATAATTATATATTTATATAATCTTCTTATTTACTATTTAATATAAAACTTATTAATTCTTAAGTTAAATAATCTACTTTTTATTTTTTATATTTAGAAATATAAATTAAGTTAATCTTATTATAATATAAAGAACTACTTTATTATTACTAAGGATTCTACTTCTTTTATTACTTTTACTTTTAATCTTTCTTTTACTTTTCTTATTCTAATATTAAATAGTACTAAGGGTTATTTTAAAAAGAGGCTAATTAGGCTATTATTAAAGAGGCTTTAACTTATTTCTAGCTTTAGTCTTATTTTTTATAATAAAAAACTATTATTAGTATTATTATTATTATTAAATATTACTTTTAAAGTAAAACTAAACTTATTAATAAGAATAATTAAGATATTTTATTTAAATTTAGGCTTCTTTTTAAGTAATATAATATTTAATAAGCTAATAATACTTTCCCTTTTATATACTCACTTTCTAATTATAAAGCTACTTTTAGCTAAGTTTTTTATTTAATTAATTTAACTCTTTTATAATTATTAATTATATAATATATATACTAATATATAAAATACTTAACTCTTTTTAAAAGGGGGGTTATTATTATAAAGTAGTATTAAGTATATTTAATATTAGATAAAGCTATAGTACTTTAATTAGCCTTTTAATAACAAGCTAGCTCTAAACTTAAAGGTTATTATATTAATAGGTCTTTAAAAGCTAGTATAAGGTATAATAGTAAGGAAGAAACTGCTTATATACTTTAAAGACCTTTTTATAATATTAAGGTATTAATTAGTACTTAAAGTAAGGAGAGCTTAAAAGGGATTATATAAATAAAGGCTATATATATAGTTAGAAATATATATATTTATAGACTTATACTAGCTTTTTATATAAGATTTCTTATAATCTAATAACTAACTCATCCCTATTTATAACTTTATAATAGAATTACAGTTAGTAAGAGTAGAGCTATATATTAAAAAAGAACTATTAACTATCTTACTTTTTAATATTAAAAAAAGGGTATATATATATTAATAATAGTATATTAAGGTCATTTTGCTTATTAAGGAGTTCTATATACTCTTCTTTTTAATTATTAAAGTATATTAGCTTAATAAACTATAAGTAAACTGCTCTAATAAGGTTATAACCTTAAATAAGCTATTTATTAGTATAAAGTCCTTATATATAAAATATATAACTAATAAGGAAATATCTCCTTTAGCTCTTATTAAATAAGACTATAAATAATATATTCAAAATCTCCTGATTTTTAGCTTTATAATGGTATATATTATGCCTCAGAAAGCCTATCTTCCTTATACTATAACCACAAAAGACATCTATAATAAGAACCTTCAATAAGGTTAGAGTTCAAGCATCAGACATACGTCTAACAGTCCTAAAACTCGGGACATGTCTTACCCGGTTTTACTATGACAAATTGTCCAAATCCCCTGTTAGATTGGACATGTGACTGGACAGCAATCTCTCTATAAAGCTGGGGCTTTTCTCTAGCCAGTCCAGAAGGATTATCATTATTAATACATGCATTTCTCAACCAATCACATCAAACCGACTACCTTTCTAATCGTCTTTCCTTGCTCTTTCTGAATCTTCAATCCCTTCTCTGATTGGTCAATTCCTTGACCCACAATCGCCGAGTTCCACCAATAACCTTCCACTCCTTCCACTCCTTCCACTGCTATAGCCTTTACACTTATAAAGTAAGTTTTCTTTCTATAAGGAGGCTATTATACTTTAAGCTGCCTTATCTTAGATATAATATTCTATTTTATTTTATACTTCTTTTTTATAGGCCCTTTTTAAACCCCTGGATTCCTTTATAATTATATAAACCTTTAAAATATAATCTATTACTATATATAATAAAGACATTATCCAGGTCCTTTATAAAGAGATCTATTATATATTAAAAGCTCTAAATAGAAGATATATATAAAACTGAGCCTAAGTAATATTATAGATATCCTAACTAATTATTATAAGATCTCTAATATTAAATAAAGCTCTATAGCCTTAAAAAGAGAAGATTAAGGTTTTACTTAAAAAAGTATATTACATACTAGTAGATATAGACTACTAGTATACTTAAAAATAAGCTATTTAATAGTAATAAATAAGCTAAAAGATAACTATTTAAATAAAGCTATAAAAGCAATAGCTTACTATATCTTCTTAAAAGAGAGATAATAAGTCTTAATTATCTTTACAGTCTGCTATTATTACTAGAGCCTAGAGTAAGCTTATTATAGTTTCTTTAGAAAAAGTATACTATACTTTAGAAGATATTAAGTATTAATACTCTTAAGTATATACTTATAAGATTAAAAAGAAATCTCTATAAGTAGATACTATTATTATAAATTGTAATATACTGAATATAGTCTTTTTAAAAGAGATATATTATACTTTAAAGGTCTTAAAATATTAGTATAAGGAAGAATAAACCTATTAGAGAGTGGCTAATACTATATAAGTATAGTAACTAATAATACTTAATTAGATCTAGCCTTCTCCTTAAATACTATCTTTAATAGTATAAGTATTATAACTACCTAGACTAGATTAAATATAATATACTCTTTAAATGCTTTCTTTAAAATAACTAAGAGAAGTAGAGGACCTTTTAACTCTATTTAATATATAGCCAGATTACTACCCTAAGAGGCTATACCTATTAAGTAAGGTTACTAAGCTCTAATAAAAGTTAGTTAAGGCTATTTTATAATATTATAAGACTTACTTTTATAATAAAGAGAAGGTATTACTATTAAAATTATAGTATAAAGAGATCTTACTTACTATTTAAATAAAAGTAGCTAAGTTATTCTATTAAGCATTTATAAATAAGAAGACCTTACTAATTTCTTATTATATTTTCTATTATTAAAAGTAAGCCTTTAAGGAACTCTTAGTAATTAAATAGTAGAGCTAGTTAACCCTATTCTTAATATAAATAATAAAGGCTCTTTAGCTATATATAAAATATCTATTATAAGATAGTAAAAGGGTTATTAATATATATTATAAGTATTAAGCTAGTTTATAAAACAGAAGACTACCTAAGGCCTATTTAATTAATAATATATATATTAGATATAAGTACTAATACTTAAAAGAGCTTAATAACCTCTTCTCTATTAAAAAAAGACTAATTACTTTTTAAGCTCCTTTTAAATATATTATAAAGTTTATTATTAATAATAAGGCTCCTTCTAGCCTAAATTATAAGAAATATATAAAGGGTTATATTATTATATTTCTAAATAAAGTTAATAACTTTATTATAATAATACTTCTCTATCTATTATTAAAAGCAATTGAAAATATATATATTTCTTAGAATAACTTAAGTAAGCCTAGCTTTATAAATATTAACTATCTTCTTTAAGTCTATAAGACTATTATAAGAAATGCTTTAATATAGCTTTAAAAGAATAACTCACTCTATGAGCAGATTGTAATTAACTATAATAAAATAAATAGTTAGTAGTATAAAAGTAGTTTTAATATCCTTATTAATATTCTAAAGATAATATAATAAGAAGAGCCTTTAATTATTAAAAAGATATAAATAGATTATATTATTCTGCCTATAGATAGAGAGCTGCTAGAAAACTAGTTAATAAGTATTAAAGAACTCTTTAACTTAGTATAAGTTAATCTAAGTAAAGAGCACTACTTATATAAAGAGCTTAATACTTCTATTCTTAACTAAGACTAACTTAATTCTAATAGTAATATTATCTATAAGATATTATCTTTTAGTATATTTCCTTTTAATAAGTTTATTATATTCTTAAGGGCTAATAAGCTATTCTTCTTAGTAAATATTATATAAATAGACAGAAGTTAAAGTAATAAAGTTCTTTAGTTATATAGTATAAATATAAAAACTATAGGAGAATAGCTATTTATTTATATAGAGCGGGGCTCTGACTTTACTAATAATCTATATAAGGACTTCTTTCTAAAAACATTCTTTAAGCTTTTTCTATAAAGCAAGAAGGGCCTAAAAGTGATAATAGATATAAAGAGCTATTAATAATATGCTTTAAAGCCTATTTATAACCTTCTATTAAATTACTCACTTACTTACTAAGCTAAGTATATACTCTAGTAATATAGAGGTCAGTTTGTTATGCATTTAGTATTCTATTTCCTTATCTTTAATATCCTCTTTTAATCTTTTAACCGCTATATTAGTATAGTCTAGATAATAAAGAATTCTTTTAATAAAGCTAAGTAAGTCTATTAAAGTCTAATAGCAAACTAACTAAAGAGAGCTAAAGAGGAGATATACTAGAATAAGATAATAATAGATAATAATATATTATTCTTACTTTATAAGCTATCTATCTTTAGCTATACTTAGCTATTTTTAAATAAGATTTAGCTTTTAATATAAAGAAAGATATAGTTACTTATTATTTAAGTAAGCATACTTATAATATAGTTTACTATTAATTCTAATAATATTAATAATCCTATAAAGATAAGGCTTTTAATTTATAAGCTATATAATTATAATATAGTAAAGGAACTACTAGCTAATCTCTAGAGATAGTATAATAGGATCGCTTTTAGTACTCTAGACCCTATTAGCTCTATTATCTTCTTCTATTATAAGATTTCCCTATTTTTTAATAACTATATTAAAGTAGGCTAAGAATCAGTTTTTAAAAAAATTAATTACTATTATATAATAATAGAAACGAATGACTAAAGCAGCCTATACCTATATAGACTACTCTAGCTCTATAGAAATCTACAATTACTATTCCTTAATAATAATATAGCTAACCCTTAGAAAGAAGAGTACTAAGCCTAAGTGATTTATTATACTAACTCTATCTTTTATAAATGCCTAAATAAGAAAGTAAGAAAGACAATCTAAAAAGAAAGAAAACTAATCTAGCTTATTAAAAAGATAATAAAGAGTACTAAAGCTCTTACTATAGTCTTTAAAGATAAGTCTAACTATATTACTTACTATAGCTAGGTTTATTCTTATATATTTACTTATATTAAGTATTCTCTAAAGGGACTGACTAAATTGAATATAGATAAATATAAATAAATAGCTTATTAATTTAAAATGCTATAAAAGATTATTAATATAATAGGTTTTTCTAAGGATAACTTACTTAAGACTTATAAAAACCACTTTCTAATTAACTAATATAATAAGGTAATAGTAATTAGCCTTTACTATAACTATAATATCTTAATAATCCTAATAAAGACTAAGGGGCTGGCTATAGTATTTTATATTACTAATTATACTATTAAGTTAGATATACTAATATAGAAATGAATTATTATTATAAGTAAAGTCTTAGGATAGCTATATTAGTTAGCTAATAGTATATATCTAGTATTAGCTTTAGAGCATAATGCACAAGCCTTAGCTATCTTTAACTAAACTCAATAGTTTTTAATAAAAATAGCTAATTAAATATTTTTAAATAGATAGCTCTTAGCTATAAAGATCTATTATTACTTACTTAGCTATTATACTGACTTTACTAATATACTATAATAGTCTTTTATAAACCTAACTGCTTTATATTAGTCTATCTACTAGTTTAGAAAAGATATAAATACTAATAAACCCCTTAAGATAATAGGCCTTAGAAAGAGCAGTTAGATATTATTATCTTTAGATACTTATACTTATTAAGGTCTGCTTCTTAGAGGTCTATACTTATATAATTATATATCTATAATTAGCCTTAAGCATTATTATAACTAAGAAGAGGATAAGACTCACTTTTCTCTTTATAGTCCTTCTTAAGAATTTAAGAATTAGATCTAGAAGCTTTAAAAACCCCTTAAGTATATTATACTAATCTTCTAAGAATATATTAATAATAATTATAAAGATAAGTACTTAGTTTACTTTAAGCAGTATCCTTAAGGCCTACTATACTGATTTTAAGCTAGTACTAATATAGTTTAATAATTCTATCCTCTATCTAGCCTTATTCATACCTTAGGATAACTTCCTTTTTAATACTTATAAGGATATTATTAATATATAAATAAACTATATTACTGCACTCTGTGACAGGAGCGTCTGGAGTGCTGGACCCAGGGTGGGGTCAATATATAACTAGGACGCACGAGGCAGGCTACAGGGACTATCAATGCGTATACGCATCTATACGCCTGCCCGCTTTCTCTTTCCTCTTTATTATAGTATTCTTATAATATAGTAGTATTACCTCTTAAGTTAATCTTATCTAGCTTATAATATTATACTATAATTATTTATTCTTTTTACTTATATCTTAATTAACTCTAATACGCATTAATATAAGGTTAATTATTATATTAAATCTAACTATAGATCTGCTTACTTATAGTAAGATATAAGTATAAATAGTAAACTATTATTAATTAAAACCAATTAGTAATTAATATAATTAAGAGCTCTAAATTAAGTATATAAAGTGCTAATAAAGAGAATATTAATAAAGTATATTAAAAGAGTGCCTTTTATTAGTAAGTCTAGTAATACTTTACTAAGTCTATAGATAAGGATAGTAAAGGGACTATTAATATAAAAAATAATAAAAAGATATTTATTAGACCTTTTATATAATTTATAGTAAATTTTATTAAAGAAGATTTAAATACTTAAACTTATAAGATTATAAATAATAGCTAATTTATAGTTTATATAAAAAACTAAGATAGGAGATTTAAGAACCTCCTAATTAATACTAATAATATTAAATTAATAGTCTAGAAATACTTTAAAGTATAAGCTTTAATAATTTATAATTTTACTAAGTAATTAGCAATTAGAGAGTAGTAAAATAAGCTTATTAAATTATATAATAAGTATATTAAAATGACTGAATGACTTATTAAAGAGTATAATAAAGCAATTAAGGCTAAAGCGATAGCCTATACTAAAGTAGTATAAATTAATAAGGAATTAGTATAACGTGTATAATAAGCGAGCGCGCAATACAAGCGAGCGCGCACTTATACTATACAGCTAAAAGTTTAAATTTTAAATTTTCTAAAACGGGCTATATAGCCCTAGGATTTTTAAGAAATTAATTTTACGTATTTAATAAAAAGAGTCATAAGATAGTATTTCTTTGAGATTTTTAATTAATTTATTTGAAATTTTAAAAATAAAAATAAGAAAAAAAACAGTGTGAATAAGATTTTTCTAAATAACTCCATAAAAAGTCTTTTTAATAATCTAGGAAAACTAGTACTTATTATTATATACTTAATAAATATACTTTTAAAATTATAGCTATTTCTAGCTTAGTTTGAATTTTTAAGAATTTTCTTTAAATTGCGATTTAAGGTGAAATTTCAGAGTGCGCGCTCGCTTGTATTGCGCGCTCGCTTATTATACACGTTAGTTAAAAGTAGTATATTATACTATCCCTCTTTGTAAAGACATGCCTCTTAGGAGCGAGATAATAGCTAAGACTAAGCTATACTAGAAGCAGGAGAGTAACCCACTTAAGCTTAATAATAGTAAGGAACCGGACTTTAAAGACTGGCTTATTAAAGCCAGATGCAAGCTATAATATAATAGCCTATAAGACTACTCTAAAGAGAAGAATAAGGTATATTATATTTTCAGTCATTATAAGAGTATTATAGCTGCCTATTTATGCTTCTATATGCTTAAGAATGTAGAGAAAGATGCCTTTAAGACTATTAAAGATATCTTCTAAGCCCTAATAACTCTCTTTTAAAATAAGAATAAGAAGATCAAAGCGCAAAAGGAGTTCAAGGCCTTAAGATACTATACTAATAGTAGTTAGTATAATTTCTATATTAAGTTCTTAATTATAGTAAACAATACTAAGATTCTTAAAAGGGATTAAAAAGAAGAGTTCTATAATAAAGTATTAGTAAAAATAAAACATACTATAGCTATATAGCGCTTTACTAAAGAGATAAGCTTTAATACCTTTATAATAGCGCTTAGTAATATTATAGTAATAAAAGAGGCCCATATAAAGACCTTAATAAAGAAAGATAATAAAAAGACTAATAAGTTATAAATTAATAAGAGTAATAGTATTACTATTAGAAAGAAGGATATTAAAAAGTTAGTAACTTTAATACTTAAGTATTTAAAGACTAAGATTAATAGTAAATAGACTTTTAAAGACTTAGAGGTCTATAAGCTAGCTAAAGAAAGGAAGTGCTTTAAGTATAAGAAAGTTAGCTATACTTACTAAGAGTATCTAGAAAGAGGCAAAGTGAATAAAGTTTATACTAAGGCTAAGAAGGTAAGGTAGATAATTACTATTATAATCCTTAATGAAGTAAATAAGTCATCTTCTGAGTTAGAAAAAGATAAGTCTTAGGAGAAGTCTCTTCTTTAAGACTTAAATTATAATTACTAATCTTTAATAAAGGCTTAATTAATATAAATAAACTACTTAGTAAAAAGAAGCTTTACTATCCCTATATAATAATAAGTTTAGAATTAGTAATTAAAGTTAAAGATCTATATAATACTAGAGTAGATAGTTATATCTTTATAAATAAGGATCTAGCCCTAAGGATATACTAATAACTATAAAGCTATTAAATCCTAATCCTAGGGCGGGGACTCGCTATTAAAGGATATAAAGGCAGATAATAACAGATTACTTATATTATAATAATAACGCTAGATATAGATAGCAGATAATAGTTAAATTATCTAATATTAGAACTTAGAATATATTAAGAGCTGATTATTAAGAAGAAGTAGTTTAAAAAATATAATATAAAAATCTCTATTAAATATTACTACTTATAATAGCTTAATAACAGGCTAAAGGATTACTCTAATAATAATATTATAATACTAATATCTTTATTAAAGGGCCCTTACTATTTAAGGCTAGTAGATTAAGCTAATATAGAATAATATAATTAACTAAGCATAGAATAAAAGAAGGCTTATAAGGATTAGATCCTTAAGAAAGGAGATTGCTTACTAAAGAAGTAATAATTAAATAATACTAAAGAGAATATAGCTAAGATAAATAGAGTATTAAAGAATATAGCGCTCTCTCTCTTAATAAAGGACTTTAATACTAAGCTAGTAATAATCTAAGCTAACTTATTATAGTAACTAATAATTAATACTAAGGGAGTTATAATTAAAATCAGTATTATTAGTACTAGTAAGTAATAGAAGAGGGTAGTTAAGTAAGAGAATACTAAATAGATTAGTAAAGTTACCTTCTAGAAGATTAATAAGATTATTAAAGAATGATTAACATAAAGAGAAGCTAGAAAGAAGAATCTTTATAAAGATATACTTAAATTAAAGGAGAAAGTAGAGTTAAAGTTACTTTAATAATACTTATACTTATAATATGCTTTTTCTAAGGCTAAGTCTAATACTTTATTACCTTACTAGCTAAGTATTAATATAAAGCTAAAATTAAAAGAGCTAATTCTTAATAGTTAGAAGGTCTTATTAATATATAAATTAAGCTTTAAATAATTAAAAATAATAAGGAATTATATTAAGGAGTACTTATAAAAAGGATTTATTATATTAGTAAGTAATATACTATATATATTACTAGTCCTATTTATAAAAAAAAAGAATAGTAAATAGCGTTTTTATATAAACTATAAGAAGCTTAATAAGTTAATAGTAAAGGAATATTATATACTACTTCTAATAGAAGAAACTCAGTTAAGGCTAGTAAAGGTAAAAGTATTTATAAAACTTAATATTTAATAGGCCTTTTATTAAATGCAGATATCCTTAAATTCTAAAGATCTTACAGCTTTTAAGACTTAGTATAGTATTTATAAATATAAGGTAATACTATTTAATCTAATTAATAGCTCTTTATACTTCTAAGCTTATATTAGTTATATTTTAATAGATTTTTTTAAATATTTACTATATAATATATATTAATAATATTCTTATTTACTTAAAAAACATTAAAGACTATAAAGTATATATTAATATAGTCTTAGAATACCTAGTTATAATAAGGTTATAAGTAAATATTAATAAGTTAGAATTCTATATTATAAAAACAAAGTTCTTAAGCTTTATAATTATAATAAATAGGATCTAAATAAACCTAAAGAAAATAAAAGCTATTATAAACTAAGAAGAACTAATAAATATATAAAGAGTATAAGCCTTCTTTAGGTTTTATAACTTCTACTAAAAGTTCATTAAGTTTTATAGTCAGATAGTATAACTATTTATACTATTAATAAAGAAGGGGATCTTATAGAAGTAAATTAAAGAGGAGATAACTATAATAAAGGCTATAAAATTAGTAATTTCATTAGCCCTATATTAAGCCTAATATAACTCTCTTTATAATATAATTATTAAGACTAATGCATTAAGAGGTATAATAATTATAGTATTAATTTAAAAGAGTAAAGATAGAGACTAGCACTCTATAGCTTTCTTCTTTAAAATAATAAATAATATAGAAATGCATTATCTGATTTATAACTAGGAGATGCTTATAGTAGTATTAGCTTTAAAAGAATAGAATACTAAGCTCTTAGGGCTTTAATAATAATTCTTAGTTATTACTAATTATAAAGCCCTTAAGTACTTCTTAATTAAATAATACCTTAATAATAAGTAAGTATAGTAAGTAAATAACTTAATACCTTATGACTTTAAGATTACTTACTATTTAGAATAAGAGAATATTATAATAAATGCTCTATCTTAAAAGTCATTTAAACTGACTATATAGAAAGCATAATAAGAAGCTATATAGAATAGAGTATTACTAAGCTAGGACCTAGTGATTAGTTCTATTAACTATAAGGTTATAACTAGCCCTTATACTAAGCCTAATTCTAGAAAAGGACTAGAAGTAGTATTAATCGGAGCTAAAGCTATTAAGTCTTCGATCAGCTCTAGAAGAGAGACTATTCAGGCGCTAGAAGGATAGTAGCTACTTAACGCCATCCTCCGGGCTAATAAGGCCTCTTCCTAATTACAGCCCTATTGAAAGAATGTAGAAAAGAAGGCTAATAGTTAGATAATAGATAAAGGCATAGTTTGCTAGAACTAGTGCATTTTTATTCTAAATAAAAGTATTCTTTAAATAATAGTTATTAAAAAGAACTATTATAAGCTTAATATAGCCTATTTAGAATGTAATAAAACTGCTAGATTGGTTATTAAGAGGTTCTAATAGCCAGGCTTATTAGCTAATATTAATTAATTCTAAGTAAATTATAAGCTATATAAAAGAGCTTATATTAATAGAGATAAGACTTTTAAATTACTATACTTATTAAAAGTCCTATACTAAATATAGTAATATATTATAATAGACTTTTATTATATGCTTAAAAATAAGAATAGATATAATTATATATAAGTAATTATTAATTAGCTTAATAAGATTGCTTTTTCTATATTTAATTACTAGATAGTAATAGTAAAGGACATTATATATATATACTATTACTATATTTACTATATTTTTAAGGTTTTAGAAATAGTAATATTAGACTAAAGACTATAGTTTATTACTACTTTTATAAATAAGCTATATAAGTTTATTAAAATAAAGTAGAAACTAAGTATAGTAAAGTACCTTTAGATAGATAGAAATACTAAGATTTATAACTAGTACTTAAACTACTAATTATAACTATTTATTAACTATTACTAAGATAATTAAAATAAATTATTATTATTAATAGACTATATATAAATAAATCTCTATTATAAATCATTAGATATAGAACTAGTGTGTTAGGCAGGGGGACAAACAACTACCCGAAGTGACGGCGAGCTGGGCCCGAAAGGTAGGCGAAGGACGGCAAGATAAGGCCTAAGAAAAAATAGCCAAAAATGCAGATAAAATCATCAGCTAAGCAGCTAGCTGGAAAAGGAAGAAGGATATCAGTTGATCAAGTAAAATAGAATAAGAAAATCAAGGCTAGGAAAATCAGAAAAAATCAAGTAAAAGAAGGAAGAAGCGTTGTCTTTTTATCTAAGTCTGGGAAATCTGCTGCCTCTTATAGCTAGCTACAGGTAACGTGACTGTCCGGGTCCCGGGCCCCGGGGCCCTCAGCCCCGACACACTAGTAAGACTATTACTTAGCTACTTACTTTAATCCTAACTTAATTAAGATAAGAGAACTGACTTTAAGAACTATAAAATAAAAGCTAAACGTTTATTAAGAGAAGATGCTTAGTAGTATACTAAGCAGATTACAGACTCTATTAAAGTTACTAAGCAGAATCTCTACTAAGTATAAGAATAGTAAATCCACTAAGCTAATAAAAAGTACTAAGAATTAGATTTTATAATTAAAAATAAAGTCTAGATTAATATATATAAACTTATAAGTATAAGACTTAATTAAGCATTAAACTAAAAAAAGAAAAAGCTATAAACTATTATAAAATAAGTTAGATATTTATACTATTTAAACTTACTCTCCTTATAGTATATAAACCTAACTCTATATATAGATTAATTATAGTATTATCTTAATAATCCTATATTAAAGTAAGATAAGGACTTATTATTACTTAAAGTTATTAATAATACTAAAGAGTATAAAGTTTATAGGTTAAAGAATCATAGTATAATAAGTATAATAAATAGCTTTAGTATAAAGTAAACTAAGTTAGATATAACTCTAATAATAAATAGTACTTTATTAAAAACTTTAAAAATATACTAATATAATTAAAGGAATTCTATAAAGAATATTTAAAAGTACTTAGACTATTAAAGCGATTATAGGCCTAAGTTAATATAACTATTATAAATATAAATATATTAGAGCATTTTAATAATAATTAACTAATTAAACTAAGCTAAGGGCCTAAGAAAATATAATAAAAATAAAGAGTCTTTATTATCTAGTAATTATAAGAATTTAATAACTTACGCTTATATAGCCGTTTTAAGCGCTTTAAAGAGGGGGGTGATATAATAGGAGCGTCTAGAGTGCTAGACCTAGGGTAGGGTCAATATATAACTAGAACGCACAGAGCAGGCTATAGGGACTATTAATGCGTATATGCATTTACGCGCCTGCCCGCTTTCTCTTTCCTCTTCATCATAGTATTCTCATAATATAGTAGCATTACCTCTTGAGTTAATCTCATCTGGCCTGTGACACACTCTTACTCTGTTTATAATCCTATGCCTTTTATATCTCCTTTTTAAGAAGATTAGTAAAGGATATATAGAAAGATATAAAGCTTTAAGCTAGTAAGTCAGAAGGTAATAATACAGTTAATATAGAGTTCCTTTTTAATAAAGGTAACTATTATAAAGAGCTTATAATAATAGCTAAATATTAATAAAACTATATAGCCTTCTTCTAAACTATATATAATACTATACGAAACTTAGAAGCTATAAAGAGCTTATTAGTACTATAAGACCTAGTTTAAGATCTATACTATAAAAACCCTATAGAAGAGTAGCAGCCTTTTATATAGTATTATTAGGACTTTTATTAGTAAATTCGCCATTCTTAGGATAATATACTATTCTAATACCTAACTCTCTCTTATAAAGATATATAAGCTATAATAAAGGCCTAGGGTATATTACACCTCTGTATATTAAATAATATTAAGACTGGTTCTTAGAGCGCTGCTTTTAGTATAAGTAATAATAACTTAGATAATATCCTTATTTACTATTATAATATAAATATTACTATATTATATTAGTATCTAAAGCCTATAGAATAGGGCCTTTGAATACTAATTAATATTAGCTATATAATAGGCTTTATAGAACTAGGATGTCTTATTATATTAGGCTTTATTTTTAACTCTTTATAAATAATAGCCTTCTAGCTTATATATAAGTTCTTAAATAAGTACTTTACTAACTCTAATTTAATAAGTTAATATTTCTAGTATACTAAAGGCTTTAAAAGTATAAGTAAATCTAGGGTTATTAATGCTTTAAAATAAGTATTTTTAATAGAAAGCTAATTATATCTTCTTTAAATTATAGGGATATTAGAGAGTGTAGTAGCCTAGATTAGTAGTATAACCTTATATTCTGCTTATAGACTGGATACTTATTGCTCTCTTTAAATATAACTCCTAGTTTTTTCTAAAGTAAAAAAGTAAATACAGAAATAAAAACTGGTTCTTATAATAGATAAAGCTAATATACTTAGAGGCATTACTCTTTATAAGGTTAGTTATAACCTCTAGTTATTCTAAGACTATATTAATAAGCTATTTAATAAGATTCTTATTATACTCTTAATAGAAGACTTTTACTAGTTTGCTCTAATTCAAAAGACAAGTCTCTTAGTAAATAAGATAATAAACCCTTTTTCTATCCTACTAGAATAAGGAACTATTTCTTATTATTATAGCTTTAGTTTATAGTAAATATTTAAAATAGTAGTACTTTTTAAAGAGCAGGTTTATATATAAGATAATCTTTAGCTAAGCGCTCTTCTTAATAAAGTATAGGCTAGAGTTTAAATATAGTAAGACTTACTTATGCTTAATATAAAACTTATTAACTATGCTTAAATTACCTTTAGTATAGGTTTATATATTATAACTTTACTAAACTAGAACTACTAATTACTTAATATAGAAGCTATTATTAACTAAGCTTACTCTTATAAAAGATATATGTTTATCTTTATCTTTATATATATATAGTAAAGTAATATATTATTATAAGATTAAATCGCTAGGACTATTGAGTAAGAGAATAACTCTATTTATAAGGTTCTTAGTGTTTTTTTCTATACTTAAGGCATGCTTATAATTATAAACTAGAATATTTATACTAGCCTAAAGGTTATAAATAGAGCTAAGTTTATTACTACTGACTTTATATCTAATTTAAAGTACTTAGGATATTACTTTACTAATAATATAACTATTTACTTTAGACTACTATTTAGTATCCTCTTATAATCTAAAGATACTAAGAACTTATCTATCCTTACCTTATTATTAGAAATAATCTTTATTTACTTAGTTTTATAAACTCTTAATCTATCTAACTATAACTTTAAGTCCTTATCTATAAAATGCAGTTACTATAGCTTGCTTATTATCCCCGCTTTTATACTTACTGACTATAAAGTATAGAGTAAGATATTTACAAAAGTCCTTTTTAAGCTATAAGGGAATTATATTATTAATAGTAAGCTTTCTAAGTATAATTTTACTAGTCTTTATATATAGCTATCTAAGTGTATAATACTTTAGAGTATTAAACTTCTTAATCTTATATAATATTAGGATTTTATTAGAAATAAATTAGATTATATTATTATTTAAGCTATATAAAGACTTATAAAGCTAGTTATAGAAATAAAATAGTATTATAAGGCTAGAATTATTAGAAATAGGCAATATTATTCTAATAATTACTCTACTCTAACTAATACTAAAATCTAAAATCACTCTAATAATAATACCTAACCCTCTTATATATTATAAAGTGACCTTACTACTTACTAGTTATTTATATCCTCTTTGCCTCCCTTCTCTAGCTAGAACTTCTTCTATTCCTTATAATAACCTATTTATTAATCTTTAAAGGCCTTTTAGCTATATAGTATTTATAGTATACTTTTACTTTTACTAAAGAGGTTTAAAATATAATTATAGTATATTTATATATTTTTAAGATACTATAATAATAATAACTTCCTATCCTTATATATAATTATAATAATACTAATATATAATTACTATTTTAAGAGTATAAATCCAGAATTAGTATTAATATTAAAGTATATAATAATTTAATTATTAAGGTTAGCCTAGTTATTAAACTAAATACTTACTTAGTATAAGACTATTAGAATTTTAATAAGCCTTAGAATATTAAGTATAAGTTATAAGAAAATAAAGTAGTCTTTATTAATTCTAATAGTAAATTAAAATAGAAATTTATATTTCTTAATCTTATATTATATAATAATAGCTTAAATAGACTTTAATATACTTTATACTATTATTAAAAGTAATATAACTAACCTTAAAATAATTAAATTAAATAATTAGCTTATTTTTATAATAAGTGCTGTGTCAGGGCTGAGGGCCCCGGGGCCCGGGACCCGGACAGTCACGTTACCTGTAGCTAGCTATAAGAGGCAGCAGATTTCCCAGACTTAGATAAAAAGACAATACTTCTTCCTTCTTTTACTTGATTTTTCCTGATTTTCCTAGCCTTGATTTTTCTATTTTATTTTACTTAATTAACTGATATCCTTCTTCCTTTTCTAGCTAGCTGCTTAGCTAATGATTTTATCTGCATTTTTAGCTATTTATTTCCTAGGCCTTATCTTACTATCCTTCGCCTTCCTTTTAGGCCTAGCTCACTATTACTTCGGGTAGTTATTTGTCCTCCTGCCTAATACATTTAGAGGTTATAGTAGGGCGATAAGCTGTTAGATTAATTAATCAATTGATTAATTGATTAATAGGTCAATTGGCCTAGTAATGATACTTCTAAGCTATTATAAGAGCCTAGCTGCTATAAGGCCAGCCTGAATGAGAGCTGAAGTGTCACGACCCATGCCAACTAGGCCGCGACCTGATCACATGTGCTGATAGCACCCCCACTTTTCGCCCTAATTACATATGGATTACCTAGAACACTAGATAATCTAAGTAATCTAAGATCATCAGGATTATTAGATAATCTTAATAATCCAACTTATACTATAACTATATAGATGCTTAAGAAGTGCATATCTAATATAAGTAGCTCTTTAGCTATTAATATAACTTAGTTACCTTAATCTACTCTGATTGCTATATATTATTATATATTGACTATTACTTAATATAATACTATGACTACTGCTTAGTAAGTATAATCTAACCGTTCTACTAATATAGACCCTAGTCTATCCCTTAAGAACCCTTTCTAAACTATTCTATACTATATATAGCCTAGCCTAAGAATATAACCGTTATACATTAATAGCTCTTATTCAAATAGTTACCTTATATACTAAGTAATATCTAATAAATTATAATAGTACTTACTATATCTTCTAATAGTATGCCCTTATTTAAGGGAAAGGCCCTAGTGCTCTCTAAGGATAGAGATAGCGATGAACGTATAAAAGCGTCTGATAATAAGTATAAAGAAGAACTTAGAGAGCTCTGCGCAAAGAACGAACGACTCTTTACAGGACTTACTAAGCTCTTAGCTCTAAGAACGCGCACTAATGCTATATGAGAAGAAGAGTAGTACTAGAACGAAGAGCGCTTTGAATAGTTATATGCATAACTCTAGGCTCTACTAAGCAACCTCACTATAGATATAATTATCATAGCTATAGAGCGAAAGATTACTAAACTTACTATTAAACTAGTTTAAACTAAGAATAACTAGGAATAATAAGTAGCTTAATTTATAGGATATGAATAGCCTACTATAATAATATGTATTTATAATATTAGAGAAATTATTAAGCCTGAATAGCTATTAAAGTTCGATAGAAATCCTAAGAAGCTATAAGAATACTTTACTAGCCTTAAGTCTTACTATATATACTACTTATTACTATTTATAAGTAACCTACTTAAAGTATAATATATTATAGGAAGATTAGAAGGTAAGGTAGCTTAGAATTATAAGTTAATTTTAAAAGACTTTATAACCTAAGCCCTAAGTTAGTAAAAACCTAAGATAACTATAATATTCAATAGCTTTAATAAATATGAATAATTACTAATTAATAACTATAGTAAATAGAATGAGAAATATAATGCGCTTAATACTATTAGGAAACTTAAGTAAATAAAGGTAGTATTTAAATACCTCTTAGAGTTCTAATATATTATAATAAAACTCAATTAATTAAATGAAAATCTTATTAATAAGTTTTATTAAAACCTAAAGGATAATATTAAGGACGAACTCATTAAGAATATAGACTTACTTACAGACTTTACTTAGTATACTAAACTTACTATTATAATTAATAACTGACTATTCGAATAATAAATAGAAAAACGAAATATTAGTAGTAATAGTAATAGTAGTTAGAAAAGGAAGAATTATACTAACTAGAAGAAACTATGAACTCTTAATACTTCTTATAGTATTATAGTAAGACCTATAGAACTCGGAGTAATATAGTAATAACCCTAGTAAAGAAAGAAAACATTTAATTACTATAACTATAATAAGCTAAGATACCTTTTACATAACTATAAGAAACCCAGAAAGGAAAAGAAACTATTTAAACCTATTACTATGCTTACTTAAAGTATTAATTCAGTTAAGAAAGGAGATAACCTCCTAATCCGGTTAATTAACATAATCCGAAGCGGCTTTAATAGTGGCTTTAATAGATATAACTATAATGCAGTAAATATATAAGATTAGATAGATAAACTAAAATACGAAGACTTTCCTTAAAGAAGACTAATCAGAAGAACCAGACCTAAGAGTAAATAATTATAAGAAGCTAATTATAAAAAGAAGCGCAGTGAATGGAGTTAATAAATAGAAAGAGAAAAAGATGACCTAGAAGTATGTAAGCAATAGCTATAAATAAAACGAGAAGTAGCGTACTAATACGAAGTAGAAAAGAAAAGGGAATAGGAAGAAAAAACCCAGGAAGTAGTAGCTAAGAAATAGAAACCCATTCCTATAGGCCAAGTTTTAGACTATCTAGCTATTACACTCTGACCTAATAATGAAATATATACTATTACTATAGTCTAATAACTTAGGGAACTATTAATATAAATAGAAGATTTTAATGAATTTAATATCCTTAACTAACAGCCTGACTATCAGTAGATTAACAAGAGGCAACCTATTATAATAGACAGTAGTGCGATGCATAGCTATATTATATAATAACCTGCCCCCTGACTATAGGTTAGCGTAAGACGAGACATATACTAAGCTAAGAAGGCTGGGTATAATATTAAGAATAAAGATATCCTCATACTAATAGATGAATACCCAGAATTAGATAATGAACTCTAAAGTATCACTCCAGAAGAATAAGACGCGCTAGTATATATAATAGAAGACATTCAAATCGAATAATTCGCTAAGGAATAATAAGATCCTACAGAAGAAGCAAATATCTATATCCGAGCCTTATATCGACAGAGCGGAATGAACCTACAAAACCCAAGAGAATGAAAATTATAAAGAGACAAACCTTATATATATTAAATATACTGAAAATATAATGAAATCTTATAGGCATTATATATATATTATAAATGCATTATATACTTTAGAAATAAGCTATAATAAGATTACTTCTTAGTCTAAGTAAATAGATAACCTATTATAACTCTTTATAAGAAGGAAGATATAAAAGATTATTATGTATAGAAATAGTATAAATACCTTAGTATTGCTTAATTAATAGAATATAATATAGATTATTTAACTAATTATTAAAGGCCTAATATAAAACTTATAGATTACTAATAACCTAAGTGCTAAATATATATATATAATAAGGTTAATGCATAGTATAAATATAATTAAAGATAGATATTCTAACCTTTATAAGATAGGATAATAAAGAGTATAAAAAACTCCTAATACTATTTATAATAGAGCAATAGATAGGCATAGAGCTAGGGGAAGCGGAACCCTTTAAAATAAGAGCTCTATATGTGATTAAAAGCGTATAAATAATATACTAATACTTAGAAATATAGGTATGAATTAAGAGAAACTGGCTGCTTGCTTTAGTAAATAGTAGCATAGAATTTAACTATATCCACTCTATAGTAGTGAATATATTAAAACTCTTATAGAAAGATAAAGCGAATCTATATAAAGTATAGAATCTTAAAGGATCCTCTTTTAGTTATAATAATAGAAGAATAACTAAAGAGCTTAATTATCTTAAGGTTTTTATAAAAGGATGAAATAAAGGAATCTTATTTAATATAATACTTATTGTAAACTATGCTTTAGTCTTAGAGTATTTATAGTTAAAATGAGTTAACCTAATAATAAACTGAAAGACTGGCTAAGTGAACTTTAATAATATTAATAATCACTCTTCTTAAGAATTAGATTTAGATAATAATATAAGATCTTAAACTTTAACTAATAATAGTATTAGTAAAGTATTAGTAAAAAGAATAATAGAAACTTTCCTACTTTAAGGTATAAAATATAAATACTATAAAGCCTAAAATAGTAAGATATACTATATAATTGCCTTTATATAAAGCTAATTAATAAAGCTTAATAAAGACCTTATAAAAATGAAGAAATAGTAAGAAGTAGATAAAAGGTTAAAGAATATATTACTTGCTTACTATATTTATAAAAAACTGTTTACTAAAGAATTAGAAATAGGTCTACTTAAATATAGTGAATAGGATTATGAAATAGTATTAAAAGACAGAACTTTGCCTAAGTTCTTTAAACTCTATAACCTTAATAATATATAGCTATAAACGCTAAAAGAATACTTTAAAGATATATTAAAGAAGGGATATATTAAAATCTCGAAATTCTCTATAGAATACTTAGTTATATTCATTTTAAAAAAGAATAGAAAACTCTGATTAGTTACAGACTACTGATAGCTAAATGATATTACGCTAAAGGACTGAATACTACTACCCTTAATTACTGAACTAAAGGACTGCCTTTATAGTAAAAAGTGGTTTATAGCGCTCGATCTAAAAAACGCTTATAGCTTAGTCTATATAAAGCCTAGAGATAAATAGAAGACTGTATTCAGAACTAAATTCGGACTGTTCGAATACTTAGTAATGCCCTTTAGACTTATAAACATACTAGTAATATTCTAATGAATGATTACTAATGTTCTAAAAGAACATTTTAATATCTTCATTATATACTACTTTAATAATATCCTAATCTTCTTAGAAATAGAAGAAGAATATATAAAGTATATATATATAATCTTATAGAAACTATAAAATGCAAAACTACTTATAGAACTAATGAAAAGCAAGTTTTATACATAAGAAGTGGACTTCTTTAGACACACTATCTGACTAAATGAGATCCGAATAGATAAAAAGAAAATCGAAGTTATTAAGGATTGGCTAAAACTAGATAAAAGTGTTAAAGAAGTATAAAGCTTCTTAGGATTTACTAATTACTATTAAAGGTTTATTCGTGGATTTAGTAAAATTGCAAAACCCTTAATAGAACTTATAAAGAAAGATATAAACTTCAGATAGAATACTAAGGCCTAGAAAGCCTTTAATAACTTAAAATAAGCTATCCTTAGTAAACCCGTTTTAGTAACCTTTAACTTAAGATAACTAATCGAATTAGAAACTGATGCTTCTAACTTTGCTTTAAGAGCCTAAATTGGATAATAGGATGATAAAGGAAACCTATACCTAATCGCATTCTACTTATATATACTAAAGGGAGCTGAACTTAATTACCTTATTTATAATAAAGAATTCTTAGTAATAGTTAACTCTTTTAAAGAATTTTAATACTACTTCTTAGAAAGCGAATACTGGATTATAGTCTATATAGACTATAAGAATATCTCGCACTTTACTATTATATAAGAGCTTAGTAAAAGATAACTTTACTATATAGAATACTTATTAGAATTTGACTATATTATTATTTATAAGAAAGGCTTAGAAAATGGATAAGCTAATACAATAAGTCGATAACCTGACTTTAAAGTCAATATACTAAAAGCTAATAAGTAAATATTAGCTTACACTTCTGAAGGATATCTTAAATAAAAATACATTATAGCTATAAGTAAGCCCCAGTTATTAGAAGACTTATTAGAATGACTATAGAAGCCTGAGTAAAGCTTTAAATAATGGATATATAATAAATACCTAGCCTTAAGAGAATTACTATAGTAAGAAAGAAAAGTAATCTTAATAGGATTATAAGGATCCTAAGTAATTACTTATTTCTATTAGAGTAATTATTATAGGAACCCCTAGACCCTAGCTAAGAAATTCTACTAATACTTTTATAATAACTTTATAAAAGTATATATTAGCTATATAATATAATATAAATAATGCTTTATAAACCTCTTAGAATAATATACTAAGGAATATTAGGAGATAGATGATTATTAAAACTATAAACCTAATAAAATATAGAAGAAACTTAAATAGATCGATAAACTTAATAAAACGGTTTAAATCGTAGTAATAGTGTCTTAAGAAATACTTTACGAATGGATAAAGGAGTATAATTAAATATATAAAATGGATAGGGTAATAGGAGCCCCCTGCCCAATCTCCGAATTATAACTCAGACTCTGAAGGCTATAAGTCTTCTTAGAACTATAAGAACATTTAGTATAGGATATTTATAACCACCTTCTATACGAATACTTAGGAATTAATAAAACTATTAAATAAGTTAAAATAGTATATATATTTCTTAGTATAAAAAGAATAGTTATAGAAGTTATTAAATCCTATAAATTATATAATAAAATAAAGGTATAATACTATAAACCGTATAAAGAACTATAACCCCTACTAGTTGCTAAGTGATTATAGGACTTTATTATAATAGATTTTATTATAAAATTACCTTTATTAAAAGACTCTATAAGCAGTACTTTCTATAATAGTATTCTTATTATTATAAATAGATTTATAAAATTTTCCTATTTTATACTATACTAAGAGTTAATAGATACTAAGTAGTTCGCTTACCTATTCCTATAGAATATTATTAGTATATATAGCTTATTAATAGAGATCTTAAGTAATAGAGGACTTCTATTTATATCTAAGTTTTAGTAAGCCTTAATGGCCTAACTAGAATTAAACTACTGACTTATAATAGCATTCTGACTATAGACTAATAGATAGATAGAATATATAAATTAAGTACTTAAGTAGTATTTATAATATTATATTAACTATAAGTAAAATAATTAGGTAGAAAAGTTACTTATAGTATAACTGAGTTATAATACTATAACTAATAAAAGTACTAAGCTTATACTATACTATGCTAATTTTAGATTTATACTAAATACATACTAATAATAATATAATAGAATCATTAACCTGAAAGTAATCCTAATATTAGATTAACTGAAAAATCTTTATAAAGAAATGAAAACTGAACTTAAGTTTATATAAGGATGAATGAAAAAATACTATAACTAAAAAAGGCTAAAGGGACTATCCTTTTTAAAAGGAGATATAGTTCTACTAGTAATAAAAAACCTATTAATAGATAGACTAAGTAAAAAACTTAACTATAAATATATCAGACCTTATGAAGTTTTAGAAAAAATCTTAGAAAATAACTATAGACTGGACTTAAAAATGCAATATTACTCAGTTTTTTATATCTTATTACTAGAATTAATAGAAAACACTATTCTAATTAATAATAGATAAAGTTATAAACTAGTAATAGAAGACCCTAAAGAATACTATATTAAAGAAATCCATAATATAAAGAAAATCAATAGGAAAATAATATATTTTATAAAGTAAAAAGACTACTTTAAAAGTAAAATATTATAGTAACTACTAAAGAACCTTATCTATATATAATATTTACTAAAGATATTCTATATAGAATAGAGTAGTGCTATTCGGGCTGTATGATATTGCTATCCGGGCTGTACCCAAAATACGCTTGCCTAAAGAGGGAAATTTATCACATGACTTCCAAAACGCTAGCCACATTAGGAAAGGCTTATAGTCACGTGATCACCCTCGCTTACAACACCCCGCGATATCGGATCGCAATTCCTAGGCCAACTTAGACCTTTTACTATCGCGTCGCCCCTCTGCTATTCCACACAACCATTTCTCACGAGTCACAATGACTCAATCTCACGCTGAAGACGATGCCGTCAACGGCATCTTTTCCCTAGGTTCTCAAATCCCACCGCCGCCGCCGTCAGCGCAATTCTCGTCTCTGGATGACCTCGTCAAGTCTCTGCAAGACTTCTATCGCAAGAACGGCGCCGCCTTAGTGAAGAAGTCACCTGGTAACTATCGTGAGATTCATGGCGTTAGGCAGCCAACTTATATTCAACTGCGTTGTGACCGCGGTGACGCTCGTGAGTGTGAAGCTGCTGGTGTACGCAAATCCAGTACGCAAAAGGTCGACTGCCCGTTCAAGATCACAGCGTCAGCAACGCAAAAGCTCAACTATCTCTGGACCTACCGAGTCGCGGTCTCTGATCATAACCACGGCCCGTCCCTCGACCCGTCCGCACACGTGATGCATCGCCGCCGCACACCAGAGCAGCTAGAAGTCGAGCGATCTCTTTTCAAGCACAAATCCCTCCCCGCCCGCGAGATGAGTGATATCATACGTGATGTGACGATCGAGCCGTCTTTCTTTCGACAAAAAGACATCTATAATGACCGTCAGAAGCTGCGGCAGGCATCCCTCGGCGGCAAAACAGCGACGCAGGCGTGGATCGGCTCCCTCCAAGATCAGGGTCTCAAGCACCTCGTACGGTATAGTGCTGACCGCAAAGTTGAGGCTGTTTTCTGGACTTATCCTTGGTGTGAGCTGATGTGGAAGAGGTTTCCAGAGGTTCTTGGTATGGACAATACATACAAGACTAATCGCTTTAAAATGTACCTTTTCCAGGTCACTGGCGTCACAGACCAAAAGTCTGTAGCTAACTTTGGCTTTGGCCTCATCAACTCCGAAAAAGAGGAAGGATTTCAGTGGCTTTGTGACCAAGTAGATGATTTCCGCCGTTTCCTTGGAATCCGAGTGCCTTCTGTTGTCATCACTGACAAGGAAATAGCCCTAAAAAACGCCCTTTATGTGACCTTTCCAGACACGCAGCAGCAGTTGTGCGTCTTTCACATCAACGCCAACATCAAGGCTAAGATCGCAGCCCGTTGGAAGGACCCAAAAGACGCCGATGCTGATGAAGATACTGACGATGATGACGATGATGACGATTGTATGCCAACGCCTAGTCTCAGTGATCGACATCATGAAGCCCTCTATCGCGAGGCCAATGAAGGAACTTACGGCAATCGAGACTCAGCATCACCAGCACCGCCGCCTAGCACACAAGGTGAATTGACCCGCGAGACGATGTTTTCCGCCTGGCACCGAGTCATCTATGCCGACCAAGTGAGTGACTTCAAGGCGGCTTGGGCCTCGATGAACGATGCATACAACCCACAGCAAAAGTCAATCCTTCGATACATCTCAAGGGAGTATATGCCTTGGCGGGAACAGTGGGCAAAGTGCTACATTTGCCGCTATCGTAACTTCGGCCAGAGGGTTAACAGCCCTGTTGAGACTGCTCACAAGGATGTGAAGTCATTCCTAGTCACCGGCACCGGTGACCTGCTTCACCTACACAAAGCTATCCAACAGATGTTGAAAAAGAAGCAGCGTGACTATGAGCAACAGGCAGCTAGAATGATGATGCGTCAGCGACGAGAATACATGGGCCGGGAATGGCTTGGTAAGGTTCCCTTACAAATAACCTACGCTGCTGTCGATTTGCTTGTCAAGCAGCATCGATTTGCTGAGGCAGCTTTCCTATCACTCACGCAGCCGACCCCCGAGCCGTTGAGACCGTGTTCCGGCAACTTCACACAGCAATACGGTCTTCCCTGCAGTCACTATATCTACGACTTGCTGGTGACTAAAGAGCCGTTGTTAAAGGAAGTTATCCTGCCCCGCTGGTGGCTCCATAAACCTCTGGTAGGAATTACAGCTCTTAGTATGAGAAATCTACTAATTTCTATCTCTAGGACCTCGAAGAGCCACTTCTACTGATCCGCGACCCTGACGTTGTCGCTAACCTCCGCGGCCGACCTCGAATACCTGTGAATAAGAAGCTCACGATACCCTCATATCTACAAGCCAGTGTGACCTCGAGTCCCCAGCAACAGACCCAAAGCCAACAGACCCCCCGGCAGCCTCGCCAAAACCCACAGACGACCCGCCGGCTCAACCCAAGCGTACGGCGCACGCTGTCACAGACCGAGCTTGTGGACACACCAAGCAGCCAACAGTCCCGAAAACTGTCAACGCCAAGATCACGAGGCCATACAAATACAAGGGGAAGAGGATCTAGAGGAGGACGAGGTAGAGGGAGGGGCGCCGGGGCCGTGGCCGCGGCTCCGGCCCGGTCACAGTCATCAGCGTCGTCAGCCGTTGAAGATGTCATTATCATTCCTGCTACGCAGCCGGAATATTATTCGGACCGATAGAAATACTATTTTTCAGAAGAAACACCGGAAATGCGTTTTTTGAACGATTTGGTTGTAGCCGGGCTCGCGGGCTGTTGTGATGTGTTGACCTTGATTGAATTGGCCTGATGTTATTCACGTTCTTTGACTTACACTGTAATTTTGGTGTGGCGGGGAGCATTTGCCGAATGCGGTTGAAAATTACGTGGTCATGTGATCGATACAGCCCGGATAGCAATATCATACAGCCCGAATAGCACTACTCATAGAATATTAGAAGAAGAAATGAAATTAAAAGTAATAATAAGGGACAGATCTAATAATACTTCTAAGTAAACCCCATCCTATGTATTTAAAAAATCTTTAAGTAGAATACCTTTAGTAAAAGAATAGCACTCAGAAGAAGAAAGAGAAGTGACTTAGTACTATGCTTCTTACTCAGCTTCCTCTCTTTTTACCCACTCGAGCTCCTTTATATTATTAATACTATGCGATATAGTGCGTATTATCTTCTTAAACTATAATTTCTTTTATTTTTAAAGACACTCAATCTTCATATCTATTTAGTAATAGGTATTTTTAGCCTCTTTTAACTCAGACTTAAAATAAGCGTAATAAGTAGTGACTTTATACAGCTACTAAGGAGAAAGGCTGTGGGCATTATAAAAAGGCTTATTTAGCTAGATGTATTTAAAGTACTAAGAAGAATTATCCTTAGATGAAGAATAGGTTGCCCCAGTCTGCTTATAGAAGGAGTAGGAATTTTTTATAGTAATCTAATGAGAAAATATAACCTTAAGAAGGGCGTTATATTGCTTAGTTTTTATAATAATAGGTTTGCATTTCTTAATAATACGGTTAGCCATTATAAAGAAAGGATAAAGGAGGGAAAAGGACTTATAAGCATAGGCACGTAGATTATAGGTCTTAAGGATAAGAACTAATGAAAGGGAGATATTATATTATAACCTATACTAACTAAGCTATAACCTAATTATATATACTAATAATACCCTTACTTTTCGCCCTAATTACATATAGATTACTTAAAACACTAGATAATCTAAGTAATCTAAGATTATTAGGATTATTAAATAATCCTAATAATCTAACTTATATTATAACTATATAGACGCCTAAGAAGTGTATATCTAGTATGAGCAGCTCCTTAGCTATTAATATAACTTGGTTACCTTAATCTACTCTGACTACTACGCATTATCATATATTAACTATTACCTAATGTAACACTACGACTACCGCTTAGTAAGTGTGACCTAACCGTTCTACTAATATAGACCCTGGTCTATCCCTTAGGAACCCTTTCCGAGCTACCCTATACTACGTATAGCCTAGCCTGGGAACACGACTGTTACATGAAGGTATGGTAAGACCTTGCTGACCCTAAGCTGAGCCTAGTGCTATAAGGCATATAGTGCTGTTTACTTAATCAATTGAGTAATAGTAGAACCTTCCTTTTCTAACCTCTTTTTTAATCCTTTTTCCTACTACTATATATAGTTATAGAACCCCTTTATGGATTGATTAGATTGACTGGATTTACTTAATGAAATGAATGACTTATAAGGGCTAATGCTTTTATTATTACAGCTAATGCTAATAATGCTATGCTTGCTAGTTAATATAGAGATAAGACTTAGCTAAAAAGAGGTTAAGATATAGTATATATCTTATCTTAACTAAGTTAATTAAGTGCTCTTCGCCCTTTAGGCTAATTAGAACTTAGTCCTTATAAGGATATTATTAACTTTTACTATCTCCCTCTAGAAGCTGGAGGCCTTTCCTAGAGACTGCTAGCTACTGCGAGCCCCTAACCTTAACCCTTACTAACTGACTAAGGTCTAGAAGAGGAAAAGGCTAGCCTGGCACTACTAATCCCTCACTATACAGAAAAGACAGCCTTAGCCAGGTTCCCGCCGATCCCCCTAGCCCTAGGTCTTTAAGACCTAGTAAGCTAGGAAGGATCCGATTAATTAACTGGTCTCTAGCTGACTGACCTTCGCTGACTACCCGTCAACCTCTTAGCAAGGTCTCTGCTTCGTCTCTCTAGCCATCAGTCTCTCGAGACCTCACGGCTAGGGAGGAACCCAATCTCCCTGCCGATCTTCCTAGCCCTAGGTCCTTAAGACCTAGTAAGCTAGGGAGGATCCGGTTGATCAACTGGTCTCTAGCTAGTTAACCTTTGCCAATCACTCGTCAATATCTCAGCAAGGTCTCTCTCTCTCTCTCTCTGCCCTTCGTCTCCCTAACTGTCAGTCTCTCGAGACCTCACAGCTAGGAAGGAATCCAATCCCTGCTGGACCCTCTTCCTAGCCAAGGTCTCTGAGACCTAGCAGTAGGGGAGGATCCGGTTAATCATCCGATCCCTGACTCTCTGACCTTTGCCGACCACTTGTCAAAACCTTCGGCGAGGTCTCGGCTTAGTCTCCTTAGTTGCTAGTCTCTGGACCTCACGGCTGGGGGAGGAACCCGATCTCTCTGCTGGACTCCTCTTTCTAGCCCTAGGTCTTTAAGACCTTCGAGCTGGGGAGGAATCTAGTTTCCTGGCCGGTCTTCCTAGCCTTCGGTCATTAAGACCTAGTAAGCTAGGAAAGATCCTGCTAATTAATTGGTCTCTAACTGACTGACCTTTGCTGACTACCCGTCAACCTCTCGGCAAGGTCTCTGCCCGGACTCCCTAGCTGTCAGTCTCTCTAGACCTCACAGCTGGGGAGGAACCCAATCTCCCTGCCGGTCTTCCTAGCCTCAGGTCTCTAAGACCTAGCAGCTGGGGAGGATCCGGTTAATCAACTGGTCTCTAGCGATCTGACCTTCGCCGACCACTCGTCAAACCCTCGGCGAGGTCTCTGCTGGCTCGGACTCCCTAGCCTACAGTCCCTCAAGACCTCACAAGCTAGGGAGGAACCCAATCTCCCTGCTGGCCTTCCTAGCCCTAGGTTCCTGAGACCTTCGAGCTAGAGAGGAATCCAATCTCTACTAGATCCCTCGCCCTAGCCCGAAGTCTCTAAGACCTCTGAGCTAAGGAGGATCCGGTTAATCAAATGGTCTCTAACTCTCTAACCTTCACTAACTATTCACTAACCTCTTAGCAAGGTCTCTACTTCATCTCTCTAGCTATCAGTCTCTCGAGACCTTATAGCTAGGGAGAAACCTAATCTCTATGCTTAGACTTCCTAGCCTTAGGCCCCTAGGACCTAGCAGCTAGGAAGGATCTAGTTAATTAACTGGTCTTTAGCGATCTGACCTTTACTAACTACTTATCAAAACCCTTAGCGAGGTCTCTATCGAACTCCCTAGCTTACAGTCTCTCAAGACCTCCTAGCTAGGGAGGGACCCAACCTCTGCCGGTCTTCCTAGCCTTAGGTCTCTGAGACCTAGCAGCTAGGAAGGACCCGGTTAATTAACTAATCCCTAACTCTCTGACCTTCGCCAACTATTCGTTAACCTCTTAGCGAGGTTTCGGCTTAGTCTCCCTAGCTATCAGTCTCTCTGGACCTTATAGCTAGGGAGGAATCCGATCTCTACTAGATCCCTCGCCCTAGCCTGAGGTCTCTAAGACCTCTGAGCTAGGGAGGATCCGGTTAATTAAATGGTCTCTAACTCTCTGACCTTCGCTGACTACTTGTTAAACTCTTAGCAAGGTCTCTACCCAGTCTCTCCTAGCTCTGGGTCTTTAAGACCTTCAAGCTGGGGAGGAAGCCCAATCTCCCTGCCGGTCTTCCTAGCCCTAGGTCTCTAAGACCTAGCAGCTAGAGAGGACCCGGTTAATCAACTGATCCCTAACTCTCTGACCTTTGCTAACTATTCGTTAACCTCTCGGCAAGGTCTCGGCTTAGTCTCCCTAGCCCTAGGTCCTTAAGACCTTCGAGCTGGGGAGGAACCCATTCTCTCTGCCCGGACTTCCTAGCCCTAGGCCTCTGAGACCTAGCAGCTAAGAAGGATCTAGTTAATTAACTAGTCTCTGGCTCTCTAACCTTCGCCGACCACTTATCAAACCCTTGGCGAGGTCTCTGCTAGTCTCTCCCTAGCTATAGGTCTCTAAGACCTAGCAGCTAGAGAGGATCCGGTTAATTAACTAGCCTCTGACTCTATAACTCGCTAACTATTCGTCAACCCCTTAGCAAGGTCTTTACCCAGACTCTCTAGCTATTAGCCTCCTAAGACCTTCAAGCTAGGGGAGGAATCCAATCTCTACTAAACTCCTCTTTCTAGCCCTAGGTCCTTAAGACCTAGTAAGCTAGGGAGGATCCAGTTAATCAACTGGTCTCTAGCTGGTTGACCTTCGCCAACCACTCATCAACCTCTTAGCGAGGTCTCTCTCTGCCCTTCGTCTCTCTAGCTATCCGTCTCTCAAGACCCTACATCTAGGGAGAAATCTAGTCTCTGCCAGTCCTCCTAGCCTTAGGTCATTAAGACCTAGTAAGCTAGGAAGGATCCGGCTGATCAATTGGTTCCTAACTACCTGACCCTCGCTGACCACTCGTCAAACCCTTGGCGAGGTCTCGACCTAGTCTCTCTAGCCCTAGGTCCCTAAGGCCTCTGAGCTGGGGAGGAATCCAGTCTCCCGGCCGATCCCCCTAGCCTTAGGTCCTTAAGACCTAGCAAGCTAGGAAGGATCTGATTGATTAACTGGTTGCTAGCTGGTTGACCCTTGCTGACTACTTATTAACCTCTTGGCGAGGTCTTTACTTCGTCTTTCTAGCTGTCTGTCTCTCGAGACCCCACAGCTAGGGAGAAATCTAGTCTCTGCTGGTCCTCCTAGCCGTAGGCTATTGAGACCTAGCAGCTAGGAAGGATCCGGCTGATCAATTAGTCTTAGATCCTCTGACCTTCGCCGACCGCTTGTCAAACCCTTGGCGAGGTCTCTGCTTAGTCCCCTAGCTGTCAGTCCCTTAAGACCTCACAGCTAGAGAGGAATCCAATTTCTGCTAGCCCCTCTCCATAGCCCTAGGTTATTGAGACCTAGTAAGCTAGGAAAAATCTAGCTAATTAACTGGTCTCTGACCGCCTGACCTTTACTAACCATTCGTTAAATCCTCGGCGAGGTCCCTACCCAGTCTCTCCTAGCTCTAGGTCTTCAAGACCTTCGAGCTGGGGAGGAACCTAACCTCCCTGCCGGTCATCCTAGCCCTTAATTCTAAGGACCTAGTAGCTAGGAAAGACCGGTCAATCAACTGGTCTCTGGCTCTCTCACCTTCGCCGACCATTCGTCAAGCTCTTGGCGGAGCCTTCGCCCAGTCTCTCCTAGCTCTAGGTCTTCAGGACCTTCGAGCTGGGGAGGAATCCAATCTCCCTGCCGGTCTTCCTAGCCCTAGGTCTCTAAGACCTAGCAGCCAGGAAGGATCCGGTTGATCAACCGGTCTCTGACTCTCTGACCCTTGCAGACTATTCGTTAACTGCTCAGGCTGCAGATTTTTTTTTTTAAGGAGCTAGTTAGTTTAGTGGTTGGGTTGTGTGTGTTTTCTTCTTTGGGGTTGTATGTGTTTTCCTTCCTCTTTGGGTTATTTGGGGCTTTCCTATTAGCCCGGCCTAGGTCTTCGGGCCCGGGCCGGCGCGGTCTCGCGGGCTTGCCGGGGGGCAAGCGCCGACCGCGTGGGGAGGGATGTGTCGGGGCTGAGGGCCCCGGGGCCTGGGACCCGGACAGTCACGTTACCTATAGCTAGCTATAAGAGGCAGCAGATTTCCCAGACTTAGATAAAAAGACAATGCTTCTTCCTTCTTTTACTTGATTTTTCCTGATTTTCCTAGCCTTGATTTTTCTATTTTATTTTACTTGATCAACTGATATCCTTCTTCCTTTTCTAGCTAGCTGCTTAGCTGATGATTTTATCTGCATTTTTAGCTATTTATTTCCTAAGCCTTATCTTACTATCCTTCGCCTTCCTTTCAAGCCCAGCTCGCCGTCACTTCGGGTGGTTGTTTGTCCCCCTGCCTAACACAGTGCTTATTATTATTAAGCTTTTAGCTTAAGATTAGTATTTATATTCTCCTATTTTAAATAATTAATAAATATTATAAAGAAGTATATAATTAAAAAATAAGTTTTTTAAAGAATCTTTAATATTAAATAAAGATTACTAAATTTAAAATAAATATAATAATTAATCTATAATTATAAAGATAGATAACGTACTTGATAAGCATGCGACGCATCCAAGTATGCAACGCATTTCCAATTTATACCTAAAACAGTACTTTTTTAAAAATTCTTTAAAAATTTAAACTAGGCTTAAAATAGCTTATATTTTATTGCTAAGTTTAATAGGTATATAAAAATAAGTAAAGATTTTTTTAGATTTTTAAAAGATTTTATTTATAAACTTATTCTAAAAAATCTTATTCGCACTGTTTTTTTTCTTATTTATAATTTTAAAAAGCTAAATAAATTAGTCAAACATCTAATAAAAATACTAAATTATGACTTTTTTAGTTAATTACTTAAAATTAATTTTCTAAAATTCCTAAGGCTATGCAGCCCATTTTAGAAAATTTAAAGTTTACTCTTTTAAGTATACAGTATAAGTGCGTCGCATACTTGGATGCGTCGCATGCTTATCATATACGTTATAAGGTCTATATACTATATCTTAAATACTTAGGTTAATCCTCTAAACGCTTAAGTAATTAGACGATCTATACTATTCTCTATTCTAAACATAATGCCCGTTTCATCTCTATTATTACTTAAAAGCCATTATAGAGCTTTATCTATCTTATGATCTAAAAGACTCGTTCTGAAAGGTCTGTTAGCGGGCCTGTAGGGACCGGTCTCCTGTTCGAGTCTGCCTTGAGGAACTTGTTCCGAAAGGTTCTTCCTTCCGTGCCCTCCTGGCGGTCCAAAAATTAAGCTCGGGCCACCAAATGATCCGTGCGAACCGCCTGCACCACAACCGCTTCACTACAATCGCTGCGCCACAGAAACTGACTGCCCACCTCCCTTTACTGGCGCCCTTACGTAACCTGAACCCTGCCCTATATCTGCCGCTCTTGTCACGACCCGTGCAACGTAGACGCCTGACGTCACGTGGCCCCCACAAATTTCTCACCAATTACGAGCGATCACAGCGAACTGTGGAGCGATCACCGCGATCACTCCCGTGATCACCGTGATCACTTCTGTGATCACTGCGATCACCCCTGTAACTAAGGTGATCGAACCTCATACTACATAGTATATAAACCCGAGGAACTGGCTGTCACTAGGACACCAGCTCCTCAGCTATCAATACAACTTGGTTACCTCAATCTACTCTGACTGCTACGCATCATCGTACATTGACTATTACCTAACGTAACACTACGACTACCGCTCAGTAAGTGTGACCTAACCGTTCTGCTAACATAGACCCTGGTCTATCCCTTAGGAACCCTTTCCGAGCTACCCTATACCACGTACAGGTTAGCCTGGGAACACGACCGTTACACGTTGATAGCTCTTGTTCAGACGGTTACCTTATACGCTGAGCAATAACCGACAAGCTGTTATGGCACCCGCAACTCCCACTACCAGCTCTGGCTCCTCCAAGGGCAAGGGACCCGCTACTCAGCGTAGGGCCCAGGACCCAGACGGAGACCGAGACATGGACTCGTCCGGAGACGAGGATGAAGAGATCATCGCACTTCGTGCTGAGAACCAACGCCTCAGCAACGAAATGATCAACATGTCTAAGCTGAACCACGAAGCGCACGAGCACTACGAAGCGCAGTTCGCGGCTCTTCGAACTCAACAGGAGAACCCTGTTCGAGACCCGAACGTCGCAAACACCATCGCTGCTCTTGAAGCACGAATCGTGGAGTTGTCTACAGCTCAAACCGCTGCTAGGAACGAACAGCAGCGCCAGGCGGAACAATTCACCGGGTTTAACGCACCAGCCCAGCAGGCACGACCTCGTGACGCTGGAGAAACCCTCAAACCGCCAATGCCAACTAAGTTCGACGGTACCCCCAAGGACCTTCGCGAGCACCTCACGCAGCTCAAATCATACTTCATGTACTACCCTACCATGTTCGCGAACGAAGAACTGAAGGTCAGACATGCAATGAGCCTGCTCGAAGGAAAGGCCCTACGCGGACTCGAACCAATCTTGAGAGACTTCGTCGAGAACCCCTACGATAGTCGCCGTGTCGAAACCAAGGAGCTCTTTGGGAACTTCAGACTGTACGAAGAAAAACTCATCGACACTTACGGCGAATGGGACGAGAAACACGACGCTCTCAAAGCGATCCGGAAACTGGATCAAAAGCGAGCAATGTCGGAATATCTCACGGAATTTCGATACCACTTGGCCAAGCTCAGTTGGGACGAAGAAACAACAATCGATGAGTTCTACAGAGGAATGAAGGATGAGGTCAAAGACGAAGTGTCCAAGATCCTGACACTACCCACCACCTTCAACGCTTACGCCAAACTGTGCGTCACCATCGATAATCGACTCTTCGAACGACGAATGGAAAAACGAAACGGCAACGCCAGCAGTAGCGGCTGGAGAAAGAAGAACTATGCCAACCAGGGGAAACAACGAACCCCCAACACTTCTTACGGTACTGCAGCAGGACCAATGGAACTCGGAGCGGTGCAGCAACGTCACCAGCAGGGAAAGAAGACGTTCAAATGCTACAACTGCGACGAACCAGGACACCTTTCACGCGACTGCAAAAAACCAAGGAGGGAAAAGAAACCATTCAAGCCCATCACCACGCCTACCCGCAACATCAATTCAGTCAAGATGCAAAAGGACGACGAACTCCCAGTCCGATCCATCAACATGACCCGAAGCGGCTTCGACGGAACCTTCAACGGCGCAGCCCCACCGTGGGACTGGATGGAAGACCTGAAATACACCGACAACCCCAGAACAAAGGAACTTCTGGAACCAGGAGCGATCAGGCCAGGCACAAACTCAAACCTGACCGGATGGAAGCAAATACGAGAACAGGAGGAAAAGAATCCTGACAGACGAGAGCACCGCCTGCGAATAAAGCGAGACAGCTACCACAGGCATAAGGACGAGCATAAGGAGAAAAGGGATCAAAAGAATGGGAAGAAACCTGCCAAGCAATGGACAGCCATCCCAGGCACACAAGCCACAGGATACCCACCTATCGCGCCCCGGCCTAACAACGAAAGTCATACCATCGCTATGGTCCGACAACTCAGGGAGAATCCAACGCAAATGGAAGATTTCGACGACTTCGAGATCCCAGACCGACAACCCGATCACGAATGGACCGACACGAACAGGCCACAAATGCGACCTGCCATGATGGACAGCGGTGCAACACGCAGCTACTTTCCACGACAAGTTAGCGCAGGACGAGACGTACACCAGGCAAGGGAAGCCGGGTACAACATCGAGGACGAAGACATCCTCGCACCAGCAGACGAATACCCGGAATCCGATGATGACCTTCGAAGCATCACTCCGGAAGAACAAGACGCGCTAGTACGCGTGATGGAAGACGTCCAAATCGAACAGTTCGCCAGGGAAACACAGGACCCTACGGAAGAAGCGGACATATACATCCGAGCTCTACATCGGAACGACGGACGAAATCCACGAAACCCAACCGAACGACGACTCAGGGGAGACGACCCTCGAGTACACTGGGAACACCGGAAACACAAGGAAATCTCATGGGCTTCGTGCATCTACCAACAATGCACCACGCACCTCGCGGAGAAGCTCAAGCAAGACTGTTTCCCGGTACGAGTAAATGGTCAACCAGTGATGAAACCCTACGAGGTAGAAGATATGGAAGACTACCGAGTAAGGAAATGGTACGAAAACCTAGGGATCGCACAACTCATGGAGTACGATGAGGATTACCCTACGAAGTGTCAACACCTCGATGCCAAATTCACCGATTGCCAACGACCCGAATGCCAGATACATGTATACGACAAGGTCAATGCGTGGCACGAGCACAATCGCAGACCGACATTTCGACCCTCACGAGACGGAACAACGGAGAATACAAAAAACTCCCGACGCCATCTGTAACAGAGCAACAGATAGGCACAGAGCTAGGGGAAGCGGAACCCCTCGAAACAAGAGCTCTATGTGCGACCAAAAGCGCACAAACGACAAAACGGTACCTAGAAATACAGGTACGAATCAAGGGAAACTGGCTGCCCGCCTTGGTAGACAGCGGCGCAGAATTCAATTACATCCACCCCGCAGTGGTGAATACATTGAAACTTCCATGGAAGGACAAAGCAAATCCGTACAGAGTACAAAACCTCGAAGGATCCCCGTTCGCTTACGACAGCGGAAGAATAACCAAAGAGCTTGATCATCTCAAGGTTTTCGTTGAAGGACGAAACGAAGGAATCTCGTTCGATGTTATACCTGTTGCGCACCACGCTTTGGTTCTAGGGTACCCATGGTTGAAACGAGTTAACCCAATGATAAACTGGAGGACTGGCCAAGTGAACTTCGACGACGTCGATGATCACTCCTCTTGGGAATCAGATTCAGACGACGACACGAGATCTCAAACTTCGACTGACCACGGCACCAGCGAAGTATCGGCGAAAGAAACGACAGAAACTTTCCCACCCCGAGGCACGAAATACAAACACCGCAAAGCCCGACGAAGCAAGACACGCCGCACCATCGCCTTTGTACGAAGTCAACTGACAAAACTCGACAAAGACCTTGCAGAAATGAAGAAACAATCGGAAGCAGACGACAGGCTGAAAAACATACCACCTGCTTACCGCATCTATGAGAAACTGTTTGCCGAAGAACTGGAAACAGGTCTACCCGAACACAGTGAATGGGACCACGACATTGTGTTGAAAGACGGAACTTCACCCAAGTTCTTCAAACTTTACAACCTCAACGAAGTTCAGCTTCAAGCGCTAAAGGAATACCTCGAAGAAATGCTACGAAAAGGATACATCAGGATATCAAAATCCTCCGCAGGTTACCCTGTCATGTTCGTTCCCAAGAAGAACGGCAAACTCCGACTAGTTGTGGATTTCCGACAGTTGAACGCCATCACGAACAAAGACCGAACACCGTTACCCCTGATTACCGAACTGAGGGATCGCCTTCACGGTAAGAAGTGGTTTACGGCGCTCGACCTAAAAGGCGCTTACAACTTGGTCCGCATCAAGCCTGGAGACGAATGGAAGACAGCGTTTCGAACCAAGTTTGGATTGTTCGAATACCTGGTAATGCCTTTCGGACTCACAAACGCACCGGCGACCTTCCAACGGATGATCACCAACGTTTTGAGAGAACACCTCGACATTTTCGTCGTATGCTATCTAGACGACATCCTGATCTTCTCCGACACGGAAGAAGAGCACACGGAACACGTCCACAAGGTGTTGCAAAAGCTGCAAGACGCAAAACTACTCGTTGAACCAGAGAAGAGTAAGTTCCACGCACAGGAAGTGGACTTCCTCGGACATACCATCCGACCAAACGAGATCCGAATGGACAAAAAGAAAATCGAAGCTGTCAAGGATTGGCCGAGACCTGACAAGAGTGTCAAGGAAGTACAGAGCTTCCTAGGATTCGCCAATTACTACCGAAGGTTCATTCGCGGATTCAGCAAAATCGCGAAACCCTTGACAGAACTCACGAAGAAAGAAGTAGAATTCAGATGGAACCCAAAGGCCCAGAAAGCCTTCAACGACTTGAAACAAGCCATCCTCAGTGAACCCGTTTTGGCAACCTTTGACCCAAAACGACCGATCGAATTGGAAACCGACGCTTCCAACTTCGCCCTGGGAGCCCAGATTGGACAACGGGACGACGAAGGAAACCTACACCCGATCGCGTTCTACTCATGCACACTGAAGGGAGCTGAACTCAACTACCCCATCTACGACAAGGAATTCTTGGCGATAGTCAATTCTTTCAAAGAATTCCGACACTACCTCTTAGGAAGCGAACACCAGGTCACCGTGTACACGGACCACAAGAACATTTCACACTTCGCTACCACCCAAGAGCTCAGTGGAAGGCAACTTCGCTACGCGGAGTACCTATCAGAATTTGACTACGTCATCATCCACAAGAAAGGCTCAGAAAACGGACGAGCCGACGCGATAAGTAGACGACCCGACTTCGAAATAGACATACCCAAGGTCAACGAACAGGTATTGACCTACACCCCCGAAGGACATCTGAAGCAGAAGTACATTGCGGCAGTAAGCGAGTCCAGGCTACCGGAGGACTTGCTGGAACGACTACAGACGCCCGAACAAAGCTTCGAACAATGGATACACGACATTCAACCAGCCCCGAGAGAACTACTGTGGCAGGAAGGAAAAGCAGTCTTGACAGGATCACAAGGATCCCAAGCAATCGCTTACTTCCATCAGGGCAACCACCACGGGAACCCTTGGACCCTAGCCAAGAAACTCAGCCAGTATTTCCACGGCGACCTCACATCAGCATGCATCAGTCACATGGGACAATGCAATCGATGCCCCCACGATCTCATCGACCAACACGCAAAGGAGTGCTGGGAGATAGGCGATCACCGAAACTGCGAACCCAACAAGGTACGAAAGAAACTCAAATGGGTCGACGAACTCGACAAAACAGTCCAAGTCGCAGCAACAGTGTCCCAAGAAACACTTCACGAACGAATACGGGAATACAATCAGACATACGAGATGGACAGAGTAACAGGAGCACCCTGCCCAATTCCCGAATCACAACTCGAACCACGGAGGCTACGAGTTCCCCCGGAATTACAGAAACCGCTAGTACGAGATATGCATGTACATCTCCTACACGGACACCAAGGAATCAACAAAACCCTTAAACGAGTCAAAACGACATACACTTTTCCTAGAATGAAGAAAATCGTCACGGAAGTCATCAAGGAATGCTTACCATGCGATAAAACAAAGGCACGACGCCACAAACCATATGGAGAGCTACAACCCCTACCAGTCGCTGAGCGACCATGGGACTCCATCACTATGGATTTCATTACGAAGTTACCCCTGTCAGAAGACCCAGCGAATGGTACCTTCTATGACAGCATTCTTGTCATCGTGGACAGACTCACGAAATTTTCCTATTTTATACCTTATCACGAATCAACGGATGCCGAACAATTCGCCTACCTGTTCCTACGGAACATCGTCAGCGTACACGGCTTACCAACGGAGATCCTAAGCGACAGAGGACCCCCGTTTGCATCCAAATTCTGGCAAGCCTTGATGGCCCAGATGGGATTGAATCACCGCCTTACAACGGCATTCCGACCACAGGTCGATGGACAGACGGAACGCACAAATCAGATACTCGAGCAGTATCTTCGATGCTACATCAACTACGAACAAAACGATTGGGTAGAAAAGTTACCAACGGCACAGCTAAGTTACAATACTTCGGTACATGAAAGCACCAAGCTCACGCCATCCTACGCCAATTTCGGATTCACACCTGACGCGTACCACACGCCACGCGACGGAATCATCAACCCGAAAGCAATCCTGACGTCAGACAAGTTGAAGAATCTCCACGAAGAAATGAAAACCGAACTCGAATTTGTACGAAACCAAATGAAAAAATATTACGACCAGAAAAGGCTGGAGGGACCATCCTTCTCGGAAGGGGACATGGTCCTGTTAGCAACAAAAAATCTCACAACGGACAGACCAAGCAAAAAACTCGACTACAAATTCATCGGCCCCTACAAGGTTCTGGAGAAAATCTCAAAAAACAACTACAGGTTAGACCTACCACCAAAGGTCAAGGTACACCCCGTTTTCCACGTATCACTACTGGAACCTACGAAAGGAACCATCATGGTCAACAACGGCTACAACCACGAACCGGAAGTCGAATCACCAGAAGAGTACCACGTCGAAGAAATCCGCGACATGAAGAGAATCGACGGTAAAACAATGTACCTCATAAAGTGGAAAGACTACCCTGAAAGCGAAACATCGTGGCAACCACCGGAAAACCTCATCCACGCGCAACGTCTACTGAAGACGTTCCATGCGCAACGCCGGAAGATGAAGAAGCAGCACCAAAATCAAACATAGTGGACCAATCGATCGCATCCACCCCACCATGGGCCTGAACCTCGATGACCGCATCAGCCTCTTGGCGCTCCGCCTCATCCAACTCGTCCAGGGAACGAAGCCCCCGACGCACCATCTCCACGCCTCTCTCTTGAAGCTGTTTTCGTTGACGACGAAGCCGCATCAGACGAGACAAACGCTCATTCATTTGCTGTTGCAATTCTATCAACTCCTCTTCCGCTTGTTCCTCCTCGGACTCTAAACGGCGCTTTTCAGCCGTCAGACGGGAAGCTGCCCGGTCAACACAAAAACACAAAATTTGTCAAGCAGGAACAGACACTCACATACGGAGATCGACTCCCCCGAGCCGTCACAAGAACGTCCGCGACGAACGCACTCAGAACAGCGGGAAATGCCCTCGAGCATTTTGCACTTCAACTTCCGTTGAGCGCAATTTGAGCACTCGATAACCTCGGAGCCCATTTCTTCAATAAGTTCGTAGAGACGATGACGACGCGCGGCGGATTGCGATTTCACCTTCGACATGCTGTCAGCATTACGGAAAAATAATTACAGGGGAAGGTTGGACAAACCAGGGAGAAACTTGGGACGGCCGACTTGTAGGCCTTGGGGACAAGGACCAACGGAGGGGAGACATCGTGTCACGACCCGTGCAACGTAGACGCCTGACGTCACGTGGCCCCCACAAATTTCTCACCAATTACGAGCGATCACAGCGAACTGTGGAGCGATCACCGCGATCACTCCCGTGATCACCGTGATCACTTCTGTGATCACTGCGATCACCCCTGTAACTAAGGTGATCGAACCTCATACTACATAGTATATAAACCCGAGGAACTGGCTGTCACTAGGACACCAGCTCCTCAGCTATCAATACAACTTGGTTACCTCAATCTACTCTGACTGCTACGCATCATCGTACATTGACTATTACCTAACGTAACACTACGACTACCGCTCAGTAAGTGTGACCTAACCGTTCTGCTAACATAGACCCTGGTCTATCCCTTAGGAACCCTTTCCGAGCTACCCTATACCACGTACAGGTTAGCCTGGGAACACGACCGTTACAGCTCTCCTGCTTTTATATGCGTCTCCTTTTCGTCGGGGTCGCTGCTGTTACTATAACTATTTCCCCTGTTTGGTGGTCCGCTATGAAATCTGGCATTTCGTTATTCAGTCGCGCCGCTTCCTCTCATTTGTTCTGAAGAATACTTACTTGTTGATTCTTATTCAGGCTGCGTAGTGATTGTAGAAGAATTATCATCTACTGTCTTCTCTTTGCCTAAACCCCATTCATTTGCCCTTCTAATAGAGGAAGGGTCTATAGTGTATTTAGATGGTGAAGTATCTGGGCTGCTGCTAAAAGGGTCTTGCCTCTTTACTAGCTCGGTCTTTGCTGTCTGTAAAGAGGGCTCGTTCTATATCGTTAAGCTGCTGTTGAACGTTGCCTTTAATGTAAAGCCAAACTCATCCGTAAGTACGACTAGGATATCTTGTCTAGGCTGGGCCTCCTTATCTAGTAATGTAGGGTTTAGTATGCTAATAATACTACCCCTCCTATACATCCACTTCCTAGATATGAAGCTACCCTCAGGCAAGCTCTTTATCTAGTTAATATGGCTTTACTATAGCTACTAATCGTGAGGCATGTATGCTAGTATATGGAATGTCTGGCCCCCTTTAAATATCAGATCTTTATTATAGAGCGGTATAAGATATGTTCTGCATTAGATGAATCCGCAGTACTTTAGCAAGTTACTACTTAACAATCCAGGCTTAAAACTGAATATCATCGTATTAACAAGTCTGTAGAAGCTAGCACGCGGCGCTATAGTTGGAAACCTGCCTCCTGCAAGCCCAAGAGACCTCATTGCGATCCTAGGATGGGGGCCGGTTAGTTCCTATTAAATTCTCTTAGTAAGGAGACTCCCAGCCCCTAGGGGGATCTGCTGGAGCTTGTATATAAGACTGCTACATACAGTTAAACACACATCTGTCCACAGACCTGGGCTAACTTTGCATACAAGCCTTCCCACATCCTAACAGCTGACTCATCTCCATCCTCGACTTTATAGCAGAAATGCAGCTAGTAGAGGTAGAGCTGAACATCGAAGAAGAAACACTAGCTTTCCTACTTATCCATTTAAGGGAAGGGGTATATGTATATAGATAGTAGTATATCGATTCTATTAATCTCGTTAAGGAGTTTTCTATACTCCCCCGCTCTATTATCGAAGAAGCTCGCCCTGATGAACTACAGTCAGGCCGCACTGACTAAATTATGACCTCGGATGAGCTGCCGATCGGTGGATGAAGTTATCTCTAACCCCTTGAGGCTTGAGAAGAATTGTATTCCCAGGTGGTTTAGAGCAGGCTGCCCTGGGCCCGTTCCTGATGTCGATGAACGAGCTATTGATTCTCCGCTGCTGGAATCTAGCCCTTGAGGAATTCTGGGTAGAAGTTGGCCTAGCATGCACTTATGCCTGCAAGAAGAGAAGGGAGTATGTTAAAATCATCTCTGACCCTCTTAGAAGGAGAGCTCACCATATTATTATACGCAAATGACCTCCATCCTGACGAGAAAGCCGTTACGAAATTTATCCTGGGGCGCGAGAGGACCCCTCTCCGCACGGTCCTTTGACCATGAACACTACTTGGTGCTCAGGTGATTAGCTAGGGCTGTGGTAGTAACAAATGATGCTCTACTTGTTTGTCTCCTGGACCGTTCCAAACCTTATTTGACAACGGCCAAGAGTTGTGATGGCTTGCGCCATCTTTGGGGCGGTTAGCGGGTTGCGCCGCCGCACAACTTTTGATCCACACTTGGGAGCGCTGCGATTATGCCATGCTCTGCCCCTACTCCATACTCCAGTTTACCGTTTTTAAAAAATTATGTCTTTCCTACGGTTAGGATTATCATCCCAATCTGTGATGTGTTAAGCCTAACACTCTGCTATAATTGAATTATGGATCCATTCTCGTTTTACACTGTGAGGGGGGAGTAAGTATTTAATAATAAAGGATAATAATATAACGTTCCACTCACTGTGTAATATGCATTTTGCTTTAAATATTATTGACTAATGTATAAAAGCTATCTCGGGGATAGGACTTAATACGGGCCTGAATTGGTTTCTATGTGCGCTCCCGGTTTTAAACTTTAAGCCGGATCTAATCTCCTGTAGCGTGGGGGTTTGTTTGTCGAGGTAGTTGATTTTGGTCTAACCTTGTTTCGTATTTTGATCTCTTTCATTAGATTATCGTCAGCCAGGGGTGGGTCTGCCGGTTCGGCTAAGCTTGATACTAACCTTGACTCGTATTACGATAGCCGTGATTGGCGAGCCGTGAAGCAGGACAGGATAATAAAATGCCTTTTGGAATATATGTAGTGAAGTTTCTAGATTGGCAAGATAACAGTAAAGCAGTTAAGTTCATACCAGCATAGCTAATATAAATCTAGCTTCTTAGTAACATATTTATATATACCTAGCCGCCTTGCCCATCGACCACTCTCATTCTAAGCTTACTTCCCCTGTCTGAACAATACGTGCATCATTGCTTGTCCTATAGCCACTATTCCCATTTACACTCCTCGGTTACGACCTACGCTCAATATGCCCTCTATCAAAGGCCAATCCCTCCTCGTCATCGGCGGCTCATCCGGCATCGGCGCCGCCGTCGCCAAACTTGCTCTGGCTGAAGGCCTCCGTGTTGCCATTGCCTCATCTGACCCAGACCGCGTTTCCAACAAGGTAGCAAGCCTGAAAAAGGACTTCCCCGGCGGAAATATCACCGGCCACGTGGCCGACGTCAGCCAAGATGACGTCGAGGCCCGTCTCGAGAAGCTCCTCACGGATGTCACCACCACCAACGGCACCCCACTCGACCACATCGTCTATACTGCCATCCGCCTCAACCTGAAACCGGTCTCAGAAGTCACTCGTGACTACCTGCGCGATAGCACGCAGTTCGGCTACGTAGCTCCCCTCCTGCTTGCTAAGCTAGCCCCGGGGTTCCTGAAGAAGGACTACACGTCCTCGCTCACGTTCACGGGCGGGCAAGTGGGCGAGAAGCCTATCCACGGCTACACGATTGGCTCGATGTACGCGGCCGGTCTGTATGGCATGGTTCGTAACCTGGCGCTGGATATGGCGCCCCTGAGATTCAATCAGGTGAACCCGGGGCCGACAGATACGGAGCTTTGGGGCCCTGAGGAGCATAGGAAGATGCTCAAGGAAGCTGTTTCGAGGACGGCGCTTTTGGGGAAACCAGGGTCAGCAGAAGAGGTGGCTGAGGCGTATATCTATTTGATGAAGGATTCGAATGCCACGGGGGCACTTATCAGTACTAGTGGAGGGGTTTTGCTTCAGTCCGCTATGCCCTTATAATTGTTGAAATGGCCACTTAAACCGTCGCTATCTCTAGGTATCATGGCCATCTAAGCACCTGTTACTACCACTAGGCACTACACTCTCTGATGAAGCTATTCAGTTTCATTTATCTATAAATATCACTCTCTGCTCCTATCAAATAGCTCTGTATTTGATTAATCAATCCGGTTTATTTAACAAATTGACGGCCAACATAGGACCACTATTCTAGTTCGATCGATCATGGTTCTACCCAGTCAGCACTTGTACCTCGTACTTTCTCCAATACCAGCGGCTTGTTTTCTGGAAAAGGCAGGGGGTGCGGCCAGCGAATTAACTGCTCTTAGAATTTCGGTCCCACGAATTCCCATCCAACAAAGTCCCCACCGCCCTGATTTTAGTGACACCCAGCCCTATTACACTAAAATCAACTGTTTCTGGTGCAAAAGGGCGGACGAGGTTCCTTTGACTAACCCCAGAGAGGCCGGCATGCTTGCAAGCCCCACAATGCCAACAGGTAGTCAAACGTTTTTAGTCAAACGCCTAGTTTTAGTCAAATGTTCAGTCCACTTTTATCCAGTCCACTTCTGTCCTTCTGTCCACTTCTCCACAGGGCCATTATCCCGCAGGCGACGTGATCATCACCACGTGACGTGGATCATCACCACTGTGAGATGAATTCTTATCGCTGTAAGGTAGATAGATGGGCGCTAGACTAACGGTTGCTGCCAGCTATTGTAGCCTATGCAAAGCCCCCCTGGTCTAACAACTCGCTAACAGCGGCAACCAGAAAAACTTACGCTTCCTAAGGGTAGCCAGCTAAGCAAGAAAAGACAGAAACCGTCAAGACGGCAGGGCCACAGTTGCTCTAGTTAGCCGAAACGAGGCTGGCGGTCTCAAGCATGTTTGAGGGTGAAATCATCACGAACCGAGTTGGGTTTTGTTAGTTAAGCAGCAAGGCCATGATGAAATTGCAGAAAGAGGAAAGTCTGACTCGAACCCCCCCTGAAATCTAGCCCATAATGACGTGAGTTATCACCGACAAGGAGCCAGTCGTAACCCTTGACACTGGCCCACTCCCGTCTTTCCCGAGCATCCGTTAAGTCCGACAGACGTCATATCGTTGCCTTTTCCCTAATCAAGACTCGGATACAAATACGCCTAGAGTAGCACGTGAGATGAGAACAGTACAGTTCTCTAGCTGCTTCATCCTCTACCATGTCTGGCGCTGAAGTCCATGTTGTGTCTAAGCACGACCATACCAAGTATGCAACCACTACTTCCCCCCTCGACCTTCCACTCCTCTCACCGTCATCCGTCCGTATACGCACCAGCCTCATCACTCTGACAAAAAACAACCTGGCATACGCCGTCCGGGGTGGTGTTCTTGGATGGTGGCACGCCTTTCCAGTTCCCGCATCCCTTGCGCCGCCCTACAACAATGCCGATGACTGGTGTATCGTTCCCGCGTGGGGCATTGCTGAGGTGATCGAGTCCAATGTCGACGATATCTCAAAGGGTTCTAGGCTTTACGGGCTTATACCTTTGAGTTCCTATCAGCATGACCTGACACTCGTCAGAACCGAGACTGCTGGCCATTTTAGGGAGATCAGCGAGCACAGGAAGCCGTTGATGAATCTATATAATAGGTTCATCCTTATCAGCGAAGTGTTGAAGCCGAGAGTCGATGATTGGTTTGTAGCGGCGTTCACCGGTTTCGGGTCAGGGCATCTCCTGAATAGGTTCGTCTTGCCATTCGATCCTCATTTCAAGCCTATTCACCCGCTGGGCCGTGGAGCGGGCAAGTGGGATAGGGAAGATGCCGACTTGACGTCGACTGTCGTGGTCGGCCTCTCAACCTCCAGCAAGACCGGCCGAATGTTTTCTTGGTCTCTGACACAGGACCGAGACTCCCAAAACCTCCCTCTTGGATATCTTCAGCTTTCCACGGCCTCAGAGGCATCAATAATGGGTGGGCAAAGTGCATTCCCAATCAAGTCCATGTCCTATAGCGACCTGGCTTCGAGCGAGGCACCCAACTGGCTCGCGGCCCTACAGCCAACTCGAGTTCTCCTTATCGACTTTGGTGCCAGAGATGGGATTATCGAACGCTTCCTCGGTTCGGTGTCGCCTGTGCTCCCCAAGACTACGAGCTTCACCATTCTCGCGCTGGCCACCAAGCGGGAAATCATCCAGAATCCTGATCCGGTGGCCAAGGAACATCTGGTGAAGCGACAAAGCCTGGATGTGATCCAGGTAAACCACAGTGGGATCCAGGATAGCGCCATCGAGGACGTCGGGGTTGCGTCAGTGTACGAGGACTGGAAAGCTGGTTTTGATCGTTGGGTTGAGGCCGACGGCGCCAAAACTCTGGAGCTTGCGAAGGGCTCTGGGATCGGAGGCGAGAATGGGGTTGAGAAGAGTTGGGAGGATCTGGTGTGTGGCAGGATTTCGTCTCAGAAGGCATTGATCTTCCACATTTAGGTCGCATTAAGCGAGTTTCTGCTCCATACTGCATATCTGACAGAGAATGTTTTAAGTTATCTATCTTACGCCAATTTCCAGAATTAAGGCGGATCTCGTAGGGTAACTGTGTCGTTATGCCCCTCTAGTTCTGCCAACAGCTTGTATACACAGGACCTCAAACACCAGGTCTTTCTTTCTTTCTTCCCAACTCTCGGATCACTCAACGCCCAATGTGCCCTCCTAGCCGATGGCGTAAACTTCGTTCCGAAAGGCGTTTGGCGGGCCCGTAGGGACCGGTCTCCTATTCTTCTCCTGCGCCACTTTTTTCCCCACGCCAGCCTGACTACCAACCTCAGCCAGCAGGCTCTGCAAGTTGGTCAATCGGAGCGCAAGGGCCTATACGTTCAATTCATAGAAATAGATTCTGCCATTCTAGGGATGATCCTGGGTGAAATAAAATCTACGCATCCATTCATACTGACCGATATTGAGGCATCAAAAGGAGCAAACGTGGCCTACTCTGTAAGAAAGGAGGAGAGGAATAATTCTAGGTGCAGAAGTGGTCGTAAATACAAGAAAGACCTGCAATAGTCCACGTTAGGAGCATCGCCAGTTCCGCCTGTCGCTCAATCCCTGAGCGGCCTCGCTGCATCCGTTCTCAGTCCCCGCTCGGGGTCGGCGCGACCAAGCGCAAAGAGCGGAGCGTGACCATCGCCGCATCAGATATACCGGGCCGGCATCAGTTCGAAATTGAAAACGTGGTTCACTTCGAGTCAGGGCGGCTAACTCCAAATATCAAATCGCATGGCGTAGCCGTGCCCGACTCAGGGAGCTGAGATCATTCACGTGCGTGATCTTCGTCCCTTTCTGATGTGGTATAAGACGCTTGCGCGGGCTCCTGTAAATAAATATGATTATAAATGAGCCAATTTAACACCATGTTAATATTTAAGCTTTTTTTTTTAGCACCCTTGTGTGCTAGGTATTACTGTTTGTTAGTGCCAGGAGCAGCTAAATATTACTATCGAGTACGGTTATTATTCTAGACCAAGTACAACACAGCATGGAGGCTGAGTTACCTGCAGAAATTTGACCAAGCCACCACCTGCTGAGAAGAAAATGCAACTTGGCTATGGCCTTGTGACTGATTTCTAGCCACTACTTCTCACTATATGGACTGATTCAGCCTTATCATTTTCTTATCTTGCCGAATTTGGAGCGGCTGAGATATATCACCAATAGTCCGAGCCATGGCGTTTGTGTTATTACAAATCTGGCTAGTAGACAACTGCATATTGTTCAAGCAATAGCGATTTTTCCTTTGGATTTGTTGGGGACTATGCCTTCGGGCTGAAATCTTTGCTGTGCCTCAATTCTATTTACTCGAGATTCGGTACAGGATACGGGACATAAGAGAGCCTTATCGCCAGCGCTGAGAACGACACATTGACTTGCACCTTCATGAATCTCGGACCAAATCGCCCTACACTGAGATCTCAAATTAAGGCCGAATTATACTCTCTTCCTCGATGGAGCGCTGAATCACTATCGACGACTCGATCAAGCCTCACACTCCAGTCACCAAAATGGCCTGCAGCAATTATACCCACACTCCGCTGCCTCACTTCAGCACCGCCGCTCTTATCGACCTAATCGGGAACCTCGGCGAGACCTGTCCCCACGATCTTGTGGATGGTATCGGAGTAAGGGATGCCGTTGCCGATAAACTCTTCCAAGGCGAGAACTCCTTCTTTGCTGAGAGTCTCGGCCGCTGGTCGCCCTATGCGGCGGCTATCATCTTCAGCCGGCTGATCGATTTCAAACTGCCTCTGTTGCAGCTGATCTCCCAGCTTCCCCGTCCCCAGATCATTCTTGGCTGGTGGACGCAGGTTTTTTCGGTTCTGCACCTTATTGGGGACCCTATTGACTCGATGAGCGGTTATCTCTTTACGTTGGCGACCTGCATGGTTGTCCTCCAAAGGACGAAGGAGATTATGGTTCAAAGGGAAAGGGAGAGAGCGGAAGCCGAAGCCGAGCCTATAGAGGCACGTGAAGTCGAGGAAGAGGAAGGGGTCGAGAGGCGATGCAAACTCATCGCTTTGGTGTACCTGTCATACGCCTCAAATGGCCATCCAAAAAAGATCGAGGATTTGATAAGGTAATCCATCTCCTACCAGATTCCATTGTCCTCGTGACCAGATGGTCTAGTACTAAATTGTCGCAGTTGCGAAGCAGCCCACCCGGCTACCTTCGAAGCCGCAGCGCTAGCCCTTGCCGCGGACTGTGGTTCTAACTTCTGGGCAGTGGGAGTAGCTATCTTCGGCTTTTCTATGGCTGTCGTGCTCAAGTACGTCTATCTTGACGCCGAAACTTTCGATGTGACCAACCAGCACATAGACATCTGGAGTCTCTCCTCATCTATGACTATGGTACATATCGTCCCCAACGTCCTCCTCGCCTCCATAATCAGCGTGCAGCAGTCACCCCATACGGTTCGGCGGTTTCTCGAGCAATTTGAAGAGCGCCTTCGTGGTCAAGGGACAGGCCGTGTCATAGACAATATGCAAACCGACTGGGCTCAGAGGGATCCTGACCGACAGATCAGTAACGGGGCAGTTCCTAACTGGAGGCCAGATCGGCAATACGCAAGGCTCCCACTACAACACAACGCCCCTTCCACATTGTGGCGACGGGTTCTCGACGTTGTGGCGTTTCTCATCGTCACCACCGGGTCCGCTGGTGCGATATGGCTGGCAGCCGCGGTCCCCCCCCAAGGGCTCAACTGCCGCACGGTTATTAAGTTGATTATGGTGTCGATCTACGTGGTGAAATACGCGGTGCAGCTGCTTGTAAATCGACTGGGCGCTCCGTCGACCCCCATGAAAATGTATGTGACGGGGACGATGGATGCCTTATCTATGCTCTTGTTTGCATTCATCATCTTCAGTACCCAGACCGGGATTCTGAATCGCCCCAGGTGCTACCGACAATGCAAGGACGGCGGCGAATGCGGCGTCTATCCCGCCTCGGTCACCTGGGGGGTTGTCCAAAAGAGGCTTCATGGAATGTATCCGGGCATCTTATTTGGGTTTCTTGGGATGCAAATTCTTTTCTGTGCTGGGCTTTTATACGTTTTCCGGGAGGCTAGGAAGGTGTTTTTACAGGACGATGAGCCCCTAGCTGAAGGGGAAGGTGAAGGGGGAATGGACCAAAGAAGGGAGAACCAGGACATACAGCTCAGACCTATGATAGGTTAAAGGGAGTGCTTGTCAGCGTCGTTCTTTTTTCACAAGACAAGTGCTTGTGTCAGGCTCTTTCTTTCACTTTACCTTGAGGAACGAAAGGTTCTTTCTTTCGCGCCCTCCTTCGTAAGCTCGAGCCACTAAACGGTCCGTACGAGCTGCCTTCACCACCTAAACTTCACCACAATAGCGCGCTACAGTTTTTAAGCCACACTGCGCCATAGCCACTGGCACCTGCGTGGATGCCTGGCTCAGCCTGAAGAGGTGAGGAGGCACTTAAGCCAGCTCCGGCAGAGCTCGCCGGGTCGCGCGATTGGCTCGGCCACAGGAGCATCAAACACATTTTCCTCAGGATCTAACTGGGACATAGAACTCGTTGTCCTGTTACTGCAGCTGCCAATCCCTTCTACGTGACTCCGCTTAAGCTCGCATTTTCACTGTCGATTTCGCACGATTGACATTCCATCACTTAGGCACAAGCACTCCGACGAGACTAAGTTGAGGTACGTGGTGACACACAGGGCTCTCTAACCTCTTCCTTTGGGGCAGTGCTACAGTCTTAAAACATTTTGCTAGGCGGGAAGGCGGCAGTCCCAGGGGCATTGGTTATCCCTTAGGTTGCCGTAAGGCAACACTTACGCTAGTAACAGGGATTCAAACCAACCAAGAGTTAAAAAAAACGAGGTACATTAGGTCCCACCTATTTTATTTGGTGCCGGAAGTCACTGCTATTTGGGATCTACATGATAGTACATAACACTTCCTACAGCCACGCAGCATTTCAAAGTCAACCAGCGTACCGTTGATCTCCCGGCCCTCCATGGGGACTATGGGTCAAGTGTTGCCTTACGGCACCCTAAGGGATAATATGGGCTCATGAGTTCAGGTGGTCTCCACGCACTTCCTCTTTCCTCGCGACCCCGCATTTGCCATTTCGCTCAGTTACCCCTTAAGATGAAGAGATTTTGAATCTTACGCTCATTTCCTACACTTCCTCGTATCGCTTCTATCGAGGGGGTCAAAGCCATACTTGCATTTATCGAATTTGCAGAGCGCTACGGGACGGTTCTGTGAAGCACCGTTAGGACCAGAACTCGGCTGCCGTCATCGAGTCTCAACCTGGTCTATACACCTTCCTCCAGGTTCCTGATCATTTGGCTCAATGACCGAGTTGGATCCCGAGCTCTATACTGTCGCATGGCTCGCCCCGCTGGAGATCGAGGCACGGGCTGCCCTACACTTGTTGGATAATCAGCACCGGGGCAGGTTTCCGATCGGCCGCGGTGATGACTATGTCTTCCAAGCTGGCGATGTATGCGGGCACAATATCGTCATTGCAACCCTACCGGCCGGTCAAGAATATGGCACCGGCTCGGCCGCCGCCCTCGCCAGCCAGGTGAAGAGGTTTTTCCCGAATCTCTGGTTCGGCTTGCTGGTTGGTGTTGCGGCTGGACTCCCCAACCTCTCGCGAAATCCGCCACTGGATATCCGTCTTGGCGATGTCCTCGTGGGCGTGCCCGAGGGCAAGAGTGCGGGGCTTATAGCCTATGACCTAGGCAAGGAGACAGACCAAGATGGTTTTCAGCTCTTGCACCTCGGTCACATATTGGCCACTACGGAAACAGTTGTCCGATCAGCCATCGGCAGCATCAAACTTAAGGCGCCGAACGATGCAGAAACGTTTTTACCGTATTACAGGCATATCAAAGACAAAGAACACCTTAACGGCACATTCATCGACCCCGGACAAGAGAAAGATGTACTCTACCAAGTTGACGACGGCGGGACAGAGCGCCTGGTAGAACGAGAACGACGGCCAGATTCCAAGAGGACTCGAGTGTGGTACGGACCCATAGGTTCAGGAGAAAAGCTGATGAAGAATGCCCGGAAACGGAATGAGCTGAGAGATAAGTACAATATCATCGGCCTTGAGATGGAGGCGGCTGGGACTATGAACCGCATTCCCGTGGGCGTCATTCGAGGGGCCTGCGACTATGGAGACCAACATAAGAATAAGGAATGGCAGCCGTATGCTGCTGCAATGGCTGCCGCTTACGCCAAGGCCGTCTTAGCCGAGATTTCACCCAAGAGCGCCATACGAAGAGAAGGACTGACCATACAGAATAGTCAGTACGCATTACAATTGTTTCGCTTACACAAATGGTCTTGAGCTGACTTATTACCTCGGTGATGCCGTGGGAAATAGGCGTGGACGGCAGACCTAAGCGCAATCTCGACGAGCATCCTCTCTGTGTCACAGATGGTAGACCCAAGAGGCGCCTTTATGAAGATCATAACCGAGGTTTGCAAGCCTTCCCTCATGGAGTTCAAGCCGGTAAGGAGCATTAACTTATAGCTTCTGCGAGAATATACTGAAGCTAAATTTCTGTGAAGCACCAAGATCACTAGATGAAGAACAGAAACGAGCGCTGCTGGACTCGTTGCGATTTAACCAAATCGATGCTCGCCACGAGAACATCAAGAAAGCACATACCAAGACATGTACATGGCTGCTGGGAAAATCCGAGTATCTCGACTGGCTTGACCCCAGCAAGCTCGGCGTCCATCACGGTTTCTTGTGGATCAAAGGAAAGCCTGGGGCTGGGAAATCGACGATAATGAAGTTCGCTCTCAACAATGCCCGGACGAAGATGAAGCACAGGGTCATCATCGCTTTCTTTTTCAATGCGCGAGGAGACAACCTGGAGAAGTCTACAATCGGGATGTATCGATCACTGTTACTACAGCTTCTTGAACGACTTCCAGAACTTCAGGGTGTCTTCGATTCTCTTGGATTAGTAACAGGGAATAGTGGCCCCCGGCAGTGGAGCGTCGAGTCACTGAAAGTACTCTTTGAACAAGCTGTGCTGGGTCTTGGAAAGTCCTCACTAGTATGTTTCATTGATGCTTTAGATGAGTGCGACGAGCATCAGATCAGGGATATGATATCGTTTTTCGAACACGTGGGCGAACTGACTACTCCAGCTGGCATTGCATTCCAAGTCTGCTTTTCAAGCAGACACTACCCTCACATCACGATTTCGAAAGGACTCAACCTGGTTCTCGAAGGACAAGAGGGACATAGCCAGGATTTAGTCAGCTACCTAGACAGCGAGCTGAAGATTGGACATGGTAAGCTCGCCGAGCAGATCCGTGTCGATCTTAAAGAAAAGGCATCTGGGGTCTTTATGTGGATTGTCCTGGTGGTAGGGATTCTGCAACGGGAGTATGACCATGGCCGCAAGCATACGCTTCGACAAAAACTCCGAGATATCCCTGGGGACCTGCACGAGCTGTTCCGCGATATTTTGACACGCGATCACCACAACAGAGGTGAACTACTTCTGTGTATTCAGTGGGTGCTCTTCGCAAGGCAGCCGTTGAAGCCGGAGCAGTTGTACTTCGCCGTCCTCTCCGGCGTTGACCCTAAGGCTATATCCGATTGGAATCCCGACGAAATTGAAGAAGCCGATATCAAAAAATTTATCCTCAGTTCCTCCAAAGGGCTTGCCGAAGTCACCAGGTCTAAAAAATACCCGACGGTTCAATTCATCCACGAGTCAGTCAGGGACTTCCTTCTCAAAGAAAATGGACTCAAGGAAATTTGGTCTGACCTCGGAGGGAACTTCCAAGGAGAAAGCCACGAGCGACTAAAGCAGTGTTGTCTCGGCTACATGAGTATCGGTATCGCTGATCTGAATATTAGCGTCTCACTCCCGAAAGCATCATCCCAGCGAGCCGCAGAAGCCCGCCAATCGGCAGATACAGCGTTTCCGTTCTTAGAGTATGCTGTACGGAATGTCCTGTATCATGCAGACGCAGCAGGAGTGGGCGGCGTCAACCAGACGAGTTTTCTCCAGACCTTTCAGGTTGCTGACTGGATTAAGCACGACAATCTATTTGAAAGACATGAAGTGCGCCGACATACTCCTGAAGCAAGTCTCTTATATATATTAGCGGAGCATAACCTGGCGAGCCTCATTGGAAGCCACTCGAGCAACCTATCCTGCTTCCAAGTAGAAGGCGAGCGTTATGGCCCGCCAATTTTTGCCGCGCTAGCTACGGGCAGTCGCGAAGCGGTCTGGACACTTTTGAAAGCCCAGGCGGAAGCCGAGCCCGTAACGTCTCCACTTCACAGCCTGTGTGAACAATATTACCAGGACGGAAAGAAACAAGCTCATTTTGGACGCGACTTCAAGTTTTCACGACAACGAAGCCCCCTCTCATATCTAGCAGCGGGTGGCGACGAGATTATCCTTGCTTTTATCCTCGCTTCGGGCAAGTATAACGCCGATGTCGAGTCAAAGGACAAGGCAGGACGGACACCGCTATCATATGCCATCGAGAACGGGCACGAGGCCGTCGTGCGGCTGCTGCTCGACCGGGGCGCGCAGATCGAGGCAGCCGATAAAGACGGCCAGACACCGCTGTTATATACTATTAAGAAAGGGCACATGTCTGCATCTGAGGCCATCGTACAGCTACTGCTCGACCGGGGCGCGCAAATTGAGGTGGCCGACAAGGACGGCCGGACACCGCTGTCGTATGCCGCCGCGAACGGGCATGAGGCCGTCATGCGGCTGCTGCTCGACCGGGGCGTGCAAATTGAGGCAGCTGATAAGGATGGCCGGACGCTGCTATCGCATGCCGCTGCGAACAGGTTCGGGTCTGAGGCTATCGTGCGGCTGCTACTTGACCGGGGCGCGCAAATTGAGGCGGCTGATAGAAATGGCCGGACGCCGCTATTACATGCCACTGCAAACAGGTCCGGGTCTGCGGCCGTCGTGCGGCTATTACTCGACCGGGGCGCGCAGATCGAGGCGGCTGATAAGGACGGCCAGACACCGCTATTACATACTGTTAAGAACGGGTATGAGGCTGTCGTGCGGCTGCTGCTCGACCGAGGCGCACAGATCGAGGCGGCCGGCAAGGACGGCCGGACACCGCTGTCGTATGCCGCCGCGAACGGGCACGAGGCCGTCGTGCGGCTACTGCTCGACTGGGGCGCGCAAATTGAGGCGGCTGATAGAAATGGCCGGACGCCGCTATCGCATGCCGACCTCGGGTCCGGGGCTGTCACGCGGCTGCTGCTCGACCGGGGCGCGCAAATTGAGGCGGCTGACAAGGATGGCCGGACGCCGCTATTACATGCCACTGCAAACAGGTTCGGGTCTGAGGCCGTCGTGCGGCTATTACTCGACCGAGGCGCGCAGATCGAGGCAGCCGATAAAGACGGCCGGACACCACTATTATATACTGTTAAGAACGGGCACATGTCTGCATCTGAGGCCATCGTACAGCTACTGCTCGACCGGGGCGCGCAAATTGAGGCGGCCGACAAGGATGGCCAGACGCCGCTATCGCATGCCGCTGCGAACATGTTCGGGTCTGAGGCCATCGTGCGGCTGCTACTTGACCGGGGCGCACAGATCGAGGCGGCCGACAAGGACGGCCGGACGCCGTTGTCGCATGTTGCGACGAACGGGTACATGTCTGCATCTGAGGCCATCGTACAGCTACTGCTCGACCGGGGCGCGCAAATTGAGGCGGCTGATAAGGATGGCCGGACGCCGCTGTTGCATGCCGTCGAGACTGGGCATAGGCCCGCGTCTGTGGCCGTCGTGCGGCTGCTCAAATTGCATGGTGCTAAATCTTCATTGAAAACATCGCCTTGACCTCCACCCCACCCGCCACCTGCTCCTGCGGTCTGTTTACATACCTGTTATATTAGTAAAGAGAATCTGCTAGAAACTGCTTCCGCAATCTTATACATATAGCCAGGCGCGACGAGTGGTGTTTACTCTTATAGAAGTTTCTCGATAACGCAGTGACTTGTCCCAAGTATTTCCAGCTAACGTTCTGTAACAAGTATAAATGGATATCTTTTTGAAAGTGGTCTATTAAGACACCAGCCTCCTTCTGTGGGAGCGTCTTTATCTCCTTAAAATGCGAAGGACTAGTCTTAATAGGTTCTCAGTTTCCTAGTTGTCCCTTTGAAATTGAGATGTAAGTAAGGACGCATTTAACATATTTCAATATATTGAATGGATTAATAATTAACATTAGCTTAACGTCAATTATTATTGAATTTAAATTACATAAACATTAATCCATTTTGACCTGTTATTAATTGAATGTATGAATGTATATTTTTCATCTCAGGCAGGTCCCTTACTGAGCATGGATGTGCTGGGCTAGAGTCTAATATCCATATACTACTGTAAGTAACAGTTCTCCGTGAAGTGCAGGCAAACCTCTATCTAACATGGTATCCATATATAATACTAAGTAGCTTGCAATCTTTCTTCTTCTTGACATCTCACTACAGATGGCAGCAGACCAGAACAAGCCACGACGCGCTCCAGAAAGCGCTGGAAGCCACGCAACCCCTCGGCAGCGCCGCTATAGATGCTATCTGTGTCTGCCTCGCCTTCTATATTATACATGCCCTCCACGCATAAGCGGTACGCGTCGATAAGCAGTCCATAGACATCCTTCTCCGATTAGTTATAGAGCCAAGTGACATCATCAAAGGCGAGTGAAGGGGCAGGCGACACCTTGTTCTAACCCCTTTGGATGCGATAAATTTGGGGTTGTAGGCCCATCTGAAAATGATGTCGTGGCGTCGGCTTATCTGCCACAAATCTTCTTTCTTGTGGGCCTTCCAGTCTGCCTTTGGCAGTCCCTAGAGCAGTCCGGGGTCATGGAGCATTTTGCGCACCACTTGAGGTCGACCCCAGGCGGCGACTTTTTGCAGCTAGTGCATGTAGAGGCCATGGTGAGTCGTTCCGGCGATGATGATGGCAAAAGACTGATTGTGAGGACTGAATCAATCTGAAATTTGTGTTCAAGCTTTTGGCGCAACAAAGACTTGAGTGGGTGGATGAGGGGTAGGTACTCCGTATAAGGCGTGTAATCAATGAGCTTTTCAGTCGGTGAGAGCAAACAGCCACACGAACGGAACAAGCTTCAAGGGATTCCCCGCTGATCCGCCGGACCGACACCCACCACCATGCTCAAACTCGAATTCATGCCTAACGAGCTGTGCTCCTCATAGATTGAGAACTTTCAACATTACCTGCAACCTTTCGCTTTATCGGTGCAACGGGTCCATCTCTTGGTCTACCTATGGTTATGGACATGTTGACTTGCCTTTTCGTTGTACCTTAACCTTAATGCATTAATACACTGCAATTTCGCGAAGTAGTAGTTCGATAGGGGCCACCTAGGACAGTACAACAGGAAGAATCTATAGAGAGCTGGGTGGGTATATACACCACAGATTGTGAACTTGTGCTCAAGACTAGGAAGGCCTAGCCTACTTCCTAAGCGACAGATAAGGTTAACCTTAGAGCACTGACAGGCCCGTTGCGCCTTGCGTGCCGGATAGCTCTAACCTTCCTCTCATCTCGCGGCATGTCCAGCCGGACCGGTCTTGTTCTCCTTTCGACAGGGTTAACTTATCCACTACAGATATTTCGAAGCCTGCTGGGCCGTGGCCTGTACGTTGATCTTGATGCTGAGTGTTGAACCATAGCTCTAAGGGCTGTGTGTATCCTTGGACTGGGTCGACGCCTACTCTGCATTCTCCCATTGCACGCCGCTGTCCACTCTGGTACTTGAGAATCATGCCCCTGCATCTTGTCGTTCCAGGAATCTTAAAGATCTGGAGTGCAGATACCCCTTCAAGTCGGGCCGCGGATAGCTCAGGGCCTATCAAAGCTGGCGGGACGGCGGTGGAATCCAAGTTGGCTGTGCGTAGTTCATCATCCCCGGCTTGCGATATAGCGCCAAGAACGAGTAAAGGCCTCTATTCTGTTTTGTCATATATGAGCGTCGTTGGCTTCTTGATCAGCGCGTATTCCCGGTTGAGAACATTCTGTGCTCCGATCAAAACGTCTTCCTGATCCGCCAATCGGAGCTGTAACTGCTTAGCTAGCGAGTCCAAAGGGTCATGAAGGGCGGCTTACCAAGAACGCCTGGTCCCTACGAATCCCACGAGCTTGCCTAGGTTTCAGCGTGAAGCCAAATTCAAGAATCTCGCTGTCTATGGGGACATAAATCCAAGAAACACTCAGTTGTAGATGGGGCGTTAGGGTCAGAAAAGTGTTCTGCGCAGACGGACGACGGGCTGTGTGAACGTGAATGGCCTTCGTACTACCGAACAACATGAAAAAAGTGATGCCCGTACAGCCCCGTAGCTTCAACAGTCGCAGGCGACTGGGCTGATACTGAATAGGAACATTGAAAAGAGAGTGTTTAAGGAGAGGCGGAAACGGCGTATCCCAGGTGTAAAAGTCCGTTGCTCGGTTAGCAGGCAGCTGCAGGTGAGCCAAGCCTAGCTGGAGGCCATTAGAACGGGAGACATCGCTGATGTGGCGATGATGGGACTGACCTGGAAGTCGACGAGTACTCCGGCGAGAGCTTTGGCTGGCTCGACGACGAATGCCTTATCGTCGAAACCGGGACTGCTTCCGGATGGCCATATAGCCAATCTTTCAATTCGTTCGAGACCTCGTGAGTCAATTGTGAGGCGTATAACAGAGTCACCGGGCCCATCTTCTTCGATAAGCTCGCCTCTACGGGACCATGACCTAACACGAGCAATTGGCCGTGGCCCTGGCTCTGGACTCGGGCTGTTAAGCAACTCGCGCGCCATGTCCAAGACGGCGCTATACCTCCACAAGAGGCCTGATTTGCAAAACTCCCACATTTTGGAGCTAAGCTCGACTGGCAGCGTCTGTAACTGAGGCAATTCGTCCAAGATGGTGGACGGATACCTGTCGCTCCGGTATGGCACATGAGGCTCTAGCTCGAGGGGGTTCAAGCCAGGCCATGGACTCCTCCACGTCGCTGCAAGCCACAGCCGACGTAGCAAGTCCATTTTGTCGTTTTGTCGTTGAGTGTCTCTGGTATTGGCCTGAGAAAGGAACAGCCGTAGGCATGTGGTATGAATCGTGCTGCTTTCTGGAGACGACGGGCACCGTCTGCATACACTGGACCGACAAAATAGCCAGGGATACCCGACAGAACCGTTAGCAAAGACACAGGGAAACTCATACTCCCCAAACCCGGTGAATGGCGCTGACCAGCCTGCATTGTTCCCTGCGCACACAACTGCAGGGAAATTAGGGTCAGCTGTAGTCCCTCCTACTACTTGGGAAAGGGTTTTTCTGACATGCATAGAAGGTGTCGCCGTTATTAAACTCGAAGCCACATGCTCCGCAGCGAGAATGAATCCGTACGTGGTCAGAGCCGACTGGGTCCACGATAGGGACTGGAGGACGGGATCTAGGTAGGTGATTCGACAGGTCGTAACCTGAACTGCTGGTGCTATCGCCAGCCATTCCCGGCAGGCGGGGTTTGCAAGGTCGTCAACGTGATTAATCCCGAATACCAGGTTAACAATTCGTAAATGGAGCAAAAAGGTGGAGGGGTCGAAGCTGGTTCTTCTTTGCAACTGAGTGGACTTGACGTTCTTTGAGGTCTGTGGAAGGAGACCGGCAGTTGTCAGCATGGAATCGGAGTTTCTCCGCTGACACTTGGGCGCGGAGCAATCTCGAACCATGTCACTTGTGTCGGCGGCTTACGGCAGCCTACAGACTGTACAGGGGTCACTGTTGCAAAACCCCAAAGAGCACGTTCAAGCAAGCGAAGTGGGTCTGCACAAATATATTCACGCCCCACAACTTCAAGGAGCCTGGATTTTGTGCAGCGTAGACAACACAGGGCAAGTGCCTTCTTTGCCTTACTTCTCAGGACTGGAGGCGAGAATGATCCGGATGATTGGTGAGCAGTGAGGTCGTGTATACTATGTTTAATCACCTCAAACGTGTTCCAGACTGGTTAATGTATGTGATTGAGCTAAAATCACGGTCCCCGACTCGATTTGCATGTGGCTTCATGCACGCCGAATTTCTGGCAGACCCGTCTCGTGAGATAGCATCAATCTCGTCTAGAAAGATGATTGATGGTTTCTTGTCCCTGGTGACCTGGAATAGTTGTCGAATTAACCTACAAATAATATACGTTGAATCTATCCTATTTACTTATTCCTATACGTTATATATGCGGTATGAACGCTGCCCAGTCAACTACCTCATACGCCCCAACTCGTAAATGCCTTACACTCATAAACGCCTCCACCACCAGAAACACCCTCGCCGCGAGATACACCGCAAAGTGTCCCCAACCAAGTACTAGAATTATCCGCTTCGACGTGGAAGAGAGTGGCCCCTGCTCGTGCCCTTCGTTCGCAGCCATATGGAACGCGAATAAAAGAAAGTAAAGCACGCCAGCCACCGCGAGATCTATACAAGCAACCCGCCAAAACACCATCTCGATGTGCGTCGCAAAGTCCGAGTTCCACGCCACGCAGTGGACGCCGCCGTAGCCCGTACACAGGAAGAAAAAGACCACGACAATCCAGAAGATGTTGGCATCGCCAAACGAGTCAAGACCTTCCTTTTCGGGTACCGGAAGGTTACTCGGCTGGCCGTCAATGAAGTAGCATGCCGCGTCCGGGATACCCAGCTGGGACCTCTGAAGGACTTTGGCCGCCTGCTCCCAGCGACGGACTGTCTTCGGCGAGAGCTCAATGGCCAGGATGTCGAAGTATATATCAGGGCCAATGCCACAACTTAGATACTGTCCTGAGTAAATTGTGGTAACTCTTTTCTTCTCGTCCGGAAGAAGAATTTCGTAGCTAGGCGCTCCAAGACGCGGCAGGTGGCCGGGGTTGCTACCAATGATGACTGGTTTATCCGCTTCTCTAGGCGTCGCTGTTGGTTTGGGTCGAGTTCTATCCTTGATGATCTCCCCCGCTTCGAACTGACCCTCCGTTTCGGTGAACACTCCGGCCGGTATACTCTCTGCTTTCTTTGGCACAGTCTCTCGACGCTGTAGCACGGTCTTCTCTTTGGCTGTTTTCACTTCTCGCACTTCAGACAGGTAATTGTTAAGATATGCGCTCTCGCTAGTATCTTCAGGGCGAAGCGTGAGTCGCCGCAAGCCGAAGGCATCTTCCTTCATCTTGTTGGCGATCTCCTTGAGTCCAATGAGTCGAACCAGCCCGATAGATAGTCGCTTCCAAATAGACAAATAGCTTGAGTTGCGCTGGTTGCGTTTGTTGTGTGGACTGGGTATAGACGCCTTGCCTCCTAGCTTAGTACACCACATCAACATGAGCGCTATGCGATCGACAAACGCTTCATGGTTGACAATGGTTGGCTCGGAGATATTGAGAGGTTTTTTGAACCACAGGGCGTACATGGCTAGCGCAGTGACGACGTGGATAAGGGTATGGCCTTCAATGATAGTCACCGGCAGACCAGCAGCCAGTCTACTGCAGGTTTGGACAATCATCCAAGTAACTTGCAACATGACGATGATCTTTGCGAAAGCGTCAGATTTGCTCTTGTCCTTGATCGTCTCGTCAGAAATGTCAACGAAGTGGCCCTTGGAGGCAAGATAGAGGAGTCCCTCAGGCGTAATTGTAACTCGAGAATATTCGTCGTGCAGGTCACGACCGTCCAGTACCAGGCCGCCCATGACGACATAGTATCCGTATAGCAGACTGAAACGTCGGTACTTTTCTTCATGTTTCTGCAAGTACGGTCAGAGAAACGCAGGCCTTACCGTCGGCAGGCATACCTTGGTCTTGACTTCAACCCATGGCGACACATCTCCATAGTCCGCAAGCTTATCCCCTTGATACTTGCGCCCCTTGGCCGCGTCGTTGAGGTTGCTACACATGACGCTCGCCACATGCCATTGCACGTAAGCAGCGTACAGGACGAGCTCGGGGGCAAAGATGGCAACGAGGACCCATTTAAGCTTGCGCCAAAATAGCTCGAGTCCTGTCTCGCGTCGCTTTGGCACATTGAGGTGGATGGCCGTGTAGACACAGAGGGTCAGTGTGAAGAGGCAGCTATAAAGGAGTCGGAACGTGCCCCGAGTGCTAGGCTCTGGGACCCATGCCGGAGCGAACTTGACGTCGTTGTGGGCTCGAATGCTGAGGTGCGGTTCCGTCAATTGCCGGTAATCGTCTAACCGAGAAGAGGTTTCGAAGACGGGGAGAGCTCGCGATATATGGAGCTGAGCGACGAGAAAAACCAAAGCAGACATCATGACAGCCAGAGAGATCTGGACCTGACTGGGTGGTCCCAGATGAAGCTCCAAGATCCGAGTAGGGTTTACTCCGTACTCTCTTTCAATTATCGTCGATGGGGAAAGATGCGAAGAGGCTCAATTGAGGCCGACGCGCAGGGTGCATTTCTTGTCCTAAAACCCCAAGGGTCACATGGCAATGACGGCACAAGGCAGCCAGCCGCCTTTCAAAGGCGTTTTTCAACCCCCAAGCCTTGAGTCTGGAATCGAGGCTATGGATGCAACTTGCGACTTCTCACCTAGTGGGGGCGTTTTCTGTAGGCCTCAAACCAATGGGACGCTGGAGAGTTTGTGGGTGGCGCGCCCGGACGCGCAATTGTATTTGGGCGCCCGGGCGCCCATGTATTGGCCGCCGTCGCAAGCACCGTGACGACTTTATGGCTGCCCAGTAGTGAGATTATGCGTCACGTGTTGGGCATCAAAGCAAGCGATGAAGCCTGGGTTGTTTTTTTGTGGCGGTGGCACATTCGCTGTGCCTCGCTAGGCATGCAACGCACTGCCTCGTTGCAGGCGCCCAGCAAAGGCGTCTCGCCGAGCCAACCTTGCCACAGAATACAATTGCTACTAGGGGGGTCATTTAATTTTCGGATCGCACTTGGTGCCAAGCTTCAATTCGTTGTGGAGCCGTTTGTGTTTTAACGCCGAGTATCAGTTGGAAAGTCAGACGGCGAGGATGAGAGACTGTTTCCGGATCTTCTGGGAGGGAATGTAGTGTCTTGACCGCCGCGGCGATGATGAGGTTGACTACGAATCCAATCATGATTCTACAGGCGACCCTGGGGTAGGTGTCAGTTACTACGTCTTTGGAACACAATATGGAAAGCTTTTACCATAGCTGCTAAGCTAGAATAGTAGATCCTCTCTAATACCCTACAGCCTGAGTAGACTATTCTTATGCATGAGCTATGTGGATGAGACTACGTCCCGTCCTCGTAGCCCTGATCTCTGCACTGCCATATAAAGTCCCTAAGTTCCTCTATCTAGCACTATCTAATTCCCCACATCCAGCTCAGCAATTCTGACGCCTGGGCTATCCATCTCGCCCGGCGGCGAGTTTGCCGGGGACGATCTCAGGCCACGATTGTGGTCTGGGGACTGGCCATCCCATTCCCATCTCCTTGGGCTCATGCGCTGTCCACTTTCCGGCGACTGGGTATAGTGGCACGGACCGAACGACAGCGGCGTAGGCGGTGATTGGACGTGCGGTTTGGTCGGTGCGACAGACCGAGCGTTGGATTTCCTTTTGTGGTTTCTGAGGAGCAGCCACAGACAGACGAGGAGGGCTAGCAAAACGACGCCCCCCCCCCGACAGCAATGCCGATGATTGCGCTTTGGGAAAGACCAGGCTTGGCTGTTGTGGGGTCGTTGCGCCCGTCATTCGCCCTCGTGCGAGTCGGGAGGACGGCTTTCATGCCAAGCAGGATGCTAATATCATGGTCCGCGAATCCGGCGTCGGGTGTCGTCTTGGTGGCGCCTCCGTCTTCGGTTCCGCCGATGACGCGGGTCACAAACTGGGGGACCTTGTACCCGACGAGGGTGGGTATGTACTCTGCCCATACTTTCTTGAAGTTGCCCTTAATTTGGTTACCGAGATCGACGTTATGGACCCCCAAGACCGACTCGGAGTCGCATGTGTTGTCGCTGGGGAACGAGCCTCCAATAGTGAGCATTTGAGACACTTCGTTGACGATGTTACAGGATAGGCTGTGCGAAGGGTATTCGCCTGTCCCATTCCGGTCGACCGGGTAGATTTTGATCCATGTGAAAGAGGGAAGAGAGAGAACGTAGACATCGTCAAAGCCATATCCGCCAAAGCTTAGACCGGCGTTAAGATATCTATCTTGAGGTTAATATCTTCATGGAAAAGGCGAGAACAGGGCTAACAGAGGGATGCAAGGGGAATCATACATGTTGTAACTACTTCTATCCTTGGCCCACACAGCTCCAGCACAGAACCTTCTCCGGTACTCAGGAACGGTGCCAGTGGCCTCTCGGACGTGCTACTTATTTGATATCATATCGTAGAGGAATATTTGCTCCATCGGCTGCGGAATCATTGTCCCGTTGTGGTGAGGATCCTGGACGCCGCCAAAATAAACCAGCATACCGCCGTCGCTGGCAGGGATAAATGTCATGACACCCTCAGCTCGTCTGATATCGTCTGGTCCCGCGAGCTTGCTCCATGAATTGCCGTCCATCTCGTAGCGAATTAGATCCGATGTTGCACGGGGGCGGCCGCTCCAGTCCGAAACGGAGGCATTCGATAGATAGCCCCCATAGTAGTATCTATTCAGCTAATTAATGTTTAGTATGAATGCAATTAACAAAAGCTGGACGCTACCGTACCATTCTCCTCGCTCCATGACACTCATGGAGGCTCCATAACTGACACGCTGAATACCTGCGCGGGGAGGCCCAAAATCGTCCCATTGATCATACCAAATGTCATACGACATCAGGCTCAAAGTCGTCGGATCGTCGCTGTAGAATTCGCCCCCAAAAAGGAATAAGCGGTAGTTGACATCGTCTGCCCAGAGGGCTCCGCCGTGTACGGAAGGGATCGATGCGTTCTTGGTAAGATTGGTGTGCATTGGCGGCATGGTCCCAGGGGCAGTGTCGAGATCGTGCCATATAAGCCATGAATCTAGGGAACTGGTTTGGCGGATAAAAGTATATGTGAGAATGAGAGCGCAGCTTACTCGTATAGTTCCCGCCCATGGATTTCCAGTTGACAAGCCCTCCATCAATATACAACTTTGCGATCCACCACTGCTGTTTGGTGTCCAAATCTTCGACAAAAATCCTTGACAGGATCTCGTTGCTGGATCGAGGGATGGGCCAGAGTCGCCAAGACAGCTATCCGCGAGAGCCACGATCCGCCTATTAGGCTTATTTGTGTTATTGCTATAGCACAAAACTTCGCCGCATCCTCATGCCCAAGTTCGCTTCTCCACAACCCTCTTACTATAAATACTGCGCTAATCGAATAGCCACACTGCGCTACTATACTAATTAAGTTAAGGTTAAGGACGCTCATTTTACTTTAAAAATAAAAAAAAGCTTAGTTTAGTTCTTATCTATATTATAAAATATAAATATTATAAAATAGGATAGACCTGTCCTACTGTATAACCTGACTGTCATTATATGTCTGCTACGTTCTATAGAATACTGCTCTTATTTCTGCCTGTGTTGTGTCTATCTTAGAAGTAGCGCTTCGTTATCTATTCCATGACCACACTTACGAACGAGTCGTCGTCCCCTAGAGAGCTATGCACCCCACTGGCGGCGGTGACGATGGACGCATCCACTCAGTTTTATGACACCTTTGCCGGTCGATACAACTTTCTGGCCCCACATTCTCGACAGTGCCCTTCCCACTATAGGACCGGTCATCTACTTCTCGTTGACGTGGTGAAGCCAGATTCGTTCGATAGAGACGCATTGGCAGGTAAACATAGCTCAGCCTAGTGTCGAACGGGCCGTCAATTAAAGCCCAAGTCCACGAGGGGGCCTTGTACTTGAGTGGTCGAGAGGTTGGTGAGCCTTCTGCGTACCAGCAGAGCGCGGTTGGTAGCTGACAGCGCCATAGCCCAGCGAGGTAGTCATCGTCACTCCTGTCTGGTTCATTTGGATAAACATGGACCATCTTTCTCGAAATCAGATCACTGAGGCCCATGTGATGTCCAGCTTTTCGCTGTTCTGCGTCTGTCTTTTCGTGCCAACCGACCTTGTTTTATGATATACAAGTAATAATCTTATAGACAGATATCAATTCAGACTCTTTGCCGCTTGCTATGCGGCCCTTCCAGAGCTTCCTGCTCGAAAAAGCTCCCTCCTCGCCTTAGCGAAAACTCATCCCATTCTTCATCACACGCGGCTACCTCGCCCAGGAGCAACTTAGCATAAGCAGCCGCCGTAGCAGCCGCATACTATTGCCATAGTTTATTTTTATAAGAGTCCGCATAGTCGCAGATGCCCCGGATAACAAGACAAGGAAATATATTCATGACCCCAGCTGCCTCCATCTCGAAACACAGGATACCGTATTCCCGCGCCCATTGCTCTCGAACCTTTGCGTCTTTAAGCACCCGGTTGCCAGAGGCAATGAGGCCGTAATGGACTTCCGGATGGTTCGTCGGTCGGTAAAGTCTCCTCTGCATCTGGCTGTCTCTGTTGGCACACTCCCCGTGAGCCCGGCATGTAGAGCATGCCAGTTTAAAGAGATCGTTATGCTCCTGCCCAGGGTGTCTATACTGTGTCTTGAAGGAATCCGGCACCCGTGCTGCAATATTCTCAAGGTACGGCTGAAGTGCGTCAGAAGGGAGATCGGGATTTGATCTCAGAGAACTAATGGCGGTCATCAGATACCGCGGCGGAGGTTGAAGAGACCCGGTGCGTCCAAAGGTGCCACCCTCAATTTCCTTGCCTCGGTCGTATTGGATTACGCCAGGGAACCTAGTTATCAGAAGACTCACCACGACGTCTCCCAGTCGGATATCATTCTCTTCTGTAGGAGCACCGCCGCCTATGCCAACCAGGAGACAGAATCTGATGCCGGGGAAGCGTCTCTTCATGTTGGATGCAGAGTCAGCCGCCGCATTTGTCCCGTACTCACCTGATGGGAGACAAGCAGCGACGACCATGTGTCCGTTCATCGTCCCCAATGCGTAGTTGTTGCTGTCTCCTCGTAGGTTCTTGGGGGTAGTGTACTTACTGTCAAATAACGCCCATACCGCGAGAAGCTCTATAGGGAGAGCACAGAGAATGCCAACTGCGTAAGCATGCCACTGATATCATAGTCGATCTCTAGCTCCGTGACTGTGTGGGGGTCGGCATCCTCCTTGGCGGTGGCCTTCTGTCTCTTTCGAGGGTTCCGACAGGGCGAGCTCAGCGTCAAGCCCACTGGGACTCGGCCTTCGGGTGCTTGATTGAGTGCCTCTTCCAGTTCTTCCATCGTTGAATGTTTCGTGTGAATGTTGATGACGCAGCTGAGGTGCAGATGAACACCTAGAATAGAACGGCGTTGTAGGTACGAGGCTGGCACGCTAGACCTCATCAGGCATCGGCTCACCCTCTGAAAACCACCTCAGCTTGGTCGACTTGCCGTCGATATCCTCCAAGGCAATGTTGGGGTAGACTTCTCCAGCATCAGGGAAATCGTCGTTGCAAACCCTGTAGCGGAGGAGGTGCCTGGCTGGATCGCAGACGACCATTTCGTCATGGAATTGTTCCCTCAGGGACCGTTTTCGAAGTGTAGGGTGCGCGCACGGAATCCAGGCCGTAGCCCTGAAGGGAAGACGTGACGACGACAGGAAACCAGAAGGACTCAGCGCCGAAGGATGTGACGATGCCCCAAATTTGCCCAATGGGGGCATTGATGACCCGAGTCACGTCGGCGACAACTTGGGCCATGGTGGCGGTAGTTGACGTGGTTATTGTGCTACTACATGGATAGAGGCAGAACTGATATGGCGCTGGTAATGGGTCTTAATTGTGGCGTGCTTATTTAGGGAGGGGGTTGTTATTATTATTAATGTCGGCTTGTGGGGAAGGCTGATCTAGGCGGGATTAAAATGAGATATAAGTTAGTAGTAGTATGCTATAGTGGAATTATTGATATCTGCTAGTAGGATAAATCGGAATTTTCAATCGATTAGAATCACGAGGAATTAAAGTATCTGAAGGTCTGAATATAATAAATATCACGTTGCGGAGGCTCTATAGAGTAAGGCGGCTGCCCTGTCCGCTGTTCCGATTTATTATTCTCGGCCAGGTAGACAAATTGTGGAGAGGGAGCCCGGCTTACTTAACGTGGTTGAAAGTCTAGTCTGAAAATCTCGCGCGAGTCATGGCAGATTCCGCCAATTGATTACCAGCGCAGGTGTGAATAGGTAGACAAATTGCGGGTCCGGGCTACATCAAGAACTTGGTGTTTGATGAATACGGCAAAGCAACGGATGGCTTTGGGTGTGCATAATATCTGACTAAGCTATGGACTGCCATTTGATTACGTCGGTAAATCCGCGACATCACAGGGTCGAGCACACATAACGCACTCTCGGTCGGTCTAGAGCGGCTCCGTCTGGGCATGGAGATCCTTCTATGTTTAGCAATCAACGCCATGGCGACCTACTGCACGTCTGCTCAATTACGATGAGTGTCGTAGAAAGTCTGCGACTCGCTTATCAACCATATTTAACGTTAATTCAATTTGTAATGGCACATGGCGGTGCTGCGCCGTGGAAAGCTTCGATAGCGGAACCGACTCCATTATTGTTGACTTGGCGGTCACAACGCCCGAGGATTTCACGGCATTTTCTACGCAGAATTCCCAAGTTCTGGTGGAGGAACCTTTTCCTGAAAGCACTTACTTATATTTGCATTCCCTCTCATCTACGCAGACATTAAAGAAGGCCAGTACATTATCATAATTGATTGTCAATAAGACGCATTTCGCAGTAACATTTAACAAAATCCATTTGCCCACCCAAACTCTACTTTTCAAAACGAATCACAATGGTCCCAGCCACTTCAGACCACGAACTCATCCGCAACTGCATCGCACGTTACTGCATCGGCATCGATCTCAGAGACTGGGACATCTTCTCAAACGCCTTCCTGGACAACGCCAAGGCATACTTCCCCGAGCCCGTCGGTGCCATCGAAGGGATTACAGCACTCAAGGCCACAGTACAGGGCATGGTCGGGACTCTCAAAACACAACATGCTCTGAGCACGCAGCTCATCGAACTCACGGGCGAAAAAACAGCCGAAGTCACGACTTATTGCAGGGCCGACCTTTTCGGCGTGGGCAAGGACGAAGGTAAATGTGTATCTAATTGGGGCATGTATCAGGACAAGCTTGTCAAGGTCTTTTTTGACGGTCGGGAAGATTGGAAGATCACTGAGCGCAAGGTCATTTCTCAGGCGCCATTCAGTGGCGATTTGTCATTGATTTCGAAGTAGCCGGCTTGTTAGCAGATGTGTGACAGACAAGAATTGTAACAATTATTACCTTGTAATCCCGAAGGAACGGCCAAAGAGACCATCACTTCGTGTTGTTGTACACGGAGACTTGCAGCAAGCGTGGGAATAGTAGATTGTGATGGATTTCTACAGACTTTCAAGATAAAATAATAGACCCCCGAATCGAGGCGTCCACGGCAGCTTTCCGGATCCCTGGAACAGGACCAAGGCACGTGGCATTTTCCGCGAGTAGATGCACGAGCTTGTCAAGATCGACAGTGATTCGAGAGGCTTTTGCAATAACCTGGGCGGTCTGATGATTGAAGTCCGACTGCAGGACACCGGCCGTAGCGGTTGAATGGAGTTGGCTGTTGGCAGAACGCAGCCATCGTCTCGGCCGAGGAAGCCCGAAAACTGAATAGTCTGCCGGCTCATGGCCATGAAAATCAGCCGATAAAGATAGAGAAGGGCGTTGCTCCATGCTGTCTAGTTGTGACGGGGTATTGTCGTTAATAGCCCGAGCCATTTCCCCTCCTGCCACAGCCCCTGGCAGGGCGAGTATAGGTGTGCTCTGCTCGCCTTCTGGGATAAATGGTTGATACATAGTGTCGTCTGTAGATGTTGTGCCGTTCGAGACGATGTTGCGCAGATAGATTCCTCGCTCTTCCAGGTACTCCTCCACATCCACGGCCTCGAGCCATTCTCCTTGCAGGGGCGCAAAGTTTGTATCTAGTATTGTCCTTGTATTGCCTCTCACGATCTGCTGCACCAACGGAGCTGGAGCTCTTAACACGGCCTTAGTCCCACCTTCAATAACGCGGTACATGTGCGGTAGCCGGGGAGCGGAGTGTAGCGGATACTGGAAATCAGCCACGGAAGGATGAAATAGCGATAGACCTCGCAGAGAATTGACCATTAGGACGTCTACACCTAGCAACTGAAGAGGAAGAGCCAAGGCCGGGGATTGGCTCCCATACGCCGTGCTGTTAGATAAGATAGAAACCACACGCTTGAAGCAGGCTCGAATGACCCTTGCTGACACTGGAATCTGGCTGGAAGTGTTCGTCCGTAGAGATATGGTGGTAGCCCCGGAATCTACGGTGACTGACTGATGTGGAGCAAGTACTGCAGGTGATTGTTGACGAGAGCTGGGGCCCGAATCCTCCAGAGCATGCGGCAAGGGTAAGACCTTGTTCGTGCCAGATGCAATGGCAGCCATTTGTGTCACGGCATCGTTCAGATGAAAGAGAACATCCGGCGAGTTTTGAATCTGCGAGGTATCGAGAATACGCCGATGGAGTGTGGAAAAGGTTGCCAATGCGTTATCTAGAGCACTGCTAAGCTCTTCAGACCGGATCCTTTCGGATTCTTGTGCCTCTTGTTTCCGGGCACGGTACGACCTCTGTGCAAGACGCATCCGTAGCCTCTTCTTCTGGAGCGAGTGTGCCCTCATTAGCTTGGTTCAGGTGAAGCGAAGCAGGCGGGTCAGGTCTTTTTGTCACGCACACACTGACCTGCTGACTATTGACCACGTCATGTCCGTCTTGGATTGGAGGACGGCCACGACGAGCCGCTTGCGAGTCCTCCATTCCCGTCAACTGGATAGGAAGGATTGAGGTGTCGACGAGAAAGATGCGCTGAACCAGGTAGCGAATGGTCAAGACCAAGGGGCGGGGCGCTAATTAATCAGTGCGACAAATTGCGGAGACCCTAGTCTACCTTAGGTAATCAATCAGATGCATTAGGTCGGTCGAAAAAGAAAGGGCCAATTAGATGGGGTAAATGTCATGCCCCCCTAAGCGTCATGCCCCCGTATCAAAATGGTGTAGTACCCCTATCAATTCCCTAAGACAAATTGGGATATTACGAAGAAGACTTCCCCGCTGCTGAATGGTGGCTCCCGAGACCCCACCATGGTAGAGTAAGCAACAATATAGACAAATCGCCCCTCACTAAGGTTTTTTTTCATCCGCGTTTGCGTGATTAGTAACACACTTTAGCTTTCCAAACTCTATTTCTTTGTTGGGTTGCCCTATGAAGATCTCTGATTGGCCAGAATAAGCCCACAGTTGAGTGGAAGCTTCTTACCATTGCACAAGCCACAGAACTCAGGGGTACCTCAGAGGAAAAGACTGCCCTCTGCGAATTAGTGGTGTGGGATAACATCAAGCCACCGAATTGACACTTGGATTTGTCTGGCCCCAGCGGAGATATGCGTCTGAACGGCAACAGCGGGCTCGGGTCCTAAAGCCGAATGTCTATGGTATTGCTATAGAGTTGATCGTGACCGACAGACAGGACTAGGTATATAAACCATGTCTGCAGCGACTGGAAAACTCTTCCCTTAGCCAAATAGAGCAGAATACTAGACAACAACAACAACTACGAAAACAACTACAACAACACCAGCATCATTAACAACCATGAAGGAAGCATACATCAACAAAGACCTCAACGTCGAGATCCGCGACGTTGCCGTGCCTACAGCCGGGCCGGGCGAGCTGCTCATCCGAACAGTCGTGTCAGGCACAAACCCCAAGGACTGGAAAATGCCCAAACTAGTGGGTGGGGACCCAGCGAATCATGGTGACGATATCGCCGGCTACGTCGAGGCGGTCGGCGAAGGAGTCACGGGATTCCGTCCCGGTGACCGAGTTGCTGCCTTCCACCAGATGTTTACTCCCCACGGTAGCTACGCAGAGTACTCAGTGGCGGCCGCCAAGGCAGCATTCCATCTCCCCGATGCCACCTCCTTTGAAGGTATGAGTCTCTCCTTTTCATATATGATATATGCCTCCTTTCTAACAGGTAATCAGAGGGTGCCACGATCCCGCTTGCTGGCATGACCGCTGCTCTTGGCGTCTATCGGAGACTCCAGCTGCCTCTGCCTTGGCACCCGGTCACTGTCCCAACGCCCCTGGTGGTCAACGGAGCCGCAACAGCTGTGGGAGCCTTCGCTATCAAGTTTGCAACCCTGTCTAATATTCATCCCATCATCGCCATCGCAGGAAAGGGCATTCCATTTGTGCAGACCTTGCTTGACAAGAGCAAGGGCGACATCGTCATCGACTACCGCCAGGGAGCCGATCACGTCAATGAGCAACTTCGTAAGGCCGCCGAAGGGCATGCTATCTCTTATGCCTACGATACTGTATCTGACAAGGCAAGCCTGGAGACGCTTTTCAGAGTCGTTTCTCCAGAGAACGGAAAGATTATGAGTGTCGTTCCCAAAGAGGATGAGGTAACTGAGGGAATCACGGTGCTGGGATCTAATGCTGGCCTTATCCACGCGCCCACCAAAGAGGGAACCAAGGTTGGGGATGCAGAATTCGGTGCCACACTTTACAATCTGATTAGTCTTGGCCTGGCCGGCGGCTGGTTTTCGGGGCATCCTTACGAGGTTGCTAAGGGAGGACTGGCTGGGCTCGAGGGTGCTTTGAAGGATCTCGAGGCGGGAAGGGCGTCTGCAAAGAAGTATGTCCTGCGCCTGGCGGAGACACCTGGGGTATCTAAGAAGTAGCAATGTTTACTGGCTGCGGTATAGACAACCTGTTATCTAGTTCTCTTGCAATAGGCTGCCTCTATTTAGCTCTATTACACATGTGCGGTAAGCTGGTTTATGCGCGTGATCTATATCTTTAGATAATTCTAGATAGGAATGGGGCTCGCGATTACAATAGCTACGGAACGGCCCTCTCGCAGCGGATGAAAACTCGATGCATATTGATAAGATTAGAAGACGATCGAAAGAGGTCCAGGTTAATATCGAACAGCACATGCAGCCCAGAACCAGGCAGGGGAGATGGTAGGTGGCATCAAATTATCAACCCCAAGAATGCCAACTCCAAGGCTGAGAGAGATCAATGTCCTGTGGCAAACCGTTCAGGCGCAGTAGTGGATCCGGAATCCTTCTTAAGGTGTGCAGGCGCGGCAGTGACGCCGCTGTGTTAGCAGGTCCTCGTAAGAGGCCTCTGGTGCGGTCTACAGCGAGCAGTCAGACAGCGGCTCGGGCAGGCGGGGGGATGCTGCCACATCCTCCGCGTGGCCGGAACAAGGCGAACTAAAGAAAGCAATGGACAAAGGGAAAAGAGCACGATATTGCTGTGCGAAGGGAAGTTTCGCCTAGCTACGAGGGCATATCCTTTCGAAGAAGGCAGTTGCCTTGGCCATTTCGACGAACCTGTCGAAATCTCTACCCATTGCACGGTTGATTGCCGCGGTGGGTGAGGGTACGAGCCTCATCCGACGGCGCGGCAGGATCTTCCTGCAGTAGAAGAGATGGTCTGGTGTTTTCCTGCGTCCGTAGGAGCACGTCAATCGCTCGTCGGTGTGGTTGAGTCGCTCGTGGTAATCGGCGAAGTCGCCGTGGTGTGATATTGCCGGCAGCGGGTGGTGGAGGAAGGGTCGGAACAGCTTGAGTTCAGGCGGGCAAGTCGTCGTTGCCTTTTGGTGCAGTGGCTGCTCGGGAGCAGACGATTCCAACCAGGCGTTAAAAGCGTCTTTAGACCGCTGCCGAGCGACCCTACACAGATATGCCAGTGTCGGGAGTGCGTCTGTCGGTTGAGGTTGAGAGCATCCTGTCTTCGCCAAGGTGTCTGCTTGTTTGTTTCCTAGAATCCCAGTATGGCCGGGTATCCAGCGAACCTCTGTGGCTGCGTGTGTGGCAGCGAGTGCTTGGAATTCAAGAAAGACTTCCTGTGACAAGTTGGAGGGCACGCCCGGCAGGGATGTTGCGGCTGCGATGTTGTCCAGGCATACCACAATGCCTTTTGTGGATGCCTGAGAGAGGTTGAGGGCGGCGCGGAAGCCTTCGAGAGCTCCCTGGGCTTCAGCGTCAAAGACTTCGGCCGGGCCGAGCCGACCAAGGCTGATGAGAATGGGATGTTCACTGTGGTGAACCGTAAAGCCATAGCCGGCGGATCCTTTTGCCGACAGGGAGCCATCTGAATAAACAATCAGGGAGTCTGGAGACTCTGACTGCAGCCAACGCCGGAAATCCGATGCGGATGTTTCTTTCGAGGCTGTCCGTAGAGGCGCTGCCTGTGAGTTGTACAGTCTGGGAGCAGCTGATTGGCTCGCCGTAGTCGAGTTGGAAAACACATCGACAGCAGCTGGTATTTGAGCTTAATCGATTTGGTGACAGGTCGAATGGGTGGCTCTGTGTCGGAAGCGGACGAACGGCGGACAAATGGTAAATTATTTGTCTTCCTTACTTCAAGCAACTGAGTATTAAGCGCACCATCTGGTGTTATCTGCCACCCCAGCTCGGTGATGGAAAGGAAACCCCCGGCCCAAATTGGGAGGGAGATGACCTTAGCCAGTTCGGGGGGTTTTTTTTTCCGCCGGGCCAAGCCGTCCCTTTGAGCCTTTTCAGCTTCTAATTACATTCGATGGGTGCTTGATAATCGCCGTGAACTTTAAAATTTAAAGCACACCTGGTGGATATTGTCATGCTAACCAGCGTCTCAGATTGCGGTCGATTTGCATTGAAGGTTTCCGTTATTGATTGCCGAGTCTCAGTCTCATTTCTTAGCCAACACCCCCTGACTAAGGTAGACTACCAGGTCTCTGAAACTCCGCGCTACATATCGAGGATGAATATAGTTTCCCTAGTTTTATTGGTGTGACCACGTCGTACTTAAGACGCAAATCTCCCATACTTCTTCTCGGATTCACTCATCACCATTTCACTCCACGCCGGCTTCTTTACCTCACCTTATCCATCACCACAGTCTCTCATCATGTCTCGTGCCCTCCTCATCACCGGCGCGACCGGCAGACAAGGCGGAGCTGTCATCAACGCTCTCGTCGCAAAGCAGCCCTCAGACTTTCTTCTCCTCGCCGTCACCCGCAATGCGCAATCCGCTAGCGCAAAATATCTCGCCGCTAAGTCGCCCAACATCAAGCTGGTCGAGGGTGATCTCGAATCAATCCCCTCTCTCTTTCAATCTGCAAAGAAGGTCGCCGGAACTGTGCCACTCTGGGGCGTTTACTCTATCCAAACATCCGGCGGCAAAGCTGCCGTATTGGAGGGCGAGGTAAGGCAAGGAAAGGGCCTGATTGACGAGTCAATCAAGGCAGGCGTCCAACACTTTGTCTACAGCAGTGTTGATCGCGGCGGTGAGGAGAGATCTTGGGACCCCTGTACCACACTTCGAAACCAAGCACCGGGTCGAACACCACCTTCGCGACTCGACTTCCAATGGCAAAAGCACCATGGGCTGGACTATTCTGCGACCCACAACTTTCATGGATAATCTAGGACCGAGTTCTGCAATAAAAGTCTTTCTGACACTCCTTCGCGACACAATGAAGGACAAGCCGGCGCAATGGATCGCAACCGAGGACATCGGCTACTTTGCATCCGAGGCTTTCTTTGACCCAACGACTTGGAACAAAAAGGCCATTGGATTAGCTGGCGATGAATTGACCTTTTTGCAACTCAGCCAGTCTTTTGAGACGGCCACGGGAAGTCCGGCGCCGACAACTTTTGGTTTACTTGGAAAGGCGCTGAAGCATGGCGTCCCTGAGATGGGAGTCATGGTAAGCTGGTGGTACGATGACGGATACGGCGCCAATGTGGCAGAGATTCGGAGGATTCATCCCAACGCGACGACTATGGAGGCGTATTTGAAGAAGAGCGCCTATGTGAGCCAGACGAAATAGTCCAAGCGCTAGGGCATTCACGCGATAGACTCGGGTACTTTATAGGATGCTTGCAGCAAGTTAAGGAAGATCGTGGCGTAATACAATAATACAATTTCCATTCTCACTCTTCAGAAGGCAAACTCTCTCCTTGTGGAGTATTTCCTAGGCTCACAGCGAATTGCGGGATTGTATCATAAACACCTACTACAGGACAAGATGGCATTGAGGGCTTGACATTGGCACAAATCACTTCCTGATATTGAGTAACACTTACCAAGCCTTGACAGTTCGGCAAAAACCTACGGGTTTGGCGCAAATGCTTGGAGACTGGCGGATCACCACATTTCGCTGAGCAAGCTCAACAACCTACCTGACCCATTCCCATCTCGTTCTGGTAACGATGAAGTGACAGTGTTCAAAAGACTCAGAGGGAACTCTAGCACGTTCAAATCCATTTCCACTTCTAGCTCGTGCTTCACTCGGTCTAATGATCCATGGACCCAAAGCTCTTGCTAATGGGACAACGTCCTTATCCTGGCTCGTGCCGTACAGGACCAAATACCTAGCTATTACCAAGTTCCGTCTGGTTGGACGACTTCGGTGTTTGGCCAAATTTCTCACGTGGCGGCTCGTTTTCGGCGTATCATTTGAGTACCAATGAGCGGCTTTAGGCGTAAACCCGTCAAATCTGCCGGCTTCCTGGCGTCTAACAAGCTTCGTAGATAGTTGCGGATGACGCTTGATGAACCTGGAGGTCCAGTTTTTACCCAAACCGCTTGTTATCTCCCTGTTGACGGAAGAGGGCTTCGACGCAGCTTCGAAGTTGGCTATGCGTGAGAGCGTAGCCCAGGGCCTCCTGCCGTAGAAGTCACGGCGATCTGTGAATATAGTATGCTCTAGTTGAATTGTTGATGTCTGCTAGCAGGATGAATTGGAATTTTCAATCAATTAGAATCACGGGGAATCAAGGTATCCGAAGGCCCGAACATGACAAATGACACGTTGCGGAGGCTCCATAAAGCAAGGCGGCTACTCTGTCTGCTGTTCCGATTTGCTGTTCTCGCCCGAGTAGACAAATTTTGGATAGGCAGCCCGGCTTACTTAATGTGGCTGAACGTCTAGGTAGACAAATTGCGGGTCCGGGCTACATCAAGAACTCGGTGTTTGATGAATACGGCAAAGCAACGGATAGCTTTGGGCGTGGGCAATCTCTGACTAAGCCATGGCCAACTTTGAGCTAGGTTGCCAGCTGAATAAATCATTCGTACTGCCACCCTGACTAGGTCCATGGGTAGAGTTGTTTATATCTCGCCCTGTGTGGGAGCAAGCAGCCTTCCTCCATCAGGAGATGAGTATAGAGAAAGTTTTTTTTTAGTAGTTAGATCAGCTAGTAATATTAGCCCTATTATAGTTTAGTTTAAAGCTCTCTCGATGCATAAATTAATGGTGTAATAATGTATTGTACGATTCCAAGGGTGAAATTAAATGCCTCGGCCCTCTTCAAGAGCTCAATTCAATCATAACTTAGGCCCTCCTCACCCCCAGTTACACACCTCGTCTTTCAGGACAACTTCCCAAACACGGCACTATATCCGAAATCCAAGATAGAGAACAGGTAATTATGACCAGGGTCGGGAAACCCCACGCTCAATGCCGAGTTCCATAAGCAACTAGGGCCTTCCGGCTCAACTCATAGAGTTTGTACAGCCTGTTTCATCTCCACGAAGTCCGGCTACTTACTACGTAGTTTTGCGGACTTGCGGACAAATAATTTGTCAGCGTTCAATACAAAAACCTAGAGAGTTCTGGAAGTATAAAATAAGTCGCCGTGCGCCCGCCAATTATCACTGTTCGTTTCGTCAAGTTATGATCTTATATCGCTCCTACTCGACTGACCACTCTCTACTCTACTGAACAATGCGATCCCTCCCTCAGCTTGCTGTGCCTAAGGGCTCCACTGTCCTTGTGACTGGAGCAAACGGTCTCCTGGGCTCCCATATTGCTGATCAGTTCCTCACTTACGGATACAAGGTCCGTGGAACTGTTCGAGATCCAGAGAAGAGTTCATGGCTCGCCGATGTCTTTGAGAAGAACTATGGAAAGGGAAGCTTTGAACTGTTCAAGGTTCCAGACATGGCTGCTAAATCCGCTTTCGACGAGGCTGTGAAAGGTAGGCGACCTTATGTGTGGTACGACTTGATCTCTTTGCTAATATGACAATCTAGGCGTCTCTATCGTCGCTCACTCAGCGTCTGTCCTGTCCTTCGACTTCAACCCCCACAATGTTATTCCTGACGTCATCGCCGGGGCTATCAACGCCCTGAAAGCAGCTCACGCCGAGTCCAGTGTGAAGCGTTTCGTATTCACTTCGTCATCAGCCGCTGCTGTCAGCTCTACTGTCGGCGCGCCTGGCATCAAGGTAACAGAGGAGACCTGGAACGAAGATGCCGTCAAGGAAGCATGGGCAGATCCCCCGTATACTCCTGAGCGCGCCGCTCCTGTTTATTCTGCCAGCAAGACCCAGGCTGAGCAAGAAGTTTGGAAATATCACAAGGAGCATCAGAACGAGCGCCCTGACCTTGTGGTCAACACTGGTACGTCATGTCGACGAGACTGACTTCTTCTCACCAGCTAACGCTCTCTAAGTGCTCCCTAACGTGAACTTTGGAAAGTCCGTCGATCCCGTTCACCAAGGCTTCCCCAGCAGCGCTGGAATGCCAGCCTTCTTGTTCAATGGACAGGTTGTTGACTTCCACCACATGGTTCCTCGACGTATGTTCCGTTGCTTCTGCTGGACCGAGCCCAAACTGATGTCTATTTGTAGAATACTTCATCGATACGCAAGATACTGGCAGACTGCATGTTGCCGCCGGTATCTTTGAACATGTACAAGGCCAACGAATTTTTGGCTTGGCTTATCCTTTCAGCTGGGACTCGATCCTCGGAATCCTACGAAAGATTGAGCCGGAGAAGACATTCCCCGAGAATTTCTCGGGTGGAGAAGATCCGAACGAAATCGAGCCCCGTGATAAGGCGGAGCAGCTCCTCCGTGAGCTTGGCCGTCCCGGCTGGACGACTTTGGAGGAGTCGATCCGGGGTACCCTCGAAGGCTTGCAGCTGGCCGAGAAAGCTGCCTCCGCCTGAGGGAACTAAATGGTTAATGGATGATGGAGAAATCGAAGTGGTAGAGAAAGATGTCGAGATATTAGAAATATGCTGGGTGCTGGCCGGTTCTCTGGTTATAGACAGGAGGGCTAACAAATAATGAATGAAATTTATTCCGCCCGGGAGGACTAACCTCATAGGGCCAAGTGCGCTAGGCTATTCACAATTCTAAGTTTATCATTCGCATCTCCCAGAAGCCCCACATTCTTTCTCGTCCGCTGATCGGTCTTGCCTCGCTTAACTCTGCGTGACAGGCCTGCTTGAAGGCCAATTTCTCTAAGTGTTCAGTATCCTATTCTCAGCAGCTGAAGCATGGTCTGCCAGCTTGAGGCTGTTTGGTGTTAGTATCGCCAGGTTTGGCCGCTAATCTGGTTGGTTAAGTAGTATGTTTTTATTCTGGTTTGCATCAAGTCTCCTCGTATCGCCGCCTCGTTACATGGGCACCCGGGTGCCCAAATTATGTCAGCAGTCATCCTACGCTAGCCCCGCAGTGGCCACTCCTATCGAACGCTTCTGCACCACTATGCCTTGAGGAATAAAACAGTCGCCGCGCCACAGTTTTTTGAGCCACACTTAGGAGCACCACGGTTATGCCATTCTCAGCCCTATTCCTACTCCAGTTCGCCGTTTCCTTAATAAATTGTGTCTTTCACAAGGCTGCCCCCAAAGCCAGCGAAAGAGTGGCTTAACGAATAACATTGGCCGTCCCGAACGACGGAATGTTCGAGAAACGAGTGTTCCAATCTTGCGAGCCAGTGCATCATATCGATAGCTTATCGATATGATAGTCACGTGGCCTCGACATTCCATCACTTGTGGAAATCGCCCAAGCAAGTTGTTTTCAGCTTCAATTCTCAACATACCTATTTCACGGGCGGGTTTTTTTTGGCTTGATTCAGCTGACTTTAAAATATATTATAAGTAGATCGATATTATACTTTATATACTGCTTTATTTATTTTCTAGATTTGTTCCCTCGAGCAGAATCAAAGGTCATTCGAGCGGGCGCAAAAACAATTTCATCAGGATTCGTACTGTTCTTGGGAGCATCCTTGTCTTTGGCGTCTGGGTTGGCCTTGCCGGTGTCGAGTAGCAGCTTGGAGATGGCCTTATAGCCTCTCTCTGCCGCCCACCGCAGCTTTTCTGCCTCTTCTAATTCATCCGGAAATTCCATATCTTCATCGAATGCTTCGTCCCTGGAGCCATCAAGAGCAACATTAGCTTTATTTGAGTCGGCTTCATTTGCATCATTGTCATCTTCACCAACAGATCTCGGTAATGAAAACAAAGAAAATCGCTCCAGATGCAGTGCGATATGGCTTTCTAGTGCCCTAGCAGTAGATAGAGATAATGGGCATATTGGGCTGCATCTGCCCGGAGAGGTTAAGGTCGATACGCTAGCATGGCTGATGAAGATCGCAGATATTTCATTACCATAGTTGGCGTGTCCATTGCGTAAGTGCTCTTGATATCCCTCGAGTTTAGGAAAGGTTTGATCTGGGTGCTCTGGGCAACGCAATACCCTTCGATGCGAAGCATTCTCGTGTTGGATCCAGCCTTGGCGGGTGTCGTACAGCTGATCCGGATTTTTGCAGCGTTCGTATGTACATATGTAGGGCCGTAGGTCGTGTATGAGGTGGGCTCTGTAATTGCCATTAGTGTTGTCTGCTTCATAGCCATACCAGTATCTGGGGGCCTTCACTTCCATGCTTTTTCGGTCAGGAGTGCCGTCGAGCACAATGTGAAGCAATAAGGACACTCGAAAAACTTTTCGCTTGGTGGCCGTTTCGGCGCGTGAGAAAAGTCTACAATCTCCTTGCCGGGCTGCTAGATTGAAGGAGCATACTCGGAAACCGATGCATTAGATTGGTCATCCCTGATGGACAGCTGAGGAATGTTCAGACTGCTAGCGGCCGTGACAGATTGGACAGGATCCATTAAGGGCTTTGGAACCCCGTTGGCTTGTATCTCCACGTTGGGTTGAATTGGTGCCATCCCATTGTGAACCTCGATGTGTTGTGTAACTGTCTTTGTGCGTTGACTGAGATTTTCTCGATGTTTCTTCCAATATGCAAATTGCTGTCTTCGGCGAACGTTTGCGCGGGCTATGCGACGAAAAAGAAATGACTCTGTGCCTTCCAAGAAGTAGACTTATGTTGCGAGAGCATGGTCCGGATTGGCTCCCACACATTGTCCGCATCATCATCTCTATCCTTGTACTCTAGTGGATTATCCGTCGATACTGCAAAAAGAGCGAACTGACATAATCGTAGTCAAATTCATCGACAACTTGCAGGAGGTCAGCGCTGGGCTCTGGATCAATTTGTTGATAGCGCAGGGCCTTTGACGACGCGAATCTAGATGATGGATTGCGGATCCATATCGAGAGCTTGTAAAGTCGGTCAATCGGGTCTTTTACGCCGTCCAGAAGCAGGTCTATATCTGAGTCTTCATCTTCGTCCAAGGACTCTATGTCCAGAGGGTTGTCTGCTGGATCTTCTCGCACCTCTGTCGTCGATGGGTCGCTATTGGCTGCGGAGTACTCGAGCACTAATCAGATTAACATTAGCGAGGTATGAACAGTGCAGCCTGGATGGGGATTGACCTTCTACCAACGACTTGTTAAGACCGGTCATGAATCTCTGTAATGTGTGCTGTATGTTCTCCGCCGGCCTGACACGATAATCCAGTGAACCATGGCCCGATACGAAGAGACCCAGATTCGCAGCCCAAAGCTCAAAACGGTCGGCTTCAGCAGAAAATCAAGCCTTGGGTCATTCTTCATGTCTTGGATTCCCAACGAGGTTGTCAATAGCCTTGACCCGCGTGAAAAGCTTCACGGTCTCAAGACCCGTGTTGGCGATGGTCTCCCTTTTTGTTGCCTCCGCCATATTCGAGTCATCCAGGACACCTAGGATTTTTGAGACTATTTGATATCCGAGGTTCGAGAACAGACCTTTGCTCATGAGCCCAACGACCCCATTAATTATCTAATAATCAACCAACAGCGAGCTCCAATCCCCCGCACCCAGCCACCCAGGGATTGCTACTCATCCGCGATATCATCTCAAACCTGCTTTGATTGAGACCAACCTCGCGTACAGGATTTACGTTTACCCACAACTTCTCCGACTATTTTAGTAGATGCGCTCTCATGTCAGGAATCGAGGTTGCAGGTCTTTTGCTTGGGGCTCTCCCGATCCTTTTCGCAGCCGTTGACTTGTCTAAGGATGGAATTCAAAGAGGCATAATTTCCTTTCGGAAGCGGCATTTCGTCGAGAAGCTGGCTCTTGCACTCCTCCTGCAACAGCGAACACTTGCAGAGACAGTCAGGTCACTCCTTATCGGAAGCGGATATGAGGACGTTTCGGGCCTACATGATGACCCAGTTGGATATTTGAGCGATAAAAGCGTTAAAAATCAACTTCTAGACTACTTGGGACCGGAAAATACTGCCGCATTTACCGGGGCGCTCAGGCAAAGCGATGATATTGTCAAGAGCAAAGCTAGGAATATCACAGGTCTCGTGCCTGCCTTTAGGGTCTGTTTGCGAATAGTGATTTGCAACAGCGTTTGAGCTTACGGAGGCTTATATCTGGCAACAGGATCCCACGGACAACTTGCTTGCAATTGTAAAGTCGAATCAAGAAGTGAATGGCGGGTGGCTGGACCTGATTCCAAGAGTCAAGCTTGTGTTCCGAGCAACTGAACTCAAGACTGCCATTCGGGACCTTGATGATACCACTACCACACTTGATCGCTTCGCAAGAATCATCTTGTCAAACCGCCAGCCGATCGGGGACTCATCGTCCTGAAGGGCTGCCAAGCTTGCAAAAGCCCTTCGCCAGGTTCGGGGGTTTGCCAACGATCTATATCTGGCCATCTTTCAGGGCTGGAGAGCCGGATGTCAAGACAACCACGAGGCGAGGCTATTTCTCGAAGACCGAGTCGACGACGCTACAGATATTTTGAAACATGTTAGGAGAGATAACTCTACGCCTGTTTTCTTTTTCCAGCTCATCTTCGCGGCAAGCATCTACCAAGGGCAGGCATTGTGACATGAAGCGGCGGTGCAGGTGTGAAGGATGACACCGATGATAATTCAACCCTATCGCTTGTCAGTCGGCCCTCTGAATCGCCTCATATAACGCTTGTTGTCCCTGGAAGTACGTCAGTGAGGTCTGAGGTGACCTTCGTCGATGACATCTGTGCTGCTATTGAGGCAGCCAGCTGCAGGAAGAGACAATTTGCATTTGTCCTCACTGGAAACCAGCAACTGGGATCGATACCTAGGGATGAGAGGACAGTGATTCCATACCACAGAGCCGACAGGATAGCACTGAAATCCCTTCTCTGTGATGATAAGTCACGTCACCATAGTACTCTCCTTCCCTTGAGACTTCGGATGCTACTTGCGCTCAGACTCGCCTCGAATCTCCTCCAGCTCTTACAAACACAGTGGCTGCAAAGCACGTGGTCAAAAGATATGATATTTTTTCTGCTTCGGCTGACAGGCGATGTCAATAATACCTCTCGAGACCACCTTCACATCGACTTTGGCCGGCCGTTTGTATCTCTTACATTCGACGATAGTAACGCGAGTGCACTACCTCAACCGAATGTAGACCCGAAGGTAGCCCTTCTCGAGCTTGGAATCTTACTTCTAGAAATCTGGCACACGTGGACTTTGGAGACTCAATTCTCGTTGAAAGAAGCCCTCGTTGAATATTACGAGCGCCTGCCGCTGGCGTCGAAGTGACTCGATGACATGAACGATCCATTACCGGAGCTGTACGATAAGGCTGTCTCACATTGCGTCCGGGGAATTATTGGTGGCGAAACCCGCATTCACGATTGGGATGGCTGGGGTGGTGGCATCTCGACCTTCCTTCCCTTCAACCTCGCCACCACATCATGCATGACACCGTTGCTGATTTTGACGGATGTGTGAACGAATACAAACTTCCCAGTCCGCCTCGACCTCCTGTCGCTCCAGCAAGAGCTTCACAACCGCCTCGACACATTTGCTGTCCGCTCAAGTGCAACAATAGATATACTGACTCAAACAAGCTGCCCTGTGGTGTCCAACGCATCGCCCAACTCAAGATCGGAATCAGTATCAGGTTCCGGGTCCAGCTCACTCTCACTGCTAGACATATAATCAGAGTCAAAATCGTCATCGCCCACATCCTCCATGTCTTCATCCTCTTCAAACCTCCTCCTCCACTCTGCGCAACGAACCATAATCCTCCGTCCAGTGTCCTGCTTCCATTCCACCCTCAACCCAGCCCGCCGCAACGACCTGGCAATGATATCCCCGACATCCCGGGTCTTCTTCTCCGACTTGGTGAACGACCCAAAAGCCAGGGCAAGATCTCCACCAGCGATAACACCCTCCGTATCCTGCTCATGAAAGAAGACATACCCGCGCGAATCGTCATCACGATCCCCGGATATCTCCTCCACCCCACAGGTTTGACAGCAGGTGAGGTTCATCCGCGCCAGGATCTTACGATTGCGCTCTAGGGAACTGAATGCCTTGGCAAGCTTATCGGAGATAGTAGGTTCAGGTGGCCATGCTTGTTGTCTTTCCAGCTGGGCAACCCATTCTGCTGCAACGACGAGGCGGACCGCTCTTTTTGCTCGTCGCAACGTTATACCCAACGTTTCGTCTGTAATTAACTCGGCAATGGTTGTAACTATTTCATCGCTAGTGTAGAAGCCCGATCGGACGCGCCAAATGAGAGAGTCCTTAGTTTTCACATCCAGTGGTAGGCCCTCTTGCTCGTGGGATGGCTCCATTTAAAGTCGTGCAATGTGATGGTGCAGTGCGTGGAGTTGTGGCAAGTTGTGGTGGCGAGGTTGGAGGAAGGAAGGTCGACGAGAGTCAACCAGCCCGTGGTGATGGAGAAGGAAGGCAGGAGGGGACTGCTAGGCTCCAGCCGCCTAGTCCCAAAAGGGCACGGGGTGGCTGAGGGTGGGTTATAAGGCGGGGAACCCCAGCCCAGGCCGGCTGCCTGCCAGATCAACGACACCATGAAGACCGCCGGCCTCGTGATTGGGGTCGCTGGGCTCGCTGAGCTCTTCAACTCCTGCCTGGAAGCCGTTGTCAAGGTGCAATCCTACCAGATATCCGGAACTGACTCGCACGTTCTAGAGCGAATGTCTCACTAAGTCGTTCTGCTGCGTCAAAAGATGAGAAATTAAGTACTTCGCGGGGTATGATGTCAGTCCGGCCCGGAATGCGGCGGACCAGACAGAGATTGAAGCCGTCGTCGCCGTTCATCATGAGTCTCTAAGCCGCAGACAATGTCGTCCAGTAATAGAATATCGTGGAATATGATCATGAGATGCAGTGACTTGCAGGAAATATGTCGCATTTGCCCAATGTTAAAAGAGTTTCCGCACGAACCACCATTTGTGACGCACTGTGGGGAGACCGTGCGTGGTGACAAACAGTACGTACCTGTGAAGGAGGGGCATAACAGGACGGACCGATCCGGCAAGCGGCCCGCCAAAGGAAGCCTGGAGGAACGGTTCCAGCGTAATTAAGCTGGTGAAGAAGTGCTGCTTTTAGGTATTATCAGCAAGATGTCGGATTTAAAGGTTGTATCAGTAATGTCGATATATATGAGTAAGCCTCGAAGAATAAAAAGTAAAAAGAAAAGTAAATAAAAAAAAGGAAGCGATATTAACCCTAACCTCTCTCTCGTTAGTTGGGACTGGGGTCTAAAACGTCTATCTTACGCAGTGGCGTATGGAGAGGCGCATCAGACAGATGACTGGGCAGCGCACAAGGTCGACTTCGTTCCTCTACACAAGGTCGAGGATAGTCGCGCCGCGCAGCAACGTCCTGCTTCAATCAAGCTAACTGATAAACAGCTGGGATACTTTGGGCTTTAAGGAGGAGCTAAGCGACGATACCAGCACAGGACCGCGGGCCCGCTGCCCCGGCACCAAATCCGGATTTGGTTAAGCGATATTCTCCACACCGTCTCTCCAAGATTCTACACCGTCGCTTTAAGATTCTCCACCGTCTCTCCAAGGGGCACCCGCGCGTAGGGCGCTCGTTAAGATTTGTCCGGACTAGTGGGCACGGGCCAGTTTCGGCGGAGAGACAATGTTATCAGCGCGGTCAGTAGTAGCGACGGCATCGGCGGTTGTGTTTCCGACGGACCATATATTGACTACCGAGCCTCAGTAAGCGCAGACGGCAACGATCTTAGCGATTGTATTACCATTGCCCTGTGCACGGTACCGGTTTTCGCTTCGGTTGAAAACCTTCCAGTGTATGCCGAGCATGGCGATGGCCTCGACTACGTGGCAAATGGTTGAAGTAGCGTAAGGCTTCCTCATGTTCCATGGCATGGTGTCCCACGATTTCTTCTTATTTTGTATGCCCACGGTGAGCCCGAAGCAATACTACTCACCACGGGTCCGTCGCCCCGACCCTGGCTGGCATCCTGGGAGCTGCACCAGCACTCATGTGCTAGAACGGTCTCGTTGATATACTCCGCCTGCAACTGCTAGGCCTCGCTCAGCGGCTGCTAGGAACACCGTCCGTCCATAAGCTCCAGCAGCGACGCCATTGACATCGCCTCCCGCTGCTAGCGGCTTCTCGACAATCTCTAGATTGCCTCGCTCAGCGGCTGCTTGGAGCGCCGTCCGTCTAAAATCTCCAGCAGCAGCGGGGGCATTGACATCGGCTCTTACTGCCATCCACATTCTTGCGTTAGTGCTACAATACGAGGGAAAGTACGAGAAAACAGAGCAGATAAACCGACGAGCCCTCAAGGAGTATGAGAAGGTGCTCGGCAGAGAGCATCCAGGCACGCTCATGAGCGTCCACATTCTTGCGTTGGTGCTGAATGGACTGAAAATTAAATGATTGCTGCTATTGCTGATCTTAAAGCCGGCTATTCGTATTAGGAGGCAGCAAATCGTCAATCTGTTAAAAATCCTCGCTCTATCGTAGGGTTAGGTGATTCAGTAACCGGGTATCTTGTTTAATTATACGCCAAAGATTATTGCACTTCTTTCTACTAATACATAACCATTGCGAACAAGACGACACACGCCACAGCGACAGACCGACCGATGCCTAAGCCAAGCCTGGTTGAAACGCTAGATTCAGTTGGAGCTGACAATTCTGGCAGAGTCACAGAAGGTCCCCCATTTAATGTCGACGTGATGGGCTTGTGAGAGGCTGTGGTGAAGCTCATGTCAGTCGACTCCGTCGTTGAGACTGGGGTCGAGCCTGTGCTTTGTTCCGCAAATGACCCCATCTCCGTGGATGTGGTGAGCGAAGGTACTTCCATGGTCGCATTTCGCGCCTCTTGTTGGGAAACAATGCTCGAGGGCATCTCTGCTGCAGTCACACCCTCATCTTCACAAATACTCGAGTTGCTCTCATCCTCGTCGGTACCGGCCCCCTCGAGCGTGATGAGACAGAATATACAGCTGTTTTGCTACTTGTTAATAGTAGAACTAGATGAGCGATCATTGTATTAGATATCACTCACGCCTGGATGGTAGGAACCCATCCCGCCTCGCAGATGCATTTGTAATAGCTGGCATCGCTCCCCTGGGCCCGGCAACTGTCGTCAAGTTTATTTGCTGCCGAGCATATCGATCCGTCGCCTCGACAATACTCGTAGATAGGGTCTCCATCTTGTGCTGTAGCCTGTAGTACAATGATGCTGAAGGCAGTGAGCCATAGCGCCTGGAATGGCAGCATCGCAGAGAACGCGAATGATGCAAATGGATGAAGTCTGCTTGGGAGCACAAAAATTGGCCAAATCCCCAATGTCTTCAAGACAAGGTCGTATTAAGGCTCAGGCACCCTGGACGCAAGGGGCAGTATCAAGCTTAATGCGGCTAGGACGATGCTTCAGAATCCTTCTCAGGGCTGAGTGAACCTTAATATCGTCCAATTGAGCTGCACAGCTTATGTGGGGGCGGCAAAAGGGCTTATGCACAGCTTATGTTGGAGCGGCAAAGGGGTTTATTTATTGGAGCGCTTGACAAAACAGTGTCGCACAAAATTACATTAGGCTGCCAAGTGATCATGGAAACCCTGTTGCGTCGCATTGGAAACCAAAACAAGGGTTAAGTTAGTTGCTGACGGAAGTGCGTCGGCAAAAATATCGCAAATAATTGCTTTGACCCCTTCCCCGTTTGTTGTTCATCTGTCTCCTGCATGCATTTAGAGTGCTTGCTCGGCCTCAGATTTCGTGAGTCGTCGTCGTCGTCGTCGTCGTCGCCGCGATGGGAGACCTGACAGCTGGTTATGTCGCTGGTATAATTGCTTTTGCTATTGCCGTTGGTTAGTTCGGGCCCTTCCCAGTTCAAGCGAGAAAAAGACAGGGTTCGCTGACGACTAGTGGCAAGCCCAGCTATGGTGTCCAACAGCCCTTACCTTCATTCTTGCAGGGCAGCTCCGTGATCGTGAGACAGCTGCCACATGGTGAGTGAATGATGAAGTCAGTTCTTAACCCTTCTCCGTCTAATTGGTGTAGGACTGTTGCTGGACGATTTTTGCAAAGTTCTTTCTGGCCGACCATTCTCCAAGCCGATTCGGCCAAATCACGCGGGGTTCGCAACTCTGTATTCTGGACTACCTTGAGTATTCCCTCGATTGCGATCATAATCGCTGTTGCTGGTGTTGTCACGCCACTGGGTCTGTATGAGAGAGATGAGATTGACAAGGACCCTATCTCGGCCACTTTCCAGTATTCAGCAGACTCGAGTGCCTTCTACGCAGGGACTTCGCGTAGGCGTGGCCTACCCTTCACTCGGACCTGCACATATCCCTGGACTTGTTACGCTCCATGTCCATACACGGCTGACATCGAGGTCGTTGTGGATGATGGATTGTCTCAAAATTGTTCTTCAATGTACGGGACCAACACAACTGTCCCCAATGTTCTCCACGACATCTATAACAGTGGGACAAAGAATCGCAAGACAACTGTTTCAAACTACTTTGACATAGAGTGGCGCCAGTTGACTACCCAGTACGACCGGGAACTCAACAATGGAACGCCATATGCTTCTGGGACCTTTCGTTTCCTACAATCTCTAGCCCTCGAAGACACAATTCTGCCAATTGAAGGGCTTGTGGTTGATGGAAAGAAAGGGCGCATTGGGCTGAGGAACCATACATTGCCAGTCGGGCACGCTAGCGGTGTCATGTGGTCAGAGGACTTATTATTCCTTGAACCAGATGTGGAGTGCGTGGATACGAACACAACCATTGACTTCTCCATCTCGGTTGGCAGGGTGGCAGACTACTCTTCAGCCATCAATCTATCCAACCTAACCATCACTGACCACGGTGGATTTGTCAACATCAACAAGACCGACCCGTCAGATGACCAACGCAATGGGGTTAACCAGCCAGATCTCAAAACCCGGGCATACCAAGCAGCGTGGATATTGAACAAGTATAGCATGCTGCTGATGAATCTCACAGACCCAACTGATGAGTCAAACGGAACTACCCTTTTCTCAAGAATCGACTCAGAGCTTGACGAAGGGTTTAGAATACATAATCCTCAGAGGTTGTCGACCGACTACAAAGCGCTTGGGCTGATTGATACCTTCAGTGAGCACCTGATAGATGATTCGGCGGCAGACGATGACGACCAGATTTACTCTAACCCTCACGGAATTTCTATTGCAAAATTCGACACCGCAAGTACGTTTCTATAAGCAAGGTCTGTAGCCCCATTTCAGGACTGACTCTTCGACAGGGCAAGTCTGCCAAGGGACTGCGTCCGATGCGGCAATAAAGTTGAATAATACCTATGTTGCATGCAACATCATCCGCGGAATCCCCCAAAGGCTTGATACCGGGGCGGGGGCAGTGTTTGAAGATGGCAGCAAGTGGTCATCACCTCTCTACACTTGCGCTTCAGCTGTGAGAGCAACTATTAAGAAAGTCACCTTCTTTTATAACGGCACTGAAGGAAGTCTTGATAACCTAGTTATCAAGGAAATTGAGGATAAGAAGTACGAAAATGAAGACGAGATGCCCTTATGGGGTGTTGAGGACTGGTTTTACAAACTCGACCAAATGCACCCCATCTGGGGTCTATTAGATCCAGCTTTCGAAGGGTTTCAAAACATTTCGACGATCCGAGCCCCGTCCTTGTACATGGTAGGCTCTGGAGAAGGATTTGGAGAAGTTCTAGGTACGCAGAGCCCTGCCATGAATCTTCCCGGTTCCATCGTCCCTACTGGTGCCATGCACACAATATCCGCCTTCTCATCCGCGATGGATGCGTCGGCCGTTCCATTTGATTTCACCGCTCAGAATAGCCTGAGTTTGTGGATCAAGTGGAAAGAGCTCTCACGATCGGAAGACACTGTCTCGAAGATCATCAAGCTACTCTGGACCGATCTCGCATCCTCAGCCATTGTTGGAACCAAAGGGGTCCTTGGGCATGGAAATAATGAGCCTGATAACGCTGTGCCTATTCAATTGTTTCCAATGGTCCACAAGGTCAAGTACCATTGGACATTTGGCATTCCTGCATTTCTGGTACTATTTTGCATGGCTATAATTCTCATACTTGCGGTTGTCTATGCGGTCATGGGGCAGTCAAATATCGATATATTGGGCCAGAGGCTGAAGCAAGTCGCCGCTGGACGTCTACTGACCACCGTGTTCCATCCCGAGTCGAGTAATTTCACAATGTCAGCAAAGCATTGGAGCAAAGCGAACGCGGGGAAGCAAATGGTTATGACGGGTGGTTACGCAAAACATGTCGACGAAGGAGACTCTCCATTTGTTGGCGAGACTACATCAAACAATTCACAATCGCAGGAATATATACAGCTAGCACCTCAAGGGCAAGAGTTTCATGTTAGATAGTAGAATGAAACAGACGGAGCGCAAGACATGACCCCATTATATTGATTAGTCTATATTAACAGGATGAATTGAAAGAGCACGCCCTGTCTTCAGAACCGCGATGTGAACCTGTTTTCATTGTGTAGTGCTAAAAGAATTAATTCTAAGTAAGTCTTGGTTTTAATTATACTCTATTAAATTATCTATTATTATTACTTTAAGTTATGTTAATAAATTAAGTTATAATTAAGCTTATTTTCCTTTTTAAATAAATTAATATTTTAAGTAAGTATAGTAATAACAGCGCAGCCAAGACTAAAAGGCGTAAGCAGACGGAAAATGACACTTTAAACATAAGGCCCAAGTAATTATAACAAAATAAGGCAAATATTACTAATAAGACATTACTAATAACAGCAAAGAAATTATAAAGTCTTTATATATAAAATATATAACTAATAAGAAAATATCTCCTCTAGCTCCTATTAGACAAGATTATAAATAATATATTCAGAATTTTCTGATTTTTAGCTTTATTCAGCCAAAGGCTGACTTTACATCAGTTCTTAAGTTTTCCTAAATAATAAGAGTTTAGTACAGACAGGGATAAATAAGTTTCTCAGAATCTAATTAGTCCAGATTTTATATAGTAAGTTATAAAATAATACATAACTAGCTAATAGTACTAAAAGAGTAAGGCCAATAGGTACTAGCCCCTAAAAGGCTTACGCAAAGTACTAGCAGCTTATATTTATTTAGAATTATTTATTTACTTAGTATTATACTAGTACTATGCATTTAATTCATCTCCTTAATTTAATAGGTCTTAATATAGCCTTATTAATTGAGTAATGGATTTCAGTCTTAACCCTAAATATTACGACCTGGGCGAGCCGGGCGTGTATGAGACCCTATTTAATAGCTGTTATCCACACCTATGATTGCTACTATTGTGATTATAGACTTATCTTTTGGCCTAACGGGCTAGGAGACGTAATGCGAAGTGTGGATCGTTATACTAAAGAGCTCTCTACTGATCTACTCTTTATTATTTATACTTATTATAGGGAAGAGAGACTAGAAAGTGCTTTTATAGTAAAGAGGCAGTCTACTAAGTAAACTAAGTAAACTAAGTAATATATAAACTGCTATAACTAGTGCATTTCTTATATAAGTTCTGCTTTTCTTATTTATAAGTCTTTTAACCCTTATTAAATAAAGTATTTAAGATCTAAAGTTATATTTTAAATACTATAGAATATTATACTTTATCTATCCTTATTTAATAGACTTACTATAAAGAGAACTAAAGGAGATATTGGCTTATTGCTTTTTAATAAGAGATCCAGAACCTAGCTTATATTACTAGAGAAGCTATAGTAACTTTATATAGCTAGGAGTTTATTTAGAGAGTTAATTAACTAGCTATATATTATACTAGAAATACTAATTCTATTAACCTAATAAAGCTTATAGCTCTTTTAGGCTCTAGCTCTATTACTGCCTGTATAGCTAATAACTTATTTACTTATTTTATATTCTAATCTATCTACTCTTTAAAGTAGTATACTTAGTATAGATTACTCTTACTTAGTTCCTAGGTTCTATAAGGGGGGGAAGGACTTATAAAATGATTCTTTAAAGGCTAGAGTGAAGGCTAAGCTAGCTATTATCTAGCGTGACTATTATTTATAATATTATATAAGGAAGACTGTATTACTAACTTTTATAATATTTTAACTTAGTGTTTTAGAAGATTTTAAAGGTCTTAAAGAAGGTATCTTTATTCTATAGCCTTAGTAGTTTATTTAAGCTAACTATATAATATAAATAGGAATTAAGATTAATTATAACTAAGTAGATTTCTAAATAGGGATAGAATAATTAAGGAAGGGAATAATAGAGAATAGTTTTCTAAATCTAATATTAATACTAATAACTATTTTAACTTACTGCTTTTACTTATTTAATTATAGAAGTATTTTAAATAATTAAGAGTAGAGTTTAATTCTGATTTAAGTAATAAAGATAAAAATAATAATAATAATTATATAAATAGGAGCTCTCTTTACTATTACTTATAATAGCTTTTTATATAGCTAAGGTATAGTTATTATAGTCCTGCTCTTAGTATAGGAAGGCAGCTAAGAAAATCTTAAAAGCAAACTTAATCTTTAATACTATTATAGTATATTTAGAGCTTAGTAATAATTCTACTTAAAGAATTAGCAGTCTTTTATATATAAGATCTAGTATAAAATAGCGATCTTAAGGCTTATGCCTTAATTAGTTATAATAAAGCAATCTTCTATAAGTTTTAAATAAAGCTAGATAATAACTAAATGCAGTTTTATAATTAATACTAGGAGTATTAGTTCTAGATGAAAATCGATTATAATAGTATTTATGTGTATTATTATTAAAAAGATAAAAAACGCTGTCTTAATAAGCTATATTTCTTTTTTATAGATAATTAGCTTAACTTTAGCCCTATACTAGCTTAATTGCTCTAACTTATGCTTATTAAAGAGTCTTTAATTACTTATATTTATATTTATATAAATATTATACTTATATAAAAATAGTAATATAAGTATTAAGAGTATATAGTTTACTTTTTTTATAAGGTTAGCCTAATATATAACCAGTTCCTACTTTTATTATAAGAGTTAAATATTATATTACTATATCCTATTAATATATTATCTTATATAATTCTTAATTAGTAATTCACTTACTAATTCTATATTTACTATTAGCTAGTTATTATATAATTAGATTACTTTTATTACTATTATCCTAGCTATTAATATATTATTATTAATAAAGAGAGGCTAAATTAATTGCCTTAAGATAATAATATTTTAAATACTATCCTTTAGAGTTAGATAAAGACTGTAAATATTAGACTTAAGAAAGATTAGAAAGCAGAGCCTAATTTAAAAGATAAGGCTATAGTACTAGACCTATTAACTAAGAATATAGAGCTTAATACTTTATAGTCTATTCTTACTAAAGAATTAAAAGCTAATTTAAGGCTTTTTATAAGCTTCTAAGTATAAGTATAATATAAGCTATAGCTTTTAAATATATAATATATACTTATTAATAAGTTTAATTATTCTTATGCCTTACTCTCCTTAGTATTTTTCTACCTCTTTTCTAATAATAAAACTAACTTTATTAAACCTTAGTTATACTCTATTAATTATAAGGATTATATTAAGTATATAATAAACTAGTATAATAAGCATTTTATATATTACTTAACCTTCTGCTTTATTACTTTTAATATATTAATATAATTATAAGTATATATATAGTTTAGATTCTTTATAAAGTAATATAATAAGAAGTATTAATTACTTATATAAGAGTAACTTATTTAAGTACTTAAATATAATAAGGACCTTAAGGTATAAGTACTAATTAATTTAATTATTGTAAAGGCTATAGTAGTGGAAGGAGTAGAAGGAGTGGAAGGTTATTAGTAGAACTAGGTGATTGTGGGTCAAGGAATTGACCAATTAGAAAAGGGATTAAAGATTCAGAAAGAGCAGGAAAAAACGATTAGAAAGGTAGTCGGTTTGATGTGATTAGTTGAGAAATGCATATATTAATAATAATAATCCTTCTGGACTGGCTAGAGAAAAGCCCCAGCTTTATAAAGAGTTTACTGTCTAGTCATATGTCTAATCTAATAGGGGATTTGGACAATTTATTATAGTAAAACCGGGTAAGACATGTCCTGAGTTTTAAGACTATTAGACGTATGTCTAATGCTTGAACTCTAACCTTATTAAAGGTTCTTATTATAGATGTCTTTTGTAGTTATAATATAAGGAAGATAGGCTTTCTAAGGCATATTATATACTATTATAAAGCTAAAAATCAGGAGATTTTGAATATATTATTTATAGTCTTATTTAATAAGAGCTAAAGGAGATATTTCTTTATTAGTTATATATTTTATATATAAGGACTTTATAATTACTAAGTTAACTCTTTTATAGTCTTTAAAGTCCTAAGCTAGCATAGCCTCCCTATTATATAAAATAGTAATAAGTATATCTTATTCTTATTTAAATAAGGTCTTATTTATTTAATTAACTATTTTTACTAGCCTTTCCTTTATTAACTGACTTCCTTTCTCTAGAGTAAAGAATTTAAGTATAAGGAAGTCAGAATACTTACCTCCCTTTTCTATTTAAAAAGTAATTTCTACTATCTTCTTTAATTTTTAATAAGGATCGCCTTCTAATACTAAACTATTAGATAGTAGGTTATTAATTAAGTAGATCTTAATACCTTTTTGTTTATAAAGAGTGTTTACTCTAATATACTAAGTATCTTTATTAGAAGGCTGAGTTTTCTTTAATCTCTTTTTTTTAATAGAGTGTTTTAAGCATTTTAATTCTTCTTATGCATTAGTAATAGTATTAGTATATTAAGTAGCTATACTTATAGTAAGGATTTAGATAACTTTAATAAAGTCTTCTTAAGAAAGTATCTAGCTCTTCTTAAGGATATTATTATCCTCTAATAAGAAGTTATTTAGCTTATAGACTATTAGAGGATTAATTATAAGTAGTATTAATACTCTATACCTTACCTTTTTAAATATAATATATTATATTTAATTATTCTTATAGTAAGTATAATTAGGTAAATATTATTTAAATTAAAATAGATTATAAATCGCTCTTAATTAATTAAATAATTAAATATAAGTCTACTAGCTTTAATAAATAGTATCTTTAAAATAAATAGAACTATAATTATTAAAGAAAGTATTATATATAATTAGATAGACATATATGCATTCTTAAAGTATAGAGTTATAATTACTTCTCTTATTATTAAGATCTTCTCTTTAGAATAAGAAGTTATAAAAGTACTAACTAGCTTAATATTAAGACTATAATATTAAGCCTATTTATAAGAAATAAGATTCCCTTCTAAGCCTAAATCTACTAATGCTTTTATTATAATACTTTTAAGAACTTCTAGCTAGATAATTAGTTATAAAGTGTCTTATAAATATAATATCTTAGGTAAGTTAGATATATTTATAGAGTTAATTACTAAACTTAGAGTTAATTAATTAACTAAATTCTTCTTTTATTTTATATAATCTTAAGAGTTATTAATAAAATAGACCTTTCTTTTATTATCTTCTCTTAAGTAATGTCTTAAATAAAAGTACTTAAAGATAGGGTTATTTAAATTAGAAGAATGATTTTTATTAAATAACTTAACTATAGTAATAGCGAATTTAATATAATCCTTAGATAGGTTCGTATTATCCTTATATAATAATACTAGGACTACTTAATAATAAGTATAATTATCTATTTAATTAATTAGTTTAAATATTATTATAATTATAAATACTTTTCTTTTAAATATAAATAGCTTAATTAACTATTTAAAATTAATAAACTCTATCTTATTAACTTATTTTATTACTATAGTATAATTATTTAAATAAGCTTAGCTTAATCTTATATTAATAAGCTTAAGAATAGTACTATAAAGTAAGGAGATCTTAACCTTTTTAACTATATTAAGCAGAGTAATAGTAGCCTTATAATATTAATCTTAAGCAGAGTATAGGTTATCTATTCTAAATTATTCTCTAAATTTCATTTAATTAGCTAGTTTTTAATAGCTAAGGATTATTTTAAGAATTATATCCTCTTCTTTTATAAAGATTATAAAGGTTAGTAATAGCTTTACTTACTCTATCTTATCTCTTTGCTTCTTATTATTATAAGTATTAACTAATACTTCTTATTTATTACTATATTCTTATATTATTTTATAATTACTTTTTTTAAGGCTAAAGTAGACCTTTTTAAGTATAAAAATGACTTAGACTTAATAGATAGAGAGATACTCTTCTAATTATTCACTCTTCTCTTTTAAATAGCTTAAAATAAAGATCAGATTAGTCCTTATAGTAGGTTTTATTAGAGTAATAGAGAAAGTAATTATTATATTCATTTAATTAATTAATCTAATAATATATAAGTATAGTTTATTAAATATTTCTTACTTATATTTTAAAAGAGTTTAATTATATATAGACTTAACTAAGCTTTTAATATTTACTACTTAGGTTATATAAATAGGATTATTAGTATAAGTTAAAGTAATAATTACTAGTTATTAAACGCAAGATTCTCTTTAGAAAGCTACTATTAAGTATAGTAATAGATACTGCTTATTGCTTATTCTTAGTTAGTAAAAGCTTATTTTAGAATTATATTCTATATACCTTCTTTTAAAGTTATATACTAAGTGTTTATATTAGTTAAAATAATAACTTAAGACTTAATAATACTAATATCCTTTTATCCTATTAAATAATAAAGTAGTATTTACTATAAGTAAGGACTTATTATTTAATTAATTAAATGGATTTACTAAGACTTAGCTAGCTATAATATTCTTTATAGCTTTATTATATCTTTTATAACTCTCTTACTAGTACTAGAGGGTTATAACTAAGTCTTAATTAGTCTTCTCTATTAAGGCTAAGCGAACTTATAATAACTTAAAGCTATATACTAAGTTATTAATAGGGTTATTAAGACTGGTTACTAGCAGTGGCTAAATAGTTAAGCTAGTAGGTATTTATATACTATAAGGAGGGATATGAGCTGGTAGTAATGGGTATTAGAAGGTTACTAGCTTAAAAGGGGTTATTACAGACTGTAATTTCATTTAATTAAATAGATAGCTAAGACTAGATCGTTTTCTAATAGCTATATTTATATCTAAGCAGGAAATAATATACTAGTATAGAGTCTTATACTCTAACTAACTTAACTCAGTTAGACTCTTATTACTTCTTATATAGACTGATTATATAAGTTTTATAAGTAGGATATAGTAAAGAGCCTATAACTAATAAAAAGTCTTTAAGTCTATTAGATTAACTATTACTATAAAGAAAGAGTGATAGTATATTAGCTATTAAATAAAACTTAGATCAGTAGCCTCTAGAATTTAAGTAGTATTTATTTAGCTAAGTGTTATTTCTAGAGTTTTCTTAGAGTTAAGATCCTAGCCTTTAAATATATTTATTAGGTTTATTTTAGCTATAGCCTATTTGAATTATTAAATAGCTAATTAGACTATAGTTTTTACCTTATTATCTATATAAAAATAGATAAAATATAAAGGCTATTACTCTTTAAGCACTTTATTATTTTTAGTAATAATTTTAAAGGCTTTTATATAAGCTATAATATTTGATCTATTAAACTTATATCTTAGTTCTTATACTAAAGAATGAGTTTAGATTAAAATACTTAAAGTAATATAATTAAGTTCTACTTTTAAGATATTTATTATAAGTATTATTATTATAGGCCTATTAGTTAATAATATTAATATTAAAAAGGATACTATCTTTATAAGGTATAACTAAGGATGAGTTTAATACTACTCTTTTTATTCCCTTTTAAACTGAGTTTTATAACTTAGTAAAAGGTATTATTATAAAAGTAGTTAATTAAGTAAATAAGAAAGTTAAAAAGTAAAAGCATGCTCTAAGAATTAGATATCTTTTAAATTACTTATTTTTATCTCTAGTTATAGTCTTAAGGATTAAGAGAGTCTTATATAGATCTATTTAAAGGAGATAACTAAGGTGATTAATAGGTCCTTTATAGCTAGCTACGCAATTAATAAGATTACTAATAATATTAAGATATTAAATAGTAAAAATAATATAGATAGTCTAGATCCTTAACTTTTAATACTTTTTAAGCGGATAGTTATAAAGGGATTAATAGTAATTATCTAATTAATTACTTATAAGAGTTTAGACTCTTCTTAAGTTTTAACCTTCTATTTTATAGTAGCTTTTTGCCTTACTTTTATATTAGCTTTAATTATAAGTAGTATAATTAGTATATTATTAGTACTAAGTGAAATGCTCTATAGTATTAATAATAAATCTATTATAAATTAGTATAATAAATAGAAATAAAAAGCAATTTTAGTTCTATTTTTAGTAAAATTAATTAATTAGCTAAAGATACTATATACTTCTAAGTTAGAAGTACTAAGTAAGGTTATTTTTAAGGTTAATTAGATATCCTATATCTTCTTAATCCTACGCCCTTACTTACTTATACTACCTCCCTTTTTATACTTAGCTTAGGTCTTTATAATAGCTTAGAAGTATTACTACTTACTTAATTAATCTACTAATTAATAGAATTAATTAATTAATGTAAAGGCTATAGCAGTGGAAGGAGTGGAAGGAGTGGAAGGTTATTGGTAGAACTCGGCGATTGTGGGTCAAGGAATTGACCAATCAGAAAAGGGATTAAAGATTCAGAAAGAGCAGGAAAAGACGATTAGAAAGGTAGTTGGTTTGATGTGATTGGTTGAGAAATGCTTGTATTGATGATGATAATCCTTCTGGACTGGCTAGAGAAAAGCCCCAGCTTTATAGAGAGATTGCTATCCAGTCACATGTCCAATCTAACAGGGGATTTGGACAATTTGTCATAGTAAAACCGGGTAAGACGTGTCCCGAGTTTTAGGACTGTTGGACGTATGTCTGATGCTTGAACTCTAACCTTATTGAAGGTTCTTATTATAGATGTCCTTTGTAGTTATAGTATAAGGAAGGTAGGTTTTCTAAGGCATAATATATACCATTATAAAGCTAAAAATCAGGAGATTTTGAATATATTATTTATAGTCTTATTTAATAAGAGCTAAAGGAGATATTTCCTTATCAGTTATATATTTTATATATAAGGACTTTATAATTAATTAAACTAATAGCTTATTGCCTTATTATAACTTCTAAAATGTATTAAGCAGAGGGATAAGAAGGATACTATTACCTAAAGTAATAGATATTATAAGGTAAGCAGGATGTATAGTAGAGTGAGGGTAGATAAGACTCATAAAATAAAACAGATAAAAAGAAGGCCTAAGCTATAATTAAGTAGCTAACTAAGAAATAAATCAGATATTCTAGTTAATTAAATAAATCTCATTATAATAACATTAAAAACAATTTAGTAACTTAAAAATAAAGGTAGGTAAGAACATGATTAATTACTATCTATATCTAAGTCATCTCTGCCTTTTATCTCAGACTAACTCCAGTTATCCTTATTGATAGCCTTATTAAGACCAGCATTCAGATTTAGTCAGCCAATTAAAAGTCTGAGTCATTCTAGCTAGTGGGCCCTCAGCCCTAATATAATATATAAGCAGTATATAGTATTATACTTATAGTATTAGTAATAGTTAATAATTTATAAGAACTATAGAAATATTATTTCTATACTTAGAGAATTTATATTTAGAGGATTACTCTTATTTTAAAGTATAGTCTTACTTAGCTTAGAGTTAATAATAATAATATAGAATCCTTATATATATATAAATATATTATAAGCTGCTTAATCCTTTATATTAGCTCTTAAATAATTATTTATTTAGTATAAGCTATAGTTATATAAGCTATTATAGCCTTACTATTTATACTAATTCTAGTAATTTATAATACTAAACTTCTTACTTAATATAATATTCTAAAAGAGTGTATATTAATAGTAAAAGTAGAAAGTAATAATATAAGGGTTTTATTATAATAAGTAGTATAATAAAGCCATCCTTTCTAGCTTAGTAATAGCTAGCTAGTTATTATACTAAAGTATATACTAATAAAGACTTTATTAGTATAAATCTATTAAGCTAAATATAATAAATGCACTAAGATAACTAAGGTTATAAGTATAGGCCTTAAGGTCCTGCCTCTTTTTATTTTAAAATAAATACATATTATAAATAGAAATTATATACTTTATAATTATAAAGTCCTTATATATAAAATATATAACTAATAAAGAAATATCTCCTTTAGCTCTTATTAAATAAGACTATAAATAATATATTTAAAATCTCCTAATTTCTAGCTTTATAATAGTATATAATATACTTTAAAAAGCCTATCTTCCTTATATTATAATTACAAAAGACATCTATAATAAGAACCTTTAATAAGGTTAGAGTTCAAGCATTAGACATACGTCTAACAGTCTTAAAACTCAGAATATGTCTTACTTGGTTTTATTATGATAAATTGTCTAAATCCCCTATTAGATTGGATATATAACTAGATAGTAATCTCTCTATAAAGCTAGGGCTTTTTTCTAGCCAGTCTAGTAAGATGATTATTATTAATATATGCATTTCTTAACTAATTATATTAAACTAACTATTTTTCTAATCGTCTTTTTCTGCTCTTTCTAAATCTTCAATCCCTTTTCTAATTAGTTAATTCCTTGACCCACAATCACCTAGTTCTACTAATAACCTTCTACTCCTTCCACTCCTTCCACTGCTGTAGCCTTTACAGAATATTAGCCCTAATACAGCTACTATACTTAATAATAAAGCGGGCAATTTTATAAAGTAGATCCTTATATATATTAGCTCCTATTTAATACTAATATTTAACCTTTAGTAATTAGTTAGTCTTTATAATAGTGCTTATAGTATAGTTTATAATATTAGCTAAGTACTTAGAGTTAACCTTATTTAAGACTCTCTTTATATTATTATAATAGAGTTTAATAAATATAGTAAATTAGTATTCCTAACTATTACTAATAGTAAGAAGATTATTTTAATTCTTTTAATAAAAAGAGACTTTTTTATTAAAGCTACTCTCTATACTTATACTCAGTTTCTTCTAATTATATACTATATAATTACTATATATAAGTTATAAAGTATTACTAAAGATATAATAGTTATAAATCTATCTTATTAGGACTTTCAGACTGGTTTAAGCTATATAACTATCTCTTATATAAAAACACTTAAGGGTTTAATATTAAATACACTATTTAATTATAATCACTTAGTCTATAAGTCTCTCCTAAATAGTATAAAAATAAAGATAAAAGATTAGAAGCTTTAGAAACAATAAGTACTTATATAGAATCTGTATATATTATATAATACTAATAATAGCTATAGTAATGGATTAGTATATAGATAATATAATAATAGTAATAGCTTCCTAGCTTGTAAACACACAGCCTTTAGCTAAGGCTACTCTATGCACTCTATTACTACTCTTAATATATATAGGGTGACGTAGTATTTTAATAGTATATAGCATACTTTAGAAAGCCTATCTTCCTTATATTATTAAGGTTATAGTCCTTTAGCAGCGCACACTCAGAGAAGGGCCAGAGGTTAAATAGTAAAAAAACAAAAAACAACTAATAGTAAATAATAGTATAAGAGCTTAAAACCCAAGCCTAAGGCAACAGTAACTCAGAATGACTAGAGTTTTTACTATATTAAGGTATAAGCCTTACTGTCTTAATTAACCCTTTAAAATGCATTAAGCAGCTAGAAAGCTAGATAGAAAAGCTAGATAGAAAAGCTAGATAGAAAAGCTAGATATTAGAAGGCAAAATCGTTATATAATAAAAGCCCTATAAGGGCTCTGCATTCATTACATTCCAAGCTCGCCATAGTTCTAACTTATACTCACATTATAATTCAGCTCTTTATAATTCCAGATTATAATTCAGCTTATTAAAGACTAACTATAATAAATACTATAATAAATATCTAATATAATACATTCTATACTCTTAGTAACTTAGGTTTTAGTAATTATTATACTCTTTTTATATATAATTTAAATACTAAGCTTAATAAGGATATAAAAACCCTTAATAAACTAAAGGCTATAATAATAAGATATAGTTTTAAAGAAATTAAAACTATTAAAACTTAGTAACTCTTTAATAGTAAGTAAGTTATTTTAATAATTTTTAAGATTAAGGTATTCTTAAGACTATGCCTCTTTAAAGATAATTAATGATTTAAAAACTAGATTAAAAACGAACGATACTTCTTAAGGTGACTAGTAGTAAAGCTAGTATCTAAAATATCCTTAGAAGAAATAGCATTCCTTGAGTTACTAGCTAATATTAACGAGGGGTGGATGATATAAGTCATAAGAAACGTGGCCATTATTAACGCGTAAAATGACTGACGCGTTGGAAACTAAGGGAATCCTGCTGCGGTCGCCTCTGATATCGAGGTTGAAGGATTTGGCGGAGGTAGGTTCTGTAAGGGAGGAGGGATAAGAGTCTATTTATAACTAGGTCGACCAATCAATCGAGTCCTTTGTCTTAAGATAACTTAAGTAATGCAAATACGTGACTGTATAAAAACGCGGCAGTGTAGAAACAAAAGTCCGAACAGCAGTTTTAATAGCGCTTCCTTATATTATAATTATAAAAGACATCTATAATAAGAACCTTTAATAAGGTTAGAGTTCAAGCATTAAATATAAGTCTAATAGTCTTAAAACTCAGGATATGTCTTACCTGGTTTTACTATAATAAATTGTCTAAATCTCCTGTTAGATTGGATATATAACTAAATAGTAATCTCTTTATAAAGCTAGGGCTTTTCTCTAGCCAGTCTATAAGGATTATTATTATTAATATATGCATTTCTTAACTAATTACATTAAACTGACTACCTTTTAATTGTCTTTTCCTGCTCTTTTTAAATCTTTAATCTCTTTTCTAATTAGTTAATTCTTTAACTTATAATCGCTGAGTTCTATTAATAACCTTCTACTCCTTCCACTCCTTTTACTACTATAGCCTTTATAATATCCATTTTTAAGTTTTAATTAATAAATTAATATATAAGTAATAGTACTTATTAAAGTTATAGTTCTTAGTAGCGCATACTTAAAGAGAGGCCAGAGGTTAAATAGTTAAAAAAAAAATATTAAAAAGTAAAATCATTATATAATAAAAACCTTATAAAGGCCTTTATTATATTTTAAGCTTATTATAATTATAATAATTAGATTAATATACTATTCTTATAAGGCTAGTATATACTAAGTTTTAATTTAAGGGTTTATATAATAAAGTAATTAAGCAAATTAAGATTAAATAATGCTTATTATATTTAGTAATAGTAAAGTAAAACATACTTAATATAACTAAGTTATATTAATAGCTAAGGAGCTGCTTATATTAAATATGCACTTCTTAAATGATTATATACTAAGGTGCTTACTATGCCTTAATCCTATCTACTTATAATACTCATTTTATAAAGTATTATATAAGTAAGCGTCTATATTACTGCTCACTCTGTTTAAAGTGAGCCTACTCACTCTAACCTTAAGTATCCCCATACTTCTAATTCTACTAGCTATAACTGCTCTGGCTTCTTAAGAGGTCGCCTAGGCTATAATATAATATCTCCTTTCTAATGATCTTATCCTTAAGATCGTATTTATAGCTAGCTAGTCCTTAGTATATTAGTTCTCTAACTTGCTCTTAATTATTTATAAAAGAAATGCTAATATAATGTCTAGCTATATTTTTAAAAATAAGAAACCTAAGAAACTGCTATTTTCTAACGCTATATACTATTATATTACTTTTACTAAATACATTGATTATACTAGGTTCAAGGTGATGCTCTATACTTACTATTTAGCCTGAAGGGCTGTTTATAAAATAGTAGATAGAGGAAAATGCGGCCTCTATATACGCTTAGGTCATCTATATAATGTAATTAGTATACTACTGAATTCTTATAAGTTTTAGTATATGTCTATTAAAATGAATGTATTTACTGATTTCTATAATAATGCGGGTTCTATTAGAAGTGAGGCGTTTTAATATAGAGGAGCTGGCTACTAAGGAGCTACTATAAGCTCATTATACTGCTTTTACTAAGGCCTAGAAAAGCTTCGTCTTTTATTAGTAAGAGTTAGAGGAGTCACTTGCTTGCTTATTGCGCGTATATAAGCAGCATTACTCTTTGATTTTAAAAGGAAATGAGATAGTTTATCTTAACTAAGAGGCCTTAGAAGGCCTAGATAAGGTAATGGCTAAGATATCTAAGACTATCTCTAATATATAGTCCCTTATTTATACTAATTTAATTAATTAGTTTAGAGTAGACTTAAGCTCTTTAGACTTTGATCTTTCTTTACTTTCTGATATTATATATAAAATGCTTTTAGTAAGTACTATATATAGTTAAGGTTTCTTAGTAGTTATTATAATATTTTGCTTTCTAAGTAATCTTTTTATTTAATAAAGTATATTATCTTACTATTAATTTTCTTTATATTATGAATTTCTTTAATATAATACTCTTCTAGATCTTTTACTTATAGTTTATAGTTATAACTATTATTAATTATAATTATGTTTTTAAATAGTTCTAGTAGTAAAATGTAGAATATTAAATGTCTTTTACTCTTTAGATCTAATCTATAGTTATTTTCTAAGATTTTTTTTAAAACTTTATAAAGTCTAATGAACTTATAGTTAAGTTTTTTACTTAGCCTATCTATTAAAATATTTTTTATAGTTAAGAGGACTATATTCCTTTTTAAAAAGGATAGTCCCTTTATTTATTTAGGGTTATAGTATTTCCTTATTTAGTTTCTAATAAATTTAAATTCAGTCCTTAATTCTTTATAGAAGTTTTTTAATTTATTAAAAATAAATATTATATAAAGGTTAATAATTCTTTCTTATAGTCTATAGTATATATTAAGTATAAATCTAAAATTTATAAATACTAGTATAAGCTTTATGCTTTTATATATAATAGTATTATAACTTAATTAAGCTATTAGTAGTTTTTTAATTTAGTTATTCTATTTATAATTAATATAATACTATAAGTATTATTTAAAGATTTAGTTTATGCTTTTTATTTATTTATTTACTTAAGGTTAGAATATAATAATTAATTAATAATTAAGTCTAAGCTATACTATTAAAGCTTATTAAAATTTAAATATAAATAAAGGTTCTTTATTAGTTAGGATCTTTACTAGTAATCTATATATACTAATTATATTCTAATTAAATATATAGGTAAATTCTTCTATATCTATTACCTTTTTATAAAGTATAAAATAAGAAAATTTTATAAATCTATTTATAATAATAAGAATACTATTATAGAAGGCTCTAGTTACTAAGTCTTCTAATAAGAGTAGTTTTATAATAAAATCTATAATAATAGAATACTATAATCTTTAAGCTACTAATAGAGGCTGCAGTTCTTTATAAAGCTTATAGTATTATACTTTAGTTTTTATATAAAGGCTATATTATTAAATAATATCTTATATAACCTTCTTAATTCTAAGAAATATGTATATCGTTTTAACTCTCTTAAGGGTTTTATTAACTCTTTAGTATTTATATAGTATATAAGAATGTATTTCTTATATAAGCTGTTCTTATAGTTCTATTAGAATTTATAGTTTTTATAGTTCTAATTATAAAGTGAGGATTAAGTAAGGGTTTCTTATAACTCTATTTATTTTATAAGTCTAATTATATTATTTAATTTTCTTTAGTAGTTTATTATTATAGGTTATATAATATATACTATTAAGTATTATTTATAATAAGTATTTATAGTATTAGTATATATATTTTAAGTATTTTTATTATAAGTATTCTTTAAAAATAAAAGAGAAGATTTATTTATTAGCTTTAATCTTTTTAATATTAAAATTAGTATATTAATTAATTATATTAGCTTATTTATTTTTTAATCTTTTTATATAAATAATAATATAATTAAATTCTAATAAATATTTAATATATTTAAGTTATTATTTACTAAGTTTTTATATTATTATAAAGTATAAGATATTCTTATAATCTATATAGACCTTAATTTTATAATTACTTTTTAAAAGATAATATTAAAATTCTTTAAAATAGTTAATAATAGTTAGAAATTCTTAATTATAAATAGAATAATTAAGTTCTACTTTATATATCTTATATAAATAAAATATAATAAGGTATAATAATCCGTTTTTATTCCTTTATTTAATTTAATTATTTAAAGTGAATTTTAAAGTATTAATTTCTAATTTAATTTCTTTATTAAAATTAAATAATATTAAAATAAGTTCTAAAGTAATTATATTCTTAATTAATTAAAAGGCTTATTTTACTTTATTATTTTATTTAAACTTAACTCCTTTCTTTATAAACCTAGTAAATAGAATAGTATATTTATTAAAGTATTTAATAAATTATTAATAATAGTTTATAAATCTAAAGAAGGATTATAATTCTATAAGGTTTTTAGGTTATTTTTATTCTTATATTATTATAATCTTCTTAAGGTCTATTTATACTTAGTTATAAAATATAATATACTTAAAGAACTTTACTTTTAAAGTATAGAAATTGCTTTTTTTAAGTTTAATAAGTAAGTTTATATTTTATAGCTTTTATAATATTATATAAATATATTACTTATAATCTTCTTTATTTTTAAAGAAAATAAGTATATTATCTAAGTAATATATAATAAAGATATTAAGATATTTATATAATATATTATTAATTATTTATTAAAATATAATTAGTATATTAATAAGTCTAAAAAGTATAATTAAGTATTTATATAATCTAAACTTAGTTTTAAAAGCAGTTTTTTATTTATATTTTTATTTAATATAAATTAAGTTATAAGCTCTTTTAATATTAAATACTATAAACTACTTAGCTTTATATAGCCTATTATGCATTTTAAGAATTAAGAATAATAATATATAATCCTTTTCAATAATTAAGTTAAGTTATTTATAGTCTATATAAAAGTATAGCTTTCTATTTTTTTTAAGTATAAATATATGTTGGAACATCGCGGCCAAGATACATACAAGCAGCAGATGGGATGCGGCAGGTGGTATGTGCGCCCACCTGGAAGCGATAAGGGGACTGCCTTATCGGCCTATGGGGCACAGATCCATATCTCCCCACTGCGCACCTGCTGGCTAGTTAGATGATACAACAACACAAGATCCATCAATACGAAGCCTAAATACAGCACTATTTCGGCTTCAACCAGTGGTTCGAACCCTACCCTTGTGAAACCTACACTGATCAGTGGTTAACCTCACAGTTACCACTTGAATACCGCAGATCAGCAAGGACACGCGGAAGAGACGATCGCGACCGATCAGTTTAGCCAGTCCCAGAGCTGGTTGCCCGGATCGATCAACATCGTGCTAAGGAAGGCAGCCGAAGACACCAGTGGATCTGTCAGCAGAGCAGGTTGCTATCAGGATCAACGGCTTCCTTCAATCCCTTCGGTTAGCCAAGTTGTCAACCTCGTTGGCGACCTGGATTCACCGCTGGGAGCGTCCATCACGCACAAAAACCGCCCTCACCACCGAACGCCTCGAAAAATCCCCTGCAGCACCATCAAGGCGAAGCAGCCGCCTCAAGGGCGACAGCGCCGCGGCCCCGAAGCAGTCACGCTATTCACCCTCCTGAGATCGCTGGATTCAATTTTTCTTTTCCTTTTTTTTCTTTCCTACTTCCCTCGATCAATACGTCGTCGCCTCCGACCATCACTTCTCGGTAGCAGAGGCAACTACCGCCCAGTCAACCCCGCAAGATCACGAGTTTCAGATCTGTCGCAGAGCACCCCAACTAAGCCAAAAGGAGGCAAAGGACGACCCTTTCGACGAACACGCCAAGAATTTCCCTTCAAGGCAACCGAGGCAATCCACCCCCTCACATGCAGGCAACGTCAAGGATGGCTTCAAACCGATCCTCACCGGCGCCGAGCGACGACGATAGGTCGCTGGCGCTGCCGATTCCCAACAAGATCAGGGACAGCGTGGACCGAGCGACTTGGGGCAAGATTGGCGATTTCGACCCATCAGACTCATCCCACACGCCCACACAGATCGGTTCGGTCATCGGCTTCCTTGTTGAACACTACAGGGAGCAGCAATTCTACGGAAGGGCTCTGTGGAGTGAGCTACTTAGCGACTTTGAAGATTGGCCAGAGGAGACGTTCACCAAGGCCCCCAGCCTGTTGACCAAATACCTCAGAGATTTCATGGCTAATCAGGGCGTATTCGTGCCAACAAACGGCGAACGGATCGCCAAAAACGTCCACGAGGTGATGACCCGAGCCAGATTCCGCACTTGGAGCGAACACGAGATCCTGCAGCACTGCGAAAAGAACAAACAGTTCAACGACAACGCTGCCAACCCGGAGTTCATCAAAGATATCTGCGACGGCATTACTGCGCCGAAGATACATATCTCCAGCGTCTCCGGAACGGATGGAGGCCCATTCGTCAACCCCAACACATACGGAACTCCAGAGCCCCCTGCCAACACCTTTCCGGACGGAACCTCGGGCTGGCAAAGGAGGCCGCAGCCGGCAAGTTCAACGCCAGCAGAGATGCCCTCGCCCAGGCAGTTGACCGATCTCACGAAACTGTACAGCGACGAGATGAAATACAGCGGCGAGATGTACGACGTCCTCGAAGCAAAGCTCCTGATCTTCAGAGACAACTGCCACAAAGCCGGAATTCCACACGCCCAGTTCGCAGGAGCCTTTTCGATCATGCTCAAAGGCAAGGCCCTGCGATACTACTTTGACCGCCTTTGCGAGGCTAATCGCGATCTGGATTTCCATACTTTGGTTGCGCGCGTCAAGAATCACTTCGAGACCGAGGAATCGCGGCAGGCGTACCTCGCGGCGTGGCGTAATACCACACTGCCCCGGGTCATCCACGAGAACCCCGAGAAATCGCATTTGGAATGTCTGGATATCCTGCTGGATAGGTTGACAACGATCCAACGGGCACTCTCGATCATCCACCAATCCGACGAGGCCCTACGAGATCAACTGCTGAACGCCTGCAGGGGCGTCAAGGAGTGTGAGCTCTGCCTCTTCAGCCCGGCGCCTACCTACGAAGGCGTTTGCAACCAACTGCGTTCGGCGATTGGCACCGCAACAAGGTCAACGAATCAGCAGTTTTGGACCGACCGCACCTACCAGGGCCAGGGAAGGCAAGCAAGATTCGGTCGAGGACCGCCACGTACGAATGGCTTCAAACGGCAGCCAAACCCATCGACAGCCCTGCCAGCAACCCCGAAAAAGTGTTACGTTTGCGGCAAGGAAGGCTGCTGGTCAACGAAACACCCTGTGGAGGATCGCCGCCGCGCGTACGACGGCTTCCGAGCCAAATACAAGCACCTACAAGATACATCGCCACCAGCGTTCAACCACTTCCTTGCGTGGCATGAAGGCCTCGAGGAAATACAGGAAGGAACAAGTTCCCGCAGCACCAGCAACAGCCCCATCAGCCAGTACTTCCAAGCTCTGGAGATCCCCGAAGATACGTTGCAAGATACGCAAGAGACCGACGATGAGGGCGATCCCTGGCAGGCCCAGCAGTTCCATGCGTCGTATTTTACGACGCCAGTCAACGGCCCCAAGATCGTTGCCGAATTGGCTGACCAGGCAACCCGCCACGCCTTGACAAAGGAAGATCCCCAGATACAACAGCACGAGGAAACGACGCCAGAGAGCCCCCGCGAACAGGCATCGGCGTTTACATTTGACGTAAGGTACTCCGCAGGAGACTTCCAGGGCATCATACCAGATACAGGAGCCGCAACGGTATCAACCGCTGGAAAACCGCAATTCCTGGCTCTTCAACGCCGAATGCCAATATTCCTGCAAACGGCGGAAGCCGGGACAGCCAGCATCAGGTTCGGCAGGGGCGATCCCGTGGTATCGCTGGGCAGCACCCTCGTGCCCACGCCCTTTGGCGATATTGCGTTCCACGTTGTCCCCGCGGACACCCCATTCCTACTCTGCCTCGCAGATATGGATCGCCTGGGCATCCAATTTGACAATATACGCAACGTCGTCGCCAGAGGCAAACTGGCGATCCCTGTGGTACGGAAATGGGGGCATCCCTGGATTCTACTACATCCCGAGAAACTACTCGCCAACAGCCACTTAACGGAAGTTGAACTGCGCCGCCTACACCGCAGATTCGGACATCCAACAGTCCAAAGGCTACACCTTCTCCTGCGGAGAGCTGGCCACCCGATAGAGGTCGAAGCGATCGAGCGCTTGACGGCGATCTGCCGCCATTGCCAGCTTCACGCAGGCCGCCCAGCGAGGTTCAAGTTCACGATACAGGACGATCACGAATTCAACTACGAAGTTATCGTGGATATCATGTACCTTGACGGCAACAAGCCAGTGCTCCATGTCGTTGATTCAGCTACCGCCTTCAACGCCGCCCGGTTCCTGCAGAATATATCGGCAAAACACACATGGGATACACTCAGGTTGTGCTGGATCGACGTCTACCAAGGCCCGCCCGATTGGATCGTGACCGACGCAGGTACGAACTTCCACTCGGTGGAATTCAAGCAAGCCGCCAGCTCAATGGCGATTTCGATCAAGGAGGTGCCTATCGAGGCCCACAACAGCGTCGGCAAGGTTGAACGCTACCACGCGCCCTTGCGAAGAGCGTATAATATCATCAGGGCCGAAGATCCATCCACTGCGCCGGAAATCGCACTCCAGATGGCAGTCAAGAGCCTGAATGATACCGCAGGTCCTAACGGCCTGGTACCAACTTTGCTTGTTTTTGGCGCCTACCCTCGTATTACGCAGGATTCAGCCCCTTCTCCCGCCACATCCCAACGCGCAGAAGCTATCCGGAAGGCAATGGCCGACCTGCGTCAACTATACGCCAAGAGGCGAGTGGCGGAGGCCCTGACCGCGCGCAACGGACCAGATACAATGTCTACCCTCGCCTTGCCCCTCCAATCACTTGTACGCGTTTGGCGCGAAAAGCAAGGCTGGCAGGGACCCTACCGGCTGCTCTCTATCGACGGCACTACGTGTACTATCGACATGCCTCAAGGACCCAAAAGATTTCGTTCAACGGTCATCAGACCCTTCCACGAAGATCCCGCAGATACACCTCTGCCCCAGGATCAGGCCCCCCCACGACCACCAGCGCCCCCAGGCCCACAGGCCCCCCGAGATCCGGAAACGATCGAACCGGAGATCGTGGTCGCCGTGACGCCCGAGCCAGAGATATCGGCGCCGAAAAGAGGCCGCGGGAGACCTCGCAAGAACCCAATCGCCAAGCTCGCTAGCGCTTATATACTCGAGACCGACGTCAAGATACCGCAGACGTACGTAGCATACGTCTTCCTGTCAGGGAAGGAACGCGCAGATTACGCCCTGGCGATCGAACTGCGCAAGGAAGGCATACTGACGGCCCCGGGCGAACCGTTTGAAGCGTCAACGAAGAAGGAGATCGACGCCCTGATCGGTCGAGGCGTCTTCGAGTTCACGAGGTTCAAACCCGATCTACACCAAGGACGGATCTTCAAGTCAAGGATCGTGAACGAAGTCAAGGGCAAAGCTACCGACGCGCCGTACGAGAAATCAAGACTGGTGATCCAGGGCTACGCAGATGACGGGAAAGAAGTCATCCTCACGCAAGCCCCAACAATACAACGAGCCAGCCAGCGGTTAATCCTCGCGATCACGCCGTCCCTACTACGGGACGGCAAAACCCTCTGGCTGCGCGACATCACCCAAGCGTACGTGCAATCCGAGACACCACTGAATCGAACGATACTGGCGCGCCTGCCCAAGCAGATTGAACCCGATCACCCACCCGATACTATCATGAAAGTCATCAAGCCGTTATACGGGATCGCAGAAGCAGGAACCCACTGGTGGGCAACGTACAGCAGGCATCACAGAGAGAGACTCCAGATGGAGACGTCAACGTACGACCCTTGCCTGCTGATTTCAACGGCTGAAAACGAAGACTTTGCCTGCGTTGGGATGCAAACGGACGATACCCTAGGACTCTCGGACGCGGAGTTCTCGATACGCGAAGACAAGGAGCTAGCCGACGCCGCGTTTACCGCAAAACCCAAGCAACTGCTCGGTGTAAGCTCCCCGTTGATCTTCAACGGCGGGATCGTCAGCCTCACCGAAGATGGGATATTGACCCTACGCCAAAAGGATCAAGGTAAAAAGATTGACCTCATCGACGTCAACGCCGAAGAGAATGAGGCGAAAAGACAATACGTTGAACAGCGCGCGAGAGGGGCGTACATCGCGTCAATCTGCCAACCAGAAGCTTGTTTCGATCTATCGACGGCCGCTCAACACCAAGAGCCGTCACCAGAAGACATCAAGGTACTGAACAAGCGTCTGCAGTGGCAAATGGAGTCCCTCGATCGAGGATTGAACTACCGGCCCCTGGACCTTGCAACCGCGAAACTGTTCGTCTTTGTAGACGGATCCTTCGCCAACAACGACGACCTGACGTCACAACTGGGCTTCGTGATCGTCCTCGCCAACGAACAACAAGAGGACGAAGAGTTCAACATTCAAGGGAACATCGTACACTACAGTTCAACGAAAAGCAAAAGAGTGACACGGAGCGTCCTGGCTTCCGAAGTGTACGGGATGGTGGCCGGCGCAGATATGGCCTACGCGATCGCGTCTACCCTCCAGATGATCACGGATCGCCTCAACCTACCCAAGATTCCTATGATACTCTGTACGGATTCGTATTCGCTGTATGAATGCCTTGTAAAGCTAGGGACGACGAAGGAGAAGCGCCTCATGATCGACATAATGGCGCTAAGGCAATCGTACGAAAGGCGCGAAGTATACGAAATCCGCTGGATCCACGGTGACGATAACCTCGCCGACGCCTTCACGAAGGCCACCCCGAACCGCACGTTCGAACGCTTCGTGGATACCGCCGCGGCGAAGATCAGGATGGAGGGTTGGGTCACAAGAGCGTAACCACGCCTGGCCACAACACCACTGCCGCGGCACCGCGGCGCGGAACGCAAGAACTGCCGGCGCAGACGGGCTCGCTACCATGCGACCGATTCACCTCGGACAAAGCTTCAACGCCCACCGGGATCCCCGGGTTGACCCCGGAGACTCTGGGAGATCCGAGGCCAAGGCGGATGATAGCTGCGAGCAGCGTGGCAGGGCAGATCCCCATGGCCTGGAGCCACGGGAAGGCGGTCAGGGACGGCAGAACAGGAAAAAGTACGCTTTTGCGTAGAAGGCGTTTTTGGGCGTATCTTGGCCATCGCACAAAGTAGGAGACTGCCAGTGTTGGAACATCGCGGCCAAGATACATACAAGCAGCAGATGGGATGCGGCAGGTGGTATGTGCGCCCACCTGGAAGCGATAAGGGGACTGCCTTATCGGCCTATGGGGCACAGATCCATATCTCCCCACTGCGCACCTGCTGGCTAGTTAGATGATACAACAACACAAGATCCATCAATACGAAGCCTAAATACAGCACTATTTCGGCTTCAACCAGTGGTTCGAACCCTACCCTTGTGAAACCTACAATATAACTAAGTATTTAATTAAAGACTTTAATTTCTAAATATAGCCTTTTCTCTCTATTTCTTAAATATATTCTCTTAGTATTATTAGCTTATTATTATTAAAGTTATAAATAGAAAAAAACTTAGGATTAGTTCTATCCTTTAGGATAATTTCTAAGTCCTATTTACTTAGTTCTAAAAGACTAGTCTTAAGTTCTTTCTTAAAGAGTTTTTTATAGATTTAGTATCTTAAGAGTACGTTTTTAAGTCATTCTTCTTTTACTTATTATTATTTTTTCTATTCTTTAAGGTTTTTATCTATCTATTTAAACTATTTTTAAATAAATATAATAACTTATTTTATATATTATATTTTCTCTTATTAGTATTTCTATTTTATTCTTTTTAAAAGTAAGAAAGTATTTATTATTTCTCTTTTTATAACTTTATTATTATTCTTATTATTAATTAAAGCTTAAGATCTTAAGTTATATCTATTACTATTTATAATCTAAAGAGATATATTTCTTTAATATATTTAGTCTTTTTTTTAGTTAATATTAGGGTTATGCTTTTATAACTAAGGTTATCTAAGTACTACTAAGTAGTCTTTAATATTAAGGATATTAAAATCCACTCCTTAGTTTCTTCTTTTTATAAGTACTTTAAGGTAATTAATCTTTTATAGTACTCTTCTTTTATTATAATTAAAAGGTATTCCTTTTAAGTTAGATACTTTATAAAGAAATTTCTTATATTTTTATAATAATACTAATTTATTTACTAACTCTAGTTAGATATAATTTATAGTAATACTATAGTTTATTAGTACTATTACTTATACTCTATTAATTCAGACTTTTATTATAATTATATTCTCTTTAAGACCTCTTATAATACTTAAAGCCTTTTTTAAAAGTAATATTTTTACTCTTATTATATTTATCTATCACTCTATTATAGATAGTAAGTATTGTTTTTTATATACTTATAGATTTCTTCATATTATAGCCTATTATAGAGTTCTCCTCCTATTTAGGTTCTAAAGTTAAATCTATCTTTCTTTATTTTATAGATCTATTTATAAATTGCTTATATATAGTCTGCATACTTAAAGCACTTCTTATTACTATAATTCATAGTATAGTTAGCTAGACACTTTAGCAGACTATATTATAATTATACCTTTTCTTTTTTATATATATAGCATTTTTTTATAATATAATTATTAATCATTAAGCCCCTTTTAATATATTCTTTAAAATAGAAGTTATTTTATAACTTAAGCTAAGCTATTTCTATCTTTTTAAACTATTTAATAACTCTATAGTCCTATGCTTTAATTCTATTATAGAACTATTATAATAACTAGAGTATAGTTCATATAGGATAGTAGTTATAATAAAGTTTCTTAAAGTAATATAATAAGTATATATAGTAAGTATATAATATCTAGAATATATTAATATATTCAGAGTATTAAAAGTATAATAATAGCTTATTACTTATAATTACTTATTCTATTTAGCTATTTATTTTAATAAGGTCTTTTTATTAAATTGTATGGATATAAATAAGTTATCCTTTTACTATGTCTAATGTTTATCTAATAAGTTATTTTAATATTCGCTCGCTCTTCCTATCTCTTTTTAAAGAATAGTTAAGTAAGTTCTTTTCTAACTCCTTTTTTAAAAGTTATAGAGTAACTATTTCTTCTTCTAAAGTATTATTAATACTATTACTATTACTAGATTCAGAGTATTTATCTATAGAAGCTAGTATGTCTTTATTAATAATAAAAAGCTTAAGCTTCTTTATTTATTTAGCTTTAGTACTTATATTAATGCTTAGCTCTCTTTCTTTATATAAGTAATACTTATATTTAATTTTATTATTTATTTATTATTATTATAAGATTTTAATAGTACTCTTATAAGGGGCTGCTATAATTAGTAGTATTTTTAAAGCAGGCTGTTAGTTTAGGATATTATCTTCTTTATTTATTATCTCTACTATTAGTTAAATATACTTAAAGGTATCTTTCTTTTAGATTTCCTTACTCTTTCTAATTATACTAATCTTTTTAATAGTATTATAAAGTAGTCTTTCCTCCTTCTATCTTATTAATAATAGAACTAATATTTAGAGTATTAAGATATTATTAATATTAAAAGTCATACTCTTCTATTAATCTTTAAAGGGTATTTATTGCTCTTTTTCTATTTTCTAGCTTAGCTTTCCTTCTTTATAAGTCTTACTTTTAAGTATTTCTTCACTTTTAAATTCTTTATTTATAAAGGGGGTGATTTTATTAAATAGAATCCTTATATTATTATAACTTATTCTAGCTATTATAACTATTTTCTTATCTATTTAAGGTTCTTCTTTTTATTAACTAACCTATCTTACTTTCTTCTTACTTTTAAGTACTAGTTTGAATTATTAATCAGTTTTAGGCTTTTAGTATTTATAAGAAGTGTGTCTTAGGATATTATAGTTCTAATAGAGGACTTTAGAGTAGTCTTTCTTAACTATTCTAATATTTATAAGGCCTAAGTCTATTCTATATAAAGTATCCGTTTATTATTTCTTTTTATAATTTGTATAGTTTCTTTTATTCTTTTACTATAGAGTATAAGATCCTTTAGACTTCTTAGCTTTCTTTTCTTATTATCTTTTAAATTACTAATTATCGATTTCTATAGTAAGTTATACTAGTCTATTATATATAGTTATAATAATCGGGTTAATACACTATCCTCATAAGGCTAGTATATACTAGATCCTAATCTAGAAGTTTATATAATAAAGTAATCAGGCGGGTTAAGATTAAATAATGCTTATTATATTTAGTAATAATAAAGTAAAATATATTTAATATAACTAAGTTATATTAATAGCTAAGGAGCTGCTTATACTAAATATACACTTCTTAAATAATTATATACTAAGTAAACCGCCATTTTATCTAGAAGACTACTATTAGTCTTAGACTATTACTATTAGTCCTAGTAAAGCGTTAGTCCTAGAGTAGGGCTATACTATTAGTCTGAACTAAATGTGGGTCCTATTATTCTACTATTCCTAACTGCCTAATAAGAACCTAGGCTATAATATAATATCTCTCTTCTTAGGGTCTTATCCTTAAGGCTATATAATTAGTCTTCACCTAATAGTCCTATTAGTTTATTATTCTTCCTTTTTAAATATTTTTTATAATATATTATACTAATAAATATATCTAACTATATATAGAAACTGCTTATATATAAAACTCTAGAAATAAACGCTCTTTCCTATACTATTACTATTACTAGAGTGCTATTAGATATACTTTATAATTAGTGCTTTTATTATAATAAAAGCTATATATTTTCTAATAATTCATCTTATTATAGTAAATATATAAGGCTAAAGAAGTCTTATAATAGTTTATAGGTCGTATTGTCTTATAAGTAGTTTCTTTATTCTTAGTATACTTTACTTACTAACTAGTTATAATACTTAAGCTTATAAATACTGAGAAGAAACTAAAAGTAGATAAGGAAGAGGTAGGCGAGGATCTCTTAAGGCTTTATAAAGAGTTAGCCTCCCTATAAGTATATATAGCTATTATAGCAGGCTGTCTGGCTTATTTATAAAAAACCCAAAGTAAAGTAAAGGAAAAGCATTTAGAAATAGTTCGTTATAGACTCTAAGGTCTGGATGAAGAGGATAGCCTATTAGAGGCTTTAGACACTTAAGAGAGCCAGGTAATATAAGAGTTATAGCTACTTATTATCCTAAATGATTTTAACTAAGCGTCTATAGGTTTAAGGATATTTAACCCTTCTATTTCTAATCCTTCTTCTTCTTCTACTATTATATATAAAATGCTTTTAGTAAATACTATATATAATTAAGGTTTTTTAGTAGTTATTATAATATTTCGCTTTCTAAATAACGTATATAATAAGCATGCGACGCATCCAAGTATGCAACGCACTTATACTGTATACCTAAAAGTGTAAACTTTAAATTTTCTAAAATGGGCTGCATAGTCTTAGGAATTTTAGAAAATTAATTTTAAGTACTTAATTAAAAAGGTCATAAGTTAGTATTTTTATTAGATTTTTAACTAATTTAGTTAGCTTTTTAAAATTATAAATAAATAAAAAAACAGTGCGAATAAGATTTTTTAAAATAAGTTTATAAATAAAATCTTTTAAAAATTTAAAAAATTCTTTACTTATTTTTATATACTTATTAAACCTCTATATAAAATATAAGCTATTTTAAGTCTAGTTTAAATTTTTAAAGAATTTTTAAAAAAGTACTGTTTTAGGTATAAATTGGAAATGCGTCGCATACTTGGATGCGTCGCATGCTTATCATATACGTTAGTCTTTCTATTTAATAAGATATATTATCTTACTATTAATTTTCTTTATATTATGAATTTCTTTAATATAGTATTCTTTTAAATTTTCTACTTATAGTTTATAGTTATAACTATTATTAACTATGATTATATTTTCAAATGGTTCTAGTAATAAAATATAGAATATTAGATGTTTTTTACTCTTTAAATCCAACCTATAATTATTTTCTGAGATTTTTTCTAGAACTTTATAAGATCTAATAAACTTATAGTTAAGTTTTTTACTTAGCCTGTCTATTAAAACATTTTTTATAGCTAAGAGGACTATATCCTTTTTTAAAAAGAATAGTCCCTTTATCTATTTAAAGTCATAGTATTTCCTTATTTAGTTTCTAATAAACTTAAGTTTAATCCTTAATTCTTTATAAAGGTTTTTCAGTTTATTAAAAGTAAGTATTATATAAGGGTTAATAATTCCTTTTTATAATCTATAGTATGTATTAAGTATAAATCTGAAATTTATAAATACTAATATAAGCTTTATACTTTTATATATAGTAGTATTATAGCTTAGTTAGGCTATTAATAGTTTTTTAATCTAATTATTCTATTTATAATTAATATAATACTATAAGTATTATTTAAGAATCTAATTCATCCTTTCTATTTATCTATCTACTTATAATTAGAATATAATAATTAATTAGTAATTAAGTCTAAGCTATACTATTAAAGCTTATTAAAACTTAAATATGAATAAAGGTCTTCTATTAGTTAGGATCTTTACTAATAGTCTATATATACTAATAATATTCTAATTAAATATATAAGTAAATTCTTCTATATTTATTACCTCTCTATATAATATAAAATAAGAGAATTTCATAAATCTATTTATAATAATAAGAATACTATTATAAAAGGCTCTAGTTACTAGGTCTTCTAATAGGAGTAGTTTTATAATAAAATCCATAGTAATAGAATACTATAGTCTTTAAACTACTAATAGAGGCTATAGTTCTCTATAGGGCTTATAGTATTATACCTTGGTTTTTATATAAAGACTATATTATTAGATAATGTCTTATATAACCTTCTTAATTCTAAGAAATGTATATATTATTTTAACTCTCTTAAGGGTTTTATTAACTCCTTAATGTCTATATAGTATATAAGAATATATTTCTTATATAAGCTGTTCTTATAGTTCTATTAGAACTTACAGTTTCTATAGTTCTAACTATAAAGCGGGAATTAAATAGAGGTTTCTTATAACTCTATCTATTTTATAAGTCTAATTATATTACTTAATTTTCTTTAGTAGTTTATTATTATAGGTTATATAGTATATACTATTAAATATTACTTATAATAAGCATTTATAGTATTAGTATATATATCCTAAGTATTTTTATTATAAGTATTTCTTAAGAGTAAAGAAGAAGATTTACTTACTAGCTTTAGTCTTTCTTATATTAAAATTAGTATATTAACTAATTATATTAGCTTATCTATTTTCTAATCTTTTTATATAAATAATAATATAATTAAATTCTAATAAGTATTTAATATATTTAAGTTATTATTTACTAAGTTTTTATATTATTATAAAGTATAAGATATTTTTATAACTTATATAGACCTTAATCTTATAATTATTTTTTAAAAGATAATATTAAAATTCCTTAAAGTAATTAATAATAGCTAAGAATTCTTAGTTATAAATAGAGTAATTAAGTTTTACTTTATACATTTTATATAAATAGAATATAATAGCATATAATAATCCATTTTTATCTCTTTATTTAATTTAATTACTTAAAGTAAATCTTAAAGCATTAGTTTTTAATTTAATTTCTTTAGTAAAGTTAAATAATACTAAGATAGGTTTTAAAGTAATTATATCCTTAATTAACTAAAAGGCCTATTCTGCTTTATTATCCTATTTAAACTTAACTCTTTTCTTTATAAATCTAATAAGTAGAATAGTATGTTTACTAAAGTGTTTAATAAATTATTAGTAGTAGTTTATAAATCCTAAGAAGGATTGTAATTCTATGAGGTTTTTAAGTTATTTTTATTCTTATATTATTATAATCTTCTTAAAGTCTATTCACACTTAGTTATAGAATATAATATACTTAAAGAACTTTATTTCTAAAGTATAGAAATTGCTTTTTTTAGGTTTAATAAGTAAGTTTATATTTTATAGCTTTTATAATATTATATAGATATATTACTTATAATCTTCTTTATTTTTAAAGAAAATAAGTATATTATTTAAATAATATATAATAAAAATATTAAGATATTTATATAATATATTATTAATTATTTATTAGAATATAATTAGTATATTAATAAGTCTAAAAGGCATAATTAAGTATTTATATAGTCTAAATTTAGTTTTAAAAGTAATCTTCTATTTATATCTTTATTTAATATAGATTAAATTATAGGCTTTTTTAAGATTAAGTATTATAAACTACTTAGCTCTATATAGCCTATTATATATCTTAAGGATTAAGAGTAATAGTATATAATCCTTCTTAGTAATTAAGTTAAATTACTTATAGTCTATATAAAAGTATAGCTTTTTATTCTTTTTAAGTATAAATATAATTAAGTATTTAACTAAAGACTTTAATTTCTAAATATAGCCTTTTCTTTTTATTTCTTAAATATATTCTCTTAGTATTATTAGCTTATTATTATTAAAGTTATAAATAGGAAAAAACTTAGGATTAGTTCTATCCTTTAGGATAATTTCTAAGTCTTATTCACTTAGTTCTAAAAGACTAGTCTTAAGTTCTTCCTTAAAGAGTTTTTTATAGATTTAGTATCTTAAGAGTATATTTTTAAGTTATTCTTCTTTTACTTATTATTATTTTTTCTACTCTTTAAAATCCTTATTTATCTATTTAAACTATTTTTAAATAAATATAATAATCCATTTTATATATTATATTTTCTTATATTAGTACTTCTATTTTATTCCTTTTAGAAATAAAGAAATATTTACTATTTCTTCTTTTATAACTTTATTATTATTTTTATTACTAATAAAAGCTTAAGATCTTAGGTTATATTTATTACTATTTATAATCTAAGAAGATATATCTCTTTAATATATTTAGCCTTTTTCTTAATTAATATTAGAGTTATACTTTTATAACTAAGGTTATCTAAGTATTACTAAGTAGTCTTTAATATTAAGAATATTAAAATCTACTCTTTAGTTTCTTCTTTTTATAAATACTTTAAAATAATTAATTTCTTATAATATCCTTCCTTTATTATAGCTAAAAGGTATTCTTTTTAAGTTAGACACTTTATAAAGAAATTTCTTATATTTCTATAATAATACTAACTTATTTACTAACTCTAGTTAGATATAATTTATAGTAGTATTATAGTCTATTAGTACTATTACTTATACTCTATTAATTTAGACTTTTATTATAATTATATCTTTTTTAGAACCCCTTATAATACTTAGAGCCTTCTTTAGAAGTAATATTTCTACTTTTACTATACTTATCTATCGCTCTATTATAAATAGTAAGTATTATTTTTTATATACTTATAGATTTTCTTATACTATAGTCTATTGTAGAGTTCTCTTCTTATATAGGTTTTAAAGTTAAACCTATCTTTATATATCTTATAAATCCTCTTATAAATCACTTATAAGTATTCTATATGCTTAAAGGACTTCTTATTATTATAGTTTATAGTATAATTAGCTAAGCACTTTAATAAGCCGTATTATAACTATACTTTTTCTCTTTTATATATATAACTTTCTTTTATAATATAATTATTAAGTCCTTTTTAATGCATTCTTTAGAATAGAAGTTATTTTATAGCTTAAATTAAGCTACTTCTATTCTTTTAAACTATTTAATAACTCTATAGTCCTATGCCTTAATTCTATTATAAAACCATTATAATAACTAAAGTATAGTTTATATAGAATAGTAATTATAATAAAGTTTCTTAAAGTAATATAATAAGTATATATAATAAGTATATAATATTTAGAATATATTAATATATTTAAAGTATTAAAAGTATAGTAATAGTTTATTACTAATAATTACTTATTCTATCTAACTATTTGCTTTAATAAGGTCTTTTTACTAAATTATATAAATATAAATAGGTTATCCTTTTACTATATTTAATATTTATTTAATAAGCTATTTTAGTATTCGCTTGCTTTTCCTATCCTTTCCTAAGGAGAACTTAGGAGTATTTTCCTCTAGCTCTTATTTAAGTAATTATAAAGTGACTGATTCCTCCTCTAAGGTATTATTAATACTACTATTATTACTAGATTCAGAGTCTTTATTTATAGGGGCTAGTATATCTTTATTAATAATAAGGAGTCTAAGCCTTCTTACTTATCTAGCTTTAATACTTATACTAATACTTAGCTCTCTTTCTTTATATAAATAGTACTTATATCTAATCTTATTATTCATTTACTATTATTATAAGATTTTAATAATACTCTTATATAAGGTTATTATAATTAGTAATATTCTTAGAGCAGGTTATTAATCTAGAATATTATCTTATTTATTTATAATTTCTATTATTAATTAGATATATTTAAAAGCATTCTCTTTTTAAATCTTCTTACTCTTTTTAATTATATTAATCTTTTTAATAGTACTATAAGGTAGTCTTTCTTCCTTTAGTCTTAAAGGTAATAGAACTAGTATCTAGAGCGTTAAGATATTATTAATATTAGAAGTCATACCCTTCTATTAATCTTTAAAGAGTGCTTATCACTCTTTTTCTATCTTTTAGTTTAGCTTTCCTTCTTTATAGGTTTTACTTTTAAGTATTTCTTTACTTTTAAATTCCTTATTCATAAAGGGGGTGATTTTATTAGATAAAATCCCCGTATTATTATAACCTGCTCTAGCTATTATGACTATTTTCTTACCTATTTAAAGTTCTTCTTCTTATTAACTAACTCATCTTACCTTCTTCTTACCTTTAGATATTAGTTTGAATTATTAATCGGTTTTAGGTTTTTAGTATTTATAGAAAGTATATCCTAGAATGCTATAATTCTAATAGAGGACCTTAAAGTAGTCTTTCTTAACTATTCTAATATTTATAAGGCCTAAGTTTATTCTATATAAGGTATCTATTTATTATTTCTTTCCTTAGTTTATATAGTTTCTTCTATTCTTCTACTATAAAGTATAAGATCCTTTAGACTTCTTAGCCTTCTTTTCCTATTATCTTTTGAATTACTAGTTATTAATTTCTATAGTAAGTTATACTAGTCCGTTATATGTAATAGGTTTAGTTTTCCTAATTATTATATCTTTAATATTAGACTTTAGCTCTTTATAGAAGCTTACTATATATCCTTCTTCTTCTTAGTTAAGTTATAAGGCGAGATTGTAGTATTTAGCTATATATATAAATACTATTCCTTTTTAATAGAGTTTCTAGATTTACTATTTTACTGCTCGTTTCTTATCCTAGAGTCTGAAAGTACTTCTAAGCTTATACTTAAAGACTTTATAGCTTCTATAAATAGCTTTAGTTTCTTCCTTTCTATTAGTATAGATATAGTTAATATAATCCTTTATAATAAGTTTAAACTATTAGAAGGCTTTATTCTTAAAGAACCTTATAGTATACTAGACTTTAGTATTACTAATAATAAACTGGGTTAGATAGTATAGCTAGTAAGCCTTAAGCTATATTAGGAATTCTTAGAGTATAGCTATAGATTTATTATAGAGGTCTGGTTATCTTAATTTAAGGATTTCTTTAGTATCTTTTCTTATTACTAAATTAGAGGCCAGATTCTCAATATAGTTCTTATAAAGGCTGGTTTATTTCTTAGAAGCCTTAGTAAGCCTCTTAAGTTTATTTATAAGTACTTTAACTTAGTTATTCAAATTATCGATTTATTCTTACTTTTTAATAGCATCTTTATAAGAAGCTTTAGTAAGGTTATTAAATACATTACTAAATCGTTTATTATATCACTCTAGCTTACATACCTCTACTTTATAATTTATAAGTATAATAACTTCTTCTTTATTATCTATATCTATTAGGACTAGAATAGGTGATTTACTTATTAACTAATAAGAAGAGAATAGAGTTAAACTAAGTATAATAAGTAAAGCTATTATAATAATTTAATTATTATTTAAGCTTAATATAAGTAATATAATAAATAAGAGCTATTAATATATAATAATTAAATTAATATACTATTCTTATAAGGCTAGTATATACTAAATTCTAATTTAGAAGTTTATATAATAAAGTAATTAAATAGATTAAGATTAAATAATACTTATTATATTTAATAATAGTAGAATAAAACATACTTAATATAACTAAGTTATATTAATAGCTAAGGAGCTACTTATATTAGATATATACTTCTTAGATAATTATATACTAAGTAGACTGCCATCCTGCTTAAAGGACTGCTATTAGTCCTAGACTATTACTATTAGTCCTAGTAGGGCATTAGTCCTAGGGTGGGGCTATACTATTAGTCTGAACCAGATATAGGTCCTATCGTTCTGCCATTCCTGACCGCCCAGTGGAAACCTAGGCCGTGATAATAGTAGGTTTAGTTTTCTTAACTATTATGTTTTTAATATTAGACTTTAACTTTTTATAAAAGCTTATTATATATCCTTCTTCTCCTTAGTTAAGTTATAAGGCGAGGTTATAGTATTTAGCTATATATATAGATACTGCTCCTTTTTAATAGAGTTTCTAGATTTACTATTCTACTATTCGTTTCTTATCCTAGAGTCTAAAAGCGCTTTTAAGCTTATACTTAAAGACTTTATAGCTTCTATAAATAGCCTTAGTTTCTTCTTTCCTATTAGTATAAATATAGTTAATATAGTTCTTTATAATAGGTTCGAACTATTAGAAGGCTTTATTCTTAAGGAACTCTATAGTATACTAGACTTTAGTATTATTAGTAATAAACTGGGTTAGATAATATAACTAGTAGGCCCTGAGCTATATTAAGAATCCTTAGAGTGTAATTATAGATCTGTTATAAGAGTCTAGTTATTTTAATTTAAGGATTTCTCTAGTATCTTTTCTTATTATTAAATTAGAGGCTAGATTCTTAATATAGTCTTTATAGAGGCTAGTTTATTTCTTAAAAGCCTTAATAAGCCTCTTAAGTTTATTTATAAGTGCTTTAACTTAGTTATTTAAATTATTAATTTATTCTTATTTTTTAATAGCATTCTTATAAAAGGCTTTAATAAAGTTATTAAATATATTATTAAGTTATTTATTATATTATTCTAGCTTATATACTTCTACTTTATAACTTATAAGTATAATAACTTCTTCTTTATTATTTATATTTATTAGAATTAGAATAAGTAATTTACTTATTAATTAATAAAAAGAGAATAAAATTAAATTAAGTATAATAAGTAAAACTATTATAATAATTTAATATTATTTAAGCTTAATATAAGTAATATAATAAATAAAAACTATTAATATATAATAATTAGATTAATATATTATTCTTATAAAGTTAGTATATACTAAGTCCTAATCTAAAAGTTTATATAATAAAGTAATTAAATAAGTTAAGATTAAATAATACTTATTATATTTAGTAATAGTAAAGTAAAACGTATTTAATATAACTAAGTTATATTAATAGCTAAGGAGCTGCTTATACTAAATATACACTTCTTAAATAATTATATACTAAGGTGCTTATTATGCCTTAGTTCTGTCTGCTTATAATACTCACTCTATAAAGCATTATATAAGTAAGCGTCTGTACTACTGCTTACTCTGTTTAAAGTGGGTCTGCTCACTCTAGCCTTAAGTATCCCCATACTTCCGATTCTGCTGGCTATGACCGCTCTGGCCTCTTAAGAGGTCGCTCAGGTTATAATAATAATTTTAAATTATAATTTAATTTATTAAAAACTAATTATAATAAATACTATAATAAATATCTATTATAATATACTCTATATTTTTAATAACTTAAGTTTTAATAATTATTATACTCTCTTTATATATAACTTAAATACTAAGCTTAATAAGAATATAAAAACTATTAATAAGTTAAAAGCTATAATAATAAAATATAATCTTAAAAAAACTAAAACTATTAAAACCTAATAATTCTCTAATAATAAGTAAGTTACTTTAGTAATCTTTAAAATTAAAGTATTCTTAAGTTTATGCTTCTTTAGAAATAATTAATGATTTAAGAACTAGATCAAAAACGAACGATACTTCTTAAGGTAACTAATAGTAAAGTGTTACAACCTGGGCGAGCCGGGCGTGCATGAGACCCTATAATAGCTGTTATCCACACCTATGATCGCTACCATTGTGATTATAGACTTATCTTTTGGCCTGACGGGCTAGGAGGCGTAATGCGAAGTGTGGATCGTTACATAAAGCCAGTATCTAAAATATCTTTAGAAGAAATAGCATTCTTTAAGTCACTAGCTAATATTAATAAAGGGTAGATAATGCAAGTTATAAGCAACGTAGCCATTATTAACGCATAAAACGACTAATAACCGCATTAAAAACTAAGGGAATCCTAGAACGGTTAAAGGATTTAGCGGAGGAAGGTTGGTTCCTGGTGGTTAAGGGAGGAGGGATAAGAGTCTATCTGTAACTAGGTCGACCAATCAATTGAGTCCTTCGTCTTAAGATAACTCAAGCAATGCAAACACGTGACTGTATAGAAACGCGGCAGCGCAGAAACAAAAGTCCGAACAGCGGTTTCAACAGCGGTAATAGTACTTATAAAATGGATTCGCTTTAAAATATAATACTTTTAATACCTTAGGAAAGTAAGTTAAAAGATCAAGTAATTATCTATAAAGTATAATCATAAACATAACTTATTTTAAGTCTAAGTAAAGTTTGACAAGTCTGCTAAAATGCGCCACTACTATGCAAAACGAATAGTATCCTTATTTAAATTAAAATAGAATATACTGCTCTTAGGCAAATGAGGAGTTAGCGAATCCAGAATAGGTAAATCAGTAGTAGGGCCGATGATTGTATATGTTAGTAAAGCTAGATAGCGAGACTCCTGGCACTGTACAGCAAGGGGACGCTGGATAGGATTGTAAAGACAGTTTAGGGCTGCGCTTCTATTGACTTAACTTGCTTTTAGTTCTAAAGGGGCCGAGGCTTGCTTGTGAGGTCCCTGAGTGACATTATGGTACTGTATAAGTAGATGATCCTATCCTGCTTTTATTTTGCTCGTTCTTAGACTAATTATTTCGTCAACTCCTGGCCCAGCCTAAAGTCTTTAAAAATTGACCCTTTAAAGCTACGCATCCATAATGGAGTCCTGTGACCAGTGTAAGTTTCATTATTAACTGATTCACGACCTATCGCGCTAATTAGTGTCCCATCACAAAGCCCATAAGGTGGTAGGCGGGCGGGGGGTTACTATGTTTGACCGCGCAATTCACGATATTGTTTGTTGTTCAGTTCGACATTTCCCTCAATTTGGGCTTGCAGCCACCCAGGGCTTCCTCCTCATCGGCGTCGGATCCGAGCCCCCTCCAGGCAGCGGCCGATCGTACGAACCCATTCTGTCCCTGAAATCATCGCCAAACTCGTCCCACCAGCCCTTGTTCCCAAGCTTTTCCCCGGGCATAGCGAGACGCAAGGAAATAGCGCACCCCGTGTGGCCGAATTCCTCCGCGCAAGTCTTCGCTGTTTTGCCCTCGTTGTTCCTCGCCCACAGGTCAACACCACGCTGTATTAGCCACCTCACCATATCTCGGTTTCCCGTTTTGGCAGCAATGTGAAGCGCCGTGTCGCCGTTTGAGTTTGTTGTCTGCGGATCTAGGTCATTGCCGAGACGCTCTAATTGCCGCATATATCTCAAATTACCCCCTCGAGCGGCGGTGAGCCAGCAGGTCTGCACTATAGTGTGCCAGTCGTCCCTGTCTTTGTAACCTTTGATGATTTCCCAGGCGTATTCATGGTCACTTCCATTTGCAGCTAGCTGGTACAGGAGGTCTTCTGATGGTGCGGGTTTCGCGGGTTGTGTTGATTTGGTGGAAACCTCTGATGGCTCCTCAGACGATGCGTCAGGCAACGTAATCGACAACAACTTATGCAGCACTTCGACATCATAATGGGCCTTCCGGCTGGTTTTAGTGGATGTTGGCTCAGTCGGTTGAATGGCAGGGTCTTTCGACCGCCAAAATCTCGCACCCGTAGATCTCGGCGTACTGGATTTTGAAGGTTTGTGCGACGGGTGGCATGCTTTCTCAGATACGGTCGACCCTGTTGCCAATGAAGGAGGCGTAATGTGTAGAGCCTCTAAGTCTTCGGCGACTCGTTCATGACTGTCCTCGGCCTCTGCAAGAGGCGCTGGGCAACACGTCTGTGGAGGCGGAACACACCGACGCCGGACTGATACCTGGGCTGCCTTGGAGCGACGCAGCTTCCAGAATTTGCTAGATGGCCGCGATGGGCTATTTTCTAGGCCATTCTCGACATACGTGAACCCCGCGATGGGCCGGACGATGCCGCAGTCGTAACATGTAGCCCGTGGTTCGGGTTGTAGAGATTCTGGCTTGTAACGCTTCGTTCGCAATTTCATGTTCGCTAGACACTTAACATATTGCCAGACCTGTTCTAGATAGATTGAAGATCATGTTTTGAGCCTCGGGGGTTGCCTTGCTTAAGTTGAGCGAGCATCGGGCCAAGTTCAGCCGTGCTTACCGTGCAGGCAATAGTTGAGGCTATGCTCAACTCCAGCCCCTTGAAGCACCTGACACACAGCCAACAGCTTGTTGGTTCAAAGCGCGCGAACCTAGTACGGAGTATACTTAGGCGAAATATGGTGTGTATGGATCTGGACTTTCGGCAATGCGGCACAGCAGTTGTTAGGCTCCTGAGCCTGGTTGAAATATTTGCCTGAGCCTACTCCGTGCTAGCCGCAGATAAGGTTGGGTAATTCGGCACGGCCGGGTAATTCGGCACGGCCAGGTAGTTCAGCACGGCCGGGTAATTCGGCACACTCCATTCACCAACAACCATAATCAACAAGTACTCCTCTTGGGTTGTGCTCCTCAACATTCCTTGCTCTGCCCTCAAGGTCGCCCTGAAGAAACACAGAACATTCCGTACCAAACTCTCGCCTGAGTCGAGCCAGAGGGCTAAACTCTCCAAGCACATCACCTCTCGTTAGCAAAGCCACAATCGAACCAATATGTCTGGCGTCGCAAACAAACCAGTTCGTTCATTCAACTATGTGCAACGACTTGGTTCAAATTCTGATCATCAATTCAGGAAAGCAACGTGTTGACTCCGGTCCTACGTTTAAGACCGGATCCAAGCAAGTTGATGTATGTGATGGCCTCCCACTTTCGTAGTAGATGCATTTGGCTCACTCCAGTGAGCAGTGTTGCAGAACTTGCAGATGCCATGGACGACGACAGTAGCGTCGTGCGTATATCGACTAAATCTATGGAGCAACTAGGCCTCGCTCTTGGAGACACTGTTCGAGTTCGGGGAAGATTCAGAAAAGACACCGTTCTAATTGTTGGTACGGATGACCTGGACGATGGGCACGCTCGTATACACAGAGCTTCTCGCCAAAATCTGGGAGTCTTACTCGGTGATACTGTCACACTCCAGCCATTTGCAGATATCAAAACTGTCAGTGACATACTGAATCTTCTTGATTGATTCATTCTGACAGTTGCTATTAGGTCAATCGCTTAGCCGTCAGTCCGATTGCCGACACTGTCCAGGGAGTGACGGGCTCCCTATTCGACATATTTTTGGCGCCCTATTTTCGAGAGGCATATCGGCCAGTTCACAAGGGAGACACTTTCATCGTAAAGAACAGCAATGGTCTGGTTGAATTTAAAATCACGGCTTGCGAGCCTGTGTACGGTATTGTCGCTCAGGACACAGTGATTCTTTGTGGTGGCTCTCTTTCTCGGGACGAAGCGGACGGTCCCCGGATTGGATATTACGATATTGGCGGATACGGAAAGGAGGTAGCCATGCTCCAGGAGATGGCTGGACTTCCCTTGACCCAACCTGAGCTTTTCACGTCGCTTGGTATCCAGCCTGCTCGAGGTGCCCTTCTACATGGGCCTCCCGGAAATGGAAAGACCCGGCTTGTGGAGGCACTTGCGAATGAGACTGGAGCATTTCTCTTCCTGGTTGATAGTTCTCTAAAGCCAGGAGAGCTTCGGTCTGTCGCATTTCGGGAAGCTAAGGAGAACAGACCAGCTATTGTGCTGATTGAAAACATTGATCTCCTTGCGCCGAATCGAGCACGTAGTATCGGTCAAGGAATCACTGCCAGCGAGTCCACTTCTCTATCCGAACTACTGGGTATCTTTGACCAGCTCAACAGAGAGCAACAGGGTCAGGTGTTTGTCATTGGTACCACAACATGTCTCAACGATGTTGATATGAGTCTACGCCAGAGTGGACGCTTCGACAGCGATATTAAGATTGGCTTGCCGGACACACCAGCCCGTCTTGACATCCTCTCGATACATCTCAATCGCACTCATCTTGCGAAAGATGTGAATCTGGAAGAGCTCGCTGCCCAGACCAAGGGCTTTAGCGGTGCCGCTCTGGTGGCACTCTGCCGTGAGGCAGCTATGCAGCAGGTTCGGCTCAACTTGGATGGTATTGACCTTCAGGAAGGCCAAGTCGACCCGAATTCCATGGCACCTCTTAGGATCGAAATGGTCGATTTTCTGTCTTGCATCCCCTCATGCCGCCGTAGAGGCAGCTGACACCACCATCAACTCGAAATTCGACAGGTTCAGGGTTGTGCCCACAATGACTGAAAACAATAGGATAAAGGCAGATACCACGGCGAGCTTAAAACCTGGCACCGACGCAGATAGCGGCTTCTTCCGTTTCTGGTACGGCAGCACCTTGATTGGCAAGCGCGAATACGACATGTTCAAGTTCTTCCTCTGGTTCATGGCTGTTATTTTCGGGCCCCAGTCTGCCAGCACTATCTTCTCGTTTGTGCCAGACATGGGCAAGGCGCATCATGCTGTACAGCAGCTCAAGGTTCTCTTCGATCGCAAGCCAGCCATTGACACCTGGAGCAACGATGGCCAGCCCGTGAAGGAGGTTGACGGTAGCATCGAGTTCCGAGACGTGCACCTCTGATACCCCTCCTGTCCCAAGCAGCCTGTGCTGCGTGGTCAACCTCGACATCCGGCCTGGCCAGTACGTCGCTCTGGTTGGTGCATCTGGCTGTGGAAAGAGCACGACGGCTGCCCTACTCGTTGATGTTCAGAGTACTGATCTCCTTGCCATCGATGTAGACTATTCTCCTCAGTAGTCCCAAGGCCCACGTTCCAGACGAGACCATCAAGTTCACATGCCGAGAAGCCAACATCTACGACTTCATCGTGTCTCTGCCCAAAGGCTTTAATACCGTGGTGGGCAGCAATGGCGCGCTGCTGTCAGGTGGCCAGAAACAGCGTATTGCTATTGCGCGTGCGCTGATCCGTGACCCTAAGATCCTGCTGCTTGACGAGGCAACGTCGGCGCTCGACTCGGAGTCAGAGCAAGTTGTCCAGGCGGCGCTAGACAAGGCCGCCAAGGGCCGGACGACCATCGCCGTTGTGCACCATCTCAGCATGTTGCATCTGATAGGAAGGGTGCATTGTGATGTGAATAGAAGCTCTTGATTTCTATCTAACTGAGGGCTCGCGGCAGACCTATTTGTAGGTTGCCCTCATAGCTATGATAAGGTTCTCGGTAGACCGGATCCCAAGGGATCCGGGTCTTCGAGACCGGCTTGTTAGGAAGCCGGGTCTTCGAGACCGGCTTGTTAGGAAGCCGGGTCTTTGAGACCGGTTTACTAGAGATCCGAGCCTTTGAGACTTTATCTTCAGTCTCAACAGTTGATAGATGTGACATAATGTTATCGGCTGCCGCTCAGGAACAGTGGTATTTTTTTCGTTCTCTCTCAGTGAGCTTAGGAGTTTGGCATAAGGACCTGCCCGCCCAAGAATCAGCACCTCCAGGCTGCAACCAAATTCTAGAAGTACATCTTTAAGCAAAACATCTTCAGCAGTCCAGAGCAGGAGTCATGCACTCGCACATGATAGATATGTCACCAGCTACATTTAGTCGATGTCGAGGAAGAGAGCCACGCGAGACTTTTAGGAAGGCCAGTCATCTACTATCTGCTCGCTTTCGTATGGGATAACGATGCCCTAGTACGGCCCGCGTATACCAAGCGGCTACATATACGGGCTGCAGCTATGTATATCGCCAGAGAAAATCTATCCATTCCCGATTCCTAAGCTTCAGACTTCCTCCCGTAAACTGAACGGCTAACAGAGTATCAGCATATTGAGAACAAAAACGGGGTGGCGGAGAATACATTGACCAGTAGGCATGGATTTTCGGATTGTTCAAATCCTTCCTGACGTCAACCAGGAAAACGTTAACCTCCTCAGGGGTCCAGCCAAGGCACCTTGTAAATAAAGCCATTGAAAGCCCCTCAAGAAGGCCGTCTGTGTTCATGTTGCTCCACTCTCCAAGCTCCTTAAATCTTTTCTCCTTAGGCCAGCGATTTGTCGGCCATTTAAATCGCGTCTCCTTGACATCAACGAATCCAACCTCAGTCATAAGGTGTTTAAGTCGATCGGTCTCTATGAAAGGAGTCCCGTGCTCTTGGGCCGCTTTGGCTAGAAGAGCACACCATTTCCGAAGAGCATGATCTTTAGTAAGGGTGTTGTCGTCTGATTGCATAAATATATCGACGTCCTGGAGCTCAGCGTAGCCACCTGGCGTAAGATTTCTAGTCAAGTCAGGGGTTGCCAACTTATTCACCAAACAGTAAAATACTCACTCAAAAATCTTACGTAAATATTCTGGCCAGTTCTTGACTGAGACATTCATCATTCTGCTGTGAATATAGTCAAAAGGCTGAGAATAAGTCCAGTCCTCGTCGATGTCGTCGATCTCAAACTTTAGATTCGGGGGCACGCTGCTTGAGTTTGAGTCATCATCCGTCTTTCATGTGGAAACTCATTTCATACAATTCCGGTTGGATAGGAGACAAATCGACCCCTACCACCTACGCAGATTGTTAGCCTTGGTCGCTCTTTGCTCTAAGATACTTCCTCTCACCTCAGTCTCAGGATGTTCGTCAGCAAAGTCGACCGCCCAAATACCTGTACCGGTACCCAGGTCGAGAACCCGGCCGGTCTTGAATTCGGGAAGGTTCGGCGGGGAGAGACCAAGCTTGTTGTCAAAAGTGAGGAGGAATAGATTGTGCTGCAAATCTGAAGAGATCAAGTGTAAGAATTTTGGACAGTGGAGGAGCATTCTGTATTACCTAGTCTGTTGTTCTCTGTTTCGTCATTGGGCATATAGTATTCTACATCAGGTAAGAAAGGCTGTGAGTGCTAGAAATCTCGTAAAGGACAAACGCATAGCAACCTACTTCCGTCCTTGTATGCGTGGTATGTTCTCCCGTTTTCGATCCGATAATTGAGAATGGAGCTGGTCACGCTAGCAGTTGATGACGTGTTGTCCTATGTCGTGGTTTGTATCAGCGATTGCGTTCTTTCACAGCACGTCAGGGTAGGCAAGATGCCATCCATACGTACATCTCCAACTGCCGAGTCTTGATCGTCGTCAACCTCGATTGAGGGTTAGCTCATGTTCGTATCGTACAGAGTCGTGGAGAAGAGGTTTTACATCAACCTGTATGACAGGGTCTGCGCCGGGTGTGGCCATTTCGCTAAGCATGAAACAGCTTCAGTTGAGCACTGAGGTCCTTCGTCGATAAGTGTGTGTTAGGTTGGAGGAGAGATTTACCCTGGGTTTTATCCCTCAAGGATGGCGGGGATGTTGGATTTAATGCCGCGGCTCCCCACCCTTATTTGTTACCCGAAGGAGCCAATGATGCTTCATTTAGGTGTGGCATTGTTGTCTCTCCTCTCATCGGGAGGATGTGTCCTACCAACAGTCATACCAGGATCGCATATCCCAGCCAATCAAGTGTTCTGTTTCTGTGGAGACTGCGGCCGTAGCCAACACACAACCACTGCGAAAAAAGTACCGACATGTAATGCATGCAAGTAGTGAGGTCTGACAATTTCCCCCCACCAACAATGCTCTACCGTATATAAGGCTAGACGGGCATTAAGTTTAGAAAAGACAAATCCGCAGCAACACCACGCCTTCTTTCGTATTCTGTTAGGTAGCCTGATTGAGAAGAGGGCGCTTCTTGGGTGGTGGGGAACCATGACGCCCTTATCCTATTTAGGGGACCTGTAATTCTATTTTAGTCGGCCAATCACATGTTAAAGCTGCCATTGATTGGCCCCTAAAATGAACCCCCGGCATGAGCGCCAAAAGAAGGACCCTGGTTCAACAACATGGACATCGGGTGTGAGCATCGTTATCCTCGTGAACTCGATGGTCTCTCCCCTGTCGAGGAGAGACTAATCGCTCTTCAGGCCCCTTTCGGCTATATCACGAAGGCCACTGTTGATAACAAAACGCCATCAGGTATCAGTTACCGGAAACACGTGAAGGGTCACATTAATCGTATTTCCGAACAATGTAGATGATCTAGTTGCCACGGTGCTCCCTCATCACCCGCTTCTTCAGACGATCGAGAACATCCATGTGTCTTGGAGCGGCGCTAACAGACCCAGCTTAGCGCAAGTGGGGACGCTTCTTTAGGTGCGCAAGTCTCGAGTAACCGCTGCCCTTTTGTGGCTACAGGAACAATCCCCTTTACAGAGACATCGAAATCACGTTGGGATTACCCAGCCATAAATGGGCTCGGTGTAGAGTAGGAAGAGAATCGGCGATACTGGTGACCCCTGAGGGAGTCCACACTGTAGAGCCGAAAAAGGGGTCGTGATGTCCTGATATCGTACGCAGGCAGACCGGCCGTGCATGAAGGATCTAGTCCACCGCGCAAGATATTCTGGCCAACCTTGTTCGTGAAGCCTAAGTATCAGCCTGTTGCGCATAACAGTGTCAAAAGCACCTTGGATGTCCATCGTGACCAGCGTGGCTACTTTGTTGTTGGCGAATGCCTCTTCAATATCGTGTATTACCGCCGCTACAAGGTCCGTCGCGGACCTTTTTAGGAGAGCACCGGATTGCTGCGAATGGAGGACTCCGTAGTGTATGGATGCCCACGTGAGTCGTCGCGCGATTAGTCGCTCGAGTCCTTTGCCTAGGCAAGAGAGTAGGGAGATTGGTCGCCATGCGCGAGGAGTTATCAAGTCTCTACGGCTAGGTTTGGCGATCATGACCACTTCAGCGGCCCTGAAGGGTCTTGGGTGATGTCCGATGGTTATACACCCTTGGAAGAGCCGGCAGACGTGGTTTCCGATAATGTGCCACACAGATCTGAGCAGTTGGATTGTAATGTTGTTGGCCCCTGGGGACGTATTCCCCGTACGCACGCAGGGTTGCATTCTCGGCTTTTCCAGAGAGATGTCTTGGCTGAACGGTATAGCCCTCTGGGGGTTAACCGGGATCCAAGGATCATCGATATCGTCCTCTGCGGTCCGGCGCTCCAGAGTGGCACGCCGGAGTGCGTTCGCCTTGTGAAGCTGAGTTTTAAAGACCTCATCGCTGACTTGTAGTGGAGGCGGTTAGAAGGTCCCCGGTGATCTCAGCCATCAGACGGCCTTGAACACAGAGCGGTTGTCTAAGAAACTGTCGATGAGATTCTGCTAAAAGAGCCGTTTAGCTCGACGGACTACGCTACGGAACTCCCGCTTGGCAAGCTGGGCCTCCTTGCCGAACCCGAGCGGGTAGAGTCTGCAACAGGCCAACGTATCAGTCAGTGGTGATCCAGTCCTTTAACGCCGCCTACTCCTTTAGCGTTCTTTAGGTGAAGCGACATCGCTCGCGGTCTCACTTCTTAACGAATCCCGGCCCTCCTCTTACCGACACAGGGACCTCGACGACTCCGCCAACTCCTACTACACCATTCCGCGCTAAGCTGCTCACTACGACGCATACTACCTATCCCAGATCTGCCTATCCCGTCTCTGCTTTATTTTTATCGATAACGATGGTTTGTACCTATTCTGCCCAAGGCGCTAGTATAAATAGATTAACTGTTTCTAGTTCCTGCACCAGTATCTCATTAAGTACTACTGCTATCTCGTAAAATGGCGAGGGGTTATATCTTCTGAACTTTCAGATATGGGACGTGGCATTACAAAGTAGGCTTATTATTAGCAGAGTGTAAAGATTAGTCTACATCTTCATTATCTGCCTTCAAAAACGCTCTGATGTGCTAGCAATATGCACCTCTGCTTCTACTACACTCGTCGCCACCGTGAGAAATATACCCACAATCGCTTATGCCCCAATTCTCTGGACTCAGTTGATGGCACTGGCTCTTCTATACTTACACACATATATCTAAACGTTCAAGGCATAATTCACCACTGGAGTAACCATGCCTATAAACAGTTGCCTTGTTATCGATAGAGTGAGACCCCTGAGCTATTACAACTCTATAGCTACTCCCAAGCCCTTAGTTTCTGCTCGCATAATGTGTTCCTTGTACTTCAGGCTGGAGTCTATGGCCATCCCGAGGACCTTGACTTAGGTGCTGCCTATTAATTGCGAAGGGCCACGAGTTAGACTTATATGCCTTACGGGTAAAGTATATAATTACCATCTTCTTCACTTCGAAGGCTATACAGCTCCTCCTCTCTCAGTCCAGAGCTTTCTTAATAATTACTTCAATCCCGTTACGATTTCTTTCTGCTATCGTGCTTATGACCTATGCCGTAAAGTTATCCACAAAGGCTATCGCTCCTCCGTAATAATAGATTCGCTGCGATACGAGGTCTGCATTGAAGATAGGTACTGAACCGGAGACAAAGGGGAGTCTCGCAGTAGCCCAGCCTGCAGCAAGCTTCGCACATCCGATACTTATCCGTTAATATAAATAGTCACCATGCGATTCAAGTAAAAGGCTTCAATCCAGCGAAACAGTTCCTCCGGGATGCCCCTTGCTCTCAATCGCTGGACGAGCCCCTCTTTGCACACTCCATTGTGTCAGACGGAAATGTCTAATAGGATGGTTTTCCAGTCTCACGTTCCTAGTTACTAGACCGGATTCCTAGGCTGCCGGTCTCAAGGACTCGCATCCCTAGGAATCCGGGCTCGGGGCCGCTGTACCATAGGGCAAAAGATTGGTCAATAATCGCTATTACAGCAACTATTGGGCACACTAGCTGTTCTTTTAGGCCTATCGCTGTTCCAGAGGACCAGGCCGTAACATCTTCCTATAAAAGTATAATAATAGTTAATTAAATAAGAAGAGAAAACTTTAGAAGGAAAGGAGCAATTTTCCTAGCGAGACTTATTAACCTCAGCTATAGATAGCTTAGATCTAGTAATTATAAATAGTAAAAGAAATTATTAAGCATAATGGTATTCTTAATTAGTTCGTCCGCTTCCTATATAATACCAGCTTGCTCCTATTTGATACTCTACATGGAACTGCTGGTTAGCTATAGGGTAGGTAGAGGAGCAGTTGACTGTCAAGGTAACAGTCTGGGCAGCTAAACACACCCCTAGGGCATAGAGATGGGAGGTAATCTAGATATTCTCTAGCCTTACCAAAAATACCCGTACCGAACCCTGCCCCTGTCCTCAAGCATCCATTCCGCAGGATTCTTGTCGAGAAAGTGACCAAATATCGAAATGATGGCCAGTCTGTTTGGAGAGGTCCATAGATCAAAGCTGATGTATATTTGAGTGATGGCCTCGTCGAGCTCTTTCCTGACAGACGCCTTTTTTTGTGTAAATATGTCCCCCAGGTCCTTATTGTAGTTCGACCCCAGGGTGCGTGACGACAAAGATCAGGATCAAATTGCCGGAACAGCTCTTGCAGGTAAGTACTCTCGAGGGTGGCAAACGGCAGGTTCGAATCGACAATGTAGCCAACGGAAAGCTCTCGGATCCGCGTGGTCTTTGCTCGGGGAACAACCGTGGCAGTTGAAGCCGGTCGTTTCATAGATGCCCTTTTTTGAAGGTCGATGACGGAGGACTCATCTGTTGAGATCCGTTGTTTGACGGATCAATGGCTATTCCGATCCATTGGTGACTGGGATGTGCATGTCTGCTTGTCAATAGCTTCCGCTGGTTAGCGCTAGTTTTTTCTTCTTCTTCAATTAATACAACATGCTCATTTCAACATCATTAGATGAAGCGGACTAGAAGGTTTCGGTAATCCTGTGAGCTCTTGATGCGTTAGTAGTATCCTGCAGTTCTTAAATGGGGTTCTAACTTCCGAAGATGGGCCTATGCTAAAGATGTGGACTGCTACTTAAGTTAATTGTCGGCTACTTATGGTAGCTATGCTAGGGCTAACTATTTTCCCATACAAAACTAATTGTCGCCTACTAGACGATGCATAATACGGTCGTAGGATCCGCGCAGCCATATATTTTATAATACAACTAAGTGCCAACTAGATCCAGAGACTAAAATGACCAGTCCCTAGCTCTTTCTAGATTGCGTGGCCGGCCAACAGTATCCCGTGAGTCACTAGTCGCCGTGGAGCGACGCATGGGTGGCGACGCTATCACAATCTTGTGGCCTATCGAAGATGTGTTCTTGGCTCTCACTCCGCAAGCCGGCATCTTGGCCGCCGGTTGGAAGGCTCTCAGTGGGCGATTTCGTCTTGGTGATTATGATATCGATCTCCACGTCCTGCCCGTGCGAAGTGACGGCTCTGCTCTGGCGATTTGACGACTGCCGGTAGCTTGAGCCAAGACTACTGCCGAATACTCGGGGAAAGATGTGTTTCAGAAACGGCTTCATGAATGGGAGACATGCGCAAATGATGCCGGTGTTCATCTCGATGACCCTGGACAATTTAGACTCCGAAGAAATGGGAAGGAAGGCGCCACCTACACCCAGACATATCCATCTACAAGATGCCACGTCAAGTCGTTAAGCCCCACCAAGCCGAAAAGCGATTGAATTCGGAGAAAACCAATGACACATACACTAGTCACTGTCAATAATATCACGCGGAGGAATGGATAGGCGATGGCTTACAAGGACCCAGTCATGAGGATGCCTATTAGCCCGAGTTTCTGCCTCATGGGCATTTTTACCCTCCAAAGCATCGGTATTGGCAATGCCAACATAAAGAGGTCAGTGGTAACATTTAGTGCCAATGTTGCGACGAAGTAAGCCATTCGGTCGATGCAGGACCCATCTGTGATCGTGATATCCCACGCCATCTCAACGGGATTGCACTGAAATATGGCGACCAACACTGCTGAGAAAGAATAGCCAGTAACGATTGCCATGAGCAGGTACACAGCCGCCCTGAACCTCCGACTTGGGGAGATTCGAATGTAGATGGCTAGAAGAGATAGCTTTGTGAACATCATAGAGACGCAGTAAAGCGCCTGAGTCGTCACTTGCAGCTTCAGTTGCCAAGAAATAGTATTAGTATTTGAAGACTATTAAGTCTCAAGAGGTTCTCCCCTTTGGATTCAAGTATACCTGTAGGAAAGTTGGGCTGAACTTCGCAATTGGGACGTCCCAGATATGGACGCCTAGACCATAGCTGCATTCTTGGCGCACGTAAGTTGATAGAACAAAGTACGGGGTCTGAACTTGGACTTACGAATGATATTCGCGCTCGCAAAGGCAACGGCAGATATCTGTCGGTGAGTCAACATTGGAAATGCAAGTCATCTCGGGCGCATGATCATACCCAGGCGGGGACGAGCAGATCTAATCACAGTTAACGGATCGCCTGGATTGGCACAAGCCGGACTTGCGGGCGTACTCACAATCACTGTAGTCCACAGTCCGGACGATCTTCAACTTTGTAAACAGCCGCAAAGCCCAAACCAACGTTGCGATAGCAAGACACGCAATGTTTGCCACGACAACTGGCTGTCCACTGTACTCGGGATGGTCGAAGGAGGGGGATGTCCCAGCTGGAGGGGGGGCGGCGCCCACGATGGCGGCATTGTCCCTTGGCTGGTCACTCATTGTTGAGGAAGTCTCTTGTATTCCGGGCGTATACCATCAGGAAAATATACACAATCCAGCGGAGACCCATTTGCTTAGCAATACCTGAAGACGGTGAGACTTATTTATGTTCTTTTCATCCTTGGTGATGCCGCAACGTTCAAGGACGGCTGGGAAATTTAGTTACCGTGAACTGAAAAGCCACCCCGTTTTCGAAATATTTGTCCCTGGCCGGTGGAATGTCGCTCAGATGTCGCATGACGCCCAACTTGAGAGCAGTCGACACAGGTGATAGACTAGACGACGGCTGTTCTCCCGTGATGAGCGTGGCGGCGGCTAGTAAGGGGAAGGGTAGCATGTGCCTCAAACACATGAGTCATTCATAGTGTGTCAGGCTTTAAGACATCTTCCAGTCTATACACTTAATTTCTCGGGCGATGTACAAGAGCGAAGGGAAGGCTAGATTGCCGTCAGTGCGCTTCACTGCAGACCAATGATGTTGCGGACACTCAGGCCTATTTTAGTCCCGTGGAAGAGGTAGGCTATGCAGCGCCATGATTGATGTAGTGGTGAGCTAGGCATCGGGGAACCTGTTGATGGGCCCGTGAAAAGGGTGTACTGGAGTGTGTGGTATCGAATGGATTGGCTGCATGTTCAGGGGCTGTCCGTGCATAATTTGAGGCGTCGAATCATCCGCGAAGCCAGCTAGGCGGAACCCTCCACAAGATTAGTGTCGCCTTGGCGTGACCAGTGGCTTATAGATAAGGACAACATCCAAGCTCTCGGTTTTGAGGTAGGTGAACCAGCGGGGTCTACCGCGGGGTATGTGGTGGGGATGGCGGCTTGCTCGGAGCCGAAAGAGCGATGTGTCGCAATAAGCTATGGGAACATGCAAGCTATATAATCCTTGAAAATAATGATCACTTTTTTTACGCCATTATTGGGCGCCGTGGCGGCTTCCTATGGTCGAAAATTAGTACTGTAGAGGATTCGAAGGATGCATCAAGCTGGCATGTGAACATTGTAAAGGTTTCGCCAAAGCGCAGTAGGACAAGGCGCCGCCCAGGTGGCTGACACAAATGCCTACTAAGAGCCTTTCCATCGTTTTCACTCAGCCCCAAGAACCTTCGAGGCATCAAAGCGGCGGTAGGCCAGGTGAGGATGACTGGTCGTCAGGGTTTCCAGCGCATGCGCTACGCCCCCGCGAATCATAACTGGGGATCCGCCGTCGATGGCGCTGAGTCCGCTCGTTGATCTCTTCACAAACTGTTTAGGAAAATCTGCACCAATTTCTCATTCTCTTTCTGTCAGGCTATCTTCTAAGGTACCAACCCAATCAAGAGCCCAGGCGAATTGCACAAAGCAGAGCTGCTGCCATTTGTGCCTCACTGTCCGTCCAAGTGTCCTCCACGATCCGTTCTTTGCGCCCGCCCTGCTCATGGTTGAGGATGGCACTGTCTCGGAAGCCCGGGCCGTGATCATACCCTTGGTCTCTAGCGCCTGGTACTTGCAAAATGATTCGCCAAGGCTCTGTCCAGTTTGGCTCCTCTGGCAACCCGGCTAGCACTGGCCCATAGGACATGCGAATCCGGCTCCCACCAGGTTTGAGTCCGCGGGGACTTAGTGGAATTCACGCAGGCTGTCGACGGGGACATTTTATTTCATCAAAATTCAAACACACCGATTCATATAGCAATACCTAGATGAAAAGATAGAGAAGAGCGTAATTAATTGATTTATACTAAGAAGACTATTTCTCCCTTACTCTTGGCCAAGAAACTCGCATAGAAGGCATACATCCCATTGTCTAGACGAAAGCAAGGTCTGAGCTTAGAGAGAGGCTGCTTACGAAATATCGTTACAGCCCTGTCAATTATCGTTAACAGGCCAACATTTGAGTCATGGTATGGCCATGTTGGGGCTGCTTTGACAAACCTTCGCACCCGAAACTCTGCTCAGCCTCATTTGGATGGATTACGATTAGTGATTAGACCTGTCCACTACAAACCCCAGCCTCCTGCAGCCACGGATGGGTCGGCGGAACCTTGATCCTCACAAAAAGTTTTACTTGTCACAATTGTCGGGCTCAAGTACCAATGTCCCATCGGATTTTCTTCGAAAATGCCTGAGCCAGCCTCAAGTTACCACCCATTCGGGTCATTCGATGTGCTACCCTTCACATGGCTGAGCAGACACTGAGGGCAAGGACTATACAACCCAGACATTGCCCCACAAGCAGCATAACATAAAGCCAAACATCACTCGGTATCGGATTGCTTACATTGGACAGCCAATCTCCTAAGCCATTTCTTATCACTCCAGGCCACTCGATACTAGCTGTTCACGCGACAAACATGGGCGACAAGGTATAATTACTCAGAATATCATGCCAAGAGCGAACAGTACTAAATATTCCATTAAGTTCATTGTCTATTCCTTTAAGTTCATCGTCTATTCCTTTGTCAGCTCGCAGTGGGCGCCGAAGCCGACTACGATATCAAGGAGATAGATCTCGGTATGTCCGATACACAGTCGTCTATTTTTATAAGCTCGATTATAATCTGACCGGTCATACTTCGAAGTCGCCGCCGACAATTTCGACCCCTGCATATCTCAAAATCAACCCCAGCGGCACCGTGCCGTCGCTCACCTCCGCCTCCCTCGAAAAGCCCTTGACGGATAGCATTGACATTTTACGCTACCTCGACGGCCTGCGTCCCGGTCACAAATAACCTTGCCCCGATGGAGGACGATGCCAAGACGAAACAGAAAGTACAGGCCATACTGGACCTCGTACACTCGGACGATCTTGGCACGAACCTCATCCTCCTTCAGGCCCGAGACACAGAGGAGATGCACCGCAAGAAGAACAGCGATTGGAAGACCTTCTTGGAAAACCGACAGACCAGGCTTGACAAAGAGCGGGTGTCTAATACAGGGCACCCTTCCTACGGATCAAAGGCGCAAGAAAACGGCCAACTATACAAGCTCTATGTCACCAAAATTGGCCCGGAGCACCGGCTTTTCTTCAAGAAAACCCACGAAATGTACCGCTCGTTCGCAACAGGCATGGAAAAGCTCGAGGCACTTTTAGTTCTGCTCTACGCGGCTGGGGATACTATCACTGAAGCAGACTGGCACGTGGCGCCGTGGCTCTCACATGCCATGGCTGGTGCAGGGACTAATCTGAGCGAGATACAAGACTTTGAGCCTTTGGAGAAGTTGATACAAAAGTCGGTTTCGGGATTCACTGTTGGACTAAGGACAAGGGAGTGGTAGGCAAAAGCTTGATTAAGGCCTCATGCCCGTGTTTCGCTGTGAGCGAGAGTGGTGTCTGGTAGTCGCCATCCAAGGAGTTCGGATTAACACCATCTGCAGAAAGTAGTAGTTTGACCACCGTCTCGTGTCCAGCAACAGCCGCATACGACAGAGGGGTCTTGTTAGACTCATCTACCGGATCCGTGATAATGTCTTTTACTTCAAGCAACGTCTTCACCACCACGGCATAGCCATTCAGGCTGCTAGGTGGTGCGGAGTTCTCCCAGCCGCAACAGTGCTGTCCCTAGCGAGCAACAACTCCATTTTATTGAATATGGTTTGTGGAGTTAACAATATTGGTGTCTGGACAGATTTGATGGCCTCGATTTCATTATGACTGCTCTTATTTAAAGCATCGAACATCTTGTCCATCAATCTGTGGTCCATATTTGCTGAGGATAAGTTGCTGCCCGCAAAAGAATCAAAGGAAAGCCTCGGATCGTCATCCATGGGGAATAAGACCTTCATCGACTTCTTGTCATCAATCCATAATCCGTAAAAAGCCGACGTTGGCCAAAAGACGTGCCTTAAGTTCACATCGATACCATCCGTAGGGAGAAGTCGCTTCACCATTGAATTGTGCCCTTTCTCGGCAGCAAATGACAGAGGTGTCCGACCTTGTTCATCCCCGAGATCGGCACTACAACCGCTATTGAGTAAGAGTTCGACAATGGGTTCGTAGCCGTTATTGACGGCCCAAGACAGAGGCGTTCGTCCAAATTTGTCTTTGGAGTCAGAATGGGTTTTGTTTATTTTAAGTAGTTGAGCAAAATGCCCGTTCTGAGCAGTCCATGGAAAATATGTGCGACCCGAAGTATCCTTGCCGCATGTCTTGTGATGACTGGCGAGCAGGCATTTGGCGGCTTCGTGAGGCCCGAAATAGCTTGCCAAATGCAAGGCAGTCACTCCTGTCGGACCTTGGATATCGTAGCGGCCAAGTTCCATCAGTACTTGAGTTGATGCTTGAACGTTCAAGCCAATCGTGAGAAAATCCAGAACTCGATCCAGCATGGTTGGAGCCTCATGCGCATGATGCCCCTAATTCTTCGCAGCATAGTTATAGAACGGGTTGGCTCGCAGGCGCTCTTCGAAATCCTTGAATGTCGCACAAATGCCGCTCCCAAACGTATCCGTATCGAAGGCCAAGTAGGTCAGGCAGATGGTCGTAATGTAAGCGTCGGCTTCGGCGTCGGCAAACCATTGCTTCTGAGTGCGTTCGAAGTATTCTTGTGCTGTAGGGTGCACCAGTCGGATGATGCTGGTCTCTTTGTCGACTGTGACCAACCCAGCGCAAACGGAAACCATATCCTCAATCTGTGGCACGTTGTCTTCGTCAAGCCCTGACGTGCCAAATTCCACTGCAAGCGCATGCTGGAGTTCCAATGCAGTAAGTGGTCGCTTGGCGCGTACGATCCGGATTAGAACCTGTTGCCAAGCTCTTGTTGATCTTTGCTTTTGATCCTCAATACGCTCCATGAGGTCGTTATATGCATCGTATATTGCTTCTGACCCAGACGGGAAATTTGAAATGGCGATCCGGACGGCCTTAACTGATCTTTTACTGACTAAAGAATTCAGATGAATTTGAGCAAGAAGAAACCTATATGTCCATTAGCTTTGCCCTCCGCACGGGTCGAAGCAACGTACATCCCACGAACGGAATTGAATATTCCAGCTTTGATTTCCTCCTGCAATTGTGGACTTCGAGCCACGAAGTCAGGCAGCCGGAACATCTGGCCATTAACATATCTCTCTATGTCTTCCTCCTCGGCACTGATTTTCAGAATTCTGCTCCCTTTTAACTTCCATTCCATCTCCGAAACATCTCTCGAGGTCACAAAGCCTCTCAGGTTGAAAATTTCCGTCAAAAGTATTTTTTGGCTGGCGTCAAATTTCTGGCATTTATCAAGGGCGTCAATGACAATAAACTCTTTTGGAAATATAGACATGACAGATTGCACGGCTTTCAAAATCTCTTCGAACGGTGGCCTTGTTCGTTTCCTTCAGCACTGGTCGTGGAGGATTTTCAGATGATCTGTCAGAGCAGATAGTCTTTGACACAGTTGTTTTAGGATATTTTCGAGTAGGTAAATGGCACCCTGTCCGCCCCGACGCCGAGAGTCGCAATAGGTGATTGCAATGGCGACATGCGCAAAGTTGTGGAATCTCATAATGAGGTTGTTGATCACGATGGCGGCGAGAATTGTCTTTCCTGCGCCACGAACGCCAGGACAATAAAGGGTAAGGTTTGATGTCTTCAGCCAATCCTGGTATTGTGTCGATTGAAGAAGCCATTGGCCTGCTCCGGGCTTCGGTGGAAGAAGTCGTTTTGTTGAAGGGCATAGTTGACTGGGGACAGCTAGTCTAAAATGTCTTTGCGCTCACTTAAATCTTGCTAAGCGTCCTGGTCTGTGTGCAAGCTATCGAGCCTTTCTTGTAGTTGAACCTGTGATCGTTCTACACCCTCTAGACTAGCCCTCAGTTCTGTTAGTTGGTTGAGGTTGTCTCTTGAAATCTGTTTCATATTTTCGATCAGCTCGGTTAGCTGCCGTCCATTTTCTTGAGCATTTTTCCTAATGCTTTGAATCAACTTGCGGCTGTCGTTTGCTAAGGTCAGGCCTAGCAGGTTCTTTTGTCGTTCGATGATGGCGATGATCTGGTCTACCTCTTTCTCTTTGAACGGCCATTTGAGTGGAGACCCATGCTCTCTCCAGTCCCCTCCTTGGCTCGAGTTTTGCCCCTACTGCAGTTAAGGCAGTAGCCAATTGTTCAAGCGGTGCGCCGGGCGCTTGGAGAACCCGAATTGTCTCCGACCAGGCAACACCCTCTTCTGAATCATCAGATTCATCATTGAGCTGTTGTAGGATGCGTTCGCAGGCTCGTACCTCTTTACGAAGCCGTTTACGCTCTTTAGTCGCTCCAACTGCCGTTCTTATGCACCTAGCAACTTTGGAGGACAGCTCGACGACGGCGATGATACTCGCGGCTGCGCTCGGTGGTTCCATTTTGAGGATGACCTACGAAAAGTAAGATGGTCGGGAAACTAGCAACCTAGCCGTCTTCTGGGCGGGGCTACTGAATGAATATTGAACAGCAGTCCACCTGCAACTACACGATGGACTCGAAAAACGGCAGAGCGCCCTCTTTACACAAATCCGAAGCGAGAAGATAGGGCTCAAGGACTTCCTCTTCAACCGAAGAGTCCCGGACACCATAGACAACAAATGCCCCTGCGGAGAAGGCCGACAAACGGTAGCGCACGTTCCCCCAGGCTGCCGTAAGTACCAACAACTCCCGGACCCCTCCTCCAAGAGGGACGACCTCCGGGAGATATTGAACGAGCGCAAAGCAGCCGCAAAGGCAATCAAGTTCATGGAACTGACTCAGATCCTCGGGCAATTCAGAATCGAGACTTAACGAACCTGAGCACCGGGTGGAGACTCTAGGTAAGAAGCCGCGAAACACAGGGTCAAAAGACCTGAGGGAGCCTCAAACTATGTATGCATGAGTAGGGAACACTGTTGATCCATAGCGTGCACCGCAATATGGAGCCCACCAGCACGCCTGGCTACCATCCTCACCTAGCTGGCCCCGCAAGTCGGTCAATTAGACGTCAAGTACGTATACGTTCAATTCGTAGAAATAAATAAGTTCTCCCATCCTAGGGATGATTCCAGGAGAAATAAAATCTATGCATCCATCTATACTGGCTGATATCAAGGCATTAAAAGGAGCATAAAAGGAGCAAAACATTGCCTATTCTATAAGAAAAGAGGAGAGGAATTCTAGGTGCAGAAGTGGTCATAGATATAAAACCTGCGCTAGTCCATATTGGGAGCACCAGCGCACCGCCACTCAGATTGCAGCTCGAAGCCGCACTTGTCTACCCCGCTTTTCAGCTCGGGTGTTGTCGCCAGTCTGTTAACAAAACCACCACTCCATTACAATCAAAGAAAGCGGGCCGACACCCATTTCTATCTTGAACAGCGCATCAGAGTGTCATCACCATGTCTTCTGCACTGGCAAAAGCCGCGCCGCTGAAGGCTGAGATTCGCCTGGCGCAAGCCGCTTCGGAGTTCGAGGCAGATCTTTCCACCGAGCAGAAGGCTACCTTCCGTACCTACAGATCCCAGTTGTGCAAATCACCTCCAGATATCCACGATGTTATGCGACTCACAGCCGAAATTGACCGTCACACCTCCGGGAAGCTCGGCGGCGGGCGATGTTTCGGACCTCGTTTGACCAATGTCCTACAAGCCGTTCAGCAGTTCGCGGCGCTCGGGGACATCATAGTCGGCGGTTCCCAGAACATGATTGCATGCGGCGTCTGGTCGCTGGTGCGAATGACATTACTTGTTGGTCTTTTTCAATCTCATTCTTTCGTTCTCCAGCTAACGTCCTACTTAGTCGCTCGTGAACTTCTCTTCCTGCCTCGAAAAGTTGTCGACTCTCCTCATGATCGTCGGTCGGTCGGCTCCCCGTTACGAAAAGATGGCCTTACTCTATCCCCGGTCTAAGATTCTGCAGTCGCATCTGTCTGAATATTTTATCGTAGTTGTTCATCTCTGTCACAAGCTGTTGAAGTTAACAAAGAAGTCGATCTTGGGACAGCTGGTGTCGTTCCCAAGCGACTCCGATATGAAAAACTACCAATCGGAGCTCGACCAGTGGGCCAGTTTGATCAGAGAGGAGGTGAGCCTGCTGATGGGTCAGACTATTGAGGAGCAGAGCTCCCGCTTCAAAACTCTGTTGAGGTTCTCTGAATCCGAGTCGCACCGCCAGAGGCTGAAGGCTCATGTCCGTGTCCTCGATTCCTGCTCCACATACGACTATCAGAAGACGTGGAAGGAGATTCGAAAGGTTGGAAACGCGACTTTGTTCAGTCAGAACCCGGAATACCAGCACTGGAAAGTCCGAGCAGATTCTTGCACCCTAGTGTGTAAAGGCAAGCTAGGGTCAGGAAAGTCCGTTCTGCTGGCCAATATTGTCGATGATTTAAACCTTCATGTTCAAAGTACGGAACGCCCAGTGGCGTATTTCTTTTGTCGCCACGACATTTCCGAGAGCTTAAAAGCGCGCACAATCTTTGGCTCTTTGGCTCGGCAATTGCTGCGCCCAGTTCCAGACCTCACCATGGTAGAGGAACTCGTCGATAAGACTACCTCAGTCGTGGATTCCGAAAAAATATTCAGCATGCTCCAGCGCGCCCTTCCACCTGACTTCAAAGCTTCCTTTGTCCTAGACGGGCTGGATGAATGTGATGATCTTCAGAGAGGGACATTAATTCAACAACTCCGGAAACTCCAGGACGCATTTGCACTGCGTATCTGCGTTTCATTTAGATTGGAGACCGATAATGTCTTAAGGTTGAGCCCAGAACTGTTCGCTAAACATAGTGCTATTGCGATTCCTGAGGACAATCCTGATATTACAGGCTTTATTAGTGCAGAGTTGGAGAGGCGTATAGAATCCAGAAAGCTGATGATAGGGAACCCTGCGCTTATCCTTGAAATAGAGGACGCCCTACTACAAGGTGCTCAGGGAATGTTCCTCTGGGTGGCTCTTCAGATAGAATCCTTATGCGCCGCGAAGACAGATGAAGCCATTCGCCTGGCCTTGAATGACCTCCCAGAAGATCTCCCAGAAACGTTTTCTCGTATTCTGCAGAGATCGGGGGAGTTAGGAAGGCATTATCAGACGCGGATATTTGAGCTTGTCGCCGTGGCTCACCGGCCTTTGACAACGGAGGAACTTCGAGAAGCCTTAAGCGTAGTTCCAGGCGATGCCGTCTGGAACCCGACGCGGCTTCCCAACGATATATATTCGGCGTTGGCCTGCTGCGGAAGCCTCATTGCCGTCGATGAAGAAGAGCCGACCGTAAGATTGGTGCACCATAGCGTCAAGCAATTCCTCCTCGGCGGTTTCAGACACTCGACTGGCGCAATATTTACAGTGGACCGCGCAAATAGGACGATGAGAGAGGTTATCATCACCTACCTCAATTACGATGTGTTCAATACCCAGCTATCTACTATGGTAGTCCCACAAATATCGGCCGAAGCAGCGCCGTCCAGGATCATCCGCTCAATAGACGCTTCGGACAGCGTTCGAAGCCTTGCATTAAAGCTTTTGCAGTCCCAGAGACAGCCCAACTGCGACATTGGCAAAGTCCTCGCAAATGCAAGCAAGCATATCAAATCGCCTTCTGTAGATCAGTTCCAATTTTACTCCTATGCGAAGCAATATTGGCTGCAGCACGCCTGGTGTATATCAGAGCATGAACCGGTGATATACAGTCTGCTACTTCAAGTACTGGAACGGGGGATCGTCGATATAAATACACGGGACGATGAGATTCAGACGCTGCTATTCCGTGCGGCAGAGAAGGGCCACGATGAGATCGTCAGGCTGCTGGTCGAAAAGGGCGCTGACCTGGAGACCAAAGATATGATATTCGGCAATACACCGCTGTTATGGGCAGCAGAGAAAGGGCATGTGGCATTTGTCAAGCTGCTTCTTGAGAAGGGAGTTAATATCGAGTCGAAGGACAGCAATGGTTGGACGCCGCTATCATACGCCGCCGTGAGCGGCCACGAGGCCGTCGTCAAGCTGCTTCTCAAGGAGGGAGCCGATATCGAGTCGAAGGACAGAGATGGTCGGACGTCGCTGTCGTATGCTGCCGAGAGCGGCAACGAGGCGTTTGTCAAGCTACTTCTCGAGAAGGGAGCTAATACTGAGTCGAAGGACAGTAATGGTCGGACGTCGCTGTCATGGGCCGCCGTGAATGGGCATAAGGCCGTCGTGAAGTTGCTTCTCGAGGAGAAAGCCAATATCGAGTCGAAGGATAGAGATGGTTGGACGCCGCTGTTGAATGCCGCTGTGAAGGGGCACGAGGCCGTCGTTAAGTTGCTTCTTGAGGAGAGAGCCAATATCGAGTCGAAGGACAATACCGGTTGGACGTCGCTGTTGTATGCCGCCGGGAACGAGCACGAGGCCGTCGTCAAGCTGCTTCTCGAGAAGGGAGCTAATACTGAGTCGAAGGATAGGAATGGTCAGACATTGCTGTCATCAGCCGCCGAGAGCGGGCATAAGGCGTTTGTTAAGCTACTTCTCGAGAAGGGAGCCAATATTGAGTCGAAGGACAGGAATGGTCGGACGTCGTTATCGTATGCCGCCGAGAGAGGGCATGAGGCTATGGTCAAGCTACTTCTCGAGAAGGGTGCCAATATCGAGTCAAAGACCAGACTTGGCCAGACGCCGCTGTCGTATGCTGCCGAGAACGGGCATAAGGCCGTCGTCAAGCTACTGCAATCATACAAAGGTCGATCTTCATCAACTACGCTCCCTTGACCTCCTCCCCTCCACTACCAGCTGTTAGGCACTCTTTATATATTACTTAGAAGTGGTAAATACATTGCTTTAGAAGCCCATAGAAATTGCTTAGTTAATTCCTTAACGGAAGGCAAGAGTAATCATAACATAAGGAAAGTGAGGTAATATAGACAGTTAATGTCTTAAGGAATGGAGAGACGAAAAGGCTCCTAGAGGACATGAAGACACGGAAAGCCGCCACCCCTTAAAGACCCATAATCACTTGTTAGTTACGTAACTGACCAATCAAATCTCACGTATGTTGACTTCCCTCTAGAGGAAGGTGATTATAGCGACGAGTCAACCATGGCAGCGCATCACTAAGACCATACGGCTCTGCTCCAGACTCTTCGAAATGCCGTGCGAGACTCCGACGCAACGAGAGACCCCCAGGCTTGCAAAGTCTAATCCGAGACCTTTGCCAGAAGTACCCCTTTCATCCAACATCAATAGTCATGGATAATCATTTAATACTACTTCCTGAGGAAGATCCAAATTAAATAAATTATGCGGCTAAAAGATAAAGAATTAAGGACAGGAAACGGTGTTTAACTGCAAATGCTGTCAAACGTAGGGTCTTAGCTGTAAGCCAGTGCCTGTGCACAGCGTCTCAAAAAGCAAGAGGCTGGAGACACCACCAGTGCCTGTAGTCACCTGCCCAGAGCCTCTCAACCGCCTATAAAGCCAGTGTCATTCCAACAGACACCTGCGAGGACGCCTACAACTGCGTATGATCCAGGGGGCCATTAGGCGATGCCTACGCAGGGTTTCGCCGCGCATGCTATGCTTCACAAGACAAGTGCTTGTGCCAGGCCCTTTCGTTCACAAGGCAAGTGCCTTTCGCCCCGCGCCAGCCTGGCTACCAACCTCAGCTAACAGGCTCTGCAAGATGGTCAATTGGAGAGCAAGTGCTCTGACCTATGGCTTAGGCCCCGGGTTCCGTATTGTCTAGGATAAGAAGAGGGTAGGCTGCTAGCCTAGGTCGCCCTAGGGAGCTGTCTGTGTAAAGAAGCCGGTAACCTTGAAGAAACTGGCAAAGTCCTTTGGGATAGTTGCCAGATGGTGTCAGTATTCCCTAGGGTTCCGGGCCTGGGGCTTGAAGGTCGGCCATCGGGCTTGGAGCTGCTGGGCTTTCGGCAGAAGACAAGGTGTTCTGGGGTCCGGAGCCCTCGGCAGGAACGGAGATCGTTATCTTTATGGTTGAATTTATGGTGATACTAGTCAAAGTTACCGTGGCCTGACCTTACAACTAGTAGGTTGTGTAAGGCTGAACGTGGGAGGTCCAGTTCCTCTAGACGGGCTAGCGAGGCCGTCGTCGGACTTAGCTCTCTGTATCTCTTACCTTACGGTAGCTAGGCTTACTACTAGCCGTTGTGTTGGTCTCCAGTCTTTGTCTTCTGTAGCTTACTTACGCCAGCTAAGGTAGGCTGTTTCCGCGGATCTGCTAGAAGCTTGGTACCAGCATTTGCTAGCCGGTCAGCTTGTTCGTTTCTAACGATTCCTTGGTGTCCGGGGGCCCAGTGTGTGTTTAGAAAGGCCTCTTGAGAGCTGTTCGGCGCATCTCCAAGGAGTCCCTGGATGACGCATGTGTTGTCTATGCAGATGTGGATTTGGGCTATTGGGTCGATGTGGCGGGCGTGACGGAGGCCATGCCGGGCGCCTTCGGCCTTCTGTGGAAGACTTCCGCGCGGCCTAGGCGGCCCTTGCCTTCGGCGATCTTTCTGCCTGCTCGATGGATAACGTAGCCCTGACTAACGGCGTCAGCTGGGCTCTTAGATCTGTTAGATAGACGATCAGATGGCTGTTCGGTATTGTTGCTAGCCATTGTTGGAAGGCTACGGCAGGAACCTTTTTTAGATCCCTTGTTGATTAGGGTGGCTGGAGCAAGTTGATGTCTCTTAGGCAGGAGCTTCGGCTGAGGGAAGGTCGGCAGCAGCCTTGCGGCCCTCTGGATCCTGGTCCGGGTCGGCTGAAGGCCCCCGTAACCTCTGCCTCGTGGGAACGGTCGTCTTGCTATGCGGGATACGAGCGGGTGGTCTGGATCTACAGACTGTAGCCGTTTGCTAAACCTAGAGTATGGAGGGCATCAACATCACAGATTTTGCAGGCGGCAGGATGCCGATGGTATTGAGGCATAGGAGGCCGCAGTATCAAGCCACTGGACGGTAGCCACAACGGTAGCCTGCGGCGTGGTGTTGTGTGTTGGTGGCATGTATCAGCTGCCTGCTTAGGCAGCAAGGAGATAAAACAGGTGCGCCTAACGCCCCTCACTCGCAGACTCGGGCGCGGGACGGGTCACTCTAACCCCTGTGGTGGTCAATCGAAGGCGAACGGAGACTGTGATCATTGGAGACCTTGATAGATGCCACGTTGTATGCCTTCATAAACGCACGGAGACAAAGTGGAGGCCACCCAACTCGGGACTCCCTGTGGAAATCACAAAGTGGGCACAATCCAAGGGCTGTTGAGTAGGCACGATAGCGCAGCAGAAGGGACGCTGCGACCACCGAAACGTTCCCAGAGCCAGAAAAGAAAGCCCGGCTACTCGAGGAGATGTTTTTTCCCAGAGTCTTCCTTCAAATAGTTTCCTACTCCCTTGCTTGAATTCCAGCATTCGTTGATGAACAATCTGCAAGATGTCTCAATCGAGGCCATCGTATTTATCGCGACACATCCAGACACCCAGCACTCTCTATCTCAAGGTTCTCGAGTTTCCGGACAATCCTCCACGATCATCTTGGTATCTTGACGTTGGGCCCGGCATCGCTCGGCGAGTGTTCATGCAAAACACGAGGCAGGGGCCGGTCGGTCTGGTTGTTCATCCTGTATCCCAATGGTTCCGCGAATATGCTGATGGATGCTGGGAATGTCAGTGTAGTGCGGCTCTAGTTTGGTTCGAGAAGCAGCGCTAATCGTTTTCCACAGCAGTCTTGCTCTTGGATGCTCCACTGGAGGAGTCAGCCTCCCCTTCTCGGTGGTCGACGTGGAGTGAAACACTAGGTAGCTTCAGTCCCATCCAAGATAATCTTGGATCCAAACAATCGCTCCTGGTGCCTCTCATGAACCACCTTCACACATATCGAGCCCCTCTCTGGGCACTTGCCCCGCAAGGCGTTGGCACCAGTTGCTCGTTACGAATGGCATGCATCATGCTTGAGAAATTCGTGTTGTCAAATTGGCAACAGACATTATCATTTCTTCAATATGACGCCGAGACGCTCGATCTCCTCCATCTGAGCGCGGACGATTCCGCAAATTACGACGCGGCCGTCTTAAAATTGGAGATGTTTAGGTTCTTGGCAGCAATGTGTTGCCTTGTCATGCAGCGAAATCTTCATCAGCTAGCCATCAACCCAACGGATGAAATATATTATTACTGGAAACTCCAGGAGTCTGCAAACAGCAGAACTGGTTCAGGGTCGCCCGACAGCAATCTTATGATACCTATTAACGTTTCCGACTGGTTTTTCATATTCAAACAATTGCACATATTGAAAGAGTACGTGCAACAACAAGTGGACTCTCATCTTGCCGCTCTTAAGATGTGCGAAGATAAACGACGTCAGAGCGAGTCTCAGCACCTGGGCTTGATGACACTGCTTTTGGCTGTTTTCGTTCCAATGAGTTTCAGCACCGGACTCTTTAGCATGACCGAGGATTTCACGGCTGGAAAACCCAAATTTTGGATATACTGGTGCGTCTCCGTCCCCCTTACTATCATAGTATTTGCGATATGACAGCTCGCAAATACGAGGTACTTTCGACTTGCAGAGTTAATGAACCGTGCCTACTATTGGTGGCTGGCTCGAGTTCGATGGTGGAGGTTAAATTCATTCTCCTGGGCCTCTGAGAATCTTGAAGATCTCGAGCTCGGTGTCGAGCTCGGCACGGTTGGCGAACTGAGTGCCTACGCGGTGGAGGACTAGTGGCACTTCGATGAGCCGTGGGACGGGAGGAACGGCGTGCGAGTGCGAGAAAATGGAATGATTTGTCTTGGGGAACGAAAGGTTCTTTTTCTCCTTCCGTGCCCTCCTGGAGGTCCAAAAATTAAGCTCGGGCCACAAAACAGGCTCTTGCTTTCACAAGGCAAGTAAGTGCCTTGCTTCTCAGGCCTGTTCCGAAAGGCATTGGCGGTCCCCGTACGGGGTCCGGTCTCCTATTCCAAAACGATCTTTCTTCCGCGCCCTCCATAGTAAACTCAGGCCACCAGACGGTTCGTGCGAGCTGGCTTCACCACAATCGCCGCCAAATAATTCTTTTTGGTTGAGCCACACTGCGCCACAGAAATCGGCGGCCCACACCAACGGAAGACGGCGACCGCTACCGAGAGGAGCAAAGGCATGGCCGAACATTCATCACGCGAAGTGACTAACCGTGAATGCGCCGAGATGTATGAGCTCCGCCCTAAGCAATGCTGATTCTCGTCGGTAAAGCAACGGCCTCAGGGGGTCTTCACTAAGGCAACCTCAGGAGGTGGCAAGCGGTTCATCTGCCTACAATCCACCTAAAAGAGGCAGCCTCATATACGTTTCTGCCCGCTAGTGTGGTTGTCATCACCTTCCATCTCTCTCACTCGAGTCTGCCTCGCCGATGCAAGACTTAGCAAGTCATGCTTTATAAAGAGGTATGAACATCACCAATAAGTCACAGGTGAATCTTAGTACGCCTACCAAGATAGACAAAGGACCCGGGGGGTCAGGCAAGCGGTAACAGAGCATGGTCTGACGCAACCTCTCAGCCACAACCATTTTAGCTCGTTTTAAGGCCTTTTAGGCCATGCGTCTGGTTCTCAGCATTGTTCTCCGCTACCGTCCTATCGCCGTCTGAGGTTGGATATCTCTCCTGGTACCACTGTTGTTCCTCAGCTTAGTATGGGCTCTCTTGGAGGGTTTTCAGCAAAGAGAAAACACTCACCATACGGATAGCCAAATAAGTTACCTTGGCTAGGCCAATAAGGCCGATAACAAATGGGATGAGCTGGCCAGCACCGTCGATAGTGTTGACACCAGTCACTGAGTTCCAGTACAGACTCAACTCGATTCCCAGGATAGAATATACCAATGAGCATGCCATGAAAAGAGGAGATAAGAATCTGAAAACCAGAGGAAGGCCCCAGTAAACGACCTTCCGAGCAAGCTCTAGCTGTCCATCCATAGTCGTAAATGCACGCCATGTGACCTCGCCCGTTGCTCCATGCTCTGAATCCTCGCCCGAAATATCGGCAAGGGGTGGTGCCACAAAAGAGAGTTTACCCTTTCTAAAAAGTAGGATGGGGAAAGCTATGAGAGTGAAGAGCGAAAGGATAGCCAAAAGGGTTGATATCGTAGCGAAAAATTTTATAACCGACTGGTTCTGTAGTGACACCTTTGCAAACAGGAAGGCAAAGCTTCCACACGGCGTGTCAAGGAAGTTGGTATTCATGCCATGGAGCCAGAACCAGCTACAGTAGATGGCCGCGGCGGTCAGTACGATTGTCGTCAAAAACATCCCGAGCCACCCCGGCACTGTAACGCGCAAACGGTGTTGGTCGCGGTAGCCGACGTGCATGATAACGTAGGAGCCGCCGAAGATGATGTACATGACGACGAGGACCTCAACGATATAGGTGGACTCGGCACGAATAGTGACGACGATAATAGCGACAAGGAGGGAAAAGAGAAAGGCAACGTAGGCTTCCCACAGGTCTTTGTGACCTTCCGGGTACCACATATAGACGATGAAGACGGTTACCCATTGAAAGTAGATACCAAGGCGGATTCCAAGGCCATAGAGGTCAGGATTGCCTTGGAACCCGCATTCGTCATCGCGCTGGGCGATGGCTGGCGGTGGCGAGGATGTAATGGTGGGATACATTGAGGTTCGCGGCGTGTACGGGGTCAACTGAGGATGATGGAGGTGAAATTGGGCCTTGCAGTGTCGACTGCATACTGTATGCGCTTGAAGGTCAAGGCCTTTTATATTGCAATTGATAAAATTTCAATCGCTGGTTTGTAGCGACCTTCCAATTCCGTGGCGTCTTCACCTGACCTGAAGATGAGAAGAAAGTGGTACGCTGGCTCCAATAGACAGCCCTGAAGTGGGTACTATAGTGCTCGATTGGCCCAAAAAGGGGATGCGGCTGAGTGAAGTTGTACCTAATCTGTATCCCAAAGCGCGTCCCGGGCGTCGTCAAGGGCGCACGACGGCAAATGCCATCACAGAGCCGAGGAACTCTGCTCTCCACATAAAGAACAGATTCTTGTCCTTATGGAGGCGCTTGTCTAAACACGTCCTGCGACGTGACGCATCGTCCGGTTGCCGCCGCAATCTCGCGCTGCTTCCTCGACTCCTGCAGACCGACATCCTCGAGGCCGCGGGCGACAATGAAGCGGTAGTAGCGGCCTTCGTCGTCGAGACCGAATTTGTCGCGACGAAACTGCTCTGTAGTTATCTCTGTTTCTGTCGCGAGCTTCTTTAAGTCGGCCCCGTGGCCCCGATGCCTGAGACATCGTCACGCACGGCCGCAAGGCGGGTACGCCCGTCCCGATCGACACCAGGCACCGCACACTAACCGCATCAACAATGCATGAAGGATGGATGTCCAGCAATTGCCGGCGATGAAGAGCATGTGGTCCATTCTCGAAGCCGTTGGAGTTTCCGAGCAGAGTTGATGATTCTAACGGTCGGGAAATCGGCGCACATCTGGCCCACCGCCTCCTCTTCCCGGTCCTCAGCTCGGATGCTCGGATGCCGTCGATTGCATTTTCCTTTTTGTGCGCGGATGGAGGCGATCTTGGTGATGACCAGGGTTAGTTTTGAGAAGTCAACAGCTGGTTCGTGAAATATACTGTTGGTGTGGATCCGACCGTACAATCCGGGTTTAGCCACTGTCCCGATTTACACCTAATTTGTAAGGCAGCAGCCGACATCGCTGATTATAAAGCCGACTGCGGCGTCTCCCCTTTTTCTAGCTAGTCAGATCAATCATAATATACAATTCCTATGCATCCTGCTGCGGCTAGCTTTTAATAGTTATGAGCCTGGTAGTAGCTCTTTGAGGCTATTTGCATTAATTTATATCGTCTGATTATATGCATAGTACTCTAATTAATCCGTAGCTAGGAAGGCATATAGTTCCAAGCTGCTGGATTATGACTAATATTACGAATTAAAGCTATTATAATCTCCCTTACTGAGCACCCTAAATAATAATAAGATGATAGATATAAAGTTATCTTTAACTAAATCTCTTATTAAATATAAGAAAAGAGAAGACTGGATCTCTTAGGTTAATGAAGTTAAAGTCCTATCCTAAGACTATAAAGTCTAGGACTATATTAACCTGGATTAGACTAAGGATATTAAAGATAAGGTTTTTAGTATAAAGGAACCCGTTTTTGCTGATCTAAAAGACAGACTGACTCCCCCTAGTCTTCTGGACTAGATGGAGATTGAAGAAAAATAACTGTAACTTAAGCTATTTGACTATTAGTTAGATGCTTGGAAAGAGACTGAGAGAATATGCATCCTAAGATATAAAAGAGACTATATAGTGTGAAGATATAAGAAAACCCGCTATAACTGCTCAATCGATAAGAAGAAGGAAAAGATGATTTTTCTAAAGACTATAGTTATAGAATCCCTAGGCCCTGTCTTTAAGAAATATATTAGGACTGAGCTAACCCTATAAGGGAAGATTATAGCCCTAAAGGAATATATTAACCCTTAACTGAACTAAAATATCGAAGTTATAGAAGAATGCTTCTAGTCTTTTATTATAAAGAAAGTGTAACAGGAGCGTCTGGAGTGCTGGACCTAGGGTGGGGTCGATACGTAACTAGGACGCACGAAGCAGGCTATAGGGACTATTAACGCGTCTATGCATCTACACGCCTGCCTGCTTTCTCTCTTTCCTCTTTATCGTAGTATTCTCGTAATATAGTAGTAATACCTCTTAAGTTAATCTCATCTGGCCTATGATATTATACTACGATCTTTTATTCTTTCTACCTATATCTTGATTAACTCTGATGTACGTTAGTATAAGGTTAATCATTATATTAGATCTGACTATAGATCCGCCTATCTATAGTAAGATATAAGTATGAATAGTAAACTACTATAAACTGGAACCAATTAGTAGTTAATATGACTAAGAGCTCTAAGTTAGGCGCATAAAGCGTTAATAAAGAGAGTATTAATAAAGTATACTAAAAGAGTGCTTTTTATTAATAAGTCTAGTAATACTTTACTAAGTCTATAAATAAGGATAGTAAAGGGACTATTAATATAGAAGATAATAAAAGGATATTTATTAGACCTTTTATATAACTTATAATAGATTTTATTAAAGAAGATTTAAATGCTTAAACTTATAAGATTATAAATAATAGCTAATTTATGATTTATATAAAAGACTAGAATAGAAGATTTAAAAACCTCTTAATTAATACTAATAATATTAAATTAATAGTTTAAAAATACTTTAAAATATAAGCTTTAATAATTTATAATTTTACTAAGTAATTAGTAATTAAAGAGTAGTAAGATAAGCTTATTAAGCTATATAATAAGTATATTAAGATAATTAAATAACTTATTAAAGAGCATAATAAGGCAATTAAGGCTAAAGTGATAGCCTATGTTAAAGTAGTATGGATTAATAAGAAACTAGTATAGTTAAAAGTAGTATAGCATACTGCCTCTCTCTATATAGATATGCCTCTTAGAAGTAAGATAATAGCTAAGACTAAGCTATACTAAAAGCAGGAGAGTGACTTACTTAAGCTTAATAATAGTAAAGAACCGGACTTTAAAGACTAGCTTATTAAAGCCAGATATAAGCTATAATATAATAGCCTATAAGACTATTCTGAAGAAGAGGATAAAGTATATTATATTTTCAGTTATTATAAGGGTATTATAACTACTTATTTATGCCCTTATATACTTAAGAATACTAAAGAAGATACTTTTAAGACTACTAAAGATATCTTCTAAGCCTTAATAACCCTCTTTTAAAATAAGAATAAGAAGATTAAAGTATAAGAGGAGTTTAAGGCCTTAAGATACTATACTAATAGTAGCTAGTATAGCTTCTATATTAAGTTCTTAGTTATAGTAAATAATACTAAGATCTTTAAAAGAGATTAGAAGGAAGAGCTCTATAATAAAGTACTAGTAAAGATAAAATATATTATAACTATATAGCGCTTTATTAAAAAGGTAAGCTTTAATACCTTTATAATAGTACTTAGTAATATTATAATAATAAAAGAGGCTTATATAAAGACTTTAATAAAGAAAGATAGTAAGAGAATTAGTAAGTTATAAACTAATAAGAATAATAGTACTATTACTAAGAAGAAGGATACTAAGAAGTTAGTAACTTTAATACTTAAGTACTTAAAGATTAAGATTAATAGTAAATAGACTTTTAAAGACCTAGAGATCTATAAGCTAGCTAAAGAAAGGAAGTACTTTAAGTATAAGAAAGTTAGCTATACTTACTAAGAGTATCTAAAGGGAGGCGAAGTAAATGAAGTTTATACTAAGGCTAAGAAAGTAAAGCAGATAATTATTATTATAATCCTTAATAAATTAAATAAGTCATCCTCTAAGTCAGAAAAAGATAAGTCTTAAGAGAAGTCTCTTCTTTAAGACTTAAATAATAATTACTAATCTTTAATAAGAGCTTAATTAATATAGATAAACTACTTAGTAAGGAGAAGCTCTACTATCCTTATATAATAGTAAGTTTAAAATTAGTAATTAAAGTTAAAGGTCTATATAATACTAAAGCGGATAGTTATATCTTTATAAATAAGGATCTAGCCCTAAGAATATACTAATAACTATAGAGCTACTAAATCCTAATCTTAGGGCAGAGACTTACTATTAAAGGATATAAAGGCAGATAATAATGGATTACCTATATTATAATAATAATACTAGATATAGATAGTAAATAATAGTTAAATTATCTAATATTAGAACTTAGGATATATTAAGACTTAATTATTAAAAAGAAGTAGTTTAAAAAGTATAATATAGAAATCTTTACTAAATATTATTACTTATAATAGCTTAATAATAGGCTAAAGGATTACTCTAATAATAATATTATAATACTAATATCTTTATTAAAGAGCCCTTACTATTTAAGGCTAGCAGACTAGGCTAATATAGAATAATATAACTAATTAAGTATAGAATAAAAGAAGGCCTATAAGGATTAGATCCTTAGGAAAGGAGATTGCTTATTAAAGAGGCAATAGTCAGATAATACTAAAGAGAATATAACTAAGATAAACAGAGCATTAAAAGATATAACACCCTCTCTTTTAATAAAGGACTTTAATACTAAGCTAATAATAATCTAAGCTAACTTACTATAATAACTAATAATTAATACTAAAGGAGTTATAATTAAAATCAGTATTATTAGTATTAGTAAGTAATAGGAAAGGGTGGTTAAGTAGGAAGATACTGAATAAATTAGTAAAGTCACCTTCTAAGAGATTAATAAGATTATTAAAAAATAATTAGAATAGAGAGAAGTTAAAAAGGAAAACCTTTATAAAGATATATTTAAATTAAAGGAGAAAGTAGAATTAAAATTATTTTAATAATACTTATACTTATAATATACTTTTTCTAAGGCTAAGTCTAATGCTTTATTACTTTACTAACTAAGTATTAATATAAAGCTAGAATTAAAAGAGCTAATCTCTAATAATTAGAAAGTCTTACTAATATATAAATTAAGCTTTAAATAACTAGAAGTAATAAAGAACTATATTAAAAAGTATTTATAAAAAGGATTTATTATATTAATAAGTAATGCACTATATATATTACTAGTCCTATTTATAAAAAAGAAGAATAGTAAATAGTATTTTTATATAAATTATAAGAAGCTTAATAAGTTAATAATAAAAGAATATTATATACTACTCTTAATAGAAGAAACCTAATTAAGGCTAATAAAGGTAAAAGTATTTATAAAACTTAATATATAATAGGCCTTTTATTAAATATAGATATTCTTAAATTCTAAGAATTTTATAGCCTTTAAGACTTAGTATAATACTTATAAATATAAAGTAATACTATTTAATCTAATTAATAGCCCTTTATACTTCTAAGCTTATATTAACTATATTTTAATAAATCTTTTAGATATTTATTATATAATATATATTAATAATATTCTTATTTACTTAGAAAATATTAAAAACTATAAAGTATATATTAATATAGTCTTAAAATAACTAATTATAATAAGATTATAAGTAGATATTAATAAGTCAGAATTTTATATTATAAAAATAGAGTTCTTAAGCTTTATAATTATAATAAATAGGATCTAAATAGATTTGAAAAAAATAAAGGCTATTATAGACTAAGAAGAATTAATAAATATATAAAGAATATAAGCCTTCTTTAGGTTTTATAACTTCTATTAAAAGTTCATTAAGTTTTATAATTAGATAGTATAACTACTTATACTATTAATAAAAAAGGGGATCTTATAAAAGTAAACTAAAGAGAAAATAATTATAATAAAGGCTATAAAGTTAGTGATTTTATTAGCTCTATACTAGGCCTAGTATAACCCTCTTTATAATATAATTATTAAGATTAATGTATTAAAAGGTATAATAATTATAGTACTAACTTAGAAGAATAAAGATAAAGACTAATACTCTATAGCTTTCTTCTTTAAGATAATAAATGATATAGAGATGCATTACTTAATTTATAATTAAGAGATGCTTATAATAGTATTAGCCTTAAAGGAATAAAATGCTAAGCTCTTAAGGCTCTAATAGCAATTCCTAGTTATTACTAATTATAAAGCCTTTAAGTACTTCTTAATAAAATAATGCCTTAATAGTAAGTAAGCGCAGTAAGCAGATAACTTAGCGCCTTATGACTTTAAGATTACTTATTATTTAGGGTAAGAGAACGTTATAGTAAATGCTCTATCTTAGAAGTTGTCTGAACTAGCTATATAGAAGGCATAATAAGAAGCTATATAGAATAGGGTATTATTAAGTCAGGACCTAGTGATTAATTCTATTAACTATAAGGTTATAGCTGGCCCTTATACTAAATCCGGTTTTAAAGAAGGGCTAGAGGTAGTATTAATTAGAGCTAAAGCTATTAAGTCTTTAGTTAGCTCTAAAAGAGAGGCTATTCGAATGCTAGAAGGATGGAAGCTACTTAATGCTATCTTTTGAGCTAATAGGGCCTCTTCCTAATTATAGCCTTACTAAGAGAATGTAAAGAAGAAGGCTAATAGTTAGACAATAGATAAAGGTATAGTTTATTAGAACTAATGCATTTTTATTTTAAATAAAGGTATTCTCTAAATGCTAGTTATTAAAAAGAATTATTATAAGCTTAATATAGCTTACTTAGGATATAATAAAACTATTAGATTAATTACTAAAAGGTTTTAGTAGTCAGGCTTATTAGCTAATATTAATCAGTTTGAGGCAAATTATAAGCTATATAGAAAAGCTTATATTAATAGAGATAAGACTTTTAAATTACTATACTTATTAAAAGTCCTATATTAAATATAATAATATATAATAATAGACTTCTATTATATACTTAAAGATAAGAATAAATATAATTATATATAAGTAATTATTAATTAGCTTAATAAGATCGCTTTTTCTATACTTTATTATTAAATAGTAATAGTAAAGGATATTATATATATATACTATTACTATATCTACTATGTTTTTAGAGTACTAGAGATAGTAATATTAGACTAAGGACTATAGTTTATTACTGCTTTTATAAATAAGCTATATAAGCTTATTAAAGTAAAGTAAAAACTAAGTATAGTAAAGCACTCTTAGATAGATAAGAATACTAAGATTTATAATTAGTACTTAAATTACTAATTATAACTATTTATTAACTATTATTAAGATAATTAAAGTAAACTATTACTATTAATAGACTATATATAGATAAATCTCTATTATAAGTTACTAAGTATAGAATTAATAAGACTATTACTTAGTTACTTATTCTAATTCTAATTTAACTAGAATAAGAGAACTAACCTTAAGGGCTATAAAATAAAAGCTGAATATTTATTAAAGGAGGATGCTTAGTAATATACTAAGCAGATTATAGACTTTATTAAAGTTATTAAGCAGAATCTTTACTAAGTATAAGAATAGTAAATCTACTAAGCTAATAAGAAGTATTAAAAACTGGATTTTATAATTAGAAATAAAGTCTAAGTTAATATATACAGACTTATAAATATAAGACCTAGTTAGGCATTAGACTGAAAGAAGAGAGGGCTATAGACTATTATAGAATAAGTTAAGTATTTATATTATTTAAATTTACCCTTTTTATAGTATATAAACCTAACTCTATATATAGATTAACTATAGTATTATTTTAATAATCCTATACTAAAGTAAAATAAGGACTTACTATTACCTAAAGTTATTAATAGTACTAAAGAGTATAAGATTTATAAGATTAAGAAATTATAATATAATAAGTATAATAAATAGCTCTAGTATAGAATAGACTAAGTTAGATATAATCCTAATAATAAATAGTACTTTATTAAAAACTTTAAAAATGTATTAATATAACTAAAGGAGTTCTATAAGGAATATTTAAAAGCACTTAGGCTATTAAAGCGATTATAGGCCTAGGTTAATATAATTACTATAGATATAGATATACTAAAGCACCTTAATAATAATTAACTAATTAAACTAAGCTAAGGGCCTAAGAAAGCATAATAGAAATAAAGAGTCTTTATTATCTAGTAATTATAAGAATTTAATAACTTATGCTTATACAGCTGTTTTAAGCGCTTTAAAGAGAGGGGTGATATAATGGAAGTGTCTGGAGTACTAGACCTAGGGTGAGGTCAATACATAACTAAGACGCACGGAGTAGGCCATAGGGACTATTAATATGTCCACGCGTCTACGCGCCTGCTTGCTTTCTCTCTTTCTTCTTCATCGTAGTATTCTTATAATATAGTGGCAATACCTCTTGAGTTGATCTCATCTGGCCCGTGATAGAAAGGAACTAGGGATTAAGAGACCTAGGCCTTATACCTTAAGAAAGTGTAAAAGAAATATAATACTTATAAGGTTACCTCTATTCCTAAGTAGAAAGCTTAAACAGAGTTTATAAAAGCAGTCTAGTCATATCCTGACTTCTATATTCCTTAGTTAGCAGTAATTATAAAGGCTGAGCTTTAAGGTAATGAGGTTAATAATTTAGACCTACTAATTAGGATCTTTAGATAAACCGTTAAAAACCAGAAGTCTTTAAAGTTATAGATAAATATAGTTATAACTCTGGATGCTTTAAAACCAGTAGCTAATATACTATAATTAGGTTAATAACCTAATTAAAGGAGTCCTATGCTATATATTGCTTATAGATGCTCTTATAGGACTGGGAAAGACTGGTAGGTATACTGCTTCTACTATTAGAAGGAATATAAGCCTAATGCTACTCTAGAAGGCTAGAATATAAGAGATAACTATAAGAAGCATTTAATTAGATTCTTCAAGAGTCATTCTAATGAAAAGAAGAAGGCTAAGGATTGGATTCTATAGTTATGGTTAAAGATACTAATTTCTTTCTAATAGAGATAGTAAGGCTATTAACAATAGCTAAAGCAACTGCTCTAATAATAAGGAGATACCCTTACGATTAGTAGCTAAGCTCTAAAGGGTCCCTTATAGAGTCATAACCTTATAATACTAGCAGTTAGAGCATCAGCTGATTAAAAGCTTAAAGATATCGTGATCTATGACTTAGGAGCTATGAGGCATTTCTTTAACTATCTTAACTGGTTTATAATAGAGGATTTCAATCCCTTAGTTATAGAAGAAACCCTCACTAGAGATATAACTATAGTTATATAAGGCTAAGGTATAGTAGAAATCAGGGTATCCTGCCCTGGTTACTTACTTAGGCATATTCTACGCTATTTAAATGCTTATTACATTTCTAACATGCATCTAAGTGCTATATTAGCTAGGATTATGCATAAAGCTAGTATTCATTAAGACTAAGAAATAGATCTCTTATATCTTAAGGAAACTAAGGAAACTATAGTATAGATAACTAAGGCTTTTGATTAACTAGTCCTAGTAATGAGGTTATCTTTAATACTGAATTCTATATCTCTTAGGGCAGAAGTTTCTTATTATTAAGATACTGAACTTTAGCACTAATAATACGATTATATTAGTTAGGAAGCTCTCTCTTAGCTAGCTAAAGCGAGCTTAGGAGTGAAGATAAAGGGACTGAGACTTTACAAGTATGAGAAATGTGCTATTATAAAGGCATTATATATAATCTTAAAAGACGCACTATAGTATATTCTAAAGGGTCTGGGAAGGTTATTTAACTATAATCTTTATTACTTTCTAATAATAATATATAATAGCTATAAATACTAAGTGCTATTTATATATATTATAATTAAAATGCGGTTCTTTTATCCTATTTAAACTAAGCCTGAAATTAGGATTGCTTTTAGGTAACTATAAGCGTAGCTAAGAGTCTAATTTGGAATTGAGATATAGATCTTTTAGTATAATAGTAAGAAGGCTCTATTTACTAATAATTAGAGAGAAATCTTTAAGAATGAGGGCATAGTAATCTATAAGTCAGCTCCTTTAACTCCTACCTAGAACGGGGGTGTAGAAGTCTTAGAAAAAGTTATTAAGACTAAGGGAAGGACTATAATAGTAGAGTCAGGTCTTTCTAAAGAGCTTATATTAAAGATCTATCTTATAGTAGTCTACTTAACTAACTGTATGCCTTTCTATTCTTCTAGAAAGTGGGTGATGCTATACTAACTATAGTAGGATTAGGTCTATAATAATATTATATCCTTTAAAGATATTTCTAAAGATAATAGACCTATAATATTATATCTTAAGATCTTTAGATGCCTTATATATCCGATAATTATAGAGGCTTTAGAATATATTAAGTTATATAAGTTATTAAGTCTGTTTATATAGAAAGCTTATATAGGCTATTTAATTAAATATAAAGGAGAATCTTAATATATAATTTAAGTTCTATTTAGATATATAAAGAAGGTTATAATATTAGCTAATATTAGCTTTAATAAGTAAGAAAGCTATAATTTAAAGAGAGAAGAAAAAGCTAAAGCTTATTAAGAATATATATATAGGATTTTAGAAAGGATTAATGCTTAAGATATTATTAAAGAAGAAGATATTAGAGAGATTATTAGACTTAATATAAGTATAATAAGGTCTTTTATTAATCCCTTAATTATTATAAAGATACTATTTCTTATACAGTTATTATAGCCCCTGCCTAAAGAGGATAAAGATTAAGGAACTCAGCTATTACATTCTAACTAGAAGGAAATCCAATAAAGAGAAATAACTCTTATAATATCTAAAGAGTTAGCTATTTCAGAAGGTTAATATCTTTTGCTTCTATAATTAGGGAATAGAGGAAAAGCCATTAAAAGGAAGTATTAATCCCTTTTGCCAGAGAACGTACTATTAGAAAATTCAGGTATATTATATATAGTAAGATTTATAAATATAGTAAAGGGCAAGGTATTAATAATAGCTTACTACAATCCTACTATAAGCTTATTAACTATAGGTCCTCCCTCTCTAAAACCTATATTAATTAATTCTTTAGAAGATAATAATTTAGATAATATATAAGATAACTTATTATTAGATAATAATAAAGAGAAGGAGTAAGTAAAAGATATTATTAAAGTTCAGCCTAAGCTAGCTCTAACTATAATAACTTATTAATAATATAACTATAATTAGTATATTAAGGAGATTAGAATTATAACCAGATTATAAATTAGAAAACCCTTAGAAAAGGCCCTTAAGGTATAGAGACTTAAGAATAAAGTTAATTAATAAAAGAAGAAAGATATTATATTCTTAATAGTTCTTAAAGCTAGTAAATATTGCCTTTATATAGATAATATGCCTCTATTTCTAATAAGTTATAAATAGGCAATGAACTTACTATTTATATAAGAATAGCTAGAAGGAATAGATATTAAATAGAATTATCTCTTTAATATTAGTTACTTTAATATTATAGAAGAAGCTAGTATAGATCTTATAAAGTTAATTAATATAAAATAGGTCTTTAATTATAAGGCTAATTAAGATAGCTTTATTAATAGATTCAAAGCCTAGCTTATAATATAGGGTGATTAATAGGAAAAGGATGAAATTAATATATATACTTTAACTCTAATATATTAATTACTTTATATAATATATATAAAATGCTATAAAAAAGACTTAGAGACTTATTAATATAATATTATTAATGCCTTTATTAAGAATGAATTAGGACTTAATTAAGAGGTCTATTATAGAATGCTACCTAGTTATAAGAAGCCTAGTAAAGTAATAAGGGTATTATAAGCTCTATATAGTCTTAGGATATTACTAAAGCTATAGTATAAATACCTCTCTTCCTTCTTTTAAAACTTAGGTTTTAAGGTATGTAAAGAAGATCCCTATATCTTTAAATGCGGCGATTTCTTTATTATATTCTTTATAGATAATATTATTATAATGTATCCAAAGGCTCTAGAGCCTGAGTGGAAGGAAGTTAATATAGCCCTTAAGAATAAATACTAAGTTAAGGATCTTAGAGAATTATATTAGTTCTTTAGAATAGAGGTTATTTATAATTATAATACTAAGTAGATATAGCTCTTATAAGAGTTATACATTATATTAATATCTTATAAGTTTTGACTAGATAATAAGCTTATAGTGATTAAGAAGTCTTTAATTCTAGTCCTTATAGAACCTCTAGTTATAACTATATATAAAGCTAATATTAATAATATTGTAAAATTTAAAGCTAAAGTTAGAAGTATAGGATATCCTGCTAATACTATAAGACCAGACGTTAGCTTTATATCTTTAAAACTGGCCTAATTTAGTAATAAGCTAAGTTAAAAGTACTAAAAAGTAGCTAATTAATATATTTCATACCTCTTTAATACTAAGGATCTCTGTATTCACTATATAGCAGCCTTAGAGTATAACTATCTCTTTATAGCTAGTAATATAGCCTTTAGTAACTGCTTAATAATTAGGAAGTTATCATAAGGATATGTTATTATAATATATAGCGGCCTAATTATATAGAAAGCTATAAAGCAGGATATAGTTATAACATTTAGTATAGAGGCTAAGTTACTAATACTTTTAAATATAGTAAAAGAATGCATTTCCTTAGGCTAACTATTCTAAGAAATTAGTATTATAGTTATAGGCCTGGCTTTAATTTACTATAATAATAAGTAGATAATTAAACTAATTAATAAAAAGACTTTAAAGCTAATTATAAAGCTTTATTATATTAATATTTATAATTACTAGCTATATTAAGTCTATTAAAGGGGTAAAGCTATAGTTAACTAATTGCTTATAGTAAATATACTAGCTAATGGTCTTATAAAGTGTGATGGGCTGACCCCAAAAGGGCTAAGCGATAGCTAGCGCAACGGCCATCAGCGCCTACGGCGCTACCCTTTGCCGCTGAGGCAAAAGGATACGTATTGATCGATCGCCAGTGCGATCAACCAACTAGCTATACAAGGTCTTCTACTATAAGGCTAGAGCAAAGCTCTAGCCCATAATATAAAGCTATTACCTTTATAGAAATACTAGAATTTTATATCCTAATTATAATTAAAACCCACGCCCTGGTATAAGATCTAGCTTATTTAAACACTCTTTGATTTTATATCTAATTAATAACTTATAGTAATATAGATAATATTCCCATATTCGTTATAATAAGGAGATTATTCTAATTATCATTTTATATTCAAACTATTAGATTTTATAATTAAAATTATACCTTAATATATATAACTACATCAAACTATAGAATAATATTATATCTTTCGCACTATATTATATGACTAAGTGTAGGAATAACCTTATATATTATAAATTATAAGTCAGAGGTTTAATCCTATATATTTACATTCTTTTTTAATAGTTAAAATACTATACATTTTACTAGCTAGAAGGAGGAATAGTCTTACGATGACCTTAAAAGATCAGATTAATTATACAGAAGGTACTAGATCTAAGGGGGTGTGTTAGTATAGATCCGACCGTACAATCCGGGTTTAGCCACCATCCCGATTTACACCTAATTTATAAGGCAGCAGCCGACATCGCTGATCACAAAGCCGACTGCGGCGTCTCCCCTTTTTCTAGCTAGTCAGATCAATCATAACATACAATTCCTATGCATCCTGCCGCGGCTAGCTTTCAATATATACTTATCAATCAGAGAAGAAGCCCTCCTGCCACGCTATTTTTCCGACCTCGGCTCTGGCTAGCGGCGATCCTGGTGCCGGGGCCGCGGCGATTGCGGGGACATGACGACGGCGTCAAGGTCCAGTCTCGACCTCGACGACGCTCGAGGAGTCTGCCTGGTGCTTCCTCTACGGTATGAGACAGCATTTAGCAGCAAATAACCCGGCAGGACGAGACCGACCAATTCTTTTCATCGCATCGTGTCTCGGCGGCATCATCTTGATAAAGGCACTCGGGATCGACGATAGCTATGATCGCGATGACCGAGATCCCGCCCCTCTCAAAAGGGCGACGCGCCGTATTTTTTTCCTGGCGACGCCGTTCCGGGGGACGAATGAACGATTGAATGATGGATGACTGTGGCCTGCACACAAAGTATCGCCAGTACCGGATGCAAGTTTTACCGATGTCCGTCTTAGAAACAACCAATTGTTCTTGAGGGCATCATGTGACCAACAGCGAGTCTTGTCGGCGGCAAAAAGTCGCCCCGGCAATTTCGAATCCTCATCCCCTCACGAAAGTAGTTGCAACAAACTGCTCTGAAGACTTCCGACATGACCACCCGCTCGGCCTTGTCCCACAGTATCGATAGCATGTGTTAATTGTGAGCGCATCTTTAGCAACGCCCCACTAGTTGCGACGTTTCTCATGCTCACCGCTTGCTATTCTACTTAGTCTACTTTGTTTCGTTGCTTTCCGCTGCTCGCCAACGACTCCTACGATCCCATCGTCTCTGTTACTGTCATTTTGCCCTTCATTTTGGCATTTCTCGACTTGCAAAAGACTATGGACTCACAATCCCTCCCTCATATCCCATCAAGCCGTGGCGATGCTTCGAATGCGTCACTCCAGGAAAAAATCGCTTGCACGATTCGCGAGGCCCGCCAAGGCGAACCGCCCAAAGATGTCTTTATCAAGGATGTCTGGCCCATATTAGAAGTCGATTATAAGACGATGGTGCGAGAGCTGGTCGAATTCTGCAAGAATAAACTGCGCGAGAAACGCATTACTTGCAATGTTACCGGCAGAGCTAAATCCCGCGATTCTATCAGCGAGTCCCTCCACCGCCGCGAGAAGCACCTTATGGAGCAGCAGAACAAGCAGTATGAAAGCCTTCGAGACATACTCAACGATATACATGATCTCGCGGGGATTCGTATAGTAGTAGACTTCCCATCTGACATTGATAATGTCTCTTCTTTCATCCAGGAAACTTTTCGACAGGTTAAGGAACCAAATGTTTTCTCCCCTGACCGCCGAGTTAGCGACGTTTGGCAACCATTATTTGGAGCCTACAAAACCTGCAATTATCGCGTCGAAGTAAAACTTGGGACTGAAGGAGCTCTTTCTCAATACTGCGGCGTGATGTTTGAAATCCAGCTCACCGATCTTTCAGAGAGTCTATATAACCGATTCGCACATCCTTTTTTATATAAAAAATCATCCGACCAGCTCGATCGTCAGGATGAGATAGTTGTCGACATGTCACATGGAATAGCTCTTTTGTACTCACTTTGTCTGGTGTACATGCAGGACAGATTGGAGAGTTCTGCTAGCTATATTGACGAGAAGGACAAACTGCTTGGTGCCATGAGACAGGCTGAAGCGGAGGGAAACTTAGACGCGTTGCTGCAGACGATGCCCGAGGTGCCGGGATCTGATGTTGAAAATCACACTGTCGCAAGCGCAGACAGATCCTTGAAAAGGCGTCCATCCTTTCGCGGGACTGTTCCTATTAGGGTACTCACAAAGGCACTTGAAACCTCAGAAGAGGGCTGCAACTCCGCCGACGCTCTTTGGGCATTGCTTATCAACAAGTTCCGCGGCCCCGAGTGTGAAGATGACAGACATGTTGCTGATGCGGACGCCTGGATACGCGACAAACACTATAATACAGGCAGGCTCAAGATTGAACGACTGTCGGGTGATCTGTTGTCGATGGATCAGTGTTACATCAATCTTGCCATTGTGGAGCAGCCGGGAGGAATGGCGGGTCGCTCGGATACAGCTCAGCCCTCCCCGTTTTCACTACTCGCTCGACAGAAGGTTGAGACACCGGAGAAGACGATCCAGGTCGAGTTGGCGACAATCTTCAACCAACGCAAAGGATGCGACGGTCGCATGATACAACCAAGACGGATCTTGATTCGAGGACGCGCGGGAGTTGGGAAGACTACCTTGTGCAAAAAGATGGTCTACGACTTTACCTGTGACCCACAGACGAGGTTGCATCGCTCATGGACGGAGTTGTTCGACCGCTTGCTCTGGGTGCCTTTGCGGCATCTGAAAGGGCGGTCAGCCGCGGGATACAACTACGAGGATCTGTTCCACCATGAATATTTCTCTAGACAGGGACATGACCATGGTCGCCGTCTCGCCAAAGCATTGTGGCGGACCGTAGATACACACAGCGACCGAACTCTGTTCATCCTCGATGGGTTGGACGAAATATACGATGACTTGGCCCGTGAGGACGATATGTCCCGTTTTCTCACGGATCTTTTGAATCAGCGCAACGTCATTATTACATCGCGGCCAAACGCCAGCTTTCCAGCTCTCCGAGATCTCGACCTCGAATTGGAAACGATCGGGTTCTACCCAGATCAAGTGCAAGCCTACCTCGAAGCCGACCCCAAAATAAAGCCGCGGGCGAACGAGGTCCAGTCCTTCCTTCGAGATCATTGGCTTCTTCAGGGTCTTGTGCGAATCCCAATCCAGCTGGATGCACTCTGTTACACTTGGGACGACTTCGACCCAGGAACTGCGCCGGACACCATGACCCACATATACCAAGCCATCGAGCGAAGGTTGTGGAAGAAAGATGCCGTGCGACTGGACAAGATGTGCAAGGGCCATGCCCGATCAGCTCGTCCTACTGAGATCGAGCGCAGGGTCAAGACTGAGATTGCGCTTCTTGAATCTCTTGCCTTTAACGGCCTGCACAGCGACGTAATAGACTTCACGCCAGCGCATCGAGACGAGATAGTCGATATGTTCCCACTGTCGGATTTGCCACTCGACGAGGCACTTGCACGAGTTTCTTTCCTGCGCACATCAGACTCATCATCAAAGGTTAAGGACCGAAATTACCATTTTATACACCTGACCTTTCAGGAATACTTTGCTGCGCGGTATTTTATCCAGCAGTGGACATCCGGAGAGCAGCTCTCCGTTCTAAAACTCAGCAGCCGACAGGAGAGATCCAGGGTCACAAAGATCAATGCTGAAGAGTTCCTACGGAAGGAAAAATACAATGCCCGCTACGGTATTTTTTGGCGCTTTGTCGCCGGCTTACTTCACGCTAACTCCGACGAGGGTCAACTCTGCCGCTTTTTCCGCACGATTGAGGAGCAGCCCCGCGATCTCTTGGGACCAGTACATCAACGGCTGGTCATGCACTGCTTGAGCGAAGTGGTCCCATCACAGGAGATCCCGGAGTTCATTACAGGACTTCAAGAGCAGTTAAATCAGTGGCTCGTGTTTGAATATACCTTGCTTGGACGTTCAAACTTAGCACGCGAGCTAGAATTCCCGGACCAAATTCTGGAGGCTGTGCTTCGAGACAAATCCGAGGACGGCTTCTCAGGAGGGTTGAAAAGGGCGGTCCTTGACGTATTCAGGTATCATCGGAAAACCCTGCCGGAGCCGGCCCTTGATGCCCTCGTGGCCCTGTTAAAGGACACAGACTCAAAGATGCGGCGCATAGTGGCAGAGGCCTTAGGTCGACAGTCAGCTCTGTCAGAGCCGGCCCTTGAGGCCCTCGTGGCTATATTAAAGGATGCGGACTCGGGCGTGCGGCGCGCAGCAGCAGAGGCCTTAAGCTGGCAGTCGGCCCTATCAGAGCCGGCCCTTAATGCCCTCGTGGCCCTATTAAAGGACGCGGACTGGCGCCCGCAGTATGCAGCAGCGAAGGTCTTGGGTTCGCAGTCGGCCCTGTCAGAGCCGGTCCTTGATGCCCTCGTGGCCCTGTTGAAGGACACGGACTTGGGGGTGCGGCGCGCAGCGGCGGAGGCCTTGGGCCGGCAGTCGGCCCTGTCGGAGTCGGCCCTGTCGGAGTCGGCCCTTAAGGCCCTGTTGAAGGACGCGGACTCGGGCCTGCGGCGCGCAGCGGCGGAGGCCTTAGGTCGGCAGTCGGCCCTGTCGGAGCGGACCCTGTCGGTCCTCGTAGCCCTGTTGAAGGATGCGGACTGGGACATGTGGGACGCAGCGGTGGAGGTCTTCGGTTCGCAGTCGGCTCTGTCAGAGCCGGCCCTTGAGGCCCTCGTGGCCCTGTTAAAGGCCGCGGACTTAGACGTGCGGCGCATAGCGGCGGAGGTCTTAGGTCAACAGTCAGCTCTGTCAGAGCCGGCCCTTGAGGCCCTCGTGGACCTATTGAAGGATGCAAACTCAGACGTGCGGCTCGAAGCGGCGGTGGCCTTAGGTGGGCAGTCCGCCCTGTCAGAGCCGGCCCTTGAGGCTCTCGTGGCCCTATTAAAGGATGCGGACTCAGACGTGCGGCGCGCAGCGGCGGAGGTCTTCGGTTCGCAGTCGGCCCTGTCAGAGCCGGCTCTTGAGGCCCTCGTGGCCCTATTAAAGGATGCGGACTCAGACGTGCGGCATGCAGCAGCGGAGGTCTTGGGTTCGCAGTCAGCCGTATCGGAGCCGGCCCTGTCGGTCCTCGTGGCCCTATTAAATGATGCGGCTTCGGACGTGCGGCGCGTAGCGGCGGAGGTCTTAGCTCCGCAGTCGGCTCTGTCAGAGCGGGCCCTTGAGGCCCTCGTGGCTATATTAAAGGATGCAAACTCGGACGTGCGGCGCGCAGCAGCAGAGGCCTTAAGCTGGCAGTCGGCCCTATCAGAGCCGGCCCTTAATGCCCTCATGGCCTTATTAAAGGACACAGAGTCAAAGATGCGGCGCATAGTGGCAGAGGCCTTAGGTCAACAGTCAGCTCTGTCAGAGCCGGCCCTTGAGGCCCTCGTGGCCCTATTAAAGGATGCGGACTCGGACGTGCGGTGCGCAGCAGCAGAGGCCTTAAGCTGGCAGTCAGCCCTATCAGAGCCGGCCCTTAATGCCCTCATGGCCCTATTAAAGGATGCGGACTGGGGCCCGCGGCATGTAGCGGCGGAGGCCTTGGGTTCGCAGTCGGCCCTGCCGGCCTTGTCAGATGAAAGATTCTGTTCCTTTCTTCTTATAATGGACAGCCAATCTTTTAATAACCTATATAGCGTTTGGTTAAAGAGAAGCTTTTCGGATCACCTAATATGGTATATTGAGGGTAAAAAGTGTAGACTGAATGTGCCAGAGGGAGGCAGGGATGTTCCTTTTAATCAGCTGATCCATCAGCTAAAGAGCGCAGTCCAAAAAGCGCAAGTATCATTAAAGGTTCCGGAAGATTCAATCCTTAAGGATGTATAATAGTATTTTTAATATCTTTATTTATAAGGGGGCCTAGGGAGAGTGACTATTTATATTTGTGTTTTGCTACTAAGATGCTTAGAACCTCATTAACAATACTTTAAGGTGGTAGCTAATCCATTATTATAAGACTTCAGCTTGTATAAGACACCCTTCAGCTTGGACAGTGTCTCTATATCAAGTAACTTCGTTAATGGGCTGTCTGACACTGCTAATCTGGAGAGATACTGTTGAGTTTTTAACTATAGAGCAAAAACCTAGCGCTCCACTTATGTAGCACATTTCTGCCTAACTGATAGCTACATTATTTATACGCTCAATCTGACAGATACCTTCTCCTCTAACAATCGCATTTCTAATGGATAAAAAAGGTCTTCATATGATGGAGACTCAGCAGCGTTAGAAAGACATAGTGTTAGATGTTGGGGTCAAATGCTTGTATTTATGTGTTATATAACTTCTGTGTCCCCCGGAGAAATTCCCTGGAAAAGATGTTTGTAACGGTTCACCTCTCTTGCAGGGATAACGATTAAAAATACAAGGTAAGACATCATAAAGAGATACCGAAATGTAATATAATTAACTTATAAAAACTCTAGCTTGACTAGCAACACGGAATCTACAGTCTTCATCGTGCTCAGCTGTGCTTGTTACAGAGAAGACTAGAAGTTACAGTCATGCTGTTAGTAACGTAAAAGCTCTGGGAGAAACTAACTCTCGGCTGATCTCGGGCTGGCCTCGGCTCCGAGAAATTACCTCGGGAGGCCGCAAGGTACCCCCCAACCGTAATTATTGTGCAGATGTTGTCAAGTAAAACCGGAAAATTGAACTTCGCTGGCTTGTGTTTACATTCACCAGTGTCTTACTTCCTTCCTCCTGATTGCCTTAGCCATTCTAATACCTAATCTCTTTAGCTACAACCGACGAGCTACAATGACATCATTAGTAGTAATATCATTCGGTTGGATGTCTCTAATCTCATCCCTGGAATTCAGGAAAGACCCTGAAAGACACGAGGTAGAATCACTCTGAAAATATCTTACTGAAGATATCGGATTCCCCATAAACTCCTTGGATTAATGTACATTTTTACCCAGGTCTTCTGTTTCTCAGTCAGGGCCAGATCAGCTTACTCAGGAAATGATGTTCTATGCTTCGTCATGCGGCCCCAGTTGTGTATCAGCCGATGACGACATATTCGCCATCTCTGTTACCAGACCCGTTTCATCGGTTTCCCCATAATGTACCAAGAAAGACTTCTGGAACAAGATAGCCTCCTTGAGCGGAAATGGTCCGTCGCCTGGGGGTGCCGCACGTGAAGTCGTGATGTTGAATCCATGGGGCTGACCTAGGGAGCTTGTGAGACGATGACTCAGTGGCTTCTGGTGACTTGGCCTCTGGACAGAGTCGGATAGACTTGAAAAACAGCGAACAAGCAGCAAGCGGAAGGTCGGTAAGCAGGCGCAGGTTATGCCCATGCAGGTCTCAAGTGTCGACCAGATCTGGACGTGATAATTATCCCACGTAACATTAGCCGACTTATTAATAGTGTTTAGTGAATGCAGGCGGAGGATGCTGGTTACAGTGGCCCTGGAAATATTGGTTTAGTACTTCAATTAATAGAACAAGGAGGTGTGCTCGGACGGTAATTGGGTAAACATACAGGCCACCGACGCAAAACATGCAAGCAATGCCTGCCTTCCGCTTCCAAGCAAGCTGGAGCTCCTGAAGTTGCCATAGTGGAAGGGCTAGAAGCCACAAGTCTATTGTAATGTTGGTTATAGAATGCGTCCAGTACGCGGGGACAGAGTTCTGACAACTTCCGTCAGTAGCCCCAGTAACCTGGCTCCAGGCGTAGCTAATAGGCCAACACTGAAAAATGCTGGCGACGACAAACACAATCCCTTGAAGTACATTGAGGGCGGCTGTGCCTCGGAGTAACTGTTGTATACCTTTGGTCGGAAAGATACGAAGGAGAAAAAGGATTAAGGAGAGTTTGATAAGAGTAATGGTGATGTAGTAGAATAGGGGCAACAAGTAACCATATGTGGCAATGACAGTAATTTGCTCCAGGCTCAGCCGCCAGATGTCCCGGCCGAATCCGTTAGGAATCTGACCTCTTACAGTTATAATAAGTGCAGCAACTGAAATAAGAGTGGACATGAGCACAGTCCAGTCATCCCAGCATATTCCGGTGTGGAAGAAGACCTTATACCCAAACCGAAGGATTGTGAAGAGGCTGGCGATGACGGCGAATATCGTGGCGACTAGGATGAAGGTCGGCGCGCGGTCTCGTAAAGGAGATTTGCAGGACGTATCTGTTGTGTTGAACGTGACTAAAGAGAAGTGATCAGCGATTAGCTGGCGCGATCAGTCTCGAGTGAGATTAGGGGGGATGATAGCTGGGACTCAAGAGTGGAGGGAGAAGAGGAGGCTCGGGCCTGTGGCATGTTCGTACTAAGGGCTTCCGCAAGAGTGCAGTCAATCAGCACACAGCTCATCATGTCGTCAGGGTACTTGTCGCTGGCGCAGATGCATGTTTGATTGCTGATATCGCAATGACCATGGCTGATGGCCTCATTGATACACGCGGACTGAGATGTGCGTTAGCGATTGTGACCTGAAACAAGCATCGCATCGGGGCAAGATAAGAACAAAATGAACACGACGCCACTTACAGCACATGACGGAAGCCCGAGGCTTTGGGTCGGATCGGCCAGGACCTCCGTCGTAATGCACAGCACCAGTAGCAGTTGCAGCTGCAGCAACACGTGAAAGTTGAAAATAGTCATGCTGGCTCTGTTGCTTCTTGTTGGCTCATGCGCTGCTTGAGAAAAACGCGGGGAAGTGGGCAATGACATGATACATATTTCTTGAAAACAAGCCGTGGATGAGCTGCCATGCCTGCTGACAGCTCTCCGACAGGGATACAATTCCCCGGAAGCATCTACGCTAAACCCAAGGTCGCCCCCAACATCTTCGTGGCGCGATCAAATTACCTGGAGCCGTGTAATCGCCCGACCACTGCCTAGTGAACAACTTGAAAAGGGGTATAAGCATGACGATATATGTCTGCACCCGGGACTGGAGCACCTCAAGTCTCATCCCGGGTTGAGGGATTGTTGGGCTCCTCATCCCCGGAAGTATTGGTTGAGGACTTGTCCATGGCAGACAACGCCGTGACAGGATCGACTCAGGCATAAGACGACTTCTCCATGATGACGGGCTGGTCCGCATGATTTGCTAGACGATGTTCCCCGGAGTATCACTTTCCAAGCCTAGAACAGGCCGTTTAGACAAGCCATCCTTTGTGACCTGACATGCTATAAGCATTGAAAATCACAGCTAAAGCAAACACATGTGCCCTCAGAATCTTTGGCAGCACAAGAAGGGCGCTTATTTGCCATTCGTTGATCTATTGCCTCTCCTACAGACTCTATTCCACCATGAACGACACAACTGGGAATGCTCAGACTGCACCCCACGCCGGGTTTCGGGCTGAAACGCCCGTTCTCATCATTGGCGGAGGGCCTGTTGGCCTTTCTACTGCTGTATTCTTGTCAAAGTACGGGATTGCTAGCACGGTTGTAGAACGCCAGGTCTCTAGGGCTGATCAGCCGAAAGCTCATGTTCTCAACTCCCGGTCCCTCGAAATTTTTAAGCAGATGGGTATATCTACGGATGAGCTTCGGAAGCGAGGAGCCAGCCCCTCTGATGCAGACGTGGTGCGGTTCGTGCAGTCCTTGGCTGGCGTCGAATATGGCAGCATGGTGTATGAGCGCCAGGACGAGGGCATTCTCGAGTTTACCCCAGAGCCATTGGTCAATGTAGCACAGCCCGAGATTGAAGGTGTCCTCGGCGACATGGTCAAGAACAACAAACTTGTCACGGTCTGGGCTAATCACCAGTGGCAAAGCTGTACGGCCGACGGACAAGACAATGGAAGCAGGATCGTCTCGATTATACTGGACCGCGCGAGCGGCAAAGAGCTCACCATCAGGAGCAAATACCTTCTAGCATGCGACGGAGCACACTCACGAGCCTGTGCTGCATTGGGCATCCCGGTCGAGACTCCGGCCAGCCCTTTCCCAAGCGAAGTGCGATATATGTCTGTCGAGCTCAAAGCAGACTGGCGGAAATTCAAGAGCGGCATTCTGTGGATGATAATGCTCAAGAACAGCATGCGTACCTTCATCGCTTACGATCGTGACTCGCACTGGGTCTTCGCCTTCATGATTGACCAAGACGCCCCGGAGTCTCAGTTTACTGAGGAGTACTGCTGTGAGCAGGTGGACTCGGTACATGCAAAACGACTGTGTCTAGTGGTGATCTAAATGCTGACGGTTGACATGCAGGCAGTCGGTGAGAAGGTGGATTATGAGATCCTTCAAATCCAGGTCTGGACGGCATACCTGCGGCTGGCTGATAACTATCGGTCCCCCAAGTATCCCAACGCTTTCCTGTTGGGAGATGCCGCTCATAGCTTTCCTCCAACGGGTGGTCTCAGCCTCAATACGGGCATTGCGGATGTTCAGAATCTAGTGTGGAAGATCCACGCCACCGAAAGCGGCTGGTGGGACCACGACATATTGGAGACATATAGCCAGGAAAGACGGCCTGTGGCTGAGATGAACTCCAAGCAAAGCGACCTGAACCAGTACAACATTCTGAGAGTATCGACAACTATCGCAACCGCCATGGATGGCAACCCCGCGTCTGGCCAGCCGACTGCTGAGTCACAGAGTGCCGTGCGAGAGGTCCTGGGTGAGGTATCGGACTTCCGGGACAACTTCAACTGTCAGGTAGGATATGTCTATGGTTCGGATCGTCCTATCAAGGGCAACAGCAAGTACTACGAGCACCGCGCTGTGATTGGTGGGAGGCTGCCGCACGTCTACATCACCAAGAATGGGAAAAGGATCTCAACTCTGGATCTGGTCGACGGCCAGGGCTTTGCGGTCATTGCATCGTCCAAGGAGCTAGGATTGCCCTCATCTTTTCAGGTTGGCAAGATCTCTGCAGTTGTATGGCAGATGGGTCGTCATTTCCAACTCGACCAAGACAAGGAATCATGCTTCAACTTTGGTGATGGGAATCAATTCATTGTTGTGCGGCCTGACCAGCATGTGGCTGGTTTTGCTAGTAGTCTTGAACAGGTGAAGAGCTGCCTCCGCGGTGGTGGCCATGTCTAGCCGAGGGTCATAGTATAGTAGCCGAAACAGATTTTGCGCTTGGGCGTCAATTTTGAATCCTGTTGTGTCATAGGGGTATATCAACAGTCTTCACTGCTCCGCCTGTGTTTACTTTGAGTGACCTATACATTAGAGAGACGTTGAAGCCCAGTATTTACCCCGGAAGACTAGCCCTTACTCGGATCTTGAACCACTTCCGGGGATGTATAGGACGTTAAATCGGCTTCACCCTCCCGCTCCCCTTCCCATAACAAACAGTGTTGGATATTATCAAGACATTCTACGATCTATGCAGGAAGAAATGGCCAACCGATTCACACGCCTAGTGCGGTTCGAAAACGAAGAAGGTGGTGTCTTTTACGGAGATGTCACGGATGACATCCATGGCGGAGCGTCCCTAATTGGGCATCCCGTCCATGTGTTTGCGGGCAACTCGCCATTTCTCCCTGCATTTAAGAAGACTTCGCATAAGGAGCGCATTCACAGGGTACGCAATAACATGACCCGCCCACTGTAGGGGAACGTCTGACTGACTGTTCGTGTCAGCTTCTACCGCCACTTCCGTCCGTACCAGGTATTATCGGCGTAGGACTTAATTATCGAAAGCATGTCGAGGAAGCCAAGATTAGCCGGCCACGATCCGGACGGATGCGGCTGTTAATGCATCTTTGTTAGATCGAGGTTCCCCAATTTCCTGCCATTTTCTCGAAACCCTCCAGTAAGTGCCAATGACTCGTACGTTGACTTGCACATAGAAACTCACTGAAGATTTAACAGCGGCTCTTGCTGGTCCGGAAGATGACATCCACGTACATGCCATTGCACGATTGCTCGATTACGAGGTAATATACGTGTACCCCGACGAAAGATGTCGTAGCTCATGTTCTCATCTTGCTCGTATTTAGGGCGAGTTATGCGTAGTCATTGGAAGGGACTGCAAGAACATAAGCGAAGAGGAAAACCCCTTGGATTATGTCCTCGGGTACACCATTGGCAATGACGTCTCTTCCCGATATTGGCAGGCCGCTGCCGTATCCAGCGGGCAGGCAGATTTCGCCAAGGGATTTGATGGGTTTGCTCCAGTAGGGCCCGTGATTGCCTCACCTGCAGCCATACCAGACCCTTCGAAACTGACGCTCACTACCCATGTCAACGGGGAGGAAAGGCAGCGTGGCCAGACAGACGACCTGATCTTCGACATCCCTTACCTGATTCGGTTTCTCAGCACCGGACACACTCTAACCAAGGGGACTATTATCATGACGGACACCCCAAGCGGAGTCATTGCAGGTATGAAGAGCCCGACATGGTTGAAGAGCGGGGACGTGGTGGAAGTCGAGATAGATGGGATTGGCCGAATCAAGAACAAGATGGTGATTGGATAGTGGCTAGTAAATAGCTAGGACAGCCACTACAAAGGGCATCTAGTACTACTGAACTCAATGTGAGATATAAGAGACTGCTTGCGTTCAGACAATCAGTGGAGACTCTTATTGAGGTTATGGTCCTTGGCAGCGCACACTCAGAGAGGGGCCAGAGGTTAAACAGTCAAAAAAAAAATACAACCAATAGTGAATAACAGTGTGAGGGCCCAAAACCCAAGCCCAAGGCAACAGCAACTCAGAATGACTAGAGTTTCTACTGCATCAGGGTGCAAGCCTTGCTGTCCTATTCAACCCTTTGAGATGCGTTAAGCAGTTGGAAAAGCTAGACAGAAAAGCTAGATGTCGGAAGGCAAAATCGTCATGCGATAAAAGCCCCGTGAGGGCTTTCGTCGCATTCCAAGTTACCTCGTCGCAATTCCAAGTCGCAATTCAACTCTTTACAATTCCAGCTATCAGAGGTCAGCAGGATCCTCAAGCTTTCAGAGATAAAAGCCACATACTCGCATCGCAATTCAACTCATCAGAGACCAATCACCTCTTCGCGATCCAACCGACCCACAACGAACACCATAATGAACGTCCAGCGCAATACACTCCACGCTCCTAGCAACTCGGGTTTCAGCAGCCGCTATACTCTTTCTATATATAACCTAGATACTGAGCTTAGTAAGGATATAGAAACCCTTAATGAGCTAAAGGCTGTAGTAATAGATTATAGTCTTAAAGAAACTAGAACTATTAAGACTTAGTGACTTTCTAGTAGTAAGTGAGTTATTTTAGCGATCTTTGAAATTAAGGTATTCTTAAGACTATGCCTTTTTAGAAGTAACTAATTGTAACGATCCACGCTTCGCATTACGTCTCCTAGCCCGTCAGGCCAAAAGATAAGTCTATAATCACAATGGTAGCGATCATAGGTATGGATAACAGCTATTAAATAGGGTCTCATGCACGCCCAGCTCGCCCAGGTCGTAACACTAATAATTTAAGAACTAGAATAAAAATAAATAATATTTTTTAAAGTAACTAATAGTAAAGCTAGTAATTAAAATATCTTTAGAAGAAATAGCATTCTTTAAGTCGCTAGCTAATATTAATAAAGGGTAGATAATGTAAGTTATAAGTAATGTGGCTATTATTAATCCGTAAAAGGACTAAGATAGAAGGATATAGCAGAGGGAGGTTCTACTGATGAGTTCTTAGTAGTTAAAGGAAGAGGGATAAGAATCTATCTATAACTAGGTCGACCAATCAATCGAGTCCTTCGTTTTATGACAACTTAAGCAATGCAAACACGTGACTGTATAGAAACGCGGCAATGAGGAACGCGGCAGCGCAGAAACAAAAGTCCGAACAGCGGTTTCAACAGTGGTGGAGACTCTTATATTTCACTATAGGGTTCATGCCTGCACTTTTCTACTTCCAAACGCACAAGTCATCGTGATTGAAAGGCCTGGGTACCGTGCCCTCTTAAATTCAGATGGTAAACTCTTCAAATCTCCTCCACTTCAGCTCCGGATATGCACGAGTTCCGTCCTGCACGATAGCGATGAGGTTTTAGAGGCCAATTTGAAGGAAGGGAGTAAATTACCTGTAAGAGATATTCGTCCTTTGGCTTTAAGAGCATAAAGTCTGACGAATCCTCTTGGAAGTAAATCAATTTGCGCTTCTGGATGCCACCGATGCGTTGAGGGTCGCTGGCAGACGCCACAAGAATCTCGAGGAGAAGACCGTCGTTGCCATCCTCAAAAAGCTGGACAGGTCCGCAGTACATAGAGATGCCTCGCAAGATATCGGCCAGCTGTTCCACGGAGGCCTTGGAGAGGGGGACATCCTTGAATCGTTGCATCACGTCGGGCCTCACATTATGTACTGAGCTAAATCCGCCAGGCGTGATGACAGAGCGCCCCAGAGGTTTGTCAGTGTTTGGGCGTGAGATGACCTTTCTGTGGGGACCTTGACAGTCCCATATCTCGAACGAGACAAGCTCCCAGATGCCTGCGATGTGAGCACGGTGTTGGTGCCACACGTTGCTCATGGTTTCGACAGAAAGAAAACGATACTTGCAAAAATCTAGAAAGTCAAAAGTTTTCGTCGTTATTCTTTTGGTGAATCACTGATTCGACTATAAGTAGCACCTAGCCTGTACGGTGTCTCATACTTCCCCGGAGTTATGCCACTTTTCAATGCTTCCCCGGATAATCTTCTTTAACGCGCAGAGTATCTGGCCATTTTTCACTCCCACGGACAGGCTGTTTTCGGAATGAATCGTATGATACTATTGTAATATCTATATTTAACATCTCATTGATTTATACAGTGGTGATTATATAGATACTTACCCATAGACTGTGTACCATAACTTACTTCAAGACGACTATTCAGCATCCACCATCATCTTGCGCGAGAAATTCACAAGTCCAGAATACTAAAGAAAAAACCACTCAAAGTTACAATGGCCGCTACTACAGTACCTAACAACGATTTCCGCGACGACAAGTACTCCGTCTTTGAAGGTGTGTCAATTGCAATTCCCATGACTTCTCCAACAGGAGGAGTAGACCACAAGGAACTGAGCTAATGAGGTAAGACCATTTCGTGGCGCTCGACAAGGAAGATGTCAGAGCCTACTCTGAGAAGTTGATCTCTCGTGAGGACTTGAAACCCATCTTTGGACCGTGGATCGATTCTGTGAAGGTGTCGTTCAAGGGTGTCACCACGGACGGCAAAAAGGTCCAAGGACTCTACAGCCTTCAGGATGAAGGGGCCCCTACCGAGGCGATGGTACATTCCTTGGCTGACTTTGGATGATCGGTTCTCTAACTTCTCAAGGTTGCTGCTGCCAACCGAGTCCTCGAGGTGCTCACGCCGGAGGAAACTGCAAAGGCGGTCTACGACTTGGACAGTGAGCAATGGTACGGCAATGCGGTCTGAGTAGATTGTTGTGATGGTACGGCTAACCTGAGAACTACAGGCGAAAGTGGTCCAACCCTGAAATCGTCTTCTTCAACGACTGTGGACTCCGTCTTGATGAGGGGGTTAGCCAGGATACCATCGATGTCCTCTTACAACTCCTGAACGCAAGCCTCAGTGAAAAGGGTTACGAAAAGGTACATGCAGGCCTTGTTACCAATGAGTTTCTTGGCGAGATCCTCAACATGCCCCGGATCCTGAACAAGTGGAGTTACTTGTAGGTCTTTATTATCTATCTTGTTCGTTCGCCTCGAAACCTGAAACTAAGCACAATCATCTCTACTTAGCTTCATGCTTTTCGGAAAGCCCAGCGCAACTGAGCCTTGGGGCTTCACCTGGCATGGTCACCACGTTTGCATCAATGTTTTCGTGGTTGGCCATCAGATGACCATTGGGCCATGCTTTGTTGGCGCCGAGCCTAATGTGAGTCAAGTTCCGCCCTTTATTGGTTCGACCAGGCCGATCGGGCTGCTATTGCCTATTAAATTAATCTCCAAAACCCGTTCGAACCGCTAGACGATAGCTTAAAGCTCCTCCTACTCCGGCATAAACGTCTCTTGCTAGAGCTCTGAGTCCAGACTTTTAAAAATCCTCAGCAAATTGAGGACTAGCTGGACAGGCTCAACAGCTAAGATCGTATCAATTTGGTACCGCTCAGTAACGAGCTTTTTGTAATCCGGTCCGGCGACGAGACCTTCAAAGTCTTCGGCAGGCAGCAAAGAGCTAGGCTTCGAGGCCTCGCTAATACAGCTATCATCACTAATAACCGGGCTTGGCTGACGGACCTATTGGTCCTGCTAGGCAAAGTCCGGCACTTCGAACGAACGCAGCCAGCGTAACTAAAAGCGAGAAATCTGCGACGTGAGTCATTCGGAAGGTTTGGTGTCTTCTGGGGCAAAGATTAATGGGTCATAGTTTTGGAGTTCCTAGGTCATAATCTATTTAGATTTTAATACTTTTTTTTTTTGGCAACACAATGTTGAGAAAACTTCGCCAATCGACTATAGGGTTTCAGTTCCGATGATCTGCTAAATACCTTTCAGGATGCGGTTTTAGGGGCTTGGGAACTTGGGAAGTAATACCTCTGGATTGATTCTCTCTGCATCATTTAAGGTCCCGATGGCGATTGGGAAAGCGAGGCTTGGTTGCCCAGATCAGAAGCTTTACTTCGATTATTTCGGTTTCCCTTCATCTTGGTGCCTAGGGTTATGATACGTGCTGATATGCTGGTAGATCCTGGTCTGTGGCTCCGTACCGCATCTTTTACATATAAGAATGCGCCAGTGGCTGTCGTAGTAGAAGAGATCGTTCAGATATATGAAAATTGTAGTGAATGATCAAATGCCCTCGCTTATTACGATGGCATGACATGACGATCGAGAAAGAACAGAGACACGCTGAGGCCACTGTCATTCATCAATCGCCGTGCTCTGTCTGTCATAAACTCTCTACTACGTTTTATTGATGTCATGCTTTCCTGGCTGATGTACTGAGCTATAGTATTTTGTAGCTAAAGTGGACCGTCTCGCTTGACGTCGTTCGATATTTCACTGAACCGTGGACTCAACAGCAACCTTGACGATGTCTTCGCTGATCTGGACCTCAGCCCCGCACTTGTCGAGGAGTAACGCCATTATCTCCTTACCGCTTTCCCCATTCCCAGCCGCAGCCTTGAAGACGTCTTCGCTGATCGGGACCTCAGCCCCCCGCTTGTCGAGAAGTAGCGCCATCATCTTCTTGCCATCAGACTCGTTCCCAGCCGCAGCTTTAACGACGTCTTCAGTGATTTGGATCTCAGGGCCGCGCTTATCGAGAAGTAGTGCTATCACCTTCCTGCCATCATACTCATTCCCAGCCGCAGCCTTGACGATGTCTTCGGTGATTTGGATCTCGTCCCCCCGCCTGTCGAGAAGTAATGCCATTATCTCCTTGCTGCTGCCCCTATTCTCAGCCGCAGCCTTCACGATGTCTTCAGTGATTTGGATCTCGTCCCCCCGCCTGTCGAGAAGTAATGCCATTATCTCCTTGCCGCTGTCCCTGTTCTCAGCCGCAGCCTTGACGACATCTTCGGTGATCTGGATTTCGGGGCCTCGCTTATCGAGAAGTAGTGCAATCACCTTCCTGCCATCATACTCATTCCCAGCCGCAGCCTTGACGATGTCTTCGGTGATTTGGATCTCGTCCCCCCGCCTGTCGAGAAGTAATGCCATTATCTCCTTGCTGCTGCCCCTATTCTCAGCCGCAGCCTCGACGACATCTTCGGTGATCTGGATTTCGGGGCCGCGCTTGTCGAGAAGTAACGCCATTATCTCCTTACCGCTTTCCCTGTTCTCAACCGCAGCCTTGACGACGTCTTCGCTGATCTGGATCTCGGCCCCCCACTTGTCGAGGAGTAGCGCCATTATCTCCTTGCCGCTTTCCCCATTCCCAGCCGCAGCCTTGACGACATCTTCGGTGATCGGGTTGTTGCTGCGCAGATGATTTTGTTAGAGCGGGAAGCGGAAGCGGAGAAATGGCAGCCTAATTACCTATTGGTCTTGGCAACAGCCATCTTGCGAAAAGTCCGCGCGACAGATGAATTCGTCGTCAGGATTTGGTAGCAAGGGATGTATGTTGCGTTCTTTCTCTTCTTTTCTGATAGAGTAGAGGGAACTGAGGTGCAGTCGCTGGCAGACGTGATGGAGGGAAGGGCGCTTAATATGACCATTATTCGATAACGGCTTTGCCTCGCTGTTGCGACCAGCAGGGTAAGGTCGAAAGCGGCGTTGTACTGGATGTCCTGGTCCATGATTTGGTCATTTGAGTGGTCAGTGGGATGCAGCAGGGCGAAGTCGCACCATATTGACCGGGCGAGTGTGGCGCAAAGTGACTGGCCGGGAAGCGAGATTCTAATCACATTGGGTAAGTTAAGAGCTTCCACAGTTTCGTGACTCCGCCTCATCATACGCCGGATTTGTCATGGCATATTTCAAGCAGACCCACCCCGCCGTGTCTCGTGGAATTGGTACTTCCCGGCAGCGCCACGTTCCGAGTCATTTGTCCCACAGGCTAGCTCAAGTGCACGACCGTTACACTATAGATCTTTGCCGCACTTCGAGCGCTGAAAGCAGGGTTGTCCTTCATAGCTTGAATGGCAAGGATCAATTGAGTTTCTTTACAAGGTGTCTGCATGTTTCGTTATAGAGGAATCCGCGATTGAAGTTGACGAAGATGAGAAACGCGATGAAGTGGTCCACTTAGGCGGGTGGTCTACTCGCATGGGAACTATGTTAATTAAATTAGAGTAGTGCTATTCGGGCTGTATGATATTGCTATCCGGGCTGTATCGATCACATGACCACGTAATTTTCAACCGCATTCGGCAAATGCTCCCCGCCACACCAAAATTACAGTGTAAGTCAAAGAACGTGAATAACATCAGGCCAATTCAATCAAGGTCAACACATCACAACAGCCCGCGAGCCCGGCTACAACCAAATCGTTCAAAAAACGCATTTCCGGTGTTTCTTCTGAAAAATAGTATTTCTATCGGTCCGAATAATATTCCGGCTGCGTAGCAGGAATGATAATGACATCTTCAACGGCTGACGACGCTGATGACTGTGACCGGGCCGGAGCCGCGGCCACGGCCCCGGCGCCCCTCCCTCTACCTCGTCCTCCTCTAGATCCTCTTCCCCTTGTATTTGTATGGCCTCGTGATCTTGGCGTTGACAGTTTTCGGGACTGTTGGCTGCTTGGTGTGTCCACAAGCTCGGTCTGTGACAGCGTGCGCCGTACGCTTGGGTTGAGCCGGCGGGTCGTCTGTGGGTTTTGGCGAGGCTGCCGGGGGGTCTGTTGGCTTTGGGTCTGTTGCTGGGGACTCGAGGTCACACTGGCTTGTAGATATGAGGGTATCGTGAGCTTCTTATTCACAGGTATTCGAGGTCGGCCGCGGAGGTTAGCGACAACGTCAGGGTCGCGGATCAGTAGAAGTGGCTCTTCGAGGTCCTAGAGATAGAAATTAGTAGATTTCTCATACTAAGAGCTGTAATTCCTACCAGAGGTTTATGGAGCCACCAGCGGGGCAGGATAACTTCCTTTAACAACGGCTCTTTAGTCACCAGCAAGTCGTAGATATAGTGACTGCAGGGAAGACCGTATTGCTGTGTGAAGTTGCCGGAACACGGTCTCAACGGCTCGGGGGTCGGCTGCGTGAGTGATAGGAAAGCTGCCTCAGCAAATCGATGCTGCTTGACAAGCAAATCGACAGCAGCGTAGGTTATTTGTAAGGGAACCTTACCAAGCCATTCCCGGCCCATGTATTCTCGTCGCTGACGCATCATCATTCTAGCTGCCTGTTGCTCATAGTCACGCTGCTTCTTTTTCAACATCTGTTGGATAGCTTTGTGTAGGTGAAGCAGGTCACCGGTGCCGGTGACTAGGAATGACTTCACATCCTTGTGAGCAGTCTCAACAGGGCTGTTAACCCTCTGGCCGAAGTTACGATAGCGGCAAATGTAGCACTTTGCCCACTGTTCCCGCCAAGGCATATACTCCCTTGAGATGTATCGAAGGATTGACTTTTGCTGTGGGTTGTATGCATCGTTCATCGAGGCCCAAGCCGCCTTGAAGTCACTCACTTGGTCGGCATAGATGACTCGGTGCCAGGCGGAAAACATCGTCTCGCGGGTCAATTCACCTTGTGTGCTAGGCGGCGGTGCTGGTGATGCTGAGTCTCGATTGCCGTAAGTTCCTTCATTGGCCTCGCGATAGAGGGCTTCATGATGTCGATCACTGAGACTAGGCGTTGGCATACAATCGTCATCATCGTCATCATCGTCAGTATCTTCATCAGCATCGGCGTCTTTTGGGTCCTTCCAACGGGCTGCGATCTTAGCCTTGATGTTGGCGTTGATGTGAAAGACGCACAACTGCTGCTGCGTGTCTGGAAAGGTCACATAAAGGGCGTTTTTTAGGGCTATTTCCTTGTCAGTGATGACAACAGAAGGCACTCGGATTCCAAGGAAACGGCGGAAATCATCTACTTGGTCACAAAGCCACTGAAATCCTTCCTCTTTTTCGGAGTTGATGAGGCCAAAGCCAAAGTTAGCTACAGACTTTTGGTCTGTGACGCCAGTGACCTGGAAAAGGTACATTTTAAAGCGATTAGTCTTGTATGTATTGTCCATACCAAGAACCTCTGGAAACCTCTTCCACATCAGCTCACACCAAGGATAAGTCCAGAAAACAGCCTCAACTTTGCGGTCAGCACTATACCGTACGAGGTGCTTGAGACCCTGATCTTGGAGGGAGCCGATCCACGCCTGCGTCGCTGTTTTGCCGCCGAGGGATGCCTGCCGCAGCTTCTGACGGTCATTATAGATGTCTTTTTGTCGAAAGAAAGACGGCTCGATCGTCACATCACGTATGATATCACTCATCTCGCGGGCGGGGAGGGATTTGTGCTTGAAAAGAGATCGCTCGACTTCTAGCTGCTCTGGTGTGCGGCGGCGATGCATCACGTGTGCGGACGGGTCGAGGGACGGGCCGTGGTTATGATCAGAGACCGCGACTCGGTAGGTCCAGAGATAGTTGAGCTTTTGCGTTGCTGACGCTGTGATCTTGAACGGGCAGTCGACCTTTTGCGTACTGGATTTGCGTACACCAGCAGCTTCACACTCACGAGCGTCACCGCGGTCACAACGCAGTTGAATATAAGTTGGCTGCCTAACGCCATGAATCTCACGATAGTTACCAGGTGACTTCTTCACTAAGGCGGCGCCGTTCTTGCGATAGAAGTCTTGCAGAGACTTGACGAGGTCATCCAGAGACGAGAATTGCGCTGACGGCGGCGGCGGTGGGATTTGAGAACCTAGGGAAAAGATGCCGTTGACGGCATCGTCTTCAGCGTGAGATTGAGTCATTGTGACTCGTGAGAAATGGTTGTGTGGAATAGCAGAGGGGCGACGCGATAGTAAAAGGTCTAAGTTGGCCTAGGAATTGCGATCCGATATCGCGGGGTGTTGTAAGCGAGGGTGATCACGTGACTATAAGCCTTTCCTAATGTGGCTAGCGTTTTGGAAGTCATGTGATAAATTTCCCTCTTTAGGCAAGCGTATTTTGGGTACAGCCCGGATAGCAATATCATACAGCCCGAATAGCACTACTCTTAAATTAAGCCCCTAGTAAATAATAAATATCTGCTCAGCCTGGATCTAGAGGTCTGGGATATATGGCGCAATAAGGGCCATTACCGTCCGAGTATAAATAAGGGTTGTTAATGCCGTAGCGAAGATTCCTGAGAAGAGAAAAAAGCAAGAGTCAACAACTGTGCCGGCAATAAACCAGAGTGATTAGAACTCATAGCTAAAAACAGTCAACCACCTAGTAAAGAGGCTCAGCATAGCACTCTACCTCTTTAGCGCCATAGTAGCAATCTAGTAGTACATTCCTCCCTCAGTAAGATAACTGGACACAAACTCAGCGGAGGAAGCGCCAAGGAAGCACTGAAGCGCCGTGGAAGCACTAAAGCGCTGTGACCAGTCTGAAGCTGTAAATTAGCGCCCGCCCATCCAGCCCGTGTAAGGAGCGCCTGTATGGTAAAATGGTTAGGCCCGTATATCAGTTGCCAACACGAAATGAGATTATCTGTAGCACCTCTTGTTGTACCATACGAATCTCGACGCATATCATCGCCGCTTAAAGATGCAGCTCAATCGCCCCCTCACGGGCACCCCTCAGTAGATTATCTACTCGATCTGATGGTATGATAATAGATAGCCTTATCAATTTCCGCTAAAACTGGGAAGATCGGCAACATTCACAGAGAACGGCGTTGCCTCGGCGTCTATACCTCGAGGTATTTTTCGGAGTAAATGTAGAAATAAACATCATGTCTCATATTTCTTAGTGTTGATAAAGCGATGGTATAGTTTAATTTCTGCTGTATTGTGCTAAATCAGGCCGCGTTGGTCTCCAGGCTGCCGCCGCCGATGAAGTTGTTTCCAAATATCACCAGCAAAATCATACCACCCCAGAAAAGGCCGCCTCTATGAAAAAGTGAGTACTTAGAAGTCGCTTGGCCACATGAGATGCTACTAGAGACACTTACACGCCGAAACCTCTGAACACTGCAATAGCCACCATGAAGCTCTTACCAACACGGCATTGTGGGCTATTATCGCCATCGTCGCAGTGCATCTTAGATAATTTAAACCGCGTGTAAATACCCGTGACTAGCGGGTCTAAGATGAGGAATAAAGCCAATATATGGGAGACACGTTCTATCAACCTCTTCTCGGGACCGGTCGAGGAGGGGTTGTTTCTGCGCGTTAAACGTATATAACCCCGAATGATGAGGAAGATGAAGACGGTGGGCACCTCGACGGTGCTAGCGATGATGTTCACAAGCCTGGAAAAGTTATTGTTAAGATAGAGGAAAACAAGGACCGAATGCCATTCGAAGTTAATAAGAACGTACACCTTCCTTGGAGCCTCGTGGAGAGAGACTCTTAGAATAGGTAACCAACAGAGCACCATGCTAATAGCCCAAGGTTGGACAATAACTATGATGGCTATCAGACTGTCAAGAAAAGCCCTAAACCCGTGAAGCGGCACTTTTGTCGGAGTCTCGCCCCTATCTGCCGGCCGGGGACTGTCTGTCTCGGGGTCGTCGTTAGTGAACGCTACTGATGTTTGGTCGACCAGTGCTGGCTCTCGGTTGAGCGGTGCGTCCAAGAAGCCCGCCATCTTAGCATCGTCTGTATCTGGAGTTAGGGGTGCCTCTGCTTTCCAAGGGCTCGTCGTAGCTTGAGACATGGCTGGCGGTTGGGTGCTGGAGCAGCGGCGCAATCTGAGAGCGTGAAGACAAAGAAGCTGGGGATATGACATGGCAAGCTGCCAGCGTGAGTTAAAGAGTTATAAAGTAATGCGACTGTAAGTCAGCCCTGTGAGTCTCGGGCAGAATGCCTCTTTAAGGGCCCTTGTATACTCTGCCTGTCTCGCGGCCAGTGGCTGAGATCTCGGCTGGAAAATCCTTGGCTACCTGCAAGGCGTCCCGCTGTGAGGTCAAAATATTAGCTTTTAAGAACGCTTAGTGGCGTTCATGCCAATTTCCACATTTCTTTATTGGTGAATAACCAGCATCTAACGTCACCTAGCTAGATAGATTTAAGCGAGCAATCCAAGTCGAGCGGAAGAAAGCCGCGGTCCCTCAAGGGATTGGCCGTTACCGTGCGTCATTTTAAGTGTTTGAACCAATTACTCCCGCCCGTGTTAGCTTGGTTTGGTTGAAGGAAGAGAGCGGGCTGGAAACCTCACAGGTGAAGTCCTAGACCAGATTTGTGGCGACAGGGTCGGGTCAGCATCACGGATGGTCCGAAAGCGGTGTGGATCCCCAGTGGATGCAACAATCTGAAACTCGAAGCACGGCCATCTCCTAACTAACTACGCAAAATGAATCCAGACTTGCCGATGTTCAAGGGACTCTTTCTGAGGGACTGCTATTCTCCCTGCGAGTTCCACACACCAAAATCAAATCTAGTAGAATTGATTTATTTCGCACCATTATACAAGGGGTAGAGTTGATTTATGCTGGGGTAGATATGAATTTCAGAAGTCACTTTACAGAGAGCCGAATTGACTAAGCCCCGGGGTAGAAATGACATTTTCCGGGAGTAGAATTAATTTATTAAGCAAGGCGTAGTTAGACTTGAAGAACGCCGTACATTACGGATACACCAAGGCATGATCAGACCCGACCCCACTCGGACGTCGTGATTCCTCCACATCATGGCTCATATCTTTCTCTGCCGATTTGAAAGCTTTGCGCTCATTGGCGTACTGAGGCGTAGATTGTAGACCTTGGAGGTTGAAGCCGCTGTTTTGCGCGTTATTGGAGATGCTGTGGGAGTGACTGCGACTTTGAAAGTCCTTAACAATAGCGTAGAAAAAGGCTGCGTTAGCGACGACGCATGCACAGACGATTTCGACGGACGCCCACTGTTGAAAGATCGTTAGCCGGTGTGCTGATCAAGGTTCAAGATAAATCGATGTATCGTACCAGGGAGCGAGCACTTTGGGTCACAGACGACATGAAAATGAGGGGGATTCGGACGATGGTGATGGCGATAGTAATAAGTCCGATTCCAAAGAGAACCGAGAGCTGAAGCTTGCTGCATAGTATATCAGCAACCACAGCACATTCCCATCATGGACAGACATTGGGGTCTACGTACTGTCTGCGGTCGAGTTGGGTGCTGTAAAGGATGGGGAAGGGGAAGATGAGGAGTGCTATATCGGTAATGGCATTGGATACTGCCATGACGATCAGATTGGCTACTCCTTGACTACAAGAGTCACCTAAAAGAACTGTTAGTACTTTGGGGCTGGAGTTGCTCCGCGTTCAGGTGCGGCAACGTACGCTGGTCATCAGGTAAAATATGCCACGTCCTGTGGATCAATCAGTCAGAAAACCGCGAGATGAGGAGTTTGCAAAAGGCTGACAAGTAAAGTGGTCGACATTCCGTCATGGTTGCGATTACAACACCGACGAATGTAAGAATGATAGCCCACCACAACGTAGTGATGGCAACTTTCCCCCATTTAAGATGAGAGATAAATCGAGAGTAGAACGTTAGCAAGCAAAGCTTCAATAACCATAAACTGCTGACTCTTTAGTAACGCAAAATTACTAGTGGTGGCCGAAACGTACAACAGCGCGTAAGTTATACGCACAGGGATAACAAGCTTCAATGCGAGCTCTCGATCCTGGTTTAGTTCCTCTACGGCCTTTCCCCGGTCTGCTGCCTCCTGCAGCGTGGCGGGGTCATGCGATTGCTCCGGGTTGAGCACGAAGCTCCAGGCCATGACTATCGTGCGTGCGATGAGGGGCAGAAGCGCGAAGGCCATGTACGTGTCGTCGACCTGCCATCGCCGATGACATTTAGGGTGCTGCTTGCGGGGGCAGAGAGCGCGATAGGCACAGCGGGTGAGGATGAGGACGACGCAGATGGCCGCAGACGCGATGATGAGGTTCACGTGTGAAGGGAGGGCCATGTCTGTGCAGCAGAGATCATCGTAAGGGCTCCTTGCGCAATTGAGGACATCGGGGCTCACGAAGTGGAGAGGATGAGAGCACGCTGAAGTACTTAAAGATCTGGAATTGCAGATAATGCAGATAACGCGAGCGATGGATATGTTGTAGCCTGGGCTAGATTGAGGCAGCCTGCTTGTGAGCCAGGTCTGGAGAGACCCAGGCTCTAACCAGCCATTGATGGCGCAGCATCTCCTACCCCGGAAAAAAACGCGCCAGGGGTCTGAACTAATGGCCCGGGTCGAGCGATGCCACCGAACTGGATGGCCCAAGGGGTAGGGTTTGGATTGATAGGAGGTTGAGGCAGATTTTCTCTTCTATGCCACCACCTCCAGGCAGCCCGATGGTGTCTTAGTTCTGAGCAATATTATTTCAATTCGCAAAGCTAGCTATTGAGTGAGGGAACGAGACGTTATAGTTCTGGGAAGCCGCATTTGGTTCTGGCCTTATCCAGCCTCTCAGATTAGAGGTTGTAATGACACGTAATATCTTTGTTTACGACATTACGATCTGTCACCTATTAACCATTCAGTTCTGAGAGCATAAGCAATGCAATATAAACAGAAAATACGGCTCCGTTTTGCTCCATCCTTCGGCATCAAAATGCAGGGCTTACGCAAAGACCTGACAAGCCATTCGCCGAACTTACCGAAAGCCAACTACCAACAGCACCTGAACGAGCCAAACCTACCACTCTCCTTAATCCAAGCGTCTCAGGCAAGTTCCGCATCTCAATTTTGGTCAATGCTGGAAACTTTATTCCATCACTCCCCTGACCAACATTCACGTCAGCATCCTGACATTTTGTTGCACAGCCTCGCCACGAGGAGAGAGATATAGGGTGAATCGCCCCAAAATCCGCCTAACATTAGTCCTTGTAAGGAACATTGGCCCTTATTGCTTTTGGCCCCGCGCGTCTGGCGGTAACTCCTAGAGGCTGGCATTGCAAGTGCGCGACTTACTAGCGGACGCTACCCTCTCCCCTGTTAGCGGCTATGAGGCGCACTTTGGCGTCTTCCAGCAACAATCTAGAATGCTCATCGAACGTTAATGCCCGTATATTTGAGGCTAGGTGACGTACGTGCACAAAGAGGTTGGAAATGGCGCACGTCCTAATCCTGTTTGGGTGAAACATCAAACATCATCACAACGGACTAGGAACCAGCTCAAATCAGCCGTCGATAGCTTTCTAGCCCTGCGCCTTCCTTCTTCCAAGCTGAAAGGATCCCAGCCAGTGATTAACCACTAATTCTCTAGCTCAAAAGCTTAAATAGGGCACAGGGCACAGCTGTAAATGATGGCAAATGCACACCGTGTCTGATAGCACAGAGCCCATATGCAAACCCCTGACAGGCCACGCAGGGGTCTATGAAGAAGCATTGCACCCAACGTGGACGTTCTAGAACTGGTGTGGCCATCACATTCCGCCTTTAGCGATGCATTCCGCATTCATTGATAGTGGAGGGCTTTCTCTCCCATTTTTCGGCTTCCGAGCACATCAAATGTTCTCAGGTTCCCGGGTTCCCCCGGCGAGACTTCGTCCGGAACCTGGTTGATCGAACACAGAGGATGTTCCGGGACATGAACGACGAAGCTCCCCGAGAGGAATTCTTCCTTCTAAAGATTTCTCATGATCTGGTTCGACGAGCGCGTGGACAGGTAGAGCGTACGACCCATATGAACACAATGGGGGATTAGAGGAACCCATAGTAGATGATGCAACTACAGGCGCGACGCGTATGGATTCAGACTTCATGTACATATAATTAGAACATCGCAATGGATATCAGGGCATTTCTTTTAGTTTTTTTTTTTAGATGCGAATATTTTGGTCTACAAAAGTGTGCAAATGGACTTCGATATGGTGAGATAGCGCCGTCTTTGCGCTGACATAAAATGCACTGAGTGCTATGGCACCTTAAGTATGCTTAGAGGCGGTATCCTCACGGGCGCATTTTGAGAGGTGCTGGATAGCAGGGACAGCATTCCAGGTTTCTTGGCCTTTCTCATTCGATCTGCGACATTTCGTAATGGCAATTTGCCGCACAGTCGGCGAATACGCCAAGCCAGGATTCTCCTCTTCATAGTGCTTCTTAAATCTTCTGCCTTTCGCCCTTGGCCAAATCACGCCTTGGCTTCCATAGAGTGTTGCACTGGCGCTCTCGCTTGCTGACCAGGATGGCCACGGATTATTGCCCCAAAGTCTCTTCTCTGCAGGCATCCTCACGACTAAGCTCGGACTCAAAGAGGAGGTCATATCCTCAGGTCTCCTCGCGGGCTGAGACCGGGCAACAATGTGGAGTCCCAACGTTCACCATGTCGACCTTCTCTTTCTAGCTAGACATCCAGTCCCAATAAACTCGGAGGGGTTCCAACTATCTCAGACCCCGTAGCTCCAGCATTCCCCCAAAACCCAGGATCTCAGGATCCCCAAGATCCCACAATATCAGACGATCTTCTATCTTGTATGTAGTATAAAGGACCGGAGTCTCCCCGTGCTGGTCGTTGAAATTCAAGTGATCATCTTTGCCCCATCTTCCTCGAAGCCTCATAGTCTACCACATTCATCAGCTCCCTCCACAAGGTGTCTTGTGGCCAACCGTGAAGTATGGCGGACGCCGAAGAAGCGCAACATGTCGAACAGGGTGGACTTCCAGTGGATGTGAAGGCCGCTGGCGTGCACCAGGAACGCATCCAGTTGCTCGCCGAGTCTGGTGACATGATTCTGCCGGAGCACAGCAAAGAACAGCGAAGGCCGCTGCACATCGATATGGACGCGATACGCCGGGCTGCAAAGGAGCTGCACGGGGACTCTAGCCCCAAGAGATTCCTGGAACAGAGCCCCACCTTACAGAAGTTGCTGGAATACACGCACGACAGTTATCCGGATTTCATCGCCGCGCTGAAACACAGCGGCGTGCCCGACTATGCTCCGTGGATGCTGGAGCTGTGCCAAAGAGCGCTCGGCGACACCTGCAGCACCCGGACATTGGTAGGTGAGCAGAAACTGCGAGAGCCGTTCTTCCACCATGGCGATCTCATCGTGCAAGGACGTCTCCAGGTGTTTTGCCCCTTCGTGGTCACCGGTTCTCTGACAGTCGACGGCTGTATGGCGGACGCAGGACCTGACTCAAACGTGGCCGTGGGCGGGAACGTAAACGCTCACGCGGTGCACACCGACGGCGAGATGTATGTCAATGGAGATATCGAGGCGGAGGTCATCTACGGCTACTACAACGACCACACCCTCCGAGCGAGCACTATCTGCGCCCGCCTGGTCATCGAGGACGAGCACTACACAGAGGCAGACGTGGAAGCAGATGTCCATTTCGACCTGGACACCTACCAGCAGGGCTATGGCGAAGGTGTCCAGGAGCAGCTGCGCGAGGTCTTGGTGGACGAGGTGTTCACTCAGGACGATGACGATGACGAAATACGACTGGACCACCAGGCACTTTACTCCCAGCTGTGGGAAGGCAAATCCGTGTTCCGTCCGGTGGACTGACGACACTAGTGCCGCCCACTGACAACCTGGAAAAAGATTTGAATAATAATCTAGGCAGAGATGAGTATATTATTACTTCTCTGGCTTCCTTTTCTAGTCCTTTAGCTACCACAAATGTCTCCCGTCCCCGCTGGTATAGTGACCGTTATCATGACGCACCTAGATCTTAAGACTCTTAGCCCAAGCAAAAGGAAACAGGGTTTACTTTTCTCCAAATAAATCCACGGTACCATATATCAAATTTATACGACGAAGGTTAGCGAGTTTTGTCTATAAAGAGTATCTTACAAAGATTGCTACTTAACTACCTACCTGGGGAGTTGACTTTAGCACACATGATAGCAGGCTCCCCCTCTTCCTTAGAGAAGGGACAACATTTACCCGTAACCGCGTCGCTTGCGTAACAAGCTGTTTCAGACTCTGTATAAGCCAGTTGCTTCAATTTAAGCTCAATGTCTTTAAAATTTAAGTCCTATGATATTTAAGTACCAATATCATCATGGCTATAATTTCAGACAAATCCCGTCAAGCTTCGGTTCGTGCAGCCCGTGCCTATCTGGCTGGTGATGCGGTTACATGAACGACTGGCGGGAACCCCGCTCTGCCTCGCAAATTGACCTGACAGACATCTGGTCAGGCGGATGCAATACGCAGCTGCACTACGCTCTACCGGTTCTCTTCTTCTGGGAACTCTTTGGCCTCATCACTAGCGGCCTGGGCACATTCCGGCACTGCCATTACGCGACTCTGGCAGAAGAGGCGCAGGATAAATTGTTTCGCGAGCGGGTAAAAGCGGCCATCGACTTGGGAAAGGAGACGGCGCAGAAGGTGGCACCAGTGGCTAGCGCGGGCGAAAACCTTACCTCGCCATCTACTGATGAGGGCACTGGGAACGTCGCGGATTCGGAGGAAGATCGAAATGAGCCCGCACATGTCAGGAAGAAGGCAAAGAGGCAAGGGCGGCGGGAACTGAGAAGACTGAGTACCACAGTCAGCTTTGGCCCGTCGTTCGGATTGCCCTTTACCCAGCAAGACAGCGCCGATTCCGCGTGACGCTCTTCAGTTAGCACCTTGTAACTAGCAAAACATAGAATCAGCGAGCCTCCAGATCCGAGAAAACCAAGGGAGCCCTGACAATCCCCGCGGAGTGGCGAGGGAACCTCCGGAACTTAATATCACCCTATATATAAATTATTTTTGCCGTGGCGGCTAAAGATTGATATAAGAGAACAAATCACGCCTGCAATAACACAGAATGCCCCAAGCTGAGGTTGTAAGTCCGGGCACCATCTCAGAACAAGCCCTTCCGGGATCATCTGAATCGCGAATTGACCCATGTAATCTTTCCTAAAGAGGTCATAGAGGCAGCGCCGTCTTTCATTGCCGAGGACGCCGCACCCGCAGAGAAGCCTCTACCAGGTGATCACAGGACAATGTTGTCACAATGTCTCCCCAGTTAAAAAGACAGGGTGCTTGTCGCCGAAAGTTACAACATCCTTCATAAGCTCCTCAATCTCCGGTCACGAAGGGGTCCCTCATATTCAGAGATGCGGAAAGATAGATTTGCGTCGGTGATCGAATGGGCAAGCAGGCGCTGAAATGTTGTCTGATCAAGTCGAGCAACTAACTCGTCATGAAGGTCGTCTTTCATATATTTATGTGCACTGAAGTTATGGAGACTAAGTTGGTTCAGAGGTTGCTCCAGTATATATCATTTCCCTTTTGGTGGATCTGGATGGGAGATTGTTTAGGCTTTGCCTAGGTGACCTTCAATATTCCGAGTGTTCGTCGAGAAGGCCTTTAGCTTATGACCTTTCTGGCGGATACAGTGACAGCAAGGCGTAGGTCAAGCGCCATGGCGTCTGTCCGAAGGCACTTGGAAGACGCCATCAGAAAAAAAACTTTCTACCTGATTTAAATGCAAAATTTTGTTGCTCCTTTCGTGTGGTCCGTTGAAATCGGGCACAAAAAAGTGAAAAAGAAAAAAGATGGAAGATACAGAAGAAGGTGGGTACCAGTACCTCTCACAGTGAAAAGCTTCGCAGTACGTCGAGGTACATCTACTTCGCGCAATTTTCTTAGCATCTATCGACATTTCATATATCAACCTAGCGGCCGAATAGATAGATAGACTGCCTAGCCTGTTTAGTAGCCAATGCTGCCATCATCTCTAAGCTGAGATCCAGTATACTCCAGCTCAACAGCTTCCAAGCCTGCTCGATAGGTATCCGAATCGTTGTCTGCGAGCTCTGCAAATGGATGTACGTCTCCAGGGATGACACCTGTGTTTAATATTCTTGTACGCGTACATGAAACGTAACAGCTTGAGTCGCCTAGCGGTGTTGGACGCGCCCTCTTCTTGGCAGCCTCGGCTGACCCGCCGATGGTGTTGATTCCCGAGGTGCCAGACGATTGTGACCTGGGGCGGACGGTGCCGTACATTAGGAGGTTGAGGATGGGTTTCAGTGATGGAAGACAAGCTGAGAAATGCATCAGTGCTCTCCCGCTACGGGGAGGGTAGTCCATTACGTACCACACACAGTAGCTATATTGACCTCAACGCCAGTCCACATCACTGCATCGCTTGGATTCCAAATTATATCAGGAGATTCGAGATCAAGGTTAATGACGAAAATGAGCCGTATGACTGATATTACTGTAACGCTATCGTATGTTCTAGTCAGCATTACAACTTACACCCCGATACACTAGAAGCGACGACCCACAAGATACCAACAATAAATATGCCAGTAATAGCTACCTTCTGTGCCCAACGTAGACAGCTCATCTTCCAAATATACGGCAAGGGAAGAAGGATGAGAAATACATCGGTGATGATATTCGGGATAGCGTTGCCTACAAAGGAGTCGTAAACGTCGACGCCGCAGGTGTAATCAGATGCGGGCATCGGGTTGACAGGATCAAATCTCTCCCAGACGGCGTATATCGGTAGGCATTTGTATATAGCTACCAGGATCTGTAATAACGTCAGCCTACATCGTCCTCCCTAGGACTGGGCATGGAAACGAACAACGGCGATTCCCCAAGCGCAGACCATGCCAAACAAGATCCAAATCGGCATCCTGATCATAAACTCGGTGCTAAAGATACGCCAATAAAAGGCAAGTATGGACCACTTGATGAAGACAAGGCTCAAGGTGTAGGTAAACTCGGCCATAAACAGACCCATCTCCCATACTTTCATTGCTTCAGGCGGAGAGGCCCAAATGTGCCTGCCCAGCCCGTGCTTTTGCCACTGCCGGGGATTTTGTGTTAGCTTCCCCACCTTGCGGCCGGTATATCAATAGGCGTAACTCACTCCAGCAGGTGACGTCAAACATGTAAGAGCCAGACCAGAGGTAGCCATTTCGTAAGCTTCATGTTTACGAAACGCCCAGGTGTTACATCGGATAGGAAGGGTGCATTGTGATGTAAATAAAAGCTCTTGATTTCTAGCTATTTGAACGGCCTAAATCAGCCCTTATATACATGAACGAAAAGACGGTCTCGTGACCTAAGTCAGGGATCCGAGCCTTCAAGGGCTCGAGCTTGTGGCCTGTCATGAGGGCACAAAAAAGCAAACATGATCCTAGAGTCTGATGATAGTTGTGACACCAGGCTTCGTTAGCTAGCAAGGAAGGAATAGTACCAGCGAGGCGATGCTAAGCCAATCGTCTAACCATATTCGATTCTTGGTGAGTTAACGAGAGAGCAGACGAAAGCCGATAAATATGACCCCTAACGCCCAAGTTAAAGAGAAAGCAATAATCAGCTGCGGGGCTTTAGTCTCCTTAAGGTCCGTCCCCTGTGGAGGGCTCCCAAGAGATGCCATGGGATCTCGAAGGAACGCTAGCTAGTCCTACAGGAACCAGGAGAGCAAAAGATCAAGACGGAGAGATTTAGACCACTTTGGTAGGAGAGTTTGCAGGATGTGAACTTCCGCCCGCATGACATCGGAGTGAATAAAAAGCGAAAATCCACACCGATGCTGGCGGGGCCGAGAGGGAAAAAAAATTGGTCAAAAGGTCACAATAAGTAGGGACTAAAGCAACACGCCACTGGTGTCATCCCGCGACGAATCACATTGATGCATAGACACTTGTTGACTCAAGTTGTGAGCTAAAAAGGCACATTTGCAAGCCTGTGATAATGTGGGGGGGAATCGGAGTGCATCCCCAGACTACAGCAGCCAATAGGGGCCACAGGAAAGGCAAACCGATCGCGGTTTGCGCAAAGTTTCATCGGCCCTGGCCCACAGGTAACTCATAACTTATTAACGATGAATCGAATTATTGTCTCGTCCCATCCTCCTCATCTTCTATATTGAAAACTCCATCTCTCAACCTCGGCTATTATGTAGGCGATAATGCTACATCAAATGACAGCTGTTTAGAGGAGCTAATAAAGGTTTTAAAGGCGGAATCAGGTGTAAGTTTAATCCCCTGCCCAACTTGCCCCCTGCTAGCGCGCAAGCTTGCCTGCTAGCACCCCCAGGCAACTACATTTCTCTGGCTCTCCGCTCTCCAACTTCTTTTTATTCTGTTGCCTAGAGCTAGACTGCACCCAATTGTGGTGTCTACATAGCTGCTTTGTTTGCCCTTCTTGTGAGGGGCGTCGGTCCATTCCTCAAGACACTTCGAGAGCCTTTTCGTCTCTTCGTTCCACTTCGTTCCTCAAGGCAGTGGGGCGTAAGACCTCTCGTCCCTCGGTTCCTCGAGGCAGAGCAAGACTCTCCAGATATTCAGTCCTATAGGACAGGAATAGCCTCACTTTACCAGAGATAATAAGCACCACCACGTTTTTTTCAAGCTCCTTGGCTACCCAAGTCATACAAAGTTGGATTGATGTCAGCCACAAGGTTGCTAGCGCTATGTGTTCTGGAGGGAGGCTTTAGGCAACGATAAAATGAATCCCATCAACCAAGTCAGGGCCACCATGTGGCAGACTAACGATTGTCGAGTTATCAATAGGCTAAATTCAGTTTAAGGTACCAGCCAGCGTCACGGTCTTCTTAAATCTCACCATGCCACCCACCTCAATATGATTATCCACCAGCCATGGCTCCGACGACGTGGGTTCTCTACCAAGGGCTGACCATGTCTCTCAGCTACCGTCGTGATCGTCCTACTTTTGGAAACTGGCGAAATGTTCATAACACAGAGGCATATATTCTGGAGGGGTGGGGAGAAGGCTTTATGTTCGGCGCCTTGTTAGTCATGATAATCATCACCGTCGCGAATATGAGAAGAAGAGTCCTTCTCCACAAGGTCATTCTACTCGAGGTAAGTGACAAGTTGGCCAGACGCCGCTTCTGCATGCCGCTAACAGGTCAGTTACTGCTTGCGATGAGCCATGGCACCTTCTGCTTCATGTCATTTGATGGCTACGGATTTTATCTCTCGTCCACCGCAGCCCTTCTCTATTGCTCCTATTTCACCCACAATGTCGTGGCGTGGATGAAGATAAAGCCGTTCTTCACCGGACCCCGGCCTTCATTTGGTCCACGATATTGCGACTGGGTACGCTGGACTTATTTGACGACGCTTGCGATGACCATACCTGCACTCATATTTCAGATATTCAACAATTTCCGCTACTTCAACAACTACAGTACATTATATCAGACCGTGCGCCCGTATGAGCCATTGATGAGAGACCCTTGGTGGATCTTCAGTTGTTTTACTCTATTCCACGTGATTCGGAAGAGTTATAGCTTAAACTTCTTCAAATTAGTAGGGCCTTCTCCCCGATTTTTGATCATGCTCGCCGCTATATTTCTGGCCATAACTTTCACCATCATGGACATGTTATCATCAGTCATCTCGGGATTGAGCGGCACAGATGGGTACGTACCAGGTTATTAGCATCTCGCCCTTGACTGACTGTTGCCACAGAATCAACCCTTATTGGAAATTGGCACTTGTCTTCAAGTGCCTCACGGATAATATCTTGCTCGATGACTTCAAGAGCGTGCTACAACGTCTGTTTGACCTGAACGCAGACCAAACAACCACGATGCTACTGGACTGGATGGATACGAACCTAAGTGAGCAACCAAGCTCAGCTAATCACTGCGAAGAAGCGTTCGGAGAACCTTCATCGCAACGGACGAGAAATAAACCATGGGACCATTCGGACACGGGGCCAGAACACAGCCAGCTTCCAGACGACTATGAAAATAGGCACAGGCCACGGGGTATGTCAGCAAACGTGGTCGGGAAACTTGGGATAAAAGTCCACAAATTGCCGATGTTACCATTTTAACACGGGGAGCACATGGTGTCGAGGAATCGGTCAAACGGCATTCCACCCCTCAGCCTAGGACGCATCGCGACCCACTTGGGCAGCGCTGTTGCGTGTATAACTGGGACATTCGTCCTGTTGGCTTGGGCACTGGTTAAGGGTAATTGAATCACTGCAACCTAACACAGTTTGGCATGTTATGAGCCCGGGCTGGCTCTCAAACGCTAAGTGTTACCAATTTTAGCTATCTTCGGCCCATGATACTGTATCCGCATTCTTTCGGAAATCAAAGGTTCAAGTTGCCGTGTTTCCGTTATAATCTCTCATGAATGCCCAAGTGGTCCGGTTGACGCTTAGCCGCCGGCGAGTGGAATGGTGTGCCAGGATCGAGGTCAGATGAGGCTGAATAGCCCTTCTGTCGGGATCGAGAATCGCGCCAAGAGCTGCAGAATGGGGAGCTTATTGCTGAGTGTCATGAGAGGAAGAACGTTTTTAGTTCGCAATCGCCGATAACCTGAACAGGGGGGTGGCCGGCAATTAAGAGTGCATGGTGTCAGTAGGGGGGGATTAATTGAGCGGGGGAAAAAGACCAAATTGTGCAGGGGGAATGAGCTGGCGCCGGGACTTGTGCCAATCAACTCGTACACAACTGCCAAATGGTGTGCACCAAGCCACGGCGTTTGGCACGAAAGTATTCTAAGCTTTTCCCCAACCGCGAACACTAGACAATGATATTCCCCACAACTCCGCACGCGCAAAACCCCACAGGTTCTGATGCCATTGGCACAGTCTGGGTCTGATTCTAGGCAACAGAATTAGAGAGGTGCAAAATGTCGTTGCCTGGAGGCAAGTGCAGGGGGGCTAGGGGGGTGTGCGAGATGCAACGTAGTGCGGCTCTCGACGGGGTTCTAGACCGGACGGACGCTTGTGGGAAGTTAGCGGTTTTTTCTCCTGAAGAATGGAGATGGGTGGAGGGGCCTAGACTGGTGTTATTTGCGGTATGTTGAAGTTAAGACGAGTCGTTGGTCCTCAACTCTCTATCATGGCAACAGGTTGAATGAAGATGGGCCCCTAGTCTGACACGAAAAGTCAATTCAGAAGTGGGTGTTGCATTGTCTAGCAATCAGTGCCCAACGCTAAATTAGAGTCTCGATATGCCCGTCAACAGAACTTGGTCGCCAGTCACAAGAAGGTTGCAGACTCAGCAAGCGAGTGTCAATCATTGCCGTACACAACTCGCAGCCAACCTCAACGCCCACGAACCGCACATCACTGCTCCTATCGTTCCTGGACGCCCTGGAGCTTCCAGAAAAATCAAATCTGCGGCGCGCTGATTCCTTCATCCTGGAATCCTGCCATTCAGCCGCGCTCGTGGGGTTTTGACAACCACATGATACGTTGCCAGCGGCCACACTAGCATGGACTAAGCTAAGTGAATTAGGCTAGTGTTCCGGAGGACAAACTCGAATTTGTCGTCATCCAAGCAAGATCCTCGCATATGTCTATTGACGTGGTGCGGGGGACCCTTGAGTATGCTGTTATCATCTCGCTCCCTGAGTTCAAGGTCAACCTGTCACATCCGGCATTGTTATCACTCTTGATTGTGAGTTAAAGCAGTGCATCACCTTCTCCTGTCTTCCTTAGTGACTTGATTGGTCAATCGTTTCCACTATGCCTTATCGTTGGACAGTCGTCGTGGGCTCAAAAGTTTACGCTTTTCGGTATTTTTTTTTCATTTCCTATAATGACTAGTCTTGGGTACGAGTGTGAATAGGTTATATTTTAGCAACGGTGCTGGACTAAGCTACTCGCAACGCGTTCAGCTATAAGAGCTGCTTGCATCACTGAAGACCAATGGGCTTGGGTGCCTTCTGCCAAGCAATCTTAGCACCAGTTAGAGTTTCCATGATTGGTGGTTGTTTGCCGGCTTCCCTGGGATCGTCCCCAATAAAGTCCATCGGAAACCCGATTTCAAAGTTCTTGACGCTCTCAATGTAGTTGATCTGGTCGTCCGTCAAATGGATGCTCAGTGCCTTGATATTATCGTGCAGGTGTTCGATCTTGCGGCCACCAACTAGCGGGAACACGTTCCTTGTCTTCTGCAACACGTACGCAAGGGCAATCTGCTGAATGCTCTCAGTCCCATGCTCGGCGGCCACCTTCTCTAAGGCCGCACTCATTCTGAGAGCGTCTTCAGTCTGGCCGGTGCTGTCGCTGCGACCTCCTTCGCCCGCCTTTTGGCGTGCCTCCATCTGCTTTGCCGTCTTAAGCGTACCTGATCCAAGGACATCCCAGGGGCAAAGCGCCATCCCGAAATGACGGGCCATGGGGATGATTTCCCTTTCAAAATCGCGCAACATGACATTCCAGCGGCCCTGGTAAACGGAGAAAGAAGTTTTGCCGTGAGTCTTTGCATATACCTTGGCGGCAGATACAACCCAGGCTGGCGTATCTGAGATGCTGAGGTATAGGACTTTGCCCTGCTCAACTAGAATGTGAAGCGAGTCCATAACTTCCTCAATAGAGGTCGTCCAATCCCACCAATGCACGTAGAGAAGATCAATATAGTCGGTTTGTAATTTGCGAAGAGAATCGTCAACGGACAGTCTGAGAGACTTTTTATGGTTGCCTCCATACATGACCGAGTTGCCGGAGCCGAGCTCATGTGTGCGGTAGGCATTTGTGAACTTGGTGGCAAGGAACAGACGATCCCGATTTCCTCGTGCAATGATCCAGTTGCCGATGTACTTCTCAGACTCCTCATTTTGATAGTTGTTGGCGGTATCAATGAAGTTTCCACCGGCATCTGTGTATGCGTCCAAGAATTTAAAGGCCTGTTCCTCGTCCATGGTTCCCATCATCGAGGACCAGGCAGTTCCGAGGGACATAGCGCCGAGCGCAAGCGGCGACACACGAACGCCTGCTGTGCTAGACAGAACCGGGTATCGACCGAGTTCCGCCTTGGGCTCCTTTAGTGGTGAAAAGTCCATGATGGCTGGTGTTGTTTGGTATTTGGTGTGGTTAGGTTGGGGATGCCAAACTGGTTAATAGGGTTGTTTCAACCCTATATATGTCTTTTGCATGGCCAACCTGGCCATCACTCGCGATTCCAATGTGTCGGCATTTAGGGTTTTAGTCTTTTTGGGCCGTGGTCGGGCCGATTGCCAAGCATGGAGAACAAAATCTACGAGACCATACTGGGGGGGGGGGGCCTGGTGGCTAGGGTATCTTTGCTTACAACCAAGTGTCCCACCCATTTTCCTGAATTAGAAACTTACTCCTTATAAACAGCCACTAACCTCAAGTTAGATGCTTGATGTGCTGGCAATGGAGAAGTAAAGTGTACTTCTATTGCTCCACCCTATATGGCGATGAGTCTACGATTGCCCTCTTTAAGGGGCGATCTAGTCCCTGAATAGAGCGTTTGAATTGTAAGTAGTATAGTAGTACTCTTAATGTGGCTAAAGAGGCGCTATATCCTACTTATGAGTCTTACGGAAGGCTAGTTTAGTTAGGACGCTTTGAGATATTTAGTAATAAGTATCTTACGAGCTAATTCTAAGTAGGGCGGCCGATCTTATGTAACTACATACCCCAGTAATAAACTTAAAACCACGGGAATCTGCAGAGAGATGACAGATGATAGGGGAGATAAATACGGAGCGGCCTAGGTGTACGAGCTCAAGGAGATCGGGAAGTAATTTTGGAAGAGTAATGTGATGGATTCACCAGCTACGCTAAAAGTTCAGGGTGCCCGCTTATTGCTATAGCTAGGATTAATCCGATACATAATCCAACATAATGCTATTGGGACTGTATTAGTCTACATGACCACGTAATTTTCTGACCGTATTCAACTAATACTCCCCGCCACATCAAATTTCCAGTGTAAGCCAGAGAACGCAATTAACATCAAGTAAAATCACACATCACAAAAGCTTGCAAAGCCGGCTACGAGCCCAGTCGAGGCCAAATCGTTCAAAAAAACACATCTCCGGAGTGTCCACATGAAAAGTAGCATTTACGTCGACCCGACTATTCTTCCGCTAGCGTAGCCAGAATGACAATGAACATCTTCAACGTCAGACAATGCCAGTGACGGTGCCGCGGCACCCCTCCCTTTGCCTCGTCCTCTTCTAGTTCCCCTTCCTCTTGTATTTGTATGGCCGCGTGATCTTGGCGTCGACGCTCTTCGGATGTGTTGGCTGCTTGGTGCGTCGGTGAGCTCGTCTTGTGACAGCATGCGCCGTGCGCTCGGGTTGAGCCGCCGGGTCGTCCGTTGACTTTGGGGGGGTTGCTGAGTGGTCTGTTGGCTTCGAGTTGACTGCATAGTCATGCTGCTGCCAGCGAGCAAGTTTGAGAGTATCGTAAGTTTCTTATTTGTAGGTATTCTAGGTCAGCTGCGGAGGTTTAAGATAACATCAGGGTCACGGATCAGCAGGAGTGGCTCTTCGAGGCCCTAGAGGTAAAAGTCAGCAGAATTCACATATAATAACGTAGAATTCCTACCAGAGGTTTCTAAAGCTACTAGCGAGGCAGGATGGCTTCCTTTAGTACTATTAGGTTAGTCTAGAGCTGCCTGAAGATGTAGTGACTGCAAGGAAGCCCGTATTGCTGTGCGAAGTTACCTGTATATGGTGCCATCGGCTCTGGGTGTGGCCGTAACCTTGAGGCTATCGCCGCCGCAGCGTGTCGATGCTGCTTAGTAAGAAGGTCGACGTCAGCGTAAGAAATTGGTATGGGGAGGTCACTAAGCCAAGTCTGCCTATATATACTTGCGATTGCTTCATTATTATTGCTGCTGCCCGTTAATTATAGGAGCGTTTCTTTTTTCTTAAAAATATCAGATCGATAGCTCTGTGAAGGTGAAGCAGGTCATCGGTGCTGGTAACTAAGTATTACTTCACATCCTTGTGGGCGGTCTCAACTGGGCGGCTTGGGCCGAGATGAACGACACATACTATCCACAGCAAAAGTCGATCCTGCAATACATCTCAGCGTTGAAGTCATTCTCTCTGTCAGCGTAGATAACACGCTTCCAGGCAGAAAACATCGTCTCCGTGGTCAAGTCACCTTGTGTGTGAGGCGGTGGCGCTGGTAATACTGAGGGCCCGTGGCGATAGCTTCCTTCATTTGACTCGCGATATAGATCAGCGTAATGCTGTTGACTGAGGCATATATTTGGCGCTGCATCGTCGTCTTCATCAGCACTTTCAGCATCGTCATCAACCTCGCCGTCCTTCTAGCGAGCTGTATTCTTAGCTTTGACGTTGGCGTTGATATGAAAAATATATAACTGCTGTTATGTGTCTGGAAATATATAATAAAGGGCGTTTTCCAGGGCTGTTTCCTTATTAGTGATGATAATGTTAGGTAATTGAATACTGAGGGAGCGGCAGAATTCGTCTACTTAGTCATAAAGCCACTAAAATCCCTCTTCTTTTCCGGTATTAGTATCGCCAAAGCCGAAGTTAGCAATAGAATTCTGGTCTATAACGTCATAACCTAGAAAAGGTACATTTTAAAGCAGTTAGTCTAGTATATATCATCTATACCAAGAACCTCAGCAAACCTGTTCTACATCTGCTCACACTAAGGATAAGTCCACAAAACAGCCTCAACTTTGCCCTCAGCGCTATACCGCACGAGGTGCTTAAGACCGTGATCTCCGGGGGAGCCGATCCACGCCTGTGTCGCTGTCAGACCGCCAAGGGATTCCTGCCGCAGTTTCTAACAGTTTTATATATAAATCTTAGAGTTTTGCGAATCAAGGGGACTTTTTACAAGTCACTGACCCCCCCTCAGGAGCGGAGCGACCGTGGAGGGGGCCGGATTAGAGGCGCCCACCAGTCCTACTACTACTACTACTACAACCTTGAACATGCCGACGTTCCGCCACAGCCCCATCCGAATCCCCAAATCTGGCTCCCTACTGCACGCAAACCTCAGTCAAGAACAGTGTTTTAGTACTACCTCAATCAAGTCGAGTCGCGGGAAAGACGGCAGACTTGAGCAGATAAGACGGACTCGAATAGCTCCGGGCTTACCTCGAAGTGGTTGTCCGTGTCATGGTAACCGCAACAACTCAGTTAACTCTCCCAAGTAGCGCCTCCACTTTGTCTCCATATTTCCACTGTTAACCGCAAAATTCGCAGAAGTGTCCAAAAGCAGCTGATCTCATTTGTCGCCCCATGTTTTTATGGGGGCCGCTACTTGGGCGAGATAACTGAGTTTCTACGGTACTCACGGCACAACATAGCCGATCACATCGTCCAACTACACAGGCGACCACTTGCCCTTATATAAATCAGGAAGTCTTGGCACGGGTGGATATTTCTTGCGCCTCTTCAAGTTTCGTCCATTTTTTTTTTAAGCTTCCCCCCCCCCCTATACACACACACCCAGGTTGGAGGCAGTAAGCGCCGCACGCAAACGTTATGCCAACAGCGACCTCCATCTCAGGTTATAGCCTGTTGAACAACGGTGCGTTGACCACGACCTTCACGGCGCCGGCCTCATGTTCCACCCCGTTCGACATAGGTATCGGCCCCGTGACAGATCCGACTGATCTTCAATGGGGCGCCCAATGCACTGCCCTGCCAGCAGCAGACTGTAACCCTTCTGGCTCCGTCATTCGATCCATCTTCTCTGCCGCCGAGGGAGGCGACCCAAGTGCTGGCAATATCATGGTATACCACTCACCGGGACTTGTCTGCCCGGCCGGCTGGGTCACCGTTGGTGTGGCGGCCAAGTTCAACCCGACGTCGACCAGTATCTCTGGGGCCTTTAGCCAGTCCGATGCGACTCCCCAATTCTTGGGTCTCTTACTAGATGCCATTGACCCTGGTGAGACCGCCGTCTTATGCTGCCCTAGGTTCGCACCCTCACCTCCAACTAATCGGCCGCGGGAGTTGACCTTATTTCTCCAGTTCCTACACAACCATCGATGGCGCCTGCTACTCAACGCTCCCGAAATCCGTCTTTACCCCAACCGGCGGCTGCAAGCAAGTCCTTGTCGACACGGCAACGTCACTACTATCAACCGTGACCACCTCGTTTGCGCCCTCGGAAGCGACCTCATACGTCGGGGTGGCAATTAGTGACATGTTCACCCTGATCCACCAGGCTTCTGATGCCGCAGAGGCTTCGACGGCATCGGGGACTAGCGTGTCAGCATCCAGCACTTCCAAAAAGAGTGCAGCTTTGCGCGTAAGAGGCGATGTGAAAGGGCTTGGTGTTGTCGCCGTGTACTGCCTGGCCCTCGCTGTTGGGGCTTTTCTTGTGGTGTAAATCGTCGCTCCCGGTCAGAGAAGAATCAAGGTGCAAGTTACCATGTCCCACACTTCTATTTCCAGTCATCACCTACCCCTGTTTAACCCCTCCCCACCGTAGCAGTACGACATGCCCCTGACGAAGGACTTGGCCCAATGCGACACCCAGTATATGCAGCGCGGATTGTCTTAGGAACCCGTGTTAAGCTTGATAATCCATTTGTTAGATAGATGTATTCGTAGATGCAGGGACTTAAATAATAATAGGCGAAGATATTACAAAACTAGCTCTTGTAAGACTAGTAGTGGCTCCCCGTCCCGATTGTAAGCAATGGAAGGTGGGACTGCCCGTTTTTCTTTTCTAAACGTTGAGCTGGGTCCGTCCCATGCCCGGTTCAGGGTTAGTCTACGTGCCAGGCCGGATAGCAGTACTGACATTGAGTTTGTGGTCGTAAATTTGGTTGGGGCTAGAGTAGTACGCAATAACCCACCCATCGGCAACAAAGAGCTGCATGTAGCATGGCTCGATGCTGTATAATGGCGCAAACATTCAATGGATCATTCGGGGGGGGGCGGGGGCAGAATCCAAAGTGTGGAATGACACCAGAGTGACAACTTTGGGTCGCAACAGCAGAAGTCCCCTAGCAAAGTTTAGTGAGTTGCTGTCGATGCCGATGTCATCAACTGCGGTCACGGGGTTTCTTCCACGTGTTTTTTAAGATCGTCCACTTTGGGACGCAGCTGAAAATAACGAAGAAGTGAAGAATAACATTACACCACACATATACCCCCGGGCTTTGATGACGAGTTACTTAATGCACGATGCTGCTTGCGGTGAACTGCCCTCGGAAAAGTCCCAGCCTTCAGCGATCTACAAGCACAGTGCACAGTGCACAGTTTACAACACAGGACAAGACAGAGCATAACAAGCGTACAAGTAGTAGGAGAAGCGGGAGGACGAAGGGGTTACTATTGAATTCTTTACTTCTAGCAAGCCCCATCGTCAGAGGCTTGTTGTCGCTATAGGGTCAGTTATAAGGGAGGAAGCAAGCAAATTAGCGTCTGAGCTGGATAAGTTCATTACTAAGATAAATAAGATAGGTCTGAATGTTGAGGATCCTCTGGAGTGGTGAGTTCGTCATCCATATAATGACCCTATGCTATCCAGGATGGCTTTTACCTTGTTCAGTTATCTAGCAATAACTGCTGAGTGTGAGCGTGTCTTTTCACAGACAAAGAAGGTGATTAGGGATGAACGGAACCGGCTCAGTTCGGACACTGTAGCAGCGATTGAATGCCAGAAGCACCTGCTTCGAAGTGGCGTGTTAACGCCTATCTACCACGAGGAGTAGAAAGAGAAAAACGAATACAGACAGTATTCAGTCGAGTAATGTCAGCCAACCAAGTAAAGTAAGGCACTCTCGTCGAGTAAACCAAGTCAAGCAAGGGGGTACTGTCAACCAAGCAAAGTAAGGGGTCCAATTTTTGCTTTACTTGGTTGTTGGACACACTGCGGGCGAGAGGCTGTCGCCAAGCTGCTGCTCGACACGGGCAAGGTCGACGCCGACGCGAAGGATAAGGACGGCCAGGCGCCGCTGTGGTATACCACCTTGAAGACCACCGTCCAGAAGCAAACTGTCTTTGGCCAGATGCCGCTGTGAACGCGCACGGGGCCACCGTCAAGTTGAATGAAGTACGAATATTTGCCTTCGTCGCGCAAGAAGAAGGCCGGGTGGCACGGGACGGCCGCACCTCTTTAGCGAGAGTGCAGGTTGCAAACGTACTTTACGGCAAAAGGGCGGATTGACTACTTCGTGGTGGAAGATCCAGGCGAGGGAAGGGAGGAAGGCGCAAGTGCGAGCACGGCCCTGTCCCCGCCGGAAAAGCAGCTGTTTCAGAAGCTCGAAGATACGCGCAAGGCCGAAGATATCGAGGAGCAGGCAAAGGTCGTGCAGGACTTTGGGGGCTCCAAGTCCGAGCGGGTGACGTTGGGGTTCCCGGCCCATCCAGTGAGAGGGCTAAGGGACGACGAGATCAGGGCTTCGCATGCGTTGCCACCCTGCAACGTAACCTATAGCATGTATTCGTTTGTGTCTGTGTCATTTCAATCCTCTATTGATTTCCCATCAAAGCCTGTATCGAGGTTAAGATGGGTAATTTTATAGTGTGTCCATACCATGCACACCAATTTCGTCTGTAAGTGAAGGATTTGAAACTGGCCTGGCCCTTCACGACTTCCGCCTGTTGTTGCTGGTTCTACTTTCGGAGCAGCTGGATTCCCGCCCCAGCCCTCGGCTAGAAGTTGGGAAGCGAAAACTTGAATATAATGTGATTGACCGTCAGGGGCAGAGATTTTGGGTTTGTCTAAACCTGGGCTATATCATACGCTAGAGTTAGGAGTTGATCAACGGACAAGGATCACATCTCTCTCCAGTGGTTAGATGATTGACAAACCACCAATATATCTCATGCTAACCCTCCTATCCGTTTAGAAGTCGGACGAGCTCGATGGGATTGGAGATCTAGGGTAGGGGGTTACGGGGTTTCCGTTGGAGACAGGTGAGAGCGCTAACTGGATCAGTTTGAATCACAGGTGTGGCTTTCTCTCAGGTGAACAGCGTACAGTCCGTGCTGTATCCACGATCTGTAGCAAGTTGATCGCAGATGAGATGAAGGAATACTGTACGTGTGAACCAAGGTGAGTCAAGACAATAGGGACAAGTACCGTTTACCGGCCCGCGTACCATCTTGTTGATATTTCTATTAGCGCGATCATAGGAGACAATTTGCATTATCGGATCCCTAATTCTGAACACGATTGTTGGCTACCGTATCTTTTACATACGGAATCAAATCCGAAGCTTTTCAAATTCACTTGGCTTATCTGCTATTGATAACCAGGTAATGTTATGCTGCTGACCCCGATCTTATTATAAGCTTTAACTGATGAATATATATAGTTACCGCTCACAAATACGCGCTCCAATACCCAGGGCTCCGAACATCCAATAATCAATACTCAAGACTCCACAACTCACGCGCCAACCTCCGATACCACAAAGCCTATGCCGATAGTTGTCGATTCGACATTGCGAACAGAAATAGACATTTTTCTTCTCAGCCACCTCTTTCCCTCTTTCAACTTGATTTTTTCAACCACACATCAGCAAATATTAATCTCGCGTTAAAAGCCCAAGAGAAAGACGCAACATGAAATCTTCATCACACGTCAAAGATACTCAATATATCCCACAATACGTACTCAGAAAATACTTACCGGAATTGGATGCTCAAAGAAGCTCGGGGCAGGCGTTATTATTATGGCACCCCGATCCCTATGCCACCACTCCTCCAGCGGGGGAAGATCCTCCACCAAGAGTGCCCTGTTGACCTCCGCCGTCATGTTCACCCACAACCCCTTCGCCTGGCCTTCGTCCTCGACAACCGGGTTCGGCGTCTCTGCCTTGCCTATGGGCACTAAGAACTTTCCCTTGTACTTCTCGGATTCCAACCTAACCTCCGCAGCCACAGCCGCAAAGAGCGGCGCCATGGCGCCCTGCTCAGGTGACAGGAAGCACAGACGAGCCACGGCCTTGAAGAGTGCGCCGTTTGTTGCCATGGCGCCCTCGGTCGCAACTCCACCAGGGTGGACGGAAATCGAGAGGATGGGCAAACCCAACGCATCCAACCGGCGTTGCAGTTCTCGCGTGAACAAGACAACACCGGCTTTGGATACAGCGTACCGGACCATGTCGAAGCTGAACATGAACTTCCCCAGAGAGGACCACTGCCATGGGTATTGTAAAACCGGCTTGGAGAGAAAGTATGGGGACTCGAAGGGAAATTCGAAACGGGTTGGGAGCATGTCTCTGTGGGCGATGGAGCTGATGTTGACGATGCGGACGTCGGCAGCCCCCTCTTTGGCAGCCGTCTCGAGGAGTGGCATGATTCTGTTGACGAAGAGAAACGGACCAGCAAGGCTAGACAGAAGTCAACAAGGTCAGTATATCGCCTTGGATTTCATACGAAGCAGTACTAACTTGAAGGCCATATGCTGCTCCATCTCCCCGCTACGAGGTCCGTAGATGACGTTCCAATTCCGGCGTTGTTGACTGCACAAGTCAGATGACGTTTCAGACCATTTCTGGTACCGAAGTACGCAGGATATCAATTCTTGCTGTCCTCCGTTTCAACTCGTCGACGGTGACGGTGGCGCTCCTCAGGTCGGCCAAGTCGAGCTGAAGCCACTCGATGTTCTGGCTATTCGCATCCGCGTGAGTAGCTTGGAGCTTGTCTCGTGCCTTTTGGGCCGATGAGGGCGACGCGTTGTGGCGAAGACCTTTGCTCCACGACTGGCAAGGAGCCTTGTCGTCTCAAGGACTATTCCATTGCTGCAGGCTAACGTTCGTCAGTCCACAGTTGCCATAGCTTTGCATGTTTGAACGTGTTGACTTGCCCAGCTCCAGTCACGACACCGACTTTCCCAAGAAGATTGGGCATATCCGTCAATGCGTTCCATCGCCTCTCCATGCCGGTCTGGTGGTAAATCTTGGTGAAAATGTGACAAGTTCCTGTCGGTGTTGGTGTGAAATGGGGCCCTGAACGCATGACACGTCTCCTCTCTGGATTAAAGACTTGACTTAGTAGACATGATAGCGGCGGAGTTGCGGAGAAAGGAACGTCTGCTGAGATTCGGGTCAGTATCCTAGACGTGGGGATTAACAGATAATAGTGCATTCCCAAACTTGAGGTGAAAAGGCGGGGGCATGGAACCTTTCGTCTCTTCGCTTCGCTTCGTTCCTCCAGGCATGGCGGCATAAAACCGTTCGTCACTTTGTTCCTCAAAGCATTTTGCGTCAGTGGTGTTGGCTGAGCCCCTCTTTTCCCCGCGCCCGTCCTCGAAGACCCTTTCGTTCCTCAAGGCATACTAAGTTCCGGGTAAGGCGGAACGACCTCCAGACTAAATGCAGTCAGATTATAGCTTAAAGCCAAAGCCACCTGGGGTGTGGCAGTCTGTCTGATTGCTTGATCATCATGGTTGATGACTGGGATTGGCGGGGTGGTACTGGTCTGTCCCCACCTCCATGAAATCAACGAACTCAGCCACTGCACGCTGAGAAAGGGAACAAAGCGCGTATCCTCCATCGTCTTTTCCGTGTTGCACGGACAGACTAGCAGAAAGTTCTTGTCCTGACATATCATTAATTTGAGTCATGCAATATGCACGCCAACGCCACGCACCAAAGATCTTCACGCCAAGGGGCCGATCCGAAATTTCTCCAGTCGTGGAAGTGTCGGTGGCGTCCTCAAAGTGACGAAACCCTTTACATGTGATGGGTAAACTCGACCAGCTGATCAAGGAGTTTCGGCTTAACGTTGGCATAAGGAGAGGTGACATTCTGGCGTGGTTGGGAGGACAGCGAGCCCCTAAACACAAAACCATCGTCGGGCCGTTAACCAAGTTGCTTTCTCCTAGATTTTAGTTGTGAGCGACACGCTGGCATGCTATAAACGTTTAGGGGCGTGTCCTAGCATGCACAAGCAGTTCCACATAGTGAACACCGTTCCGCTACGCTCTGTTAAACCGTCGTCCATCCTTCGCAAGGAGCAGTCCCAGACTCGGAAAAACTACGCTGCTCTGTTAGAGATCTCTCTCCCGTCCTACTGTGTCCTTTCCTGTCCGCCCAATCCTCCATGAGAATAGTATCCTGGTTCTTAAATCCATCTTTGCCGTCCATCCCTCCTGGCACCAATATATCCACCTCTTGATGTGTAGATTTTGATTTGTGGGTATGAAGGGTTGACATCACTGAGCTCGTAAGCCAGGTAATGTCAAACCGCCTCAGCAAAGCTTCCACTTGAGCCTTTATGCAGGGCATGCATGCCGCTATGATGCCAATGACCTCTTCAAGATGGGACCAGAAACTGAGAAAATATGTGTCCAGTAGTGGATCGTCCCCAGTTATATATCGCGATATATATATCGTCTTAATTATTGCTGTCGTGGTAGTTAAGAGGCCCGTGCCCATAAGGAGGCATATAAGAATACGGCGCGCCGGGGTAATGTGGATTTTAACAATGAATGGGATGGGCATGGCGGATAGAACGAGGTCGGCTAAAATGCCCATGACTGGTGACAACGTCAGCTATCAATCAGTGTGCTAAAGGCAAATTACGCCTACCTGTATGACAGTAACCCCAGATTATCGTAAAGCGCGCAGGGAGGCAAGTAAAATCCTCAACTGGCTCCCAGCAAGCCCTAATAGGATGGCATATGTTAACCTGTAGCACTAGGGCGGCGAAGGCTAGGATAAGCTGGGTGGCGATGATGATACGGAGCATCAATACCCAGGAAGGGCCCTGAGACTGGCGGAATCAGAGGAGCAAGCATGCCACTGAGACGCGCATAAGGGCTACACTGAAGTACCACAGACAGCTGGCGATGAAAGAGTACTTCAGTGCTTGGGTTCCGTTCTCTGGCGTGATGACCCAGTTATGGCTGCCCATGCCATAGTGGACTGCCACGAGCCGCAAGGCATATCCAACCACCGCGAGAGCCTAGAAAAGAGGGGTTGGTTATCTTACAGCCATCGGAAGCGAACATATATTAAGGGGGCTCACCAATGCCAAAGATATCGTATAATCGTCCCACCATTTGTTTCTGCTGGGATAGAGGCGGGAATATATCCTTACTGTGTACAGAAGAAGCATGATTCCCTGCAGGATCCCGCAGGATATCGCAAATGTCAATGCATTGTTCTGGGCCATGGTGCTCGTCCTGGTGATAAAGTCGTCTTTCACCAAAATGCTGCACGAGAATAACAAAATATGTGGTCGACACAACAGAGTCCCAGGGCGCACTGGCGTTAATAATGCGGAAACATGGCGGGTAGAACGGAAAATGCTCTGGTCAGGTAAGTGGGCTGTCACAAAGAATGTCAGTAGCTCCAGTCAGTAAGTGAGCTATCACAAGGAATGTCACTAGCTCCCACCCCTTTCCTCCCAAGCCTCACTTTTGAGTGGCGTCTTGGTGCGGCGCGGATGGACTTCCCCGTCTAATCGGTCGCTCTGTTTTCCTCGTGGCTTTCATTAATTTGTCGCTGCGCTCGCCACTTGAGGAACGAAGCTGGGGAGATGTGACAGCTCAGTTTAGTGAGCGGCGTTATCAGGTGACTGCCAGCGTTGTTGGCTCTGGGTGGAACATCTGGCAGCGGGGGTCACTAATAATTTCCACCACAGCAGATCAAATGACCGGCAGACGGAGTTATTACTCACAGCCTGTTTGGCCAGATGTGTTCTTGCATCCAGAGCCCTGGGACATTGCAGCCACAATTCGATGAGCCTTGCACAACCTTGCATTTGTCAGAGGTAGTCTCAAGTATCTCTGTTGTAAATATTGACCACCTACGGAAGGCTACAGCTAATAGAGTCTTAAAACCCCATTTTTTTTACTCTAGCTACCCTATACTATATACACTCATACAGTCTTATTATTTAAATATTATATATTTCCTAAATTAGCTTATAATTAGTTATTTAAGCAGTATATAACTTTAAAGGTTAACGTACTTAATAAGCGAGCGCCGCAGACAAGCGAGCGCCATACCTATACTGTATACTTAAAACTCCGAATCTTAAATTTTCTAAAATAGGCTATATAGCTTTAAGATTTTTAAGAAATTAATTTTAAATATTTAGTTAAAAAGTTAATAAGCTAGTATTTTTTTTAGACTTTTTAAAAAATTATTAAACTAATTATAAATAAAAATAGTAAAATAGACAGTGTGAATTTTATACTACTAGTATTATAAATATATATAAACTAAAAGAATTCATAAAAATAATATATTTTATAAATAAGCTCTATTAAAAATCTTATCTATTTTAGGCTTAGTTTAGACTTTTAAAAATTTTCTTAAAATTATAATGTATATAATAAGCGAGTTAGGAATATAAGTAAGCCAGAAAAGCATACTATGCAGCTAAAATAAGTAATTTTAGATTTCTTAAAACTAGATATAAGACTTATTAAGATTTAAAAACACATTTTTAGAATAAATTAAAAAAAAAGTTATAAGATAGTATTTTTTTAAAGAATTTTAAAATTTTATTAAGCTGACTATAAGTAAAAATAGTAAAAAAAACAGTGCGAATTCTATATTACTAGCGCTATAAGTATGTATAGCTTAAAAAATTCTTAAAAATAATATATATTATAAATAAGCTAGGTTTAAAATTTTAGCTATTTTAGACCTAGTTTAATTTTTTAAGAAATTTTCTAAAATTTCATTTTAAGGTGTATTTTGTAATTTCTGACTCGCTTATTATGTACGTTAATTTAAGGTGAAAATCTTACTGCGGCGCTCGCTTCTCTGCGGCGCTCGCTTGTCTGCAGCGCTCGCTTATTAAGTACGTTATATACTTAATTATAACTCTTTAAAATCTCTTACTATAGTCTTTTTTTTTCTTTTTTTTTAGTATTATATATTAAAGTATAAATACCCTCCCTTTTTAATTAATTTTATATTATTATAACGTACTTAATAAGCATGCGCTACATTTAAATATACGCTGTATATATACTGTATATATTAAAAGCTAAACTTTAAATTTTCTAAAATAGCCTATATAGGTCTAGGATTCTTAAGGATTTATTTTAAATATTTAATTAAAAATTTAATAAGCTAGTATTTCTTTTAGACTTTTAAAAAAATTATTAAGCTAGTTATAAATAAAAATATAAAAAGAATTAGTGCAAATTTTATACTACTAGCGCTATAAGTATATATAGCTTAAAATAAGTCTTAAAAATAATATATAAAATAAATAAGCTATATATAAAATTATAGCCATTTTAGGCTTAATTTAAAGTTTTAAAAAATTATTTTAAAATTGCAATTTAAAGTAAAAATCTTAATATAGCGCATACTTAAATACAGCACATGCTTATTAAATACGTTATTATTATTTTTATTACTATTCTTTTATATATAGTTTTATATAACTAAGAGCTATACTTTAATAACGTACTTAATAAGTGAATAGGCTAAACAAGTGAGTAGGCCAATCCAGTTTTATATATTAAAGTGCGATTTTTAAGAAATTGTTTAAAAATCTAAACTAGGCTTAAAATGTATATAATTTAAGTTATATATCCATTAATTTCATTATAATAATAAGAAATTTCCCTATATTTTTTAAAAAAATATTTATATAGTTATTTAAGATAATCTTATTTATACTGTTTTCTTTAATTAATTTTATTTTTAAAAAGCTAAATTAATTTTTCAAAATTGTAAAAAAAATATTGTCTACTGACTGTTTTATTAAGATATCTTAATTTAATTCTTTGAAATTCCTATATTTATATAGCTGATTTTAGAAAATTGAGAATTTTCACTTTTAGCTGTATAGTATAAGTGGCCCACTCACTTATCAAGTACGTTACTTATTTCACTCATTTAGCTTACTTTTATAGACTTTTGATCTTTTTTATAAGTATATATAAACTTAAGCTAACTTTTAATAGACAGAAAAGCTAGATGTCAGAAGGCAAAATCGTCATGTGATAAAAGCCCCGTGAGGGCTCTGCATTCATCGCATTCCAAGTTACCTCATCGCAATTCCAAGTCGCAATTCAACTCTTTATAATTCCAGATCGCAATTCAACTCATCAGAGACCAACTTATCAAAGATCAGCGTTATTTTTAAGCTCTTCGCGATCTAACTGACCCACAATAAACACTATAATAAACATCTAGCGTAACACACTCCACACTCCTAGTAACTCAAGTTTTAATAGCTACTATACTCCTTCTATATATAATCTAGATACTAAGCTTAGTAAGGATATAGAAACCCTTAATAAGCTGAAGGCTATAGTAATAAATTATAGTCTTAAGGAAACTAGAACTATTAAGACTTAGTAACTTTCTAATAGTAAGTGAATCGTTTTAGTAATCTTTAAGACTGAGGTATTCTTAAGACTATGCCTCTTTAAAAGTAATTAATAATTTAAGAACTAAATTAAAAATGAATAATATTTCTTAAAGTGACTAATAGTAAAGCTAGTAAGTAAAATATCTTTAAAAGAAGTAGCATTTTTTAAAAGACTCTTATATATAAATTAAAAAATTAATTAAAAAGGCTAGGTTAAGTTATTTTAAGAAGATAATTCTAATATTCTTTAAAAAGAAAAGTATTATATATTTTAAATTACTTATTTAGCTATTTATTAGTAAAGCTATAATTAAAAAATATCTATACTTTACTAAGTAATACTTATATATATTTATAGATTTTTAAGAGTCTTAAATCTTTTTAAAAAAAGTTATTATAGCTTAAGGTAAGAGCTAAAATATACTTAATGCTTTTATAAGTTAGTGCGTTTTCTTATTATTATTATAACTTTTTTAATAATTCTTAGTATAAGAGACTATTTAAATAGAATATCTAAACTTATATTATTATAATAAGATACTTATAGATATTTTTCTCTACCTTTACTTATTATAAACGCCTTTTAATAATTACACTATTTAATAACCCTAAGTTTAAGTATAATAGTTATTAGATATATTAGAGGCGAAAGTTGCCACTTATTGCCACCTATTACTACAAGGCTTAGCAATCAGCTTCTAGCTGATTTTATACAGAAGAGAAAGAGTATTTAAAGCTTGTTCTAAAACTTTAAGATATAAGCAGCAAGCATAGAATATACAATTTTTACATCCTAATATTTAATAATTAAGAGTCTTACTGCTTTAACCTATTTTAATATCTTTAATAATCCTTCTATCTTATTTATAATACTATATAGAAAATCCTAAAAAGAAGGTCTTATAGCTATTCTTATAAAACCTAGGGACTTTCTAGACTGAGAGTATGAATTCCTTCTTTAAGTTAACTTTCTAGGTCTATAATAGCACTTTAAAAGGAAGGTTTTCTTTAAAGAGGAACCAGCCTTCTTAGATATTAGAAAATATAAATATACTAAAATAATAGTAATATAATAAACTATTTAATTAGAAATATGACGATCGGGTTAGTACGCTATCTTTATAAGGCTAGTGTATACTAAGTCCTGATCTAGGGGTTTATATAATAAAGTAATTAGGCGAGTTAAGGTTAAATAATGCTTATTATATCTAGTAATAGTAGAGTGAAATATACTTAATATAACCAAGTTATGTTAATAGCTGAGGAACTGCCCATATTAAATGTGCACTTCTTTAATTAACTATATACTAGGTGGACTGCCGTCCTGCCCGGAGGACTGCTATTAGTCCTAGACCGTTGCTATCAGTCCTAGTAGGGCGTCGGTCCCAGGGTAGGGCTATACTATTAGTCTGAACTAGATGCGGGTCCTATCGTTCTGCTGTTCCTGACCGCCTGGTGGGAACCTAGGCCGTAATACGATGTCTTTCCCCCCAGGGTCTTATTCTTAAGGCTGCATAACTAGTCTTCGCCTAATAACCCCGTTAGTTCATCATTCTTCCTTCCTAAATATTTTTCATAATATATCATACTAATAAATATATCTAACTGCATATAGAAACTGCTTATATACAAAACTCTAGAAGCAAACGCTCTTTCTTATACTATTACTATTACTAGAGTACTATCAGACATGCCTTATAGTTAGTGCTTTTATTGCAGTAAAAGCTGCATCTTTTCTAATAATTCGTCTTATTATAGTAAATGCATAAGGCTAAAGAAGTCTTATAACGGTTCGCAGGTCGTATCGTCTTGTAGGTGATTTCTTCATTCTTAGTATACTTAGTTACTAACTGGTCATAGTACTTAAACTTATAGACACTGAGAAGAAACTGGAGGCAGATAAGGAAGAGGCAGGCGAGGATCTCTTAAAGCTTTATAAAGAGTTGGCCTCCCTATAAGTGCGTATAGCCATTATAGCAGGCCGTTTGACTTATTTGTAAAAAACCCGAAGTAAAGTAAAAGAAAAACGCTTAGAGATAGTCTATTATAGACTCTAAGGTCTGAATGAGGAGGATGGTCTACTAGAGGCTTTAGACGCTTAGGAGGACTAAGTAATGCAAGAGTTATAACTGCTTATTATCTTAAATGATTTTAACTAAGTGTCTGTAAGTCTGAGGATATTTGACCCTTTTATTTCTAATCTTTCTTCTTCTTCTACTATTATATATAGAATGCCTTTAGTAGATATTACATATAGTTAAGGTTTTCTAGTGGTTATTATAATGTTTTGCTTTCTAAGTAGTCTTTCTATTTAATAAAGTATATTGTTTTACTATTAATTTTCTTTATATTATGGATTTCTTCGATATAGTATTCCTCTGGATCTTCTACTTATAGTTCGTAATTATAACTATTATTAACTATGATTATGTTTTTAAATGGTTCTAGTAATGAAATGTGGAATACTGGATGTTTTTTATTCTTCAGATCTAACCTGTAGTTATTTTCTAAGATTTTTTCTAGAACTTTATAAGGTCTAATGAACTTATAGTTGAGTTTTTTACTTAGCCTGTCTATTGACATATTTTTTATAGCTAAGAGGACTATATCCCCCTCTGAAAAGGATAGTCCCTTTATCCATTTAGGGTTATAGTATTTTTTTATCTGGTTTCTAATAAACTTAAGTTCAGTCCTTAGTTCTTTATAAAGGTTTTTCAGTTTATTAGAGGTAAGTATTATATAAGGGTTAATAATTCCTTTTTATAGTTTATAATACGCATTAAGTATGAATCTGAAATTCGCAAATACTAGTGTGAGCTTTATGCTTTTATGTATAGTAGTATTATAGCTTAGTTAGGCTATTAGTAGTTTTTTAACCTAGTCGTTCTGTTCGTAGTTAATATAGTACTATAAGTATTATTTAAGGATCTGGTTTATCCTTTTTATCTATCTGTCTACTTATAGTCAGAATGCGGTAGTTAATCAGTAGTTAAGTCTAAGCTATACTATTAAAGCTTATTAAAACTTAGATATGAATAGGGGTCCTCTATTAGTTAGAATCTCTACTAGTAATCCGTATATACTGATAATATTCTGATTGAATATATAAGTAAATTCTTCTGCGTCTATTACTTCTTTATAAAGTAAAAAATAAGAAAATTTCATAAATCTGTCTATAATAATAAGAATGCTGTTATAGAAGGCTCCGGTTACTAGGTCTTCTGATAGAAGTAGTTTTATAATGAAATCTATAGTAATAGAATACTATGGTCTCTAAGCTATTAGTAGGGGCTATAGTTCTCTGTAAGGCTTATAGTATTATGCCTTAGTTTTCACATAAAGGCTATATTATCGGATAACGTCTTACACAACCTTCTTAATTCTAGGAAATGTATATATCGTTTTAACTCTCTTAAGGGTTTTATTAACTCCTTAGTGTCTGTATAGTATATAAGAATATATCTCCTGTATGAGCTGTTCTTATAGTTTTGTTAGAACTTGCAGTTTCTGTAGTTCTAACTATAAAGTAGGAATTGGGCAGGGGTTTCCTATAACCCTATCTATCTTATAGGTCTAATTGTATTATTTAATTTTCTTTAGTAGTTTATTATTATAAGTTATATAGTATATACTGTTAAATGTTACTTATAGTAAGTATTCGTAGCTTTAGTATATATATCCTAAGTATTTTTATTATAAGTGTTTCTTAAGGGTAAAGGAGAAGATTTGCTTACTAGCCTTAATCTTTCTAGTATTAAAATTAGCGCGTTGGCTGATTGTATTGGCTCGTCTGTTTTCTAATCTTTTTATATAGATAATAGTATAGTCAAATTCTAATAGATATTTAGTATATTTAAGTTATTATTTACTAAGTTTCTATATTATTATAAAGTATAAGATATTCTTATAGTCTATATAGACCTTGACTTTATAGTTACTTCTTAAAAGATAATATTAAAATTCCTTAAAGTAGTTAATAATAGCTAGGAATTCTTGGTTATAAATAGGGTAGTTAAGTTCTATTCTATGCATTTTATATAAATAGAATGCAATGGGGTATAATAATCCGTTTTTATCTCTTTATCTAATCTGGCTACTTAGTGTAAATCCTAAGGCATTAGTTTCTAATTCGATTTCTTTATTAAGATCGAATAATACTAAGATAGGTTCTGAAGTGATTGCGTCCTTAATCGACTAGAAGGCCTATTCTGCCTCATCATCCCATTTAAACTTAACTCCTTTCTTTATAAACCTAGTAAGTGGGATAGTATATTTACTAAAGTGTTTAATGAATCGTCAGTAGTAGTTTATGAATTTAAGGAAGGATTGCAATTCTATGAGGTTTTTGGGTTATTTTTATTCCTATACTGCTATAATCTTCTTAGGGTCTATTCACACTTAGTTATAAGATATAATATACTTAAGGAACTCTACTTCTAAAGTATAAAAGTTGCTTTTTTTAGGTTTAATAAGTAAGTTTGCGTCTTATAGCTTTTATAATACTATATAGACATATTACTTATAATCTTCCTCATTTTTAGAGAAAATAAGTATATTATCTAAGTAGTATATAATGAAGATATTAAGATATTTGCATAGTATATTATTAATTATTTATTAGAATGCGGCTAGTGCGTTAGTAAGTTTAAAAGGCATAACTAAGTATTTATATAGTCCGAACTTGGTTCTAAAAGCGGTCTTCTATTTATGTCCTTATTTAATATAGATTAGGTTATAGGCTCTTTTAAGATTGAGTACTATAAACTACTTAGCCTTATATAGCCTATTGCGCATCTTGGGAATTAGGGGTAATAGTATGCGATCCTTCTTAGTAATTGAGTTAAGTTACTTATAGTCTATATAAAGGTATAGCTTTCTGTTCTTTTTAGGTATAAATATGACTGGGTATCTGGCTAAAGACTTCGATTTCTAGATATAGCCTTTTCTCTCCATTTCTTAGATATATTCTCTTAGCATTATTAGCTCATTATTATTAAGGTTATAGATAGGAAAAAACTTGAGGTTGGTCCCGTCCTTTAAGACAATTTCCAGGTCCTATTCGCTTAGTTCTAGAAGACCTGTCTTAAGTTCCTCCTTAAAGAGTTTTTCGTAGATTCAGTATCTTAAGAGTACGTTTTTAAGTCATTCTTCCTTTACTTATCATTGTTTTTTCTACTCTTCGAGGTCCTTATCCATCTATCTGAACTGTTTTCAGATGAATGCGATAACTCGTTTTATATATTGCATTTTCCCTTATTAGTGCTTCTATTTTATTCCCTTCGGAGGTGAGGAAGTATCTGTTGTTTCTTCTTTTATGACTTTGTTGTTATTTCTATTGCTGATTGAAGCTTGAGATCTCGGGTTATGTCCATCGCTGTCTGCGATCTGGGGAGATGCATCTTTCTAGCGCATTTGGCCTTTCTCCTAGTCGATATTAGGGTTATGCCTTTATAGCTAAGGTTATCTAAGTACTACTAGGTAGTCTTTGACATTAAGAATATTAAAATCCACTCTTTAGTTTTTTCTTTCTATAAGTACTTTAAGGTAATTAATCTCTTATAATACCTTTCTTTTATTATAGTTAAAAGGTATTCCTTTTAAGTTAGATACTTCATAAGGAAATTTCTTATATTTCTATAATAATACTAACTTATTTACTAACTTTAGTTAGATATAATTCATAGTAGTATTACAGTCTACTAGTACTATTACTTATATTCTATTGATTCAGACTTCTATTATAATTATGTCCTCTTTAGGACTTTTTATAGTACTTAGAGCCTTTTTCAGAAGCGTTATTTCTGCTTCTACTATACTTATCTATCGCTCTATTATAAACAGCGAGTGTCGTTTTTTGCGTACTTGCGGATTTCTTCATACTATAGCCTATTGCAGAGTTCTCTTCCTATGCGGGTCTTAAAATCGAACCCATCTTTATACATCTTATGGATCCTCTTGTGGATTGCTTGTAAGTATTCTGTGTGCTTAAGGCACTTCCTGTTACTATAGTTTATAGTATGGTTAGCTAGATACTTTAGTAGGCTATGCTATAATTGTACTTTTTCTCTTTTGTGTATATAGCATTCTTTTATAATATAGTTATTAATTATTAAGCCTTTTTCGACATATTCCTTAGAGTAGAAGTTATTTTATAGCTTAAGCTAAGCCACTCCTATCCCTTCAAACTATTTAATAACTCTATAGTCCCATACTTTAGTCCTATCATAGAACCATTATAGTAGCTAGAGTATAGTTCATATAGAGTAATAATTATAATAAAGTTTCTTAAAGCAATATAATAAGTATACATAGTAAGTATATAATATCTAGGATATATCAATATGCTTAGGGTATTAGGGGTATAGTGATAGTTCGTTGCTAATAATTGCTCGTCCTATCCGATTATCTGCCTTAGTAAGGTCTTTTCGCTAGATTGCGTAGACATAGATAGGTTATCCTTCTGCTGTATCTAACGTTCTTTTAATGAGTTGCTTTAGCATTCGCTTGCTTTTTCTGTCCTTTCCTAGGGAGAAATCAGAGGTGTTTCCTTCTAGCTCCTATTTAAGTAGTTATAAAGCGACTGATTCTTCTTCCGAGGTATTATTAATACTGCTGCTGTCGCTAGACTCGGGGTCCTTATCCGCAGGGGCTAGTATGTCTTTATTAGTAATAGGGAGTCTAAGCCTTCTTATTTATCTGGCTTTAGCGCCTATACTAATGCTTAGCTCTCCTTCCTTATGCAGGTAGTACTTACGTCTGATTTTATTATTTGTTTGTTATTATTGTGAGATTTTAGTAATGCCTTTATAAGGGGATACTATGATTGGTAGTGTTTTTAAAGCAGGTTATTAATCTAGGGTATTGCTTTCTTTATCTATTATTTCTACTATTAGTTAAATATACTTAAAAGTGTCTTCCTTTCGGATTTCTTTGCCCTTCCTGACTATACTAATCTTTCTGATAGTACTATAAAGTAGTCTTTCCTTTTTCGGCCTTGAAAGTAATAGAACTAGTATCCAGAGCGTTAAGATATTATTAATATTAGAAGTCATACCCTTCTATCAATCTTTAAAGAGTATTTACTATTCTTTTTCTATCTTCCAGCTTGGCTTTCCTTCCTTATGGGTTTCATTTTTAAGTATTTCTTCGCTCTTAAGTTCTTCGTTCATAAGGGAGGTGATTTCGTTAGATAAAATCCCCATATTATTATAACCTGCTCTGGCCATTATGACTATTTTCTTACCTATCTGTAGTTCTTCCTTCTATTAGCTGACCCATCTTACCTTCTTCTTACCTTCAGGTACTGGTTTGAATTATTAATCGGTTTTGGGCTTTTAGCATTTGTAGGAAGTATGTCCTAGGATGCCGTAGTTCTAATAGAGGACCTTAGAGTAGTCCTTCTTAACCATCCTAATGTTCATAGGGCTCGAGTCTGTTCTATATGAGGTATCCGTTTGTCATTTCTTTCCTTAATTTACGTAGTTTCTTCTATTCTTTTACTACAGGGTATAGGATCCTCTGGATTTCTCAGCCTTCTTTTCCTATCGTCTTTCGAATTACTAATCATCGATTTCCACAGTAAGTTATACTAGTCCGTTATACGTAGTGGGTTTAGTTTTCCTGACTATCGCGTCTTTAATATCAGACTTCAACCCTTTATAGAAACTTACTATATATCCTTCTTCTCCTTAGTTAAGTCATAAGGCGAGGTTGCGGTGTTTGGCTGCGTATATAGACGCTGCTCCTTTCTGATAAAGTTTCTGGATTTGCTATTCTACTGCTCGTTTCTCGTCCTAGAGTCTGAAAGCGCTTCTAAGCTCATGCTCAAAGACTTTATAGCTTCTGTAAATAGCTTTAGTTTCTTCCTTCCTATTAGCGTAGACATAGTTAATATAGTCCTTTATAATAGGTTTAAACTATCGGAGAGCTTTGTCCTTAAGGAACCCTATAGTGTGCTAGACTTTAGCATTACTAGTGACGAACTGGGTTAGATAATATAGCTAGTAGGCCCTGAGCTGTGTCAGGAATCCTTAGAGCGTAGCTATAGTTCTATTATAGGGGTCCGGTTGTCTTAGTTTAAGGATTTCTCCAGCGTCTTTTCCTATTGCTGAATTAGAGGCCAGATTCTCAATATAGTCCTTATAGAGGCTAGTTTATTTCTTAGAGGCCTTAGTAAGCCTCTTGAGTTTGTCTATAAGTGCTTTGACTTAGTCATTTAAGTTATCGATTTATCCTTACTTCTTAATAGTATCCCTATAGGAGGCTTTAGTAAGTTTATTAAACTTATCGCTAAGTCGTTTATTATGTCGCTCTAGTTTGCATACTTCTACTTCATAACTTACAGGCATAATAACTTCTTCTTCATCATCCGTGTCTATTAGGACTAGGATAGGTAATTTGCCTATCAGCTAATAAGAAGAGGATAGAGTCAAACTAAGTATAGTAAGTAGAGCTATTATAGTAATTCGATATTATTTAAGCTTAATATAAGTAATATAATAAATAAGAGCTATTAATATATAATAATTAGGTTAGTACACTATCTTCATAAGGCTAGTATATATTAGGTCCTAATCTAGGGGTTTATATAATAAAGTAATTAAGCAAGTTAAGGTTAAATAATACTTATTACGTTTAGTAATAGTAGAGTGAAATATACTTAATATAACTAAGTTATATTAATAACTAAGGAGCTGCTTATATTAAATGTGCACTTCCTCAGTTAACTATATACTAAGTAGACTGCTGTCCTGCCCGGAGGACTGCTATCAGTCCTGGACCGTCGCCGTCAGTCCTAGTGGGGCGTCGGTCCCAGGGCGGGGCCATGCTATTAGTCTGAACCAGATGCGGGTCCTATCGTTCTGCCGTTCCTGACCGCCTGGTGGGAACCTAGGCTGTGATAAGAAATACTTAAGACTAAAAGGTCTAATTTAGATAATATATAAGAGATAACTAATAGAATATAGTCTTTATCTAACCTAACTAAATAAAGTTAGAAGAGCTTCTAATAAGACCTCTCCTTCTATTAGCTTTAAGAAAAGTCATTAGAAAGATAGAAGAAGTCTCTAAGAACCCTTTAAGACTGGATTATCCGAACTGTCTTTCTTAGTTATATCCAGACCTATTATTAGCTATATAAGTCGATCTATGAATAGCACTACAATCTCTATGCTTAGTGTAGGAAGTTAGAAATAGATAAAATATAAGATATTTAAAATACATACTTAGCCCTTATGAAAATACTTCTAAAGACTATAACTTAAGCACTTAAATAGTTAGAAGAGTAAGAAGAAGCCTTAGCTAAAGGATAGTAATAAAAAGTCTTTAAGACCCTCTTTTATAATTCTTAAGTATATGACTTTCTTAATATCTCTTCATACTTTCTCCTTACTTAAATAGCAGCTTATAAAATTAGCTAATAAAACCTAATCTAAGAAGAATCCCTTATCTATTAAGATCTAGTAAATGCCTTCTAGAATAAGCTTAAAAATGCAGAGGTTTTATAAGGCCTAAGTCATATAGGAAAAATCTCCTAAGGTGCATTCTCTACAAGCTTTACTAAGGAGGACCCTTAGGATAATAAATTAGAGGACGCTTATATTATTAAAGGCTAGTACTATTTTATAAAGAAAAGCAGAGAAAAGATAAAGTATTAAAAGTCTCTTAATGATTAAGAGAAATGCTTAGTATACGGTCTACTCTATTCTCTTAAGAAATGCTTTTATATTTTTCTAAATATAGCTTAAAAAGGATTTAGGCTTTAAATTTTTTTTAAATAAAAGTAAGAAAAGCCTTTAAAGAAGACCTAGACTTTTAAATATAAGTAAAAGCTCTTATTTAAAAGAAGTTTAAGAACTTATTAAAACTAGCTATTAAAGAAACTTCTAATTACTAATTATATAGTTAGCTTATTATTAAAGTTAATACAAGCAGCCTATAAGTTCACTTCTTATACTAAGAGAGCTCCTTTAGTAGAAGAGGCTATTTATTAATATAATTACTTAGAGCATTCAGGACTATAAGCTCTTAAATACTTCGTCTTAGTATTTTAAGAAATGCGAATTCGAAGACTAATAATAGTTAAATATAATACTTATAGCTTATTAAAGATTAAGAGAGAAGTCAGACAGGTTTTAAAGCAGTCTGACTAAAGAGCTAGTAAATACATTACTATTAATTTTTATAATTATAAAGAAGGAATAAGTAGCTATACTTTGTAAATATTACTTACTTACTGATTAATAGATTATATTTAGGATTATTACCTTATATTTTAAATAATAAAGGCTATAATTATAGTCTTTAAATCCTTTTTTAAATACTTAGAAATTTAATATAATATTAAAGTTAAAGTTATTAAATATAATAATAAGATTATAGAAATTAAATTATAAGTTAGAAACTTAATATAGAATAAAGCTATTATTATTAAGCCTTTAGCACTATATAGCTAAGTATAAAATAGTAATATTAAACACTTAGGAAGTATAATAAAGAATAAGAAAAGAGCTATATAAATAAGCACTAAGTTCTTTTATTAACTATAGCCAGAAATCAGTAGAATAGCAGTTTATTTATATAACTAAATACTAAACTATAAATTATACTAGAAAATACTATATAATTAATTATATAGAAATAATAACTAAAGCTAAAAGAATTTTATAATTAGTAAAATAGTTTAATTAAATATATCTAAGAGTATTTAACTATAAGACCTATACTATAACCCTTAAAATATAATAAAAGTTTAATTATAAAATATAGCTTAAGCTAAAAAGATAAATCAGCTTCTTAATTAAATATAAATCCTTAAATATCTATAAGATCTAAGTCTTTATAATTAATTAAATAGTAAGTACTTAAAATATTATTTTTAATAAAGATAAGGACTATAATAAAGACTAAGAGAACTTTAAAGATAAGCTTTTAAAAGCAGACTTAGAAGAAATCGTATGAATTACATCCTTTTAATAAAATGAACTAATTAATTAATTAAAGACTAAAAACTGTATTAAAGTGGATTTTTCTAAAGAAAAAGACTTAAATAAACTTATAAGAGATCGTTTTATAAATAATAATTAATAAAATCTTATAAGTAAAAAGAGTAGAATATAAAGACTTCTTTATATCTCTAGATATACTACTATTTGCCTTACTTATATAATTACTTTAAAATATATTAAAATAAGAGAATAAAATGATTATATAATAAGTAGCTTTTTTAATTAAAACTAAATCTTCTTTATAAACCTTAATAGAATAGAAGATCTATAAAAGAGTAAAAGTATATAAAAATGCATTACTTTTAGTACTAATAAAGCATTAAGATCTTATAAGATATCTATTAAGAAACCTCTTTTAGAAGACTAATGAAATCTATTTTTAAAGTTATAAAGAAATAAGGTTATAAACTAAGATTTAAGCTAAAGACCCTTAAGTATCTAATTAATAGGTCTTAGGCTATATATAAGTATATATCTATAAAATAGATAAATATAATTACTTTTAGAAATATAAGACCTGGTTAGTAGTTTAAAAAGATTAATAAGTAAAAAGGAAGCTATAAGATATATATATAGCTACTTTAACTAAAAGGTCCTTTTAGACTTTAATAGCTATTATAGTAAAGTTTAATTTAGAAATAGTCTAATATAATATAATTAATGTATTTATATATGCTTTAATTAATTAAGATATCTTTATATAGATACTTCCTAACTATAAGAAGGCAGGAACTATTTTATAGCTTAATAAAACTTTATATAGACTGAGAGTCTTCCTCTTATTATAGTAAAAGGAGCTTTCTAAAACTCTCTTAAAACTAAGCTATAAGCCAGTTCTATACGAGCCTTACTACTTTAAAAAAGAAAGAATCCTCTTCTTTATATATATTAATAATATCATTCTGGCCTATAAGAAAATATAAAAAAATAAAGCTAAAGACCTAATTAAATAACTCTAATTAAGATATAAACTAATAAGTAATAACCTTATATAATAGTTCTTTAGAATAGAAGTTATATAAGACTGACTTATAAAGAAGATCTAGCTATCTTAAGCAGCCTATATTAAGAAAATTATAAACCTAGCTAATAAAGGAATAGTTATAGTACTAATAACTTAGTTAAAGCTATAGCTTATAATAAGGCTAGTAACTCTAATAGAAATTTAATAATACTAATATAAGATTAGATTAATCCTTTATATTATAGTTAATACCTGACTAAATATAGCCTTTACTATTTTTAAATTAGCTAGATTCCTTACTAATCTAAGTTAAATATATTAAGAAGCGGTTAACCGCATTATTTACTACTTTATATATATAAAGAACCTAGCTCTATCCTTTAGAAGGCCTAGCAGCCTTAGCATTACTAGTAATGCCTCTTTTACTAATAATATAACTAATTAGAAGAGCTTATAAGTATATACTATTAAGCTATTTAATAGACTGATTAAATAGAAAGCTAATAAATAAGATATAGTTATAATATTAATAATAGAAGCAGAGCTCTTAGCCTTAGTATAAGCAGCTAAAGAATCTCTCTTTATAAACTATTAAACCTAAATAAATATATAAATATATATAACGTATATAATAAGCATGCAACGCATCCAAGTATGCAACGCATTTCTAATTTATACTTAAAACAGTACTTTTTTAAAAATTCTTTAAAAATTTAAACTAGATTTAAAATAGCTTATATTTTACATATAGGTTTAATAAGTATATAAAAATAAGTAAAGAATTTTTTAAATTTTTAAAAGATTTTATTTATAAACTTATTTTAAAAAATCTTATTCGCACTGTTTTTTTATTTATTTATAATTTTAAAAAGCTAACTAAATTAGTTAAAAATCTAATAAAAATACTAACTTATGACTTTTTTAATTAATTACTTAAAATTAATTTTCTAAAATTCTTAAGACTATGCAGCCCATTTTAGAAAATTTAAAGTTTATACTTTTAGGTATACAGTATAAGTGCGTCGCATACTTGGATGCGTCGCATGCTTATCATATACGTTATCTCCTTTAATAAGCTAAGTTTTAAGCTTTATAATAAGCTTAAAAATTCTATATAAAATTCTATTTAAATATACTAAAACACAGTATTAATAACACTATTCACACTATATAAGCAATAATAGCTAGTCGGCCTAATATTAGTCCGTGCTTTAAAATCAAGCAATTTTGCTTTATAATTAAAGCTTTTGTCAAATATTAGAGTGAAAAATTGTGTGTTCTATGCCTGCCGCCTATGCCTTAAGGTTTTAGGGCAAGCTTTATATACTCTTTCTCTTCTGTATAGAATCAGATAGAAGCTAATTACTAAGCCTCGTGGTAATAGGTGGCAACAGGTGGTAACTTTCGCCTCTAACATATCTGACACACCCCCTCAGATTCAATGACTTCTCATTGAGTCTAAAGCCCTTCTTCATCCTTCTAGAGCCTCTTCCTAACGTCTTCTAATCCAAGTTAATGTAAAAAGCGGTTCCATTTTCCGGCTGGAAGTGCTTTCATTAGGCCATCTGCGACTATATCTATTAATTTAATGTATTTAACTTGAATTTTCCCTCTTTGGACTTCCTGTCTGAGCTAGTGATTGTGGATATTAACATACCGCAACTTAGTCCTTAAAGTAGCTATCTCAGCCATCACAAGGTTAATAGTCTAAGTATTATTACAGTCAATCTAGATAGTTAAGTCATCCAGTTAAACTATCAGCTCTTTAAGCAGTCGGCTCATAAAGAGAGATTCCTTAGCTGCCTGTACTAGGGCTAGGAGCTCTGCTTCTATTATTGATGTTATGACTGTGTCTTATTTATTAGCTCTCTATTCGATCAGTCCATTAAATAGCTTAATAGTATATGCTTATAAGCTCTTCCGATCAGTTGTATTATTAGTAAAAGAGGCATCGCTAGCAATGCTGAGACCGCCGGGCCCTCCGAAGGATAGGGCTAGGTTCTTTATGTATATGAGGTAGTGGATGATGCGGTTAGCCGCTTCTTAGTGTATTTGACTTAGATTAGTGAGGAATCTGGCCAATCTGGAGATAGTAAAGGCTATGTCAGATCGGGTGTTGACTGTGATATAGAGGATTGATCCGATCTTACGTTAGTATTATTGAATTTCTATTAGGGTTGCTAGCCCTATTGCAGGCTGTAGCTCTAACTGAGTCATTAGTACTATAGCTATTCCTTTATTAGCTAGGTTTGCAATTTTCTTAATATAGGCTACTTGGGATAGCCAGATCTTCTTCATAGGTCGGTCCTATATGACTTCCATTCTAAAGAACCATTGTACGGGGTTGCTGCCTGTTAGTTTGTATCTTAATTGGAGTTGTCTGATCAGGTCCTTAGCTTTATTTTCTTATGTTTTCTAGTAGGCCAGAATTGTCACGACCCAAGCTAAGGCGTCCAAGGGACCAAGTGGCGAAGGGTGGCAAAACCCTTGGACCTTGAGAACCAAGCGGCGAGGCTGATGAGTCAGCCTCACGGGCGAATCAGGGAAGGAGCGATGGAGCGACAGGAGCGATGGGAACGAGGGAGCAACGCTCCTCGCGCTCCATCGCTCCCATTGAAACCTTAACCTTAAATGGTCGAACAAGAGCACGTTCGGCCACGATTGACCAAGCAGACCAGAATAGTATATATAGCTTCACTCATTCCCACTTCCCTATGTCCAGATAGCTCTCCAGCTTTCAATACAATTTGATTACTCAAGAATACTTCTTGACATTATCAGACGTGATTCGCCACCCTACGCTCAGTACGTTACGCCCCGTTTCAGCTGCCAACATAAACCAGTCGGGTTACGGTTTACTACGTTGGGAACCTTGACCGTCACACGTTGAAAGCTCTTGTTCAGTTGTACGCCGCGTCACGCTGAGCAATAACGAAGTCTCGACAATATGCCTGCCAAAGGTACTACTGGAGAATCCTCCAAGGGAATGCAGCCTCAGGACTCCCCACCGAAGGACCATGAAGAAGACATTGTCCGAATGTCTGATTCGGATGAAGACGATGACAAAAGAATCCGAGTCTTACATGAACGTGTCAAGAGCCTCATGGCGGTGGTCGAAAGTCAGCACGGAGCCATTGAAAGAATGAAGCAGATCGAGGAAAGAAACCTCGCCCAATTCGAGCTTAGCAAGGCACAGCAGGCGGAAGAAACCGAGAGGCTCCGGAACAATAACAAGACCCTGCAGGAACAGGTCGACAAGCTCGTCGGAACCTATGAAGAACGGAACCGACACAGGAACGAACAAATCAACACCATCGAAAGTCTTGCCAACCAGGCCAATGGAGGGAAAGATCTCGGAGAAATCATCAAGCCTCACAAACCAACCAAGTTTGACGGAGACCAGAAGAAGCTCAAAACATTCCTGACGGAGCTACGCACCTACTTTCACTACTACCCCACGCAATTCTTCAAGCACGAAAACCGTGTCAAGTTCGCAGGAAGCTGCCTCACCGGAAGCGCGCTAGGATGGTTCGAGCCATTCCTCAGCGATTACGTACGAGGAAGCCCGAGCGATGTGACCATGACAATCTTTCGAGACTACGACACATTCGAAGATAGGATGAAAAAGGTCTTCGGGGAAGTAGATGAAGTACAGGCGGCCACTGATCGACTGATGAGACTGAAGCAAACAAAAGCTGCATCCGAATATGTCGCCAACTTCCTTCAGGTAGCCTCCAGAATACCTTGGGATGAGACATACTTCAAGGATAGGTTCTATCGAGGCCTCAAGGAAGATGTCAAGGACGAACTCTGCAAGATTGACAAGGCTATGATGACATTGGATAACTACATGGAAACGGCAGTCAAGATCGACAATCGAAACTTCGCGAGACGCCAGGAAAAGAAGGGGAACTACAACTACCCTCAATACAAGGCTAAGAACCAGTCCAACCAGGGACAAAAGAGACAGCCTGACACCTCTCACGGCACTGAACCCGGACCCATGAATATGGGGAACGTTCAGAAAGGAAGAGAGAGGAGACCGAGAGACATCAGCAAGATCAAATGCTACAATTGCGGCGAGTATGGGCATTATTCGTCTAACTGCGAACAGGCGAAGAAGCCAAGGAGCCAAGGCAAGAAACAGGTTAACATAGTCCAAAACCAGGACGACGAAGAGGCAACTCGAGCAATTAGAACGACCAAGCCTGATCACAAGAATCTCGGATGGATACATTGCTATGACGACAAGTGCATCGACCACTTGGACGAAAAAGTAGTCAATGCTATCTTCCCGAAACCTACCAAGGAACTCGAGTCTTCACGAACACGTACGGTGGCCATGGTACGAAGGACTCCAGCGGAGGAATATCCTGAAACTAGTGACGAAGGAAACGACCCTGATCTCTACGAGCAACGACTGCCGTGGAGGAGCCAGGAGTGCGAACAAGAACACCCCGAAAACAACTCCAAGGGACAGTCCGAACAAGATTCAGAATATCTGTCGGACACGGAAGAAGTCACAAGCAAAGAATCTCGATTCCTCACGGAACGAACCCTGCGAGGGGAGAGCAGGAAGTCTCGACAAGAACGACGACGACTATCGAGAGACAATGCAACACTCGGGAACCCAAACGACGAACGCCACCTGTAGGAGGGCCGCAGGCGGGCGAAATTAGGGAAGAACTCCCTACAAGGGCACTCAGAAGTGCAGGAAAACCCGGACAGCGACAGAAGTCGTTCAACCTCTCAGTACGAATACGCGGAAAGGAGTATAACGCTTTGGTAGACAGCGGTGCAGAAGAGAACTACATGGACCCCGAAGTGGTCAACGAACTTGGACTCAGATGGAAGTACAAGAAGAGACCGTACAGAGCCGAGAACCTGGAGGGACAACCGTTCACCTCGAATGGAGGACGAGTAGACCGAGAGATTGATCACCTCAAAGTCCAAATCGACGAAAGAAATCAAGGAATCACGTTCGATGTGATTGCCATGAGCCACGATTTGGTCCTAGGTTACAAATGGCTGTACAAGTACAACCCATGGATTGATTGGAGAACTGGCCAGGTGCGGCAATGGAACGACGCACTCTCCAACGATGACGACGAGTCAGACGATGAATTGAGATCTCAACCTTCTACCGATGACGACGGAGAAGGATGGCATGAGGAAGGAACCCCCTCACCACCCAAAGGGACACGACATATCAGTGCGAGAAAAGAAGCAAACCGCACTAGAAGAACCATTGCTTTCGTCAAACGCAAACTCAAGCAAATGGATGAAGTCCTCGAGCTTCAGAAGAAAGCTTTCGAAGGAGGACATACACCAACCAACAAACAAGAAAGGCTCAAGAACGTACCCTTGCAGTACCGCATCTATCAGAAGCTGTTTGAAGAAGAACTGGAAACCGGACTACCAGAACACAGCGAATGGGACCTCGAAATAGAACTAAAAGTTGGAACAAAACCAAAGTTCTATCCCATCTACAACCTCAACGAAGTGGAGCTACGAACGCTGAAGGAATACCTCCAAGACATGCTGAGGAAAGGATACATCCGAATCTCCAAGTCCTCGGCAGGATACCCAGTCATGTTTGTGCCCAAGAAGAATGGAAAACTCAGACTCGTTATCGACTATCGGCAACTCAACGACATTACCCTCAAGGATCGAACGCCGTTGCCCCTAGTCACAGAGCTACGAGACAGACTGCACAACAAGAAATGGTTTACAGCTCTAGATCTCAAGGGAGCTTACAACCTTATCCGTATCAAGGAAGGAGATGAATGGAAAACAGCATTTCGAACGAAATTCGGACTGTTTGAATACGCAGTCATGCCGTTTGGCTTGACAAACGCACCAGCGGCATTTCAGCGAATGATCAACCACGTGCTGAGAGAACATCTCGACGACTTTGTGGTATGCTATCTGGACGACATCCTAATCTTTTCAGAAACGGAAGAAGAACACACGGAACACGTCCATAAAGTTCTCAAGGCACTCCAAGATGCAAACCTACTCGTCGAACCCGAGAAAAGCATATTCCACACACACGAAGTAGAATTCTTGGGACACATCATCAGCCCGAACGAAATTCGGATGGACCCCAAGAAGATAGCGGCCGTCAGAGATTGGCCACGACCGAAGAACCTTAAGGAAGTACAATCCTTCATAGGATTCGCAAACTACTACCGAAGGTTTATACGCAATTTTGGGAAAATCGCAATACCGTTGACTGAACTTACAAAGAAGGAGACAAGATTCATCTGGACCCAAAAGGCAGAAGAAGCGTTCCAAGCACTCAAGGAGGCAATCCTGAAAGAACCCGTTCTAGCCACATTCGACCCCGCCAAAGAAGTCGAATTAGAGACTGATGCGTCAGACTACGCATTAGGGGCCCAAGTTGGACAACGAGATGGAAATGGCAAGCTACATCCAATAGCCTTCTATTCACGAAAACTACACGGAGCCGAGCTCAACTATCCTATCTACGACAAAGAATTTCTTGCAATTGTCAATGCTTTTAAGGAATTTCGACACTATCTCCTAGGAAGTCAGCACAAGGTCAAGGTCTACACAGACCACAAGAACATATCCCATTTTGCAACGACACAAAAACTCAGCGGAAGGCAACTCAGATACGCTGAATACCTCTCTGAATTCGACTATGCCATCATCCACAGGAAAGGATCAGAGAACGGACGAGCTGACGCTATCAGCCGACGAAGTGACTTCAAGACAGAACAAACCATTGTGCAAGATCAAATCCTGCACCAGACGCCAGAAGGTCACTATGAACAACGACAAGTAGCCTACATCCAGCAGGCAAAACTCATGGAAACTCGAAGAATCGCTTTTATCGACAAAATCACGGAAGAACAACTGTTCCATGGGATTTACGAACACAACCAGGACATTGCAGAAGAAGAAAAAACGGGGAAAATGCAAGTACCAACACACCTTCAAGAAGCTCTGGTCAAACACATCCATGAACACAGACTGCACGGACATCCCAGAATAGCCAAGATGATGGAACGACTCAAACGAACCTATGAATTCCCGAAAATGAAAAACGTGGTGCAGACGGTACTACAACGATGTGACTTGTGTGCACGCACCAAAGCACGACGGCATAAGCCCTACGGCAAGCTCAAGCCATTGGAAGTCGCAGAGCGACCTTGGCAATCGATCACTATGGATTTTATTACCAAACTACCGATTTCAGAAGACCCCGCTACAGGAGTACACTACGACAGCATACTCGTAATCGTTGACCGATTAACGAAGTTTTCCTATTTTCTACCATTCAACGAACAGACGGATTCCGAACAGCTTGCCTACATATTCATGCGAAATATTGTTAGCGTACACGGAATGCCTGACGAGATCATCTCTGACAGAGGATCAACATTGGATTCTAAGTTCTGGAAAGGCCTCATGGCTCAACTAGGACTGCACCCACGAATGTCAACGGCCTACCGACCCCAGGTAGATGGACAGACGGAACGAGTCAACCAGATTGTGGAAACATACCTACGATGTTACATCAACTACGAGCAGAACAATTGGGCAAAACTGCTGCCTATGGCTCAGTTCGCTTACAACACCTCACTCCAAGAAAGCATCAAGACCACACCAGCTTACGCGTTATTTGGTTACACACCAGACCCGTATAGAGACTCATACGATGGAATCCAAAACGTCAAAGCAATCCTCGAAGCGGACAAGTTGAGAGAACTACACACGGAACTGAGGACGGAACTCGAGTTCGTACGAGAACGAATGAAGCGCTACTACGACCAGAAAAGATCGGAAGGACCGACTTTTTCGGAGGGAGACATGGTCTACCTATCCACAAAAAACATCGAGACAAAGCGCCCAAGTAAAAAACTCGACTTCAAATACCTCGGACCATTCAAAATTCTCAAGAAGCTCTCAGACAGCACCTACAAATTGGACTTACCACCGAAGGTCAAGCTCCATCCAGTCTTTAACATTTCATTACTCGAATCAGCGGAAGGAACAATCAAAGTCGACACAGGCTACGACGACGATATGGAAGTTGAAGACGAACGAGAATACGAGCCAGAGAAAATCCTCAAAGCAAGAAGAAACGAGGAAAAGGGAAATCGATTGGAATACCTGGTCAAGTGGAAAGGGTACACCGACGCCGAAAATACCTGGGAACCAGCCAAACACCTCATCAATGCCCAACGTTTGCTGAAGAACTTTCACCAACCACCGCGTCGAAACCAGCGGAAAAGCTCAAAGAATTCCAATCGATAGTATCCAACACATCCGGTGGAAGCTGAGCAGCATCCAGGAAACCCGCCTCAGCACCTTGACGCTCCTCCGTTTCAAGACGATCCAATTCATCTAAATCTTCCACCTCTCTCGCATCCATGGCCTCCGCCGCAGGAATACCTTTCTCCTCCAAATGATCCTCCATTTTTTCAATCCGCTCCAGCTTCGCAAAAGCCGCCATAATTTGAGCCTGGGTGTCCTGGACCATCTTTTGTGACAACTCCAGGGAGCTACGGAGGGCGGCCAACTCGTTTCGAGTGTCCAAACGCTGTTGACGCAACTTTTTCTTCTCACGAACGATTCTAAGGACTAGGAGGGTGAGTCAGCACAAACACCAGAAAAGCAACCAAGGAAGGACACCCATGAGTCGCGGCCTCGGAACCTGAGCGCTCACACGATTGATGAGCCTTCACGCATTCAGAACAACGAGAGGAACCCGGCCCAACAATGCAGGGACGCCCGGTGCGGGCGCAAAAAGCACACGGCGTCATTTCGACACCGAAAATTTCAACGAACTCTGCGAGAGTTTCGACTTCTCGATTTTTTCGCGCTGTCGAACGTTTCACGACTCTGCCCGACATACTGTCAGCATGATGACAGGACGAAGGAAAGGAAATTTGACGAACCAACACAAGTGGGGAGCTACGGCCTTGAGGACAAGACCATTGGGAGGGAGACATCGTGTCACGACCCAAGCTAAGGCGTCCAAGGGACCAAGTGGCGAAGGGTGGCAAAACCCTTGGACCTTGAGAACCAAGCGGCGAGGCTGATGAGTCAGCCTCACGGGCGAATCAGGGAAGGAGCGATGGAGCGACAGGAGCGATGGGAACGAGGGAGCAACGCTCCTCGCGCTCCATCGCTCCCATTGAAACCTTAACCTTAAATGGTCGAACAAGAGCACGTTCGGCCACGATTGACCAAGCAGACCAGAATAGTATATATAGCTTCACTCATTCCCACTTCCCTATGTCCAGATAGCTCTCCAGCTTTCAATACAATTTGATTACTCAAGAATACTTCTTGACATTATCAGACGTGATTCGCCACCCTACGCTCAGTACGTTACGCCCCGTTTCAGCTGCCAACATAAACCAGTCGGGTTACGGTTTACTACGTTGGGAACCTTGACCGTCACAAGAATGATATTATCGATATATATGAAGAAGAGGATTCCTTCTTTTCTAAAGCAGCAAGGCTTATGTAGAACTGGTTTATAGCCTAGTTCTAAGAGGGTCCTAGAAAGCTCCTTCTGCCACAGTAAGGGGGAGACTCTCAGTCTATATAGAGCTTTGTTAAGCTTTAGGATAGTTCCTGCCTTCTTATAGCTAGGAGGCATCTGCATGAAGATGTCTTGATTAATTGGGGCATGTACGAATGCATTAACTACATCGTATTAGACCATTTCTAGATTAAACTTTGCTATAATAGCTATTAAGGTCTGAAAGGACCTTCTGGCTAAGGTAGCTGCGTATGTGTCTTGCAGCTTCCCTTTTGCTTATTGGTCTCCTCGAACCACTAGCCGGGCCTTGTATTTCTGAAAGTAACCGTGTTTATCTGTTTTATAGACGTATACCTATATATAGCCTAGGACCTGTCGATCAGATGCTCGAGGGTCCTTAGCTCGGATCTCAGTCTATAACCTCATTTCCTTATGACTTTAAAGATGGATTTCTTTAGCCTTCTGGAAGAGGTTTCCTAATAGATGTCCTATGAGATCTTAATGCTTTATTAGTGCTAGAAGTAGTGCATTTTTATACACTTTTACTCCTTTATAGATCTTCCATTCTATTAAGATTTGTATAGGAGATTTAGTTCTAGTTAGAAAAGCTGCTTATTATGTAATAGTTCTGCTCCCTTATTCTAACACATTTTGAGGTAATTGTGCGAGTAGGGCAGATAGTGGTATATCTAGAGGCGTAAGGAAGTCTTCGTATTCTGCCCTCTTTGCTTATAAGATTTCGTCAATTGCTATAATGAAATGGTTCGGTATGAGTTCATCTTCTTCTTTAGGAAAAGCTATTTTAATAGAATCTTCAGCTTCTGGCTGATTAATTGGTTCGTCTGGTTAGAGGGATGCAATTCGTGCGATTTCTTCTAAGTCTGCCTCTAAGAGGTCATCCTTAAAGTTTTTCTAGTCTCCGTTATAGCCCTCGTCTTCATTAAAAATGACGTCTCGGGTACTGATTATCCGATTGATTATCAGGATCCAGATCCTGTAGATATTCGAGGATCTATATCCAACTAAGAAGCCGATCCATCCTTTCGGTTTGAGCCGCATCTTACGGTTAAGCTTTTATTATGCCTTAGGGGTCATAGCATAGGCTTTATAACTAAATGCCCTTAGATGTGTTTAGTCAGGCTGTTTTACTGGTTATAGAATTCCTCTGGCTCTGGCTATTATAGTATATAGTTAATTATATAGTGTTTTCTAGCCTGATTTATAATTTGGCGTTCGGTTATATAAATAAACTGCTATTTTACTGATTTCTAGCCATAGCTAGTAAGGGAGCTTAGAGCCTGTTCGTATGGCTCTTTCCTTATCTTTAATCACACCCCCTGAGCATTCAGCACCACCGTTTTAGGCTTGGCTATACAGTGCTAAGGGCTCGATAATAATAGCTCTATTCTATAGGAAGTTTCTGACTTATGGTTTAACTTCTATAATCTTATTATTATATTCGATAACTTTAACCTTAATATTATATTAAACTTCTAAGTATTTAAAGAAGGATTTAAAGACTACTATAATAGCCTCCATTATCCGAATTATAAAGTAATAATCCTAAATATAACCAGTTAATCAGCAGGTAAGTAGTATCTATAAGGTATAGCCACCTATGCCTTCTTTATAGTCATAGAAATCGATAGCAATACGTTTACTGGCTATCTGGCTAGACTGCCTTAGAGCCTGTCTGACTTATCTCTTGATCTTTAATAGGCTATAGGCGTTATATTCGACTATTATTGGTCCTCGAATTCGCATCCCCTAAGATACTAAGACGAAGTATTCAAAAGCTTATGGTCCTGGATGCCCTAGGCGGTTATACTAGTGTATAGCTTCTCTTACTAAGGGAGCCCTCTTTATATATAAAGTGAACTTATAGGCTGCCCAAGCCGCTAGGGTTATCTCTGCCGGTTAGTATATAATAACATATTAACCATATAGGTCCTTAATCGTATAGGCAATCGTTTGATCAGAATGGCAGAGGGTCGTTAGATCTCGGCTATTATCCTAATAGAATCCTTTCTTCCGTAGCTAACGTAAGGAGACTAGAGTTATAAGGAGTCAGGGACAGTAGGCTATATCTTTAAGTAATAGTGCTTAAGTTCTTATTAGCCTGACTATCATTATTCTATATCCTAAAATTAGTAACTTTCGGTTACCTGACTAGATAAAGTCACTTAGAAGGGCCGGCTGGAGACTAGCTAGTCGATTGGGGTCATTTGTGATTGAGATTGTTGTTCTGGGGTCTAGGATTTGAGATTTTCGTAAGGGATAGTCATTGCTCTGAGCGGCAAATGCGGCATTGACTTTAGCAATAAGCCGGCTATATAGTTATTAGTCAGAGGTGTCTTCGATGGCTTGTTTTAGTGAGATCTTAGACTTTTTCTGAGTGAGAGCTTTTACTTATGCCTATAGGTCTAAGTCTTCTTCGAGGGCTTCTTTTACTTTTATCTGAAATTTTTCTTAAGGCCTAAACCCTTTCCAAGCTATATTTAGAAAAACATAGAAGCATTTCTTAAGGACATAGGGTAGGCCGCATGCTAGGCATTTATCCTATTCTTTAAGAAGCCTCTAGCGCTTCGTCCTTTGCCCTTCCTTCTTTAGAGAACGGTACTGACCTTTAATAATACGAGCATCCTCTAGTTCATCATCCTAGGAGTCCTCCCTAGTAAAGCTTATAAAGAATGCACCTTAGGAGAAATTTCCTATACGACCTAGGCCCTATAAGGCCTCTGCATTTTTAAGCTTATTTCAGAAGGCGTTCGCTAGATCTCAATAGATAAGAGATTCATCTTAGATCAGGTTTTATTAGCTAATTTTATAGGCTGCTATTCAGGCAAGGAGAAGTTATAAAGAGATATTAAAGAAGTTATATACCTAGGAGCTGCAAAAGAGGGTCTTAGGGACCTTTTGTTATTATCCTTTAGCCAAGGCTTCCTCCTACTCTTCTAACCATTTGAGTGCTTAAGTTGCGGTTTTTAGAGGTGTTTTCATAAGGGTTAAGTATGTGTTTTAAGCATCTCATATTTCATCTGCTTCCGACCTCCCGCACCTAGCACGGAGATTGTAATACTATTTATAAATCGACTTACGCGGCTAATAATAGGTCTGGATGTATTTAGGAGAGATAGTTCGGATAATCCAGTCTTAGAGGGTTCTTAGAGACTTCCTCTGTCTTTCTAATGACTTTTCTTAAAGCTAATAGAAAGAGAGGTCCTATTAGAAGCTCTTCTGACCTTATTCAGTTAGGTCAGATAGAGACTATGTTCTATTAGTTATCTCCTGTATATTATCTGAATTAGTCCCTTCAGTCTTAGGTGTTTCTGATCGAATGGTCCGTTATACTGCTATTATCTTAGTGTATTTACGTCTTCTGATATCTAGGAAGGCCGGTTCCTCTTTAAGGAAAATCTTCCTTTTGAGGTGCTATTACAGACCTAGAAGGTCAACCTAAAGAAGGAATTCGTACTCCCAGTCCGGGAAGTCCCCAGGTTTTATAAGAGTAGCCATAAGACCTTCTTTCTAGGATTTTCCATTCAGTATTAAAGATATAATAGAGGGATTCTTAAAGATATTAAAATGGGTTAAGGCAGTAAGACTCTTAATTATCAAATATTAGGGTGAAAAATTGTGTATTCTATGCCTGCCGCCTATGCCTTGAGGTTTTAGAGCAAGCTTTATATACTCTTTCTCTTCTATATAGAATCAGATAGAAGCTGATTGCTAAGCCTCGTGGCAATAGGTGGCAACAGGTGGCAACTTTCGCCTCTGACATATCTGACAGCTTTTAATTCCTCCGTGATTTGAAATCAAAATATCTTGGCATTTCCTTAATATATAATTACAAAAATAATACCACTAAATGGTTGAATTCTTGGGCTTTTTAATGGTATACCTTATGTCTTAGTGACTACATATTTGCTGGCTCAATTTGTCTATAAAAGAAGGACTACCCCTAGGGCTTATTTTCTCATATAATAGAATCATACACTATCAGTATAAACTATAATACACTATCTTCGGATAAAACACTCTTATCTTCATATACCCCTTACTTTATTATTCTTTATAAGAATATCCTTATATAAGCTATAAGCTTATACTTCTACTACTTAATGACCTCTAATATAAACTAACTGCTTAAAGAGCTAATAGGTTAACTAAATAACTTAACTATCTAGATTAACTATAATAATACTTAGACTATTAACCTTATAATAGCTAAAATAGCTATTTTAAAAACTAAGTTATAATATATTAATATCTATAATTACTAATTTAAATAAGAGATTTAAAGAAGGAAAATGCAAATTACATATATTAAATTAATAGATATAGTCATAAATAGCCTAATAAAAGCACTTCTAGCTAGAAAATAGAACCGCTTTTTATATTAACTTAGATTAGAAGACGTTAGGAAAAGGCTTTAGAAAGATAAAGAAGGGCTTTAAACTTAATAAGAAGTTATTGAATCTGAGGGAGTGTGTTAAATACATTAGAGGCGAAAGTTGCTACCTATTGCCACCTATTGCTATAAGGCTTAGTAATTAGCTTCTAGCTGATTCTATATAGAAGAGAAAGAGTATATAAAGCTTACTCTAAAACCTTAAGGCATAAGCAGTAAGCATAGAATATACAATTTTTACATCCTAATATTTAACAGTAATATTATAGTACGAGTTCTGCTTAAATGCTTATAGTAATACCTTCCTCAAATTATAACTAGAAATAGCCGCTTTTAGTATAATAATTCACTACTTTTTTACTTATAATTAATAATAAACTGACTATTAGAATAGTATAAGAACAGGCGCGCTAAAGTTATAGACTAGCCATTCTATAGCCCGGATTTTAATCCTATTAAAAATCTATAAGCAGTTTTTAACCCTAAGCTTTTATAAATATTAAAAATAGATAAAGCAAAGCAGTAGCTTATTAAAGCCGCAATAGAGCTATAAGAAGAGATTAAGCTAGAAGTACTATAAAACCTAATCTTTTTAATAAAGTGCAGGATGCAGGCTATAGTATGCGCAAAGAGCTAGTATTAAGGTTATGGTCCTTTAGCAGCGCACACTCAGAGAGGGGCCAGAGGTTAAACAGTAAAAAAAAACAAAAAAAACCACTAATAGTGAATAACAGTGTGAGGGCCCAAAACCCAAGCCTAAGGCAACAGCAACTCAGAATGACTAGAGTTTCTACTGCATCAGGGTACAAGCTTTGCTGTCCCAATCAACCCTTCGAGATGCGTTAAGCAGCTGGAAAGCTAGATAGAAAAGCTAGATAGAAAAGCTAGATGTCGGAAGGCAAAATCGTCATGCGATAAAGGCCCCGTGAGGGCTCTGCATCACTTCGTCGCATTCCAAGCTCGTCGCAGTTCCAAGTCGCAATTCAGTTACCTCTTTACAATTCCAGATCGCAATTTAACTCATTAAAGACTAACTTATTAAAGATTAGCGTTATTTTTAAGCTCTTCGCGATCTAACCGACTTATAATAAATACTATAATGAATATTTAGCGTAATACACTCTACGCTCTTAATAACTTAGGTTTTAGTAGCTACTATACTCTCTCTATATATAATCTAAATACTAAGCTTAATAAGGATATAGAAACCCTTAATAAACTAAAGGCTATAATAGTAAGATATAGTCTTAAAGAAACTAGAACTATTAAGACCTAGTAACTCTCTAATAGTAAATAAGTCACTTTAGCGATCTTTAAGACTAAGGTGTTCTTAAGACTGCGCCTCTTTAGAAGTAACTAATGATTCAAGAACTAGATTAAAAACGAACGATACTTCTTAAGGCGACTAGTAATGAAGTAAGCATCTGAAATATCCTTAGAAGAAATAGCGTTCTTCGAGTCGCTAGCTGATATTAATGAGGGGTGGATGATACAAGTTATAAGAAACGTAGCCATCATCAACGCGCAAAACGACTGACGCGTTGGAAACCAAGGGAATCCTGCTGCGGTCGCCTCTGACATCGACTGCGATGGGTTGAAGGATTTGGCGGAGGAAGGTTGGTTCCTGGTGGTTAAGGGAGGAGGGATAAGAGTCTATCTGTAACTAGGTCGACCAATCAATCGAGTCCTTCGTCTCAAGACAACTCAAGCAATGCAAACACGTGATACAGAAACGCGGCAACGAGGAACGCGGCAGCGCAGAAACAAAAGTCCGAACAGCGGTTTCAACAGCGCAAAGAGCTAGTATACTAAATATTAAAGATACTATTAAAAACACTATTTAAAATGCTATAAATTAATATAAATAAATATTTATTTGATATTTATTTGATTTTATTAGAATTAATTAAAAGTGAATCTATCTTGTCGTAAAGGTATAGTAACACCGGGTTGAACCCGGATGTATTGTAACTTTCGCACCCCCACTGTACATTAAATAATTCAACCAACCTAGTCAAACTCTTTCAAATCTACTGGCGCGTCATTCTTGTGAATCGGCAAGTTTTAGAAAGAGCTGAACTAGGTGCTATTAATAGAATCGTCTTATCCGTCTCTCACGCTGTTGTATTCAACACCGCTTCTCCGCGCGGCTGTATAACAAACGCAGGCTGAGATTCTCTGGTCAAGGGTGTTTCTAAGTCTCGATTCCTGCTTTCGCTCCCGGCGTTAGTGCTAGAGGTTAAGGACTTTAGTAGAGACCTAGACCGTTCCCCCCCCACCGAAGTGCCTTGCTCAAGGTTCCTCAGACGTTCGGTCTCGTTTCTTGGCCTCCCACAGTGTCGGTTGCGCCATTGTACGTTTTCTGGCCCATTAGAGGAGAGGCCTGTTCTGTAGCAGACGAGTTGATAGAGCGGTCGGAGGGTCACGATACAAGCCGCTGTGATTCCAACTCCAGGCTCGACAACGCTCCAGACCGAGAATCTTGTTGTCTTATCTGATAGGAGGGATCAGCTGGTAAGTTTGCAACGAGACCTTAGGCTTAGTATATACTAACATAAGAAATCCTCGTGTTCCAAGAGCGTGGGGATGTAGAATGCCCGAACGATAGTCGCTACGCTCCCACTATATGCCCACTCAGCTCCTATCAATGCTCCTATAGACGGGAATGGGTAGCTACTTACATAGCAGCAAAGCCAAGAACACATGCGATAAGGATCTTTGACTTCATGGGCAAACTCATTGAGTGGACAATGAAAAAGGGGAGAGTGCCAAAGCACCAGTCAGCCGCGGTATTAAGGCTTTGTGCCATAATAGTAAGGATATACATGATCTTATCATCCCAACATTTCCCTGGTGTTCTTGGTCCTTCTTCCCAGTATGTTTGAACAGGGAAGCATTGAAAGACAATCATGATCAAGTAAACAGCGCCGAATAGACCTGTCCCGGTCATGAGGATGCGAAGGAACCAGATGTGCCAGGCACTGGTAGCTACGCGCAACAGGAAGAAACCGACGGATATTTTCAGGACGGTAGCCGACGTTATGTTGAACATCTCACAAATGAACCAGCACTGTCGTAGACGCTGTGAGTAAAGGGGCGGCGCTACCAGGGAATGGCCTAGTGTAGCGACGGGCAGATACCTTGTAGGCTACCTCTTTGTTTTCTGGTGTGACATCTTCATCGCGTTGTCCCATGCCGTGCGCTAGTCCGACTATATGGCCCATGAGGAAACCGGTGAATGCGAACTACACATTGTCAATATAATCAAGAGATCGGTATGTGGCGTCAGAAGCCCGTAGGAGGCACGTACAACGGTGAAGACCATTAATTTGTCATCGGTACCAAACGATCGTATGACAATTGTTCGGCAGTAGACTCGCAGGCCAACAGCGATCCAAGCGAGGACTAGGAACGCGATGGTGACGTTAAAAAGTAGCGGCTCTTGGTTTTTCATTCTGCGGGCCCGACTCATGTGCTGGCTAATGAGTATATCTGCAGTGAAACGACGTACATACGACCGTCCCTCGTTCTCCTCCGGAGTGCTCAGAGGGATGTCTTAACGACTTAAGTGTCTTGGCTGTTTGACGGAACGGGAATGCATCGAACGTTGGGGCGAAGGAGTTTGTAATCCTATGGGGGTTGTGCAGACTCACCAAGTCTGGGCCGGGACACCAAAGGTGGCCGGCTCATGCCTCTAAATAACCTGTTCCGAGACGGGCAGCAAAAATGATAGATAACTAGTGTCCATGGCTGAGACCTGGCTGAGACCTGGCTGAGACCTGGCTTATCGCACGCTGCGCAAGACACGCCAGTATGACTCGCTAGCGCCACTCAGTCGGGAAGCTAAAATAGTCTTACTTCCGCCCAATTACGGTCTGCACAGGTCAGTTTGGTGCAGAGTGGCTCGCTCCTCGGTTTGCGGCTGACGAAAGGTGTGAGGAAAGGAGGCACATTTATCGAATACGTAGCAGAGCCGCTTACTAATTAGTCGGAATGCTAGATTTGGTCATAAAGCCTCTAGGTACAAGAATAATGCATCGAGTAACCTCTGTCATATTGTTAGGCCAAGCAAACTGTACAGGCCAAGTCTAGCTAGCAAAAGAAGTGTATTAAAAGCGCGTGTTTTCTTTTTCCATGTTCATCCCCGCTCTAATGAAGCTAACTAACTTATCGCGCTGCCGCTAAGAAAACGAAAAAACGCTTGTTTTTTCCTGTTGCACAGACACACTAAGTTGGCAGAAAATTACTGACCCTTATGACGATATGGTTTGTTAATTTGAGTTATCTTAATATACACGCCACCGCCACTCACCGATGATCTTCACGCCAAGGTGCCGATTTGAAATTTGCTTTAGCCGTTAAGACGCGATGCTAATATGTAGCAAGTGCTGGTGGCATCCCTCGACCTCGAAGTGACCAAGCCGGTTTACATGTGATGGGCAAACTCGACCAGCTGATCATGAGAATTCGACTTCAGGCTGACATAGAGGAGCGATGACATTCTGGCGTGGCTGTATGGACCCGATTCATCATGTGTAATATCACCAAATGTATAGACCTAGGGTCCCTCCTGACAGTTAATAGCTCGGGACTCCACTCTTCCACGACCTTCGGCCGCTGTGTAATCCACCTCAAGATCAGGTGGGAAAAGCAGGATCGGGCGATGCTCTTCATCTGCTTAAGACAAGTGCGAAGCAGTATATCTGCAATGCCGCGTGCTCTATAATCCGTCTGTTGCGGAGTGCAAGGCGCCTGGCATGTTGGGCGAGTCGGGATCTTCATCAAACTTCAACCCCGAGTAACTCGTTCAGCGCGGTTAACCTATGGACTCGAGTCATATGTTCCGTTCCCGAAGCAAGGCCCGTCAATCTCGTACCCGCTCACGGTCGACACGGCAACACCAGCGCCGAATCGGACAACATCGGAGCCATACTCGTATGGTTCCCAGCCTAGCTCTCGGAGCCCGTTGACAGGGTCTTTCATAAAGGCGAAGAAGCGGTCCTGCATCGCCTCGCTGGTCTTGATCTGCAGCGCCGAGGGTTTGTTCGAGTTGCCAGCATTGAAACCGTACGTGCCAAAGTTCATGACCAGGTCGCTGGCGTGGTACGCGCCGAGCCAGTTGAGCGGGCTCTGGTTGGTGAAGTTGCCGGCGTACTGGTAGCGGTAGGTGACGAGGCCGGCGGCCCTGCGGAGCCGGCTCGTATTGGCCGTGGGACAGACCCAGCCCGATAGGGTACGGGCATTGATGCCTGCCTGCCACGGGCCCTCGGTGAAGTTCGCGACGGGGAAGGCGGCCAGACTGGCGACTTCATTGGCCGCGTTGCCAATGACGGCCGGGTTGGGCGAGATCTTTCCCGCGGCGGCGCGGGCTGAGTAGTTGGAGAAGATGATGACCTCGTCGGCGATGGGGCTGAAGGTGATAGAGGGCTTGCCACTGTATTGGCCGACGAAGTTGGTGATGATGGTCTGGGGGACCTGGCGCATACACTCGAGCTCGGCGACCGGTTCGTCAGGAAAGTCACAGCCGAGGTTCTTGGCGACAAAGGTAAAGTTGGTATGGGCGTAGTCCTGGGTCCTGAGCGCCTTGAGCGAAGTGCCCGACTGCATGTAGGACGCTTTGACGATGGGGTTATCCCAATAGGCGAAGTTGTGGTAGTCGGTGCTCTCGGAGCCGGCCGACTGTCCCCAGATGACGACGGAGTCCGGGTCGCCGCCGAAGGAATCAATGTTTTCGGCTACCCACTCAAGGGCCGCGCGCTGGTCGAGGATGCCGAGGTTCTGGCTCTCCAAGCCCGCCGCGTTCGGGAACCCGAAGATGTTGGCACGGTAGTTGATGGTCACGACGATGTGGGATGAGGTGCGGTTCACCCAGCTTGCGGGAATCTGGCCGGGGATCTCAATGCCGCCGGTTGCAAAGCCGCCGCCGGTCATGAAGAAGGCAACAGGGAGCTTGGCATCGGCCTCCACGCCGTAGGGGGTCCAGATGGCAAGGCTGAGGCAGTCCTCGGACGAGGTCTGAGCTGAGAGGCCGCTGGAGTGGTTTTGGTTGCCATTCTCAATCAGCAGGTACGGCACATAACGGTTCCAGAATGACGTGTCCGAGTTGACCACGAACTGCGGACACGACGGCGGGAAGCGGGTTGAGTAGTGGTGCTTGGTTGATGGCGGGAGCGGCTCCGGCGGTAAGAAGCGGCGGCTGCCGATAGGGGGTTTGGCGAAGGGGATGTTGCGGAACTCACGGACGGCGGGGTAGTCCGGATTCCGGAGGCCCGTGTAAGTACCGGTGTTGGTCCGGATGGTGAGGGGCCCCTTGGGTTGGCAGTTGGCCTGTGCCAGAGCGAGCAGAGTGCTAGTGACGAGTGCCGATAACTGCATGGCTGTGTCCCGGCGTGGTACTGTGACTCTGTGTTAGGGCCTGGCGTGACGATGGCTTACTTGTCTGAGAGCCCCTTGGTTGCCAACGAGGAAAGGAAACCTGCCGCTGAATGTATCCCGATATCTATCCTCCTCGAGTATGCTACCCCGTCTTTCCCCAATGAAGCTCTTGTGCCCTCGACACGCGAACCTTGTTGCCTCTGCTCTAAGCAGGAGAGCCGTATGCTTTCTGCCGGCATGATTTCGGTCCAATTCAACGACCCCTCTCGAGCCTTGTTAACCCACCGCTGGGCAAGTTGACGCTGGATGGACGAATCCCATTGGACAGAATAAGAATCTGACCTGACCTTTCGGGATTCTGTACCCGGTTTCCTGGGGAAACTCCCCATACCAGCACGGATGGCTCATGGTGAGGTCCTCCACAACTTGATCCCGCTCACCATGAGGTGCAGAACTCGGCTCCGAGCGGGCGGTGTTAACGAGTCGGAACCACGTCCGGCGTCGCTTGCCGGCGACAAAGAAACCTGGCAGCCCCTGGCACGCCAATCGCAGCCGGGCCTATGGGGTTCAAATCCATGCGGGAATAGACCAATCGATCGCAGTGCAGACGGGTGTGGTAGGACAAAACACTAGACAGTGGCCAGGCGAACCCATGGAGTGGGCCATCTTGTTCCCTTGACCTACGTAGTAGACCCTATAGTAGAGCCTAAAGGCCCGACTCGACTCTCCCTGGCTACAAAGACATCGTCACCTCCGTATTACCGACTTGGTATCGGACGCTCCATCAAGAAAAATGTCCGGGCGGATGAACAAAACACCGCGCCAACACCTAACCCCGATGGTTTCTCCCTGGGGCGTCACATGTCCTCAGTCCCGCGACAAATGCAGGCAAAGACCAGGCATAACCCCCCCCCCCCCCCCCCGGCTGAAACCTTGTGGGTCAAGCACCGGCCTGGTTCCGTAGCTCCGACCACCATTGGACGGTGAAAAGGACCAAGAACCCGATTTTATAAACTTCTCCGGATCAATTCGAGCCGGAGTCTTACGCGGCTCAAGAAACGACATGGTCTCAGCCTAAGGAATGACGAGTCGACGAAATGAGATGAAAAATATCTACATTTTTGCTCCGATATAAATGCCAGCGCCCAGTCTACTAGTAGCATCATCCAATCCATCATTGCCTTCTCCAGATCTCGTGACTTCACTCAATCTTGTTCTTTCCACCATGTTGTCCCACGCCGTTGCGGCTGCCACGTTGCTCCTTGCCACGGCAAATGCGCAAACCACGGCGTGCGCCTCAACCCATCTGATTCTGGCTCGCGGCACGACGGAGGGCTATCCAGGCACACTGCGCTCCATGGCCGAGTTGATTGTGTCTGCTGTACCCGGCACTACGTACGAGGACGTTATCTACCCGGCCACCGACGAGACTAGTACCGATAGCTATCATGAGGGCATAAGCAATGCCACAATTCAACTGACCGCCTACGCCAATGCATGCCCCGACGCCAAGATTGTTCTCATAGGTTATTCTCAAGTACGGATCCTAACCTATGCTTGATCTCCAGTTGTGGCTGGTTGCCGAGCATCCTTCCAAGAACTCCGAATTCATCAATTAACGGAGGCTTTAGGGAGCCATGGTCATTGGTGATATGCTCGCTGGTGGCGGCGACGGCGGCAATATTCTCGGCAATTACACCCTCCCCACCATCGACCCGGAGACCATTGGGTCTCGAGGTGAGAACTCCCTGAGACCAGAAATTGTGGGAGACACCACATAGCAGATGCTGACTGCTTTTCCAGTGACGGGGCTTGTTATGTACGGCGATCCCCGCCACACGCCCGATCAGATCTACAATGTCGGCAACGGCACCTACAGCGTGACAGGCGTTAGTACCCGTCCCTTAACCCCTAATTCTTCTTCCGAGGGTTAGAAGAAATACATTTGTTGACCAATTTGGCTTTCAGAAATACCCCCGCGCCAATTATCAGGTCACCACGCTTGAGAATTATGCAAGTAGGTATCATGATTACTGCAACGCTGGCGACCCAGTTTGTGCAAGTGGCGACAATATCGCCGCCCATTTACAGTACGCTTCCATATGGGACGAGGCTGCCGCGGCCTGGGTCAAGTTTATTGTGACGGCTTAACCGCGCTGGCTTCGAGAGGACATAATTGGTCGTATATAGAAGGGATGCTAGACTTCGAGAAGGGACCCTATAGATTTAAGACAAGACGCCATTGGATCGAGCGACCGATGAGGCCACTTCAGAGTCACGTCGACCCGCAATCGGCGCTGGTTCTTGCGCTATAAGTATCACCGCTGGAAGCCCCTGTGGAAGACCTCACTGTGATCTTCTCTACTCGTAGGGTCTTGTCCCTGATGAGCTGTGATACCAACGCTTGGCGATGGGCCTTGGCAACCTCTCGATGTCTTCTTTATTCAGTCTATCGCATGTGAGGTAATCCGTTCTATCACTAGTAAGAACGTAAGGCATAGTATTAGCATACTAAATTATACTGCTACTTTAAAAGCTATTTCTAATTTCATTCTTTTTTATTTTAGTGATAAAAGAGTAAGTAACAGTATTAAGATATAAAGTCTTTTAAAATAGGGAGGGATTATCAAGCTGCCACGCTGGAGTAACTTGCAACCCATTTTGTGGCTGAGCATGTACTCCTCTCATCTTTTCAATTGATCAATTGATTCTCAACTACCAAAGATGTCTCGATTAAATAAAGAGGCAAATATCCTTCTTGCTCTTCAAGCCCTTCGAAATGACCCAAAATTAAGTATCCGGAGCGCCGCAGAGATCTATGATGTGCATCGTAATACCTTGGGTCGTGTGAGATGCCTAATGAGAAGAGTGAGGGACGCAGGTCACTAGCCGTAGATTCACAGGCAGGGGTCATGAAGGAGGAAGATTAATCTCTGGCTCTCTCTCTCAGGACCCTCAGGACCGCTATAAATGCCTCCTCCAGTGACTCGCTGGACTCAAGCTGGTCTGGAGGCACGTGACAACTAGCTCTAGTAGAGCTAGTAGCAGCAGCACACAGCTCGACCACTATTGCAGTAGATAAGCTTAGGACTTCTAAACAGCTAGGTTCTTCATGCGGAGTATTACTTCTCTCCTCCATTCCCACCCATGTCGGTGCCGCCGGGTTGAAACATCACCGCAATCAGAGACAATAGGAGGACTCTTACACTATCTCCAAAGCCCAGACGTTCTAGTTTGGTCTCCCCCTGCCGGCCGACCCACCTGGCTCGCAGGAAAGGTTGGGTGCATTCGCCACACCGGCATATGCAAGGTGTAACTCTGACATTACGAGAAGACTAAATCTGGGGAATTACTCGCGGCAAGGCAAGAATAGCCCAATCGATACTAATGTTAATACCGATACCGATGCCGATACCGATACCGATACCGAGAAGCTGCCATTGGTTTTTAGTAAGTTACAACCAATCATCCACTAAGTGTGCTACGACTTCCTGACAATAAGGTACCAAATGTACTGAAATGTAAAACTTGATCGGGTTTTCATGGCGGCCGACTAGATCGTGGCCTTGCAGATGAATGGTACTTCAATCTGTAGTTTCCTCCCTCCGCGGAACAAAGGGCTCCAAGCTCGCAGCTGCTTCTCTACTTCCTCCCAGTTTATATTGAATTCGGGGTAAGATTTCGATAAATTCTGTTCAGCTCGGTCCGAGACAGATACGACGACGTTAGTCTCCTCGGGCTCGTAGCAATTAGTCGCTGGTGTTTTCTTCTAGAGGCGGCCGTCAACCTTTGCTTCAAAGACCTGTTCCAGACCGCACCGGGCGCCAGCACAAGATCTTGCTCGAGTTCTGGATTGTACATAAGCTTCGTTAGTCTTCCTCCTTTGTTCAAACGTAACTTCTATTCGATCGGGTAGTGAATACATGTCGGCGGGAATTCGTTATATGCCAGACTTTGTCCTAGTTGCTTAACTAGAGTAAAGGCAGCGATGAGCCACGGCTGCGCTAGTGGTTCTAGCTAGCTGGGCTTATGCTGCGGTTTTTAAGTCTGGGGGTCTGATAATTAAGCTTAAGAGTTAAAGGCTCTAGTTTTAATTAAATATCCCTATTTTAGTTAAATATCCCTATTTTAATTAAATATGCTAGTTTTAGTTAAATATCTAGTTTTAGTTAAATGTTATAACTTATGTAATAAATACGCTTAACATTATATAGCTCTTATAAGTTTTTTACTAATTATAAGCAATTATACTAATACTAAAGAGCGATTACTATAATCACTTCTTTAATTATTATAATTACTTCTATAGTTATTATAATTACTTTTATAACTAAAGTAATTACATTTAAGAAACTAGCTATTATTAAGATACTAGCTCTTTAGTTATTAATATAACTTAGTTACTTTAATTTATTCTAATTATTATATATTATTATATATTAATTATTATTTAATATAATACTATTGAGGTTATAGTCCTTGGCAGTGCACACTCAGAGAGGGGCCAGAGGTTAAACAGTTAAAAAAAAAATACAACCAATAGTGAATAACAGTATGAGGGCCCAAAACCCAAGCCCAAGGCAACAGCAACTCAGAATGACTAGAGTTTCTACTGCATCAGGGTGTAAGCCTTGCTGTCCTATTTAACCCTTTGAAATGCGTCACTAGAAAAGCTAGATAGAAAAGCTAGACAGAAAAGCTAGATAGAAAAGCTAGACAGAAAAGCTAGACAGAAAAGCTAGATGTCGGAAGGCAAAATCGTCATGCGATAAAGGCCCCGTGAGGGTCACTTCATCGCATTCCAAGCTCGTCGCAATTCCAACTCATACTCACGTCACAATTCAATTACCTCTTTACAATTCTAGATCGCAATTCAACTCATCAGAGACCAACTTATTAAAGATCAGCATTATTTTCAAACTCTTCGCGATCTAACTGACTTATAACGAATACTATAATGAACGTCTAGTATAACACACTCTACGCTCTTAGTAACTCAGGTTTTAGTAGCTATTATGCTCTTTCTATATATAACCTAAATACTAAGCTTAGTAAGAATATAGAAACCCTTAATAAGCTAAAGGCTATAGTAGTAGATTATAGTCTTAAGGAAACTAGAACTATTAAGACTTAGTGACTTTTTAATAGTAAGTAAGTCGCTTTAGTAATCTTTAAGACTGAGGTATTCTTAAGACTGCGCCTCTTTAGAGGTAACTAATGATTTAAGAATTAGATTAAAAATGAATAATACTTCTTAAGATAACTAATAGTAAAGCTAGCAATTAAAATATCTCTAGAAGAAATAGCATTCTTAGAATCGCTAGCTAATATTAATAAGGGGTGGATAATGCAAGTTATAAGTAACGTAGCCATTATTAACACGCAAAAGGACTGATAAGGGAAGAGGGATAAGAGTCTATCTATAACTAGGTCGACCAATCAATCGAGTCCTTCGTTTTATAATAACTCAAGCAATGCAAACACGTGACTGTATAGAAACGCGGCAACGAGGAACGCGGCAGCGCAGAAACAAAAGTCCGAACAGCGGTTTTAACAGCGTTAATATAATACTATAATTATTATTCAATAAGTATAATTTATTTACTTTATTAATATAAATTCTAATTTATCTCTTAAAAACCCTTTTTTAAGCTATTTTATACTTTATATAAATTAATTAGTAAATATAACTATTATATATTTGTTAAACCCAAATAAATATATAAATATATATATCTCCTTTAATAAGCTAAGTTTTAAGCTTTATTATAAGCTTAAAAATTCTATATAAAATTCTATTTAAATATACTAAAACACAGAATCATACACTATTACTATACACTATAATAAACTATCTTCTAATAAGACACTCTTATCTTCATATACCTCTTACTTTATTATTCTTTATAAGAATATTCTTATATAAGCTATAAGCTTATACTTCTACTGCTTAGTGACTTCTAACATATATAAAGAGATTAAGTTATTTATATTAAGATATAATACTTATAGTTAAAAAAGTATATTTATAAAATTATATAGAGTTATAATTATAGATTGAAGTTACTAAGTTTATAATAAAAGATTATTAAATACTTAGCTATTATTAAATCTATATTTATAAGCTTAATAAATATAGGAGATTCTTAAAGATTAAAGTATACTTTATAATATATAGTAATTAATAAGTAATTAATAGCTAAGAGACTTATATAATAACTCTAATAAGCATATTATTTAAAGCCCTTATAGTCCTAACTAACTATTTTAACTATAATATATTATAATATAATATAATTAATACCTTTATATATATAAAGCTTAATAAAGAGATTTATATAAAAATGCTTAGAGGATATTAGAAGCTAGGAATGATCTTAAAGCTATAAAAAGCCCTCTATAGTCTTAGACAATTGCCTCTTTTGTAGTAAAAGCACTTTAAAAAGGGTTTACTACTAGTAGGCTTTGACTAAGTACTAGATAAGGACTATTACTAGCTTTATAAGGATATTATCTTCTTCTTCTATATAAATAACTGCGTCTTCTGCTTTCTAAAGTAAGTTAAACCTATTACAGGCTAGATGAGATTAACTTAAGAGGTAATACCACTATATTATAAGAATACTATAATAAAGAGAAAAGAGAAAGCAGGCAGGCGCGTAGATATATAAATGCATTAATAGTCCTTATAGTATGCCCTATGCATCCTAGTTATATATCGGCCCTACTCTAAGTCCAGCACTTTAAACACTCTTATTATATTACTCCCTTCTTTAAGGCGCTTAAAATAGCTATATAAGCATAAGTTATTAAATTCTTATAATTACTAAATAATAAAGACTCTTTATTTCTATTATGCTTTTTTAGGCCCTTAGTTTAGTTTAATTAGTTAATTATTATTAAAGTGCTCTAATATATCTATATTTATAATAATTATATTAACCTAGGCCTATAATTACTTTAATAGCCTAAGTGCTTTTAAATATTCTTTATAGAATTCCTTTAATTATATTAGTATATTTTTAAAGTTTTTAATAAAGTACTATTTATTATTAGAATTATATTTAACTTAGTCTACTCTATACTAGAGCTATTTATTACACTTATTATACTATAACTTTTTAACTTTATAAATTTTATATTCTTTAATACTATTAATAACTTTAAGTAATAATAAGTCCTTATCTTACTTTAATATAGGATTATTAAAATAATATTATAATTAATTTATATATAGAATTAGGTTTATATACTATAAGAAGAGTAAGTCTAAGTAATATAAATACTTAACTTATTTTATAATAGTCTATAGCCCTCTTTTCTTCTAGTCTAATGCTTAGCTAAGTCTTATATTTATAAGTCTATATATATTAACTTAGACTTTATTCTTAATTATAAAATCCAGTTCTTAATACTTCTTATTAGCTTAGTAGATCTACTATTCCTATACTTAGTAGAGATTCTGCTTAGTAACTTTAATAGAGTCTGTAATCCGCTTAGTATACTACTAAGCATCCTCCTTTAATAAACGTTCAGCTTTTATTTTATAGCCTTTAAGGTTAGTTCTCTTATTCTAATTAAATTAGGATTAGAGTAAGTAGCTAAATAATAGTCTTACTAGTTCTATACTTAGTAACTTATAATAAAGATTTATCTATATATAGTCTATTAATAGTAATAATTCATTCTAATTATCTTAGTAATAGTTAATAAATAGTTATAATTAGTAGTTTAAGTACTAGTTATAGATCTTAGTATTCCTATCTATCTAAAAGTGCTTTACTATACTTAGTTTCTATTTTACTCTAATAAGCTTATATAGCTTATTTATAAAAGCAGTAATAAACTATAGTCTTTAATCTAATATTACTATCTTTAATACTTTAAAAATATAGTAAATATAATAATAGTATATATATATAATATCCTTTACTATTACTATTTAATAGTAAAGTATAAAAAAAGCGATCTTACTAAGCTAATTAATAATTACTTATATATAGTTATATCCATTCTTATTTTTAAGTATATAATAAAAGTCTATTATAATATATTACTATATTTAGTATAGGACTTTTAATAAGTATAGTAATCTGAAGGTCTTATCTTTATTAGTATAAGCTCTTCTATATAGCTTATAATTTACTTAGAACTAATTAATATTAACTAATAAGCCTAGTTATTAAAACCTTTTAGTAATTAATCTAATAGTTTTATTATATCCTAAGTAGGCTATATTAAGCTTATACTAGTTCTCTTTAATAACTAGTGTTTAAAGAATACTATTATTTAGAATAAAAATATACTAGTTTTAGCAAACTACTCCTTTATTTATTATCTAACTATTAGCCTTCTTTTCTATATTCTTTTAGTAAGGCTGTGATTAAGGAGAGGCCTTATTAGCCTAAAAGATGGCATTAAGCAGTTACTATCCCTTTAGCACTTAGATAGCCTCTTTTCTAAAGCTGACTGAGGACTTAACAGCTTTAGCCCTAATTAATACTACTTCTGGTCCTTCTCTAGGATCGGGCTTAGTATAGGGACTGCTTATAATCTTATAGTTAATAGAACTAATCACTAGGTCCTAACTTAGTAGTACTCTGTTTTATATAGCTTCTTATTATGCCTTTTATATAGCTAATTCAGATAACTTTTAAAATAGAGCATTCGCTATAATATTCTCTCGCTCTAAATAGTAAGTAATCTTAAAATTATAAGGCGCTAAGTTATCTACTTATTATGCTTACTTACTATTAAAGCATTATTTTATTAAGAAATACTTAAGGGCTTAATAATTAATAATAACTAGGAATTATTATTAAAGCCTTAAGAGCTTAGTATTCTATTCTTTTAAAGCTAATACTACTATAAGCATCTCCTAGTTATAGATTAAGTAATATATTTCTATATTATTTATTATCTTAGAAAAGAAAGCTATAGAGTGCTAGTCTTTATCTTTACTCTTTTAAGTTAATATTATAATTATTATACTTCTTAATACATCAGTCTTAATAATCATATTATAAAAAGAGTTATACTAGGCCTAGTATAAGGCTAATAAAATTACTAACTTTATAGCCTTTATTATAATTATCTTCTCTTTAGTCTACCTTTATAAGATCCCCTTCTTTATTAATAGTATAAGTAGTTATACTATCTAACTATAAAACTTAATGAACTTTTAATAGAAGTTATAAAACCTAAAGAAGGCTTATACTCTCTATATATTTATTAGTTCTTTTTAATTTATAATAGCCTTTATCTTTTTTAAGTCTATTTAGATCTTATTTATTATAATTATAAAGCTTAAGAATTCTGTCTTTATAATATAGAATTCTAATTTATTAATATTTACTTATAACCTTATTATAACTAGTTATTTTAAAATTATATTAATATATATTTTATAGTCTTTAATATTTTTTTAAATAAATAAGAATATTATTAATATATACTATATAATAAATATTTAGAAGATCTATTAAAATATAGTTAATATAAGCTTAGAAGTATAAAGAGCTATTAATTAGACTAAATAGTATTACTTTATATTTATAAGTACTATATTAAGTCTTAAAAGCTATAAGATCCTTAAAGTCTGGAGATATCTGCATTTAATAAAAGGCCTATTATATATTAAGTTTTATAAATACTTTTACCTTTATTAGCCTTAATTAGGTTTATTCTATTAAGAGTAGTATATAATATTCCTTTATTATTAACTTATTAAGCTTTCTATAGTCTATATAGAAATACTATCTACTATTCTTCTTTTTTATAAATAGGATTAGTAATATATATAATATATTACTTACTAATATAATAAATCCTTTTTATAAATATTCCTTAATATAGTTCTTTATTACTTTTAACTATTTAAAGCTTAATTTATATATTAGTAAGACCTTCTAATTATTAAGGATTAGCTCTTTTAATTCTAGCTTTATATTAATACCTAGCTAGTAAAATAATAAGATATTAGACGTAGCTTTAAAGAAGGCATATTCTAAGTATAAGTATTATTAAAATAACTTTAACTCTACTTTCTCTCTTAATTTAGATATATTTTTATAAAGGTTCTTCTTTCTAACTTTTTTCTATTCTAGTCATTCTTTAATAATCTTATTAATCTCTTAGAAGGTGATTTTACTAATTTATTTAATATCCTCTTACTTAACTACCCTCTCCTACTACTTATTAATACTAATAATACTAATTTTAATTATAACTCCTTTAGTATTAATTATTGTAAAGTCCTTATATATAAAATATATAACTGATAAGGAAATATCTCCTTTAGCTCTTATCAGATAAGACTATAAATAACATATTCAAAATCTCCTGATTTTTAGCTTTATAATGGTATATATTATGCCTCAGAAAGCCTACCTTCCTTATACTATAACTACAAAGGACATCTATAATAAGAACCTTTAATAAGGTTAGAGTTCAAGCATCAGACATACGTCCAACAGTCCTAAAACTCGGGACACGTCTTACCCGGTTTTACTATGACAAATTGTCCAAATCCCCTGTTAGATTGGACATGTGACTGGACAGCAATCTCTCTATAAAGCTGGGGCTTTTCTCTAGCCAGTCCAGAAGGAGAATCATCATCAATACATGCATTTCTCAACCAATCACATCAAACCGAATACCTTTCTAATCGTCTTTTCCTGCTCTTTCTGAATCTTCAATCCCTTTTCTGATTGGTCAATTCCTTGACCCACAATCGCCGAGTTCCACTAATAACCTTCCACTCCTTCCACTCCTTCCACTGCTATAGCCTTTATAATTATTAGTTATTATAATAGGTCAGCTTAGATTATTATTAGCTTAGTATTAAAGTCCTTTATTAGAAGAGAGGGCGCTATATCCTTTAATACTCTATCTATCTTAGCTATATTCTCTTTAATATTATCTAACTATTGCTTCTTTAGTAAGCAATCTCCTCTCCTAAGGATCCGATCTTTACAAGCCTTCTTTTATTCTACGCTTAATTAGTTATATCATTCTATATTAGTTTAGTCTACTAGCCTTAAATAGCAAGGGCCCTTTAATAAAGATATTAGTATTATAATATTATTACTAAAGTAATCCTTCGGCCTATTATTAGGCTATTATAAATAGTAATATTTAGTAAAAACTTTTATATTATACTTCTTAAATTACTTCCTTTTAATAATTAGGTCTTAATATATTCTAAGTTCTAATATTAAATAATTTAGCTATTATCTACTATCTATATCTAGTATTACTACTATAATATAAGTAATCTATTATTATCTGCTTTTATATCCTTTAATAGTAAGTCCTTACTTTAGGATTAGGATTCAGTAGCTCTATAGTTATTAATACATCCTTAGGGCTAAATCCTTATTTATAAAGACATAACTATCCGCTCTAGTATTATATAGACCTTTAACTTTAATTACTAACCTTAAACTTACTATTATATAAGGATAGTAAAGCTTTTCCTTATTAAGTAGTTTATTTATATTAATTAAGCTCTTATTAAAGATTAGTAATTATAATTTAGGTCTTAAAGAAGAGACTTCCCCTAGGATTTGTCTTTTTCTAATTCAGAAGATGACTTATCTGATTTATTAAGGATTATAATAGTAACTGTCCGCCCTGCCTTCTTAGCCTTAATACAAACTTCATTTACTTCGCCCCTCTCTAGATACTCTTAGTAAGTATAGCTGACTTTCTTATATTTAAAGCACTTTCCTTCTTTAGCTAGCTTATAGACCTCTAGGTCTTTAAAAGTCTATTTATTATTAATTTTAATCTTTAAGTACTTAAGTATTAGAATTACTGACTTCTTAGTATCCTTCTTCTTAGTAATAATACTATTACTCTTATTAGTTTATAACTTACTAGTCTTCTTATTATCTTTCTTTATTAAGGTCTTTATATAAGCCTCTTTTATTACTATAATATTACTAAGCGCTACTATAAAGGTATTAAAGCTTACCTCTTTAGTAAAGTGCTGTATAGCTATAGTATGTTTTATTTCTACTAGCACTTTATTATAAAGCTCTTCTTTCTAATCCCTTTTAAGGATCTTAGTATTGTTCACTATAGCTAAGAACTTAATATAGAAGCTATACTAGCTATTATTAGTATAGTATCTTAAGGCCTTAAACTCTTTTTGCACTTTAATCTTCTTATTCTTATTTTAAAAGAGGGTTATTAGAGCTTAGAAGATATCTTTAGTAGTTTTAAAAGCATCTTCTTCTGCATTCTTAAGTATATAGGGGCGTAAATAGGCAGCTGCGATACCCTTATAATAACTGAAAATATAATATACCTTATCCTCCTCTTTAGAATAGTCTTATAGGCCATTGCGTTATAGCTTGTATTTAGCCTTAATAAGCCCAGTCTTTAAAGTCCGATTCCTTACTATTATTAAGCTTAGGTAGGTCACTCTCTTACTTTTAGTATAGCTTAGTCTTAGCCATTATCTCACTCTTAAGAGGCGTATCTTTACAGAGAGGGATAGTATACTATACTACTTTTAATTATACTAATTCCTTATTAATCTATACTATCTTAATATAGGCTATCGCTTTAGCCTTAATTACTTTATTATACTCTTTAATGAATTACTTAGTTATCTTAATATACTTATTATATAATTTAATAAGCTTATCTTATTACCTTCTGATTACTAATTACTTAGTAAAATTATAAATTATTAAGGCTTATACTTTAAGGTATTTCTAGATTATTAATTTAATATTATTAATATTAATTAGAAGGTTTTTAAATCTCTTATTCTAGTCTTTTATATAAATTATAAATTAGCTATTATTTATAATCTTATAAATTTAAGTATTTAAATCTTCTTTAATAGAATTTACTATAAGTTATATAAAAAGTCTAATAAATATCCTTTTATTATCTTTTATATTAATAGTCCTTTTACTAATATATATAATAAGTATGCGACGCATCCAAGTATGCAACGCATTTCTAATTTATACCTAAAACAGTACTTTTTTAAAAATTCTTTAAAAATTTAAACTAAGCTTAAAATAGCTTATATTTTATATATAAGTTTAATAAGTATATAAAAATAAGTAAAGATTTTTTTAGATTTTTAAAAGATTTTATTTATAGTCTTATTTTAAAAAATCTTATTCACACTGTTTTTTTTCTTATTTATAATTTTAAAAAGCTAAATAAATTAGTTAAAAGTCTAATAAAAATACTAAATTATGACTTTTTTAGTTAATTACTTAAAATTAATTTTCTAAAATTTCTAAGACTATACAGCCCATTTTAGAAAATTTAAAGTTTACCCTTTTAAGTATACAGTATAAGTGCGTCGCATACTTAGATGCGTCGCATGCTTATCATATACGTTATCCTTATTTATAGACTTAGTAAGGTATTACTAGACCTATTAATAAAAGGCGCTCTCTTAGTATACCTTATTAATACTCTCTTTATTAGTACTCTATACACTTAACTCAGAGCTCTTAATTATATTAACTACTAATTAGTTCTAATTAATAGTAGTTTACTATTCATACTTACGTTTTACTATAAGTAGGCGGATCTATAGTTAGATCTAATATAATAATTAACCTTATACTAATATATATTAGAATTAATTAAGATATAAGTAGAAAGAATAAAAGATCGTAGTATAATATTATAGGCTAGATAAGATTAACTTAAGAAGTAATACTATTATATTATGAGAATACTATAATAAAGAGGAAAGAGAAAGCGGGTAGGCGTGTGGATATATAGATGTGTTAATAGTTTTTATAGTATGCTTTGTGCGTCCTAGTTATATATTAACCTCACTCTGGGTCCAGCACTCCAGACACTCTTATTACAAAACCCTAAGTAATATTATTAATAAAAGACTTATAGAAGACTTATTATTTAAAAGGAGGCAAGCTTTTATAGTAGTTCTTAGGGATTAAAGTAATCTAAGACTATAGAAACTATTACTTATAGCTCTTATAGTCTTCTTATATTAATAAGATATACTAATTACTTACTAATAATATACTAAGACTATAAGTAATAACTCTTATAATATAAGAAGAACTATTATTCTATAAAGAGATTACTAGCCCTAAAAGCATCAATCTTTATTAATATAAAGTCAGAATAATTATATATATAGCTATAATAACCTAACTAAATATAGTATTTATAGTAAGCTAGCTAGCTAGGTTTAACTAGAACTTAAGGCCATAATACTATTAAGTAGCTAATCAAGCCCTATAGTACTTTATTAAAATACACAGTCTTTCCTTTAAATACAGTACAATCCCTAGATATAAAGAAGATAGCTTATAAGTAGCTTCTAATATAAGTTTTATAAATAACTTAGCAGACTATTAGAGCTTATAAGCCTTTATTATAAAGCTATTCAAAGGGGTTATATTATAAAGAGGAAATAAGTAGGATATAGTTATAATGTTAATAACTAAAGTTAAGCTACTCGCTTTATCCTAAGCTACTAAAGAAGCCCTCTTTATAAGCAGACTTATTTTAGTATTAAAAATTAACTTATCTTTACTAATTACTCACTAAGTAACCGCCTTACCCTTAAGAGTTACTATTAAGTATAATAATAAACAGACTATTTAACTAGTTATAGTAGAGCTTATATAACTATAGATAAAGTTATAATATATTAATATTTATAACTATTAGCTTAAGTAAGAGATATTAGAAGAAAAGATTAAAGTAATCTATACTCTATTAATATAATTATTTACTAATAGCTTAATAAAGAGCTTATTAAAAGAGGCATTTATTAAATTCACTTAGTAATTTAAGTTAATAGATCTTTTTAATTAATTAGAATAACTAAAAAAAGATAAAGAATGTAGTTTAATAATAATACCCTTAAGCTAAAGGGGCGTGTTAGATTAGATTATATATAAAGCACTTAATTAGGCGGTTATATAGTGACCTCTAGAGTTAAGAGTACCGATTAATATAGATACCTCAGGCCCCCACTTTTAGTAGTAATTAGAATATATATACAGTTACGGCCAGAAGACCTCCTAGATACATACAGATAATACACACACAATCAAGTCATCTAAGTGCTACGCTAGCTTTCTAACATAACCGTTCTACTAACATAAACCCCCGGTTTATCCCTTAGGAATCCGCCCTCAATCTACCCTATACCCCATATAGGTTAGTTTGAGTGCACGACCGTTACACATACTATATTAACGTTTAAATGTTACTACATACACAATATGCTGGGTTCCGCCCATAATCCGCGCATTCCTATCCGAGATTGTTCTTGAAGGTCGCACTTTGAGCCGCATGCGCTGATCGCAAGTCATAAAGTGTGGAAGTCTGGTTCAGCAGCTCCATCGTTCGCTTCGACTCCCGGAGTGTCTGTAACCGCTGCTGATGCTTTTGCTGCTCGAGCATTGCAGAACCTTCTTTGATAGCCCTGTGCATTGATTGCATGTTTTCTGCTGCGGATGCGGGCATACCTTCGGGAAAGGATGCGCCAGTATCGAATGCAAGCGCGAATGCCCCGGACTTGTGCGGAGCTGGCGCTTTCGTCTAAAAAGCGGGATAGAAGGATGGAGAATTTCAACCGGGCAGTTCAGCGGCTGATGAGAAGATGTGATCAACTAAGCAGCCGATACGGCGCTGACTACTATTGTAGTGCGCCAAAACCATCAGCATTATGATTATAACTCCTCTAGTGACCCTCCATTTCTAACTCCTCTTATTGAGATTGTATGAGCGCTTACTCATTGCATTTCCTGGTAGCTAATCGCATTGTAGGAGAGAGATTAATATTCATTGTTTTGGTTGTTTTGCTTTAGTATCTGTTTGTGAAGGTATAGTTAGGTGGCCAGCTCGCTTATCACGTCACACTAAATATGTAGATCGAAGTTTTGCTGATCATCGAGGAATGAAATGTCGCCAATTGTTCCCACCCACCTAGCATGCATGAGTAGCGCCATGATCCGTTTCGGCCGATTGGTGCTAATAATGTCAACGCCACTCCCAATCTTCAGGCATAGAACTAGCGTTACAGTGACCGACAATTAGTCCCAGAATGGACCGGTCTAGAACGACAGCCCCTCTTGAAGCCAGGTACCTATTAAAAGACGAGGTTATTAATCGATGATGCGTAGCATCGAGCCCAGACGATGATGTGGTGGCGAGGGACTGACGAAATATGACGCCATATTAAATGGTTAGCTACCCACTCCCAAAGGGGCTATCCCTTTGCAACAGCTAAGGCAGACTGGCCGTACCGATCCACCTTCTTCTCCACTATCTAATCTCTATTAGAGTAACAGAAGTGATACCATCATCAGTGGCGAATAGCGCCTACAGGCTGTAAGTGCAATGTTGCGATCAGTACTCTGGGATAGTGCAGAGACTTCTGTTCTGACTAAATTTTGGTGATAGATGATGTACCCTACCATCTAGCGTATCATAGTAGCTAGAAAACTAGGAAAAGAGGATCGGTACGGCCAGTCTGCCATAGCTGTTGCAAAGGGATACAGTGTGGTCTGTTACCTCCTAGCAAATCTCAGCTAGATGCATTACAACACTGGTGTGAGGAACTTTATGGCTAGTGTAAGATTACAGCAGAACCTAGTCCCAGAGGGCCGGATGTAGACTAAAAAGATCACCGATTCTTTGCCCTTTATATAAACAGTGACTTGGAATAAATCATCAGCTGTGAAAGCGCTCCTTCCAGCAGACCACACCATTGATATACTCGACCTAGCGCAATGCTTCACTATCACACGAAGCCCCTGTTTCAAATACGCCCCCCTTTAGATGCAGCGGAGTACCGAGATAATCTTATGGGCAGTGTCGTCAAATATCCAGATATGCCCACAGAGACATACGTGTCCTACAAAATCGAAAAATTGCCAAAGAACATCATATTAAAACTGAACCCTCCCACTCAAGTCCGGAACATCGGGTTTTGGACGCATAGAATCAAAGAGACTAAGGTTTTATCCTCGGTCAACGAAGTCCTTGAGAGGTTCCACGAAAGTTCGAATGCAACAATGGCAACTACAGCGCTGCTATGGCACATGGATCTACCAGGCGAGAAGTTCAAGGAGCTGCTAAAAAACACAGCCTATTTGGAGCAGCTGTTCGACCTGCTGAGGAATAGTAAGAATCATGAAGGGTATTTCATTACGGATATCGTCACGCTGGTAAACTATGAGGTTGCCATAGAGTCTCGAAACTCGAAAACCAGTAGTGTAACAGAGCAGGTGGGGTTAGAGGTTGGTGCTAGCATTCAGCATCGAGTTTCCAGTCAGTACTGGTACTCTGGATGCTTTGAGGGGGAACTAATTGTATTTCTTGGATATCATCGCGTAAAGCTCAAGAAGATGGACGGCGCCATCGCAACGCTTGGGAGGTTGTTTCTAGGTCAAAATCATGGTCTTAAAGTGCAGTATGGGTTCGACTTCTGGCCACAAAAAATTGAGGGTCCTACCGAGAGAGGTATGGAAATATCCGTGGGCGATACAAGCGGGAGAAACAAAATTGTCAAGGAACAACGGGTGCGACTACCAGATGGTCACGCCGAAATTGTCAGGGAGCTGGGGTTTGATGTTGAGATTGTCGGATGAGTTAGCAGGAAGAATTAGAATCTGTAACCCGAGCTAAAGCTATCCATATCTCCACATCCCTATTACATTTCGTTTTTTAAGGTAAAAAAAAAGCCTTCCCGCCTCCTCATTCTCTACTAATCCTAATTAAACGATACATGCAACGCTGGGAATACGACGTCCAGGTGACAATCATCGCACCGATGCGGCACCTACGATGCCTACATCTGAAAATCCGAAAACCTATTGATGGTTGTGAAGACGCCGTGGCTAGACTGCAAGCTCGTCTGGCATGCAGTATTACCCGTCTGGAATGCAGTATTATAGTCAACAGGGGGAGGAGCTCTAGCGGTCATCGATATTGGTATCCAGTCTATCAACCAGAACTGCCGAAGAAAGTATTCGGAATTTACCGATTCCTCAGAGCTTTTGAACAGGTATTCCCAAGTGCCGGAGTTTCATCACATCTTATGACAGCTATGCTAATGAGGGTATGAGAGCTTGACGCTGCGTGTGGCTCGGCAGGCTGGAAGACGTCTTGTGAGAGCACAAGACTCTGGGAAGGATCTGCATTCGGAACGCATCCTTTGACCTGATTTTGAAGGATGAAAAAGTTGATTCGAAAATTTGTCACTGTGGCTTGCGATACGAAACATCTACCTTGAATAGCATGATGTGTAGTAACTGTTCAGTAGCGATTTGTGTCCGTTTAAGGTATCTAATTGCGTTCTCACCTGAGACAAACTGATCGCATTGGTAAATTGACATGAAGCCATAGAACATTTGTGTCTCTATCGTGCTGTGAGTCATGCCCAGCCGCATCGTGGTAACCACAATCCGCTTCCCACGCTGTCCAGCCAACCTCGCCACTATGTACTACACAGAGGTTTATACTACGTCTTCAGATCATGGAAATGGTCTCTATTATTAAGCCCTAGATATATTGAGGTCAGATGGCCGCAGTGTGAGCCCTTCCATCTATATCTTCCAAGCCAGACTCATGGTGCTTACCATGAATGCGAATGCCTGGACTCCAATCAACAGAGAAACCCAAGTGGGATAACTATTAGGAATCCAGAAGACAAGGCCATCAAGAACCTCGATAATACTAATATCGACCAGTATGGTTGGAAGCCATAGAATTAGTCTTTTTCTTTCAGTCGAACTCTGCTGGCCCTCGAACTTGAAAAGGAGCATTTTAGCAAGAGTTAAAGCAATCCTACACCCCGTACAGGCTAGCTTGAAAGCACGACAGTTACACTTGGCGTAACGGTCTAGGTGTCCGTTACTGTGACTAACCGTCACACTTATCAAGTACGATATAGAAATTATTTCTAGAGAAACCCTCTTTTATTAAGGCACTAGTAAAGCTAAGGAAACGTAAAATAGAGAAAAAAAATAGATCCACTTTTCTATTTCATTAGGTTCCTAAGGTCTAGAATTTTTAGGAAATTTTTCTTAAATAAATCTCTAACTAACTAGTACTTTTTTAAAGTTTTTAGCTATTTTAAGCCCAGTTTGGATTTTTAATAGCCTATTAAAACAATCGCGATTTAAGGTGTAAATTGCAACTGCGGAGCATGCTTATCAAGTACATTACCTTAGTTGCTACGTTCGTATATATAGCAACTTTCGTTACCCGAATTTCAAAAGTATTTCATTTTTATAAAAGAAGGCTGCCTTGTTATTTATGAAAACATCGCCAAGGTTCTTAAAAAGTTCCAAGATCGATACTAAGCTCACTTCCTTCCGGGCAATGCGCCTCTATGAAAGCAAAATGCATGCTTATCAATTCATAGGTCGCGTAACTTTCAATCCTTCAGCACATCGCAACCCGGCAATCAGCCCATAGCGTTTCCCAAAACCCCATTGGGGATAGCCCAGAATGTCAAAGCGATGATAATATAGAGTCCCACAAGCTGTAGTGTAAATTAGTACGCTATAGGTATAGAAGGGCAGGAGAACATAAACTCACCATGGCTCCCTCCAGATAGTTACATTTCCCATCCTGCACCGTGCCCGTCACGACTAAAACGGACACACCGAAGATAATTGTCTCAACTGCAACAAGCATCAGCAAGCGTGTTCAAAGTCGCTTACGTCCTCTAACTCACGAATATTGAAATTCAGACTCATCGGCACATTCATTGACCAGCCCAAGACAACCAGCAACGGCGTAACCAGCAGCGCAATCTGGATACTGGATCCGATTGCAACACCCGTGGCCTTGTTCCCACGTAACAAGTCAGTTCGCAATAAAACAACCAGGTAAAGAAGCAAGTTATCACTCACCAAGTCCATCTTATTCCTTACGGCCATCACACACGCCGTGGCGTGCTCGGCCGCGTTGCCGACGATGGGGATTAGGATCAAGCCAATAAAGCTCTTGCTGGTATGCGCGTCTTTGGCGATGCTGTCAATACTACCAACCAGGTAGTCTGCACAGAAGGAGATAACAACGGTCGCGGCAATCAGTGCCGCTGCAGCAGACCAAGGACTCATTACTGATTCGGGCTCGTCCTCTCCCTCATGACTTGAGGACGTTTCACCAGTCCCCTCGCCGAATAGATTCTTGTGCGTCCGCAACTGGAAGCATAGATACAGGGCGTACAGGATAAGAAGAATGATGGCCGTCCCGCGCGAGTGCCAAATGATGGTTTCGGCTTTACCGTGCTGATCCGAGCTGTTGAGGATGCTGTAGAGCTGCATTTCGAGGTTAGTGTTCTTTCCTGATGCTTATTGTAGTACAATCTTTTGTGGGACTGGGCTCTGGCAGGCTGCTCACAGTAGCGGGAATGATCATTGAGGCGGCTGACAGCGCTAACAAGGAGCATGTCGTTTGTGCCATCGCACTGGTGAAGGTCTGCTCGGTGCCGTTGCCTGAATCATCCTTCATGTTGACAAGGCCGCCGAGCAGAAAGCTACTGCCCATGACAAGAAGAAGATTGGATAGAATGGAGCCAAGCATTGACGACTGCACGAGTTCGATTTGGTTCTTCTTCAGGGCGACGATACTCACGATGAGCTCAACTGCGTTGCCAAAAGTGGCATTCAGCAGTCCTCCTAATGTCTCGCCCAGTGGGATGGAAATCTCTTCCGTAGCGAAGGATAACACCGCTGCCAGGGGAATAATGGCGATGAAGTTCAGCGAGAACACAGCCGCAGGGCTCCAACCAAGCCCGCCAGCAATGATACCTAGTGGCACGAATGGGAGCAGGATGTTGACGTAGTCTATCGCACCAATTCAGTCGTAGTTCAATCAATCAGCGGAGACATAATTACTGCTCATCAGCGTAGCCTCGGTGACATGGAAAGCATTTGCTAGCCATTTGATCAGACGATTCGGGCTGTCTTTGCCAGGAGTGCTTGTGCCGTCAAATAAGCGCTTCATGAATCCACGGCGCTCCTCATTCACGGGTGATACGCTAAGCAACGGCGATCCCTCGTGGTCGAGCCCTGGGTTGGCGGCTTCATCGTCGCTGTAGATGTGGTTGACCCTTCGGCCGGAGTTTCTGCCTGACCAAGTGCGACGGACCTGCTTGCGAAAGGCTGGGTAGGCTGCGTAGCGAAAAAGGTTAGCGATAGCATATGCGGCTCGGGCGCGAGTTTCAATTGATAGAAGCGCAGTGGAATCTAAGGGCTTCAATGCTACGAAGATGGAATGAAGTTGTTGCTTACCAATCATGGTCTGTCACAGTCTTAAGACCAAATGAATTATGGAATGGAGTGCTAGATCAAGCGCTCATTGGCGTCTTACGCATATTATATATCTAAATGCCAAAAATACGGATGGCAGAAACGCCGCCGAGTCTCCATCGGAGATTGAGTGCAACATCGAGCTCGTATGTGCACTTCCGCCACCCAAGTCACCTGTACAACAAAATTGGACCCAATCCTGGACAAGTGAACAAGGCAGACAACCTCTGCGCCCCTCCAAGGTTATTTATTATGTTGCTGGAATCCGGAATATGGGCGCCCAGCAAGACTGCCACATGTGGACTCGTCACCAGTCACGTCATCATTTCTGCTGGCGCCATGGTATAAACAAGTTGCACATTAATACACAACCCCGCTCTTCTATTTCCACCAACAATGCCACGTCTCGATTCTTAAACGAACAGTATTACCCCCCATTCTTTTCGTCACGGGCGCTATTCCCAAGAATCAATATCCTATCTGGAGAGCATCACAGCACGATGGTCCATTCAGACGATTCAAAATCTCGCTGGTGCAGGTGCCGGAATAGTGCCAACCATCGTAGCATGTCCTTTAGATGTTATTAAACAAATCTGCAGTAAAAAGGGGGCCACCGGTTACTGAGTCCTGACTCTTGTCAGCGTCCAACACCCGCTCCAATATCGCCTCATCGGGACTGCTCGCTGACTACTGTGAGCAACGCTGCCATCGGCACGGACATCGTGACGTAACCTAGCTCCTGGACGTGGACGCGGAAGAATGGACGTTTAGTGCTATCTAAACTGATGACTCTTGCCAACGGAAGTTTAGTGTCTTCTATAGCGAAAAATGATTTATTTAATTCAGGACTGATCCGGAAGTATGAACAGGTACCAGACTTAGTACGAGAAAGATGTCGAGTAGTGATGATCTAAGGTCAGTACTTGAGGTACGAGGTTGTACCCCCTCGACAATTTTGGAACAATAATCAACTTGCCCTCATATGGCGTCATTAGAGTTTCAAGGCAGTATGCTCTTAAACAAGATAAGCTTACGGAGGCGTTTTAGGTGACTGTTGGATTGACCCCTCGTATGGCGGCATAAGACCCGAATTTGCATAAACCTCTGATATACAGATGTGCCAGCCTTGGTCAGATGACATAAAACCCCTCTAGAGAAAAGAGGGGGCCGGAGGCATCCTTGATCAATACAATGATCATCTTTGGGCTCCACCCTCCATTGATCCCTATCAGTCTGATCGAATTGACCGTATCGGATCCATCAGCATCCAGCAGTGACATCATGCGAGCGTCTCAATTCAATAGCGGGGCGCGTTACCACCCCTACTTAGGGGTTAGCCCATAAAACGGTGTATGATCTCCTTGGATACTGTCATATCATGGCTGTATACTTACTAGTTACGTACCAGTCGTCGCGCTTTTCAATGTCAACCCCGCCTTCCCGCCATTTCAACGTTGTCTTTTGTTCTCACACGCTGAATAGACTTCTCATCGGCGTCTAATAACCACAACTGCTGAATTGAGCTCACCATGCGTGAGATTGTGAGTCCGCTTCCAATCCGCCTTGGAGGCTCTACAACCTAATTTTAAGCTCCCTCTTTATAGGTGCATCTCCAAGTTGGCCAATGTGTGAGTATCACACCCTTCTTGTTGCATGTGTTTCTTCTCTCATGCCGTGTGTTGACCTCAATAGGGCAACCAAGTCGGCTCTGCCTTCTGGCAGACCATTTCGGGCGAGCATGGTCTGGATAGCAGTGGCGTGTAGGGGACCCATTCAAATTGCCACCCAGCATCCCTCCTTCTCACGCATCAATCTAGGTATAATGGAACCTCCGATCTCCAGCTCGCGCGCATGAACGTCTATTTCAACGAGGTGCGCGATATTGCGTGACCCATGCCAACTATCCTCGGCCTCTGACCGAGCTCGCATAGACATCCAGCAACAAGTACGTGCCCCGCGCCGTGCTCGTTGACCTAGAACCTGGCACGATGGACGCGGTGCGCTCCGGTCCGTTTGGTCAGCTTTTCCGCCCCGACAACTTCGTCTTTGGACACTCGAGCGCCGGCAATAACTGGGCTAAGGGCCACTACACCGAGGGCGCCGAGTTGGTTGATCAGGTGCTGGACGTGGTCCGTCGCGAGGCCGAAGGCTGCGACTCTCTCCAAGGCTTTCAAATCACCCACTCGCTCGGCGGCGGTACGGGCTCCGGCATGGGCACGCTGCTGATTTCCAAGATTCGTGAGGGTGAGATTGATATCACTGATGTGATGCACCTTTCGATGCATTGTCTCTCCCGGTTCTAACAGCCTATTTAGAGTTCCCGGATCGTATGATGGCTACCTTCAGTGTAGTGCCGTCTCCCAAGGTATCCGATACCGTCGTGGAGCCGTATAATGCCACGCTCTCGGTCCACCAGCTGGTTGACAACTCAGATTCGACTTTCTGTATCGATAACGAGGCTCTGTATGATATTTGCAAACGTACCTTGAAGCTGTCAAACCCTTCGTATGGCGACCTTAACCACCTGGTGTCAACCGTCATGTCCGGCGTGTCAACTTCGCTGCGCTTCCCCGGACAGCTAAACTCTGACCTTCGCAAGATGGCCGTTAACATGGTAGGAAGACTCCTCTCATCCAGACCAATATCGCCTTCATCGAAGAACGTTAGGGCTGAGCATTTCCCTACTTCTCATCTAGGTTCCCTTCCCCCGCCTGCACTTCTTCATGGTTGGCTTTGCGCCCCTCACTAGCCGTGGCTCGCACTCGTTCAGCGCAGTCTCTGTCCCCGAGCTTACCCGGCAGTTATTTGACCCCAAGAACATGATGACCGGCTCTGATTTCCGAAACGGTCGCTATCTGACCTGCTCTGTCATCTTTCGCGGAAAGGTATATGCGAAGGAGGTGGAGGATCAGATGCACAAGGTTCAGCAGAAGAACTCGGGTTACTTTGTTGAATGGATTCCTAATAACGTGCAGACGACTCTATGCTCTGTCCCCCCGCAGGGGCTGGAGATGTCGTCCACTTTTGTAGGCAACTCGACCGCCATCCAGCAGATCTTTAAGCGCGTCGGCGAGCAGTTCACCGCTATGTTCCGCCGCAAGGCCTTCTTGCACTGGTATACTGGAGAAGGCATGGACGAGATGGAATTTACGGAAGCAGAGTCCAATATGAATGACCTGGTGTCGGAGTACCAGCAGTATCAGGACGCAGGCGTCGACGACGACGACGTCTATAGCGAGGAGGTTTATGGCGAGGAGGAAATCCACCAATAGTCACAGAGTCCTTGGGCGAAATTACGAGGATACTTGACGTCTCCACGGATGTCGCCAATAGCATAGTGGAGTTGTGTTATAAGGCTGCTGCTAGTTTACATATGAGCATTCGTCCTTGATAGACCGAACGTACGTTTCACACCTGCCGCGCTGCGAGGGAATGAATAAAGTGTCTGAGTGCATCCACTTTCTCTCCGTGCCCACTGCTCTTTAATCGCCAACATATAAGCAACATCGCAGATCTCGCATTGCAAGCCAGAATGAGTTGCTTAGCATTTCGCACACGATTGGAATCACATACAGATGACCGGGGAGAAGGTCATTTGTAAGTCAGATAAGAAATTCTTTTGGTTTACTATTTAAAGGAGGAGAATATAGAAGAAGGAGGTCAATCCATCCATTAAACGTCATTTTGTACAGTATGATGCACTTAACGGGTCTGTTTCCCTTTAGTAATAGTGTCCAGATTGCATCGAAATGTCGACCTAGCTAGTACTTTTTGTCACATACTAATGGTATTCATAACCTTGGCTACTACTGGTGGGTCTTGGACTTGTTCTCATGGGTGATCTGATCCATCTTGCCACCAATAGAGTCGCTGGTAGAAGACGCACTATGGAACTTGTAACTAAAGTCCAACATTGTCGTTGCTGTCCGTCTCGATCTGCTTGCTATCACCACTGGTGTCGTTCAGCTGAGATTCCGTGGTTTGAAATGAAATTAATCATCTAGATCCAGTTGCCATACGATACCTAGTCAATCTTTCTCCTCCTTGTGATCCCCAACTTAATGAACACACGATTTAGCTTCCGTGTGAATTTCTATCTCTCAAGAACGTTTTCGTTTGGTTCCCGCCCGAACCCCATTGGTTGGCCGAATCGAGTTGGCTAAAGTGATTGTGGTTTGCGACGGTCCTGAAGCTAATGTAGCCGTGGCCGAAGATGTCAAGGCCATGGGTTGGGCTGTCCTTCGAAAATGAAGGTGGCGACTCATCTGGCTTTCCGAGCGGCTGCCTTTAAACCCGACCTGTTTGGCGAGCTGTTTAGCAGGTAAACTCTCTTTGGGGCGTACTCCCTCATTATATACAGTTTCATTCCCACACTCCGCCGTCTCTAAAGTCTTGGAATCGGGCACCGTTGACGTGTCATCACCAGGTCGCGTCATTTCTTCGCCACGGTCGACATGTGAGCTAGATTCTCGAGGTGGAAATCGCGCAGGCTCTGAAGAGGGAAAGAGCACCGCCGGGGCCACGGTATGCACAGATTCATTCCACCCAACAGGCCGGTCTCTCGTTGGAGTGCTGGATAAGCCGGGCGGGAGTATCGAGGATAACGGAGAGGGCTGCCACTTTGTACCACTGGGGTCGTACGTTCTGGTGCGCTCATACTCCTTGTCTGGTAAATGGGGCATGAGCTCAGTGCTGCTGGTGGCAGGAGTAGAGGCGTGGCACAACGGATGCCAAAGGTGGTCGGTGGGGAGGTAAGAAGCGAAGTAGCGAACAAGGGAGTCGAAGGAATTTGTACGAAAGAGTTGGACAGCATGTTGCCACTGAGGCGAACTGACAAGACTTGGGTTTGCGATGATCTCCAGACTCGCAGATTCAAGAGCGTTGTTCAATTCGCGGAGGCGTTGTTGCCTGCGATCATTGGCCAAATGATGAAATTCGGTAGCGGAGTTGGCCTCGTGGGCGATTTCGAAGATATCGTGGTGGAAGGCATCAGGGTCTTGAATGGGGGATGGATAGGTGTTATACTGGTCATGAAGCTTGGTAAATAAGTCCCCTCTCTTCATGTCGAACTTCCAGGCCGGCCATGCCCAGGATGGGTCATCCATGTTATATCGAGAAGATCTGCGCGAGGTTGAAAATAGCGAGTTTGTAAATGGCAGGATAATGGAAAATAAAACCACTACCAGAGAGGATGAGAGAGAAATCTTTGCAAGAGAGAGTGGGCATGGGCCTAGCAACTTTTGGCTGTGGCAGCGTGTCGATCCACATTGCCTGGCTTCAATCAGGTTATCACCCCACCCACTACTGCCTTTCAACCAACGGGTGGGCGTTAAACCCGCCCATGACTTTAGACCCCTGTGCAAGTCAGTTGTTAGATATCTAGTCATGTGTTGGATTGACCCCTCGCGTGGCGGCATAAGACCCGAATTTGCATAAACCTCTGATACACCGATATCCTAGCCTTCGTCACTTAAGATACGCCCCGCGTATCTGACGCAGTCAAGGCCGTTTTAGGGTACGTCATTGCTCCTATGAAAATTATAAGGTTCCCACTCCATGTATCAATACACGATAAGCTAAATAACTATTCTACCTGGTTCCTCCATTACGGTACTGATGCTAAACAGGGCTTCGGCCCCGAACTGCGATTCTTCCGGTTAGATCTCTAAAATACGATGTAGTATTCTTATTGGGTATGACAAGTAATGCGCGGAATGAGTGATTGGTAGTCAGCTGGGGGAGAATTTTTTGAACAGATTACATGTGGGATCGGGATGGGCCTACCTGGTTGGATCATGTAACTGTACTTTGTAACATAGCCTGCTTCATTCAACATCTCCAGAATATACATGGAATGGAGCAGCGACTAGGCTCCAAGTCAAATAGCACGAAGGAGCAAGGCCCACGTCACGGCTTGGCAAAATGCTCGCACCAGCACCGAGGCTTTGGCTCCGATCGGAGATGCAGTCAAGCCACGCTAAGCCTTTTACTTTGCTGCGACGGCCTCCATCCACCACACCCTCCCAAACCTGGGAGTCAGCAAGGAACATGTCCGTGCGCACAAGCGATGCTCTAGGAGCCTAGTGATGTTGCGTTTGTTGGTCTCTGAAGCTTCCCAAAGCGAGCTATAAACCCCGACGATCATTCGCCTCATCTACCCCACGGAACTCCTCTGTTGCATCTGATAGGAAGGGTGCATTGTGATGTAAGTAGAAGCTCTTGATTTCTATCTAACTGAGGGCTCGCGGCAGACCTATTTGTAGGTTGCCCTCATAGCTATGATAAGGTTCTCGGTAGACCGGATCCCAAGGGATCCGGGTCTTCGAGACCGGCTTGTTAGGAAGCCGGGTCTTTGAGACCGGTTTATTAGAGATCCGAGCCTTTGAGACTTTATCTTCAGTCTCAACAGTTGATAGATGTGACATACCCCCCCAGGTTGAATGGGGATTCAAACTGAATAGATAGGAAATATAGGAAAATGGCCCTTGTTGGAAGGACGGTTGTTGCGTAGGCTAGGAAAATAGGGATAGGAAATTGAAGGAAAAGACTGATAGAAGGAAATCGGGCTCTGCTAGCCCTCGTCATCTGTCTCGATCTGTGTCTCGATTAGACTCCTGATATCAATAAGTCCTAGCTGTCTGACGAAGAGTTCGAATTTCTGACCAGGCAGGGGCTTGGTCAGACCGTCTGCTAGCATCTCTGCTGTTTTCGTGTATTTGACTTGAAATAATCCATTGAAGTAGGACTGCCGGGCCCAACAGCTGTGGATATCAACGTGCCGTAGGGCTGTTCGGATCCGCGGGATCTGCAGAGTGATGAGCCGGATCGTCTGTTGGTTGTCACACTGAATGACTAGCTGTTGGTCTAGCTGAAGGTCTAGCTGTTGGAATAGCCGTTGGGTAGCTAGGGCTTCCTTAGCTGTGTGTGTGAAAGCAAGGAGCTCTGCTTCTGTAGATGAAGTTGTAACTGTATCCTGTTTCCCGGCTTTCCAGCTAATAGGTCCGCCGAACAGAGTCATGATCATCCCTTGGGACGATTTCCGGGTCTTCGGGTCGTCTGCGAAGGCTGCGTCTGATGCAACTAGGAATTCGAGGTCCTGATCCGTCTGATCGGCCGGGCCCGGGGCGGCTGCTGATCCGGCTGCTGATCCGGCTATTGGAATTGCGATTTGAATGATCGGTATTTGAGAGCTTTGACCGCTGAATTGGATAGCTAGATATCGGGTTGCGTAGAGGTAGATGATGACCCTATCTGCGATCCGGTGATGGTCTTCCGTTGGATTGAGTAAGTGTTCTGCTAGCCGGGCTGCGGCCTTAGCTACGTCAGGCCGGCTGATGACTGCGATGTAGTTGATCGATCCGACTTTCTGCTGGAATAGGATCACCTGGTCCTGCTGGGCTTGATACGGGTTTTTCCGTAGGTCGTTGGTTGGTAGAGGGTTTCCTTTGAAATCGTCGGTTAGCTTGACCTTAAAGCGGGCAGCTGTTTTCTCGATGTATGAGTCCTGACAGAGCCACAGCTTCTTAGCTAGCTTATCCCTTAGAATTCGGATCCCTAGGAACCAGGAAAGGTCCCCAAGGTCCTGCATCTGATACCGCTGTTTGAGCCTATTGATCAGGGTCTCAGCAGCTAGCTGATCCTTTGTTCGATATAGCAAGACGATATCGTCAACGTAGAAGAAGACGGTCAGCCAGCTGTTGTTGCAGATACAAGGGTCTTCTGCACACTGCTGCAGACCTAGCTGCTGGAAGGTCTGAAGGAGGTCTCGTTGCCACAGTAAGGGTGATCTGCGTAGCCCGTATAGGGCCTTTCGTAGCCGTAGACTCCATCCGTGCCGTTTGAATCCATCCGGGCAGCGGATGTAGACTTCTTCGTCTAGTGGGCTGTTGGTGAAGGCGTTGATTGCGTCTAGCTGCCTAGCCTCTAGCTGGAATTTAGCTGCTATAGCCATAAGGACCCGGAAGGACCTTCCTGCTAAGGTTGCTGCATAGGTCTCTTTGTCGTCAAGGGGCTGAAGATCCCCTCGGACACAGAGCCGGGCCTTGAACTTCGTAAGGAACCCATGCTTATCCGTCTTGTATTTAAAGACCCAGGTCGTCGGGATAGGGGTCTTTTTGGCCTGTTCGGATAGAACAGCCTCAAAGGTCCCTTGACCCCACAGGTCTCTCATCTGGATCTCGCAGGCCTGCTTGAATTGGCGGCCAAAGGGGTGATTTTCTAGCTCTTTGAAAGTCCTAGGTTCCGGCGGAAGGTTCCGTCTGTGGAGCTTTTCTTCCCTTCCGTTGAAGAAGCTGCTGAAAAAGCTAGCCTTTCGGATTGGATCGATAGCTGGTTCGTCTGCTGGGCCGGTTCCTTGGCCCCTGATGCGGTCTGAGGCTCGAGACGCAGCAGGCCACGGTCTTCGCGGTCCTCGTGGGCCCCCTCGTCTAGCCGGCTCTGACGTCTGTGTCGGCTCCGGGCTAGGTTGCCTGCTAGTTGGGCTGCCGGGCTGTTCCGGCGGCGTAGAAAATGGAGGATCCGGGCTTTCGGATGGCGGTGCCGTTGTCTGTGGGGTCGGAAGATAGGGATCTTCGTCATCGTCGTCGTCAGAGTCCTTGTCTTCCTGCTCGTTGAGATCTAGATCTTGGAACGCTAGGTCTTCCGGATCCGGGCTGCCCGGACTGTCCGGATTAGCTAGATCGGGTGTGGCTTCGGTACGGTCCGTAGCGTCGTCCGGGTCCGTGTCTTCGGGTCCGTCTGACCTATCGAGGTCATGTTGATCGGGCTGTTCGTGCTGATCAGGGTCATCGAGGGCTACCTCGATCGTTGACCTGATTTCCTCGTCTTCATCACTATCGCTGTCAATGTGGGCTGGAAGCAGGAACCGCACCCTAGGCTGTCGAATTGGCTGAGGGATTGGGTGGTTCTTAGGATCATAGAAGGTTTTCTCGTCGAATGTGACGTCCCTGACCCTCCGGACCTCTGACCTTTCCGGGATCCAGATCCTGAAGATGTTGTTCGAATCGTATCCAACTAGGTAGCCGATTTCTGCGTGGGCGGCTGTCTTTAGGTCCCGTTTTTGAGTGCTCTTCAAAGCTTCCGTAGTCATTGGATAGGCCCGGCAGCCGAAGGCCCTAAGGTGCGTTAGATCCGGCTGTCTGGAGACGAATCCGGTGTCCTTTCCTTGGTCTTGAAGCCAGGAAATTAGCAGCCCTAAGGGGGTCTTCCAGTCTCGGGCCTGTTGGGGCGATCTGTTATATAGGAAGACAGCTGTTTTCCAACCCTCGGACCAGAGATCGGGCGGCAGGTTAGACCCTAGTAACATAGACCTGTTCTTAGGAGCTATTACCCCCCCAGATCGTTCGGCAGGGCCGTTCTGAGCCGGGTTGTGAGGGCTCGAGGGTTCGTCCTCGATCCCTTCGTCAGTCATCCAATTGATCGATCGGATGCCTAGGGCCCTGTCGTTGTCCCTATGGATCCGGCAGATCCGGAGCCCGTATTGTGTCCGGATGTAGGATACGAAGGCCTGTAGGGCCCCTAGGACTGAATCCTGTGTCTGATCGGATAGAAGATAGATGTGGATTAGGCCTGTGTATTCATCTTTGATCAGCAAGGCAGCCTGTTTTCCGTCATAGCTTGTGTGGAAGCTAAAGAGGTCGATGTAGACCCTCCAATAGGGTCTCGGAGCTATTGTCTGCGGGCTTCGTCGGGAGACCTGTCTGCTAGCCTTGGCAAGGGAGCAGGCTTCGCAGTCTATTGCGATAGGTCCCTTGATACGGACCCCTAGGGTCTGATCCGTAAGATGTTCAAGAGCCCGGGCGTTCAAGTGGCCTAGACGTTGGTGCCAGAGGATGGATTCGGCTGTCTGAGGCGCCCTAGGGTCTTTGGAAGAGGCTGCGGCTGCTGCTAGCAGGCCCGTTGGTCTGCCTTGGTCGGCAGAGGCTGCGGCGGCTGCTGTGGCCGAGATCGGTCTGACCTCGTTGAATTCGATGACTTGTTGGCGATGGTACCGTCGGGTATAGAAGATAGTCTCTATCCCTTGGAAGACGGCCCCTGTTTTCGGGTTCCAGTTGTATCCGGCTAGGATCATAAGATCTAGCGAGACAACGTTCGTGTGGAAACCCGGGATATAGGCTGCCCGTCTGAGCTGGAAGAGCCCGTCTTCAAGCCGTAGGTTGACCTGACCGTAGCCTAGGATTTGCAGCTCGGATCCGCCTGCAAAGATAGGCTCGGGGTTCCTAGAGGGCTGATAGGATGAAAAGCGTAAGAGGTTATTACAGATGTGTGTGTCTGACCCGGAATCAAGGATAAAGGAGTCCCTGAGCGGATAAACCCTCCCTGGAACGGTTATGACGGAAGCCGTAGATAGGATCGTTAGAGCCGGCTGCTGTTCCGGTTGCCGACCTAGCTGCTGACCTTGCTGTTGGTCCGGCGGCTGTGTGGTCTGAAGGGAAAGGCCGGCAAAGGAGCTGCCCTTGATGTAGCCTTCATCCCTGTTGTCTGTAGTGGCCTTTGGGGCCCCTGGCTGGGTATCCCTAGGCTTCTGTCTCTGCAGAGCTCGATCTACCCGTTGTTTCGTAGCAGGGTCTTCGAGCTGTTGATTGATCTGGAATTCTATGTCTTGGTTAGGCTTCCATCCGGCCGGGCGGATAGAAGTAACTAGGTAAGGGCATTTTGAATAGAAATGCTGTTTGCCACAGAGGCAGGGGGTCTTTGGTCCCTCGGATCCGTTAGATCCGGCAGGCTTAGAAGAGCCGGTTTTCTGGAACGTGGAAAAGGACCCTTTCGGTGCCTTCGTCTCTGTAGCCTGTTTTTCGAACAGCTCGCTGATCTCAATACCGTCCGGGATCTTAGCTTCCCAGTCTTTCTTGCCCTTTGATGCCTTATATTGGATCTTATTCATCCAGATATCGGCGAAGGTGAGGTCCATCGGTCTGACAGCTTCTAGGAAGTCTAGGGTTGGTCTGAGACCCTTGGAGTCAGGAAGGCCTAGATTACGGGCTTCCGTAAGGACCTTCTGCCAGCTTGTGACCCAGTCCTTAGTCTTAGTCCGGCCGGGCCCCTTGAGGGCTGTTCGATATCGGTCAAGGACTTCTCTTTCATGGAACCAGGTAGCTGGCTGGATCCGGGCCCGTAGGAGGGCTAGTTCCTTTGCAACGTCATCTTCATCGTCGATGACATCTCGATAGTTGCCGACGGTCAGGATGATCCGGTCTTGGATAGCGGATAGGGCCTTTTGGCGTTTTTCGTAGATTCGGACGTTTTCGAGATACTGTTTCTCAAGGCCATTAAGGTCAATCCTTTGGTCTGGGGTCAGCTCAGACAGCCTAGTCGCATCAGGCTTGATGTCTGCAGCTGTAGGAAAGACCGGTCGGGCTAGGGACTTCTTGTTTTCCTTAAAAGGGTCAATGAAGTCCCAGACGTCCTTCGTAGTAGCCGATTTCCGGATGCTGGCTATCCAGTGTTTCCAATCACTAGGCCCGTTGAGCTTGGCCCAGGAAGAGGCTTCCGTATCAGCAACGCCCATCGCGATAGATGACTGCGAGCAACAGCGGAAGTTGATAACCTAGTTTGGAAGGACTAGCTTGAAGAAGCTAGGTTGCAAGCCTAGGCTAGGAAGGAAGGGAGATAGGTTTGATAAGGGTCTGATGATACAGCTTGATCAAAGAATATCGTCCGCTTCAGCTATAGGCAAACCGGGCTCATAACTGTTGCATCTGATAGGAAGGGTGCATTGTGATGTAAGTAGAAGCTCTTGATTTCTATCTAACTGAGGGCTCGCGGCAGACCTATTTGTAGGTTGCCCTCATAGCTATGATAAGGTTCTCGGTAGACCGGATCCCAAGGGATCCGGGTCTTCGAGACCGGCTTGTTAGGAAGCCGGGTCTTTGAGACCGGTTTATTAGAGATCCGAGCCTTTGAGACTTTATCTTCAGTCTCAACAGTTGATAGATGTGACAGATCAAGAAGAAAGGTCAAGAATCAAGCCCACAATCAATAACATCATCGCATTCTACTCCACATGCTATACACTTACCCCATCATATTGCTGCGTATCTAACATTCTATTTTTGCACTTGCCGGGGGCCGAAACCAGAGACAGTAGACCCACATTTCTCGGAAGCTCCCCGGGTCTCAGTCCGATCTCAGTCCAGACTCAGGATGAGCTCAGGCGAGCTCAGGTTAAAGCGGCATCAACTCAGGATCATAGGCAAGAAGGGAAACTAGAGGTATCTAGATTCGTGTCCTAGTATGGCTGTTATCACCGCAGACAAGGAAATAGCCCTAAGAAATGCAATCTCTGCTATTTTCCCTTCGACCCAACAGCAGCTCTGTGTATTTCACATCAACGCCAACATCAACGCTCATATTCGCAGCAGCTTTCTTGATGCTGGTGCTGCTGACGATGCCTCTATTCAGACTGACTATTCTGGTGCTGAACCATGCGGGAAGAGTGGAAGACTGTCGTGTACGCTTCTACGGAGGAAGATTTCGAAGCAAAATGGAACCAGATGATCCTCACATACTCTCAGCACCATAATGACATCCTGACATATATTTCTTCAGAATATATGCCCTGGTGTGAGCTGTGGGCTAACTGCTACTTACGGCAGTACCGCAACTTCGGCCAGCGGGTTAACAGCCCCGTTGAGACCGCCCACGAGGATGTGAAGTCATATCTGTTAACTGGTACAGCTGACTTGTGGCATCTTCACACAGCACTTACGCAAATGATCTCTAAGAAGCAGCGCGATTATGAACACCAAAATGCCGATATGATGATGCGGATCCGCTTCGACTACATTGGAAGAGAATGGCTTGGTGCGTTACCAACACAAATCTCCCTCGTTGCTGTCGGACACCTTGTGAGGCAGCATCAGCTTGCCGAGACTGTAATCAAGAAGAAAGCCGCGCCGCGCCTCTGTGCGAAGACTTTTCACAGCAATATGTCCTGCCTTATCAAGCTCTGCACGCTCAGATCCCTCATAGTCCGGATTGTCTTCTTCATCCTGGAGGCGTGGTGGCTCGCCATCACCGAGTGGTCGATTCGATTGAGAACATCCGCAATCGAAGCTTGTACAGATGTCTTGAGCTTGGCATACGTATTGAGCATCGTCTGTTGAGGCGTTGAACACGAAACTCCGTCGGCCAGCGATAAGCTAGATCCCACGCCGGCAGAGCCTTCGCAATAAAGTGTGTTTGATCGGATGCAGGTTATTGATGTAGCTGTCAATCTTGACGCCACCGTCGTTATCGAGAACGACGTCATAGGGCAGCCATTGAAACTTTGGAGAAAGGAATGGCATACTGCGGTCTGGGAGTGGCAGATGCAAGCCCCGGATACGCACCGCATTCGTTCGAGGTCCTGTAGTGGTCTCTTTGATAAGCTCAGAGCAATCTGGCATCAGAATGACTTGGCCAAGACCGCAGTAATCAAGGCAGTCCTGGACACCAATACGCTTATCTAACAGGATCCGAGAGCACCCATAGACAAGGGGACAAAGGGAAGGATGAACTAGGTTAAGAACCTGTTTACTGCTTCCAGGATGCTAGTCCTTCTCTTCTTCTAGGACATTTTCAAAAGCCTCAACCGCCGCGATAAGTTCGTATCGGAGTTCTAAGGAGCCACTGGCGCCAGAATAATTTTTCTGCAAGATATAACTTCGGCTAGGGTGTGCTTAGAGAGTGCTTCCTCTCTGGGCGTTACGCGGTGCTTACCCTGCATCCTACCTGATTTGCGGTAACGGAAAAGGCGTCAGCCAGCAGAAGCAAGACTTCAATCGCTGATCTGTATATTTAGACTAAAAGAAGGTTTGTGGAAATAGCTTGGGTGGATGCTGTGATTCACGAGGCCATGAAATAATAATTTGGGGGAAACAGAGCTAAAAAAGGGTTGAACCTGTAATCTCAGCGTGAAGCTTCCCCGATGGCCCCACCTCGCCGGATCTCACGCATTTTTGTCTGACTTTCCCTCTGCCTAACTCTGCCCAACTCTGCCCAACTCTGCCCAACGGCTTTGTCGTATGAGCAATGGGCAATCCTATTCTCTTAGCTTCAACTTTGTCGCGGACACTGGATTTTGGCCAACTATGATTGGCTGGACAAGCGGTGCCGTCACCTTAGCCGCCTTGGTGCTAGCGACTACGGTGCTAATTACATCCCAAGTCCTGCAGTTTGCCTTTGTCGTGCAAGGAGTGTGATGATAGAGTAAACTCAGCTGCACATTCGCGCACAGACCACGTGTCCCAAATGTCAACGTATCTCAGCCGCTCAACAATTCAGCTCCTTGATACCTGAAATGAGGGGCAAGGCAGAATCCCCCCTTGCTTCTTGTGCGCTGCTCTTCTTGCTCCGGATAAAACTTTTGGGTATATTTCGTAGAGCGTCCCTCCGCTCGAACTTAAGGGGCCCATGTGGACCACTCTTAACATGGCGGCTAGGGCTATGGACGGCCCAATCGTGGCGGCCGGCCAAAAGTTCCTTGACTCGCTCGACGAGAAAGATAGGTCCATCGTTACTCTCTGCACATCGGCCGACATCTTCACCCACCACTTTGAACAGCTCGGCGCGGTACGAAATGCTCAGGCTGGGGCCAAAAAGAGGATTGTTGATAGCATCGCCGTCTTCAGCGACAATGTTGAGCCCTACCTCAAGGCCATCGATACTCTTGTGTCGTCCAAGCCCGAAGTTGCCGCTTTGATATGGGGTGCTGCCAAGCTTGTGTTGCTGGTATGCAAGCCCTTTGCACTTACGTCGTCGATTTGATTGACTCATTGTTTTCTTTTAGGTTGCAAACAATTACTCAAACTTCTTCAGGAAGCTGACTGACATGCTGGAGAGTATCTCGTCGAACTTTGCGATATACAAAAGCCTTGTTGAAGTTCTTGAGGAGAATGATATCGAGTTGACGCCGGGGCTGCGGTGCGCAATAGTCACCACCTACAGTGGCATCCTGAATTTTTTCCAAAAGATAGTCCGGGTGTTCTACAAGAAGAAAGGGAGTGAGTTTGAACAATCCAAGATGGCGAGATCGTTTTGACAGCTTCCGAATCTAACTGTCCTCTAGAGGCAAAAGCTAAACCGCTCGTGGTTGGAGATCTGCTCTTGAGGCCGTTTGATTCCACATTCAGCACCCTGCAGGAGAAGCTGTCGAGTTGCGATGCACTGGTAGACAAGGAGTTGCAGCTGTATCAGCTCAAACTCATTTTGCAGTGCCAACAGAACAACGCCGAAGAACCAGAAACGGACGACGACACTCAATCTTCTGATGATCTTCGTGAACACCTCACAGCCATCGAAGCTCTCGTGGACTCAGTGAAGAAGGCCGTGAAGGAGAGGCATATTGGTAGGACTTGGCCCAGGATTACTATCTGTATCAGTTCTAATGGTGTTGGCAGACGATATCAAAAATGATATCCGACAATGGATTAACCCACCAGAGTTCATGAGAATCTACGAATCTGCAATCGATGAGATGGAAGAAAACACTGCCGGGTGGTTATTTCAGAAGGATGAGTACAAGAGCTGGGAGTCTTTCGAGGTAAGTCGTATTGGTGCCCAGACCGAACCGGAACAGGCAGATGCACAAGGCAGCGTTCTGTGGATCCATGGTAAGTTTGCAAGGGAACTTTCTACGAAGCTTTGCTCACAAGATACCAGGAAAACCAGGGAGTGGAAAAACTTTTCTCGCCGCTTCGGTCATCGATCGACTGAAGGCTTCAGCCCGCAGGGACAAACACAGAGTCGTTCTCTTTTTTCACTTCGATGCAGAAGATGGTACGTCCAATAATACAGCTTCTGCCTATAGGTCACTACTCTCGCAACTCTTTCAGAGATACTCCAAGTCACCCGACATGATTGATCGCTTCTCTTTTTCTATGGCCGACTCACATGGGCAAAAGACTGCGTCAATGTTCGAGTTGGCCGACTTGCTGAATCTCTGTATTAGTACTCTGGAGGACAAGTGCTTCATCATTCTCGATGGCATCGACGAGTGCGACGACGACGGTCGATTTGTATCAGGACTGTTGGGCACCATCTCTAATTGTCCATCCGTCAGGCTACTAGTTTTCAGTCGACCGACCGTCACTCTTCTTAACGACCAGATACCACAGAAGGAGCGAATCCCAATAGCAGACGCCAATCGGGGCGATATACAGCATTATCTGGAGCGGAAGATCGAATCATTCATCGAGCGAGACTACCTTCCCCCTTCGGCGGACAAGGCACGATTGCTAGACCACCTCACAATAGGCGCGAATGGCATGTTTCTATGGGCATATCTCATCATCAAGTACCTGGACACCGATGCTATTGACCAAGAAAGCCGAGTCTCAGCAATCTTCGACATCACCATGCCCGATGACCTGGAGAAGATGTATTCACGCATTCTGCAGAGAATCCAAGACTCGAACTCGGCGGAGCGCAACATGGCCACCAAAGTATTCTCGTGGCTAATATATGCGGCTAGGCCAGGCCCTTTCCGACCCGAGGAGCTGCAAGTGGCCCTGAATCCAACTGCGAATGTGCAATTAGAACCGGCTCGCTTCGTGCAGACGATAGTGAGAGTCTGCGGCTCGCTGGTTGAGCTCGGTGCCGACGGGCAATTCCATTTCATTCATCTCTCTGTCAAGGAGTATTTGTCTACACAACCAAATGGTTTCAAGCAGCCTCTTCACCGCGTTCACGCGATGCTCGCAGCGTCTTACCTGGAGTACCTGACAATGCGCTTACCGGCCGAGCCCTTAACAGCAGATCTCCATGAACCATCAAGGCTTCTTGCTGCATATCCATTAGCTTTCACGGCAGTATCGCACTGGATGCAGCATTGTGTTCATGCATTTCTTTGCGTGGTGAAGCACCGTTCTGGAGAAAAGGTTTTCGTTGATGCTGACAACGTGGGAGACCTGGTGGAAATGCTCATACCTAAACTACGCAAGTTACTCGACAATAAACCTTGCTTTCTCGTTTGGATCGACATATCATACCGCCTTTCAGTACGGATCTGGAACAGTATCATCTGGAAACCTAGTTTAGATGACCTCTCTCTATATTTCACCCACCATTCCTGTGGTATCCATGCGGATACCGTATCTCGGATACTGACGGACTTGGTGAATCTTTTGTTATGCGCTGAAGAGATTCAAAGAGAATGGGGCGCTCAGCTCCTTCATGACCCATCGACCTTATGGGGAGAGGTGGCAGCTTTCCACAAACTTAGCGAGTGTCCGCTCGCTGAAGTCATGAAAGTGACTAGTCTCCAGGCGGAGAGACCGGAAACCGGTGAAGCCGGGCAGGATAGTCTGAAGACGATATCCAGAGTTCGAAGCGACGGCAAAGCTATAATGGTACTCTCAGTTTGGCCATCCAGGTACGTCCTTCTCCGCCGAGGAATGCCGAGAGCATAAATGCAAGGGTCGTAGAAGAAATGTCGCTGACGACACCGACTTTAGATGTTTTGAAGAGGTTGCCGTTCGTTCTGGTGCGGAACTCCGTGGCCGGAACCTGTGGGGTGCATGTTCAGGCTGGGTCGCTAAGTATGAAACCTGGACGACCGAGGAGGAGCCTGCGTGTGTACTCAGCGTAGTTACGAAACTCAACGCTGAAGAGGTCTTGATCCAATGCAAGCAGTCTGCCTGGGAAGACTGTGATTCGTTGCCCGCATCACGGCCTAAACTAGGACACATCTCGTCACCCTGGAGATTCCAGTTTCCCCTCGGGATCTCACCGAGTGGGCGGTACTTTTGCATACTTCGGACGGTCTACGAAGTCTTACGTCCGGAAACCGAACACTGCCGGCCTCGGCTGCGGAAGCGGAAGCTCAACGTGGATTTCGATGAACGCGATAATTGGGACCCTTGTCGACGTGTTGAATATGACATGTCGGCACCTCGTTTCTTGTACTTTCCGACCTTCACTACCAGTGAGGACCTCTTCGTGCTTGTCTCCAAACTTGGCGCTCCGTTAGGCTTAGCACTCTTCCAGACCAGACTCGGCGAGGACTTTCAGCCGACGTTGAAGGTTTCTGACCAGAGTGACATTCTCGTCAGCTCCGAGGGCATTTACGGCATCACTATATGCCATAACCTTGCTCTTCCATTGATAGGCTTTATAGCCGGCCCTGGAGCGTATGTGTGGGACTGGACGCGGACAGGTAGGTTGCTCCCACAATACCAACTGAGCACAGCCGCCGGACTAACAGTAGTATCTTCACAGAGAAGCCAAAAATCCATTGTTGTTTCAGCTCGGTCATTGACGAGCCGGAAACAATAGCATTCTCCGGCTGCGGAAAATTCCTTGTCCTCCGCCTTCAGGCAAATATTCGGCAGATAGCTAAGGACATGGAGCAGCTCCTTGGCACCGAGCGCCTGCTCGAGCTGCAACAGATGCGCAGCGCCGCGACAAATGAATTGCTGAACATCATGGAACGAGTAGAGTACGGCTCCTTTCTACAGCAGACAAACCAGTACAGAGTAGTCGACAGTACAGATGCGAGTCTGTGTATTAAGGATGGAGCTACCGCAACTGACGCCTTGCACGTGGTCTCCTTGCGAAGCGGGATCCTTGTGCGCAACATACAGGAAGATGAAGAGGCCGACGAAAAGATTGTCAACGAGGTAGAGCTGACGAAGCTTCCACAGAGTGTGGCTGATGGCTGTTCGACACCAAATGCGACGGTGATTGTCCCGGATGCTGTGGACAAGATGGTGAAGATTGCCATCTCGAACGAGCCGTCTCTATTCAGCCGGTTATCGTCGAGGAGCGACAAGGTCCTGATGCTCGTCCAGCGCGAAAAAGCCTCGCTTCAGTTCCAAACCACCAAGACGAAGTTACAGACTAAGAGTATAGCGAGGAATAATGCGATTAACTCGGATGCAAGCATTCTCAGTAATTCAGGGGGGTCTAGTGAGTTGGATTATGAAGGCGTGTTCGACGAAACTGACAATTGAGAGCTGTGAGGGAGGCACACGTAGATAGGGGCTTGAAAATTGCACGAAGAGTCCTATTAAGCGAGACGGGTTGTCACTACATCTTATCCCAGCCACTTGCCGTTCCTCTCTGCAAGCGAGGCGTACTGTCACCCTCATGCTCAGCTTTGTCAATAGGTATTTCTCTCGCAAAACTCGTGGGGCCGATCAAGGTTACCTCGTCGACAGTTGCTGCGTGTAGAACAGCCCTGCGGCGAATCAATTCAGGGACATCATGAAGTAGTGCAAGTACTACTTACTAACAGTCCTTCCGCGTCAAATGTCAAGGACTGGTATAGTACAATACCTTTATTCGCTGCATCGAGGAACGGCTATACTTAGACAGTAGAGCTTTTACTTACTACTGACGATGCTTGTGTTAATTCTTAAGATGGCTTTGGCTAAACTTTAATCTGGTAGGCTAGGCGGAGTAGAAACCTTAAACTCTACTAGCTTCTCCTCTATTATGCTAAAAGGGCAGGGACCTAAATTAGTACTAAAGACACTATTATAAAGAGTTCTAGTAATATTCAATTAGAACTTATATTAGTATTAAGCCTACATAGTATGCATTCTGGTTAGCTGTATGTACTTATTGAATTAGAGGCCTATCTCTTGGAATAGGAGAAGATGCCGTTACCTAAGTAGCGCTACGTTTTTGGCCTTTTGGCCTATTCAACAGTACTACTCTTACGAAATTTGTAATAGTAATAACTTCGATATCTGCCTAGAGTGCTCTGAGATTAGCGTAAAGTGCTACACTAGTTCTCACGCTTTAGTACGATATAAGCTAAACGATACTGTCGATAGTGGCTAGCACGGGGCCTTGCGACTAAATATACTGAGTTTTCCCTCGCTACATGTAACGGTCGGGCTTACTCTAGGGCTCTAGGGTAGGTCTAAGGCGTGTAGTGTTTATGATCGAGTGGATTAGGGACGTCATAGTAAGTAATATAGGTTACGGTCTGGTAATAGTAGAATAGTAGATTCAATATAACTAAGTGTGTTAATAGCTAGTAAGGCTATCTTTATAGAAGTGCTAATTGAACGTTTATATACTAGTTAGTAGTTAGATAGTCTTAGTAGTCTTATTGAGAGTCTTATTATTAAGACTGGCGATATTATTAATAAGACTGCTGGCCTTATTAATAAGAGTTATAAGCGGGTTACTAAGACTTAGTCTTTCTATATAGTGAGTTATACTAATAGTAATAAGGAAAAAGTGAGTATATTATAGTTCTACTAGTTATAACTGCCTGGTCTTAACCTAGGCTGTAATATGATATCTCCCTTCCTATTAGTCATGCTTTTATAGCTATCTTTAAGACCGTTTCTTATATATCTATTAGTATATTCCTAACTTACTTCTCTAAATATTCTTATTATAATACTAATAAAATAAATAGCTATATAACTAAAACTAAAACCTTATCTATTAAGAAATAAAGGAGTTTTACTAAATCTTACTATACTTAAATCTTGCTTATTAAGGAGTTTAGCTATAATATTATACCTTATTCCTTCTACTTAGCGAAAGGGTTTTATTATTATATTATAATAATATCAAACTATTATCTAAAGTATATTCGCTATAATAAAACCTATAATACATTAGATATTTTAATAGTTATTAGTATATATACTAGTATTTTCTATATTTCCGGATTCTAATAAAAGAGATAGCAAATCGTATTATTATAAAGAAGCATTATATTAAGCATGAGGAAGAGGCTACTGAAGAGGCCCTCTTAAGATCTTATAAAGCGCTTAAGGCTGCTTAAAAAGAGATTATGAATAGTTTAGATTATCTGGCTTGCTTATAAAAATAGCAGAACTAGGTGATTTCCTGTGAGGAGGAGCTTATCCATTATAGTGCTCGTTCGTTAGACGAATTAGATACTATAGAGCGCGCGAATTCAGAGGCTATTATTACTATGCAGTCTTTGGTTTATACTAACCTTATTAATTAGAATTCTTTAGACCTAGGCGATTTCCTTTCGTCCGCTCTTAGTATTATTAATAAAAGTCCTTTAGTAGGCGCTATATATAGGTAAGGTTTTTAGCAGGTTCCTATTAGTTATTGCTTTTAGAGTAGTTTTTCTATTTAATAAAGTATTCAGTCTTATTATTCCTAACTTATATATTATAGATTTTTTTAACTTTATATTCCTTTAGTCTTTTAACCTTAGTTTTATATTTATTACTATATTTAGTATAAATTATATCTTTTATAGTCTTAAGAAGTAAGATATAGAAGACTGAGTAAAGTCTGACTTTTAGTAATAAGTCTAATTAGTAGTTATTTTTTAAGATTTTTTTAATAATTTTATAAAGTCTGATGTATTTATAGTTTAGTTTTTTATTTTCTTATTTTATTTTAATATTTTTTATAGTAAAGTATATTATATCTCCTTTTTAAAAGGATGGTCTTTTTATCCGTTTTTTATTATAGTATTTTATTATCTAGTTTCTAATAAATTTAAGTTTAGTCTTTATTTCTTTATATAGATTTTTTAATTTTTCTAATATAAGGATAGCTTTAAGGATAATCAGTTTATTATAACTTACTTTATAAGTATTAGGAGTAAATCTAAAGTCAGTATAGGCTAGGGTAAGCTTTATACTTTTATAAATAGCTATATTATAGCTTAATTATATAGTTAGTAGCTTCTTAACCTAATTATTCTATTCATAGTTAATATAGTAATAAAAGTATTATTTTAATATTTAATTTATCCTTTCTATTTATCTATCTGTCTAGGGTTAGAATGCTATAAAGAGTTAGTAATTTAATCTTAAATAGTCTATTAGTACTTACTAAAACTTAGAAGTGAATAAGGGTCTTCTATTAAAAAGAATTTCTATAAGTAGTCTATAAGTACTAATAATGTTTCTTAAGAAGATATAAGCAAATTGCTCTATATCTATCGATTTCTAATAGGGTATAAAATAGGAAAATTTCATAAGTCTGTCTATAATAATAAGAATGTTATTATAAAGGGTTCTAGTTACAGAGTCCTCTAATAGGAATAGTTTTATAATAAAATCTATTATAATAGAGTCTTATAGTCAGATTATGACTAATAAGGGTTATAATTCTTTATATAGTTTATAGTATTATGCTTTAGTTTTTATATAAAAGTTATATTATTAAATAATAGTTCGAATTACTGCCTTTATCTTAAGGAATTTATAGGTTATTCTAACTCTATTAAGGGTTTTATTAACTCCTTAGTATTTATATAGTAAGTATTTATATATTTCCTATATAAGTTTATACTATAATCCTTTAGGAACTTACTATTTCTTTATTTATTTATCTTTAAGTAATATATTATTATACTTCTAGATTTATCTAAGTAGTAGGTTTCCTTATTCTACTAAGTGCTATATTATAGTAATCGTTCTAAAGATATATAACTAGTCCTTAGGGCATTTAGAGTATTATACTATTAAGTCCTTTATAGTTCTATATATATTTTCTATTTTATAGAGTTCCTTTATTTATATAGTAGTTCGGGCAGGTGTTCTATTATATACTTAGTTATAATAGTATTATATAAAGTAATTCTTTATATTATCTAGTATAATGATTTTACTATCTTTGCTTTATTTAATATACCTTTTCTAAGAGTAGTAGTTAGTGACTTAGTTAAATTAGTAGTTATCTAGTTCTTCTAGCTTCTTTAAGTATTCTATTAGTAGTTACTTTAGTAAGTAATACTTTAGGCATTCTTTAATTATATTATAGAGCGCCTTATTAAGTCTGTAGGTTTAGTATATTTTTATAATATATTATTATAATATATTAATATTTTTATTATATAGTCTTTCTATATATAAGTCTTATACTATTTAGTATTAGAAGCTATTAGGAATAATAATGAGTTTATTCTTATATATAATTTTTCTAATATATCCTTAGGCTTAGTCTATTTAATAGAGTACTGGTCTATTATTTTAAATTAATTCTAAGTATTCTAGCTATAGAGGTATTATTCCCTTTTAAGCTCTTATAATAAATTTCTATTTTAAGTATCCTTTAGGTATAAAGTATAAGAATTATTCATTAACTATTCTTTTACTATTATTAAAGTCATATTATTAACTAATAGTATTAGCTCTTTTATTCTCTGAGCCTTTATAATAGATAATAGTATAGTCAAATTCTAAGAAGTATTCAGTATACTGTAATTATTGTCTACTAAGTTCTTAGATAGTAGTAAAGTATAAGATATTCTTATAGTCTATATAGACCTTAATCTTATATTTACTTTTTAAGAAGTAGTATTAGAATTCTTTAAAAGTATTAATAATTATAAAGAATTCTTTATTATAAATAGGGTAATTAAGTTTTATACTATGTATTTTATAGAAAAAGAAGGCAATAGGGTATAATACTCTATTATTATCTTATTATTTAATCTAAGCGCTTTATATAAAGTCTAAAGAGTCTGTTTCTAATTCGATTTCTTATTTAAGGTTAAAGGTTATTAAAATAGGTTTATTTAATATGATCTCTTTGATTTTATTAAATGCATTTTCTATAGTAATATCCTATTTAAATTCTATTCCTTTTTATATAAGGTTAATAAGTAATATAGTATATTTACTAAACCTTTAAATGAATTTTTAGTAGTAATTAGTAAATCTAAAGAAGGCTTATACTTTTATAATATTTATTAGTTTTAGCTATTTACTAATTATAGCGATTTTCTTTAGATCTATTTTAATCTTATTATAAGAGATTATATATTTAAGAAATTCTACTTCTAGAGTATAGAAATGACTTTTCTCTAATTTAACTAATAACTTATAGTCTTATAATACTTATAATACTTTATAAATATACTTAGTATATTCTTCTTCTATTTTAAAGAAGATAAAAATATTACTTAAATAGTATATAATAAATATATTAAAGTATTTATATAATATATTATTAATTATTTATTAAAATATAGTTAGTATATTTATAAGTCTAAAAGGTATAATAAAGTATTTATATAGTCTAAACTTTATTCTAAAGGCAGTCTTCTATTTATATCCTTTTTTAATATAGATAAAGCTATATGCATTTTTAAGATCTAGTACTATAAAGAACTTTATTTTATAGAGTCAGTTCTTAAGCTCTATAATAAAGAGTAATAGGGTTCGATCTTTTAATATAATATTATTTAAATAATAATAATTTATAATAAGTTAGAATTTACTATTCTTTTTAAGAATGAATATAACTAAATAGCTAGCTAAAGACTTTAATATCTTAATATATTCTTTATATAATATATCTTTAATGTATTCTTTAAGTATTTATAATTACATTTTATTAAGATTAAAAATCTTATAGAATATAAGTAATGCTTTATCTTTTAATATAATTTTATAGTCCTATTAACTGAATTCTAATAGTTCTATCTTAAGTTCTTCTATAAAGAGCTTTTTATAAATATAGTACTATATTAATACGTTCTTAAGCCTATTATCTTTAGGATTTTCTTATTATTCTTTTTTTTATTTTTTAAAGTCTTTATTTATTTCTTTAAACTATTATTAAAAGCATTTAATTATCTTTTAAAGTGTATTTTTCTTATCTTTCTAATATTTATATTATATTCTTATTAAGAGTGATAAAGTATTTATTATTTCTTTATATAAATTCTTATTCTTACTATCTTTAGAGGTTAAGATTAAAGATTCTTTTTCTTTTAAGTTACTTTTATTATTATTAAAGAGTATATTATTATTATTAATTAATACTTAGCTAGTTCTTTAGTTAATATATGAATTATATTTTCTTAGTTATAAATACTTAAGTATAATATTATAATGCTTTATTAAAATAATATTAAAAGTAATACTTTAATTCTTTTTATTAATAAAAACCTTTAAGTAATTAAGTTCTTTAGTAATTTATCTATCTTTATAATTAAATATATTACCTTTAAGGTTATATAATATATAAGCTTCCTTTTTATACTTTTATAATAGTTTCAGCTTATTAACTACCTTAGGGTTAATATAATTTACTTTAGCTTTACTATTTATTAATATAGTAAGTTATATACTATTAACTCGCACTTTTAGCTTAAGTGTCTTTCGTTTTATTACTATTTGTACTATATAGAGCTTTTAATAGAGGTGATTTTCCTTTTATATTATTACTTGCTTATTACTCTTCTATAAGTAGTGTTTATTATTTTTTATTAGTAGTGCCTATATTTACTTAGTATAGTTAGTTATTAAGTCTTTCTATTTATCTTATTATATATACTATAAGTTAATCTTAGCTTAAGTATAAATTAAGTAGTCTTTTTTATTATACTATATTAAGTTTATTAGTCCTTTAATATATTCTAAGAGGAAAAACTTATTAGAATATTCTAAGACTATAATCTTATTAATAGGTCTAAAACTTCTTATTTAATAGCCTTTAATTTTATTATAAAGGTATAGTATAGATATTAAGTAATCTTCTAGTTATATAAGAAAATAGTCATTCTTTTACTTATTATAAATATGCTTTTTATAATATAAGTTATAGTATAAAATCTATATAAGTTTATAATATTAAAGGTTATCTATTTTAATATAGGGATTATTTAGGAATTCTTCTTAAAGTATTTCTTTATTACCTTATGCTTTAAGTCTTAATTAAGTATAGATATAGAGATCCTCTTTTACTTAAGGTTCTTATCTTTTTCTAACTATTTACTAGTATTAATCTTTATTACTTATCTATATATAGACTCCTTATAAGTCAATTTTCACTATATTCTACTATTCTTTTGCTTTTATTAAGGACTCCTTATATTCCTTATAATAGGGGTTTATTCATTCTTTATCACTACTATCTAAGTATTCTTTTATAGGGGCAAGGACATCCTATAGTTCCTTACTGAACTTTTTATCTAGGATTTAGAATGCTTTTAAGCATTATCTGCCTTTAGTCATTCCGTTTTATAAGGGTTCGTAGCGTTTGCTAGTACTAGTATTTTATCGTTTGCTGCCTTACTTAGGTTTTTTATTATTATAGAGTTTATTTTAAATTTATTTGCCTTTCTTAGAAAACGTCTTTAGGCAGTTATTCTTTATATATCTGATTTATTAATAGTTATAGTTATTATTTATTTATATAGCTTAGGTTTTAAGTAGTTAGAAGGTTATACTAAGTGCATTTCCTACTTAGTTATAGTTTACTTTAACTTAGCTTAGCTATTTATTAAGGATTTCTTCTTTAACCTTTTATTAGTATAATTTACTATCTTTTAGAATAGGTATGAATTATATGCATTTATTACCTTTTTTAATTATAGCAAGAGTTTTTCTATTTACAGTTTTTACTATAAGTCAGCCTTCTAGGATAGGGTCCTATTATTTATTAGCTTCTCTAGCTGCCTTGCATTTAGTATATTGTCTTTAAGCGCTTTCGTTTTTATAGTCTAAGCATGCTTACTTTTCTACTATCATTTCTTTTACCAATCATCATGCTTATTCGCCTTAGCAGGCTTCTCTTCTAGCTTCTATTTTATCTTATTATTCATTCATCTTAGGTTTGGATTTAAAGTCAATTATATCTTCTTTAGCTCTACTAAACGTGCTATAATAGCCGCTTCTAGTTATAGTAAGGGTTTTAGATAGATATTAGTAATTAGTAGATTAGAGGTTCTTACCTTCTAATATAGGCTTATACTTTTAATTTATCTTAAGGCTTTAATACTTATTCTTAAAGTGCTCTATCTTATTATAATTCTAGTATTTAACCTTAGAGTAGTTCTACTAAGCTACTTTAAATTCTATAGGTCTGGCCTAAGTTCTGTAAGAAGTATTAACCCAGTTTTTATCTTTTTAATTATCTTAGTTCTTAAGGTAATACAGGTTATAGTTACTTCTTCTACTCTTTTGTTAGTTCTTAACCTTCTCCCTTTATCTTTTATACTATTATTTATTAATCTTAATAGCTATAGTAATATACTTAGTAAGTATATTAGGTTAGTTGGCTTTATATAGCTTATTTTTAACTTCTTCTTTAAGTCCTTAGTAAAAGATTTTTATAAGTATATTATTATCCTATTCTAACTTAGAAGTAACTTATTAGAATATAATAGTATAAGTAGTAGTAGATTAGGTTTACTTAATCTTATAGATTTTAGTTACTACCTGCCTTTCTTTATTAACTATACTAAATGTATCTTTAAGTACTTCTTTAAAGTTTTCTTAGTTTATAAAGATATTAATAATATCTTAGTCCTAGTTAATTTCATTATTATTAAAGAAGTCCTTTATAATAGGTTTAAACTAGTTTATAGTATTCCTAATTATAAGGTTATTTATATATAGTAATCATACTTTAGCTAACACGAATTATCATAAGTATATTCAGAAATGTCCTTTTATCTAAGTAATAAAAGGTATAATATTACTAGGCGTTCTATTAAATAGTGCTAGTATTAGCAGTTTAAGGGTTTCTCCTGGGTTATGGTTATTATTCGTAGTTATAGCGATTACTATAGCCAGTTAATTCTGCACTTATCACTACAGGGTCTGAATAAGGGCGCGAAGTTACTAGACCTCTGTTACTATTTTAGCATTACTTAGTAAGGTTATGTATGCTAGTAGTGCGAGTACATTGCCTAGAGTAATAGGAGTTCGGTTTATTCTGGATATACTAATAGTATAAGGTATTGCTTAGGTTAATGTAGTAATACACTAAATAAGAGCTATTAATGTATAATAGTCAGGCTTACTCTAGGGCTCTAGAGTAGGTCTAAGGCATATAGTATTTATAATCAAGTGGATTAAGAACGTTATAATAAGTAATATAAGTCATAGTCTAGTAATAGTAAAATAGTAGATTTAATATAACTAAGTATATTAATAGCTAGTAAGGCTATCTCTATAGAAGTGCTAATTAAACGTTTATATACTAGTTAGTAGTTAGATAGTCTTAGTAATCCTATTAAGAGTCTTATTACTAAGACTAGCGATATTATTAATAAGACTGCCGGCCTTATCGATAAGAGTCATAAGCGGGTTACTAAGACTTAGTCTTTCCGCATAGTGAGTTACACTAATGGCGATAAGGAAAAAGTGGGTACGTCATAGTTCTGCCGGTTGTGACCGCCTGGTCTCAACCTGGGCCGTGACACTACAGACCCAGATAAGGTCCTATTAGTTTTCTAGCATAACTCTTAACATTTTACTCACTGTATGTACCATATTATAACGCGATTTGCATTAAGTTAATGACATAATCTTTTAAGATTTAGTACTAAACCCGCGAATTATTATCAGATACGACCTCCTATATTAGAACACAGTCTATCGCCCTGGATAGAGCGCTTGACCGTAAGTTCTGCTAATATTAAAGAGGAAAGCTATGCTCATTCCGATTAATAGATAGTTTAAAGAGTCATATGAAAGTCATTAGCTATTAAAGGGAGTAGCCGAAATCTTAAAGGATAAATGACCTGGAGGCTGAATAGGGCCAATGGAATAACGCACACAGTAGTAGTATTTTTATTATAGAGAAGAATGCCTAAGTTGCCGCCCATATCATCAAGTAAGTTCAGGTAGAGGATTAGTGAACTTAGTAGGTCCTCGTCATCTGGCTTGCATTAATGCAACTTCATGTGTTCAGGAACTCAAGGTCTACTACCACGTCTATGGATAGTCCGTCGTATGCCCACCGGTCCCAATGATGCCAGCGTCAACGTCCTACGTCACTAACCCACGGCAGGACCCCGGTTGCAATTCCGGCACGAGCTGTCAACGCACGGCTTAGTGAACATAGCGACCTCGATCCGTGAATAGCACACTTTCTATCTCTTACAATCATCACTCTGACCACGGCTGGGCAGGACGAATTACAATGCACTTCTATGATTGAATGACGTAACGCGCCCGACTAGGACGTAATACCATCGAAACGCCCGCCTGCAGCACTAACCAGCTACGCATAAAAGATCTCCACGACGACTTCAGCCCATATTATCCATCCCTAGCCTCACACAAAGCAAGTAGCCCAGAATAACATCCAGATAGTGGTTTATAATAATACAGTAGTAATATAGTTAGCTCAAAGCTGGCTCTGTTTATAACAAACTTAAGTCCCGATAATATTTTAAGCCAATCACTGTATAGATAAGGCTTGCATAATAATAAGTCGATTTCTAAGCTACTATACTCCGCCTGATTTCATTAGTTAGTATACTAACTGCAGCCTCATATTTTACTTAACTTACTTATTAGTATCCGGAATACTCTTAATAAAATGCAAGTACCTCTATAATACTAACTATTAGCTAAATCTCTCTTTTTAATAATTATAGCTATATATATAGACTTGTTAATATAAATTCAGAACTAAGTAAATAGAATTTTTAATAAAAGCCCCTCTGTTTATTATTAGCCTCTGTTGCTAGATATTATTACTTAACATAGGATAAGCAGTTTAAAGCAGATATTATAGATAGGTCGGGACCAGGTTCTCACTAGTAGAAATGACATGCCCATAGTCGAATCTTCCACTCTGAAAGTTAGATCAGACAATCAAGACTTTACATATAACATATAGAACTAGATTGTTAGGTATAAGGTTGTGATGAAATGCAAAACTGCGGCACGTATTATTCAGTCCATAACAGTCGTTGCTATGAACGAGGATTTAAGCTCAAAATTGAGCTCACTGCGTCGTGACGTTAATGAAGGCCAGGCTTGTGCATATGATGAGCATCGTGGATTACTGACGTCTGGCTGAATGGATGTGAGTAATATGGATGTACCCAGCGTGCTCGGCCGTTTTCCTCGCCTGCAAGATATGATATAAACAAGCACAGAGCTGGGATGACAACGATGCTGGGGTTCTCTATCCCGTGCACTCGGTTATCGCGAGCCCGGCGTACATACGAAGTAATAATAAAGGCGCTTCTGCTGCTCGGACCAGGGAATCCACGCAACCCAGAATCTGGGACCCACAAAGGGCTACTTCCCCGCATCTTGACGCCCGCTTCAAGGTCGGTCAAAATCTTCGTCCACTGCAGATTTTAAGGATACAGGCTGTTTTGTGCCGAGCAATGTGGTCGACCATATTTATTCAGCACCCACAACTCACTGGCCATTCCCATCTCCATGAACAATGGCCCCTTCCATCGAGCTTCCGACGTGCCCTGGACTCATCGGCCGCCCGTACTGGTGCGGCTAGATTGCGCCACTTTACCGTGAATGGGTCGCTGATAGGTCGCCGCCGGGCCCCTTGCGAACACGGGCGACTTGGAGGACCTTCAGTTACGGGTTAGACCAGGGCGCGGCCCGAACCTAGACTACTATGTAGGGGTGCAGAAGGAAGAAGCGGGCACCCGACTACGGTGCTAGCGGGGAGCATGCCTTGAAGTGGTCAAGACGTCCGTCTCATCCGCTTCCGCTGCGACGTGTTGGCTCACTGACGACTCGTGGCCCAACAGCTCCTCACGCCATCACGTTGGGTGGGTGGTGGTTCTTTCACGGCATCCCCGCACCGCCTAAACCAACCCTCTCACGACCATCATCCGCAGTTCTGTCCGCTCTGGCTTTCATGGTCACAGTCATTTGCCCCTTCCATATTCACCCGCTTGATCACCGCACACAGCATAGAAAAACCGGCCGAAATGACTGGAATGAATCCGCCAGCAAGCCCGTCTACCATGAGCCCGAAATCTCGTGCCTCGCCCGAGGCAACTCCCGATGCTGCTCCTGTTGAAATCGATGAAGCGCTGGTTCGTCCATCCGCTTGCGTCCCCGACCCGCCATCCCGTGTCAAGCTGACTTTGGTGCAGCCGAGCGATGCTGACTCTACCTTTGATGATGAACTGTACGAGACTCATCCGGGATTCTGCGACGGGCGTGCTGCTTACGGACTAGCTCATCGTACACGGCATCTTTAACCTCGAGCGTTCTCAACTATCCGGTCGAGTATGGCCGGCGCTACCACGCATACCAGGCTGGGTGTAAGCAGTTCTCCTGTTTTCGGGCTGTCTTCGCCCTTCCCTCGACTGGCTCTGTCCTAGAAAGCTGACGTGACGTAACGGTACAGCCTACGCTTTCCCCAATGACGAAGTAAGCTTAACTGGACTCGACGTCGTCGTGGCCCCACCGTTAACCGCACCCTTGTGACAGGCCGAAAAGGAGCGTCTCGATTTGACTCACATGCTAATGACCAAAGGAATTGGGAACAAGCTGTTTTTGGCCCCGGTTGATGAGGATAAGACACGAAGGATTCTCGACATTGGGACAGGCACCGGTATCTGTGCGCTACTCATTTCCCTCGCTGTTGGCACTCGTCTCTGATGACTCTAGGGGCCATACAAATGGGGGAAGACTACCCAGGCGCTGAGGCAGGGGTTCCGGGAGACCTATTCCCATCAGTAAGGGTGCTAACGAGATAAGTAGGTCCTCGGGAATGACTTAAGCGCTATCCAGCCATCCTGGTACGTATAGACCACACACCTCAATAGCAAAATGGGGCGAGACCATTGCTAAGTGAGGACTAGGGTCCCGCCAAACGTGAAGTTTGAAATTGATGACGTTGAGAAACCATGGGTGAATGGCATGTTCGACTTTATCTTCTCTCGATACATGGCCGCGTCCATCCTTGACTGGCCCAAACTGGTTGGAAAAGCGTACAAGTAAGTCTCGGCTGCCCAGCGAACACATCTTTCCCTTTTCACTAACCCCTTAGTCATCTAAACCCCGGTGGTTGGGCTGAATTTCAGGACTTCGACTTTCAGTACTACTCTGAAGATGGGTCATTCACTGATAAACACGATACCATGAAATGGGCCAATGGTTTTCTCGAGGCTGCCAAGAAAATCCAACGTGAGCCGTCACCGGGACCGAAGCTCGAACGTTGGTTCAAGGAGGCCGGGTTCCAGAACGTCGTTCATCGTCGCTTTCGATTCCCAATCGGGCCATGGCCCAAAGACGCACACATGAAGGACGTCGGCCTGTGCACCCTGGCATCGCTGCTGGATGGGTTAGAGGCTATCTCCATGAAGTTGTTTTGCGGGGTCCTTGGTTGGCCAGAGGAGGAGGTGCTAGTGCTGCTCGCCAAGGTCCGGTCGGAGTTGAAGACCCATACGTTCCATGCCCAGTTCGATTTGTAAGTATTTCTTCCGTTAAGCCTTGACCTGACTGTTTTGGCTCATGAACGATGCAGCCATGTCGTCTATGGACAGAAGCCTCCCGAGTAGAATGGGTGCCGGGCCTTGATGCTATGAATGTTGGTCATGATCGGTTTATAGTGCTGGAGGAGAGTGATAGCGGGCGGAGCTTAATAATTACACACAGCTGCCAATTGGTTATGTGAATGAATATGAACATGGTGTTGCATCGGATAGGAAGGGTGCATTGTGATGTAAATAGAAGCTCTTGATTTGTAGCTATTTGAAGGGCCTAAATCAGCCCTTATATACATGAAGGAAAAGACAGTCTCGTGACCTAAGTCAGGGATCCGAGCCTTCAGGGGCTCGAGCCTGTGGCCTGTCATCAGGGCACAAAAAAGCAAACATGATCCTAGAGTCTGATGGTAGTTGTGACATTAATTCTTACACTCTGCGTTGTATCCGGCCTCTTTGATCCAATGTGGAAGGTAGTTGAGGTCCTCCCCGGCAAGACGCCACTTATCGTAATTACCACTGCATGGTAATCACAAAACCATGAGCATTTCTACATTACGTAGAGCTAAACGTTGAACATAACTCACCCAGGAGGGCGGACGTGCGTGATGTTAGTCGAGTGGGCAGCTTGGCCCCGCAGCAAGCTGGCCCGTGATGGGCAACAATTGCTGACGGTGGCAAAATGGTTGGAGAACTCGACACCTTTGGCAACCATTTCTCTCTGCAGGGCCGGCATATAGTTGAGAGACCCGAGTTGGCGATCTTGGTCGTCAGACATAATGAGCACAATATTATAGCTTTTTTTCCGGGTGTTTCCCACCTAGAGCGGTGCCCGTAAGGGCCAAGATGGACAAGGAGAGGGCTAAGAGAGACACCATAGCAGCGGCTGCAAAGGTTGAATAGTAACCCCTGACTTGATTTTCCTACGAAATCAGGCATCGATATCACTTTATAAAGTCATTGAGTTACTCCACATAATGCTCTGGCGATGCTAAGTTTGCATGTCCTTGCTGCCCTGGATGCATCGGTAGTCGGGGATGATCATCCGACTTCACTAGCTCCTTACAAATTTTTGTTAAACACCTCATTCCATTTAGGTTGGAGGAGAATTTCTAGTTTTGGCCAGGGTCATCGGATGACATCATCTAGGTGTATTATTCACGCCTCGTCCAAAGCCATTAACATGAGGGGCTAACGACCATCCCAGCGAAGCCAAATGGCTTGAGTGTCAAAAGGCCAAACATGATTCTGTTCATGCCTGACCAGCTTCGATTTGATTGTGTGAGCACATTTAGAAATAAAGTAAGCCAGCTGCCATTATTTTAAGTCTTACCTGTTCAACGTTTGATTAGATGATTAAACCCCCCCAATATTGATGCCTTTGCCAAAGAGGGCATTAAATTCACAAACACCTTTGCCCAAGCGCCAACATGCTCTCAGTACGCGCCCGAGACCATCACTGCCCAGGACTCCTGCCTCCCGTGCCAGCACACCTCGACTCGCGACCCCTTTGACCAGGACACAATGGTGTGGGCCTCATGGGGCGTCAAGTCCGGCGGCAAGTCGGTTTGGTTCGGCGGCGATACGGGCTACGGGCTACGGGCTACCGCGCAGTGCCTGCTGTGCCCGAGAACGCAGACGACTAATTATGGCCCGGAGTTCTAGTCCCTGCCTGTGTGCTCGCAGTTCCGCCAGATTGGCGAGCTATGCGGGCCCTTCAACTTCGGCCGGATCCCCAAGTATATTTTAAAAAGAAGGAATCCGGAGTTTTCTTCCAGCATCGAAAACGGTGCAGCATTTTTATATATCGACGAAACCCCTACGTCGTATATCTACCGCCTACCCTTATCGCAACCTCGGCCTCCAGGCCAGCCGTCACCTCGAGATATACAGTCCTTGGCACCAACTTACAAGTATGACCCGGCACGGGCCAGCTGGGTTGGGCGAGATGGATATCCGCGCCGCTGTCTAGGAGCAACTGCACAATTTCAGAAGAGCCCAGTTCCATAGCCAGCTGTACGACTCTTCCGCAGGAGAACCGGGGAGCTGGCGTTATCGGGGCTGGGTCCCCCGGCTCCTGGCGACCGCCGGTTAGGCCGTGATAGCTGACATTGGCATCGGCGCCATGGGCGAGTAGTAACCGCACTAGGTCTGCGTTGCCTAGTTGAGCTGCCCGGACGAGAGGGGGGATGAAGTGTTCCGCTTCGAGTTCCGGGATGTCTTTAAAGGTGCAGCCGTCGTGATGATGGGTAACTTTGGGGGGAGGCCTGTCTGATTCTTGGAAATCGCAGCGAACGCCGTTGGCTAGTAAGGTATTGACGATGGCGGTATCCGCATGGTCCACTGCTATGCCAAGGCTCCTGGTCGATGAGACCCTGTTGGTTCTCTGTACGAGCATGTCTACGAGCTGCAGGTTCCTTTTCCTGACGGCAGTTACCAGCGCAGGCCCCCTTATTGCGTGACCGGTTGAGTTTGGATCCGCGCCCAACTCGAGGAAGAGCTTGACGAGGTGGGCCTTTTCGTGTTGGACGGCCCAGTCCAGCGACGTGGCCGGGATCATCTCCAGGAGTACGGGCAGCTCCAACTTTGTTACATCGTACTCGAGAATCGGGGCGTTCAAGTTGACGCCGTGCTCGACGAGTTTCGAGATGACGCGTTTGCCGCATCCCAGCTCCAACGCAAGCGCAAGCGCCGCCTCGGCCTGGCCCTGGCTGGGGAGCTCGTTGGATGTTGAATCCGAGTGAGCAGGTCGAGGTGCCCGCTCTTCGCTAGTCAGGCGATTCTTGAAATTGAACCTTTGAGACGCTGGCTGCCACAGCACGTCCCATCCATCATCCTCGGATGTAGATGAAGCCTGGCCTGAGGTAAGGCCTCCGGCCTTGTCGGGGACCGGACCTACCTTCTCCCAGAAAACAAACGGGCCGAAATCCACTCGCTCGTATATAAACCCCTGAGACTCCCGTCGCACTCCTGAATATGGGCTTGAGGAGGTGGTGGGGTTTTCTGGTTTTCTGCGTCTCCCTGGGCCCATGGGGAAGACGGTTGCTAGAGTACTGGGCTTGAAGGGTGTTGGATTCTTCTGCTGGACCTCGTCCCACTTGACGCCGTGGAAGAAGGCGTGGGATTTTACTTGGGACGCCCCGCCTAATCCTAGACGTTTGGCGGGATCCTTATCGAGAAGTCGAATCAAGACATGCTCGGCGGCCGACGGAAGCTCGTCGGGGAACTGTAAACCTTGGCCGATAATCCTCCGCTTCCTCTCGTCGGCATCCTTGTGATAGAACGGGGGCAGGCCGGTCAACATCTCGTGCAGGAGGATTCCCAAGGTCCACCAATCCGCCATCCGGGAAGCCGCGTGGCCGAGAAGAAGCTCGGGGGCCGGGTATTCCGGCGTCCCGGGTATGATGCCGCCTCCGCCCTGCATGTCCAGCCCGAAAAGCCCAGGGGTGCATAGACTGATGTGGCCGACGGCATCTATCAGCATGTTTTCTGGCTTGACCGAGGCGACAATACGCTTGCCGTGCAGGTACTCGAGCAGACAAACGAGCTCAGCGGCGTAAAACCTCGCCTTGTCGACGGCAAAACGCCGCTCTCTTTGAAGGTGACCGAACAGGTGTCCGCCGCTGGCCAGCGGAGAGAGCAGGTGCAATCCCTCGGGCGACTCGAGCGCGAACTTGAGCGGGGTGATGAAGCGGTGGCTGTATGATGGCGCCTCAGGGCTGGGAACAATGTTAGTTGCGGGGAGCGTTACCATGGCGTACCTCCGATGGCTATCTCGTTTTTCAACATGGACAACGTCACCGGTATTCACCGTCTCAAAGACGCGCCACACCTTCTCATCCCCCAAGGGCGGTACCTTCTCTTCGAGGTAGGAGATGTCAAGGGTGAAACTCCCGATGCCGTTTTGGATATCAACCCGCGCTACACTAGGAGCCTGGGATTGCAGCAACGGGTCTAGGCCGATTGATCCTAGAGGTATGACGCGGGCTTCTTCCGAAGCATCGGGGGGAGTGCCGATGAACAGGTACAAGGTCAGATGGGACGATGCAGAAACATCAAACTTGAACACTTGGCTTGGATCCCATGTAGCGTTGCCTCGGCTCGACCAGCAAAAGGCGTCGACAGATACTTGGAACCCGTCGCATTCCAGGACGGCGTAAGGCAACTCTGGTCTGGGCGTATCCTGGGAGGACGCTGAGCTCGGATCTAACAGGCCGAGTCCGAGAGCTTGGTGCAGCCTGACACTCAGGATTCCAGGTCCGGGCAGACTGGGCGGTTGCGAGGGGATCATGACCTCGGAGGCATCTGAGAGAGATTTAACGAGTGCGGGGGCGGGGGCCGTCGTGTCCATCAGGCGTTCGCCCGTACCTTTTCCCGAGTCGAGGTCGATTTGCTCGAATTCTGAGGTTGAACGTCAGCCGGTGGCAGAGGATGGTGAGCGCTACATTTACTCTTCTCTAATATGTTGGACATTGGGATGTCGCGATTGTAGCGGATGGTGTGAGGTGTGAGGTGTGAGGTGTGAGGTGTGAGGTGTGGTGTTGCAAGGGGAAGAGTTGTGGATGGATCAAGGGGGAGGTTGGGGAACAGCGGGAGAGAAAGTCGACACAAGATAATAATATTGGAGCCTCGTCATCTAAAACAACCCCTGTCCATTGTGGCGGTGTGGGTAGTATTCAATACAGATGTACACATGTACCCAGGTACTCCCGGGCCAGTACCTCGGCTTCCGTTGTGCAAGTCGAGGCACAGGGTCTCCCGGGCGAGTCACAGTCTTGACGGAGATTACGGAAGAGGTGGTGATGCCGGTTGGATGTGGTAGCTACAGGGAGAAGAAGGGACAAGTGCCGGAAAAGCTACAAGTGAGTGCATTCTGATATAGGTAAGGAAACAAGTCTATATACTTGGTATCTCCAGGCCCCCTCCCTGTGACTTGGAGAAACGCGGGGTTGCTATTTCCTGGCTGGCACCCGAAAAGGGATAGGTTTCTATATCAAGACTGTTCCGGCATGTAGCAGGACATTTATAAGAGTATGTGCACAGTATATATATATTCTCGGCAGTGTGACAACAGTCCGTCAGGACGCAAGACGGCCCTCACGCACGTCTAAACGGCCCCCCTGGCCAGTCAAGCAGCGGCTGTTGCGGATGCAGACGTGATGGGCGCCGTCGTCACGGGCATGTCCGTCGTGCTCCAACTCATGGGCACGTAGCTATATTCCGACGCCGTACTCGTAGGCTGTAGGCTCTCGTAGTAGTCCTCGAACTCCTGCAGCTCCTCTTCCGTGTAGGGCGGGAAGGCCGGCTCCATCCGGACCTTGCCCTCGGGCGTCAGGTCGTCGTCCCGTCTCACGAGCTGATCGGCATCCCGTGTCTCGGGCAGACTGGCAGGGAGGGGCGCCGGGTCGTCCTCGGCATCGTCGGCGTCTCGCTTCTTCAGACCCCCGAGATGCCTCCGCCCTCGCACGAGATGGACGGCCCGCCCGCCGAGACGATGGCTCGCTCGACGCATCCCGACTTGATGAAGAAGGGCAGGTTGAAGTAGACGTAGGCGGCATCGGTCGAGGTGGCTGCGTTCCAGTCCCAGCCCGTCAAGGCGCCGCATCCGCTCTCCTCGTCATGCAGCGATTCGCCGCCGTCCGTCACCCACCCTTCGATGTTGTAGATCTCGAACGTGTAGTATAATATCGTGTCCCAGAACATGCAGTCGGCCGTCGGTGTGGGGGTAGCCGACGCCGTAGTCTTTGTGGTGGTAGAAGTCGACTCTTTCGACGTCGACGTGGTGCTCAGGCCGAACAAGGAGCTGAACATGGACTCTTGCTCGGAAAAGAGGGACAACAGGTCAGCAGCATCCGCCAAGGCTGTGGGAAACGCATCATCGGCCATGGAGTCGAACATGATTGTGTAGGCGACATCGTAATCATCGTCGTCATCATCATCGTCATCGTCATCATCCGAGTCACCGTCTCCGTTGGGATTGCTAAACGCACCGGGCGGGCAGAAGGGGCAGGAGGGGTTGCAGAACAGGAGACCTGAAAGAGGTGTCAGCTAGACCGGGTGAATGTGATGAGCATCACTTCACGATGCACTGGGAGTCTTACAAGTGATGCCGCACCCAACGCAGCCCGCTGCAGCAGTGGGCTCAGGGGTCGTGCCCGACGTCCAAGAAATCGTCACGGGGTTGATGATGGGGTCCGTGGTCCCGGACTTGGACGTGGTTGTGGGATGCGGGTTGGGCGTGACTGTTACGACCACGGGTGGCAACGTCACTCCCCCGGCGATGGTGGTGCTTTCGCCATTGGTTTCCGTCTGTTCGGTATAAGTGTAGGTCTCGGAGCCTCAGATGATGACCTCGCTTGAGCTTGTCGTTGTCTCGGTGGCCCCGATGATGGACGAGGTGCCGTTTACGACCCTGGACGAGATGGCACGAGGTTAGCTTGGATCAAGAGCCTGGATCAAGGTATTCCTGCCCCGAGGGTTAGGGGTGAAGCTTGTACTTACGGGGTGATGGTGACGGTAAAGGGCGGCGGCTGCACGGAGCTCGTCAAGACGATGACGCCGTCTGTCGAGCTGGTATCGAGGGAGATGCCCCAAACGGGGATGGCCGTGGTCGTCACTGGTTGTATTGGCTCCGTGTTAGCAAGATGGCAGCCTTCGGCATATGGGGATGGGGCCTGACTTACCAGGGGGGATCGTCAGTACCGTGAGCCACGACACGAAGACGTAGGCAGGGTATGTCGACGTAGATCCGTCAGAGAGGGTCTTGGTGCTGGTGGTCAGACTGGAGTAGGTCACGCTGGTGGTCCACGGTTCGAAAGTGATGGTCGTTGACGAGCCCAGGGGCATCGGGGGCCAGATGAGCGTCACACCAGGAGGAGCCGTCACCCGCGGCGATACCTCGTCCCAGATGTCCGGGTCGATGTAGACCGTCTTGTTGGAGCTGCTGCTGCTCGAATCGTCTCCGGAACCGCCCTCGGACTGCAGGTCGACGGCCCAATCTGCAAAGCCGAGGAAGTTGAGGGACGGGTACAGGGCTTGCCGGGTAGCCTTGTTGTCCGCGTCCATGTAGGCGACCCACTGCGTGTCGTTGAAGACGACAATGTTGGAATACGAGTCAGCGTCCCAGAGGTCTTGCGCCGAAGGGTTCAGGTCGAGAATCTGGCCGATCTCGTAGTCGGAGATGTAGCCGGCCGTGTCGGTGCACTCACCCTTGTATGCCCCCGAATCCGGCCCCGTATACGTGCATTGCTCGGTCCAGCAGCCCGCGGCGGCCATCCTGAACGAACGGCCGTAGCTGCTGACGCCGACGGCGACCATGTTGGATGGCACACCCGCCTTGGTGATCATGGATAGTGAGTTGATGGTCCCGGTGAGGTTGACGTGGGACCGCAAACAGTTCCCCAGTCCTTCCTCGTAAGAGACACAGCCTGGGGTCGCGTACTTGTTTGTGTAGTCCCACTGACCGTGCAGGTCGTAGGTCATGTACACAAAGTAGTCGACAACGAGGCTTAGGGCTGCGATTGGGAAAGGCTTTAGATACCAGTACGAGGTAGGCGCAGTGACGGAGCTTGTCTTGCCGGACGGGAGCTTTTCCTTGAGCTGGTCTAGCAGCAGGAAGAAACCGATGCTCTCGGTCTCGTCGCCCGCAGGGATGCCCGGGATATCGGGCTCGGCAGGGTACTCCCAGTCCCAGTCGATTCCGTCGAGGTCGTTGTCCTCCAGGAAGTCGACGATATTGGCGACCAGCGTCTGGCGATTCGCCTGGGTAGCCACGGCATTGCGGAAGATGGCGTAGGTGCTGGGGTCCGTAGAGAATTCCCAGCCGCCCACTGACACGACCTTCTTAACGCCAGACATGCCCTTGAAGAGGGAGAACCGGGAGGCAACGTCGTCGGTGTTGATGGAGAAGTCCTCGTTGAGGGTGATGAAGGAGTAGTGGATATGGGTATAGGCCGACGTGTCGATGATGGTGACGGACATGCGCAGACAGGAGCGTTGCCAATTGAAGGCCTCGAAGTACGCAATGCTGTACGTCTCAGAGGGGGCGTCGGAAACGATGATGTCCGTCCCGCAGTTCGAGATGCATCCGTTCTCGCCGTCGGCGGCCGTTCCTGGAGCCCCCGTCTCGGACTCCGAGATGGTGCAGAAGTCGGTCGTTGTTCCGCACTGGCCCCAGATGTTGCAGCAAGCGTTCAACGGACACTGGTTCAAGGTGCTCAGGTCTGTTCCCGCCGGTGCTTTTGCCGTGTCATTGACCTGCGGCCCACAGACTGCATTCGCAACGGTGGCCGGCATGGGGGGGTAACCGCTGCTGAGGCAAATGTTGTAGTCGGCAAACAACTTGACGCAGCCGTTCCTATATAACATGGGCGGGTTAGCTACGAATTGACGTCGTAGAAGAGTACCTCGTAGAAGAGAGTGTTGACTAGATATAGGGTGCAAAAGAGAAGAAAAAGAAACAGAAAAGTTGGTTCAAAGAATCACGTACCAGCCCCAGGTTTCCGTGTTGTATTCCTCAATCTCCTCGTTGGTCAGGTCGTAGGCGGCCGCAATAGACGCGCAGTTGTCGCCCGTCTTGACCAGGTACGAGTAGCAGTAGCCATCCGAGTCGGGCTTCGGTGAGAAGTCCGGGAGGGTTCCGGCGCTGCAGCAAACGTGCTGACCGGGAGTCAAGTCAGAGCATAGGCTCGAATCGGAATTGTACTCTGTGAACTCGGCCGCAGTGATGCCGCATTCAGTCGCAAGCGTGGCACACGTGTCTCCTGATTCCACTTGGATGGTTTCGCACTCATCATCGCGCCGTGAAAGACGCCCCGGGACGTGCAACCCGTGCCGTGCGGCCAGTTGAACACTGGTCGAGTTGCTGTTACTTGATGACGAGTTGCTGTTGGTCGACAGGGAGGCCGCGAGGTAGGTGATCTCGTGCCAGTCCGAGACGGTCGTGTCCGCATCGAGGCAGCTGCCGTTCTTCCACGACTGCAGCCCACGCTGGACAGCGCCGAGATCGCCCTTGGTGTTGGCCAGGATGCCCATCGAGTGCCGGGCCGAAGAGTTGCTGCATATCTGGACAGCCAGGCTCTCTGTGACGCTGCCCTCGCCCTGGCCGGCAAAGCCTGATCCGGAGTATACGCCCACAGCAGCGCCGCCCGAGTAGGCATACTTGATGGTCTCGTTGCAGCCCGTGTCAGACAGGGCGACAAACTGCTGCAGTTGGCCCAGAACAGCAACCACGTCTGCCGCATGCGCCGAAGACGAGGTGCCAGAGATGGTCAGCTGCAGAGCTGACGTCGTGTTGGTCCGCTACACCCCTCTGGGACACATTCCGCAGACAAGTCAGAATCAGAGGAGCCGGTGTTGCTGGTGGATGACGCCAAGTCGGCCGTGCAAGCAGAAATAGCAACGTGCGACTTGGGTTCGTCGACCGAGTTGAACAGGGCAAAGTCCACGAGCATTGTTTTGTTGCACGCCCTACACAGCCGCTCAAGGTCGCCATACACCTACCAAGCGCTGGTGTCGACGCCGGTGCTGCTGCAACTCAGAGTGCAATCATCTCTACTCTGGTCGCGCAGACCCGAGGTGTAGTTCCCGGCCAAAACGGCGGCTCGGGCACTCGCCCGGTCGGTTGGTCTGCCCGGGGGAGAGCCAGAGACGGTACTGACTGCGATGGACGCCATGAAGACCTTGGCTGCGTCTTGGGCATTGTTGTCAAGCCAGCGCTCCGGGGGGGACCCAGACAACTGCCAGGGCGACGGCAGTCGCCAACAAAGGCAACCTCATGACGAGACTGAAGAATAGAGGCAGTAAAGGGAGAAGCAAATGGAGACTGCAGAGGATGTGTGAGCGCAGAGGATGATGAAGGAGAAGGGAGCTCTTCTATCCACCTCGGGGTTGTTGAAGGCTTGAAGAGGACCTTGACCAAGGTTAACCATAACCAACGAATGTTCTTCGGCATGGTCGTTAGTCAAATATGCAGATGACGGCGCCCGCCCTGGGTCGAAGCCCAACAGTAAACTGCAGGGGCCATGTTCTCAAGGAGAGCATTTGCACAGTACATAGTACATCGGCTTGTACTACAACTCGGTCCAGGGGTTACGGGCCCAAGACGACCATAACACAGTCACCCCCATGTGGAAATAGCGACATTTTGGGGCCTGCTTCCTCGTTCGGGTCGATCAAGATAGGATCTGGTAAAGGTTTGGACGGGCCGATGGTGGTTGAGACAGTATCCCAGCAACACGCCGCTACGTAGCACGTGCGTGGTATGTTAATTTCGGGTATGCATAGTGCCCGGTTTTGTCACTGGTATAAATATATGGCAGGCTATAGGGGTCACTGTTGCAAAACCTCCAAAATCACTCGAAGGTGCCGAATTGGGTTAGCGGCGTTGTCAAACGGCCCTGCAGTACATCATCACCTTAACAAGTAGCCTGTTGAAATCTGCAAAATAGGAGCTCCATACAGATTGCATGGATTAATGTGCGCTATAGCCACCAACAGTAACCTTGGGGCGCCGCAACGTCGCTTCTGACGCTCCAAAAGCCACTTCCTCCCTGAAATTCTTTACTCAAGAGAAAGTTATGCAACAGTTTAGCTCCTTCAGGATGGGGCGCATCCTTGAGGATCGCGGCAGTCTGTGCCCATGACACATACTCGCCCTTCTTCGGAAATCTGTATTTCAACGGGCTAGGTGGCTTGTTCAGCCTGAGAGAAGAGGTGAACGTTGCGGCGAAGGTTGTATTGGGGTCAGCGACGAGAGTTGGACCAGTTGCAGATCCACGAACCCAGCGAGGCTCCTGCTCTAATAATTTCTCGAACCAGGCGGTGCCATATCGATTGAGGCTGTTTACGTTCAGCAAGATAGTCTTCCGGTTTGGTCGTCAACACCGTGGATACTTACATCAAGTCAAAGGCGAAAAGAATGGCATCGTCGTCGTTGGGGTACGTCAAGGCTAGCTTGCCCTTGAACTCGGGCCGTAAGAAGTCTGGATAGTCCTGAATCGCCTTTCCTTGGAGCTTATCGCTATTCCAGATGAGCTCCCAAGCTAGACCAATGTAGCCATAATAGGCTGCATCTCCATCCCTGAAGTCTGGATATATCTTGTCGAAACCCAGCGGTGCGTAATGAAGCAGAGCATCTTCGTGCTTCCATCTTGGGAAATCGTGTAGGGTCTGGAGAGCGATGCTATCAACAAAAACATTGTCTTGAGCAAGCTGCTCGTCAATGTTGCCTTCGTGATACTTGGATAAGTCAACTGTAAGATTTAGGGTCATGCCGGGAAACGCTGCTTCAAAGGCTGTCTTGATAGCATCCTGCTGGTTCTGTTCGTCACCGCCCATCCAACTAGTGACGACGCCACCTTCTTTCAAGCAGCTTTGTAAATTTGATCGAGCAAGTCCGCCTAGGAAGAACCCCCTTCCCTGGACAGGGAGAGGCATGCGATAAAGCCCGTGCGTCATTAAGTCCAGTCTTAATTCCATTACCTCCGGGCGGTTAAGCTAGCCAAAAATGACACGAACTCAATGTAGTTACGGCAAATTGACTGCACGGTCGTCCATCGGGACTTCTCAGGGCCCGACGACTAGTGACTGGCCTATGCATTATTAAAGTTCGACCTCCCACAACACGGCACATCAAATGCTGCCACTAACGAAGCTGGCTAGCGGAGGTTTGGCGGAGTTTCATACCTGGCGCGTTCCGCAGGTATACGGATTGAACAGGGCGAAGCCTATATCGCAATCCACCAAAGAACATACATAAAGCCGTGATAATATCATGTTGAAGCACCTGAGCCCACCACCAACCATGTAGATGAACTATCTTTACACACACAAAACATTATCCTACCGTTACTGAAGTACCAGACACACCCAAAACTTCTCAACAAGCCAACCCACAATGGCGCCCCTTTTCCAACCATCAGTACTCCCTCTGCCTGCCGGTATCAACCTCTCCGGCAAAACCGCCATTGTGACCGGCGCAACAGCAGGCATTGGACTCGAAATTTGCCGTCAGCTTCTCACCTCCAAGTTGACCAATCTCGCCATGGCTGTACGCAATGTATCAAAGGGCGAGACAGTTCGCCAAACTCTTCTCTCCGAGCCAGCCATCAAATCAGCCAACCCAAACGCCACGGTCAAGGTCTTGGAGCTCAACGCAGAGGACTATGCGAGCGTGCGAAACTTCGCGTCTACATTCACGGCCACGTTTACGGATCTGCACCTGCTAATGGCCAATGCGGGAATTGGTACGCTGCATAAGGAGTCTGCAAGCTCGGGGCATGAGAAGGACATGCAAGTCAACTACCTCTCTAACGTTGTCCTTACGCTTGCTCTCCTGCCGGCTCTTGAAACCACGGCGACCAGGACCGGAAAACCAACAAGGATTACTTGGACCGGGAGTCGGCAATACACTCTGACTACTCTGGCCGGGAAGTTTCCTCTGAAGAAGGGAGAACGAGTTCTCGACCATGTCGATACTAGCACTGGAATCGATACGCTTGGGCGATACGCAGACAGCAAAGTCCTCTGTGTGCTATTTCAGCTCGAACTCGCCAAGCACTACAGTCCGGACAAGGTCATCATCAACAGCTTCTGTCCCGGCCTGGTCGACACGGGCATGACCGACGTATTGCCCCTCTACATACGGATCCCGTTCGCCATAGTGAAAGCGCTCAAAGCACGAACGCCCGATAAGGCGGGATGGATTGCCCTAAATGCGGGGGTAGTGGCTGGTGCTGAGACTCATGGGAAGCTGTTGGGGGACATGGAGGTAGACGTGCCATCGGACTTTGTTCGAAGCGCGGAGGGGCAGCGGATTCAGAAGATGTTGTGGAATGAGACTGTTAGCGAAATGGCGAGAGTCACTACTCTTCCTGCCTGGATGAAGAAAGAGGCGTGATATGAGTTGAGCTCACCGTGTTTGTCTTTGCTGTTGTGTTTGCATCATCATTATGGATGGCATTCGAGGAGACCTTAGTACTGCTGTTCTTAGTAACAATTATTCAATAATCATTATTGTGGCAGCTACCTATGGCTGCATAGCTATTAAGGGACCCGGGTTTTAGAGTGGTTCTGTAGACTGACTGTCCATGACCGCCTAGTATTAATCTGAAAGTCCCACTCGTGCTAGAAACTCATGCTTGGCAGGCCTGTTGTTTAGTTGATTTAGCCGACAAAGTGAGCACAAGCCAATGGCCCCAAGGAACCAAGTCCACTGATTCAGAGCTGACCAGTGTTCCGAATCGCTGGGGCTGGCGGTTCTCCCGGGCCCCCCTGAAAGTGACGCGCTCTAACACAATTACAAGTCTCCTAGAGCGGCGCAATCGTTGGGGGAGCTTTGGCGGAATTTCAATACATCCAGGGGAAAGGGCCAGGTTGGGAAGCCTCGCCTCACCCGTCTGAAGTGATACAGTAATCTCCTTGGGGCACCGGTATTTCACTTACCTTGCACCAGCCAGACACCTTTCTCAGCGATACTGTGAATCCAGTAGACCTTACTCTTTCTTCATAAGCGCCGATAATTGAGGGTTACAAAACACTGTACTCCGTATTGAATATGATAAATGAAAGCATACGTTAACCCACCCAACAACGAACCATCCCCACAATGCGCCACTCTAAAACGTGCTCGCGTCGCGTTACACCTTCTCCTTCTTTTTGATATATCTTGCGAATTCTTTGACCTACAGTAACAAACCCCATATTTTCTGAATTCCTGCATTTCAAGCTTTTTGATAGCAAGGGCGTCTCTGTACAATTGTGTACTGATCGGGCTATGGATGACGTATTGCACGGCACGTCCATTCGCGAGGCGTCCAAACGACACTTGGTTGATCGTACCTATCTAACGCGTCGGATCAATGGAATCCCAACCAGAGAAAAGGTGGATGGGAAGAAGCAGGTGTTTTCAAGGCATCGAGAAGCCCATTTGCCAACTGGGCTATAGCCCAGGGCCGATTAGGCTACCCTCCCATGGTTCGTTGTCGAGCCTACACGCAACGCATCCTGCAACACAATGCGTAAACTCATACGCTTGGAAAGAACTGGCACTCCAGCTTTTTAAGCGTCACCCAGCCATCAAGCGCCTTAGGAGCAAACCAATGTGTCCATCAACCAAGTAAAGCAAAATTTGGACCCTCTACTTGACTTGGTTGACGGGACCCCCTTGCTGGACTTGGTTTACTCGGTAAGAGTGGCTTGCTTTGCCTGGTTGGTTGACGTTACTCGACTATTTTCCATTCCTCTACGGGCCTCCGGTCGTCGATCTATGCTAACATACCGCTTCGAAGCAGGTGCTTTTGACATTCAATCGCCGCTACAGTGTCCGAACCGAGCCGGTTCCGTTCATCCGTGATGACCTTCTTTGCCTGTGAGAAAACATGATCTGGGTGTTGAGGATCCTCTGGAGTGGTGGGTTCGCCATGCATCTGACTACCCAATCCTGTCCAAGATGGCGTTTGACTTGTTCAGTTTCCCAGCTTTATCCCTCTGACAAAGCCGCGGGGTTCTGATCAGTGGCGTCTCTTGATCTTGGATGGTCATGGAGGCCATAAGACGGAAAGATTCATGTTGGAATGTTACATGCGCAAGATTTGGCTCCATTTTACCAGCACATTCATCTCATGCCCTTCAGCCATTGGATTTGGGCGTCTTCTCTGCGTTGAAAAGGGCGTACAGGCGTGCCTTCACAATCTCGGCATGATTCCCGTCCTGGCAAACAAGAGTTTCTTCACGCGTACCAGCTGGCTAGAAAAGAAAGACTGATATCAGTCAACATTCTAGCTGGCTGGCAAGCCAGTGGAATCTTTCTGCGGAACCGATCTAAGCCACTGAACTCAAAGATTCGTGCGAAGAGGCGATCCAGACTCAACTCCGGCACCTACATCAGCATTTCCAACGCCACCTGCACAGATTTTGTGCTGACTGGTTTCTTTTCGCAGATGTTGGTGTTACTGGGAGATATACTGCTTGGTTCTGAAACATTCATATTCAAACATTACCATGGTCTAGGTATGCAGGAAGCCTTGTACAACATCGAACAGCAAGTCCAAGCCTCCAGCCTCCTCAGCTAGTGCAAAGATATCTCTGCCCCTCATTGCCTTTTTATCCTTGATATCTACCATCATGCTTGCAATGACCTCCTCACTAGGATAAAAAACGACGACATTCCGGTCCTCACCCCGAACCGCGGAACCTCGGCTTTGTTGTAAGTGAAAGAAACAACCCTTTCTGCGAGTGTACGAGCAACTTTCCAGTTTTTGCGATCATAGACGTGGTTGAAGTTACCCCACATAAAAGCCACGTCGAGCAGATGATTGGATTTCCCTTTGTGAGGCCTATCCCAAGGATTGCGTTCGTTGAAGAGTCCCAGTGTCGCGGATCCCGGCCATGTTCGACAGAGCTCAATTGCCGGAGCGAAGAACATGACATCCGTCAATAAGCTTGCGATTTTCCTCACGGCCAGACCATCTGGCCCATTAGTCTCGAGGCCATAGAACTCGCAGATCTTGACTGAAAAGGTGTTACCCAGGGCGTGGTTGAGATGCCGACGAAACGCAGCCGTAATACCGGGAGCTCGTGATCCCAGATTCGCTTGCTCAAAAATGGAGGCCTTTTCAATATTCGTACGACCGCGTGACATAAACAAAGAGGAAAAACAGTCTGCATTTCACATCAAGTTCGCTTTGCAATATAAATATCCTCCTGCGCCAGAACTTCCCAGGTAGCGAGAGACCATCACTTCTCAGACTTAAGAACGTCGCCCTCTCGGGGAATGAGTTTGTGGTCGACCACTGGACTTATACGGACCAGGCCGGGCGACATCGCCGTGAGAACGCTGCTAGGCATCGAGATCAATGCCTTCGGTTCAGGAGGCATGAAGATGTGCCCGAGGGACTACACAAGAGCCTATTGCTGCTCCGATCCGCCTCCCTCGCCTTTCAGAAACCAGTGCGAGTGGGTTAGAAGGGCCGACTTGCTCGACGGTGACGGCCCATCCAACTTCTGCGAGGGCGCATGTCACAAGGGCCAAGTCCGCGTCGCCCTGATACGCAAGGACCACGAAGTGGCCCTTAACTATCTTGACCTTGGGTTTCAAGAGCATGTGAACATTCCACGTAAACGCCTCCGCCGAGTAGAATAGTCCAAAGCCCCGCTGCTCCGCCGTTTTTTGTACCAGATACGAAAAAGCACACCCTCTAGTGGTAGGCTAATGCGCAAGGCCCCGGTAACTCCGTTAAATCCAGTTACCAGTGCCCGAATGCCCGGTTCGTCACAGATCGAGAAGCCCGTCACTTGAAGCTGCAAATGGGTCCAAGTTTCAAGTCTCCGCGAGAGACCTGAATGGTATGCGGAGGTTTGGCGGAGTTTGAGAAAGACGATGCATGGAATGCTGGTCTTGTTTAAAACATCATGGAATAAGGATTGCAGCTCACTTTGTATAAAGACCCGCTAGTTACCCTGATCTACATACTACAAGCGCTTCAACACAACGCACTGCTTTCAGCTTAATCACAACATCAATTCTTCAACTTCTAGAAGCCACTCCCTTTATCTCACAAACATGGTTCCAACGCTCAACGCCGAGACTAACGCCAGCGAGCTTGCCTCGTACTACTCGTCCTCCATTGTCGGGAGCACTATCCTCATCACGGGGGCTTCGCCGGGCAGTCTGGGCGAAAGCTTCGTCAAGCAGGTTTCAGCTGCGAAGCCAGCTACTCTGATCCTTGCCGGCCGCTCCGTCTCCAAGATGCAGGGCCTCATCGACGAGCTCAACTCTCAGCACCCGTCCATCCAGGTGAAGCCGCTGCCGGTGGATCTGCAGTCATTTGCCAGCGTCCGCAAAGCCGCCGAGACGGTCAATTCATGGAACGATGTCACCCATATCGATGTCCTGGTGAACAATGCTGGCATCATGGCGGTAGAGTACCAATTGACGGAGGATGGGTACGAGAACCAATTTCAGACCAACCACCTGAGCCACTTCCTCTTCACCAACCTTATCATTGATAAGATTCTGGCTTCCAAGGCCCCGCGGGTCGTCTTCGTCTCCAGCCACGTCCATCGCGTGGGCCATATCCGCTGGACCGACTACAACTTCAACAACGGCAAGCACTACAACAAGTGGCTGTCGTACGGCCAGTCCAAGACAGCCAATGCCTTGACTGCCCTTGCGCTCGCCGAGAAGCTCGGCAAGCAGGGTCTTCTTAGCTTCCCCATGTGTCCCGGCACGGCAATGACAAACCTCGCGGCGCCCGGGACCGATGACCTTGCCTCGTTTGCTGCCAGCCTTACCGAGATAGATAATATCTACGGCGGCAAGTCGCTCTGGGGCATGGCCGACATGAAGTTCAAGACGTTGGACCAAGGCGCTGCCACCCACGTTTTCGCTGCTTTTAACACCAGCATCGCCGAAAACAATGGCGCCTTTTTGAGCGACTGTCATGTTGCAGACCCAGAGCTGGAGGAGGTATATCCGTGGGCGACAAGCAAGATTGATGCTGAGAGACTGTGGAGGCTCAGTGAGAAGTTGGTTGGCCAAGAGTTCAAGTACTAATGATCTCCATTCATGTTGATAATCGATGTTGCGCGTAGACAGGGTGCTGGTTCGTTAATTGATATAGCCTATACAATTTCGCTATTAGAGACTTCTCAATATATCCAGCTCTGCCTTATAGGAATTACTGACACATTATTCTCCTCTTCTCTGACTTTCCTTTCTCTGCGATGATTACTTTCTATTTCGCTTTCGTTAATTCCGTCCTCATCTTTAGCCTCCTCATCGAATTATTCTTCACTGCTCTCGCCGTCGTGGTTGTCTCCATTGGAAGGGACGTCTTCTTTGGGAGAATTGGGGGAATTTGGATTTAACATGAAATAAAAGCAGGCGATTGACTTCAGCTGCTCCTCGACAAGAATGCGGACGTCAACGCTCAGGGTGGAGAGTATAGAAGCGCACTTGTTGAAATCTGCAAAATAGGAGCTCCATACAGATTGCATGGATTAATGTGCGCTATAGCCACTAACATCACTACAGACGGCATCGGCAGTGGGCCCTCGTTAGGTGGGTCCCACAGGTACGGGTTAGTCTAGGCGCCTGGTATCCCTGTCAGAAGTGGATATGGTTGCCTCACACTTTTGCTGGCTTGGTTGGAATAGTGGTCTATTTCCAACAATCCCTGCCCTTAGTTATTAATCCTTCCCGCCACACTGTACCCCTCACCTCGCCTCACCCGGAGATTTTCTGCGTAAGAATGAGGGTTAGCGTAAGCGCCCGATATCCCCATCAGAGATTCTAATCCTTGTGTTTTAACGCGAGCGCCTTACAACCGGCGTAAACCCTACGGCACGATCTAATTACCGAGTGTCACCGTGTGGAGCGCTGTGCTTCCCCCAAGAATCACAGCCGCACTCTCACCAGAAGATAGAGCGAGCACCAAAACGACTGGAGGTATGGACTCGGCCAAACTCTTAGATAGCCCCATACGCTATGTAGCTATTAATACAACTTGATTACATTGAATAACTTATTCAATTGTTATCGGACGTGACAATTCTCAACGCGTGCACAATGCCTTGGTCTATCACGACATAAACAGGGCTAGAGTTATAGGTGGTAGAGTTGGGATGAGGCAAGGATCACCCAAGTCCACGATAATCGTGAATGCAACAACTAGCGTCATGCAGCAGACTGCTGCCTATGATATCTGCAGACTGATCATAGGTATAAGGGACCGACCTTCGTCGGTCCCTTAAATAGAAGAAAGCAGCGCAATTCAATCATCTCTTCTACCCGCACCCATGCTGCGTACCTAGAGCTATTCAGAAAAGCTCGAAACAATGAACTAAGGTTGCTACGTTTCAGTCATAGGAAAGGGTCTGCCGGTAGGGTTATGGTCGGGGTCATCTAGGAAATTCCACAGTTAGGAATAGCTGATGTGTTGCAGCAGCCAAACTTGCGATGACTCAAGACAAGCGGCAAGCCAAACATTCTCGTAGAACCAAAAGTAACAGTTGCATAGAGAGATCATAAACGCCAAGAAACACCATGCACATGCGGGACCGGGCTTGGCAAGTGGGAGAAATGTAGTCCAAGCCTACATTGACAAAAAGGGGAATAGACGTTGCTACGAACGAAGCAGGTATGGGAACATGTTTGAATGAATGAGCTATTCTTTGCCCTGTTTACTGTAGCATACTTGCCCGAGCTATCAGCCCCCTACTCTAGGTTGTATCTCGGAAGAAATGCCAGTGTGCTGCAACTTAAACGGAATTTGAGTTGTCGGCGCAGGACCATGCAGCCGAACCGCCAGACTCCTTGTAAGAGTCGATGATGCCAACAATGGATCCGTATGTACCACCAATCATGAGGAAGGTTCCGGAGACAATGACAAAAACACTCCAGGCGACCATGAGATACCATCTGAGTGTGGGATCCTGCCGGCCCTTGCTCCAGTTGTCGTACAACCACATGCAACCCATGGGCTGGAAGGACATAAGAGTGCCGAAAAGAGCCCCGACAAGGGAAACAAGACCACCGAAAACAGGGATACCGCTAGCGATCAGATAGGCAATGACGGCGGTGGCAAAGGTGCAGCTCAGCCAGGTTCCCCAGTGAACCAAAGTGTTAGCAGTAAGATGCTTAGAGCCTCGGAGAATGCGAACAAACATATACTTGGCGGCAAACTAGATAGTTATTAGTATAAGGAAGTGGTCGAGTTGCGACTAGGTCCTTACATGAATCACAAGGGTCGTTGTAGCAATCAAGCCGGGAAGCGCTAACCCGTAGCTGATCTTCTTGATGGTTGGGCCCGCAGAGCCAAGAGCAGGGGAAGCGACATAGGACCCACAGTAGACATAGACGACGCAGCCAATGACGATATAAGTAATAGTCACTCCGGATTGGCAGATAATGAGGGCTCGAGTGTAGTGATGGGGGTCACGCATCTCCGCGGCGATGGAGAAAAAAGCTGGCGTGCCGGCATACGCGAAGACAAGCGCAGACACCGCGGAAATGGCTTCGGTGAACGACGGGTTGTTGACGATCTTAAAATCGGATTCCCAGTGGCCGTCATGAGGTGCAGCACTGGGGCGATCTTGTACTCCAACAGCGATGGTAACGGTGAAAACTGGGCAGTGGTCAGCAAGCAAGTATGGGGGAATGGCAAAAGGAAACCCACTGGCAGTAAGAATGCAAACCAGTCCAAGCCACGCGAGCCAGCTGATACGACCCAATGTACGAATGCTCGCGAGCCCAAATCCCACGATGGCGGCGACAGCAACAAAGACGGCGGTGCATGCGCCGTGAGTCGAGACAGCGTTCAGTCCGATCGAGATGCCCAGCATGCCAGAGCCGGCAACAAAGATCCAATCTACAAGGGTTAGAGTCGATCAATTTCGTTTTTCTAGGTTCACGTACATAGACAGAAGGCAATCCCAAGGATTTCGCGGCCAAGGCGCCCAAAAATCAGAGCACCGGCATCGTCAATGCCGTAGACCGAGGCATGGCGAAGCTTGAAGACACCAACAATATAGTCTGACCACGTCGTGATAGCGGCTATGGTGCTCAGGCAGATGACACCAGGGACGATGCCGAGTGTGTCGAATACGGCCGGGATAGAGAGGACGCCAAGGCCGACCTGGGTCTTCATCATGAGAGCAACGGTGCCTATCCACCCCACCTAGGAACGGTTAGTTTCTAGGGATGAGTCTCGTGGCGGGATATGCACATTGCGATAGTTGGGTCCATCCTCAGTGATATCACCAAAGACAGCATCGTGAGCGATTGTGTCGTCGACTTCTCCCTGCTGGGACGGTACTCGTCCCAGACCACCGTTGAGCTCCGGGTCCTGTTGGAGGTCCCGCTTCATGTCTTTCTCGGCAGGAGAGCTGGAAGCGTACGCCATGTTGCCGGACCTTGAGGGAACAACTGATGAAATTGATTCAAGAAAGGAAGAGAGAGAGAAGAGGGAGAAAGTGCTTGGTTGCGGAGTAAGGTCCACATCCGGGATCGTGGGGATTGTGGGCACAACTTATAGGCCTGACCAGTTCAATGGTTTGACCAGGGTAGAGCCGTGATGAGTTACCTCATTGTGTCCAGTATCAGATGGTTGGTAGGAAAACAGGTTACGAGAGGGAAATCTTCAAGGTCTAGAAGTGCACTCCGGCAAGGCCTTCAAACCTTCCAAGCGCTCTTCTCGGCATCAGCGATAGCAAGGTATCTTGACTTACCTCTTGCGGTTAAGTGGATAGTGGAATAACAAGGGCATCATTCCTCTCCATGGGGCGGAGTGGGGCTCCTGGGGAACGGTTCAAGGATGGTAATCATCATGCGAAGTCCAGATCCTCATTGGTTCGTAAATTGGTGATCAGGCGAGTCATTCTTTGTTGCCCATTGGCTAAAGAAACTATGGAATAGGTATTATATCGGCAGTTTCCACATTACCCGGCAGGGGTTACCAGCGGCTTGGCGATTTAGGAGGTTTCCGCGTTGCCCCGCACTCCACAAGCTAGGACCTTGTGACCTCAATTTTCGCCGCACCATGCAAGGTAATAACCGAGACGAAGTTATCATGGTAAGCTTAGCCGCCAGCGGGTAAGGGCTACCCCAAATCGTCATTTCCATTTCATGGCCGTTGCGTACCATGCTCTCGGCCTCGGGCCAGGTTCATGAATATTGAAGATATTGGATATTGGCGGGTGACCAGCCTTCAAGGCAGGGAGGTGCGGCAGGGTGATGAAATTCAGGCCAACTTCAGGCCAACTGTCGAACTGGACAACTCCGTTGATCATGCAATTAATTATAGATTGCTCGCTTCACGGGTCCGACGATTTTCATGGTCAGTCAAGAGCGTTTCTGTCGTTTTACGGCTTCCTGTCTCAGCCGCCAGAATGAGAGCCCTGTTATTTTGCATGTTGGTCGAGCTGAGTCTAGTATACCGCTTCAATAGCAGCCGAACCAAGTCATTATGCCCAACTACGACAGCCAGTGAAGAGAGAGGTGCGAAAAGAGGAGGTGACGGACGGCGCTACGCATTGTTACGCCCTAGGTTTCGGTGCAGGAAACGCTTGTGGTCCTTCATCCCTAACCCTTTCGTCCCTCACGTTTTGTCCTTGACCTACCTGAGAATATCCCCACCACACTAAATCTTGAGTGTGAACACACACTACACCGAACCTTCCAGTGCAAGCACCCTGACTCCTCTATCCCACACCGTTTATCCTGCACCCTTTGAACCTGTGGCTCCGTGCGATGCAGTTAGAGCCCGGAATTGGAGAAGGTTTCTTGGGATGAGCCAAAAAGTTTAACCCGGAGACATATGGTGACGGCCAGGTTATCGAGGCAGACGGTGATCTCGTTGGTTCCTGAATTGGGGAAACTAAGCGCGGCACGCCGGCCCTTCAGAGCTCCCATAGCCTCAGCAGATAAGAAGCCGTCTGAGTATACGGCCAAGGTGAGTGGCGGGACTGGCTCTAGCCATCGTTGATGCCGCCGATTCTACTTTCGGCGATGCTTTGTCATGTTGTGACGTTCGGGCTTCAACCTCAGGCTAGGTGAAGTGCCAAACATTGTGTTGCCAAAAAAGCGTATTGAAAACTCGATGTATTGATACTCGGGATTCCAAACTTTAACCGCAGACTAACTTTTATTCCCGAACGCCCCTAAACACTCGAAATGACTCAGAAACTCCCGTTATCAGTTATTTCCATCCGTGCCTACCTCAGCAGTCCTAACAACTCTGTTATCCAAGCCCGGTTCTGGGCGATCTTTTCGGCCTTAGCATAGTCTGCATCAGTAGCCTTATCTTCGTTAAAGGCTCTCGCAAGGCGGCGGAGCCTCTCATTTTGCACGCAGGCGAAAGACTTAAAGTCATTATCGCCTACCGTAGCGAGAAAGGCGTTAGAGCCAAGCAGTGCCAGATTGACATAGTCTCAGTCGCTTAGCCAGTCCAATTAAGCCAGAATCTCAGCCGGATTGGTAATATTATTAACTGTTTAAAGGTTAGCGAAGAGATAGATTCGATAAGAGAGATATTATTTTAGCTAAGGCTTAAAATCCCTAAATGCTATTTAGTGACTAGTCTGATAGTTATTAATTTTAGTATTACTAAAGTTAGTAGTAGAACTAATGACAGTTCTTAGGATAGGTATGGCCATTTTGATTGTAGAAGGTCTGGAGGGAAAGAGAATCAGGGCCTAGCTCCTAGGTCCGGCTAGTAATATATTTATTAAGATATAAGCTTCTTAGCTCATATGAGCTAGAAATGCTTAATCTTAGGCAACTGTGAAAGTATTAGGTTTAGGAAATGCTTAAAATATAAAGAAAACTGTGTTTTTTTTGACTTCGTAATAGCAGCAACTCGCCCTTGATAGAGCGGACAGCCAACTTAGAAGTGAAGTGTCAAGTTTTTTGAGCTGAATTTTCTCTCGTTCCCACAGCCCTGGCGAAATTAGCTGCTGGATCCAGAATTAGCTAAATAGCATTATCATCAATTGCTTTAATTCCGTAGCCTTAGCAGCTTATGCTTAACTGACTACTTCTCCTCTGCCCTATTAATATCAAGGCTGATGGGGGTTTCGGTGCCGTGAGGTTCTGTTCTTCCTTCAGCCGTAACCTAAGCTGCGAGAACGTCATTAGCCCCCCTTATATCTCTGCTCTGCGACACGGGCTAGTAGTTCTGGGATTGGATCTTCTCGGATGCTCCGGATGCGCTCCCGATAGAAATGTACATGCAAGGTTGTAGTGATTAACCGGCACCGCGTTGTATAAGGCTAGATTGGGCAATATGTCTGTCCACCACCATTTGCGCAGACTAGACAGTTTCGGTGAGAGGTCAAGGCGACAATTCCCTCAGCTGTCTTCAGCCGCCCGATAGTCACTCTACCTCAACCTCCTGTCATTATGTAGCGGATTTCTTGTACTGGGACATGCTGCGGGCGTTTATTGAAATGGTCTGCAATAAATATGGTCTCAAATTTTCGAAGAGAAGGGTAGCGCTCAGCCTATGAAGCGACAAGATTCTAGACTAACCTTCCCAAGTTTGGTTAACAAGGGAGAGATCCCTAGACCGGGGAATGATCCCACTCCGGCATCATCACGCTCTTCCCCACGGGGATTCAGCGCGTTAGCCCTTGGTTTCCCCTGATGTGATGCGACTGACGTTGGTGCCTTCGGTGCTGTTAGGAACTACTTAAACCTGGTGGCCAGTCCTGTTCCTTAGCGGGGTTTTAGGCTTAGGCCTGATGGTGGTCTGACGGATTCTCGACCAAACACCCGGTTCAGTGACTGGCAACCCTCTCGAGTCGATCACAATCGTTGAATGATTGGCTCATCAAAGAGTCCTCAAATGCCCCGGCTCGCCTCCTCTTCTGTCTCTTTCCCTTTTCCTTTCCTTTTTGATATCGACCGACCATCTCAAGCTGGCGGGAGCCTTCGTCTTTTCGCGTTTCGGCACCCTACCCACAATCATGCATCATGAGGGATGATACCCCTAATATCTATGTTTCAGTTGGAGTGACCCTCCCCATTGCAACTGTCGCGTTTGTCCTCCGTCTTATCTCGAGGCGTCTCACTAAAGCCGGTTATGGTTTCGATGATGCACTCGCCGTGGTCGCCTTTGTACGTTGTGTTCTCTGCTGCTGCGTGAATACCTTTTTCCTTAGTAACCTCGCTCTTCAGTTTGGCTTGTTGGGATATACGATAGTCGGGTTCATTTGTATGAAAACCATTTATTACGGAAGCCCTCGTTGACTTGGACTCTTCTAATAACGCGGTATAGCTCCCATCAATAAACCTGCTACACGTCAAGCTACCTTAGCAATGCTAGATTTGCTTACTGCCGGCATCTTGCCAATCCACTCCGGTGCCCCGCTTTCTGTGCTATCTACAAGCCATCTCGCCAAAGCTGCTCTCTTCAAGGACAGTGTGTAGCCCTTCTTGCCTACATAACCTGCGTATACCGGCCCATCTTCGCGATCTTTCCTCCAGCTCTCCTCGTCATCGTTTCCCGGGAGATTGGCCAAGCGAAACAATGTCCAGCTCAACCCGCGGTCCTCCTCTTTAAAGACTCGGGAAATACCCTGCATAGTCCGATACGCATTCGGCACTAATACTCGAATAATGAGCGTGAGAAGGTAAAGGACCAGCACCCACGAATCCTGGGCATCCTCGGCCGATGCGGAGTTCATGGCGAAGATGCGCGTAACACCATACTGCCGCATCAGTGGGAACAGAGCCGAGTAATAGCTAGGATACAGGGATGGCGCAAGACTTCGACCTTGGCTGGAATTAGGCCCCAGCAGGGACAGGACGATATTGCACTTCGCAACCGCCGAGCCCAGCTTGTCGATGTTGTCCATCTCGCCCTCCATCACCTGCGTGTAGACATTAGCTTTTCACGTCACAGGGGAGTTGGAGACGTCGCGTATCAAGTCTTTCATACCTCGAGGAGTGGGTTGCTTGCGAGATCCGCTGGGATCTTGGACGGAGTTCTCGCATAGGCAATAGTGGCGTGTTTGCGATACAGCAGCTCGCGCAGCAAGCAGATGCCCGCTGGCCCTGTAGCCCCCAGGACCAGAACCTTGGAACCTGCCATACTCAGAATCGGACGTGGAAGTTGGTATGAGAATAAGGAAGAACTGCCCTCCTGGTGATTCAGGTAAGGCATGGGAGAAGAGCGATGTTAGTTTATATCTTCGTTTGTTGCCCCAACACCCAAGCCCCCAGCTAGTCCTTCGTTTGTCTAAAATGGCCCCAAATCTCCGCCAACTCTAACACTAAAAGTGGTTGTCGCACCCAAAACTCCGCTTGACCCCCGTCTAAAACGCCACTTCAAGATTGTGGCTTGACAAGAGATACGAGAATGCAACCGGTGTTGGTTATGCAGGCTTAGCTGATCTGCTAGTCAGATCTTCCCTTCACGTCATGCCCTGTGGCCCACGCCTCAGTATCAGGAGACGGGGGCCGCGGACGCCGACGACGAATTAAGTTGCGCGTCTGCCACATGAATCGTATTCACTATTTACTCAAAGTCCGCACTTTTGGCACTTGGTCTCTGGAAGTCCGCAACTTTGCGAGTCCGTCATTATTCTCGATACGATGGGCAGCTTAGAGCGTCTCGCAAAGTATAAGTAACGGCATATTAGGCCGCGAGATAATGTTCGGCCTTGGGTCTGAATGATTAAGCAGCCCATGATCGTGCGTCAATCTTCGTGTAGGACTCTGTATTCCAATTCAACATGGCCGTCGTCGCAGTCGCTGGAGGCACAGGTGGTGTTGGCAAGACCATCGTCAAGCAACTGCAGATAAGCGAAAAACATCAGGTCCTCATCCTGAGCCGAAAGGTACGAACGGATCGTTCCCATGAGAACATTTCCTAACTAGCTACACAGTTTCCCAGCACACCACAGCCAGATGCCCCGCCGTTTGTCGTGGTCGACTAAAATGATGTTGACTCCATGGCAAAGGTAATGGAGGAACACAACATTGATACAGTCATCTCGACAATTGGCCTCCAGAACCCGGTGGCCAGTCAATCGCAGCTCAACTTGATTGCAGCAGCCGACAAATCAGGGCAGACTAGGCGATTCATTCCAAGTGAATTTACATTCTACATTGACGCAACGCAAGCATATCTACTCCCATCTCCTAACCGCATGCTGACGCGATGCTAGCGACCCTCAGCTGGAGGAGTCTTTTGCCTTCTGGGTTCAGAGTGCGAAAGCACTAAAGAAATCCAGCCTCAAGTACACCCGCTTTACGAACGGGTGGTTTATGGACTATTTTGGGCTACCCAACATCCAAAGCGACCTTTCGGCCCACGTTTGGGCTCTTGACGTCGCCACACGCCGGGCCGCCATCCCAGGTGCTGGAAATGAACCCCTAACCTTGACCTACTCGGTCGATGTTGCCCGGTTCGTCGTCCGTCTTCTCGATGACGAAGGCGCCTGGCCCGAACACAGCATCATCAGTGGTTCCGACACTACTTTCAACCAGATGCTCGCACATGCTGAGAATATTACGGGTATGTGAGAGTGCTGAGGGGGCAGAGTTGGGAAATAAAGACGACGAATAGCACTGACGAATCTTTTAGGTAAAACATTCGACGTCATCTACGATAGCAAGGAGAGGCTTATGAACAACAAGGCCACTCTTTTGTCCGAGGGTTACGGAGCTGGCGAGTCCACCCCTGAGGTTGCCGAGATGATGACGGCCATGTTTGGCAGGATGACAATCGAGGGACGAATCTTTGTGCCCAATGAGAATAGGCTCAACCATAAATATCCTGAGATTCTTCCCGTGACCGTTGAGGAGCTGCTTACCAAGGCATGGGCTAGGGGCTAGGATCACGTCTGATATCCAGCCGCGTTACGTGAAATTGAAGCTGGTTCTATCAGATTATATTTTTAAAGTGGACGTCATAACTGTGCGTGCTCTAGAATTGTGAGAAACCCGTGTGTTTCTTTTTCCTTTGTGCCAACAACTCGCCCTTGATGGAGAGGACAGCCTTCAACCTAGTACGTGCCCGAGAGATGTAGTTCTACGAGACTGTAGAATGACCTATTCCGTCCAGGCTCACGGAGTGGTACCCTTTGCTAAGGAAATTTCCCCTGAGGAGGTGGAAGATGTGTTTGCCCTGTTCGAAACCAAGGTGGTCATGATACCCAAGCCAGGCCGGAGGAACCTTTCGCCACATAGAGCATGGCGGTTCATCCCTCTGCTCTACTGTCTCGGCAATAAACTCAAACAATCATCACGGCGTCTCACATGGGCATCCATCCCGTTCGGGATCCACCACCCACAGCAGACGAAAGCTCTCTCTAGGCAATCAGCAGTGGACCTAGCTGCAACACTGATCCACGACATTCAAGAAGCATTCCCCCAGAGACAAGTGGCATTGCTCGCCGCTGTGGACATCCAAGGTGCTCTGAATACAGTGATACACAGTGGAGTTGTTCAGGGGGGCTTGTGTGCCCCACTACTTTGTCGCTGGTCGATGTGTTTCCTCTGCCAATTACTTTCTTCTTGTCTCCACTCGAGTAGGCGATTTTTGACCAAATACGGACGGCTGGTAGCTCCTTAGTCGGCCCTTTGAGAAGTGCTATCTCTGTGGGGGCGTGCTATCGGACTTAAGGCTTCACGGCTTGAAAGTATTGGTCTTGGAAATCATGGCATCGAATGCGCAATTTTCTGCATGGGAACTTGATTACTGACGCAGTAGACGGCATTCGAACCGAAACTAAAGAAGCTCGCAAGTACGACCCTCTGATGCTATCAGCACCCATGTTCTGTCAGCGTTTGAGATGGGAGAGCCTCGGGTGTCTTCTGAACTAAGTAATCGTTTAGCATACAGTTTTAATAGAGGCAGACCTCTACCCGTGGCTTCTTCTTTTTCGTTGCTCTCTTTTTCCGCTCTTGACGTCAAGGGCCGTAGCCAAGTTGACGGAGCAGAGTTTGTTTGTTGGTTGTCGAGGTTCGCGGCCACTTCTCTCGGTGGCCTCGGCCACCGAACCACCTGTTATCGACCCTTGAAGCGTCCACCGGACGGACTGGACCGAATGACTTGGCGTCATACCCCGTCGTATTCAAGAAACCGAGCGTGTGCGAGACTCATTATTGGTAAGCTTTCGCAACACCAAACGTTGTTTTCCTGATTGTGTTACATCGGATAAGAAAGGTGCATTGTGATGTGAATAGAAGCTCTTAATTTCTAGCTATTTGAAGGGCCTAAATCAGCTCTTATATACATGAAGGAAAAGACGGTCTCGTGACCTAAGTCAGGGATCCGAGCCTTCAGGGGCTCGAGCCTGTGGCCTGTGATGAGGGCACAAAAGAGCAAACATGACCCTAGAGTCTGATGATAGTTGTAACACAATCCCACTCAGTCTTGCCTTTCCACCTCCTCCTCCTTGTAGATCGCGATTTTTTCAGCTTCATCAACGGAGGACCTGTTCGCCCAGCTCCCTCCACAATGCGTCGTCTTGCTAGAGGGCATTGATGCCGCCGGTGCGGTACATTCTCGTGACGCTGGGGGTGAGAATCCCCGCGAAAGAGGAAAATCCGCGGACACGAAGTCCGTGACACTGTCGGGGCTGCTCAATGCTATCGACGGTGTGGCATCCCAAGAGGGTCGGCTGCTCATCATGACAACGAACCATATCGAGAAATTAGATAGCGCGCTAAACTTCACCCGAGCAGTTCAGCAACTGATGAGAAGATGTGATCAACTAAGCAGCTGATATAGCACTGATTTTTATATTGTAGTGCGCTAAAACTATTGGCATTGTGATTACAACTTCTCTAATGACTCTTTATTTCTAACCTCTCTTATTGAAATTGGATGGGCGCTTACTTATTGCATTTCCTGCTGTCAGATGGACCGATAGAAAAGCTAGCTGTGCATAGGGCCGGATCTATATAGTGTTTTCCTTTGAACTTAGAAAGAGACTTCAAACCTAGTCCACCCTCAACAACCTAGACAGACCTCAAGAACCTAGACAGACCTTAACAACCTAGATGACCCTCAATAGCCTAGATTGACGGCTTGTGACGGCTTCATTGGTTTAAGGGTATCCAGATCAGCCGGATGCCTAGGGATAAATAGCTAGCTTTCTTCCCTATTAGACAGAGAGAAAAGACAAGATCTTCCATCGTCACCAAGCTGTCTTAACTATTCCATCCTGTCTGATACCTGCTAGCGAATTGCATTATAGGAGAGAGCCTATCCTCTGGTTATTTAGAAGAACGCTAGCAATGTTCCAAGAGCGGGGAAAGCACTAACACTTGGGAAGCACTTATGACTCATCCGCTGAGGGACCAGAGATTGGTTGAGGTAGCAATGTAGGTGCTTACTCAGGGTCTTGTCAAATGGGAAGTCAACTGCGCTAAAACGCCTTTAATCTTCCAGGCTACAAGCTCTGGCCCAAACTCGCCCTCGTTAAGAGCCTTCTCACGCTTTTCATTTATCCTATTCGTCGTGGCCTTCCAAGTTGCAAATACAGCCTCCATATTCTATATTTGAAATTGAGTGGTAAGATACCGATGAACGCAAGTCTGCGAGCTTCGCCAGGGGATTTGAATAGAAGAAGAAACTGATAACGGATCCTGACTTAATATAGAGCTTGCCTCCCTTAATATATATAATTATCTCTATAATAAGCAAATAGTAACCAATTGTCAGAAGGGTCCCAGATAAAGTGATCGGAATGATATATATAAAATACTACATCACCCTATGCACATTGGAGCGGCGATAGGGTGTATGGGGTAGCCTTAGCTGAAGGCTGTGTGTTTGCAGACCGGGAAGCTATTACTACTACTATATTATCTACGTACTAATCCATTACTATAGTCATTATTAGTATTATATAATATATACGGATTCTGTGTAAGTACCTATCGTTTCTAAAGCTCCTAATCCTTTATCTTTATCTTTATACTATCTAGAAAAGACCTATAAACTAAGTAATTATAATTAAATAGTGTATCTAATATTAGACCCTTAAGTGTTTTTATATAAGAAATAGTTATATAGCTTAAACTAGTCTAAAAGTCCTAATAGAATAGATTTATAACTATTATATCTTTAGTAATGCTTTATGACTTATATATAGTAATTATATAGTATATAATTAGGAGAAATTGTATATAAATATAAAGAGTGGCTTTAATAAGGAAGTCTCTCTTTACTAAGAGAATTAGAATAATCTTCTTACTATTAGTAATAATTAGAAATACTAGTTTACTATATTTATTAAACTTTATTATAATAATATAAGGAGAGTCTTAAATAGGGTTAGCCTTAAGTATTTAGCTAATATTATGAACTATACTATAAGCACTATTATAAAGGCTAATTAACTACTAAAGGTTAGATATTAGTATTAAATAAGAGCTAATATATATAAGGATTTACTTTATAAAGTTACTTACTTTATTATTAAGTGTAATAGTTGTATTAGAGCTAATATTCTTAGCTATAACCTGAATAACTGGCTAGCTAAGGCGATTAAAGTAATAGTAATTATATTCATTTACTCTATCTTTAGTAATGTATACTTATAAGGCATTAATAAATCTTATAACCTCTTAATTGTCTAGTTTTGCTTATATATAGCTAGAAAAGAGCTTCTAGGACTCTATAGATAGTTAAAGTAGCTACAATTCCCCAAGAGCTAGGCAGAATGCCTCCTAATCGTCGCCATACTACTATTAGATAACTTTTAAGAAGACTGATTTATTAAATTACCTATATGCATTTCTGCCCTTAATCTTTACTCCTTAAACCTCTTTATTATAATAAAGCGGCTTTTATAATATAGAAAGAAGCTAAAAGAAGTCACTAATTAATAAAATATTTAGATTATTAAAGAACTCTTCATTCTTATTTAGAAATGCCTTTTAAAAATGGTTATTAATCTAAAATAGCTAATGCAATCCTAGTATACTCTTCTTATTAATAATTAAATACTTAATATCTTTAAGCTTCTTCTAGAGCTAGGCCTTATTAATAGCTAAGAGAGGCTTAAAGTCCTTATTAATTAATAAGTATAATAAAGAATATAAAGTAGTATTTAAAATCTGATTTCTTATAATGCTTATAAGTATAGTATATTAGATAAGTATCCCTCTCCTGCTTATTATAACTTAAAAGTATACAGAGAGTAGGTTAATAAAGTATAACTTACTAGTACTACCTTCTCTATTTATATAGAATAATAACTAGAAAGGAACCCCTATTAAGAAGTGGCCTATTACTATATTATATACTAAGTGCTAATCTTAATTTAGAGAATTATAAGCTTCTAAAGGCTAATAGTCTATATTAAGATTCTAAAGATTTTCCACTTTGCATTACTTCTAGTAGTTATTACTAAGAATGCTATTATTAATATACTACTTAATATAAAGAGTCTAATTATAATTAATATTAATATTTTAGTAATTAAGAATATTAATATCCTCTTCTTTTAGTAAGTAATTAAGTAATATATAGGCGAGTTTATACTAGTCCTTTTTTATAATAGGCTTTTTATAGATCTTAAGCTTAAATTCATTCTCCTTTACTATTAATTTATCTATATCTAGCTTCTTATAATAATTATCTATATAAGTATTATAGTACTATCTATAATATATATATATAGCTATAAAAGAATTGAACTACTGCTTACTCTTAATAAATAACTCTTTTAAAAAGTAATATAAATAAACTATTATTAATTTAATATAATAAAAGTTATTAAAGTAAGAAAAGGCCTTTATAGACTTATATTAAGAAAAGTAAGATAAAATTCTCTTTTTTACTTAAGTAATAAGTCTTCTCTATATATTAAGATTATATAACTATAGGTATTTAAAATATATTATATCCTTATACTAGTCCTTTCTTTTTAAATATTTCCTATAGCTATTAATAGCCTTATTAATATCTCTATTTATATAATATGAATGTGCTTATTATTCTAATAAATAGCAGTCTATAATAATAACTATATAGGTGCCTTCTTATAGTAGAATATTAAGCAGTAAATAAGAAATCTCCTATACTAAGTAATCTCTCTTAGTAATTAGCTTATTCATTAAGCGAGAGGAAAAGGATAATAGAGGCTAAATGTATAATATATAAAGTAAGACCTAGTCTATAAGCCTAATAAAAGACTCAGTCTTCTTCTCAGATTTACTATAATACTTTATAATATATATAATAACTGCCTATAAGCTAGTATAAGGAGATATATTAATATTAGCTAGCCAGCTTAGGATAATTATAAAATTAAAGTTATTTATAAGGCTATTATTCTAGGCTGCTTTAAAGATATAGTATAACCTGCCTTCCTTTCTAATTACTATAGCCAGCTCCTATAAGGCATAAGAGAAGTCAAAATAACACTCCCTCTCTAGATTAATAACATTAGCTGCCTCAATATCTATAACAGCACCTTCTATATCCTTTACTAAATCACTAATTCTCTTCCTTATATATAAGTAGTATATAGTATTATACTTATAGTACTAGTAATAGTTAATGATTTATAAGAGCTATAAGAATATTATCTCTATACTTAGAGGATCTATGCTTAAAGAATTATTCTTACTTTAAGGTATAGTCTTATTTAGCTTAGGGTTAATAGTAATAATATAAAATCCTTATATATATATAAATATATTATAAGCTACTTCATTCTCTATATTAGCTCTTAGATAATTATCTATTTAGTATAGGCTGTAATTATATAGACTATTATAGCTTTACTATTCATACTAATCTTAGTAATTTATAATACTAAACTTCTTACTTAGTATAATATCCTAAAAGAGTGTATATTAATAGTAAAAGTAGAAAGCAGTAATATAAGGGTTTTATTATAATAGGCGGCGTAATAAAGCTATTCTCTTTAGCTTAGTAATAGCTAGCTAGTTATTATATTAGAGCATATACTAGTAAAGACTCTGCTAGTATAAATCTACTAAGCTAAATATAATAAATATATTAAGATAACTAAGGTTATAAGTATAGGCCTTAAGTTCTTACCTCTTTTTATTCTAAAATAGATATATACTATAAATAGAAATTATATACTTTATAATTAAATTAATTAATACTTATACCTTAGGATCCTTACTATATTTAAGCGCTTAAATAAGTTGCTCTTATATTAGTAGCTAATACTTCTTATTATATTACTTTATAAAGAATTTAGACTATGAATATACTTATAATTATATTAATATATTAAAAGTAATAAAGTAAAAGGTTAAGTAGTATATAAAATGCTTATTATATTAGTATATTATATACTTAATATAATCCTTATAATTAATAGAATATAATTAAGGTTTAATAAAGTTAGTTCTATTATTAAAAAAAAGGCAAGGAAATGCTAAGGAGAGTAGGGCATAAGAGTAATTAAACTTATTAATAAGTATATATTATATATTTAGAAGTCATAGCTTATATTAGGCCTGTGCTTAAAAGCTTATAGAAAGCCCTGAATTAGCTTCTGATTCTTTAGTAAGAATAGACTGTAGAGTATTAAGCTCTGTGTCCTTAGCTAATAGGTCTAGCACTATAGCCTCGTCCTCTAGGTCAGGCTCTGCCTCCTGATCTTCCTTAGGTCTAATATCTATAGCCTTTACCTAACTCTAGAGGATAGTATTTAGGATATTACTATCTTAAGGTAATTAATTCAGCCTCTCTTTATTAATAATAATGCATTAATAGCTAGGATAATAGTAGTAGAGGTAATTTAATTATATAATAACTAGCTAGTAGTAAATATAGAACTAGTGAGTAAATTGCTAGTTAAGAATTGTATAAGATAATGTATTAATAGGATATAGTAATATAATATTCAATTCTTATAGTAAAAGCAGGAGCTAGTTATATATTAGGCTAACTTTATAGAAAAAGTGAATTATATACTCTTAATACTTATATATTACTATCTGTATATAAGTATAATATTTATATAGATATAAATATAAGTAATTAAAAACTCTTTAGTAAGCATAAGCTAGAGTAATTAGGCTAGTATAAGGCTAAAGTTAAGCTAATTATCCATAAAGAAGAAATATAGCTTATTAAAGCGGCGTTTCTTATCTTTTTAATAATAATGCATATAAATACTATTATAATCAATCTTCATCTAGAACTAATACTCCTAGTATTAATTACAAAACTGCATTTAATTATTATCTAGCTTTATTTAGAACTTATAGAGGATTGCTTTATTATAATTAGTTAAAGCATAAGCTTTAAGATCACTATTTTATATTAAATCTTATATATAAAAGACCGCTGATTCTTTAAGTAGAATTATTACTAGACTCTGAATATACTATAGTAGTATTAAAGATCGAGTTTACTTTTAAGATTTTCTTAACTACCTTCCTATATTAAGAGCAGGACTATAGTAACCATGCTTTAGCTATATAAAAGGCTACTATAAGTAATAGTAAAGAGGGCTTCTATTTATATAATCATTATTATTATTCTTATCTTTATCCTCTAGATTAGAATCAGACTCTACCCCTAATTATTTAAAGTACTTCTATAGTTAAGTAAGTAAAAGTAATAAGTTAAAATAATTATTAATATTAATATTAGATTTAGAGAACTATTTTCTATTATCCCCTTCCTTAATTATCCTATTCTTATTTAGAAACCCATTTAATTATAGTTAATTTTAACTTCTATTTACATTCTATAATTAGCCTAAATAAACTACTAAGGCTATAGAATAAGGATACTTTCTCTAAGACCTTTAAAATCTTCTAAAATACTAAGTTAAGATATTATAGGAGTTAGTAATACAGTCTTCTCTATATAGTATTATAAACAATAGTTATACTAGATAATAACTAGCTTAGCCCTCGCTCTAGCCTTTAAGGAATCATCTTATAAGTCCTTCCCCTCCTTATAGAACCTAGTAGCTAAGTAAGAGTAATCCACACTAGGTATGCTACTTCGAAGAGTAAATAGATTAGAATATAAGATGAGTAAATAGGTTATTAGCTATATAAGCAGTAATAGAGCTAGAGCCCGGAAGAGCTGCGAGCTTTATTAAGTTAGTGGAATTAGCATTCCTAGCACTACGTATAGCTAGCTAATTAACTCTCTGAATAAACTCCTAGCTATATAAAGTTACTATAGCTTTTCTAGCGATATAGGCTAGGTTCTGGATCTTTTATTAAGAGGTAATAGGCTAGTATCTCTTTTAGTTCTCCTTATAGTAAGTCTACTAAGTAAGGATAGATGAAGTATAATATTCTATAGTATTTAAAGCATAACTTTAGATCTTAAATGCTTTATTTAATAAGGGTTAAGAGACTTATAAATAAGAAAGGCAGAACTTATATAAGAAATGCACTAGTTATAACAGTCTATACATTATTTAATTTACTTAATAGACTGCCTCTTTACTATAAAAGCACTCTCTAGTCTCTCTTTCTTATAATAAGTATAAATAATAAAGAGTAAATTAGTAGAGAGCTCTTCAGGGTTAAGACCGAAATCCATTACTTAATTAACGAGGCTATATTAAGACTTATCGAATTAGGGAGATGAATTAAATGCATAGTACTAGTATAGTACTAAGTAAATAAACAATTCTAAATAAACATAAGCTACTAGCACTCTGCGTAAGCCTTTCAGAGGCTAGCACCCATTAGCCCCACTCTTTTAGTGCTATTAGCTAGTTATGTGTTATTTTGTGACTTGCTATACAAAATCTGGACTAATCAGATTCTAAGAAACTTATTTATCCCTGTTTGCACCAAACCCTCATTATTCGGGAAAACTTAAGAACTAATGTAAAGTCAGCCTTCGGCTGAATAATTAGTAATAGGCAAAGCGCTTAGTCCCTCCACGAAATAATAAGTCCCTGGGCCTTCTTTACGTTTAATCTAATGGGTTAGTTAAATTTATAACTACTTATCTATTTAATAATTGAGACATTTCTAACTTACATTAAGGCACTTGACAATATTTTTTATACTGCGTTCAGTTTTGGGTTTTTATTATAAACCACTGTCATCCCTTTGGTCGTTTTATTTTATTTTATTTTTATTGTACTTGTACCTTCGACGAGGGTTAAAAGGGTGTGAGCGCCAACGACGAATCGTTCTTGCCTGGTTGTGTGGCGTTCTGCCGGTGGTTCTGGGTGTCCTGGGGACGAGCTTTCAGTTGCCTGACTGTGTTGACTTGTTCGGAGCGAACAGTATCTGACCTCCCGTATCTGGAACTTTCTATCACCACGTGATACCATTCTGAGTTGGATCGGATAAACCTCGCCGCCGTTCCCCTACAGCTAGAAGGCGTCAGCCAATGTGGCTGCGTGTGCAGTCCACTGTGTAAGGCTCACACTGATGTGCTTTGCACAGTTGATTGCTACACGCACCTTGCCTACGACAACACAGCCAATCCAGGGCGAAGCGTCGGCCGGCCTTCTTCGCACGGCGATCAGGGGAACATGTTAAGCCTCAACGTGCACGGCGCTTGTATGCTTCTTCTTACCGCCACAAAGTTTAAGCTGTCTGGACTGTCAACGTTACATCAGCCCCAAGCCTCGGGGTTTCGCGTTAGGATAGTGACGCCAAGATCGTCAATCGAAGGGTGTTTGATTGGCCAGATGTGGGTCACAACCTGGAGGATCCCTGGGCTGCACGGACGTGGATTACAGCCGACATTTACCATGCGACTTTTAGGTACATAAAATGCGACGGGTCAAATATGATAAATCACCGTGCGGACGAATGCCCATTTCCAAAAGGTCTGACCAACGCTAATTATGCGGCTTGCTCGCAAGATGTCACAGCCTTCATGCAGAGCTTGCTTGAGATATTGCGGAAGCTGCCGTATGGGTGCTTCTACCTCTCTAAAGCAGTAAGATGTCGAACAAGTGGGGGTCATTGTGTGTGTTTGTGGGGAGAATTACGGTCTAAAGATAAATGTACCCGCTCGACTTACCTAGCCTAATTTGGCTACTTCTACAGCACCGCCTTTTTATCACCCTTGTCAAATAGAGCTCTTAGCTAGGTGGATTAAAGCAGCATTGTACTCTTAAGCTTGAAGAGGCTAGATCAAGCTTTTAGTACCTTCAGTTGGATTCAGACTTTCTGCGACCAACTGTAGGATCGCGAGTCATCGAAATTGTCACATTCAGGAATTCGGGTAAGCCAAGCTATCACTATGCATTAGCGGAGTGATCATTCCCTGTTACCGTAGTCGGCAGTGCGACAGAAATCTTAACCCTCATCGTCGTCCTCTATATCAGAGTCGATATCAGAGGGAATCCATATTGGCACGTCTACAGTCCCTTCTCCAGGGGCCGAGAGGCTGGACATAGACGCAGTCGGCATTTGCAGCATTTTTAGGACTGGTCAGCTCCTCGTGGGAAGCCTCAGGAGGACCAATAACCTACTTAGGTGCTTGTTCCCTGAGAATGGAGCGTAATGACGAGAGGCTACCATCCGTCAGATCATCCGTCTTAGGAGAATCGCTTCAACGGCGGCTTTAGGCAACAGTCAGTATATAGCGAAAGGCTGTGAGCGAGGAGGGAAGGTTCATACGGGTGCAAAATCCTCTAGTCATCGGGCAGGCACGAAGGACCGCCAGCGTCAGCTCGGCGGTATCATATGCCCTTCCGTTGGATTGCAAGTTTGCAAATGGTGTGCATGGTCTCGAAGCCGGTTCGAGGAGTTTACACTATTACTGCTTGGTAGGTATTGAAACCTAGCCGCGGCAGGATGCATAGGAATTGTGTGTTATGATTGATCTGACTAGGTAGAAAAAGGGAGACGCCGCTGTCGGCTTTGTGATCAGCGATGTCCGCTGTTACCTTATAAATTAGGTGTAAATCGGGACGGTGGATAAACCCGGATTGTACGGTCGGATCCACACCAACAGTACGGAGTACCGGTAGGTTAGTGTCGGATATCACAAACGCTGATGGTAACTGCGATCCTATTCGGTGATGGACTTGCTAGCATCGCTAATGAGTCAGTCAAAGTCAGATGGGCGTTGGCTTCTGACTCTGACCGGTATGCAAGCGGTCTGTGCATACTTCCATGCTTTGAGGCGCCACGGTCGCGATGACGCCTCATGGTGACGCCTCAAAGCCACGAGAGTCATCCACGCCGTTTCACTTACTAGCTTGGCAACTAGTCCGGGAAGGTCCGTTCAGCCACGGACTTGGATTCCAGCCGTGGCGCACCGTCACTTCCTCTTCTGTCATCCAGAACTTAGCCAAAACGGCGGTCGAATATCACCGTTTCTTAGTGTTAACAGTTCTTGCGATCTTTTGATATATAAACATGAGTAAAGCTCCTCACCCCATGCCAAATCCTTGCTGAAGACGTTTCCTGCAGCTTTTCACTTAAACCTGTATTTAAGCATTCTTGGTCAGTCTATCGCCTAAAACCAACATGGGGTCTGAAGGATTCGGAGCGCCGGTATACTCTCTTGAAATCCCAAGTATTTACTTTGGCATCACGATTGGGTTTTTCATTTTAACCAGCGTAAAAGCTGGACAACAGTCGTTTGCCATCCACAAGAGAACAAGGTCATTCTTTAATCTCTACACTTGGATGTAAGCGTTCTTATTCCCTTGGCTAGTTTGGGGTTATTGTTAACTTCCCCGAGGGTATGGACCCTACTTTTGGCCAATCTCCTTCAAGCCGTCATCAATTGGCTATACATTCGGGGTGACCTGAAGGGAAGGTGCGTCGATCATCCATAAGCCCCTCCGTCATCTTAATGCGTTACTGACAGAGACATATGTGAGTAGTTTTGGCTTCTTTTTTGGGAGCGTCATCCTTTGGACCCTTCAGACACAGCTAGCCTTGCAGATCATTGCGAACCGGCTGGGCCTGGTCATGGTTAACAAGAAGAGAGCCAAGTACTTGAAATTGTCTCTCCTTGTTGCCGTCGGCCTCGTTAACATTTCAGTTGCCTGCATATGGATACCTGCCCGCCTGACCCAGTCTAAAAAAATGCTGCATATTAATGACATCTGGGACCGTACCGAGAAGGTGCTCTATCTGTTGATCGACCTTGCCCTGAATTCAGCTTTTCTCTATAAGGTTAGGCGCGAACTGATAGCCGAAGGCCTGACAAAATACAAGCTGCTCTTTAACTTCAATGCCAGCGTCGTTGTCATCTCTCTATCCATGGACGTAGGTACCGTCAGAGTACCCGCATCTTATGGAAGTAGAGCTAACTGTTTATTGCAGATCCTAATAATAGTCATGATGTCGTTACCGAACCCTTTTCTCTACGCCGTTTTTCATCCAGTTGCCTATAGTGTCAAACTTATCATTGAAATCTTGATGGCCGATCTAATTGCGAAGATCGTCCGGAGCCAGAACGAGCTAAACAGTTACCGGAGCGCCACCAATACCAACAGCACCAAGGTCCCTGAGCTGCGCACGTGGGATCACATTGCCAACGGCAGTGAGATCTGCAAGGCAGAAGCGTCGACTGTCCACTGTACAACGGAAGCGGTGTTGAGACAAGCTTAGGCATACTGCTGTTCAGAGGCTCTGTTGCATCAGATAGGAAGGGTGCATTGTGATGTAAATAGAAGCTCTTGATTTCTATCTAACTGAGGGCTCGCGGCCGACCTATTTGTAGGTTGCTCTCATAGCTATGATAAGGTTCTCTTTAGACCGGATCCCAAGGGATCCGGGTCTTCGAGACCGGTTTGCTAGAGATCCGAGCCTTTGAGACTCGTCTTCAGTCTCAACAGTTAATAGATGTGACAATACTTCGAACTTTCTGACAGCAATCCGCACAAATTCGTGCATCACGTTGGGTTTAGAAATGCTGCTGGCTTTCTCTCCTCCAAATGCATGCAGCTCTCGCAAGAGGAGCTCACTCAGCATTGAGAGAGGGGACAGGTTTCTTCTACCAATCCTATCACTGGTTAACTCCACGATAACGAACCCCAGAGTGATGTACTAGAAATGACTGACGAAGAGAAGGAAAGGGAAGCTGAGAGGCTATTCGTCTTGTTTGAGAGGTCTGTAACTAACCCAAATCGCTTCTTGCTCCTAGACTACCTTGATCTACTTATTAGTATTAGATAAGGTTAAAATAAGAAAGATATATATAATATAGTAAATAATTATATTATATTTAAGTTACTAAGCTTTTAAGCTTAAGTATTAAGCTCTTTATTAAATAATTGTTTTTATTAAAATATTATTATTAAAATACTTTAATCCCTGCTTTAAGTAGTATAAAGTTATATATAAATATTATAATATTTACCTTTTAAAAAAGTAAAAAATATTAAAAGTTAAAAGTAGTTAAACCTTACTAGTAAGTTAGCTTCTTTTAAACTTTTTATAACACTCTCTAGAAAATTCACCTAACTTATATATTTAGCTCCCTATATCTGTTAAACTGAAAGTGGAGTAATTGTAATAGGACTACTAGGGTTATTTAAGCAATGTCACAATCTCAGCATTCTTTAATTCATATAACTTTAAGAGAACAAGAAACCACCATATAAACCGTCCATTTATGCCAGCTACTATATCAACTATTACGTCAACTACTAATCACTCAGTCTCACTGCTTCTTGGATGACTTGTCCTGAAGATACTGCTGTAAAAAGAATCCACCAAGCGCGACTCCAAAATACCCCAGGGCATCGACGACACTCTGAACCAGCCAGCCATATTGATCGCCAAATCGTGCCAGGGGGGTTCTCTGAGCAAAGGCACGGAGCTCTCGTAGCTCGTCCCGCTCCTCTTGTGTTCTACACTTGGTTAATATGGGTAAATGTTTAAAAACGTAAAGAAGATGCTTACTGCTAAACAATGCGAGGATCGGTGCCAAGAGGCATTGGCCCAGCCACACCATAGAGAATGTCAACCATTTGTTGACTTGGGGTCAGCGGCAGCGAGCCAGGAGCCACATTCGGGCTCGGCGCAGGGGGGGCAGTGGGAGCAGGCGGCGCGGTGGTAGACGTGGTGGAAGGCGCGGGAGCAGGCACATTATGAAAGAGGAGGCCTTGGCCGGTGGAGGAGGAGGAGGTCTGCTTGCGACGGCGACGGAGTGCCATTGTTGCGAAATCTTGAATATTGGTCTGCTCAGAGTCATTTCTTAACACATGGTCATGTCTTGTTTGTGGGCCAGGCGTTGAAAAGAACTTACTCGTGGGAGGGTGGTGCAGTGTTGGTGTGAAGGAGGAAAGAAGGGAAAGAAAAAGTGAGAAGGAAAAAAGAACAATTTAAATATACTGGGATCAGTCAGTTGGCAGCTGTCGGCAGCTGCCAACTATTCTACCAGAAAGTGCTAGACGTCCCAGCCTCTCAATGCTAGTACAGTGACAGTGCGTCACAGGAGTGACGCATTTTTTCACAATGCATTTACACACAGGATCGTATTAACTCCCGGCCCCAACTCCACCGATTGCATAGAAAGCGCAACACATCGATAATGACTCTATCCACTATCGCTCTAATAAATTATTATCTCAGACACCCACCACATTTGTAAATAACACCTTGTTCTATGCACGTAAGTAAACTACTTTCGCAGGGAACAGAAAACATACTAAGTAGACTAGGACAGCCCTTGGTCATTGTTCTGACTCCTACACCATTCATCCTACCAACTAAGATAAGTGCTGTAACTGTTACGTAGCAGAGTGGTTGATCTCGACGCGGATCGGGCGGCTCCATTGGACCACCTAAGATAAGTCAGCTGACTGAAGCTGACGGCGCCCAATACAGAGGCGCCCGGGCGCGCATTTAATTTTGCGCGCCCTGCTGACTAACATTTGCGCGCGCCCCTTCCACACACATAACTGCAGTTCTCAGAGGCTACTATGTGCAGCGTTTAAATCCGTAATAAATTCCTAGTTACCTACTTACCTGAATAGAAAGCCTCCTATGCCTTATAATCCGCTGCGGTCGCCTCCCAGATCTTACGCATACCTTTTCTATTAGAAAAAGGGTTGCCTTCTATTTTAGCTACTACCTGAGCCTTAGCCCGATCCTCTTCTGCCTTACTCTAATCTAGATATACTATTATTTCCTCTTTAATCTAGTCTTTAAAGCCTTTCTATACTTTATATTATTTACTTATCTGCTTCTAATTAAGACATTACTTATAGCTTACTTTATTATATTATTAAAGTAAACCTATTGCTTTTTAATACTATTAGTTAGTCTTAATACTATTATAAGGCTGCGCCTTATACTAAGCTTTTCTTACTTTAATATATTTCTAATAGATAGTCTGTAGGTTATTATATCTAAGTTCTGGTGCTAATACTGCTGCTCTTATCTTTACTGTTACTGCCTGGACTCCCACTGTCTGCCCTGCTGTTATATGTATTATTACTATCTGATTAATTACTATATAGTCTGTAAATTTCTAAACTGTAGATATCTGGCTTGCTGCTGTGTGGTCTGCTAATTCCTGGACTGTTATTATTTAGTCTATTACTATATGGCCTGCTATTATTAAACCTGCCTCTATCTGACTTATTACTACTTAGACTACTATTATTTCTATAGTTACTAGTATTATTATTACTATTACTATTTTTTTAATTATCTATAACGTACATAATAAGCATGCCAGTCAAACAAGTATACTAGTTACTTGCATTTTATACCTTAAATCGCAATTTTTAAAAAATTCTTAAAAATCAGAACTAGGCCTAAAATAGCTAAAACTTAAAACATAGGTTAATTATATAATATACTATTTAAGAAGATTTTATAAAACTTTACTTATTTTTTTTTATAAAGTTATTAAGAAAATGTCACGACCCATGCTAACTAGGCCGCGACCTAATCACATATACTAACAGCACCCCCACTTTTCGCCCTAATCACACATAGATCACCCAGAATACTAGATAATCCAAATAATCTAGGATTATTAAGATCATTAGATAATCCTAATAACCCAACTTATACTATAACTATATAAATACTTAAGAAGTATATATCTAGTATAAGCAGCTTCTTAGCTATTAATATAATTTAGTTACCTTAATCTACTCTGACTATTATATATTAGTATATATTAACTATTACTTAATATAATACTTTGACTACTGCTTAGTAAGTATAACCTAACCATTTTACTAATATAGACTCTAGTCTATCCCTTAAGAACCCTTTCTAAGCTATTCTATACTCTATATAGCCTAGCCTAAGAATATAACTATTATATATTAATAGCTCTTATTCAGATAGTTACTTTATATACTAAGTAATATCTAATGAACTATAATAGTACTTACTATACCCTCTAGTAGTATACTCTTATCTAAGGGTAAGGCCCTAGTAGCCCCTAAGGATAGAGATAGTAATGAATATATAGACACTTCTGATAATAAGTATGAAGAGGAACTTAGAGAACTCTATATAGAGAACGAATGACTTTCTATAGGACTTACTAAGCTCTTAGCTCTAGGAGCACGCACTAATGCTATATAAGAAGAGGAATAGTATTAGAATAAAGAGCGTTTTAAATAGTTATATATATAACTCTAGGCTCTGCTAAGTAACCTTACTATAGATATAATTATTATAACTATAAAATAAAAAATTACTAAACTTATTACTGAATTAGTTTAAACTAAGAATAACTAAGAATAATAAGCAGCTTAACTTATAAGATATAAATAACTTATTATAGTAGTATATATTTATAATATTAAAGAAACTATTAAGCTTAAATAGTTACTAAAGTTTAATAGAAACCTTAAAAAGCTATAAGAATACCTTACTAGCCTTAAGTCTTACTATATATACTACTTATTACTATTTATAAGTAACTTACTTAAAGTATAATATACTATAAGAAGACTAAAAAGTAAGGTAGCTTAGAACTATAAGTTAATTCTAAAAGACTTTATAATCTAAGCCTTAAGTTAGTAAAAGCCTAAGATAATTATAATATTTAATAATTTTAATAAATATAAATAATTACTAATTAATAACTATAGTAAATAAGATAAAAAACATAATATACTTAATACTATTAAGAAACTTAAGTAAATAAAAGCAGTATCTAAATACTTCTTAGAGTTTTAATATATTACTATAAAACTCAATTAATTAAATAAAAACCTTATTAATAAGTTTTATTAGAACCTAAAGGATAATATTAAAGATAAACTTATTAAGAATATAGATCTACTTATAGACTTTGCTTAGTATACTAAACTCATTATTATAATTAATAACTAACTATTTAAATAATAAATAGAAAAACGAAATATTAATAGTAATAGTAATAATAGTTAGAAAAGAAAGAACTATACTAACTAAAGGAAATTACAAACTCCTAACACTTCTTATAATACTATAGTAAGACTTATAGAACTTAGAATAATATAGTAGTAGCCTTAGTAAAAAAAGAAAACCTTTAATTACTATAATTATAATAAGCTAGAACACTTTTTATATAACTATAAGAAACCTAAGAAGGAAAAGAAACCATTTAAGCCTATTACTATACCTATTTATAGTATTAATTTAGTTAAGAAAGGAAATAACCTTTTAATTTAGTTAATTAATATAACTTAAAGCGGCTTTAATAGTAGCTTTAATAAGTATAACTATAATATAATAAATATATAAGATTAAATAGATAAATTAAAATACAAAGACTTTCCTTAAGGAAGACTAATTAGAAAAACCAGACCTAAGAGTAAGTAAATATAAAAAGTAAAATGTGAAAAGAAACTCAGTAAATAGAACTAAAGGATAGAAAGAGAAAAAGATAATTTAGATATATATAAGCAATAGCTATGAATAAAATGAGAAGCAGTATACTAATATAAAGTAGAAAAGAAAAGGGAATAGGAAGAAAGAACCCAGAAAGTAATAGCTAAGAAATAAAAACCTATTCCTATAGGCCAAGTTCTAGGCTATCTAACTATCACACCCTGACCTAATAATAAAACACATACTATCACTATAATTTAATAACTTAAGGAACTACTAATATAAATAAAGGATTTTAATAAATTTAATATCTCTAACTAACAGCCTAATTACTAATAGACTAGTAAGAAATAACCTACTATAATAAATAGTAGTATAATGCGCAGCTATATTATATAATAACCTGCTCTCTAATTATAAGTTAGTATAAGATGAAATATATACTAAGCTAGAGAGGCTAGGTATAATATTAAGGATAATAATATCCTTATACTAGTAGAAGAATACCTAGAGTTAGATAATGAACTCTGAAGTATTACTTTAGAAGAATAAGATATACTAATATGCATAATAGAAGACATTTAAATTGAATAATTCGTTAGAGAAACATAAGACCCTATAGAAGATGTAGACATCTATATCCAAGCTCTATATTAAAATAATAGTCGAAACCTATAAAACCTAACTGAATAATGGCTTAGGGGAGATAACTCCTAAATATACTAAGAATATTAAAAACATAAGAAAATCTTATAGGCTTTATATATCTATTAAAAATACACTATGTATTTTATAAAAAAGCTTAAGTAAGACTATTTCTTAGTATAAGTAAATAATTAACCTATAATAAAACTCTATAAAGTAGAGAATATAAAGGACTACTAAGTATAGAAGTAGTATAAGAGCCTAAGAATTGTATAGCTTATAGAATATAATATAAATTACTTTATAAAATACTAATACTTTAATACTAACCTTACTAACTACTAATAACCTAAGTACTAAATATATATATATAATAAGGTTAATATATAGTATAAGTATAATTAAAAATAAATATTTTAACCTTTATAAGATAGAATAATAGAAAGTATAAAAAACTCTTAATACTATTTATAATAGAATAATAGATAAGTATAGAGCTAAAGAAAGCAGAACTCCTTAAAATAAGAGCTCTATATATAACTAAAAGTATATAAATAATAAACCAGTATTTAAAAATATAAGTATAAATTAAAGGAAACTAATTACTCACTTTAGTAAATAGTAGTATAGAATTTAATTATATTCACCTTATAGTAGTAAATACATTAAAACTCCTATAGAAAGATAAAGCGAATCTATATAAAGTATAGAATCTTAAAGGATCTTCTTTTAGTTATATTAATAGAAGAATAACTAAAGAGCTTAATTATCTTAAGGTTTTTATAAAAAGATAAAACGAAAGAATCTTATTTAATATAATACTTATTATAAACTATGCTTTAGTCTTAAAGTACTTATAGTTAAAATGAGTTAACTTAATAATAAACTAAAAGACTGGCTAAATAAACTTTAATAATATTAATAATTATTCTTCTTAAGAATTAGATTTAAATAATAATATAAGATCTTAAACTTTAACTAATAATAATATTAGTAAAGTATTAGTAAAAGAAATAATAAAAACTTTCTTATTCTAAAGTATAAAATATAAATACTATAAAGCTTAAAATAGTAAGATATATTATACTATTACTTTTATATAAAGCTAATTAATAAAGCTTAATAAAGATCTTATAGAAATAAAGAAATAATAAGAAGTAAATAAAAGACTAAAGAATATACTACTTGCTTATTATATTTATAAAAAACTATTTACTAAAGAATTAGAAATAGGTCTATTTAAATATAGTAAATAGGATTATAAAATAGTATTAAAAGATAGAACTTTACTTAAGTTCTTTAAACTTTATAACCTTAATAATATATAGCTATAAATACTAAAAGAATACTTTAAAGATATATTAAAAAAGGAATATATTAAAATCTTAAAATCCTTTATAGAATACTTAGTTATATTCATTTTAAAAAAAAAATAGAAAACTCTAATTAGTTATAGACTACTAATAGCTAAATAATATTATACTAAAGGACTAAATGCTATTACTCTTAATTACTAAACTAAAGGATTGCCTTTATAATAAAAAGTGGTTTATAGTATTTAATTTAAAAAATGCTTATAGCTTAGTCTATATAAAACCTAGAAATAAATAGAAGACTGCATTCAGAACTAAATTTAGACTATTTAAATATTTAATAATACCCTTTAGACTTATAAATATACTAGTAATATTCTAATAAATAATTATTAATATTCTAAGAGAATATCTTAATATCTTTATTATATACTATTTTAATAATATTCTAATCTTCTTAGAAATAGAAGAAGAATATATAAAGTATATATATATAATCCTATAGAAACTATAAGATATAAGACTACTTATAGAACTAATAAAAAGCAAGTTCTACGTATAAGAAGTAGACTTTCTTAAATACACTATCTGACCTAATAAGATCTAAATAGATAAAAAGAAAATCAAAGCTATTAAGAATTAGCTAAGACTAGATAAAAGTGTTAAAAAAGTATAAAGCTTCTTAAGGTTCGCTAATTATTATAGAAGGTTTATTCATAGATTCAGTAAAATTATAAAACCCTTAATAGAACTTATAAAGAAATATATAAACTTTAGATAGAATATAAAGGCTTAGAAAGCTTTTAATAACTTAAAATAAGCTATTCTTAGTAAATCCGTTTTAATAACCTTTAACCTAGAATAATTAATTAAGTTAGAAACTAATACTTCTAACTTTGCCCTAAGAGCCTAGATTAAATAGTAGGATAATAAAGGAAACTTATACCTAATTGCATTTTACTTATATATACTAAAAGAAGCTAAACTTAATTACTCTATCTATAATAAAGAATTCTTAATAATAGTTAACTCCTTTAAAGAATTCTAATACTACTTCTTAAGAAGTAAATACTAAGTTATAGTCTATATAGACTATAAGAATATCTTATACTTTACTACTATATAAAAGCTTAGTAAAAGGTAATTCCACTATATAAAGTACTTATTAGAATTTAATTATATTATTATTTATAAGAAAGGCTTAAAAAATGGATAAGTTAATATAATAAGTTAATAACCTAACTTTAAAGTTAATATACTAAAAGCTAATAAATAAATATTAGCCTATACTTCTAAAGGATATCTTAAATAAAAATACATTATAACTATAAGTAAGTTCTAATTACTAAAAGACTTATTAGAATGACTATAAAAGCCTGAGTAAAGCTTTAAGCAATGGATATATAATGAACAGCCAGCCCTAAGAGAATTACTATAGTAAGAAGGAAAAGCCATTTTAATAGAATCATAAGGATCCTAAGTGATCACTTACTTCTATTAGAGTAATTATTATAAGAACCCCTAGACTCTAGCTAAGAAACTCTATTAATACTTTTATAGTGACTTTATAAAAGCATATATTAACTATATAACGTAATATAAATAATGCTCTATAGATCTTTTAGAATAATATATTAAGGAATATTAAGAAATAGATAATTACTAAAACTACAAACCTAATAAAATATAGAAGAAACTTAAATAGGTTAATAAGCTTAATAAAATAGTATAAATCATAGTAATAGTATCTTAAAAAACACTCTATAAACGGATAAAAGAATATAACTAGATATACAAAATAGATAGAGTAATAAGAACACTTTGCCCAATTCCTAAATTATAACTCGGATTATAAAGGTTATAAGTCCCTTTAGAATTATAAGAATATTTAATATAGAATATTTATAATCACTCCTTATATAAATACCTAAGAATTAATAAAACCTTTAAATAAATTAAAATAGTATATATATTTCTTAGTATAAAGAGAATAGTTATAGAAGTTATTAAATCCTATAAACTATATAATAAAACTAAGGCATAATACTATAAACTATATAGAGAATTATAACCCCTACTAATTACTAAGTAACTATAGAACTCTATTATAATAGATTTTATTATAAAATTACTCCTATTAGAAGACTCTATAAATAGCACTTTCTATAATAGCATTCTTATTATTATAAACAGATTTATAAAATTTTCTTATTTTATACTATACTAAGAGTTAATAGATACTAAGCAGTTTACTTACTTATTCTTATAGAATATTATTAGTATATATAGCTTACTAATAGAAATCCTAAGTAATAAAGGACTACTATTTATATTTAAGTTTTAATAAGCCTTAATAGCCTAATTAGGATTAAACTACTAATTTATAATAGTATTCTAACTATAGACTAATAGATAGATAAAATATATAAACTAAGTATTTAAATAGTACTTATAATATTATATTAACTATAAATAAAATAATTAAGTAAAAAAGTTATTTATAATATAATTAAGTTATAATACTATAATTAATAAAAGTACTAAACTTATATTATACTATACTAATTTCAGATTCATACTAAATATATACTAATAATAATATAATAGAATTATTAACCTAAAAGCAATTCTAATATTAGACTAACTAAAAAATCTTTATAAAGAAATAAAAACTAAACTTAAATTTATATAAGAATAAATAAAAAAATACTATAATTAGAAAAGGCTAAAAAGACTATTCTTTTTAAAAAGAGATATAGTCCTACTAGTAATAAAAAACCTATTAATAGATAGACTAAGTAAAAAACTTAACTATAAATTCATTAGACCTTACGAAGTTTTAAAGAAAATCTTAAAAAATAACTACAGACTAGACTTAAAAATACAATACTACTTAGTTTTTTATATCTTATTATTAAAATTAATAGAAAATACTATTCTAATTAATAATAAATAAAGTTATAAACTAATAGTAAAAGACTCTAAAGAATACTATACTAAAGAAATCTATAATATAAAGAAAATTAATAGAAAAATAATATATCTTATAAAATAAAAAGACTACTTTAAAAGCAAAATATTATAATAACTACTAGAAAACCTTATTTATATATAATATTTACTAAAGATATTCTATATAGAATATTAGAAGAAGAAATAAAACTAAAAGTAGTAATAAAAGACGGATTTAATAATACCTCTAAGTAAACCCTATCCTATATATTTAAAAAATCTTTAGGTAAAATACCCTTAGTAGAAGAACGGCGCTTAGAAGAAGAAGGAGAAATAACTTAGTACTATGCTTCTCGCTTAGCTTCCTCTCTCTCTACTCGCTTAAGCTCTTCTATATTATCGATACTATGCGATATAATGCGTATTATCTTCTTAAACTATAATTTCTTTTATTTTTAAAAGCGCTTTATCTTCGCATTTATTTAGTAATAAGCATTCTTAGCCTCTTCTAACTCAGACTTAAAATGAGCGTAATAAGTAGTAACCTTATATAGCTACTAAGGAGAAAGGCTATAAGTATTATAAAAAGGCTTATTTAGCTAAATGTACTTAAAGCATTAAGAAGAATCATCCTTAGATAAAGAATAAGTCGCCTTAGTCTACTTATAGAAAGAGTAGAAATTTTTTATAATAATCTAATAAGAGAAAATAACCTTAAGAAAGGCATTATATTACTCAGTTTTTATAGTAATAGATTTGCATTTCTTAATAATACAGTCAGCTATTATAAAGAAAGAATAAAGGAAGGAAAAGGACTTATAAGTATAAGTACATAAATCATAAGTCTTAAGGATAAGAACTAATAGAAAGGAGACATTATATTATAACCTATACTAACTAAGCCACGACCTAATTATATATACTAATAGCACCCCTACTTTTCGCCTTAATTATATATAAATCACTTAGAATACTAAATAATCTAAATAATCTAGGATTATTAGGATTATTAAATAATTTTAATAACCTAACTTATACTATAACTATATAAATACTTAAAAAGTATATATTTAGTATAAGTAGCTCCTTAGCTATTAATATAACTTAATTACCTTAATCTACTCTGATTATTACATATTATTATATATTAACTATTACTTAATATAATACTTTGACTACTGCTTAATAAGTATGACCTAACCGTTCTACTAATATAGACCCTGGTCTATCCCTTAGGAACCCTTTTTAAGCTACTCTATACCCTGTATAGCCTAGCCTAAGAACACGACCGTTATAGAAAAAGCCTATTCGCACTGTGTACCTTTATATTTTTATATATAATAAGCTAGCTAAAAATTTAAGAAAAATCCTATACTATTTTCTTTTTCTTTAAATATCTAAAAATGCTTTTTTTATATTTTTAATAGTTATATAGCCCGTTTTCGAAAATCTAATATTATTACTTTTAGCCGTACAGTATGAGTGACTGGCAAGCTTGTTTGACCGGCATGCTTATTATATACGTTATTACTATTACTACTATTAATCTTTATAATTAAAAGAGTTCTTTATATTATAGAGAGCATGCTTTTAAAGTTATTATATAACCTAATATATAATATTTACTATATTTAAGCTATGCTTTTAGCTATACTATAGCTTTAACTGCTTTAAATGCACTAGGCTCTTGCCTTGTGCTTATTATTAGCTGATTATGTCTTTAGTTAAGCTGCCTCAGGGCTGCTCTAGGCTCTAGTATTAGCTATAGTTAAGCTATATCTCGCTTTAAGCACTAATAGGGATGAAAATGCTCTAATAAAATGGCCTGCTCTTCTTCCTTAAGCTTCTTTAAAGTATAGACATATAGCAGTCTATATAAGGATATAAAGGCCCTAGTATAAGAAGCTTTAAGTAACTTTAAAAGCAATTATTATTATTCTTATACTTTATATAAGGCCTTATATAAGACCTAGCCTTATATTACTTTAAATAATACTCTAGAGATATTTAGTAATATTAATACTTACTAAGAAGCCTATATATACTTTAGTTCTTTTAGTTAGTTAGTAATAATAAGTCTTATCGCTTACTAAGTATTAAAGAGGTCTAAAGTAGATATTTTAATATATGCTTTTATTAATAAATAGATCCCCTTAGCCCTAAGAGATTTATTAATATTTATTTTCTATAATATTATAAGCTATTTACTTTAAAGTAGCTATATTACTAAAGTATAAGTATTTATTAACCTATACTTTAACGATCCTCTCTTTAAATAGGTTAAGCTAGGTTATTTTAATATATCTAACTACTTCTATATATTTTCTTAGTATATTTATACTTAAAGTCAGTTAGATGCTCTTAAAATACTTTTTTAGTTAGTAAGGCTATAATTAAGTGCTAAAATGCGTAGAATTAATCCTATATCTTTTCTCCCTAGCTTCTATTAGTTAAAAAGACTGGCTAGTAATACTATAAGACTGCTTTATTAATATACTAAATGTATAACAGTCCCTTAAATAAAGAGAACTAAGTTATAGTAGTATTTATTATTACTAAGTATTAGTCTATTAAAATAATAGAAGAAGATTATACTAATAAAGGGATTTAAGATTTTATAAGGCCTATAAATAGTCCTCTTTTATCTCTTTAGAGATAAATATAAAAGTAATATAGAAAGAGTGCTTATAAGCATTAATACTAATTATATTAAAGAGTAGTATCTTATGCTTATTAGTCTTATAAGTATAGTCTAGTAATAAGATATTAAGGTTATATTAGAAGTATATAATAGAGTCTGAATAAGTAAAGAAGATTACTATAAGCTAATTATTAGAATCTAACTAGACTTAGTACTAAAAGCTCTCTTCTTATAATTAGTTAATTAATGCTTATATATTACTTTAGCCTTCTTATAGATCTCTTCTTATTATTATAATCTAATTATAAATATCTTATTAAATTATAAGAGTATTAAAATTATTATAAAAATAGGTTCTGATTTCCTAAGGAGTAGTTTTAAAGGTTATAAAACTTAAAATAACTTTAATATTATTCTTACTAAGCTAATAATATACTAAGTATATAAATAGGTCTTTACTTAGTAAGTAATTATATTAAGTATATTCCTAGCTTAATTAATAGCTTTGGATCTATAAAGTTCTATCTAAGGATTGTTTTATAAATACTAAGAACTTATAATCTATTTTATAGCTATATATATAGCATTTCTATTTAATTAATATACTTAGTAAAAGCTTATTTTAATTATATGTAAATATAACTTTAACCCAGCTATTTAAAGTCTTAAAAGACTTTCCTATAGTAAATGCATAGCCTCTAGGCTTTACTTAGGAATTAATAGCTATAAGAAGAGATTCTTATAAGTTATATACACCCTCCCGCAGGAGTATATTATTAGGAAATATTACTTAGGCTATAGCGGAAGTGTATAGTCAGCAACAGTAGCCCCTGAAAACTGCAGTTGTGTATGTAGAAGGGGGGCGCGCAAAATTAAATGCGCGCCCGGGCGCCTCTGTATTGGGCGCCGAAGCTGACTGATGAGCTGTCTGACTGATCGGCAGATTATTTAGCCGAGGACTCAACGGATGACTCATCACCCACCTAACTTTGGCGACTGATGAAATTCATGCTTCTTCACCATCAAACCTGACTACTTTCTACAACAAAAAGGCCCCCCACAGCGACAATGAACCGGGCGCCGTCACAATGAAGGGGCGGCCCCGTCAGCCATTGTCAACGGCTTTGGCACTCCCTGGGCGATGCTCCTTCATTTCGCTGTAATTTAATTCTATCGCGGAACCACACTAGAGAATGGTTCAAGGATGATGAATACTGCGGCGTCGAGGAAACACACCGCACAAGCATGGAAGCATCGCCAACGTGATAATGGAAAGTAAGATATATTACAAACCTTAATGCCCACGCCACATTTAAAGAAGAAAAAAATACGATCAAAGCTTTCGCTAACAATTGTGTTGGGGATCAAGTGGAGAGGTCTGCCACAGGAAAAGGGTTATTTTTCTAGTCTTTAAATAGCGTAGCGCAGGGCGCTCTTAGAAATTGAACAAGCAACCTTCGTCCCTCATTGCAAGCTGCACACATGGATCTCCGCGACCACGCACTCAGTTGAATTGCCGACACTTCCTACGAATTATTTCCCTCGCGATCGGGTGCACTGCAAACGTTCATTATGTCTGCTTCGCTGTAGGGCTCACAGCTGGAGGTCCAAGAAACTGACTTTTGCCTGCGGGTGGGGCGGTATCGCCAGATCTACCCAACGGCAGTGCCCGGTTTTGGTTGCGAGTCCAACTCCATCCAACAAACAATAAGTTTTGCAGCAGCATGCAATTGAAAAGTTATCCCGCCTCAAGGGATAATTCCGCCAGCGTTTACCTTTGCACCGGCAAGGCTCACGCGGGGCGTAGATGAACGGCTCAGTTCAGTCCGCCAAAAGACAACCCCTTGAGTGTAGTGGCATCAAGAAACTGCAGAGAGTGGTAGTCCGTAATTCGAGCAGAAAGTTGAAAGGTTTGAGCCCTCATAAACAAGGTTGTCTCCCCGGGTTTACGAAAAATCTTATGCATCCCAATGGTAGACCTGAGCCCTCGTGCAAAGTTCGACATGCACATGCATAATGCAAAAGCCAACTGTACAGGCAACCGCCGTAGCCATATGATGTCTCTAGATAACAATCCAAATTTGTTACAGGTTCGAACAAAGGGTTATAAAAGGGATGCTTCGCTCCTACTGTAGAGATATCAGCACATTGTTCGATATCCCATTTCCGACCCTCCGCGCCTTCAATACACACTCGCGACCGCCGTTTCCATGAAGGCCTTCATCCTCCTTTCACTCGCCTGCTTGGCTGTCAGCCTACCTAGCTATGCGGGAACTCGGCAAGCAGATCTTGACCTCCCTGACAGCGTCTATGAGTCTGGTAACGAGGAAAATGGCATTCCCTTCATTCGCCGCATCAAAGCTCATGTAGCTCTAGCCGATCCTACCAGCTTGCCTGCTCCCACCGCAGCCACTCCCAGTAACGCAGCCTTGTCCCGGAGGAGGGGAGCCGGAGTCATACTCAGTCGCCCGAATCGTCTTCCGCCCCCGCGTTGAGCCCTCCAAGACACTCTCCGAGGAGCCCTCTAAGGAGCCTTATACGGAACCCCTTAAAAAGTCTCCGCTACGCCCAAGCCAGCACGTAGATAGGTACTGTCTACGTCTAGCTCGGATTGTTCTTATGACCCAACATTACAAAACTATGTAAGATTTATTATCCCGGCTCGAATAGTTGCCTCCAGCTGCGTTCAAACGATAACAAATTCTAGTCCGAGCTTTCTTCTACAGAGGAACCAAGTCAGGGCGGAGGCAAAGGCGGCTGCTACCTTTAGTTAACGACACTTGGGAGGACTTACGCTGGATGACGGTGAATACAATGGGGTGTGCCTTGCCTTTGAGGTAATTGTATCATAACGTTTCTTGCTATGTGTTTGTCCCATTGAGGTAACCATCTACAATATTATAACATGATATGTTTGTGTGCCTTGCATGCACGTTCACCCATTTTGACATCGAGGTCGTGAGCGTCTTCCCTATTCCTACTCCGTGCTGGCAGGCTCGTAGCCACCTAGGGCAGCCGGTTCAACACATATCGCGCGACATCTCAGCTCAGGTATCAACTACTAGCTCACTCCGCTCGGACCACACCGGGAGAGCCAAAATCGCAAGTCGAGCATATTCTACCGGGAGTTAACTGCAGTTCTTATATCGGTAGGTGCGAGAGGGGCATGGTTCGGAAGTGTCATTCAATAGAGCAATAATAGCCACGACCTTAAGGTGGTCTCCAGAGCTTGGATGAAGAAATCAATAGCATCATCTCTAATAAACTTCTCAGAGAAGGATATCGTCTGGGCTATGCTTTTTTTCCTCCTTGGCCGTTTCCTGATACGGTTGGCTCGCCTGCTCTTAGGTTGCATGATTCGCTGCGAACGATGCGGAGATTTACGTACTACGGAGTCGTCATCAAAAAGTTTTAACTCCGTTAAATATCTAGTGATATCTGAAAGCTGCTTATCGGCTATAATAAAGTTTATATAAGTATATAGTATGGAGTATAGCTTAGATATTATAAATGTATATAAGCTGGCTAATAGATCTATGAAGGGGTTTTAATGGGATGGCTTATAGAAGGGTGCTAGTGTCTTGCAGAATGGTATCTTAGCTCTAGGATCCTGGAAAGGGAAGGGTGCCTATGTGAGGGTGCTTAGGCGTAAGATAAGAGCGTGTGTAAATAGCGCTTTAGTATACTTTAGGCATAGCAGTACTTTAATGCTTTAGTAATTTATAAGGAATATGAGTTGCCTATTGAAGGTGGCTTATAGAAAGGTGCTCTGCTAGAAAGGCAGTCGCAGCCGCCCCAGGGCAAAAGGAAGCTCGAGAGGCAACATGGTCTCTACGTGCCAAACTGGATCTTTGCAAAGGTTGCATCTGATTACAGAGAGAGGAAAGCGGTGGAGGAAGAAAATTGGTTACGGAAATTAAACAAGGATTACCCGAACATGCCATCAGCAGACAGAGCTTGAATCCGCCGGCTTTGCTCCTCGCCTTTCCTGAAGTCTAAGGCGGTTCATAGAGACGTCAGGGTTCTACGTTATGTTCAGGAACGGTATACAGCTTTCAATTCTCTATCTCGTCATGAGCTAAGTGCAGAAGCAGCTGCTAATGCATATCAAGAGACTCACAAGATTCTGTCGATCTGGCGTGGCAAGGACTGAGGCTTCTAGATCTGCCTTATGCAGAAGAGGGGCGATGCCCGGATGTTGAGGGAGGACTTGGACTCGGAGGGTGGCACGGAGCAGACACTACATGACTTCTTTTAATGTGTTGTCTAGGTCCAATAAGTCCTGCGAAAGAAGAGCGAAATGAAGGTAGAGCAAAGCAGCCCACTGGATTCTTGTGCTGAGAAGACTTTCTAAGTGACATCATACAAGTCCCTCCAGAAGAACGTCTGCCTTAAGATGGCATTGAACTCCTTCTTGCCTTCTAAGTGGGCTAAGTTCCCCCTCCCCGGACCTCTAATCCGCGAATGCACCCGACGAGCTGTCTCCCATCCAAAATAGCCAGCCATTTCCCAATCTGCCAAATCGATAATCTTACCATCATCGACAATCGTGTTCGACTCAGTAAAGTCATTGTGCATAAAGCAAAAGCCATGTCCATGTTCGCGTCGGAGAAGATGACGTCCGCCTCCTCTTGCCGGATACGACGGCCCTTGACAGGATCTGGAGCCGAGACGACGTACGAGCGAGACTACTGTGCCAAGGAGGGCTCGATATCACGCAGTGTGCGGAGAATCACGCGGGCTTGCTCCTTGAAACTCTCCATATCATCAGAGCCCAAGTACTGCTTAGCGATGTTGAGCCCAACACCGGGTATTTTCTGTTGAACAAGGACATCGCCACCATGGATCTAAACGAGTCAGATGGTGTGAGCCCCCTGTAGTTGGAGCAAAAACACCGAATCTCGGTCTTGTTTTTCTTCAGGGCCGGGATCTGGGCATTAAGATCGTCAATGAGCTTTTGGAGATGGCCTTTGCGCTGGAGGCCTTACTAACTCGGCATCCAGCTCGCTCATCCGCTTGTCCGAAGTAGCCGACGAGACTTCGACCTCCTGGATCTTGGACTCTTGCGCGCCATTGTCCTCCTTAAGCTGCTTACGCCGTGCTCATGCCTCGTTCAAGCGCTTTTCATGGTCGTAATCTTATTCCGGACATCAAGTTGCGTTTGCAAAGACTGCTAGGTAGCTGCTGAGTGCTGGTCAGACTATATCTGAACGATGGGCCACGCCTCGATTCTTCGTTTCATCCATTTCCTCGTAAGCCCAGGGCGATCACCAGCATGCGTCGGATATCCAGTCTTACGGGCAAGAGCCTTTTACTGGCGTCTAGAACTAATCACCATCGGGCGTCTCCCAGTCCAAAGTAGGCGCGGATACGGCGCCTTGTCTCCGTCAGCTCTGACAGCCGAATCTACATCTTCCCCGGAGACACCTCACTCGACATCGGGTCAGTTTACTGGAATGCCATACCACCCGACGCTTTCATGGACTACGGCGTCGCCGTGTTGGTGGCGTCCCTCTGCTGATCGACACGGCCATCTGTTGGTGGTCATCGCGCTCTCATTAGATCGCCAACCCTTAAAACACACGGGTGCCACACTCTCCAAAGCGCTGGTGCCCCAACCCTCTTCGAACCCGGATCCACAGCATGCACGACTATGACAGTGAGTCAGGCTTGGGCAATGCAAGTCTCTTCGAGAAGTGGCCTGACAAAAACCGACCACTGGACGCCGCAAAAACCTTATTAGCTTATGTTGCCTAGATGGAGCATACATAACTACATAATCAAATCACTAGATCGGTATTAAGGTTTGGCAGAGATCAACTGATCCAGGAGATGGAGTAGAAGTACATCATACGATCGTTATGTTTTAATATATGTAAAGGTAATACCGTTAATTATAAAAGGCATTTGCATCATTATGTCGTAATTGGCATTTCTATTCGCTTCTATGTACCTAGCTAAAGCCCAACTTCATGGATGCCGGCGAAGCTTTCATAGATCATTGATGGCTAGAGTATAAACAGCGAACGATCCCCTCTGTACTGAAGACTCCAATTATTTGTCAAAATATTCTACAATATCATAATTCTTCACTAAAAGAGTCACCACAAAGCAACAATAATGAATATAGGCCAACTTCAAAGTCCTGAAAACCGCCTATACACAATGCAAGACAGTGTAAGAGGTTGCCCACACGAAGAACAACTCCTTAACGCACTGATGAAGCCAAATTCTCTAAGAATCGGTTTTGAGAAGATGAAACAACCTCAGACGAGTTCCATTGACGGACCCCAACATGCATCTTCCGGCGGAGCATGTGTGATTGAGGACATGAACATGGGCAGTGACGGGCAACAGATTCTTGTTTCTACGACTGGGGAGCCTGTCAGAGCTAAAAGGATGATAGCCGGTAGCAGAGTAACGCAATTCGTTGGGTCGGTTTCTGATGAATCTTTTCAGCTATACCTTAAGGTACCAATGAAGAGATAGCTATATCCTGGCTAATATAAGTGCTAGGTGAAGGAGGCTTTCGCTCATTAAAAAAGACTGAAACCTCGTTAAATGAGCTAAACTTACTTTGAATTATCACTTGGATTTATTAGACTTGGTTCCCTCCGAATACCAAACGCATGATTGCAAATTAATCTGTTAACAAGGCAGGTCAAGCTACCGATGCTCCACTCATCTAATTTTACTTCCTCGTTTCGCCCCTATTGGTAAGGTCCTGGATGTCTGGCATGCGTTCAAGAGACGTCCCGATTACGCTTATAATATAAGGCACCAAGCGATATCGGTGAATCCCTTGGGGACACAGTCTTCGCCGCCCTTCGCTAGCTAGTCGGGGCAATACACACGGAACAGTATGGCAGACAAAGTTCAACGGCCTCCTTTTGGAAGCTTTTGACTGTTGGATCCAAGTTCAGTGTCATCCATCTTGGTGACTCGCCGCGTTTCTGGAACCAATACCCAAGCTTCCGAATGACTGGCGCCCTTCCAGACTTTGAGTGGCCGACCGTCCTCTCAGCTCACCCGGGCAAAAGCCAGCAACAGGATAGCGGGGAGCAGCAGCGGAAGAGTCAGTGGCGTGATGTTGGCGCGCCGCGGTCGATAGCTCACATCGGTCGAGCAAGTATGGACGCCACCTTCGTACGTGCCCTAATAAATTTGATCACGCGCCGGGATTGGTCTACGTACAGCTCATCTGTCTCAAAGTAGTCGGCATCTTCCTCCCTGCGTTCTATAATCCTACATCTTTCTATGTCTCTTCAGAACATCAGACGCTTTACCAAACACCTCAAAAACTTGAATGGCATGAGCCCTGTCGAATTTATAACTGTGGCTGGCTGGGTATGACATAGCAACTTAAACACGTCATATTAGAGTCAGAGGCCAACCAGGCTCGTTTTAGTATAGCGCCCGAATTGGTTACGCCTGAGATTGAAAACTGGGATTGTGTCTCCGAGCTTTGGGACCCCCGTGCATCCGCTATACGGCGTTTCCTCGCAGCGAGGGGAACAATAGGACATGGTTCACCGTTCCCAGGCGGGAGTGAAAGATCACGTACTTCCGAAGGGCACCGAGACATTTCTATAGGGGCAAGAGAATGAGGTCTAGGCGGGGCGGAGGTCGGTCATTTTGAGAATAGTTGGTAGTGTAGGTAGTACTAGAGTAACAAACTTATAATCTAGCATATGGCTATTTGCCTTTGATGCGCTCATGATAAGACGGCTGGTGCAAATTTGCTACGTGTCTCAACTCGCACCCATGGGTGGCTCCTCACGCTCCTCCCTCAAAAACCATGAATCATGCACATAATCACTCAGGCACCCGAGCCGATGAAGATCAGTGATCAGTGTTCAAAACTCGACGCCCCGCTTCTCAGCTGCTCTGGCCTTGGAGGGAGCTCTTGGATTACGACCACGCTCCTCCTGCTCGATAATGGGCACCGCTGCAGGGATGAACTTGACACCACGGCTGTTACTGGTGGGCCGTGTGTGCAACTTGCGGTGGCTGTAGAGATTATCTTGACGGTTGAACTAGTCCTTTCCGCAGAACTCACAAGAGAACCGGTTAAGACCCTCGCCGTGGAGACTGTAGGGTGTTACACAAGGAAGTAATGGCTGCTGCAGGTGTATGGGATGCTCACGTTTGCTTATGCCTCCTGAGATGCTCCGTGCGTCGGAAGGCTTTGTGGTAACCTGGGTAGTCGCACTTGTGCATGGCTGGACGGACAACGTCTGTAGGAGCTGATTTAGGTTAGTCAGATCGCCTTTTTAACGGTCGGGGCCGGGCCCGCTGGAGCTCATCGGTCTTGTACTGGATCTGGCGGGTTCTTATCTTCTGTCGCGCTCGCACCTTGTTGGATGAGGCGGCATCATGCAGAGAATATCGGTCAAGAGACTGGGAGCATGGGTCTAAGTCGAGAACACTGAAGTCGTTGGGCATTTTACTGCTGGTGAAGAATGAGAGGAGCCGGCGGTTGGCACACAGCGACCCAGACGTGGAGGTATCAGCACCCTCTGAGCCGCTAGAGAGGCTCTGTGGCGGAGACATCATGAAGGAGGCGACACCAAGCAAAACCAACCTCAGGTGAGATGCCGTACATGTCGGCAAACTAGTTCCAGGGAGTCAACGGGCCCATAGAGCTGTGTTGTGGTATGTTCATCTCCAACTTTCGACCGTAGTTGGAGCACTTTCCCTCTTGCTCCATTCGTGTGTTTGGCAACCCCTTCGAAGGACATTTATCCAGGCTCCATCTTGACAAGACCAAAGATGTGCTTCCCCATCGAGGGAGGTGTCAAATCAACTCGGTATGAGCTGTCGAAGTTGCTGTCGAAGCCCATGGGAAAACTCATGTGGCGTCGACCGCCGAGAGATGGGCGCAAAAGGTTTGAGGCAGAAGAGTCAGAAGAGAGGCTTTTTGAGGTAAAGAGACATGACATAAGCTGACTGCACATGCTGTAGCTGTCGTCCATATTGAACCCCAGGCCCAACTCAAACTGAAGAGCCATTGTGAAGGGGATCTTGTCATGGGAAGACGCCTATCCAAAGAAATCCTTGAATGTCTGGCTAGGAATGCTTTTCATTTACGAGAATGGATGTCACTTGAATATATACCAACGAAAGTAGATAGACTCTAGAAGATGATGCCAACTGAGACAGCTAAGGTGAGGATGGTGATGCTTGTATAATGTGAGACAGGAGGTGTAGTCTAGGCTGAGCCCGGATTGCGGACTGTGGATTAATAGCAGGGTTCAAAGCCACTCCATGAAAACCCACATATGGACTCATATGTGGATCCATATTAAATACACTCTATTCTATTAGACCTAGTTATGGATTTACTACTACTCTATAGGAGCTAGGCTATATATAGAAATTATAGAATGTAGTAAATATTCCCTAATCCTAGTAAAGGTTTATAAATACTATAGAATACTTAGTTAATAAGTTAAGTTTAAAGTATTTACTAACTAATATATTAGATTTAAGATAATATATACTTATTCCTTACTAGTATTAAGCTACTTAGAATATTTATTTAGTTATTTTTATAATACTGCTTATAATTATAGCTATTTAATTAGTAGAATAAAGAGCTATATAATCTTATATATTTCTTTATAGAGAATGTATTCTTTAAATAATTCTTATTAATTAGCTAATACTATTAGACCTTTAACTATATAAATTTTAATTATTTAATAATACTAATGCATTTAATTATTAGTACTTTAGCTTATTTTTAATTAGTAATAAGTTATAAATATTATATTATAATAGTTAATTATTAGTCTAATTTCTAACTTATTCTTAAACTCTTTATAAAAGGGAAATTAATAGTAGTAATTCCTAAAAGAATAGAAGAAAATAAATAATAGCTATTTCACTTATTTAAAGGCTAGACTTTATTTAAAAGAGATAGTTATATATATTAATAAGTTTACTAATTTAAGTATAATATTTAGAATATAGTAATAAAAGAACGCTACTAGGTCTATTATATATATATTAAATAGAAGGATCTAAAGTGTCACGACCCGTATAACCATAGACGCCTGGCGTCACGTGGCCCCTACAAATTTCTCGCTAATTACGAATAATTACTGCGAACTGTAGAGCGATTACTGTAATCACTCTTATAATCACTATGATCACCTTTACGATTACTATAATCGCTTCTATAATATAGGTAATTATACTTTATATTATATAGTATATAAACCTAAGGAACTAGCTATTACTAGAATACTAGCTCTTTAGCTATTAATATAACTTAGTTACTTTAATCTACTCTGATTACTATATATTATTATATATTAATTATTACTTAATGTAATATTATAATTATTACTTAGTAAGTATAATCTAACCGTTTTACTAATATAGACCTTAGTCTATCCTTTAAGAACCCTTTTTAAGCTACTCTATACTCTATATAGCCTAGCCTAGAAATATAACTATTATATATTAATAGCTCTTATTCAGACAGTTACTTTATATACTAAGTAATATCTAATAAACTATAATAGTACTTACTATACTCTTTAGTAATATGCCCTTATCTAAAGGAATGGCCCCAGTGCCCTCTAAGGATAGAGATAGTAATGAATGTATAGATGCTTCTAATAATAAGTATGAAGAGGAACTTAAGAAGCTTTATATAGAAAATGAATGACTCTCTGTAGGACTTACTAAGCTCTTAGCTCTAGGAATGCATACTAACGCTATATAAGAAGAAGAGTAATGCTAGAATAAAGAGCGCTTTAAATAGTTATATATATAACTTCAGGCTCTACTGAGCAACCCCGCTATAGACGCGATCGTCATAGCTATAGAGCGAAAGATTACTGAACTTACTACTGAACTGGTTTAAACTAAGAATAACTAAGAATAATAAGCGGCTTAACTTATAGGATATAAATAGCCTACTATAGTAATATATATCTATAATATTAGAGAAACTATTAAGCCTAAATAGTTATTAAAGTTTAATAAAAACCTTAAGAAGCTATAAGAATACTTTATTAGCCTTAAGTCTTACTATATATACTACCTATCGCTATTTATAAGTAACCTACTTAAGGTATAACACACTATAGAAAGACTAGAAAGTAAAGTAGCTTAGAACTATAAGTCAATTCTAAAAGACTTTATAACCTAAGCCTTAAGTTAGTAAAAACCTAAGATAACTATAATATTTAATAGCTTTAATAAATATAAATAATTACTAATTAATAATTATAGTGAATAAGATAAGAAACATAACGCACTTAATACTATTAAGAAACTTAAGTAGATAAAGGTAGTATTTAAATACTTCTTAGAGTTCTAATATATTATAGTAAAACTTAATTAATTAAATAAAAACCTTATTAATGAGTTTTATTAGAACCTAAAGGATAATATTAAGGATAAACTTATTAAGAATATAGACTTACTTATAGACTTTACTTAGTATATTAAACTTATTATTATAATTAATAACTGACTATTCGAATAATAAATAGAAAAATGAAATATTAGTAATAATAATAATAGCAGTTAGAAAAGGAAGAACTATGCTAACTAAGGGAAACTATAAACCTCTAATACTTCTTATAATACTATAATAGGACCTATAGAACTTAGAGCAATATAGTAGCGATTTTAGTAAGGAAAGAAAATATTTAATTACTATAACTATAATAAGCTAGAACACCTTTCTTATAACTATAAGAAACCCAGAAAGGAAAAAAAACCATTTAAGCCTATTACTATGCCTACTCATAGTATTAATTCGGTTAAGAAAGGAAACGATCTTCTTACCCAATCTATTAATATAACCTAAAGTGGCTATAACGGATAATTCTATAGAGCCTAGAAAGCATTAGACTGGATAGAGGAATTAAAATATAAAGATATTACTTAAGGGAGACCGATTAATAGAACCAGGCCAGAAGATAAATATAAGAAGAAATGCAGTAAATAGAGCCAATAGATAGAAAAAGAAAAAGATGACCCCAAAGTATGCGAATAATAGCTATGAATAAAATAAGAAGTAGTATACTAATATAAAGCAGAAAAGAAAAGAGAGCAAGAAGAAAGAACCTAAGAAGCAGTAGCTAAGAAGTAAAAGCCGATCCCTATAGGCCAAGTTCTAAGCTACCTAGCTATCACACCCTAACCTAATAAAGAGACATATACTATTACTATAGTCTAATAACTTAGAGAACTATTAATATAAATAGAGGATTTTAATAAATTCAATATCCCTAACTAACAGCCTGACTATTAGTAGACTAACAAAGGATAACCTACTATAATAAATAGTAATATAATATATAGCTATATTATATAATAACCTGCCCCCTGACTATAGATTAGTATAAAATGAAATATATATTAAGCTAAGAAGGCTAGGTATAATATTAAGAATAAGGACATCCTTATACTAGTAGATAAATACCTAGAGCTAGATAATAAACTCTAAAGTATTATTCTAAAAGAATAAGACGTATTAGTATATATAATAGAAGATATTTAAATTGAATAATTTACTAAAGAATAATAAGATCTTATAGAAGAAGCAGATATCTATATCCAAGCCTTATATTAATAGAGCAGAATGAACTTATAAAATTTAAAAGAATAGAAGCTATAAAAAGACAAACCCTAAATGTATTAAACATACTGGAAATATAATGAAATCTTATAGGCATTATATATATACTATGAATGCATTATATACCTTAGAAATAAGCTATAATAAGATTACTTCTTAGTCTAAGTAAATAGATAACCTATTATAACTCCTTATAAAAGGGAAGATATAGAGGATTACTATATATAGAAATAGTATAAATACTTTAGTATAGCTTAATTAATAAAGTATAATATAGATTATTTAACTAATTACTAGAGGCTTAATATAAAACTTATAGACTGCTAATAACCTAAGTATTAAATATATATATATAATAAGGTTAATGCATAGTATAAGCATAACTAAAGACAGACATTCTGACCTTTATAAGATAGAATAATAGAGAATATAAAAAACTCCTAATACTATCTATAATAGAGCAATAGATAGGCATAGAGCTAGAGGAAGCAGAACCTCTTAAAATAAGAGCTCTATATATAACTAAAAGCGCATAAATAATATACTAATACTTAGAAATATAGGTATAAATTAAGAGAAACTGGCTGCCTGCTTTAGTAAATAGTAGTACGGAATTTAACTATATCTACCCTATAGTAGTAAATATATTGAAATTCCTATAGAAGGATAAAGCGAATCCGTATAAAGTATAGAATCTTAAAGGATCCTCTTTTAGTTATAATAATAGAAGAATAACTAAAGAGCTTAATTATCTTAAGGTTTTTATAGAAGGATAAAACGAAGGAATCTTATTTAATATAATACTTATTATAAACTACGCTTTAGTCTTAGGGTACTTATAGTTAAAATAAGTTAACTTAATAATAAACTAGAAGACTGACTAAATAAACTTTAATAATATTAATAATCACTTTTCTTAGGAATCAGATTTAGATAATAATATAAGATCTTAAACTTTAACTAATAATAATACTAGTAAAGTATTAGTAAAAGAAATAATAGAAACTTTCCTATTCTAAAGTATAAAATATAAATACTATAAAGCCTGAAATAGTAAGATATACTATACTATTGCCTTTATATAAAGCCAATTAATAAAGCTTAATAAAGACCTTATTAAAATAAAGAAATAACTAAAAGCAGATAAAAGACTAAAGAATATACTACCTATTTACTATATTTATAAAAAACTGTTTACTAAAGAGTTAGAAATAGATTTACTTAAATATAGTAAATAGGATTATAAAATAGTATTAAAAGACAGAACTTTACTTAAGTTCTTTAAACTTTATAACCTTAATAATATATAGCTATAAATACTAAAAGAATATTTCAAAGATATATTAAAAAAGGGATATATTAAAATCTTAAAATCCTCTATAGAATACTTAGTTATATTTATTTTAAAAAAGAATAGAAAACTCTAATTAGTTATAAATTACTAATAACTAAATAATATTATACTAAAAGACTGAACGCTACTACTCTTAATTACTAAACTGAAGGACTGCCTTTATAGTAAAAAATAGTTTATAGTACTTAACCTAAAAAACGCTTATAGCTTAGTCTATATAAAGCCTAGAGATAAATAGAAGATTATATTTAGAACTAAATTCAGACTATTTAAATATTTAATAATGCCTTTTAGACTTATAAACGCACTAATAATATTCTAATGAATAATTACTAATATTCTAAGAGAATATCTTAATATCTTTATTATATATTACTTTAATAATATCCTGATCTTCTTAGAAATAGAAGAAGAATATACAGAGTATATATACACAATCCTATAGAAACTATAAGATATAAAACTACTTATAGAACTAATAAAAAGCAAGTTCTACATATAGGAAGTGGACTTTCTTAGATATACTATCTAACTAAATAAGATCCGAATGGATAAAAAGAAAATCGAAGCTATTAAGGATTAGCTGAAACTGGATAAAAGTGTTAAGAAGGTATAAAGCTTCTTAGGATTCGCTAATTACTACTAAAGATTCATTCATAGATTTAGTAAGATCGTAAAACCCTTAATAGAACTTATGAAGAAAGATATAAACTTTAGATAGAATACTAAGGCTTAGAAAGCCTTTAATAACTTAAAATGAGCTATCTTTAGTAAACCCGTTTTAATAACCTTTAACCTAAAGCGACTAATCGAATTAGAAACTAACGCTTCTAACTTCGCCTTAGGAGCTTAGATTAGACAATAGGATGATAAAAGGAACCTATATCTAATTGCATTTTACTTATGCATACTAAAAGGAGCTGAACTTAATTACTCTATTTATAATAAAGAATTCTCAGTAATAGTTAACTCTTTTAAAGAATTCTAATACTACCTCCTAAGAAGCGAATACTAGATTACTATATATACAGACTATAAGAATATATTATACTTCGTAACTATATAAGAGCTCAGTAAAAGATAACTCTACTATATAAAATATCTATTAGAATTTAATTATATCATTATCTATAAGAAAGGCTTAGAAAACGGACAAGCTAACGTAATAAGTCAATAATCTAACTTCAAAACCGATATACTAAAAGCTAATAAGCAAATATTAGCCTATACTTCTAAAAGATATCTTAAATAAAAATACATTATAGCTATAAGCGAGTTATAACTGCTAGAAGACTTACTAGAATGATTATAGAAGCCTGAGTAAAGCTTTGAATAATGGATACGTAATGAATACCTAGCCCTAAGAGAATTACTATAGTAAGAAGGAAAAACAATCTTAATAGGATCATAAGGATCCTAAGCAATCGCTTACTTCTATTAGAGTAACTACTATAAGAACCCCTAGACCCTAGCTAAGAAACTCTATTAGTATTTCTATAGTGATTTTATAAAAGTATATATTAACTATATAATATAATATAAATAATGCCCTATAGATCTCCTAGAATAATATACTAAGGAATATTAGGAGATAGATAACTACTAAAACTATAAACCTAATAAGATATAGAAGAAACTTAAATAGGTTAATAAACTTAATAAAACAGTTTAAATCATAATAATAGTATCCTAAGAAACACTCTACGAATAAATAAAGGAATATAATTAGATATATAAAATGGACAGAGTAATAAAAGCACTTTGCCTAATTCCTAAATCACTACTCAGATTATAAAGATTATAAGTCTCCCTAGAACTATAAGAACATTTAGTATAGGATATTTATAATCACTCCCTATACAGACACCTAGGAATTAATAAGACCCTTAAATGAATTAAAATAGTATATATATTTCCTAGTATAAAGAGAATAGTTATAAAAATTATTAAATCCTATGAACTATATAATAAAATAAAGGCATAATACTATAAACTATATAAAGAATTATAACTCTTACTAATTACTAAGCAACCCTAAGACTCTATTATAATGGATTTTATTATGAAATTACTCCTATTAGAAGACCTTATGAATAGCACTTTCTATAATAGTATTCTTATTATTATAAATAGATTTACGAAATTTTCCTATTTTATACTATACTAAAAGTTAATAAACGCTAAGTAATTCGCTTACCTATTCTTATAGAATATTATTAGTATATATAGCTTACTAATAGAAATCTTAAGTAATAGAGGACTACTATTTATATCTAAGTTTTAGCAAGCCTTAATGGCCTAACTAGGACTAAATCACTAACTTATAATAACATTCTGACTACAGACTGATAAATAGATAGAATGCATAAATCAGATACTTAAGCAGTACTTATAATATTATATTAACTATAAGTAAAATAATTAAGTAGAAAAGTTACTTATAGTATAACTAAGTTATAATACTATAACTAATAAAAGCACTAAGCTTATACTATACTATACTAATTTCGGATTTATACTAAATATATACTAATAATAGTATAATAGAATTATTAACTTAAAAGCAATCCTAATATTAGACTAACTAAAAAATCTTTATAAAGAAATAAAAACCGAACTTGAATTTATATAAGGATAAATAAAAAAATACTATAACTAAAAAAGGCTAAAGGGACTATCCTTTTTAAAAGGAGATATAGTCCTACTAGTAATAAAAAACCTATCAATAGATAGACTAAGTAAAAAACTTAACTACAAATACATCAGACCCTATAAAGTTTTAGAAAAAATCTTAGAAAATAACTACAGATTAGACCTAAAAACGCAATATTACTTAGTTTTTTATATCTTATTACTAGAATTAATAGAAAATACTATTTTAATTAATAACGGATAAAGTCACGAACTAGTAGTAAAAGACCTAGAAGAGTATTATATTAAAGAAATCCATAATATAAAGAAAATCAATAGAAAAATAATATACTTTATAAAGTAGAAAGACTACTCTAAAAGCAAAATATTATAATAACTACTAGAAAACCTTATTTACGTATAGTATCTACTAAAGACATTCTATATATAATATTAGAAGATAAAAAAGCAGTACTAAAATTAAATATAATAGACTAATTAATTATATCCACACTACCGTAGGCCTAGACCTTAATGACCGCATTAGCCTCTTAGCGCTCTGCCTTATCTAGCTCATCCAGAGAATAAAGACTTTAATACACTATCTCTACGCCCCTCTCTTAAAGCTATTTTTATTAATAATAAAGCCATATTAAATAAAATAAATGCTTATTCATTTACTATTATAATTCTATTAACTCTTCTTCTGCTTACTCCTCCTTAGACTCTAAGCGATATTTCTTAGCCATTAAACAGGAAGCTGCCCGGTTAGTATAAGTAAGAGTTAGGTAAGATAAGGACAGGCACTTATATACGGAGATCGACTCTTCTAAACTATTATAAGAATGTTTATAATAAATGCACTTAGAATAATAGGAAATACCCTCAAGCATTTTACACTTTAGCTTCTACTAAGTATAATTCAAGTACTTAATAACTTTAGAGTCTATTTCTTTAATAAGTTTATAAAGATAGTAATAATATATAGTAGACTGCGATTTTACTTTTAATATACTATTAGTATTATAGAAAAATAATTATAAAAAAAGGTTAGATAAACTAAAGAGAAACTTAAAATAGCTAACTTATAGGCTTTAGGGATAAGGACTAATAGAGAAGAGATATCATATTATGACCTATATAACTATAGACGCCTAGTATTATATAGCCCTTATAAATTTCTTACTAATTATAAATAATTACTACAAACTATAGAGTAATTACTATAATCACTTCTATAATTACTATAATTACCTCTATAATTACTACAATCGCCCTTATAATATAGGTAATCATACTTTATATTATATAGTATATAAACCTAAAGAACTGGCTATTATTAGAACACTAGCTCTTTAGCTATTAATATAACTTAATTACCTTAATCTACTCTAACTACTACACATCATCATATATTAACTATTACCTAATATAATACTATAACTACTGCTTAGTAAGTATGACCTAACCGTTCTACTAATATAGACCCTGGTCTATCCCTTAGGAACCCTTTCTAAGCTACTCTATACTCTGTATAGCCTAGCCTGGAAACACGACTGTTATATAAAGCTAAAGAATTATAACTATAAAGGCTTATAAAATGCTAAAAGCTATTTATTTAAAGATTATAATAGTATAGTAAATCCTTTAAATAAAAGGCAGCTCTTAAAATCTACTATTATAATACTTATTCGCTTAATTACTATATTATTTTAATTAAATCTAGAAGTTCTTTATAATTAAAAAATAATAAATCTATTAATTAAGCAGTTTAATAAAGCTACGTTTTAATAGATAATTATTAACTAGATTATTATTATAAATTAATTATTTATTATTATAAAAGATCCTAACTTATAAGCAATCTTTAAATATCTTAACCCTTCTATTTTTATTATAAAAGCTTATATATCTAATATAATAGTATAAGTAATTACTAAAAGAGAATTTAATGTAAATAAATTGGCTATATAAGAGACGCTTTAGAAGAGCTTAGGCTAGATCTATATCCAGTTTAATAGATAGTGATCTAAGAATAGGCATACTCTTTATAGTATTACTTATATATTTAAGAATCTGAATAATAGGCTTTAGAAGTGCGTTCTTAGCCTTTTAGAATTATTAGGCTAGTATATAAGTAAGAATATTACTAAGTAAATACTTAATATTATTTAAGAGTTTAAAATTGAGAATAAGCTAGACTACTTTATATTAAATAATGCTTTAAATAATAAAATAATAATAAAAAAGCTAGGCTATAAGCTAGGATTTAATTAAAAGAAGCACTAAGTTTATTATATTAGCTATATTATTAATATAATAATAAAATATATATTATTTAACTAAGATCTAAATATATTTAAATAATAAATCTATAATAGCTAATTAATAGTAATAAAAGAATATAAATAGTAATATAAAAGGGGTTTAGTAAGTAAATAGTATAACTTTATTATAATAAACTAATATTTTTCTTATTTTTTTTATAATATTTTCTAACTTTCCTATTTCTAACTTATTTTAACTATATTTATAAGAGATTAATAGATCTAATATCTAGACTAATATCCTTAAAAAGGTCTAGTAAGTCAAATCCTAACTATCTAATGATCTAATAATCTAAAGCTATAATCCTATTAGTATTATATTAGATAATACTACCTGTTAGCTCTCCTAGCTAGCTATAATTAACCAGGCTCTTATTTTATAGCCGTTTTATAACCCTTTTATCTAGCGAGCGTTAAGTAAGTAGAATAAAGCGAATCTTATGAAAAGTAGCTCTATTAAGAAGGGAGCCAGAATGCCGTTCTTTTTAAAGGAAGAGAATCGGATTTTAAGCAGTAACTAGCGTATGCTCTAAGCGCTTTATAATATCCTACTAGACTTTTAGCTAGTAGTTAAAGCCTTAGAGAGTAATAGATAGGAGAAATACTAAAAGTAAAGTTAAGAAGGTAAGGTTAAGCTTTTATTATTTAGTAAGTCCTAGCTAGATAAAGTTAGTTTATAATTAGTATAGCTAATTAAACTATGACTTAAAAGTATAAGCTAGGATCTTCTTTATATATATAAATATCTTTTTAAATCCTTTAAATCTATTAAAAAGATAGCTATTAGCCTTTCTAATTCTAAATATCTTACTATTAATATTAACTTAGGTTAAATAAAGCTTAATAAGTACTATTAATACTTTAATAATAATCCTATAATTTATAATATAATAGCTCTTTATTCTATTTATTACTAAGTATTATTTAATAATTTATAAAGTAATAATACTAAGTAATAAATATAGATTATTAAAGCTAAAGTGATTATTCAGGATCTATAAGAATATGAATATAAGGACTTATTTTCTAAAGATTAAAACTCTAATTTACTTATAAGTAAATATCTTAAATCCTTAAGGAATAAGTTTATAGTCTAGTATAATAATAAATAAAAACTAACTCTTTAGAATTAAGCTATTAATAAGTTTATTAAAGTATCTCTTTTATTATTATATAAAGAGTTAGATCTTAATAAGTATAATTAATAGTAATATAATATTAATAATTCTAATATCCTTATTACTAACTTATATAAATACTAGTATACTAAGTAGCTTAAGTACTCTAAATTAAGTAAGATAGCCTTAGATTTACTAACTATAGCTCTTATATTAATAGAATATAAAAGGTTATTTTTAATAGCTAAGTAAATAGTTATAAGGCTGAAGAATTAGCTAAATACTTTAACTATTAGTATATACTAGACTTTATATAGTTAGCTATATATAGGATTAATTAAGTAGTTAGATTAAATACTAATAGAACCTTTAAAAGAATAATAGTAATATACTAAGGGTCGAGTTATATAAGGGAGTAAGTCCCTTACTTATTATAAGGAAATCCTTTCTACATTATAAATTCATATCCATAATGGATCCATATCTATCCATTCCACCGCTATAATCTTAGTCATTATCCACATCAATTCCATATCCTCGAATGTGTAGTGGAGTGTAGTGGCTTTGAACCCTGATTAATAGTGTTAGATAGGGGAGTAGTACTCAATGTCATTACATCCACGTGGGTACCAGCTGGCTAGTGATTAAATCTGACGCGAGCCTCCACCATACCCTACGTAGATGCTGTAACGGTCGTGTTCCCAGGCTAGGCTATACGGGGTATGGGGTAGCTTGGAAAGGGTTCCTAAGGGATAGACCAGGGTCTATGTTAGCAGAACGGTTAGGTCACACTTACTGAGCGGTAGTCGAAGTGTTACGTTAGGTAATAGTCAATATACGATGATGCGTAGCAGTCGGAGTAGATTGAGGTAACCAAGTTGTATTGATAGCTGAGGAGCTGCTCATGCTAGATGTGCACTTCTCAGGCGTCTATATAGTTACGGTATAAGTTGGGTCATTGGGATCATCTAATGATCCTGATGATCCTGGATCATTTGGATCATCTGGTGTTCTGGGTGATCCATGTGTGATTGGGGCGAAAAGTGGGGGTGCTGTCAGCACACGTGATCAGGTCGCGGCCTAGTTGGCATGGGTCGTGACAGATGCCTCGACAGATCTATCACATCAATACACGACCGCCAGCATCTTGGCCAACAGGATCCACAACGGAATTCACCCGGTGTTACCTATAGACTCGCCCGGACCTCCGAGACCCAGCTACTAGAACGGTTTTTCAATAGCCTATAATCCTAGACCAGAGTCGGCCCTCGCTTATTATATTCCGCGGGGTTTCGCGAGCTCGCCGACCATGGTCTAGCCCCCATCAACCACGTGTTTTGGTCCGCTGTGCTAGTTGTAATACATCAACGTCCGAGATATGAGCTGTTTTAAAATGCGATTTAGTGGGAGGGATGTCTGTCTCCTGCTAACATATGCAGGTCTTATTCTCAATATTTGCGGAGGACACCAACGCCAAGCAAGCACGGCGAAAGGTCATAACCTGTGGCAACTGCCGCTGTACAGTCTGCCCTCCACATTCATCCAGCCATAATCCATGGCAATCTCAAGAGATATCTTCTTCTCCAAGTCAGAGATAGATTTCCTCTAGTGCCAGGTCAGCACCATCCAGCTGGTATGGACCTCCAAGCGCCACACTAAGACATTCTGACAGTTGAAAGCGGGTATTGAGGCACCTGTTCCACACCTTAGCACCGACGACATCGTTCCTCCAAGCCACCGCCGCCCGCTACACCTCCACTGGCCAATCGGCGAAGCACATCTCAGGTGCGATGAGTTGCTCGAGGGCTGGGCCTCATAAGCTGCCTCAGATGGTATCCGAGCCAGACTCTTTGATGTCTACACAACATCAGGGGAGAAACGATCCCAGCAAATGCGGAGGCGTCATGATCATTGTATCCACCACCATAGCTGCTAGATAGCAGCCCGGAGTTTAAGCCATCCTTGAATGGAGAGCACAAGGTGTCTGTTTCCAAATACATGCGTCAGATTAAACACCAGGCATCCGTTTGGACGAAGCAGCGTACTGAATAACTAACTTCTGGACTGGCTTTACATACCTGACCAGAGTCGCCTGGGATGACGCTGGCTGAGGATACCGCTTGCCTGGGCATTCTTCCCTCTCGATCTCAACACCGGTCTCCCCCCCCCCCCCCCCCCCCCCCCGACAAGGGCGCTCCACACTAGCTGCTTGCATCGCAGCAAACCGGCGGAGGATCTCGAGACCTTGCGGCGCTTGCGTGAGCGTCGACCTTCGTCGGAGTCGTCGCCTTCTAGGCCCTCTTCGACTTCTGTGTCAGAGGGACAATAGTCCTTATCATGCTGCAAATTCGCTCAACCAAGATAGGATTCACTCCCTTGGGACTCGCTGCCCGCGTCGCTGCTGCCATCGTCGTCGTCTTGTACCAATCTATGCACGGCCGTGACCCCACCAGGGCCTCTTCCCAGTCATCCAGGTGGCTGTTGGGAACAACTGGGATGGTGGCACGCACTAACGATGACACTGCTTCTAGTCCCGATGTTGGACCAGCTGTGAAGTACATCGCCGTGTACTTCGACGAGTAGAGCTTGTGTAGGGAAGGAGTAGAACCTGGCGGAACTCTGGAGATGTGTTTGAGTTCTTTTTCGCTATTTTTCGCCATTTTAGAGCACAATCTTTTTCTCTATCTGCTCATCTCCTATTAAGCTCCACCAAGGCGTATGGCGACTAAATCATTAGGCAGACTTGACATCCACCGCTAACAAGGCCCTAGAGGCTCTCACGATTCTTGAGTTGCGTAGAGTAACGCACCCCGGCGCACGCTGTGATCTCAAGTAATTCTTACCAAGCCCGAATTCTCAGGCTCTCACCATTTTTATCTCAGTCAGGGCAAAGTTGTACTATCCATCGCCTCTTCTGGTATTGCTGCACTACTACTTCCTGGTGGTCGTACAGCACATTCTCGATTTATCATCCCTTTGGATATCAATGAGTTATCTACAGCCAGCATACGAATGAACTCTCAGCTTGCCGACCTTATGCGACGTACCCATTTGATCATATGGGATGAAGTTCCGATGCAGCATAAGCATTGTTTTGAAGCTGTACATCGTACAATGCAGGATATTCTGAATTGTCCTAATGATCTCTTTGGTGGTATTCCTGTACTGATGGGTGGTGATTTTTCTCAAATTTTGCCTGTTGTTGTAAGAGAGAGTCGTACGCAGACGGTTAATGCCTGTATACGGTCATCTTCAATTATCTGGCCCTTCCTTACAATCCTCTCCTTACGACAAAATATGCGAGTTATATCCTCTATTCCAACAAGCATTGAATTCGCCCGTTGGCTATAGAACCTATCTCGGGAGCCTAATTTCTGTACTAGGCAGGCTAGATGTTTGCTGGAATGTGACAGCCTCGACATCTTATCGCTCTAGCAGTAGCTTGACTACCGCTTCATGTCTCCATTCAGTCGCATCGGATAACGCTGTCCGCTCAAATACATCTTTCGAGTTTACCTCGACATCTTGTCGCTCCAGCAATAACTTTACCACCGCTTCGTGTCCCCATTTAGCCGCATGGGATAACGGTGTCCGCTTAAATGCATCTTTCGAGTTTACCTCGACATCTTGTCGCTCCAGCAATAATTTTACCACAGCTTCACGTCCATTTCTAGCCGCATAGGATAACGGTGTCTGGCCACGTTCATCCTTCGAGTCCGCCTCACCATCATGTCGGTCTAGCAGTAGCTTGACCACCGCTTCATGTCCACCGCCGGCTGCGCGGGATAACGGCGTCCGACCACGTTCATCTTTCGAGTCCACATGGACGCCTTGTCGGTCCAGCAGAAGCATAACCACCGTATCGCGCCCACAGCTAGCCGCATAGGCTAACGGTGTCTGCCCAGATCCATCCTTCGAGTTGGCGTCGGCATCATGTCGGACCAGCAGTAGCTTTACCACTTCGTCGTGTCCGCCGGCGACTGCGTGGAATAACGGTGTCCAACCATAGTCGTCTTTCGAGTCCGTTTCAATATCTCGTCGCTCCAGCAGTAGCTTGACCACGGCTTCGTGTCCATGTTTAGCCGCATACGATAGCGGTGTCCGCTTTTTACTGTCCTTTGGGTTTGGCGCGATACTGTCGTTCGCGAGTACAAGATTCATCAACTCTCCCTCTCCTTTGGTCGCGAGGTGGTGCAAGATCGACCACCCCCTCTCATCGGTACGTGTGACATGCCGAAGAGCCAAAAGTCGTGAGAGCGCGGGAGCTGCACGTAACAGGGGCAACAGGTCAAGAGGCATAAGATGTTCGGCGGCAAGAAGGAAAAGTTCGATCGGGAGGGCCATCTCAGTTGCTCCCATTGCGTAAGCCCCGGCGGAGATACAGAAACTGCGCGAAACAAACTGCAAACTTGTTCAATTGGGAGGTCATGCGACGGTAGCGAGCGGTCAATGGGAACAGCAGGTCGATGATTTTCTTGGGGAAGTGGGGGGGCTTCCAGTTTTATGTTGGAGCCTATCCGCTCTCCACACTCCAGGCAGAAAGCGGCAATCACCAAGTTGGGGAATGAGTGCGGAGATTGGGTTCAATTTGGAGCCTTGATCCCTCATGCATAACGTAACCCTCCAGGAAGTGATGTAATTGATCAGGGCGATTCAATGAATCTGAATCCTTGGTTGGGATTATTTATTGAATCAAGGGTCCAGCAGGATTCAGGTGAGAGTTGCACCGACTTGTCACGTGACGGTCGGGTCTATCCTAGGGCTCTAGGGTAGGTCGAGGCGTGTATGTGATCTAGTGAGATCGGGACTACCCCTTGACAACCCTGGTCACCAATTTGCCCAATCCACGAACTCCGGGTGGTTGGCTGGAATCCAAGTCTAGACACTTCAGCTCATCACCGGCGTTGCCCAGGACAGTGGCATTGGAGACGAGGGGGACGTCGAGGAACTCCCAGGCGGACAAGTAGGAGAAGATGCGGATGGCCAGCTCGTTGGGGAGCGGAGAGAGAAAGTCGCGCTGAGACCGGCAGCCGGCAGCTGCTCCCGCGGCAGCTAGGGCACAGTCCGTGGCGGCACGAGACCGTGTTATGCGGCCGGAGCGCGGCTTCCTGTGGCGGCCGTGGTGGTCGAACTCGGTGTCGTTGCTATCAAGCGAGCGTGGCCGGCGCCGCTTGCGTAGTGGCACCATGCCTCAGATACCTGAGGTAACACAGCCCGAAGACAAAAGGTCCCCAGAGACAGTGGCTAACGAGCCAGATTAGGACGGCAAGATGAGAAAGAAATGCTGGAGAGGGGGTGACATTGCACGAGGGAAGCGTTGAAGCATGCACTTGTTGATTAGGCAGGAAGCGAGCTGACTGACTACGAGGGTGTACAGCAAAGCGTTGTGCGAGAGCGGTCGCATGGCATAAATCGACCAGTGAAAGCTGCAATAGTCTTGTATTAGCTCGTGCTGATGAGCTAGCAGTACACATTGACTACGCATTTTAAGCCACTTGCTCATGATTTAGGTTTGTCCCAATCTCAAGCCACACTTTCAGAGCAGCCAATCAGAGCTAGGCTAGGTGCATAAGGCACTTCCCAAATCTTACCTCTCCGACGGAGTACAAGCCCGAGATCTACAGAGTATAGCGCACGGAACACTGCTAGGAAATTGCAACGGGCATCCTTGACCCCTGAAGGCCTCTAAAAATATAGGGATTACAGAGGACGCAGGGACCGCCCTGAATGCTATGTGTCGGTCGCGCGTTTGGCCGGAGCTCCAGAGCCAAACGCACGTATCTCAATATCGACGCCAAGTCTGGGTTTGCGCCCCCGGAGTGGCGATCATATATCGGCACCGTCGTGGTCGCGCGTAAGGACATGAAGCCGTTGGTGCCGCACCATCTCGAGGGTGTGTGGATGTACTGTGACCGCATTTTGGACCTCTTCGGAGAGGGAGAAGGCGTGCTGAGAAGTTTGTACAATAGACAGGCCTTCGAAGAGTGGTGGAAAGATTATTATGAGGAACAGAAGGAGTTCCGGCTGAGGAACGGAGGCGAGAAGGATCCGCATAATTGGCGGGCGGTGATGTCGCCTTATGAGATGTAGGGGTCTTAATTTGCCCTGGGCGTGTGTCCTGAATAAATAGAAACGTTGTTTCGCCGTCTGGCGATCTTTTGAATGATATTTCACGCTGTCCTATACATGGCTTTGCTGACTTTCAAACATCTGTCTCGTTTCTGCTGCTAGATCTATCAACTTCTTTTGTAGTATTTTTAAGAATTATTAATCTATAATTAATAAAAACGTCTTTAACTAACTGATAGATAAACTGAATAATATAGGCATTATTAAATAAAACAATCTTTATAAGACTATAGTTAAGAGCATTAATTCTTCTATTAATCTTATTATTAATAATAAATCTATCTGAGTTTTAGCATTTATTTAGTAACTTCTAAGTATAGTCAGGCTTAATCGCCATAGCTTATTATAGCTCATATATTATCAATAGCCTTATAGAGAAACAGATCCATTATATGAGTCTTAAGATGTCTGAGCGATTCTCCACGCCCTGAATAAGCCCGTGGTATAGGTTGTCTAAATTCTGGGGTGTCCGTTTGATCTCGGTTTCAATCTTGCCTTGCGATCCCCCCTGGAACTCAAGCTGCAGCACTCGATCCAGGACAAGTTAATAGCGTGACGCCTTCCCTAAAGGGGGAATGTTCCCAGAACCACGTGATCCGTGTGTCTGTTCGCTTAGTGAGTGGGCCTCAGTGCGCATCCCAGGCTTCGACTTCTCCTGGTCATACACACAATCGATTCCTCCCAATCAAGGGTCACTGGTTGCGCCTGGAGATTAGAAAAAGAGACATATGCAAACCTGGCTCCAAGCAACACGGCTGGCCCCTCAAGCACTTTGCTTTTCAGCGTCGACACGAGTGGCATGATGGGCCGGCGGCCTCTTCCTTGTCCGCGAGCCTGCGCCGCTTCGGCTGAGACCCGTCGTGAGCGGCATTCTTGGCGGCCAGCGGTCCGTCTTCAGTGTCTCCACCGTGAGATGGAGTCTCCATGATGGGGGCAAGTTTCAGAGGCGCGAGATTTGGAACGGACTGATAAGCTTGGTGCCGTCATGGAGGAGAAAGATAAAAACGCGGTCGCGAAAGAGCGGCTTTCTGCGGGGCCCCACGGGGTCTTCTCTCGTACTACCCCGTACTATCCCTTTGCAACAGCTAAGGCGTACTGGCCGTACCGACCCACTTTTTACCCCGCTTTTAGCGCTCATAACTGGAGACATACCCGTAACCTTCAGCATCATTAAAATCAATACCACCAAATTTACTATGCATATGATTAATTCAATGCTCAAATGGCAGCAACACAATACAGCGTGGCTGCAAACGCCTTTGATGAGGAACTTTACATCTGCCTAGACCAGTGCCAAAGGGAGCAACCGGCTGATAACACCTGCCGGCCGGATGTGCCTCTAACATCACAAAGAGGTCATAACTTCCGACCTTTTCACGTCCCTTAACGTAGCCCTGTCATTGCAACCCTTCCTTCAATGCTGTTGTCACTTTTCCAGCTTTTTATACCTGAAATACTAGTCGAAAAATGGGTCAGCTACTTAAATCCGGAAATTACATCGATTTCGGCGTCCGGATAAGCACTAAGATCTACGTCGCTCGCTGAAGTACCATGCGATACCCCTCCACCGATAAGACCCCTCTACCGATAAGCAAAAAAAAAGTTTCCCCATACAAACTGCTATTTTTCAACCCCTTCACAAAGAGTCACCAGAAATACGAAAAACAAGTTAGTTCCTCTCTTTCCGCTCGGAATCGAATGTATTTTAATATTTCCTTGGTTTTTTAACTACGCGGCCTGCGCGGGTGCGTATGACAGGCAACTCTTCCGCCTCCGAATTTAAACCCTCATCTTCTTCCACTCCTCCCACCTCAATCACTTCCTTAATAGCCTCTATCTCTTCACCTGCTTGGTTTGGCTCTGAAATAGTATTACTAGCCACTAGAGCCTCGGCTAGTGTTATAAACCTCCTGTTAGGATTCGGTATCGCCTTCCTCTTCTTACCTTTACTTAACTGCCTGACTTCCTCCTCTAAACTGACTACTCTTAAGCTTAGTGAGGCGATCTTTAACTCTTATGCTTTAAACCCTTTTAATATTATAGAATACTATCTTCTTATTAAAAGAGTCTTATTCTTCCCCAGATCCCTAATATAATAACTAGTCTTTAGCGTATTATCAGAGTTGCATTACCTATTACTAAGGCTATCTAATGTAAGTATTATTTCCTTCTTATTTAGCTAAATCTCTAGATATATGAGTACTTTCTATTATAAAATCGGCCAGTTTTTAATCACCCTCTAGTCCGAAAGGATATTTTCCTTCATCATGCCCACTTCCCTAGCTTTAGTATAGGCCTTAATGAAGTTAACCTTATTCACTAGTATAAAATCAGTCAGGCTTATCAGCCTTTAGAGTTCTTTATAATAAGCAGTCTTAGATACATTAAATAGGCTATTATTAAGTAGCTATAGGCCATAGGAGCAATAAGCTAGCAGGTAATAGTAATACACGTTATTCAAAAAGCATATAGCTATCTACTCATTCTAGATTATAAGTCAGCGACATTTTTAATTCAGCAGGTTTAGAATAGGCAGATATATATAGATATATAGCTTCAATAACTATCTAATATAATAAGCCTCACATTAGACTCATCTTCTGATTATATTTAGAGTAAATAGACCTCTTTAAGCCACTTAATTATAATATAGTCATCTGTCTAGCCATTATTAGACATAATAAAATACTAGTCAGCCACCTCCCGGAGCTTATTAATAAACTACTGTTACTAAAGCTCTTTACCTTTAAAGATAATCCCAGGCCTTAGAAGACGGCTAGTTATAGTCACGGCTTTGAGAAAGCTAGTCTAAGTACAGGACTGAGACCCTTTAAGAAAGGCCTTCCTCTTAGGATCGCTACTACTAATAACCAAGGAATCTAAGCCTAGTTTTACTATTAGTTAGTTAATTTAATAAGAAAAAAGTTAAATACTCACTAAATCTAGCTATTATACTGCTCTTATTAATATTAATAGTATTCTTAGGCTTAATCTAGCTATATTCTCTCTTCTAAATACTAAAGTACTAATTAACTATAATTAGAGTAAAATAATTAAACCTTAATGCTTCCTAACGTTTTCCTATCTTCATCTTTATAAATAGATAGCATTTTATAAACCTTACTAGCTAATATATACTAATAGGCCATTCCCTGCCTTACTATTATAAAATAGTAATAATAGTAGCGCGAACTTAACTATAAGAAGGAGCATAGCCTAAGGCCTTTTATCTTAGTATCTAAGTAACTAATCTAGACTCCTAAGACTTAGATAATAGCTAGGCAGGATGGGTAATATTAGACTTTAGTAGTATACTTCTTAATCAGTCTGAAAGAGTTAGCTAAAGGATACTATACTTCTAAGCAGATTGGTTCTAAGAGAAGCTATTATCTATAATATCTAATATTACTTTAATAATATCATCCTCTATATAAGACACTTAAGGCATTTTTTAAGGCAATTATAGAAGGCTAGTATAGATAAAAATCCTATAAGCTTTAAAGAGGACTATTCATAAAGAAAGCATTAATAGAAATTTTATAATAGTGCTATACAACTAAACCGCCTATATAATGTAAAAAAGAATAGCATAATACGAAACAGTATGAAACTCTTAATAAGATATAGCTTGTTTTATATAAATAACTTCAATTTTAGCCAAGCACTATATAAGTGAATATTAGGCATTTTGTATAGGGAAACTTTTTTTTTACTTATCAGTAGAGGGGTCTTATTAGTAGAGGGGTACCGCATGGTATACGTCTGGCTTGCTATCATCATTTACTTAGGTCTTCATGCAGAAATTGCTGTCAGAGACCATTGGGTGACTGCAGCCGAGGACTCGCAGCAGCCTAAGCATCCTATTGTCAAATACATGACCTTCGAGCGGTTTTAACACCTCTACCGCTACCTTCGACTGTATAATAAGGCTGTGCCTTTAGAGGTAAATGATAGCATTGCGAAGAACTTCAAGAAGGTCAATGAGTGGTCTGAGTGGATATAAGAGGTGTCTACGAAGCTCTTTAAGCCAGGCACATATATCGCTATAGATAAGTGCATCGTCGGCTTTATAGGAAGGGCATAAGATGTAACGGTCGTGTTTCCAGGCTAGGCTATACGGGGTATAGGGTAGCTCGGAAAGGGTTCCTAAGGGATAGACCAGGGTCTATGTTAGTAGAACGGTTAGGTCATACTTACTGAGCGGTAGTTATAGTATTACGTTAAGTAATAGTCAATATATAATGATGCGTAGTAATTAGAGTAGATTAAAGTAACTAAGTTATATTAATAGTTAAGGAGCTAGTGTCCTAGTAATAGCTAGTTCCTTAGGTTTATATACTATATAATATAAGGTATAATTACTTATATTATAGGGGCGATTGTAATAATCGTAGAAGTAATTATAGTAATTATAAGAGTGATTATAGTAATTACTCTATAGTTTATAGTAATTATTTATAATTAGTAAGAAATTTATAAGGGCTATATAATACTAGGTATCTATAGTTATATAAGTTATAATATAATATCTCCTCTCTATTAGTCCTTATCCTTAAGGCTTATAAGTTAACTATTTTAAGTTTCTCCTTAGTTTATCTAACCTTCTTCTATAATTATTTTTCTATAATGCTAATAGTATATTAAAAGTGAAATCACAGTCTACTATGTATTATTACTATCTTTATAAACTTATTAAAGAAATAGGCTCTAAGGTTATTAAATACTTGAATTACGCTTAGTAGAAGCTAAAGTATAAAATGCTTAAAGGTATTTTCTATTATTCTAAGTATGTTTATTATAAATATTCTTATAATAGTTTAGAAGAGTCGATCTCTATATATAAATGCCTGTCCTTATCTTACCTAACTCTTACTTATACTAACTGAGCAGCTTTCTATTTAATAGCTAAGAAATATCGCTTAGAATCTAAGGAAGAGTAAGTAAAAGAAAAGTTAATAGAATTATAATAGTAAATAAATAAGCATTTATTTTATTTAATATAGCTTCATTATTAATAAAAATAGCTTTAAGAGAGGGGCATAGAGATAGTGCATTAGGGTCTTTATTTTCTAAATAAGCTAGATAAAGCAGAGCGCTAAGAGGCTAATACAGTCATTAAGGTCCAGGCCTATAGTAATATAAATATAATTAATTAGTTTATTATATTCGATTTTAGTACTACTTCTTTATCTTTTAGTATTATATATAGAATATTTTTAGTAAATACTATATATAGATAAGGTTTTCTAGTAATTACTATAATATTTTGCTTTTAAAGTAGTCTTTTTACTTTATAAAGTATATTATTTTTCTATCGATTTTCTTTATATTATGGATTTCTTTAATATAATACTCTTCTAGGTCTTTTATCACTAGTTTGTAACTTTATCCATTATTAATTAAAATGGTGTTTTCTATTAATTCTAGTAATAAGATATAAAAAACTAGGTAATGTTGCGTTTTTAAGTCCAGTCTGTAGTTATTTTCTAAGATTTTTTCTAAAACTTTATAAGGTCTGATGTATTTATAGTTAAGTTTTTTGCTTAGTCTGTCTATTAATAGGTTTTTTATTACTAGTAGGACCATATCTCCTTTTAAAAAGGATAGTCCCTTTAGCCTTTTTTAGTCATAGTATTTTTTTATTTATCCTTATATAAATTCGAGTTCGGTTTTTATTTCTTTATAGAGATTTTTTAATTAGTCTAATATTAGGATTGCTTTTAAATTAATAATTCTATTATACTATTATTAGTATATATCTAATATAAATCTAAAATTAGTATAGTATAGTATAAGCTTAGTACTTTTATTAATTATAGTATTATAACTCAGTTATATTATAAATAACTTTTCTACTTAATTATTTTACTTATAGTTAATATAATATTATAAGTACTATTTAAATACTTAATTTATATATTCTATCTATCTATTAGTCTATAGTCAGAATGCTATTATAAGTTAGTAGTTTAGTCTTAATTAGGCTATTAAGGCTTACTAAAACTTAGATATAAATAGTAATCCTCTATCGCTTAAGATTTCTATTAGTAAGCTATATATACTAATAATATTCTATAAGAATAGGTAAGCAAACTACTTAGTATCTATTAACTCTTAGTATAGTATAAAATAGGAAAATTTTATAAATCTATTTATAATAATAAGAATGCTATTATAGAAAGTACTATTTACAGAGTCTTCTAATAAGGGTAATTTTATAATAAAATCCATTATAATAGAGTTCTAGGGTCACTTAGCGACTAATAGGGGTTATAATTCTTTATATAGTTTATAGTATTATACCTTTATTTTATTATATAGTTTATAGGATTTAATAACTTCTATAACTATTCTCTTTATACTAGGAAATGTATATACTATTTTAACTCATTCGAAGGTCTTATTAATTCTTAAGTATCTATATAGGGGGTGGTTATAAATGTCTTATACTAAATGTTCTTATAGTTCTAAGAGGACTTATAATCTTTATAATCCGAGTAGTGATTTAGGAATTAAGCAAAGTGCTCTTATTACTCTATCTATTTCATATATCTAATTATATTCTTTTATCCATTTATAGAGTGTTTCTTAGAATACTATTATTATAATTTAAACCGTTTTATTAAGTTTATTAACCTATTTAAGTTTCTTCTATATCTTATTAAGTTCGCAGTTTTAGTAATTATCTATTTCCTAATATTCCTTAATATATTATTCTAGGAGATCTATAGAGCATCGTTTATATTATATTATATAGCTAATATATACTTTTATAAAATCACTATAGAAGTACTAATAGAGTTTCTTAGCTAGGGTCTAGGAGTTCTTATAGTAATTACTCTAATAGAAGTAAGTAATTACTTAGGATCCTTATGATTCTATTAAGATTGTTTTTCCTTCTTATTATAGTAGTTCTTTTAGAGCTAGGTGTTTATTATATATCTATTGTTCGAAGCTTTGCTCAGGCTTCTATAGTTATTCTAATAAGTCTTCTAGCAGTTATAACTCACTTATAGCTATAATGTATTTTTATTTAAAATGTCCTTTAGAAGTATAGGCTAATATTTACTTATTAGCTTTTAATATATCGGTTTTAAAGTCAGGTTATTAACTTATTGTATTAGCTTGTCCGTTTTCTAAGCCTTTCTTATAAATAATAATATAATCGAATTCTAATAGATATTCTACATAGTAGAGTTATCTTTTACTAAGCTCTTGCATAGTTATAAAGTATAATATATTCTTATAGTCTGTATATATAGTAACCTAGTATTTACTTCTTAAGAGGTAGTATTAGAATTCTTTAAAAGAGTTAATTATTATTAAGAATTCTTTATTATAAATAGGGTAATTAAGTTCAGTTCCTTTTAGTATATATAAGTAAAATGTGATTAGATATAGATTCCTTTTATTATCTTATTATCTAATTTAGGCTCTTAAAGTAAAGTTAAAAGCATCAGTTTCTAATTCAATCAGTTACTTTAGGTTAAAGGTTACTAAAACGGGTTTACTAAGAATAGCTCGTTTTAAGTTATTAAAGGCTTTCTAGGCCTTAGCATTCTATCTAAAGTTCACGTCTTTCTTTATAAGTTCTATTAAGGGTTTTATAATCTTACTAAATCTATAAATAAATCTTTAGTAGTAATTAGCGAATCCTAAGAAGCTTTATACCTTTTTAACACTTTTATCTAGTTTTAGCCAATCTTTAATAGCTTTAATTTTCTTTTTATCTATTTAGATCTTATTTAATTAGATAGTATATCTAAGAAAGTCTACTTCCTATGCGTAGAACTTACTTTTCATTAGTTCTATAAATAGTTTTATATCTTATAGTTTCTATAGGATTATATATATATACTCTATATATTCTTCTTCTATTTCTAAGAAGATTAGAATATTATTAAAGTAGTATATAATAAAGATATTAAGATATTCTCTTAGAATATTAGTAATTATTTATTAGAATATTGCTAATGCATTTATAAGTCTAAAAGGCATTATTAAATATTCGAATAGTCTGAATTTAGTTCTAAATATAGTCTTCTATTCATCTTCAGGCTTTATATAGACTAAGCTATAAGCGTTTTTTAAATCAAGCGCTATAAACCATTTTTTATTATAAAAGCAGTCCTTTAGTTCAGTAATTAAAAGTAGTAGCATTCAGTCTTTTAGTATAATATCATTTAGCTATTAATAATCTATAACTAATCAGAGTTTTCTATTCTTTTTTAAAATAAATATAACTAAGTATTCTATAGAGGATTTTAAGATTTTAATATATCCTTTTTTTAATATATCTTTAAGGTATTCTTTTAATATTTATAGCTATATATTATTAAGGTTATAAAGTTTAAAGAACTTAAGTAAAGTTCTGTTTTTTAATACTATTTTATAATTCTATTTACTATATTTAAATAGACCTATTTCTAACTCTTTAGTAAATAGTTTTTTATAAATATAGTAAGTAAGTAATATATTCTTTAGTCTTTTATTTACTTTTAGTTATTTCTTTATCTTAGTAAGGTCTTTATTAAGCTTTATTAATTAGCTTTATATAAAAGTAATAGTATAGTATATCTTACTATTTTAAGCTTTATAGTATTTATATTTTATACCTTAAGGTAAGAAAGTTTCTATTATTTCTTTTACTAATACTTTACTAATACTATTATTAGTTAAAGTTTAAGATCTTATATTATTATCTAAATCTAATTCCTAAGAAGAGTAATTATTAATATTATTAAAATTCACTTAGCCAGTCCTCTAGTTTATTATTAAATTAACTCATTTTAACTATAAGTACTCTAAGACTAAAGCGTAGTTTATAATAAATATTATATTAAATAAGATTCCTTCGTTTCATCCTTCTATAAAAACCTTAAGATAATTAAGCTCTTTAGTTATTCTTCTATTATTATAATTAAAAGAGGATCCTTTAAGATTCTATACTTTATATAGATTCGCTTTATCTTTCTATAGGAGTTTTAATATATTCACTACTATAAAGTGGATATAGTTAAATTCTATACTACTATCTATTAAAGCGGGCAGTCAGTTTCTCTTAATTCATACTTATATTTCTAAGTATTAGTATATTATTTATGTACTTTTAGTTATATATAGAGCTCTTATTTTAAGAGGTTCTGCTTCCCCTAGCTCTATGCCTATCTATTGCTTTATTATAGATAGCGTTAGGAGTTTTTTATATTCTCTATTATTCTATCTTATAAAGGTTAGAATGTCTATCTTTAATTATACTTATACTATACATTAACCTTATTATATATATATATTTAATATTTAGGTTATTAGCAGTCTGTGAGTTTTGCATTAGGCCTTTAGTAATTAGTTAAATAATCTATATTATACTTTATTAGTTAAGCTATACTAAGGTATTTATACTATTTCTATATATAGTAATCCTCTATATCTTCCTTCTTATAAGGAATTATAATAGGTTATCTATTTACTTAGACTAAGAAGCAATCTTATTATAGCTTATTTTTAAGGTATATAATACATTCATAGTATATATATAATGCTTATAAGATTTCATTATATTTCCAGTATATCTAATACGTTTAAAATTCATCTCCTTATAGCTTCTATTCTTTTAGATTTCATAAGTTCATTCTGCTCTATTAATATAAGGCTCGGATATAGATATCTGCTTTTTCTATAGGATCTTATTATTCTTTAGTAAATTATTTAATTTAAATATCTTCTATTATGTATACTAGTATGTCTTATTCTTTTAAAGTAATACTTTAGAGTTTATTATCTAGCTCTAAGTATTCATTTACTAATATAAGGATGTCCTTATTCTTAATATTATACCTAGCCTTCTTAGCTTAGTATACGTTTCATCCTGCGCTAATCTATAGTCAGGGAGCAGGTTATTACATAATATAACTATGCATTATGCCGCTATTTATTATAGTAGGTTATCCCTTACTAGTCTACTGATAGTCAGGCTATTAGTTAGGGATATTAAATTCGTCAAAATCCTCTATTTACGTTAGTAGTTCTCTAAGTTATTAGACTATAGTAATAGTATATATCTCCTCATTAGGTCAGGGTATGATAGCTAGGTAGCCTAGAACTTGGCCTATAAGGATTAGCTTCTACTTCTTAACTACTGCTTCCTGGATTCTTTCTTCTTACTCCCTTTTCTTTTCTACTTTATATTAGTACGCTGCTTCTCGTTTTATTCGCAGCCGTCGTTCATATACTTTAAGGTCGTCTTTTTCTTTTTCTATCCGTCGGCTTTATTTACTGCGTTTCTTCTTATATTTATCTTCTGGCCTAGTTCTATTAATCGGTCTCCTTTAGGTAATGTCTTCGTATTTTAATTCCTCTATCTAGTCTAATGCTTTCCAGGCTCTGTAGAATTATCTATTATAGTCACTTTAGGTTATATTAATGGATTAGGTAGGAAGATTGTCTCCTTTCTTAACTGAATTAATGCTACGGGTAGGCATAGTAATAGGCTTAAATAGTTTCTTTTCCTTTTTAGGTTTCTTATAGTTATAAGAAAGGTATCCTAGCTTATTATAGTTATAGCAATTAAATGTTTTCTTTCCTTACTAAGGTCATTACTATATTACTCTGAGTTCTATAGGTCTTATTATAATACTATAAGAAGTGTTAGGGGTTTGTAGTTTCCTCTAGTTAGTATAGTTCTTCCTTTTCTAACTACTATTATTATTATTATTAATATTTCGTTTTTCTATTTATTATTTGAATAGTCAGTTATTAATTATAATAGTAAGTTTAGTATACTAAGCGAAGTCTATAAGTAAGTCTATATTTTTAATAAGTTTATCTTTAATATTATCCTTTAGGTTTTAATAAAACTTATTAATAAGGTTTTTATTTAACTAATTAAGTTTTACTATAATATATTAGAACTCTAAGAAGTATTTAAATATTACCTTTATTTACTTAAGTTTCCTAATAGTATTAAGTGCATTATATTTCTTATCTTATTCACTATAGTTATTAATTAGTAATTATTTATATTTATTAAAGCTATTAAATATTATAATTATCTTAGGTTTTTACTAATTCAGGGCTTAGGTTATAAAGTCTTTTAAGATTAACTTATAATTCTAAGCTACCTTACTTTCTAGTCTTCTTATAGCATATTATACCTTAAGCAGATTGCTTATAAATAGTAATAAATAGTATATATAGTAAGACTTAAGGCTAGTAAAGTATTCTTATAGCTTCTTAGGGTTTCTATTAAACTTTAGTAATTATTTAAGCTTAATAGTTTCTCTAATATTATAGATATATACTATTATAGCAAGCTATTCATATCTTATAAATTAAGCCACTTATTATTCTTAGTTATTCTTAGTTTAAACCAGTTTAATAGTAAGTTTAGTAATCTTTCGCTCTATAGCTATAATGATCGTATCTATAGCGGGATTGCTTAGTAAAGCCTAGAGTTACGCATATAACTATTCAAAGCGCTCTTCATTCTAGCGTTACTCTTCTTCTTATATAGCGTTAGTACGCGTTCTTAGAGCCAAGAGCTTAGCGAGTCCTGTAAAGAGTCATTCATTCTTTGCGCAGAGCTCCCTAAGTTCCTCTTTATACTTATTATTAAAGGCGTCTATACATTCATTACTATCTCTATCTTTAGAGGGCATTAGGGCCTTTCCTTTAGATAAAGGCGTATTACTAAAGGGTATAGTAAGTACTATTATAATTCATTAGATATTGCTTAGTATATAAAGTAACTATTTAAATAAGAGCTATTAATATATAATAATTATGTTTTTAGGCTAGGCTATATAGGATATAGGATAGCTTAAAAAGGGTTCTTAAGGGATAGACTAGGATCTATATTAATAGAATAGTTAGGTCATACTTACTAAATAGTAATTATAGTATTATATTAAATAATAGTTAATATATAATAATATATAGTAATTAGAGTAAATTAAAATAACTAAGTTATATTAATAGCTAAGGAGCTAGTATCCTAATAATAGCTAGTTCTTCAGGTTTATATACTATATAATATAAAGTACGATCACCTATATTATAGGGGCGATCGTAGTGATCGTAGAGGTGATTATAGTGATTATAGGAGTGATCACAGTAATCGCTCTACAGTTCGCGGTAATCATTCGTGATTAGCGAGAAATTTGTAGGGGCCACGTAACGCCAGGCGTCCATGGTTGCACGGGTCGTGACACAAGAGACAGTCACTATCAAGACCAAGCCGACTCCTATAGGCTTCAAAGTTTGGGTTGTGGCATAATGAGGCTATTTCCTGCGCTGGCTTTAGCACACGCCTTCTAACACCTTCGGTCCTGTGGGCAAGAGACCATCACGGAGATCAGGGTCAGCTAAGGAAGCCCTCAACCCGACACAGAGTGTGGTTGTTGCCCTAGTTAACTTGCTGCCAGATTCCATCTACCACGTCTTCCTTGATAACCTCTTTTGCTCGCCTAAGCTCTTCCGGGTCTTTAGAAAGCGAGGCATTAGGGCCACAGGCACCTGCCGCACTAACTGTGGGTTATACAAGCCCCTAATAGTGCTCAAGGCCCAGGATCAGAAAGGGAAGCTGCCTTGGCTATAGAACCAGCTCAAGGCTATTCCCACAAGGGATAATCAGGTCAGGGACCCCTAAGACATATCTCTTAGTATTTCCCCTACTAATATGTTCCCTATGGCTGCAGGTCAATCAAATCGCGTGGAAGGATAACGCCCTTATGCTCCTACTATTAACAGTATATATAGGGCATGAGATCGAACAACGCATCCGCTGCCGGCCGATATTAACATAAGCCTGGGCACGCTAAATTAAGCAATTTTTTGGTGATAACCCTGTGCTAAAGGTTTGGCAGCCGTCTATTGCTATCGAGTATAACGATCATATGGGCGCCGTCGATATTGGCGATCAACTCAAAGCAAGCTTGGGAATAGACCATCGTATTTATAAGGGCGCTTGGCGGGCTCTCGCATGGTGCTTTCTCTTCGAGACTGCACTTGTGAATAGCTACCTTCTTCAGCTATACGGAGACCCTAGTTGGCCGCGATTTGAGTCACAGACTGCGTGGAGGCAACGTATCTGTGATGACCTCATTCGCACTTACGCAGCTACCGCAGCTTCAAGGCAGAGATATCACTCTGGCGACACTTTTACGCCTGTCACACAGCATAAAAGAGTCTCTCGCGGGAAACGCAGCCGCTGCCTCGGCTGTAAGAGGGTGAGATTCAACGAGCTTCGGCAGGGTCGGGTGCCTCTAGGGTCTGCATCGCCAAGTCAGCTCAATCAAGGGCGGCCTAGGACGACCACTTCGGGCTGCCTTCAGTGTGATGTAGCGATTTGTACCTGGCAGGCTTGCTGGGACTTCTATCATGACCAAATTTAGGTGCAAATCAAAGTACCGTTCATTCCGGGCCGTCTAGTGGCCAAAAAATTTCAAGAAGTGGGTCGGTACGGCCAGTACGCCTTAGCTGTTGCAAAGGGATAAGACAACTAACAATGTGGAGTTGAACAGGTGAGAGCGGGGTTGGCAACGGTTGACTGCAACGGTTGACTGTATCGGTTACGGAGCAAGTGTCGGACCGAAGGCCGAAGCTCGTGATGATGGAGGCAGGGATTAGTGGCGGAGATGTTTCCACGAGTTGGCCCGAGACTAACATGAGCTGATGGTTAAATTCATGGGTTTGTTCACAGCCTAGGTAGAAGCGAAAGGTATCACAGCATAATCTGTACTGTATCGACACTTGGTATCGACAACTAGGCAATCATATAAACCCTTCTCGCTTCTCTTGTCAAGGTATTCATTCATTCGGTGACCATTCAATTGAATTTGCGTCTTGATCCATCAAAATACCCACCTCTGTGAACAGTCATGTCTGCCTACCCTAGACTCACCACGTACGCGGTTCCCGAAGGAGTGACGCCAAACACCAGCTTCAATATGCACGCTCGCCCTATTGATGAAACCCACTCGCAAGAATGGGTTTCTGTCTCGCCCATTGCCGTCGACGTCGCCGACGTCAACATCACACGCAACGCCTTTGACAAACACCCCATCTCGGTGGCATCCTTGGACATTGACGGACCAGTCCAGATCAAGGCGCAGTGGACGGTGGGCAAAGTCGAGACTGCAGTTATTCGACCGTTGTCACTCGGCATTGAAGCTGATATTGACGGCAACACCATCAGCTTCACGCTCGATCGGCCTCTTGACGTGATGCTCGAGATCAACAACGACAAGTGGCAGGCCCTGCATGTCCTGACGAACAAACTGGAATCCAACCCGCCCACGGCCGATACTGATAACATCTGGTACTTTGGTCCAGGCCTTAATAATGGATCTGCCTACTCAAAGGTCGTCGACGGGAACCTGTTTGTGCCGTCTGACACAACCGTCTACCTAGCCGGAGGAGCATTCATCGACGCCAAGCTCAACTTCCTCGACGTCTCCAACTCAGGAGTCCGCGGCCACGGGTTTATCTACAACGGTCCTAACGGCGGTGCCATTCTCATAGAGAGATCTAGTACCATCCTTGTCGAAAAGGTCACGTCACTGGGGGCCACTGGGTACAGCCTCACGACGGGCGAAGCAAAGAACGTCCACATCGACGGATACCGGTCCTTTTCGTCCCACGGAAACGGCGACGGCGTCGACTTCTTTTGTTCTACGGATATTCTAGTGGAGAATTGCTTCCTGCGCAACTCGGACGACACCATTGCCATCTACGGCCACCGTTGGCATTACTATGGCGACACGCGCAACATCACCATCAGGAACTGCGTCCTGCTTCCCGACATCGCCCACCCGTTCCAAGTAGGAACGCACGGAAACCCAGCGAAGCCCGAGACGTTTAGTAATATCCACGTTAGTAACATCGACATCCTGGATCACCACGAGCGTCAGACATGGTACCAGGGCTGTCTGGGGTTGAATGCGGGCGATGAGAACCTCATCGAGGACGTCGTGTTCGACACCATCAGGGTCGAGCGGATCTCAAAGGGCCAGCTGGTCAATGTCCGAGTCATGGATAACAAAATGTATACGACGGCGCCCGGGCGAGGCGTGCGTAACGTGACGTTTAAGAACATCACCTTTAACACGGCAGAGTCCAAGGACGTGAATCCGTCGCAAATTATGGGATATGACGCCACGAGGAAGGTCGAAAACGTCACGTTTGAGAATCTTAAGATTGATGGAAAGTTGATCCATGATCAGATGGAAAAGCCGAGGTGGTTCATGGTGGCCGACTTTGTCCCCGTATTCGTGAATGAGCATGTATCCAACGTCAAGTTCATCGTGACGCCATAAAAGGCCAGGTTGCAAACCAGGATGATGCTGATAGGTGGAACATGAATGTATCACCATCATATGCCGAGCAGGTTGATCTAGGATGTCTTTCGGTATATGTACATGCGCACGAACTCACTGCCATATTCTGGAAAGACGACTATTATTTGGTCAAATTCTTTTTAGTCACCATATGCTGCTTTAATCTAGGCCCGTGAAAATTAGAATGTCTTATTCAGTGGCAATCTTGAACTTCTCGCTAGTGATGTTTTTATTTCCGATAACTAACCCTTTAAGCTCAATAGTTGTGGGGGAAAAGGCTACATAATACTAGCTATAGGTTGAAGAATTCATTCAACACCTGACTGTCATAATAAATGTCACAGGAAGCCCCACAAGGCCATAGTACTAGACTTCCAGCTCTGGTAAGTTAGATTCCATGCAATAGCCTTAGGTTTGGCGCAGCAGAGCAGTCAAGTAGTACATAATTATTTAAGCTGCATTTACGCCCTCAAGGTGCAAGCTGCGGCTACAATGATAAAGAACAAAGTTTTTTCGCACAATTTTCAGCATCCAAACCCAATGCTGGCACAATGACCACATTTTTTAGCTTTTCCAACGTAGTACGTAATAAGATCTAAGCCAGAGAGAAAACACCTAATCCGGAGTTTCAAAGTCAGGTATGCGGCAAGCTTGAGATTCGGTAAAGTAATGAAATTGAATGGCCGATGAGGCTGGTGGATATGCCCCGTGAGCTACCTAATGTTTAAAGCGTGGGTATAATAAATACGTGGTTGTATCCTCGAGTGAGGAACTCAAGGGCTGAGCAATCTCGAGATCCATCCTTCAGGCCACACGTGGGTCTCAAACCACTCGAGAGAGGCCTCGCCGAAGAGAGACCTGCCTCCTTGGGCTATCTCGCCGAGGTATTCACAGATTGCGGTGGCCTCGGTCAAGACGAAATCAGAGATCGTAGGAATTAGAGTAGTATCCGAAGACTATTTCCCCTTCTTACGGCATCTAGAATTCCTCTGCAAGAGGACAATGGGTTATTTTAAGATCTCAGAACGACTAATACAGGCTAAACAATGGATGGGCTGTTTTTCTCGTCAGCCGCGTGACGAGGCGGCGTAAAGTCGATGCAGGGTTCTTTCCGCCGGGCGAGGGACTCCGTCGAGCTCTTAGTGGGGGCCGCATGAAAGAGCGAATCTATGTTCCTTTTACGGCTAGCTGATAGATTTGTATATGACTGCCTGACGGCTGGCAGTTGGCTCACTTATAGCCTGTAGGGTTTAGGCACATCCCTGGGTCTGTGTTGGAGCAGTTGTAGTTAAATACTACTGTCACGAGCCACGATTGTCTGTAGTGTCTGATTGGGTGTATGTATGTTCTTGATTTCGTCAGATCCCTACTCTGAGTCCCTGTACATCCTTTATGCTGAAGTAACTAGAAGGATATTGCTATAGCAGTCACACGCCATGTACACGCCCAGCTACCTAAATACACATTGTGACAACTACATCGCCTATTTTATATTAAGTGTTGGATTGACCCTTCGTGTGGCGGCATAAGACCCGAATTTGCATAAACCTCTGATACACCGATATCCTAGCCTTAGTCAGATGACTATAGAACCCCTCGCGAGAAAAGAGGGGGCCGCAGGCATCCTTGATCAATACAATCATCATCCTTGGTCTCCATCGTATTAAACACTATCACTCTGATTGAATTGACTGTATTGGATCCATTATTAAGCGCCCTCTATTGATCTTCACTAATTATCACCATCACCGGCCATTTAGCCAAGTGCACCAACTCCAAGTTCTTAAGTATACTTATAATATAATCCACCAGTGGGCATTCCTAGCCTTAATAAAACTAATATGCTAGTCCAAATTAATAAATTAAGTAGTAGTAATATGCGAAATAAATAATAATAAGAGAGTAATTAGCTCCTACTAAGTTAAGAAAAGTCTAGGAAACTCTAAATAGCTAGATAAAGAGAATCTTAATTTCTATAAGGAAGGAGCTATAGTAAGGAAGCTTATTAATATTAGTAATATAGCTAACTAAGCTTTTAAAAGCAGATGTTAGAGCTAGTTAAATATTAAAATCTGAGTTAAAGCCTTAAGACTTAACTATCTTATTAATATTAGATAATCTTAATAATAAGTTTTAAAAGTTATTTCTAAAGTATTAAAAACCTAAATGCTAACTAAAGAGTTATTAAAAAGGCCTAGTTTAAATAAATTCTAAAGATCTATATAAAATAGCTATAATACTAACGTATATGATAAACATGCTGGTCAAACAAGCTTGCCGGTCACTTATACTGTACGGCTAAAAGTAACAATATTAGATTTTCAAAAACGGGCTATATAACTATTAAAAATATAAAAAAAGCATTTTTAGATATTTAAAGAAAAAGAAAATAGTATAGGATTTTTCTTAAATTTTTAGCTAGCTTATTATATATAAAAATATGAAGGTACACAGTGCGAATAGGCTTTTTCTTAATAACTTTATAGAAAAAAATAAGTAAAGTTTTATAAAATCTTCTTAAATATTATATTATATAATTAACCTATGTTTTAAGTTTTAGCTATTTTAGGCCTAGTTCTGATTTTTAAGAATTTTTTAAAAATTGCGATTTAAGGTATAAAATACAAGTGACCGGTATACTTATTTGACCGGCATGCTTATCATGTACGTTACTAATTATTAAGAATATATTAACTAAAGTCCCTAGTACTAATAAGTAATTACTTTAATAGTACTTACAGTTTGGAAATATTACGAACTTATTAATAGTGAGAATGATAGATGAAATCTAAAGAGCATAGCAGTTCTATAAAGTAACAGTCTAAGCAAGAGTTCCTCATAGGCCTCAAACCAAGAGCCTAATAATTATTAGCGAAGAGGAGGTAGTGCGGTCACTTGCCCGTATTTAGGCATGCTAGGTAAAATGATACTAGGACTATAATTATATGCATAAAGTAGGGATGAGAAAGACCTTCTTGCAAAATATCGACCTAGTAAGTTGTGATAGCATGCTCCGAGGGGATTGCATAGTATGTTACGTTAGTGTAATGGAGGATGAGCTCGGCGTTAGAAAGCCAACACTCGGGCGTAGCCGCTGCCTCTGCCGACAGAAAATGGAATGGGCTGACGGAGGTCTCCTTAGGAGAGGTCGGTAGCGGTACGCAATTGTTGGGCATGTTGGTCTGCGACTGCGTCAGTCAAGGAAGCATATCGAGTAATCACCCGAGACCACTGGTCGGCTTGCCTTGGCGCGTCACTCATGAGGAATCGGCATTTTCCGGCGTTTTAGAGCTTGCATTCTCGACGCTGCAGGGTATTCGGTGTCGGATGCAGGGCGTGCATGGGACCTTTTCGTCGCACTGATAATAGTTAGGGGGCTTCACTGGGAGTGGCGATAAAGTAGGGCCGTGGAGGAAGGATTACTGGCCTTGACCTTTCTTTTCTTACATCGCAAGCAGCCGTTCCGGGACTTCCGGAACCCTATACGCTTCCGGGGCACGGCCTGACTTGGGATGGCCTGCATTACTGACGAGGGGTGGTTCGCCGAGTTCTCGGGCCTCATCATGGCATTAGGGATTGCGACACCGAGATGCGCTCGGGTCTCTCTATTTGTACTTAACAGAAATGGAAAGGCATTTAAGCTTACCCGAAGAGTGCACAAGGATGACGAATATCCGGTCTCAGAGCACGGATCCAACGGGGTTTCGGGGAGGAGTTAAGATCCGAAGCAGACGACTCCAAGCTGGAGTCATTGAACAGGGTTCGTCGTAGAAGCCCCTCTCCGACGTACTTGAGGATCAATGAGTCAACCCCTACAAGTAGCACCTAAGGCATCTTATCCCGTATTGCTAATCTCGGCCACTTAAGAGCTCTAAGCCCAAGGTCTATTGTGTTTGATTTCGCAGATCCCCAAGCAGGGGCCGCCAGGCCCCCACAGATCAATAGAGGCTGAGTGGGGCAAACATTCCACACGGACCTCCATGGCTAGACAACAGGTCGCATCGACGTCGGATTCGGATTAAGGTAGCGAGGATTACCATTGTGTTGCAAGTCGCGGGGCTGTGTGAAGATCATTGCATACTTAGCGGTGGAGGTCTCCGGTAGAGGGCCGCATCCCAACTGCCGAAGGCATCAGCGGGTACTACTTACTCTAATTGGACTGTTGAAATGTGAAAGATTGCCAATACCTCTGTCATGGACTAGATAGAGCGACTCACAAAGTATCTTTTACCGTTTTGTCAGTACCGCTCTGATCGGTACCCCGCTGATGCCTTCGGGTAGCCAAGGGGATTGGGTGCCATCTAACAGTACTCTCCTAAAGCTGAAGATGCAAGCCTTAAAGATTTCGTCCTCTAGAGTGCTGCCATTTGGTAGCTTGCGTAATTCTATTACGTGTGTCTTGCTATCTGTAGTAAGATCTGCAGGCAAATGCATTTACTGAAACTCGGAGTAGGCTCAGGGTATTTTAGAAAGCAGACACACTAATTTTAACTCGTAAAGCTATACCGAGCTAATTAATACATGTATGGCCGCGGCTAGCATTCGTCATCGCTTTTATATAGCTTGAGTAGTAAAGTTCTGTACGTTTAGAATAGCGCTATGACAATACCTAATAGCTATAGCTATAGCGGCCGACTTAGAAGTTATAGTGTTTATATTAAATGTTAGTCCAGAGTAGTAGCGGTAAGTATCTAGCTTAGCCATATTGGGAACCGATAGTTCTTCGTTCGGGTAACAAAACCATCCGTAATGATGGAACTTAAAATAGTGATGGGTATAACAGGCACTGTTGTAGTTCCAGTCTTGAGGGGCGAGTATACTTTCACTGATGTAAAGTAGAGTGGAATGTAATAAAGTTGGCTGTAAACTGTAATCCTTGTTTAATGGTTCTTATGCTTATTACTTAAAGAATGGCCATATTACATTAGATGCCACAGGAAACGGAGCTGGGGGAATACGCTCATCCGATCGAAGACCCTCTATGCTGACTACGAATGCGAGAAATGGGAGACAGAATGTGGCGGCATGGGCTACTGGAATGATCAGGATCCGAATTATCTTGGTTTATCAGCGGCATGTATTGACGGGGTCTTAGCTGCAAGGGGATGGCACGTAACGGATTCGGAGTGGAAATACGCTCCTCGGATTGCTACCCGAACCCGAGTATTGTTTGTTTTGCCTGGAGATTTTATTCACCCTTGCAGATCCTGTGCTCGCTGCAAGGTGAGGGACAAGCCACTGTCATGCAAGTCGGAACGGCAGAGCCGGCAGAAAGAGGTTGCTTATTTCTATTGGCAGACATATGACGCATGACTATCCCAGCAATCCGCATGGGGCTCCTATTACGAAAGGTCCGGGAGATAATCATATAAAGCCCATGACAACTCCCGCTCTTTTCACCTCGTCTTCTATTGGCAGCTTTCAGTTGGTATTAATACAACCATAATGCTTCCTTGTTCTGCTTTTTCTCTGCTGACCCTAGGGTTTGTGGCCACCGCGGCGGCCACTCACCCTGTGCTTGAGAGGAGCAACTTTAACGTCACTGAGGCGCTGCTCCGTCATGGCGTCGATGTATCAGAGATTCCCGCCTTGGGTGGTGATGTGAAGCGGCCAGACAAGGCCTGTGCTGCTGCTGTGAGTTACCGAGGCTGCTGCGACTGATATATGGAGAGAATTGGTTCCTCTGACTTAAAACAGTGTGCCTCGCTTAAGTTCCTGTATGGAGACGCAGCTGTAGAGACCAAAGACGAGGCAGCATACGACACTTTCCTCACCTCGTTCTGGTCCGCATTCCAAGCCGATGTCAGCCCACAGTGCATTTTTAAGCCCTCGAAACAGGCCCACGTATCTGTCGTCGTCCTCTTGTCCCGCTTGACGCGATGCCCCTTCGCAGCCAAGAGCGGGGGCCATGCTGCCTTTGCTGGAGCCTCGGTTGTCGAGGGCGGCATCACCGTCTCTTTTGCTAACCTGAAGGCCATGACACTGTCTAAGGATAGGAAGATAGCTTCGATCGAGCCTGGAAACATCTGGGGCGATGTCTATGCAGAGCTCGCTACGTCTGGCCTCACCGTCATTGGAGGAAGGCTGTATAACATCGGCGTTGGAGGTCTCACTACTGGAGGTATTATACTTCTTTGCTCCGTTGTGGCCTCGATTAGTTGTGGACTGACTGGTGGGTACCCACAGGTGGCATCTCTTACTTGGCCAATCTCTATGGCTGGGCTTGCGATAACGTTGAGAGCTACGAGGTAAAAAGAGATGATGATATAGATGGCTCTTCCATAGCTGATTCTTTACAGGTTGTTCTTGCAAATGGCGAAATCGTTAAGGCGACTGCGAAGAAGTACTCAGATCTTTATTGGGCCCTCCGCGGAGGCGGCAACAACTTCGGCCTCGTCGTCAGCTTCAACTTAAAGACCTACCCGCTACCTAACGGCGAGATCTGGGGCGGAAGTAGAACGTACACCCAGGAGTCATTTCCAGCCCTTACAGATGCGGTAGTTAACCTCATCAATGGCTCGCCCAAGGATCCTAAGGCCGGCTTCTGGTCTGTCTGGGCCTACTTTAATAAGACTAAGCTCGCTAATCCTACGCTATATTATGCTGAGCCTGATGGCAGTAATGCTGCTATCTGGGATGACTTTAGCGCTCTTAAGGCTATCTCCGATACAACGCAGACACGCCATATCAGCGAGTGGGCCAAGGAGAGCATGGATGACATCCCCATCGGGCTTCGCGAGATTTACTATTCTATCACTACTAAGGTCGACCGCCATCTTCTCCAGTTCACCCAAGACCTTTACTATAAGACAGTTCTCGACGTGGCTGACATCCCCGGCATCTTACCTACGGTCGTCGTCCAGGGTATTACGACCCCACAGCTTAAGAAGATGGAGCAAAATGGCGGAAACCCGCTTGGCATCAAGGCTGAAGAGGGCCCCCTATTCCTTATCCTGATGGGTGTCACATGGGCTGACAAGGCCGACGACGACGCCATCTTCCACTGGGTCTCGGACTTTATCAAGACGGTTGACGCCGAGGCGAGGCGTCGCGGCCTTAACAACGATTACGTATATATGAACTACGCGAGCCAGTACCAGGACGTTATCTCGAGCTATGGCCATGAGAATAAGGCCAAGCTGAAGAAGATTGCCAATAAGTATGATCCCCAGCAGGTCTACCAGCAGCTGCAGCCCGGGTACTTTAAGCTTGACCGGGCGCCTGTGCCGGACCTTGTGTAGTAGTTGCACTTGAGCCATAGTTAGTCTTGAAACGGCCCGGTACAAAACACAAATATCGAGAACTGCCATATCGCACCAAAGCTTCTGGTAACAATTGGTGAAGAGGAGGCTCTAGCGACCTGGGGAGCTGTTGGAACAACTGGGAATGGGTATTTTCAGGCATTACCGCTATTTCAGGTCGCAGAGCGAGAGTTTGGAAAAAGAACATTTTTAGGTAAAGGTTTGAAAGCGTTATAGATGTTGGGCTACGAAGCTGTTCGATGCATCACGAACAGACGGTTCTGTACGTCGCCCTCGGGTGCATCAATACGATGGTTTTTATTTTCTTCTGACACGTGTTCATATGGCTTGAATTCAACATACCGGTATTGTATTAGTAGCACCAAATCTTAGAGAAGTATCTTCCACTAGTCCCGTCTTCGCCATGCTTAAACTCGCCCGAGAATGGTTGGTAATGTCCTTCCGAAGGTCAAAAGTTAAAGAAGCTGCACGATGGGTCCGAGGCACACTTGTTAACGCACTCCGCAGCCGATGCAACGAGACTGGGATTTCCCAGCTTTCCATAGTCGACTCGTAACAGCTTAAGATCCCCTGTGAAAGAAGAAGAAGCTGAACTGGCGATGGACGTGCAGGGTATGCCTCAGCTTGACCGACGTAGCTGTTTCATGCCAGAAACCTGCCGCTCGTCTACTGCTCGTCTGGGCAGCAGTAGAACGTGGAAACCAAGCCTCTAGATAATGGCTGGTTTGTAGTCCGACGAGGGAATTTCAACGTCTTCACTTTGGCAAGATGATGGCAAACCAAGTCCGAGGTGAACCCGACACCGATATGAACCCGACACCGAGCTAGACCAGACACCGAGACGGGAGCCGAGATCAGGATGAAACCGAGACAGTGATGGCATAGAGCGAGGCCTCTGTCTTCTATATAAGCCAGAACCGAGCAGGAACCCAGAAGAGTCTTGATCAGTGTCCTTTCATCCACGTCGCCAACCTCCACCTCTTTGTCTTGTCTCTCCTTCAGCGCCCTCAGGCCTTCAAGTCGCTGCCAAGTCTCGACCTCTCTATTGGCATTCTTCCGGCTTCTCTTATACTCTCTGACGCCGTTTTTGACACAACCCTCCGTTCATTTACCCCCAGTCACCAGCCCTAGTGAAGCACGATGCCGACATTGGAAACGTATAACGGCTACCACCTGTGGAACTATATCCCGTCACGGCCAGCTGCCATTACGTTCATCGCTGTCTTTGCCATCCTGACGGCAGGCCACACCTGGAGGATGCTCCGTCATAAGATGTGGTTCTGCGTCCCGTTCGTGGTTGGCGGTGCCTGTAAGTGATTCCTGCCGCAACAAATAAAAGTGACAGCAAGGACACTAATACGGAACTAGTCGAGGTCATCGGATATGCCCTCCGAGCTCTAGCCTACGATAAGACGGGCGAACTCATCCCTTACGTCCTCCAGTCGAGCTTCCTCCTCCTCGGGCCGGTCCTCTTCGCCGCTTCTCTGTACATGACACTTAGCAGGGTCATCCGTGCCGTGGATGGCGGGGCGCTCTCGCCGGTCCAGCTGCGCTGGCTGACACGCATCTTCGTCGCCGGCGACGTGATCAGCTTCATCGTCCAAGCGAGCGGTGCGGCAATGAAGTCACAGGTCAAAGACATCAACCCGAACGTGGGCACGAACATTGTCGTGGGCGGCCTAGTCTTCCAGGTCATCATCTTCGGCATCTTTATGGTGGTCGCAGCTGTGTTCAACAGGCGCTTCCGCAGCTCCGGCGGCTCCAGCCACGCTCGGAATATCCCATGGCAGGCGGTCCTAAGCATGCTGTACGCCACGTCGGCCATGATTATGGCAAGGAACGTGTTCCGCGTGGTCGAGTACGCTATGGGTAACGACGGGTACCTGTTGAGCGTGGAATGGCCCGTGTACGTGTTTGACGCCGGGCTTATGTCGTTGACTATGGCGTGCTTCTTTTGGTGGTACCCCAGTCAGCTCATGCCCGCGCTGGGAGGGCAGGCGGTGAAGAGCGAGGAAGGTACGTCGAGCGGCTCGGCCGATATAGAGTTGGTGAGGAAGTGAATGCGGTAGGATCGCATCTGACGACTCTATGCGAACAGAGTAGCTGGATGTAGTTGGCAGATGGAGGAGAGGGGTCCTTTAGGCCCAGGATGCACAGTTTTGTAAGTTGGGTTGTTCTGTAGGTACATTCAGTCTCTAGACGTCTTGTTTTATTATAATTATACAGCTTTAGATGCATAACCTGCCATGTTTTCTCTTCATTCGGCTGTCAAACCTCCTCGTACAAATTGTGTGTACTAGCATCTATCATCGGCATAATCTTGACGAGTAAATCACATCCGGTACTACCCAGTCAATATGAGAAAGCTCCGTCCCGTCTCCGTACTGCGTCGATCTTCAATCAGCCCGCATGTGTGAAAGGATCTCACGCCAGAGATGAACGTCTACAAGGGACAACCCTGTCTAGCGGCCCTGATCCCTGCTCACAGCTCGGTGTCGTCGTCGGGTTCGGATCCTGACTCCGCAATAAAACTCCGCAGGATCCGCCCTAGCTTGGACAGGGGCTTGGTTGGATGTTCTTTGGGGTGCACGGATATTCACTTCTAAACTACTGTTGGATTCACCAGCTGCGCCATTTTGGGAAAAGTTCAAGGTACCCCACTTATTATTACAACTGAGAAATATCCAATATAACCCAACAACTACAAATAAAGAAACCCGAGAGCCCACCTCGGTGTCGCAATTCTACATAGCAGCGCCATGGCCGAATCCGAGAACTCGCCAACACAACCCCCGTCGGAGCAGACCATCCTAGGCTGGCCCGCGCCCAGGAAGCGCATCGGGTTCCGGAAGTCCCGGAACGGCTGCCTGCGATGTAAGAAGAGAAAGGTCAAGGCAGGTATTCCTTATCTCTATCGGTGAAGCCTCCTAACAGAGTGTCAGTGCGACGAAAAGGTCCCTTGTACGTCCTGCGTCCGACACCGAATACCCTGTAGCCTCGACGATGCGAGCCTAAAACAGCCGAACAATGGCTGCTCTTCCATCAGTGACGACGCCAAGGCAAGCCACAAGGGGTATCTCTCAGCTTGCTTCCTTGACTGACACCGTCATAGACCTGCCCGCCTTCACAATCACTCTTGGGGGATGGTGGACCGCTGGCCTCTCCCACAGGGATTCCTCTCGTCCCATTCCCGTTTCTATCGGCAGATCCAGCTGATATACCCGAGTGCTGGCTTTCTAATGCCGAGCTCATCCTCCATTATACTAATGTGACCTGCCGCTCCATCCCCTCGGGACATGCCATCACGACATACCAGGTCGATATTCCGCGCGAGGGCCTTTCTCACCCTTATCTCATGCGCATGATCATGGCCCTCTCCTCGTTCCACTTGGCGTACCTGAATAAGGACAAGCGGCCGCACTATCTCGCTCTTGCTAATAAGCAGCAGAGCCTGGCCATTCGAGGCCTACGCGGGACGCTTAGGCAGACCGTCACTTCGCAAAACTGCCACGCTCTGTGGGTCTCATCTATCTTCCTCGCCATCAGCAAGTTTGCATTCTCCCCCAACTGTGAGCACTATCAGGATAGCTGCTGCTCGGCGCTGTTAAACCTGGTCGATATATTCTCCATGATTAACGGCATGGTGGCAATTATGCGCTCATCCCTCGATCTTATCCGAACCGGCCCATTACAAGCCATCTTCAGTCAGCGGCATGGCTTTCAATACGCCAGAGGCGATCTCCAGGACTTATTACAAAGGGTATCCGATCTCGATACAGTAGTCAAGTCTATAGGCCTTGACCTAGATCCGTTTGTCCAATTGGCCCTGACGTCCGCTCTCGAGCGCCTCATCAGCTGCGTTGCCGACATTAACAAGTCTCCTAACAGCGAGTCCTTCCCTACGGACATCAAGATCCTCTTTATCTGGCCGTCTGAGGTTTCTCAGACGTTTTTTGACTTAGTCAGGGCCCGTCATCCTCTGGCCGTCATCATTCTGTCGCACTACTGTTGCTTAATTCGCTGGTCTTCGTCAGCATATTGGTTTTGCCGAGGCTGGGGACGCCCACTGGCGGATTCTATTATGAGCATACTTGAGGACTCGGATTTGGCGCACTTGGCTGCGTGGCCGGTGAAGGTGATGAGTGGAGATGAATAGAGGACGCTTAATAAGCACTGTAGTATCCAGATGCAAGTACTGCTCCAGAAACGGATATTTCGCGAGGATGGATGCTCAAGGCTAGCAAGGCTCTACATGCCATGGTTCAATTTTCTCACTCTAACTATCTACTTGCTGTCTACATAATGCGCACAATCAAGCATCGTTCTCGAGGCCGACCAGCTTGACAGACTCTGTCCAAAGCTTGGACGCCTTGTCTTCATCGTAAATCCACTCAGCGTAGCCGTCGTCGACAGACATGTAATCCGAGTCCGGGCGCACTGGGCCAGCCTCGGCACAGTCGTACAGGTACTTGCCGCCCTTGTCCTCCCAGTCCTTGCTCACCGCAGCATAGACGGTGGTTGCGGCACCTTGGGCGATGCTCTTGAACTGCTTCTGAAAGCCCGGGTGGTTCCCCATAAAGTCCTTGGTTGCTTGATCCATGTACTTTGCGAGATTCGTACTGATGACGCCGGGGTGCAGAGAAATGGCATGTAGTCCTTGGGAACCGTAGCGCCGTTCGACCTCGTTGGCCAGGTAGATGTTGGCCGTCTTAGCCTGGCCGTATGCGAGCATCGGGTTGTAAGAGTCCGGCTCGTCAAAGTTCAAGTCTTGGAAGCGAATTCCTCCGGCGCGATGACCCGTTGAAGAAAGGGACACAACTCGAGAGTTGAACTCGGGAGTGGATGCGGCCAGGAGGGCAGGCTTGAGGAGCTGGAATAGGAGAAAGTGGCCGAGATAATTAATGCCGAGCTGCGTTTCAAAGCCATCCACTGTCTTGCCCTTGGGGGGGAACATGATTCCCGCGTTGAGGATCAAGATGTTTAGCTTGTCGGTCAGGGCAAGAAGGTCCTTGGCAGCCTTTCTGACAGACTCCAACGAGTCGAGAGAAAGCCCAACCACATGCAGGGGCGCATCGTTGGTTGGATCCGATGCCTTGATGTCGTCGATAGCCTGCTGGCCCTTGGCAGGGTCCCTGGCACTGAGATAGACAGTGGCACCGGTTGCGTGGAGAGCGCGGGCTGTCTCGAGACCGAGGCCTTGGTTCGCGCCGGTGATGAAGACGCTCTTTCCGACGAGCTTGCCAATGAGGCTCTCGTCCTTGACGATTTGAAGTGCAGTAGGACGGGCGTCGTTGGGTCCCTGAGAGTTGGCGTGAACTTCGGCGTATCGAGGCATGATGGAAAGGATAGAGTTGATTGTGAGAAGACGTGATTTGGGTGGAGTGATTTGGATGGAGTGATTTGGATGGAGTGATTTGGATGGATTGATGTGGTGATTGTTGGCTGGCACTCTGGCAGGTAGAAGGCTCGTACTTATACGAGCTGTTACAGGCTATGCCTGGGGTGCTTCTATAGGTGCAACTAGATAACTTAACCTCCGGTTAAGTCATTACTTTCCCTTTTGCCTCAGCAGCTTAGGGAACTGTGATAATACGCAGGAATGTCGTAGCGCTAGCTGCCGCTTTAGCCCCTTTTGGGCCAACCCCTTACACGAGCTCAAGTAATGCTCTTCCAAGTCCGCACTCGCAAGTCCGCTCTCCGCATCTGGTTTTGCAGTATTTGCGTCAACTACGGTAAAGCTAGCCAAACCTTCTTTAGAGCTGTTGTTTTAAATAAGCACAGCAAAAATTACCTCCACCACATGAAGGCCTCTTATTGCGCGCCCAAATAAATGTCAATTAAATATCGATGTATATAAATCTGTATCATTTTAAATGGAGGTCACAATGGTTTCTTCAATATTTCGTATACCACCCGTGTGACCGCACAACAGCCTGCATCCTGCACTTCATTGAAAGATCAGGTTTGATAGCACCTCCGGCTCAATCTCTTCCCATAGCTCGATCGCGGCTTCCTCCCTTCTTTCTTTCTTTCTTTCTTCTCCTTAGCTTTAGATAGACGAGCGCATTCACATTCACCCCTTCAAGAGTCTAGACATAACACCTACGAGCAGGAGGCACAGCGCCGCGCCAACAACCGTCTGGAACAAAACAGTGAAGAACACACAATGTGCGCCTACGTTGGTGACCCAGACATCGGCGGCAACTCTTTCTACATGCTGTCAATTGACCCCGCTTGCTATTGTCCGCCCGATCCGCCTCAGGGGCGTCCATCGACGGCGAATGGTATGCCTTGTTTAGAGGCCGCGATCATCCTTGCTCAGCTTAGAGGCCACCCCGACTCAACGCTTGCCCACGCCGAGCTTGGCTGCGCCGAGGGGACCGACTGTGTCGTTCGGAACACCGACGTGCTTCGGCTCATGGATGAAATGACCTAATGGGCCTCGTACCTGGTCTAAACTGCTTCCCGCACTCGGGTTTACGCAGGTTCACTGACGAAAACGAATCTACGGATGTTGGCTCAGTTATAACTGCAAGCAAAATGCAATCGTTGTTAATGCAACTATCTCATAGGCCCCGTTGCTACCCACAGTGGCATATTTCATGCAATACTAGAGCAATACTTTGGTATATTCACTCTATGTTTGGCGGAAATTTCAGCCTTCGATCAGCAGCCTAGACAGTTATCAACGATGCTATCCAATTACACCGTCCAAGACCATCTGTTTGAGACCCAGCGAAGCACGTAGACCAGCCCCAGGAGGACTGGTACTTCAATCAGCGGCCCAACAGTCGAGGCGAGAGCCTGATCGCTACTGGGTCCAAAGGTCGCGATAGCCACAGCAATCGCCAGTTCAAAGTTGTTACTAGCAGCGGTAAAGCTCTGAGTTGTTGATAGTTGGTATCCAAATCCCATGTGGCGCGCAATAAGCAGGGTAGCGAAGAATATAATGACAAAGTAGACGATAAGAGGTGCAGCAACACGGATAACAGAAACGATCTGGTGCACTACCTGGTGGCCCTGTGACGCAAACAGCACCAGGATAGTATATAGCAGCCCGATGAGCGACCAAGGGGAGGCGAAGCGGAGAAACACGCGATCGTACCAGGCCATTCCTGCTATCGCACGTAAAGTGAACCGGGTAATAATAGCGGCGCCCAACGGAATGCCCAGAAAGACGGCAACGCTTGTAGCAACGACCGAATAGGACACATCCGTTGCCCCCTTCTCGCCGCTGATGATGCGGATAAAAAACACGGAGAGGGGGGCATAGAGAGCCATTTGGAGGATCGAGTTAATAGCAACCAGGATCGCGCAATACTCGGCATCGCCACCCGCGAGACCATTCCAGATCAGGACCTAACAGGAGTAACTAGCGGTTAGCTTGTTGCTTTGGGTAGACAGAGAAGGCAGTGCTAACCATTGCAATACATCTCGCGAGGCCGACAAGAATGAGGCCGACGCGCAATTCGGGCTTGTCGGGAAGAAACGCCCATGCTAGACCCAACTAATTCCAGTATTCGTTAGCAATGTGCTCAGTGATAGGCGGAACCACAATAAGAAATGTATGAGTGTAGAACCTACCATCAGGAAAGGCGCAATGATCCAGTTAATAAAGATGCTGAAGAATATTTGTTTCCATATGCCACGGTGCGAGAGGATCTCATGCAGAGACTCGTAACGTACTTTGCACAAGATAGGGTACATCATGACGAGCAAACCAATCGCTATACACATATCAGTTAGCATTTGCTGGCCTACAAAATGGCAGATCCTGGTTCCGTACCGATAGGGACCGAGACGCCAACGAATTTGCCTTTCTCTAGGGCTAGCCCAGTCTCGGGGACAAAGTTGCCGAGGATGATTCCAACGGCCATGGCTAGGAAAATCCACAGAGCAAGAAAGCGGTCCAGCCAGCCGAGGGATTTGAAGGCCGACACGTTCTTGGGCTGGTCCTTTTCAGCAACGAGGACGTTGCTCTCCATGTCCCGGGTATTGAAAGTCGGTGTGTCTTCGTTCGGTGCACTTGAAGTCTGGCCTGTGAGGCTGTTGAAGGGGGCGAAATCTTTATGGCATGGCTATGGCATGGCGGGGAGACTTGAAGAGGTTCAGTGCTGGCGGGTTTTTCGGAGGACATGGTCATGGCCATTTTTGAACGGTTGAGGTCAGAGTCGAGTGCCTTTTGTAAGAGTGGTTTGGTCTCTCGGAATTGAAGAGAACGATCTTGATGGTGCTTATTTGTCCGACAAGTTGCGCTGACCCAGTTTATATGTGCCAGCAGAGATTAAGAGACTGCAAATTTGTCCTAGAAGGTTCTCCTAAGACGAAATGATCTCTCAACCCCGTTGGACATCCGTCCATCAAAAGAATTCTTGGTGGCGACGGTTTCGGCGTGGCTAGTCCTGGCCAATGAGACCCGGGGCATGACAGATGCCCGCAGATTCCAAGTAGCGAGTCCCACCCCTGGCCAGATGCGCTCATCAGGTCTCGGGTTTGATCCGATCCCGGCGCCCGCTCTAATTACTACACGGACCCATGCGCAGTGCTGCGCTGAGCTCTAGGGTTTTGACCCAGTCGGTCGAGATTTCCGTCAATAATGGCCCGAAAGTGTACAATATTGCCAGCGAATGTTGCATGAGTGCATCCGGCCACTCTGGCTGTAGCTGAGAGGCTTTGGGCGAGGCTCTGGGCTGGGCAAGGCGCTATAATTTCCCACGGTGATGGCTAAACCAGTTTCGATGAGGGCTCTGTCATGCCCCGAATATGATTGGCCACCTACGGCACCCCATCCCTTAGAGTGGCATAAGCCTCCATCTCGGTACCAGCCCCACATGGCACAAGCCACAGCCAAGGTACATACATAGACCTCAGATGCGGCAGAATTAGGCCTGTCTAGAGGCTCACGCCATGTAGCTTTATGTAGACTAGATGATTGCTTGGACTTATGGCACCAGCAAAAATAGGTAGAAGCTGATGTACCTTTGATTTATTGTTTTCTAATTGGCTCGATCCCCTGTTTGATACCGAAGTGGAGGCTTATGCCACTCTATGGGATAAGAGCGTGGGATCGGATTTTTTGTTGGATCACATGAATGACTTTCGAGGGTATCTCTGCAGTCTCCCCCACCCAGAGCATCAACCAATCATGGCTCGGGGGTGACAGGATCTTCCGGTGCGGGCAACGCCCTCGTGTACTCCGTACAATCGCTGGTAAGCCAGCTCTAGCTGGGCCGCATGGAGGTGCAATTATCTGCTAGCGTTCTAAGGTAACCTTGATTGCTATAAAAGCCCATGGTTGCATGATGCGCCGCTGTTGACATGCAAACCTTTTCGAGAGTCACAACCCCCCGTTCGCTGGCACAGCGCCGCCATTCTGCTTGGAACGCTAACCCCGGCACTGACTAGCAGAAAGATGGCATCGACACAGGAGCACGGCAACACCCCACCGTGGTATGCTGCGTACCCAGCTCCAAGGCATACACAGCCGGGAAGCCTGACGCGCGAGGAACTACTGGAGATGATGAAGGCAGGCAAAAGTGTCGCCGGGCGAGACTTTGTCCTCGTTGATTTACGGCGCAATGATCACGAGGTGCGTTCATCGCCTCGTGCCCTGTCAAAAGGCAGGCTCAGCGTAGGGCATCCTTGCGCAAGATCGCGACCACTAATTTGCATTCTTCTCAGGGCGGCACAATTCGCGGTTCAATCAATCTACCCGCCCAAAGCTTGTATCCGACTATTCCGACTCTCTACAATATGTCCAAGGCCGCAGGTTTGCGTAAGATTATTTGGTATTGCTGTGAGTGATGATCCTCGCTTTTGCACACCCTCTATGTCTCAGTTAGCCATTGGCTGCCTCGTCCACTGTGGTCAAGAGGAACAAGTTCTGAACATGTCAACAGCATCTTCACGTGGACGCGGTACCCGAGCGGCCGGTTGGTTCTGCGACTATATTGCCGATCGCGGCGATGGCGAGATGGAGAGCTTGGTCTTGCTTGAGGGAATCAAGGGATGGGCGACGACGGGTGGCGAATTTGTAGAGTGGATGGATGAATATGACGCCGCCGCCTGGATTGGCAAATGAGAATTTAGAATACAAATATCAAGTAACCTTCAGTCCGCTGATGGCCAATTCTACCAAGTGCCTCGAAACGGTTGAGACGTAATACTGCACTCGCGAATTTGTCAGGGAGAATATGGGCCAATTTTCAGATGGGTCCACTGGTTGTGGGTAAGTCCTTGGGGGCCAGATGGCTCCCGTTCGCCCTGGCCGCAGCGTTGTGGGAACAAACGGATTGGCTTCGACGTAACTAAATCAGGTATAAAAGACGCTAACCTCCTCTTCTATTCAAGTCCTCCTGTCCTCTCACCCAAGACATGCTAGCAAAATCAACCCCGCGAGTTTTCCGCCCTTGGCCGGCCCTAGTCCTTCGATATTCGATTTTCCATCGCACCCAAGCACAATTCCGGCGCTTCTACGCCTCGATCACCATGAAGGGCCACGGTGACCTTAACAATTCTTATGCCGCACGACCCCAGGCGGAGCTGGTACCGAACCCTACATATAGTGGCCGATCGTTCGCTATTTCCAAAGACGACGATGAACTAGACATACGTGAGCGCTATCGCCCGTTCCTGCTGGACGAGGCGTGTGAAGATGCCGACTGGGTTGCGCTACTGGAATTAAGTACGGCGCTGAAAATGGTCGAGCCTGAAATTATCAATCGAGGACATGATAGACTACGTATTCTCGTTCTGTACGGCAGTATGAGGAGTCGGTCAGTCTCTCCTTCGTCTTCTTCACTTCTCAAGTCTCCCGAGGCTATGCCCTTCTTTCGCGGCTTCATTCGATGGTGGTCGACGTGCCTGTGCGGCCGGCGTAAGATGTAACCTCAAACTACATATCTCTAACAAGCTTTTATAGATCGTACTCCCGTCTACTAGCCTACGAGTGCTCAAGGATCCTCTTCCGTCTCGGCTGCGATGTTCGCGTATATGATCCTACCGGCCTGCCACAGAAGGATGATATACAGCACATCTGTTGCATCAGATAGGAAGGGTGCATTGTGATGTGAATAGAAGCTCTTGATTTCTATCTAACTGAGGGCTCGCGGCAGACCTATTTGTAGGTTGCTCTTATAGCTATGATAAGGTTCTCGTTAGACCGGATCCCAAGGGATCCGGGTCTTCGAGACCGGCTTGCTAGAAAAGCCGGGTCTTTGAGACCGGTTTGCTAGAGATCCGAGCCTTTGAGACTGGTCTTCAGTCTTGACAGTTGATAGATGTGACAACATCCACAACAAGGTGCAGGAACTGCGGGAGCTTAGCAAGTGGAGCGACGGCCACGTCTGGGTCGGCCCAGAACAGCACGGTAATCTAGTAAGCTGCTGCTAGCAGAGGCCACAAAGTTATCATGACGCTGACCCGGGGCTCCTAGACTAGCATCTTCAAGCAGCAGATAGACTGGATCCCGCTTTCATCAGGCTCAGTTCGCCCAACACAAGGCCGGACCCTAGTAATCGCCCAGGTTAGCGGTGGATCGCAGTCATTCAATACTGTCAACTCTCTAAGGATCCTGGGCCGATGGATGCGGATGTTTACTATACCCAACCAAGGCTCAGTCCCAAAGGCGTACACACAGTTCACCTCGGAAGCTGAAGGCAGCCGCATGATGCCCAGTCCCAACCGTGACCGCATCGTTGACTGCATGGAGGTGTTGGTTAAATACACCATTGTGATGCGCCCCCATTTCGACCTGTTCGGCGACCTCTTTAGCGAACGTGAGGAACGAAGAGCCAAGCTGGAGACAGAGCGAGACGCAGTGAAGTCAGAGCTAGCAGTTGGTAAAACTAGCGGTTCATGAACGATAGATGATGCGAGGGCGCTTGTCTACCCGTGACTAGAATAGATTATAAACCCAAGGAACTGCCTGTCACTAGGACACCAGCTCCTCAGCTATCGATATAACTTGGTTACCTCAATCTACTCTGACTGCTACGCATCACCGTATCTTGACTATTACCTAACGTAACACTCAACTGCTCAGTAAGTGTACGCCTAACCGTTCTGCTAACATAGACCCCGGTCTATCCTGTTGCTGTTAGCAAGTCACAACGGAATGTGACGCATGTCGCGATACAAGACATCGAGTTCCTAGCAAGCCGGCCCTCGCAACCGACTGACTAGAGGAATGAGGTCGCTAGGGGGACCGTTGGGAAGTCACACACTGTATTTAAGGGTAGGAATCCTCCTACATCCTCTAGCTGTTTTGTACGCTTTCCAAGACTCTTTTATCCTATACCCAACGTGTCCTAACGAGTGACATGACGAGTGTGTGATCCCTGCAACATATCCCTGAGGAAACCAATCACCTGCTACCCTATACCCCGTATAGGCTAGCTTGTGATCACGACCGTTACAACTTGAATAATGTCAGTCATGTCTAGTAATAGTAAAGTAAATGGTACTTAATATGACCAAATTGTATTAATAGCTGAGGAGCTGCTCGTACTAGATATTCACTTCTCAGATGACTATATACTAGGTGGATCGCATAATTAGTAGAGCGGGCACTCTAAGAGTGCAGCGCTCCTGTTTGGTGCGATCATAGCATGATTGGCTGGGTACATAAACATGTGTCGTAACTTTTGGACCCCCACTGTAGACTGAAATCATATTTGTCTACTCTAACTTCATAGAATGCGTCACTGTTTATGAGAAATGTTGATTTGGTTAGCAAATAAGTTACTTATTGGCTAAAGAATGGGCAGGAGGTCATAGCACAGCTAGGCTAGGTTCAGACTGTGTCCGCCACCGTCAGCCCTCGCGCATTATTCCATCATTGAGAAATAGGACGTGTTAAATTTCCATCTACGGCAAAAGAGAATGCACGCTGCACTAGTAAGTAGTGCAATTAGCTTTCTGGATTGTGACATTCCCTCACACATTGTTTGGTCTCGAAAGTGATCTGCTGAGCATGGCGTATCAGCTAAGGCTTAGCCAACCTAGCCGGCTCTCTTGCTTCTACCTAGCTTGGAGCGGTGATAGCTCCGGTTTAAAGCGGAGAAAGACTTTGGTGTGTTGGAGATTCGTACGCCTACGGTCTAGACCAGTTGGTTCAGCCAATACTTTGTGGCAAACAAAGCCACCATGCCAAGGCGTGCATTAGTCTCAACCACTCCTGTAATACATGCCAAATTCTAAAGCTCAGCTCGCTACCCCCTCTCGCGCTGATTTTCCCGCAAATGGAAGTGAGTTTGGAGTGGCGCCTCTTGTTGTACTAAGATTCGAACTGCTCAATTCTTGCTGGATGGATTATTCTACTTGACCTGGTGAAATAGACCAACTCGTCTCTTAAAAGGAGGTATTAAAGGGAAGTAGAGGCCAAGAAGCTACTATCACTGGCCTTTGACTTTCCAGCTGGTTGCGACTCAAATTGCCCTCCCAAGGACCGCCCAATCTATTACTCCCTCTATCAGGCCTTCAGGTGGTACGGTTATACACCGACAATCTCCTGAACAACTACATTACCTGTACGATAAATACGTCGACCATTACGAAGGACGAGTAGATTCACTTTCCTTAGTATGTTCTCAATCGAGGATGCCGAGTACGTGCCCAGCACTGCTAGCGGAAGCTACTAAGGCCGTGTTTGTATTGTGGGGCCAAGTTGATACCCTACGATGCCGTAATGCTGCAGCAGCACCTGAATTTCGGATGTTGACATTGTCGAAACGTCTAATAGGCTGGGTAGGTAGAGTAGACTAAATTAGTAAGAGGCGCCGGCCCTGTTAGCAGCTTCTTATATCCCAGGGCTCTCCCCGCTTCCCAGGTTTGGAGATCTTTAGACCACGACCCAAGTTACCGAGATGCTGCCTAGTTCTGTAGCCCACGAGATATGTTTCTACCAAGGCCACACAATCTCTCGTCAAATATTTTCCTACTACTAATACCAGCAACTCTCTCCTTCGATGAGAGACGTATCTTGTCATGGCCATGAGAAATCTGATACTTGCTCTTCTTCTTGCGGCCCAACAAGCCACTTGTGACACAGTACCATGCTACGACATGAATGGCGACCTGGCGGACCCGGACCTCGTCGCTACACCCTGCAACCCATACGCCAAGGGGACGACGGGATCCCACAGCGCATGCTGCAGCATTACCAACAAGGACGCCTGTCTCTCAACGGGACTGTGCCTTGGGCCGTGGTCCAATAGCCCCAACTCAGTCCTATGGGTCGCCTGGTGCACGGATTCTACCTGGCAAGATCCTGCTTGTCCCAGGTTCTGTCTGAACAAAAAATGTGAGTGAATCTGGAAGCGAAGTACGATTCAGGAGTGGCATAATTAACGGCTACGGTCGGTCATCTAGTTATCAGGACGGGAGGCTCCAATCTTAATGGCTGTTCTGCTACTAAATGGTGCTGCGGCGGTGGCTGGACGTCCGGCGAGTGTTGCAATGAAAATTTCTCCCTTCCGGACAGCGGCATCGGCACCGTGGTACGCCAGCTGGGCCCGCAAGCGACCTTCTCAGAGAGCACAACTGTGGCATCCTCAACCTCAACCTCACCTTCAATATCTGAGACGGGTTCTCAAGCCCCCGGCTGCTCTGCCGCAACTAGTACGAGCGGCTCGACATCAAACACTGCCATCGTGGGAGGCATCCTAGGCGCAGCACTAGCCGCCTCGTTAGTCCTCCTCATCGTGCTGGCCCTGAGTAATAGGAAACTACGCCGCCGCCTCAGGGTCTCACAGCGCACTCCAGGAACAGACAAAACGGTACCCCTGTCTCCTGAGACTATGGTCGGTGCCTCAACCGCGGCTATTCCGCCATGGGGTTATGACATTGCTCCTCATAGACCTCAGCCCAGTGGTTCATCGCAACCGACTGAATTAGACGGAAATTAAGGACCGCATGAATTCGATCGACTAGACGCGTCTAAGGTAGCGTGATATTGTCCAAAACGGGGTAGGGAAGGAAGAGACACCTCCGACGGGCCTGAAGTCCATAACCATGAGCTTTGAGATGAGAATATGTGGCTCAGCAGGGAGATTGCGGTTTCGTGACCCACAGTCGCTTCAGACTTGTCTGTAATGTTGACATCCTCATTATATTTCCAGAATTATGACTTCCTCGCTGATCTGGACCCAGCGTTATGTACAGGTTAACCATCGTATTTCTATCTTTACCTGTCTTACAATCTGATTATTGTTACTTTAATACTATATTTAATCATAAGTAAATTAATCAGCTTAAATAAAAAGCTTAAATAGGAGAAATATTATTTCAAAAGTACGAGCTATTTATATATAAAATACTACGTCACCCCATGCACATTGGAGCGGCGATGGGGTGCATGGGGTAGCCTCAGCCGAAGGCAGTGTGTCCGCGGGCCGGGAAGCTATTACTACTACTGCATTATCTACGTACTGTTCACCGCCATGGCCATTCTTGGTATTATGTGACATGTACGGATTCCGTGTGAGCACCTGTCGTTTCCTAAGCTCCTGATCCCTCATCTTCATCTTCATAGAGGCGGCTTCCATATGCGCTGCGCATTACGTCCGATGTTTGGCCTCCAGCTTGCCACACACAAGCACGAGCGAGCTCATAGTAGAAGAGCTTGGATCCGCGGAGATGGCTGTATGTTGCATCGGATAGGAAGGGTGCATTGTGATGTGAATAGAAGCTCTTCATTTCTAGCTATTTGAAGGGCCTAAATCAGCCGTTATATACATGAAGGAAAAGGCGGTCTCGTGACCTAAGTCAGGGATCCGAGCCTTCAGGGGCTCGAGCCTGTGGCCTGTCATAAGGGCACAAAAAAGCAAACATGATCCTAGAGTCTGATGAGAGTCTGATGATAGTTATGACACTGTAGCTCATTCTCAAGGAATGCTGACTCATTCCCGAGTGATTGAAGGGGCCCAATAGGTGCGCAGTCCCGTACACACGCACCTGTTCTATTAGTCAGCAGAGGCCTCTATAAGTTTCCCCCCTAGTGCCCTAACGGCCCTGTAATAACAATGGACCTCCCACTTTAACAGCTTTATACCTCGCGAGAAGATCTTGAATTAGATCTTCAAATTTACGCACAAATTGGTGGCTATAAATTCATTATTCGATGCTTATGTCTATTTCTGAAAAACTCTGAGCGACCTAATATTATATATTCTTGCAATCGCTGGCGTCAAGGCTGCTAATTTTCAATCCTAGCCAAAGAAGACTCTCATAAGTTATAGCATCTCTAATATCGCACTGAAGCCCGATTTTCTTACTATAACCACGGACCCTAAGAGCGCCCTAGCTAGCAGACTCAAGAGCCGGAGCTACAAGAGACTAAGCTACCCAAGCCTGAGCCGCAGGAACCCTCAGAGAAGAAATTGCCTACCTGTAGCAAATGTCATATAGAAGGCCATAGAAGGGGTGCAAAATGCTGTATTTTGTGTGATCAAGATAGCCTATAAATATAGGGCCGTTAGAGCACTAGGGGGGAAACTTATAGAGGCCTCTGCTGACTAATAGAACAGGTGCGTGTGTACAGGACTGCGCACCTATTAGGCCCCTTCAATCACTCGGGAATAAGTTAGCATTCCTTAAGAATGAGCTATAGTGTCACAACTATTATCAGACTCTCATCAGACTCTAGGATCATGTTTGCTTTTTTATGCCCTTATAACAGGCCACAGGCTCGAGCCCCTGAAGGCTCGGATCCCTAACTTAGGTCACGAGACCGTCTTTTCCTTCATGTATATAACGGCTGATTTAGGCCCTTCAAATAGCTAGAAATGAAGAGATTTTATTCATATCACAATGTATCCTTCCTATCTGATGTAACACTTAGGTCTTTTTTAAATAGTATATTAAGAAAGATATCATTTAGAAGTAGTATATATTAGGATTCTTTTACTACTTATTAGATTTTTTCTAGATTAAACGATCTATAAACTTAAAGCTTTTGAATAGTTAGGAAGTTGTAGAGAAGAGGTAGTACTTTAAGGGCAATATCTTAAATAAAGTCTTTAAAGAATAGAACTATCCCTATCTACTTTTTTTAGAGTATTATAGTATAAATTTATAAGTTTTTCTTACTTTTATATATATGTATATTAAATAGTTAGGCTTTATAGGTTTAAGAATAGATATAATAGATTTAAGAATGCTAATATATTCATTTTGAAGCGTTAAAAGACTTCTTAATATATAAAATATTAATAAGTATAGTATATGCATGACTTTAAGATTTAAAAATATAAGTCAGACCACCTATTAACCGGTCACCCCCTTAGCCGACCAACTTTCCCCACTAAAATCAGCTAAAATGATATAATTTATTTAATTATAAAAAATAGCTAGAATATTAAAAAGATAATAATTTATATCTTATATAGCTATTAAAATCCAATATAAGTTTTTTTTAAATGAAATAAGTTAATTATAGTTATTTTTAAAGCTAAAGTTTAAAAAAGTGAAATGTTAAGGCTTTATATATAGTTTATATAGAAAACCTTAACAATATTACTATATAAATATCTTCTTACATATACAAAAGAAAATATTAATAAAAATAGTATTATAAAATATAAGTAAATATTAATAGCTTTATATATTAAAGTTTTTAAATTTTAAAATAATTATCTTTAATAATGTATGCTTACTTTTAGTAATAATATAGGGTAAATTTAAGTGTAAAAAAACTCTAAAAGTAGCGTACTAAATTAAGATTAAAAAAAAGGGTTTTTAGTTTCTTTAGTTTATAACTTTATTTATATATATATAAATTTAATAAATATAATTTTTATATATTTAATTTTTAATTATATTAATTTAAAATTATAAATTTATATTTTATAAATATATAGAAATTTTATATATTTAGCTATTATTTACTTTAACTTAAAAAAAACTATAATTAGCTTATTAAAATAAGAAAAAAAGCTTAATTTAAATATTGTACCTATTTTTAATTTTAAATATAAATATTTCACTTTTGTTTAGCTATTTTATATAATTAAATATAGCTACATTAAATAGTAGCGTTTTCATCGATTTTGGTGGGGAATGATGATCGGCTAAGGGGGTGATCGGTTAATAGGTGGTCAGACTTACTAGGTCCCTGATTGATTGTGGGTAGTTACTCTAAGTATTGAAAGAAGTAACCTAAGGCTATAACGCATAGTAAAGAGTGAAATGGTACGGCGGTATCGCGATCAACAAAGTGGTCAAGACCAACCTAGGCCCGGCCGGCCGCACAAGCTAGGAGACAGAGAGAAAAGGCGAATACTAAGAGTAATAGGACAAGACCCTCATATCCAAATTAAGGAATTGATTGAAGAGGCCGGGTTGAGTTGCTCTAACAAGACGATTCTGACGTTCCTCAGAAAGGAAGGCATTATGCATTTTAAGTCACTTATCCGGCCGTTTATTAGCGAAGCCACAGCCAGAAAACGTCTACGCTTTACTAGGCGATATCTGCATATGTCTATAGATTTCTAGGAGTCTTGGGTCTTCTTAGATGAAGTTATTATAGCCCGAGGCGAGGGCTAAAGACGCACTTGGTGCTTCTGTAAGCCAGTGCGTTTTCTTACTGCGATTATAACTTCTCTAACAGTTCCTAGTATGAGAGACTATTCAAACGGAATGTTCAAACCTATATCACTATAACGAGGCACTCGCAGATGTTTTTCTCTGCCTTTAGCTATTGCAGACGCCTTCTAATGATCACGCTGCCCGGTGACCCCGAGTCTAAGCGTAGTAGCATTATGGCGCGAGTTCTGCTTAAATGCTTGCAGCAATACCTTCCTCGAATTGTGACCAGAAATAACCGCTTTTAATATGATAATTCACCACTTTTTCGATCGCGATTGATGATGGGCTGGCTGCTAGAATGGTGTGAGAACAGGCGCGCTAAGGTTATAGACTGGCCGCCCTACAGCCCGGATCTCAACCCTATTGAAAATCTATGGGCAGTCCTCAAAATAAGGATCTGCGAGCGATACCCTAAGCTTTCATACATGCTGAAGACAGATAAAGCAAAGCAGCGGCTTATTGAAGCCGCGATAGAGCTGTAGGAAGAGATTGAGCCGGAGGTGCTACAAAACCTGATCTTTTTAATGAAGCGCAGAATGTAGGCTATCGTGCGCACAAATGGCTGATATACTAAATATTGAAAATGCTATTAAAAACACTATTTAAAATCCTACAGATTCATATATATAAATATTTATTTAATATTTATTTGATTTTACTAGAATTAATTGAAAGTGAAGCTATCTTATAGTGGAGGTATAGTGACACCGGGTTGACCCCGGATGTATCGTAACTTTCGCACCCCCACTGTAGGTAAAATTACGTCTTTGGTTATACGCAACCTTTTCGGTTCTTAGTAGCGATATATGCTGTTGGCTGTTCTGTGTCTACCTCGTGAAGCTGCTATAGCTTTGGAAACAACTCCCACAGCTAGCTAGAGAGGTTTCCCATCTTTGCCTGTCCGATGCTTCGCATGCCTTCCCGCTGTGCATCCCACTTCGTACACTGGAACAGAAAATGTTCCATCGTCTCTGCTGCTTGTCTACAGTCGCACATATCTGATTCCACTGCTCCAATCCTGTGCAGGTAGCTGTTAATCTTAGCTATTCCTGTGCGCAGTTGTGAGAGCATGTCTGATTCGCGTCTATTTCAAAAATGCAAGACAAACCGATGGCGCCAAACTTCTTTCTAGAAGTCAAGGGTTAGATGAGTCATGACTACATCGATGGAGTCCGGGTTCGTGACGAGGCGAGTTTGCAAAGCGTCTATCGTGGTTTTGATTTCAGCAAGTTGCTGTCCAAAGGCGCGTTTGCAGACGACCGCAATTGCAACCTCCAGGTCAGCTCGGAGCTTTTGGATAGCTATTGCTCTAAATAACGCTTCTGCTTCAGCCGTAATGGCCTGGCGATCGGTTATACTACCCTTATCCGCACCCTGAAGCATCAACCGGAACTGCCGCCAACAATGTGGAGCGCCCTTCCTTTGGACAAGCCACAATATATCATCCGCAATGAATTGCCATGTACTTAGGATGATCGCTATGGTATCGGCAGCTCATTCGCCACCTTTGGCCCATAGCGGCTCTGGTGTCATCCATACCCAGCAGGATGAATGATATCCGATAGATCCACGAGGACACTGCTCTTCCAATTCCTAGCAGCAGGGGAGCTAGTGTGACAGAAGCCGGCGAGCCAAAAGATATTAGCCACTTCCTCTATAACAAGTGGGTGGTTTTCGCCTTCCTCAACATATTCATACACAATAGCAATATGCATAATGGCATCATGACTCAGAACTTCTACACAATCCGTCATTCCACCGGCTCTGATGCCTGGCTTAAGGATCATCTTGCCGGCAGCTTCCTTGGCAACACAGGCACTGATGCAGAATTTAAAATAGAACTGCTGATAGACTGAGACTAATCGACTTACGGAATTGGCAAGGTGTTCATCGCCTTTGTCGCATAGCTCCAGCCATTGGTATTTTAAATTGCTTACGAACTGTGTGAAGAATTCAGCAATGCTGCCCGGAATCCAGCCGTTTGGTAGAGTGCTAAAGTGATCTGTGGCTCTCCATTTTTGTTCACCCTGTGCGTCCAGCTGTCGTATAAGGGTCCACGCCATCACCATTCTGCGAGCTTTAGGCACGTTGAAGGATCCCGGATATTTTGACTTCGTTCCAACGGGGAACCAAACCGAGAAAGAGAAGTCAATGCACCCAGGGCTGTCTGTTGACTGGGAGAATCTTAACTTGTTTGGCTTCGGGGATGAATCAAATCCGGGACACAAGTTATAAGGCTCTGAGAATAAGCTCCAAAATCAGTTAGCATTTCTTCTGTAATTGTACAGAAGAACTCACAAAAGCCGCTTCCGGGAGTCCAAGTTGTTTCGTCGTATACGATTGATTCAGCCCGAAGGGCGTTTTGCCTTGAGGAACGAAATGCCTTGAGGAACGTGCCTTGAGGAACGAAAGGTCTATGCCCCGCCCCCGACTGCCCTTAAAAGAGCCCCTCTCATTAGTCGGTTCAGCTTCTAAAATCTCTACTCTCATTTATCAGATGGGTCTCCAGTCAACGCGGACTGGTCAGATATTTTATGCCTTATGCGAGGACCGAAAGGATGCAAAAAAGCCTAACTTTACCTCGTAAACTTAAAAGAACCCCTCTTATTAGCCTAAAAAATTACTACTTTTATCTAGCTCCTCATCCTCTCTTATTTATATTACTTAATAGCTATTAACTTAACTCTTTAGAATAAAATCGCATTAAACTAGCATAATGCCTTCTTAAACTGTTTTATTGCTTAGTTCCTTTAGTCTAGCCTTTGCTATAGTTATCTCCTAGAGAACCCGGTTACTTACTAGATCTCTTTCTTATACTTTAGAAATAAGTATAATACTATCTAGCGACTAGTACTAAGATAGCTATATATATAGGCTATATAGATTATATTATGTAAGGACTATATATCTGTTAATATTTATTATCCTCGCTCTTTATAACTCTAGCGCTATGCGCTCTAGTATTCTGCTCTATACTTTATAATCTGTATATATAAAGGCTATTATATAGAATAAACCTTTCTAACTAACATCCTTCTCTTACTATAGCCGCTTTTACTAGTAATATATACTAATACTTATAAGTATTAATAGGATTATATTAAGTAATATCTTAATAAAGTGAAAGTTCTTTATTACTTCTAATACTAATATTATCCCTGCTAGTAGCCTGAAGTGGATTACTGTATTAGCTGAGATTTAGTAGTCTAAGTACGCCTTATTAAGGATAATATTAACTATTATATAACTGGCCTTATTAATAAGCTTTAAGCTCTAATAAGTATTATAGTTTATAATAACTAGCATCTTTAGTATAAATATAAGGACGCTTAATACTAGTATTATACTATTATTACCTTAGTTTAGTATTATAATAGCTTTTTACTCAGTTAGCAGCCTGTCCTTTTACTTATATTTAAATATAAAAATTCATATTATTAACTATTACTAGATCTAGAATAATAAAATCGCCTCTATATTTAAGTTCTATTAATTCTGATTTAGTAATATTACTATAGCAATACTCGTTTCCTATAGGATCCGCCTGCCTTCTTAATAGTATCTTAAGTTAAAGAAGTCTAAATCTATATAATCTTACATACCTGACCAGATCCGCTTTAGCAGTCTTTATAATTCTGAATCTCTAGTAGTGCGTACTTACTCATCTAATATAATAACTATTATAAACTTCTTTTATAATATATACGCTTTATTATACTAATGCCATTACTTAGCCATAAATGAGTTATCTTTATCCTATAATATAGCTATGCTTAGTAGTAGCATCGACCTCTCTTATACTAGATAGAACTAGTAGAAATCTTTATAGAAAAGGACGATAGAGATCCCTCCAAAATCCTACTACAATCCGCAAAGCTAGTAAAGCTGCTTATTTACTACATATAGCGTCTGAGCTCTTAGTATGCTTATCTCATCGATTACTAGCATGTCTTTCTCTTACTAGTCCATATAAGACTAGCTATAGATAAATCGTTCAGCCTATTTTAGTAATTATATATTATTAAGATCCTTAGCTATGTTCACACTTACTATATAGTCCTTAGAAAACCTATAAGCAGAATGAATTATAATGCTATTAATCTATACTATAGTAGTCCTTAATATTACTATTATTAGTAGATAGTTCGAAATCCCTTTTAATATAAAGAGCTTAATAAGTGCTTTAATAACTTATAACTTATTAGTTCTACCTTCTCTTCTAATAAACTCATAAAGCTAACTAACATTACCTCTACTATTACTTTATATTAAGTCAAGCTAGTAGTATATAATAAGGAAGGCGATTATCTGCCTCTTATTTAGTATAAACTGCACTACTAGAGCCTTACCTGCCTTAAGAAAGGATATTAATATACTAAAGTCAACTTTTATGCCTGGGCCTGCCTCGCCTGCCTCGCCTGCCTCGCCTGCCTCGCCTGCCTCGCCTGCCTCGCCTGCCTCGCCTGCCGCGCCTGCTGTCTTTTCAAAGTCGCCTGCCGTTATTTGCACATCCTTTTCGCTAAAACTAGTGAGCATACTTCGCACTGCCGCACTATGTTCAGTTTTATTAGCTACAGCCATATTTTGTATGCTCTGGATCATTCGCTCCCTCTCTCTAGAGGCATGAATCTACTATGACTTAATAGCCTTAACCTGATCTTATAGTAGTATAATGGCCTCTGAAAGTGCCCCTTCTAATATACTTATCCATCTTTCTCCCTATTTAGGCATTATAGTAGCCTAGAGCTTAGTAATTAAGCTCAGTACTAACTACTAAAAGTAATATAACTACTCTATTATTACTATAAGCTCTAGTAAGCTAGTAATAATCTAGTTAGTACTAACTGCACTTCTTATAATATTAATTAGATGCATTATATTACTAATACTACTAGATTAGTAAACTGATATAACCTCTTTATTACTAGCCTTACCTTCTCCTTCTTTATCCATATATATAGCTATAAAGTCAGCATTACTAGCTAAGGCTGCTTATTACTTAGTATTATATTTTATATCTTTAGCTAACTATTAAAATAATTATATATTATTAATAAAGTATAATATTTTAAAAAGAAGTACTTTTTAAGCCTATGCTTATATACTATTAATATTATCTATTTCTTAGTATAGAAAAGACTCTTATAATATAAATAGCATAAGATACTAGACAGCTGCTCTTTAGTATAAAGGTTAGCTTTTTTAATATAACCTTTTTACTCTCTATTAATAGTAATAGACCTACTTTTAATAGTATAACTCTTTATTATCCTAGTTAAAATCCTTACTTAAGTAGCTATTAAGGCAGACGCTAGTATGCTTTCCTAGCTATCCTAACACCTATAACCAGCCTCTTCTAAACTCTTACTCACTTTTAAATAGTACCTTTCCCTAAGTAGTAATAATCTTATCTTTACTAATTCATTTAAGTCTAATAAGTAATATATAATTATAGAGATATAGGCTTTATAAAATGTCTCTATAGTGCTAGTATGCTTTTATATAGCTAATCCTTTTATTTACTTCTTCTATAACTATTAATTTATTTATAGAATTATTTATAGCCTTTACTCTGCTTTCTTTCTAGAAGTATTACTATTATTAGAAGACGTATTAGTAAAGTAGAGATTTGTTTAAGAATGTCTAGTCATTACTATTACTAAATTTAGTTAGGTATTTTAGAAAGTAAGCGATTACTTTAATCTATAATAGAGATTACTTTATAAATATATAATTTACTAACTTTATTAAGAATTACTATATTCTATTCTTAATATTAGTATTACTAGTACTATTATCTTTATAATCCTTTTTACTATTAATTATTTTATTACTTACTATAATAATAAGTAGTAGTTTAATTATAATAATAATGCGTTTTTATATTAAATCTTCTACTTTTATTATATAATTTATAATATAATAAATAAGGACTATAGTCTTTTACTATATTATTATAAAGGAGATATTATAATTATAGTAAAGCTTTATAGTTATAGCCTTATTTTACTAATTTATTATATTATGCTTCTTTTAAATTTATAATATACTATTTATTATAAAGGCAGTCTTTTTAATTAGTCTTTATAATATTTAAAATTAATAAAGGCTATGCTTTTTCTCCTTTCCTCTACTCTTACTTAAGGAGTACTTAATATAAGTTAGGCTATAAGTATGGATCTATATTATACTAGTATAGAAATTCGCTTCTTTATTAAATGTAGCTAAAAATTGCTCCTTATTATTAAGTAAGAAGGAAATATCTAATACTACTAACTGTTCTACTTAGAAGGTGTAATACCCTTCTTAGTCTAGGTCTTACTTTATAAGTATATTAGCTTTAGCCTTATTTTAATATACTTAGAGCTATACTATACTTTAGAGAATATACTATTTATATTTTAAATAATATATTTATAATATATTACTTAGTCTTTACTATTAATATTAGTAATTATTAAACTTAAGTATATATTTTTATATACTTAAAGTAATTTATAAATATAAAGCGCCCTTTATTTATTAGTTTTAATAGTATTAAAATAGTTAATAATACGCTTAAATACTGACTCTCTTCTTACTTTAATATAATACTTAAAGAATAATATTATCTCTTAGTAAAAGAAGATAGCTAAGCTTATAAGGTCTGAAATAGCTAGTTATAAGCATTTATATAATATATTAAGGCTCTTTAGAAAAGCCTTAGTTATATTAGGCTTATTAATATAGTATACTATAAGTTATAGCTTTACTAAGTTTATAATATTATTTAGATTAAGTATAAACTAAATCACTAGTATATTATAATAAAGAATAAGTAACTATATCTTCTATTATATACTTAAGCGATTTTCTCTAGATATAGACTACTAAAAGCTATATAAAGAAAGACTTCTTAAAAGCTCTTTTATACTCTTATTACTTATTTTTCCTAAGTTCTCTAACTTAATCCTTATTATTACTAACTTATTTACTAAGAGTGACTATATAATGCGCTTTATTTTATAGAAATCTTTTTTTATTATACTTAATATACTAATATAATAGTTCTTTAACTATATACTTATATTAAATATAAGGAATATAAAGATATAATATATTATAAATTAGCTACTATAATACTAAAGTATAATATCAGCCTATATTTATAGACTTATATTATAAAAAGAGATAAGGTCTTATACTATTACTTCTATTCTACTTATATTAGTACTTCTTCTTATACTTAGAGTAGCTTCTTCTACTAACTGTAGCCTCTTAATACTAAAGAGTAATAGTATAAGGAATGTCTTTATAAAGAATGAGCTATTAAATATATTAGTGAATTCATTGCCTTAAGAAATGTAAATATATAGCTTATATTTATTAACAAGCCTTAGCTATCTCTTTACTAATTCTACTTATATTATTAAGGCTACTTTACTTCCTCTAGTTACTATATCCCTATTTATAGTATTATAAGTAAATAAGAGCTTCTTTATATTAAGTATATTTAGTAGCCTATTTAAAATAAATATACTTAATAATATAACTTTATTAATCTATTTTCTTAATTAGTTAGAGTTAGCCTCGCTTTAGTAGCTTTTCCCTTATCTTAGCTTAGCTCTAGCCCTTAGGTCTTACTACTGAGTATATCTTTTCCTTAGTTAAGATAAGTAAGGACCTCCTTAATTTCTAACGAACTCTCATTATCCATATTACGCTCTGTTAGTAGAATAACTTACGCTATTTGCGTTTTTTCCTATGCCGTTAGCTTATTCCGTTCTATACGATCGTATACTAATAGTAGCACTCTATGTAGCGGTGCGCCCTAGCTCTCTATCTTTACTATATTAATTTCGATCTTAGTATAATACGGGTTATTCTTCTTTAGTTAGACGAGCGCCTTCTTAATAATATATCGCTTTACTAATAATAAGCCAGATAAGTCGCTTAGTGCTAGCTTTTCTATACTTTACTATAAGATATAGATCTCTTTTATAACTTATATAAGCAGGTATAGGAGTACTTTTATAACCAGCTCTTATATATTATTTAAGAATATTATAATATAGCCTTTAATATACTTTAGATACTAGGCACTTTGCTTCTAACTATTTATAATACTATATCTTATAATAAAACTATAATATGAGTTTAGTATAATAAGCTTCTCTTTAATTAAAGTAAGACTCTTTAGCTCTTTAAAAAATATATAATTATACTTAATATATTTATAAAGCTAGACTATAAGTAATAGAACACTCTGCCTTAAGCAATAAGTACACTCTATATATACTAAGAAGGTCTTACTTATAGGAAAGCAGTTCTAATATAAACTAGTAAGCAGTTCTCCTTTTTAATATAGCTTAATATCTATTAGTTTTATATTATATTTCTTAGCTCATTTTTCATATACTTATAGTAATATAGTATATAAGTCTATATTAATAAAGTGTTAATATTATAAAACGCTTTATAAAAGGTTTATATAGTTAATACCTTTTTCTTATATAATATTAGTATATAATATATCTGCTTATTAGATAGACTCTCCTTTATAGTAAATTCATCCTTTAAAAACTATAATATACTTACTAAGTCTTTAGCCTATAACTCCTATTTTCTTTACCTTTAGGTTCTAACTTAGATTTATTTTCTTAGAAGCTTGTCTTAATAAGTTAGTATAGAATATTACTCTAAACTTCCTATATTAGAAGTACTATTAGTATCTAGTCTTACTTTCAGCGGCTAACCCTATCCTTAATATCTTTAGAGTAAACCCTATATAATTACTATTACTAGCTCGCTTTGCTTAATGTCTTTAAAGACTGATTATATAGGCTGGATAATCGCTGCCTTATTATACTGCTTATTATCTCTATCCTGCCTCTCTTAGAGCAAAAAGCGTTAATAAATGAGCAGAAGATCAGAACTTATAGCCTTTAGTATACTACGTTCTTTAAGTAATAAGGGCCTTTAAAGCTGACTTAGTGGCTAATATAATGTAAAACCTCTACTATTAGCCGTATTATAAGACTTCTATATTCTATTTAATTATAAACCGCCTTATAGAGGTTTTTTAAGTAATGACTTTATAATTACTTCTATATAATTCTTCTATTTAGTATTTATAACCTTAGACTCCTTTAGTAGAATTAGTATATATAGTTATAAGTCTATTAATAGTAATCCTTTCTAGCATTTTAAAGATAATTTAGCTTATTCTATAGTATACTTAGAAGTATATAAGGCTTACTAATTCCTATAGTTAAGATAGTTAACTATAAGTCTTCTATATAATATAGAGGATTTTTTCTTTAAAATGAATTAATTTACTAGCTTTACTTACTTATAGTTCTTATAAACCTTCTTTAATAGAATAGAATTAGCTATAAGTATATTCTATTAGACTAATAGTTTAATAAAAAGAGAGCTTATATTATTACCCTTTTATCCATTCTTAGCTAATAATAAGCAGGCTTTTATATAAGTAACTGCTTTATATAGCTTTATTACTAAACTATCTATTCTACTACTGCCTTCTTTTAATATTAATATTTCTAAGTAGATAGTAAATTATAAGGCTTCTATATTAAACTCTCTTTAGTTTTATAATTTCACTTCTAATTAATAATAATAATAGTCCTCTTAACTACTTATAACCCTGCTTATATATATCTATTATTATAATCTTAGCTAGTTTATATATATAATTTATTACTATAACTTTACTAAGAGCAGGCTATTCTAATACTACTCTCTCCTCCCTATCCTTCTATAATTTTAAAGAGGATGGTTATATTATTACTACTTTATATAATATATAGTACTTATTAAGATTAGAGGGCTTAGGAGCTATTATATTACTTACTATTTTAATATAGAATAGTCTTATATTAAACTGATATTATTTACTATTTAGAATAGCTTTAGTAAGCTTAGAAGTTATTATATTACTTACTATCTTAATATAGGAATAGTCTAGTATTAAATGGATATTATTTAATATATAAAATAGCCTAGTTTATTACTCTTTTTAATAAAAGCTAAGAGCTATTCTTTGCTTAAATTATTAAAGGACATTCTGCTCTAATATTAACTAAATATATACTTATACTACACTATAGCTATAGTTTAATCCTCTACTTATAATAATATTAGTTATTTAATTTATATAGAATATATTATATCTTCCCCTTTGCTTATTACTTATACTTTACCCTACTTTTAAAAGCTACTTACTACTTAAAGAGGCGCTAATAGAAAGATATCTATAATATTCTTTATATAATTAGACTGCCCTTTTAGATTTACTTATTAGAATTAGCATTATATTAAGGGCTTTAATACTAAAATGCTTACTTATATCTTCTTACTTACCTCTTTATAATTACTGGCTATAGAATATACCCCCCTATAGTCAGATATTAATAACTTACTAATATTTATCTTCTTTAGTTTTAATCTCTTGATTTATAATTAGGTTATTATTACCTTAAAATAGACTGAAGAGTGATTTTTTATAAATAGCTATATTTACTCTTATACACTTATGTAAGAAGTTGAGTAATAAGACAGTCTAGAATCTAATATAGGCCGCACTATTCTCTATATTATGCCTACTCTTATTATTTATAATAAAGGCTATTAGCTATAGGCTATAACACACTCTTCCTATACTTACTTCCTAAATAAACTCAGCTAATATATACTTAAAGCATTCTTCCTAGGCTCTTTACCTCTATAGATAGCTTCCTCTATATCCTGCCTATTGTTTCCTTCACTGGCCCTATCATTAGCCCTAGTAACTGCTTGCTATAATAAGACCTTCTCCTAGGTCTGGACACTACCTAACTAAAGTGCTGCGGCTTTATCTAGCTTTCTACTTATCTTGCTCTAAGAAATCCTAATAAGACTCCCTTTAGAGGCTTTCACCCTTTCTAAGTCTTTATTATCTTCCCTATTCATACGAATCCTTAGGCTATTTTATATAAAAAGATGACTAAGAGGCGAGATTCTTAGTTCTAGATAAATATTTAATTCGTCTATATAAGTAAAGTCACTAGCCTCCTAGATTATTATATTATAGCCCACCCGCTAGGCTTTAAATAAGACTATGTCTTTATTATCGTTCTTAATTCTTAGACTTTTCTTAATAAGGCTACTACTACTATTATAATAACCTAGCCAGCCTTACGTCTCTCTATACTACTAAAATGATAAACTTCTTTAGCTTCTTCTGCTTTCTAAGATATATACACTACCTATTATTCTATAGCTATGCTTAATACTCTCTTACTAAGTCTTCTAACTTTATCTTTAGCTAAGTCCGTTATATTATTACTAAAGTAATATTACTCTGACCCTACTGAGATGCTAATAAAGAGACTGTATATACTATAATTAGCTCTAAAACCTTCCTCTTTATCTAATAGTTATAGTACTATTACTTAATCTTTCTCTACCTTAGCCTTAGTATCTTCTTTTAATAAGCTAAATATTACTAAGCAGAGTCCTACTTTAGTAAACCCTATAATACCTGCTCTTAATTTAATTATTACTTTACTATTAGATTCGCCTAACTAGCTATATTAAAGCTATTAACCTATTAAAAAAATTCTAAAAAAGGACTAATAATATAAATAGTAGTTTACTATAATATTCTTATAATATTCTAATAAAGAAAATAAACTAAAATAGAATTAGCCTATTATCTAGCTATAAAATTAAAAATACTATTTAACTTATTAATACTAAATATTTATTTTATACTACTTATCTCTAACCCTCGCTCTTTACTAATATTAATAAGTATACTTTTTTAATTACTCTACTTATTCTTATAAATATAATTCTTCTTATAAACCTTTTAATTAACCTTTTAATACTCTTTCCTATAGTATCCTATAACTTTATATTAACTATATCTCTTAATCCTTTCTATCTTTTTATATACTTTATATAGTAAAATTTCTATATAAGTCCTTAGCCTTTAGTATAGATCCTCTTAAGTAATTTTATATATTATATTCTAGATTTCTTATTATATTTACGTCTTATACTCCCTTTTCTTATATATAGAACTAACCTAAATACTAATAAATAGATTATTTACTATATAAAGCTAAGATATAAGGCTTTATAAGATATTTATAGTAAATAACCTATAGTTTTTATAAAATAGATTTAAAGCAGTATAATACACTGCCTCATACTCCTTTATAAAAAGCAGTACTATAGCTATAAATAGATTATTATACTTAGCATTTTGCCTTATAGCCTAAGCCTTACTAATAAGACTATAAAGAAGCTTATAAGTATACTTAAGCTCTTAAGCCTTACTATAATAGAACTTAAAGCAAATTAAGCAGCTAGCTATAGTTTAGTAAGGGCTTTAAGAACATAATGTGTTTTCTTTTAAAGGAATATTCCTAGTTATTTTATAATAAAATTTTTAGAATATTTTATTATGTTTATCTTACTACCCCCTTATTTTCTCTACCTTTAGTAAGTTACTATCTTTACTTTATAGTGTTTTAAACTGCGCTACTAGGATACCCTGGACTTTACTAATATATAAGCATTATGAAAACCACCCTCTCTATCTTCATTCCTCAAGGCTGTTTTATGCAAACCGCGACCGGTTTGCCTCTCCTATACTCAGCCAGAAAGAATTGAGCATAAAACCTCCTCTGATTGGCTAATTAGCATGGCGTGTACTCAACTCGCGCACGAATTGGTCCGCTAATAACGCTACTAAATGAAGCCGCACAAACCCCTGAGCGTTAACCAAGTAAATAGCTAGCTTAGCAAGCTCTCCAAGAGCTTTCGGATTCTTCTTTTCTTTAATGCAATCCTTACACTATCCTACGTAGCGGCTACTTCCTTATTCTGTTGAATGTATTAAACCCATTAGGTTACTAATAGTATCTAGGTTTATATATCACTTCTTATATTAGGCCTACTTCTTAAGATTCCCTAATTACTCTACTTTTAGAAAGTAGTGCAGTTTCCTCCTTAATCATTTAGACCTAATCTAACTACCTTAAAGATAATCTCTCTATAAGTACTAAACGCAAGTTATTACAAAGCCTCTTTATTTAAGTGATATCTAGTAATCTAAGTAAGTAAGAAGTAGGATACGTGGTGAAGGCTTCCTATTCGTCGGACCAGCCGTATCTGCGACATATCACGCAAATCACTTTGCCTCACACTAGCCAGCTGAGAAGTCGCGAAGCCATGAGGGGGCCACTGCGCGCACATTACGTGCTGGTGGTCGCTTAGAATCAGTTATGATGAGCGCCTATAGTGCTACCGGGCTCAGAACTGTCAGACAATTGGCTCCACAGGGATCATTGATGGCACCAATCGATTGATGAGAATTATCTAAGGAGCCAGAACTGAATGGCAAGATGCACTGAGTCGCGGCATCGTCGGCGAGAAGAGCGGCGCGCACCCACCGACTGCCGCCGAGTCCTCGACCCGCCGAGTCTGGCTCGTTGAGTCCGGACGGAGATCTGAAAGGCAACGTTCACTACACGGCCGCAATTGCCGTCTGCAAGGCGGCGGGGTGCATGGTCACAGGCATCGAAGGACAGCCACTACCAGGGTTAGACATCTATCGAATCTATCGAATCGAATGCCCGGCCTTGCCATTCGATTCGATGGCTTAGCATTCGATTCGGGCGTAGCTATATATGATTCGATTCGAGTCTAGCACGTCTCCTATAGATTCGATATCGAATTAAGTACTTATCATTCGATTCGATGCTAAGATTCGATCGAATTCGATTCGAATTCGATCGAATAGATGACTAATCCTCGTAAAGGTAAAGAACGTTAGAGAAAATAGTGACTTACTAAGAAGAGGACTGTTTAATATAGAGCGATTTAAATCTGGTTTATATAAGGGTAATAAGTAATATAAAGGAATATATAAAGGAAGTATATAATATAATAGTAAGGCTTTATAGAAAATGTCTTTTTAAGTAAAATAAATATTATTATAATTATAATTAAAAAAGAGATATTATAAAATAAAGTTAATTTATAAAAATAGGTATTATTAAGTAAATTAAAAGTTATTTATATCTTTTAATAATATAAGTATATTAATTTATTAGTTATTATTTAAATTAAATAGTAGTAGTAAAGGTATATAGATTCTAGTCTTATTTTATAATTAAAAGCATTAATCTATAGTTACTATCTCTTTCTTTAATTGATTTTTTAATAGTATTATTATAAGCCTTATATTACTAAATATCTTTTTACTCTTTATAAAGAATAATAGAATACTAAGTATATTAATAGCTATAGTAAATAGCTATAAGTACTAATAAGTATTAGTCTTCTATTAATTAATTAGTCTGCTCTTATAGTACTAACTATTAATAATATTCTTAGTATAATACTTAGAATATTTATTATTAATTACTATTATTATAATTATCTATTTTACCTTATATATAGTCTTATAAAGGTTAGAAGTAATAGTAAGTACTAAGCTAATAATACTCTTAATAAGCCTATACTAAATATAATCTATTAAAGCCTTACTAATTATAGTAAAAACCTTATTATTAATATTATATTACTTATAGCTATTCTCTTAGATCTATAATAGCTTCTCTTTATAATTAGCTTACTAGCCTTACGCTTTATAAGTAAGAACTTAAGACTATAATTAGTTAAGGAAATACCACTTCTTCGCCAGGTTAAAAATAATAGCGCCTATATATATAGTACTAGTTAGAAGAGCATAGTACTTATAAAGCTTCTTTTACCTAAGCTTAATAAAAACCTTAAATAATTTACAAATTCTATTATTAAGTCTTATATAAATAGTAACTTTAATATCTTTCTTTCTCTTACTTATTAGATCTTTAACTTCTTTATAGATTATACTTTTAATAGTACTTTTAAAGTAATTAAAGAGTATCTTAAAGATAGAGAAGTACTTATTAAAGCTACTATAAGTCGATCTTATATTAGGAATACTACTGCTCTAAAGCTGCTTAGTAATAACTTTAAAAGGCTTTAGAAGCTTAACTAGTATTTTAATAATCTTCTAGTTATACTTACTTAGCTAATACTATAGAACTATAGGCTTAGTATTCTTATAAAAGCCCTTAGCTTCTTAGTAGTTCTAAATATTATTAAAGAATGTATTAAGTACTAAGTGGAGATAAGTGGCCCTCTCTATTATATATATATTTAAGTTCTATTAAGTAGTATTATTAAAAACCTAGTAAAGTATTAACTCCTAGCCAGATTCCTTATATTAAGACTGAAGAAACTGCTTATATAGTTATAGACTTGCTTATAGTTAAAAGCTAATATTATAAAGCATTCTTAGGGCGCTATTCTAGCTATACTCCTTAAATGTAGTATTATTAATCTCTTCTAGAGCCAGGTAGGATAATATAAAGTTTTTATTAGAGCTACTAATAGTAATATTAGGCTATATCTCTTTATTCTTATTATCTTCTATCTCTCTATTTAGTGCCTTATTAATAGCTTAATTAACCTATTCTTTATTATTATTTTAATTATTACTATTTACTATAATAATTATAGCTAGGTTATCCTACCTAGAACTATATAGCAGTGCCTATATATAGAGATTAATAATATAATAAGTATAGTAAATCTATTACTCTTTAAAAAAGAAGCTATATTTAAATATAAAGTCTTTAATATATATATTATTATTAACTATATTATTAAGCATAAAGTACCTAACCTTATTAAGATTATTAATTTACCAGAATGTAAGAGTATTTACTACTTTATTAATAAGTAATATATTAATATATCGCTTAGTAAGAGGTTAAAGTCTAAGGAGGATTTAGTACTAGATAAAGTTATAATTAATAAATTAAGTATTAATTCTAAAGAATAAGATAAATGATTTTAATATCTAGCTATTAAAGGAGAAATGGATTTAGGATTAAGTATTATATAATACTTTAATAACTAGCCTAATAGTGCTTCTATACTTAGATTTAAGTATATAAAAAAGAGTCTTTATAAAGGGAATATAGGCCTTATTAAGAAGTAGGTTACTATAAAGTAGGATTTACTAAAACTACTTAGTATTAACTATTTTAAATAGTAAGTTATAATATATAACCTAATTAAAAAGTAAAACTTAAAGAGCTTTAATATTAAATTATTTATATAAGTTATTAAAAAAGTATTAATTATTAGAGTTATTAAAGTCAGCATTAAAGAAATAAGTAATAGTCTGATTATATAATAATATGCCTTCTTTATAATAAGCAGCTTAGTTTAAGCCCTTTTAAATCAGTATATTAATAGGCTATGGACTAGAGGATATACTAAAATCCTATAGGCTATGCAAAGGTGTTTCTTAATAGAGGCCCCTATTAAATAGATAAAGTAGAAATCTGACTTCTTCTTAAAACCTTATGTAAAGCAGTCTGCACAGATCTACTTTAACTTATTACTCTATCGATAAGTAGAATAGTCTTTAATATAATACCTATATTCCTATTACTACGCCCTTATATCTTAGCCGCTAGTATAGCGCTCAAATTCTAGCTATTTTATTCACTCTTAGCAGCCTTAGAATATCTAATTGACCTTAATAAAATTAGCAGCAGTCTTATGAGGCTAGGGCGATAGTATTACTAGTAATAATATTACTAGTGATAAGATAGCTAGTGAAGATAAAGAGAACTTAATACGCTTTATAGCCTCTGACTAATTAGAGAATAGGCTATTTAAAGAGAATGTTTCTAAGGACATTATAATATAGTTAGTTAAATAGGAAGGTCAGTTATATAGACTAAGTAAATTAAATAATAATATTAGAAGCTATTAAGGCCATATATAAAGAGTTAAGTAATATCTATCTATTATTATATAAGTATAGAAAGCTAATTATATATATATTATACGCATTTTATTATTAATGCGAAATTCATAAGTTACTAGTACTATTAAACTTACTAAGTCTTATAAGAATAAATAAACTATTAACTATTAGTATAAGTAATAATATAGTGCGTCCTAATCTAAAGTAATTATATATAAAGACGCTAGTATAGTAAAGGAGTTAACCTTTATTCTAGCTATTAGTAGAGAAGAGTTCTTCTAAGTATTAATCTACTGACCCTTCTTATGCTTTATAACTAACTAATTCATAAGTCTTATTAGTCAGATCTATAGACCCTAGGCTAAAAGCAACCTTTTTAGTAGCTAAGTTCTATATATTCCCTATTCCTCTTAGTTTTAAGGCCTCTATTAGCTTATATTACTATATATATACCTTAAAAAGTCTTATCCTTTTATTACTCAGTCTTTCTACTCTATATTAGCTTTTATATTTAGTCTTATTTTAATTTAGTATTAACTAAGAATAGATTCTTAAGCTCTTTATAAATTAGAATATATAAAGCAGAATAGTAAGTACTTAAAGTTAATACTTTAAGTAAAAGCACTATAAGGGTCTTATGAAGTTATTAGTACTTTAGTTAATAGATATAGCTTAGTTTAGTTATAGGTTCCTAAGATAAAGGAAGGATAATTAAATAAATAGAAGAAGACTATAAGTCCTATATATATTAATATATAAAAGTCTAAGTCTAAAATATTTATTTAATTATACTAAGATTAGTAATAATAAGAAGCTCTTAATAAGAAAATCTAAAAGTACTAATTTTTATATTTATTTAATTCTATTAAAAAATCAGTATATATTTAATATATTTTAGTTTTATATATACTATTATTATTAGTATTAGCCTACTTTATATAATTATATTAAAAGCTACTATAAGTCTGACTTTTATAATAATAATAATACTTAGTACTTTTTAACTTTATAAATTAGAATTTATAACTAAGATAACTCATATTCTAATATCTTCTTTAAATTATATATTTCTTTATAAAAATTAACTAAATATCTTATTTTATATAATAAAATAAATTATCTTTAAACTTTTATTATTTATTTAATTATAAATTATTATTAGAATAATAAATAAAGTTATAAAGTACTTATAATACTATAACTCTCTTAAAGAGAATAAATATACTTATTAATTTATCTTAATAATAAGACAGATTTATAGTAAATAATGCATTATACTAAGGTCATTATATAAGATTATACTTATAGCTTTTTAATATATTAATTAATTATATTAAAATTTCAGCCCCTTATATATTTATATAATTAGGAGTCCTATTCGACCGAATCGATTAAAAATCGATCGAATGCTTAGTACTATTTGATTTAATGTTAAATGAAATGTAGCATATTCGATTCGCATATCGAATGGAGTGCGCCCATTTGATTCAATACGAATCGAACGCTAAGAAATTCGATTCGACATTCGTAAGACTTGGCATCGAATGAATCTATCGATTCGATTACCGTTCGTAAGATGTCCAACCCTGGCCACTACATACCGACGTGGGAAGGCTGCTAGTCGCAGCTGACGGAGAGACACATTCGACGCTGTTAGACATCATTTACACAATCTGATGCTACTTGACTCGAAAGCGCTCCCGATCGAGCGAGAACGGCGGGAGGGCCTAGTAGTCCGTGCCAGGTGTGGAGGAGGAAAGGCGCCAATGAAGTTGCCCAAGATACGTGGATATTTCGGCAACCTGATCGCTTAAACCGAATTCCTTTGCCTTGTATCTCAAGACCTCTGTGGCTGTTTATAGATATTGATAATTGCGTAGCCGCTGACCTCTAGCTATAGATGGTCTCGGCAGCTGTCCCAGGGTCTCATCTGTTCCGTCTTCAAACGGCTAGCCTTTCTGACGCACGATATGACCCTCGGTTGCGTCTCTTGATCGGCCCAATCGTCGATTGGAAGATAGGCCCTATAGCCTGGGTAGGAGGTAAAGAACTTCCTCCCGCCTCTCTCCGCCCAAGGCTCTTGTGCTAAGATAACATCGATCTGGTCTTTCTAACAGAGCTGGAGGAAGGCCGAGTTCGCGGCAGCTGTCTTACTGACGTTACCCTAAGCTATCTGTAGAGGGGCCTATTAGGTGGGCATCGTAAGTGGGCTGCCGTCATCAGAAAGGATATTCTCATAGAGCTGCACGACGTGCTTCTCCGGTTAGACTCGCGGCCCTGCGGAAGATTGCTCGGCCATATTCTCATCAAGAAGCAAGAACACTAAGTTCTAGTACTACTCTATTCTTAATAGGACGTAGGCAATGCCTTTATAATTATTATATGCCTTAATAACAGGGTTTGAAAGGATCTATTAACTATTAGCAGAGGATTGTCTACTATTCTCTCTTTAGTTAGGAAAGTTAATTATATATACCTTTAGTTTAAAGTAAATACTAACTTAGGCGATAGTAGCTTTAAGAGTAATATATACTACCTTATCCACTATTCCTCTTACTGCTTATATTACTTATAAGCCTTTATTAATACCTTACTTAATAAACACTGCTTTCTATATCTAGCCTAGTCCTTCTTAGACTAATTACTATATTTAATAACATCTTATTTCCTAAGTTCTTCTTATTTTATGTTCTATTAGTTAAGAAGTAATAGAGGTTAAGTCATTTTAATAAAGTTTAGCTAATAGGATCTTCTTATACGCTTTAACCACTTTAAGCTCGCTCACTTTAAGCTTATTATAAGCATAGTTCTAAAGTCGTTCTTATAGAGTTAGCAGTAGCGAGGTATTAGAATGCGTTAAGGTAGGTAGAGACAGCGTTAGCTAAGAGATTAGTTAAGCGGTTGGCTAGGCTGTAGGCTAAGACGGTGTTAGTAAGGATGTTAGTAGTAAAGGAGCTAAGGCAGATTGGTAGGGAGCGGCTGGCCGTCGCTTTCTAACCTTAGCAGCTAAAAAGGATCCCTATAGCTAGGCGTAGCTTGTGAGGCTAGTAGGATTGCTGAGTAATGGGATGTGCAGCTGCGCCAGGTTAATCGCAGGGCTCTGCCGTGTTGGACGTGGAAAGTGCAAGGCAAAGCAGGTGAGGAGAGAGGTAAGAACAGGCTGGCACGATTTGACTTTGTGGGCACGGCCCGGTGGCAGATCACGCCGGGCGGGTAGTTTACCTGGCCATCCACAACACCGAGAAGAAGAAAAGAAGGCAGAGAAAGCCGCAACGGGTGCACCTCAGGGTTAGACATCTATCGAATCTATCGAATCGAATGCCGAGTCTTGCCATTCCATTCGATGGCTTGGCATTCGATTCGGGCGCACCGTGTTCTCCAAGCACATTCACCATTCGACCGTATTGAATTTCGTGATAATATCTTACTGTTGGTGTGGATCCGACCGTACAATCCGGGTTTAGCCACCGTCCCGATTGCCACCTAATTTGTAAGGCAACAGCCGACATCGCTGATCACAAAGCCGACCGCGGCGTCTCCCCTTTTCTAGCTAGTCAGATCAATCATAACACAATATTCCTATGCATCCTGCCGCGGCTAGCTTTCAATACTTACCCACCATGCGTATAACCGACCAATAAAGTGTAGGGCAGTGCGGATAATGCCTAATGCCAAGAGTGCCAAGAGCTCAGCCTCCTCAGGATGCCAACCCTTGTATTCTCTAAGCCACTTTGCATTCTCTAAGCCACCTTGTAATTATTCTCTAAGCAGCATAAAATCAGCAGCAACCCCAGCTTTATTTGGCTTCTAAAACGCTAATGAGTTGAGACTATCGCTACTAGATGCCATATGTTCCAAAAGACCAACTAGACCCACCATAAGATGTCACACGTTTCTTCCCACAACGGGAAAGGCGACCTCACCAAGTCAGAGTCCTTGGACAACCTCCCAGCATATGAGACTGCCCTCACCGATACGCCGCCGAGTCGAAATGATATTCACATGCCACCACCCGATCAACCCCCGACGTTTATTCTCAATCAAAGTGCCATCCATGCCCTCCTGGAACCCGATCGCCTACTCTATGAGCTGAGCAACCCTCCCTGCGAGGCCAAAACCAGCATCTATGGGATTCAAAAGATCCGATACAAGACATCCGACCGGCAAGGCGAGATCAAGACTAGGTCTCGCGTGGACCACATTTACGACTTCCACAACAACATGATGAGTCTAGGCATGCGTGACGTCGAAATATTGGGCAAGGCCAGTTCGAAACGCGTCTACCCCAAGGTCAAGATGTCGCAGGGGCTTGGGCCGTCATCCTTCAATATCAAAGACCACTTCAAAGTTGAGCAGCCCGTCTTGGATCGGGTGCAGAGCGGGACAGAGCTGGTTTGGAAGGACAATAAGGGCATCGTAATTGCCCATGAAACCCTCGTGGACCGCGACGAGCAGGGCAACGTGGCAAGACTGCCTCAGCTGAAGATGAGTGTTGTTCTTGAGGAGAAGGACCTGGACCTGCTGGTGACGTGTTGGTGTGCTAGATTGTGGAAGGAGGCTGAGAAGGACCTGGCCGAACCCTTGAGTTGGGAGAAATGTGGGTTGCCCGAACGTGTGCATCGTTGATCTGATTGCTGACAATTCTCTACATGTAGTCAAACGGACAGTGACGAAAAGTGGGGGAGGGTGGAAGCTGCGCACACTTATGTCTATATAGCCGCGAGCCCTAAATACCTGGTGGAGATGATACCTTACTGAACACGCCGTTAGGTTGCTTTATCGAGCTTCTTTCGGATATTTGATTCATTGAGACCTCCTACCTGTCTCTCAAGAATAATATAGTTCATGTGTACTTCTGTTCTCCTATCCCGGTCCATCATCTCAGCCGTCGAGACTCCTGATGATGGCTCCAGCCATGATACCACCCAGAGCTGGAGCAACACAGCCAGCTGTGAAAAATACGCAAAACCGTTTACCTGTAGAGGTTATAAAGTTAGACGGAAAACCGCCTTACTAAAAAAAAATTGACGGTCGGCCTTGATCCTTTTCTTAGGGGAAGCCATTAGCCTCGTCAACTAAACAGAGCTATAAGAGGCAGCATTGTGTCTGCCACCGACGCCCTCCGCTTCCCCATCCGCATCGCCCAAGACGGGTCATCATTGATCGTTGTTTCTCCACCAGTCACTCGACCGGATGCCCACCAACACGATGATCGCACCTCGATCTGCGACCGCAGGCGGTCTGCACGAAAACAACACCTTCGAACAGTTTCCTCCCATGCTCTGCCTAGGACTAAAAATAAGCGCCGACGCATACGTCTGTATAAGAAACCTGGGATGGGCGGTGGGGCGAAGACGGGAGGATGGATTAGTTTGTTATAGCCTACGGTCGATATATATTGCGCCTGTCGGAACTACTGAATTGACCGTGGACATCGCCTACAGGGGTTAGCCTCCATGCTCCAGTGCACCGTCAAATGCAAACATAGGTATGGTGGGAAGGGCGCAGGGCGTGAGGCGAGGGAAAATGGTGCATGAACCGTGGTTATCTGGTAGCATCCACAGCGGTATCAACGCCTCTTTTACCATTTCCCCCCGCTGCCACTCGGTGAAGGTTTGAAGTCCAGCTTTCCGCTCTCATAACACATTTCTCTCATCATTCCGTCAGTTATCAGACCATCAAGCCGAACAGCTACTTGCCGTAAGAGCAAGAGAGTCGGGGACTTAAGGTCGCGGCAACGGGAGGCTCCAAGGATAGGCCGGAGAAGAGTGAGCGGACGAGGATAGGCATCTGCTTCCTGGTCTGGCTCCCTAGTCCACTTTAGCCCTGGCTCCCTTTGGCTCCCTTCTCGACAAGAAGCCTTGCCACCGCCTCGTGGCCGTTCCCTAAGGCCCGTAAGAGTGATGTCCATCCATCTTTATTGCTAGCATTAATGTTTGCTCCCTTATTAATAAGAAGCCTCGCTACCGCTTCGTAGCCGTTCTCTAAGGTTAGTAAGAGTGGTGTCAATCTATCTTCATTATAGGCATTGATGTCTGCTCCCTTATCGATAAGAAGCCTCGCCACCGCCTCGTGGATGTTCTCCGAGGCTTGTGATAATGACGTTCGACCGGGTCGCAAACATGGCTAATTCTTGACTGATTTCAGAGTAGAGGGGTTTATGGCTGAAGATATGAACGAGCGAACAAACAAAATTTTGAACAGAGTAGAGGGACGTTTACCTGAAAAATGTACGAATGTACTGATGTAAAGAACGAACGATCGATCGATCGAACCCGAAGCTTTCAGGCTGGAAGAAACTGGCTGGCGTTACCAGCAAAGAGGTACAGTGCATGGCAATAAGTATGCACCGCATGTCTGGTATCAAGACAACAGCCCTGTGACGGATCATCCAGACGCTTTCGGTAGGTGTGTGTACACCAGATAGATGGATGGCGGCATGCTAAGTATGGTGGCGATGTGTCGGGGGCAAGGGCCTACAGAACTGTAAGGTTGGTGGTAATTAAGGGTTGTCCTAACTTCTAGGGCTGTAGTTGTGACATTTTAAGTATGCCTTGCTTCTCGTAGTCGTCAGTTGTGTGAGAGTGAGTCTGCTGAGAAATGTGTTGTAGTTGCTGAATGTAACAGTACTGTTGGTGGCTATAACACATGATAATCCCAGAAATCTGCATGGGGCTCCTATGCCTAGAGGAACTTGTTCTGGAAGGTTCCTTTGCCTGGCCCTTGATAGACATACAGAAAGTACGGACCACTTTGCTAAGACCTCTTCGATTTCGTAATATTATTTATTTATTTTGTTGCATCGGATAGGAAGGGTGCATTGTGATGTGAATAGAAGCTCTTCATTTCTAGCTATTTGAAGGGCCTAAATCAGCCGTTATATACATGAAGGAAAAGACGTCTCGTGACCTTAGTCAGGGATCCGAGCCTTCAGGGGCTCGAGCCTGTGGCCTGTCATGAGGGCACAAAAAAGCAAACATGATCCTAGAGTCTGATGAGAGTCTGATGATAGTTGTGACAGTAAGCGTCGGCGGAGTTCATGGGTGGCGCTTGGTGAGGTTGGTCGACTTGTAGGCTACCGCTGGGAGGATGGGTGAATCGCTCGATTTATGGGAGAAAACTAACTTTGTTGGTTTCGTGTCTGGTCATGGTTGGCCTCGTCACAATCTGGCGGCTTCATGTCTGAGGCGAAAAGTAAGAACTGATTGGGCATGGGCAGCTCTCTGGTGCGGGGTAGCCTCGCCGGGGAAAAAAAAGGCCCTTTTTGACGCGGTATTTTATGATTAATTGGGCAAGGGTCTTGCATATATATAGTAGGCCGCCCCCGGGGGGAGGGGGTTTGCTGTGACTTACTGAATTTATGGGGGCTGCCAGTCTTTTCATTTATCTCAATCTATCGGGCTTGACTGTAGGCGATCTATGGCAAGTTAGAAGAATACAGCTGCTAGAAATTGTAGGGTTCATCCAGTTACACGGCTATATTTTAGCTTAACCCCAAGTAGCCCCTCTGAGCTATAACTGGCTGTGAGAGGAAATTGGAGCAATGAAGATGTAAGGACGTGAATCTAGACAAAAACCTCGGCGTGGAACGCTGTCGTGTCACTGAGATCTATTCGGGCTATCGATAGGGGTCATAAATCCAACAGACAGGTTGAGATGGACCTCTGTCTCGGCCCAAATGCGGTGTCACTTGCTGAGGCCACCCTCATGTTCGACAAGCACGATAATCACGGTCTCATCGATCGGTGGGTGGGAATTATTCCTAGTGCTGGAAGCGACTGGAAAACTCTGCCAAAAGATAGTCTACGGAAAGATGAACCACAGCCGACTCAATCAACGCAAAATTTGCGGCAATTCTGTGGGTGGAATGCTGTGTATGAATCACTGAGATCCGCGGCCTTCGCTTCAACAAGTGCTACAGTGGGGGGAAAAAAGTTCCGACACACTTTTCCGTACCCCGCTTTCCCTTGACCTACACCAAAACCATCATCAACTTCAACCACACGTTGTGCTTCCAATTTAAGTCCAAATGTCTCCTAAGCCACATCATTCTCCTCACAAGAGAACGAGGATCGTTTGGAGATACAATTCGGGCATATCAGCCGCCCGAATCGCCCGTGAGGAGGGCGTAAGTCGGCACGCAATTTACGGTGTGGTACGCCGGTATCAAGAACAACAATCTGCCCGGGATCAACCCAGACCCGGCCGTCTACACAAGCTTATAAAGAGGGATTTGAGGCGGGTGCTGCTAGTGATAGGAAGAGACCCTCACATTGTTATTAGTGAGCTTATCGAAGAGGCCGGTTTAAGCTGTCATGCTAAGACTTTAACTTCCACCCTCCGGCGGGAAGGGATCATGCACTTCCAGTCACTTTTACGACCGTTCATAAGCCCAGAGACAGCGAGAAAACGTCTACGGTTTGCTCATCGATATATCAACCAGTCTGAGGAATCTTGGAGCCGTTGGACCTTCTCTAATAAAACAATCATAGCTCGCGGCGAGGGTCAGAGACGCACTTAGGTGTTCTATAAACCGGTATGTGTCGCGTTTGCGATTGCGGCTCTTCTAATAATTCCTAGCATGAGAGACTATTCAGAGATAATGTTCAGACCCGGGTCACGCCTACACGCCACTCACAGATGTTCTTCAGCGCCTTCAACTGCCGCAGGAGGCTGCCGATGGTGCCACTTTACGGAGATCCAGAATCTGAACGTGGTGGTGTAACGGCACGCCGCCTGCTCGAGTGCTTAAAGCAGCACCTTCCTCGTATTGTCACAAGGAACAGCCTCTTCCAGCACGATAATTCGAGCCTATTTACGAGTCGCCTCGTCTGTAACTGGATCTATGAATGGTGTGAGAGTTGGAGGGCGGAGGTAATAGACTGGCCTCCGTACAGCCCTGACCTCAACCCCATTGAAAATCTATGGGCAATACTAAAAGAGAGGATCTGTAAGAGGTATCCGGAACTTACTTACATACCTAAGAATGAGGCATTAAAACAGGCTCTTATTAATGCCGCGATTGAGATTTGGCCGCAAATTGAAGATGAAGTGGTCTATAACCTAGTCAAATCCATGCACTCCCGGCTTGCAGCTGTCATTCAGGCCAACGGCTACTATACTAGGTATTGAATGTATAATAAGAATCTATGATTAAAGGGCTTCAAATTGATATATATTACTATTTAATTGAAATTTAATTAAATGCATAATAGCAGATTGAAATGCACCCTTCATTTAGTGAAGGTACTAGTACACCGGGTTGACTCGGAATGTGTCGTTATTAAATCGGACCCACTGTACCACACCTCCAAATACGCCAGGTCAGCAGTTGAGCCAAGTCAAGCTTTGACTCCAGATTGATTCAACAAACGATTCACTGCTCGACATCTGTATCTAGGAGCTCTTTGGCGCCTTAACAGGCTCATTAACAAGTTTCCTAACTTTCGATAAGGCGACTTTTGTAGAAAGTGCCGGAAATATGCGGCTGGACAACCCAACAGTCAGCGCACTTGCGAAGGCATTCGAAGAATTCGGTTTGGGATCTCATTCCGACGCACTGCTATGTATTAGACCAGCGTTTGGGAACCAACCCCACACCCCTAACCCCGAAGCCATGCTATCAGCAGTAATCAAGCAGGGGGAATCCTTCCATCAGAAATTAGAATAGAACTGAGCAGAAATATTGTTGTAACGGGCGTGTTAGTACTATTCTTAGCTGAGTGGTGAAGCAGGGGGATCAACTCTAACGTCTGGTAGGAGCAGTCTTATTGCGAAAGCCCTCCGTGTGAGGAAGAGCTCTACTGATGGCCACTTGTGCAGCATTCCGATGACGAGAGAAAGATATTCGACAGAAGTGGCGTCAAGTGGATAATCGAGAGCTATCGCAGCGCCCGCCTCGGAGATTCAGGAGCCTCTGAGATTTTCGATTACTACGAGGCTGTCGCGAAGAGAATGAGGGACTCGCTACAAGATAGCGGCAGAATATAAGGAGATACTTGCAATTAATGACAGCTTATATGAGAAATTCAAGACAGAAGAAGGGCAGATGCATTGTACTACCTTTGTTTTATTACTACGGGCGACTTAAGTTCTGAAAATCTACAGCCAGCACTTTCTCTAGCGGTCTAGAATGATTAGAGCGAAGTTATAGGCGCAATTCTGGAGATGAAAGCAAACCCAGATAGCTGAGGCGAAGGCGGCAGAACGGCAATTTCCTACTGCGCAGAATTTGGCTACGACCTGTGCGTAAAGCTATTAACAGACCAGAGGGCAGGCTTAGATCTATCGGAGAGGGCTTCGTGGACTCCGCTGTTTGGACAGCCCAAAATGGCCACGCGAATATCGCCAAGCTTCTCCTTTACACTGGAAACGTGGACGCCAACAGATTAGACGTACACGGCCGGACGCCGATGTCAATGGCCGCCCGATACGGCCATGAGGTCGCCATCAGGCTGCTTAAATAACACCTTGGCCGCCTCCCCACCCACTATCCGCGTGCCCGTATTCACCTATATACTAAGAGGGAGCAAATAAGAGGCCAAGAAAGCGGAAGAATGCTACTTAGCTAACCTGTGTTAGATGGTGGCTACTCTAGGATATATTTTGATCAGACACACAGACATGACCAACAAACAGATTATGGTGCTTCCAAAGCGAGGCGTGAAGGACAAGGACGAATATGAAATGTACAACCACTTCTGGCCTTTCCTAAAATACCCTGGGTCCAGCAAAGCCTGTGCTCTTAAACCCTTAGCTTTCCTAAAAAGCTGAGTTATGACCAAGATGGATGGGAATGCCATGCGACTTGTTGATTTGACGTGTTCGCAATGTGCCCATCCAAACCTAACCGGCCGGGCTGATTATCCCACCGACCTGCTTATGTGTGGTTTTTAGGGCATCCTGCAAGGCCCGTTAGGGCTATGCGCCAGGGCGGGATCCATACTCAGGGTGATTCCGAAATAATAAGAGGCAAACCATAATGCCAAGGAACCTTATTCTTGGCTTAACGACTCTGAGTGGACGTCCATTATGACCGCCAGGCATTCTAGCTGAGCTTTCTATTTGTCCGTATTACCCGAAACGCTACTCGAGAAATTGCATACCCTTTTTGCTGATCGCCTTGGCTGAGGAGTGCGGCTATTAATAGCCGCGGGGGATATTGATCGACTGCGCCAAAACCTTTGAAGGAGCTACGAGTACAGGGCAGCGGCTAAATCCTCCTTTTTAATGGGTATTCATAAACTCAATGGATGGACATTGCTGCAGGGGTGTCCACATGTTTCCTTCGTGCTGAATTCCCTCCAATGAGGAGTTGGCATGTCTCAATAAGGTCGGTCGGCTAAGCAACTTAAACGTAAATAGAGATACGCTCCCGCTCCCGCTCCTACACTCCGCCACCCCCATCACAGGGATGAGACACGGCCCCCACCACGCACTTATTTCCTATTCCGTTCTTTCAGCCGCAGCTGCTACGCAGGATCTGCACGCATAGCCGTCAACATAATCTGGGGATCGAGCCTGGAATATCTTTATTTGCAGGGCGAGAGAGAGTCGGGCTTACTCGTGCGAGTAACTATACGGCGGAATGGTGGTCCGTAGAATCACGATTGCTTACGCCTTGGCAAGCTGAGGCGGGTCATCTATCTTGTTGCCACTGGCTGTTCTCGTGAACTCGCGGTCAGAGTGTTGACGGAAATAGGACAACTCCATCTTGCGATGCCTTACAGAGCGCTCGCAGCGGCATCATGGCTCGGGAATGATTTGGTGAGAGTCCTCGGCGACCCAACCGACTTCAACTATAAATGATGGCCATGCTCCCCGTCAACAGATCCAGCTTCTCATCACCAGCAAGCACTCGCAACAGCAACAGCAAAAATCCAAACAACACCTCTACATTGTCACTCAGCCCTCAACAACTGCTTGAGACCCATTTCTCCTATCTCTTTGGATAAAACAACTCTAAGCAAACAGAATGAAGCTCCTCCTTGCCTTCCTCATCTCGTCCCTGGTGGCCCTCGTTTCGGCCGTCGCTATCGACACTGACTTAGCTAACGCTAAGAGAGAATTGGATGAAATCACCACTCGCGATAACGCCGAGGTCTTTGCTATCACCGAGGACAATAAGCTTGTGGTCACCGTGGATGGCTCCGTCGAGGGCACCTTGGTCCTGACCGAGGACCAGGATGGTGAGGAATGCCCCTTTGTTTTAGCACTCTCTTACACTTTCTACGATCCCCATGTAATCTACTGTCGGATAAACATAATGAAACGAGACTAACGAGGCCGGAAAATTAACAGTCAAGATTTTCGATGCCGATGGCAATGAGATTAGCCTTGACGAATTCCTTGACGACGACGACGAGAACAATGAGAAGCGATGGTTGCCCGTCGCTGTCCGTGTCCTTCGCATGCTTGCCCCCGTCATCAGGCGATGGGGTTCGCGCGCCTTGAAATTCTTCAGGTGCGTCGGTTTAGACGCTAGACTGATCGGCTGCGCCCAGCAGGTAAGCCTTCCCTTCACCAACCTCCAGTAAATGTTCCGCTGACTGACCGATTTCTGCTTGATAGTTCTCGAACTGCCTTTCGACGGGCAGACCTCCTTGGCAGTGTGTGGGTGGCATCACCTGCCTCGGCAAGGTGGGCAAGGCCTGTGCCAAAAAATAGACAGCCAGCCTTAGGCAGCCAGTCCTAGAAGTATGTCAACGGTTATCTTTCTTTTGCGATAAGGATGAGGACTTTGGGGAGATTGGAGTGCTTGACACGGAACTCGTGAGACATCAAACGGATAGACTCCCCCACCCCCCTAAGTAGCATACTTCTAGGTTAGAACCTTGGCTATTAATATAGTCACTGCCTTCCCTAACCCTTTGAATTACTTGCACTGTTGTAGCTCTGCTATCTCATAATCCTCCTCATCCCGACCCCCCCGCGGGACCCCAGTTCGCAAACAGCCTCCCCCCCCGCATCTGCCGGTCGCAACAACATCATCTGAATTAAAGACTCTCACCTAGGTGAGAACAAGCCTCCCGGGGTACGGCTCCACGGTTGATAGATGGCTGGTTGACGGCAAGCGTGCGCGGTCAGAGTTCTCCAATCTATGACGCCGTCAAGTGCTTACCAGTGATTTAACTAACAAACGATGAATGACTTGAGTCTACGTAAACCTGAGCGTCAGGCAGTCGCCCTATCGCTACTTCTGTTTTGGAAAGGACTCTCTGATCCTCGATGAGGTGCAGGTTTACTCCGCGCCCCGGCCTACCTGTTAGGCCAAATCCGACCAACGGCAGCAAATGGTTTTTGTCGGAGCTGACCACGTCAACTTCAATCAAAGGGAGTATCATTTCCGGCCAAGGTGCAAGCCTACGACAGGCGTCACGCTCAGAGGGTCAGACACGGTCCATCCAATCAGTGTGACGCTTATAGAAGATTGAATAGCTGAGAACGGAATCCGCGACAATAGTGTCTCTACGTCAACGGCTCGTCACAGGACCTCAAACACCCCGGTCTTCTCAAACGTTCGGATCACTTAACACCCTATGCCTCCAAGTCATATCATAAGCTTCGTTCCGAAAGGCGTTGGCGGGCCCGCATGGACCGATCTCCTGTGATGTGAATCCAAACTCATCCACGCCACGTCAAGCCACAATCCAACTTCATGCGCCACTTTAAGCCACAGCCCACTGACACCTGCCCCAGCATGACCAAATGAGTGGTCGCAATTCTCTGCCCAAGGCAGACACCCGAGAACCATTGACGCCAGGGTGAATCTGAAGGTGTGGCATCCACTCTGGTGATATTTTTAGAATCGTTTTCCGCTTTTAAGCCGACTGCGCGATTTAGCTGCCTTCTCAGCCAGGATCCTCAATAACATCCTCCGATCGGGTGGATAATGATACCTTTTCAACATTTACATCTAGCAAAACGGGCCATTCGATGAACTCGCAGGCTTCAAACGACGAAGGTGGCTCTGAGATGGACAAGCTAAGCAAACAGCTTCAGGATTCTATCCTTTCCGAGACGCCAAACGTCAAATGGGACGACGTCGCTGGCTTAGAGTTAGCCAAAAGTGAGCTCCAGGCAGCTATCATCTTCACACTACGATTTCCCCAGATGTTCCGCGACAAACGCCAGGTCAGGCCAAACATTTTGCTCTACGGACCACCAGGTACTGGAAAGAGTCATCTGGCAAAGGCCGTTGCAACTAAAGTCAATCGGACGATTTTCACTATCAACATTCACAAAGTTATCTCTAAATGGATAGGCGAGTGTGAAGAGTATGCGTATAATAATTTCAAATAGAAATCGCCAGGTGCTCACCTATTTATAGGTTAATTCGACAACTATTCCGGGTCGCCAGGGACAAGAAACCATCAATCATCTTTCTAGACGAGATTGATGCTATCTCACGAGACGGGTCTGCCACAAATTCGGAGCACATGAGACAAATAAGAACAGAGTTTCTATTCCAGGTAGATGATGTGGCAAATAAGAACGAAGGAGTCCTCATCTTAGCAGCTACAAACCTTCCATGGGATCTTGATCCGCCAGTCCGTAAACGCTTTCGAAAGAGGATTCACATCCCGTTACCGGACCAACGCTCGCGAGAGGAGCTCTTCAAAGTGCATCTAGGTGAAATGGCTCCCATGCTCGTCGACAACAAGCAGGTACTTGACGCTCTGGCTAGGAGGACCGGGGGATACTCGGGCAGCGACATCGCGGACCTCGTCCAAGATGCGTTAATGACGCCTGTTAAAGGAGCTCATTTTGCGACCCACATTCGAAAGGTCACTCTTATCCCTATTCCATAATTCTTCAGCTTGAACTGATTCGTACTAGACTCGCGGTCGGGATGGCGAGTGGTATACGCCTCGTAGCCCGGACGCCGAGGGTGAAACGCCGATACAGTGGAATCAGGTCCCCGGTCATCAACTGAAGGAGCCGCCTCTTTTGTTTGAGGACTTTTATGATGCTATCAAGCGGACGAAGCCTTCCGTCACAGAGGAAGAGGTGCGGAAGTGCGTTGAGTGGACGCAAGAGTATGGGACGGAGGGAGTTTGAGCTGTGAATTTCCGCTGGTTTACATATTCGTTCCTGCGTTCCTTGCAGATGTCTGGGAACTATCAGAAGAAGCTGATAGGGACAAGAGATAAGTTGCGCTATCAGGTTGGTTATACAGGCATCGGGCTGATTTTAGCAGCGCGCGATATGCGTGTATGAAGCTACATACAAATCGAGTCGGGGACCGTGATTTTAGCTTAATCACATACATTAACCAGTCTGGAACACGTTTGAGGTGATTAAACATAGTATACACGACCTCACCGCTCGCCAATCACCCGGATCATTCTCGCCTCTAGTCCCTGGCCAGAACTCCTTCTATTCTTTACAATAACCTTTCCACCACTCTTCAAACACTTATCTATTATACAAATATGTCAGCACGCCTTCTCCCTCTCTAATGGGGTCCAGAGTGTAGTTATAATACATTCATATGCCCTTAAGATGCTAGGATAGTAGTAACGGCTTCTTATCCTTCCGCGCGACTACTATAGTGCCGATATAAGAACGCCACTCTGAGGGCGCAAACCCAGATTCATAGTCAATATTGAGATACGTGATAATTTGGTTATCGAGGTCGGCCCGGTTTACAGACTGAGTGCTGATATAGTGAAGGACCAGCGGAACCTCAGATGAGTCTTAGGACGGGGGGTATGTAATTAGAGAAGACAGGATGATCTGCCTTGATCATTCCTGCGGACTAAGGTGCGAATCTGATTCTCTTAATATCGCATTGGACTATGATGGCTTGGATGGATCCTGGTGTACTGCTTGTGACTGGAACCGCTGTAGCTAGTGCACCTGATTTAAGGCTGCGGGAGTGGGAGCTTGGGGCGTAGGGATTGACAGAGGCGAAATTTCTATTTCTGAATCCGTGTCTATAACCGTAATCTCGTGGCGGAAGGCATACCTAGGCTCTCCAGCTCTCACTAAGACAAGCGGTGTGGTCCGTGAGACTCATGGGGAGGTTGGGACCCCAACAAGCTCGAGGCCTTAGCACCCGAATCGCATCCATGATTTCTTGGACGGGTAACGGGCATCGATCCCTTTTGGCCGTTTTGGTGACCAACGTGTATTTGCACTACCAAGGTATATTTCGAGTCGTGCGTGATGATCGGGGGAGCTGATTGCGTGTGAGAAACACGGCAGTCCGCACTTCAAATGCCTACCAAGTGCGGATAGAGGAATGTCAGCCTAAGAATGAATCTATCCAAACCTCATCTTGGACACCATCTCAACTTCGGTTCGACGTTTCTGGATTTTGGTCTAGTACAGCCCTCTAATTCCGTCAAGATCCTCCATCACTATTGCATCATACGGCATTTAAGATGCAGCTTCTGAATCTTGGTTATTTCACGCAAAATATAACGCTTTGATCTCTTCCCTTACCCTCCACTCATCCACCCTGTCTCGATTCAGCTCGACAGAGGATGTATATATAGCACTAAGCCTCCCCGTGAAATAGACGGGCGTCACGAGAGCCACAACTACCAGGGTATCGAGCCATCCTAACATCCGTGAGCACAAGCTATCGAGGAGGCCAGTAAGCTCCTGGCCGGGCCAAATCTGCGTCCAGTTTTGGGTGTGTATTTTGACCGAAGGGGAAAAGCTGCTTATTTGTCGCATCATTTCTACCAGTGTGAGTGTGTAATTACGACGCAAGCCTCATGGTCACCCCAAAGAAGCTCTGTTCATCTCTGCTGTTAAACCGGCGTCCATCGCCTCTCGCTAATGTGCAAGCAAACAGTGCATTCAAAGGATACCAAAATCGCCCAAAAAGGAAAAGCGGGGGTACCTACGTTGTCCTCTGCCGCCACTCTCTTATTTTCAAGCATTAGTTGGGGTGCACGGAACTTTCCATATGCGCAATTCATTCAGCAAGCCGTCACTCATACGGCTTAACGGCACTTTCCGAAGCAAGCGCCTACCAGGGAAATTAGCTGAACACTGAGGATTGGTTCAGCATCTTGCCTTAGATGTTGACAACTCATTCCCAATCACTGGGCTGCTTGGGACAAGGATTGTTACTACAACCGGCTCTATCTAGTAAAAATACACGCTTTATCCGGCTTCTCTGGGAAACCCCACTTGCCTAAGTTAATGTTTGAGTCGCTCAATTCTAAAGGGCAAAGCTCTGCTGTTATAAACGTTATTATTTGTTTACATAACGACATATATGTATATCCCGATTGAGGGCAGATTGTGTCAATATAATGCCAAGGTACTCTTTGCCATAAAAATCGGGCTGTTCCATTGTCTAGATCCCCAGAGAGAATCAGTGTTACAAAGTCTGGACCTGCTGCTGATAGATGGGATCACGTTATGCTCGTGGAGACGGCTGTCTCCGTGAGCAGCCTTTTCATCACATTCAAGTCGATTGGTCGGGAAGGTTGGTTTGCGACCTTTGTGCGCGTTGCCAAGGCCCTCCCATGACTAGCTTCAAGCCATCCCGTTGCACCTTCATCACATCTCATCTCCTGCTCAGGATCAGCGGGCAGGGCTGGAGATGGCGGAAACCTTATCTGACCAACTTCTTCGCTGGTGAGCCCGCCCGCAGCTCCACCAACACCACCTCTAGTCCTCGTATCAACCCGTAATGTGCAAGGCCACGGGGGCCGCAGCGGCATCAGCCTGCCAACCCTCGGACCCAACGCCACAACTGGGTTTGTGGAGGCTGTTGGCCACCAAGAAGAGAGGGAGACCAATCAGCATGAATCTCTTCAGCGGAGTGCAACACGAGGTCGTTACCGGGCGCAAGACAAAGTTCGAGAGTTTCAACGTCAATCAGAAAGAAGGACAACCGAGCCGCTTCTATGGAAGAGTGGTTGTCGATACGGCTACCCAGCCTCAAGGCGTTGCGGGGGGTAGAGTTATCGTAGAGTTCATGAATGAAGCGGGAGGTGAGATCCGGGCGAGGTCGTACGCGACCGTAGAAAACTTCAAGTGACCGCTTCCTTAGCCGGTAAATACCTACAACCTCGACGATGTTCAAAACTTCGTCTAAGGTGATCTTATTCCAGCTGCAGGCATCGGGACTCGCTTCGGGTGGAGACGTTATGTCTTGAGGGGTGCATACACGGGGATAAAAGGTTGACAAGGATCGAATAGATGTCTTCAGACGAGATGTCTCTAACTAGATGATGCAAAAGGTATTAGCAATCCAAGGCCTTGAGAACTAAATACAACCAAAGCACGGAAATTAACTGATCTCAAATGACCCTGGCTTACCTCGGGATGCGCAGGTACGACATGTAGAGATGTCGCAATTACCTCTACCTCAGCAACAAGCTCGGCCAGAGAGTGGCATATCAGGGGGTGGTAGCCAGAAGAATTCAGGGACATGGGTTTAATCCGTGCATATATAAAGCACATTTTGAGAGGGAGTCCGTCTCAGACTGCGCCGGGTGATGACAATTAGCCTTGTTATTGTTAATAATAGAGGGCATCTTAGCAAGGGAACGAATACTAAAGGTTGCGGTTAGTGGCATATTGAATGTGATGGAAGGGGATATTGAGTTAGTGGGAGGCCTGACTGTTGGCCACCTCTTCGTTTAGGGGATGGGTCAAGGAAAAGGCTTTAAAGTTTCTGACCACCGTGAAGCCTCTACAGATTCCAAGACAACCACTGGTTCAAGCACCTACAGTGGCGACATAACTGAGAGCATCCGAGATGCGTTCCAACTGCGCGTGGAAGCTGCTGAGGTTGTGACGGCTTTGTGCACCAAACGAGAAACGGCCAAGCGCAAGCATATAGAGCAGAGAACACAGGCCGACGCTCTTATAAAGGAGGAATCACCTGAACCTGCTCAGTTCCCACTTCAGATGAAGAAGACGCAGTGTCCCCGTTGCATCGATACTGAGGGCATGTAACGGGGGGAGAGGAGGTTCTCTTATTGCAGGCCTGCTGTGATGAATGACTACTTTGAGCGTGAGAATCTCAGCGCGAGGGAGGGAAAGTCGCGCAATCGCCAGATTACTTGTGACCACCTGAAACGTAAGCAAGAGGGACTACAGCTAGAGCATATGGATCACTTCCGGAGTCATGTGCAGCGCGTCCGCAGCGTCTGGCCTCGGCCAGGGCGTCGGAGAGCATATCCCTTGGAGTTCGGTATGGCTCCAGTTCATACTCTGCCCCACATGTTCCTAGCTGGTTATCATTGACAGCAGAAGAACATGTGGCAATAGCAGTATTATGAGCCGTTTGATGTAGATCTTGGTAGTGTCTCAAGTTTGGGAGACTTCTGCTACCACCTAGTTTCGGTGTTCGCTAAGGTACCTCTCATATTGCCCTCTTTAACTGGCTAGAACACACCCTTGCCGCATCCCTGGTGGAGCCTTACCGCGCTCCAAGGGATATGTCATGTATCTAAGGTAACCACAGCCTGGGGTGAGGCTGTAGGAGGCCAGGCCTGCTTGCAGTAGTATGGAGAGCAGGAGCCGCCACAGTGAGCGGTCATCGTGCCCATCGAGAAAAGTAGGAAAGAGATTGGCCATTGCATGTGATGACCCAGATGGAGCGGGAAGGGGGAATGATTCTCAAGGGTTACATTGTTGGTCTACATATCCAACCCCCCTATCTCCTGCGTGAGATCGCGTAATCACGTATCATAGCGCATCAAACCAAGCTCTGTGGCCCCGCGAGAAGCGACTTGTCATATGCTAGAGTGGTGATCAAACCTACATACACTCCACCGACGCCATAGTTCGGTTCTCATCCGGACAGCCAACCGAGGAGATCGGGGGTCAACAAATCCAAAGAGGCAAGCTCCTGATGGAGGGGCCAACCCTCCGGCGATGACACTAATTTAGGGCTATTGATGTGGTTCTCATCAAACAGTTCGTTGTATTCCTCTCAAACCTCGTCTTCCGTGGCGGAGTCATTGCGGTTAGGAATAACGGCGGTAGCCTCGGAGAAAGAAGGAACCCTAAAGCAGCTCGGGCTTGAGGCGCAAGTTGTTCCAACTGAATGCTTGCGGGGAGAAGTACTGAATACATTCTCCAGACCTCTCAGCCCCAACGAAACATTAGTTCCATTACTGGGTAATTATTGGAGGAGAGATGTATCGAGGACTGGTGAGGACATGCCCCTCTGGGAGAGCTAGTTGATAATTGTTCGGCTCGCCTCGTTGGGGACTGGAAGGATCGCGGGGATTCTGAAAGTGCCGTAACTCAACAACCCCTACTCCGAGGCACAAAAGGCTTTTTATATCAAGTCTCGAAAGCATCCCTAGACCTATCAACTTCTAAGTAACGAGAAGAGAGTGTGCACCTACCTGCCAACGATGAACCCAGGGACTGCCTATAGAGCAGAATGATTTAGTCCCAGATGGCCGCCAATAGGTAACAGTAAGGATAACAATAAGGACAAAGAATACCAAGACGGTCAAAAAGGTAATTTCAAGGAGTCTCATACTAATCGGAGTAGTCATCGCTCTACTCGTCTATAAGGTTTATAACAACTTGAATGCAAGGGAATAAGGACTAAGTCTTAAATAATTATGAATGGAGTATAACCCAAGTGGGGTGGTGGCATATAGAGCTACTACTAAAACAACGAGAAGGCTCCGACCTAGGACTCCCCTGAGTCGAGGCCGCCCAATAGTGCTAATCATTTGCATCAGGCGGGCCCGCCATCAACAATCCCGCAATTCTGCTCAGACTTCGCTAAGTCTGAACTCCTTGCGCTCAAGCGAGGACGATAGAGCTTCTGATGTAGACCATAACCGTCTTTGATGTTTCCAAGTTAGTGCGGCGAGGGACAGCAGCTTAAGCAAAATGTCTTTTGAGTCTAAAGTAAGCTGCGCCTACGTATCAGTTCCTGTCAATTCCGGTATGAATCCGTATTAAGTCTATATTATTTTCTCTACTAAGTCTAGTGTATGAGGTTTACTCTATTTGAAGTGTACTTACAAGCAGTTCATAAGGCAAGTAGGTAAAGGGAAGAAGTGGACTAGGTATACTAATAAGATTTCAGTTGAAAGGGAGTGGAATGCTGGCGGACTTTCTCCAAGAGGCGCAGCGATTCGTCCTCACCAATATATTAACATTAGAGTCCACGCCTCTTCAGGTCTACTCCTCAGTTCTTGCCTTTACGCCAAAGAATAGTGCTGTGCGGACCGCTTTTTTCCAAGATGATCAGATTCCGAAGTGGATATCTCATGCACCAGAACCAGAAGACAACTGGGACCAATGCCAAAAGATCCTGGAATGCCATACGGACTTGGTAACGTCAGTCGCCTTCTCGCACGACTCGACCCTTGTGCCTCCACCTCTTATGATGAGACCATCCGGCTCTGGCGCATCGACGATGGCACCTGCATTCACGAGGTTGGGGAGAGATTAAACGAAACTGAGGATCGTGCCCAACTGTGTTAAGGAATGTCTTGGTCGTGAATTGCAAAACCGCCTTGACCTGGTAACCTCCAGAGCCTCATTACTACCCTTCCACCTTGACGCCTTGCCCTTTTCCGGAGTGTGAGTGTTACTGTGCAGCAGTAGTAACAATCTCTCCCTTGCATCCGTGTAACCTTCATGTGCTTCGTCGCCTCGTTTCATCCTTTCAGGTTCACATACCAAGTTCAAGTCGGGCAGACAAATTACTAAGACGGGTTCTCCTGAATATCCCGGATGTAGCGCTTGGCTTCCATAGCAATATAGTTCTGGATCCACACGCATTGGCACTCGGTGTGTTGTAGGAGCAGCATCTTGCAGTACTGGATCTGCCGGATAAAGTCGGCCTTACTATTCACTAAGTTGCCCTTGAGCTGCCCCAGTTCTCCACTCTAGCCTGGAGAATCAGTACATCCCCTCTTTTCTTGTTTCGAAACTTGTAGGATGTGATTCGGTTTCGGTGTTGAATCCGCCTGAGCTGCTTATCGTCATGGGAAATGGTACTAAATCTTAGTTATCTCTTTTCTCTAGGCTATATTTAAATAATAAAGACCTATCTTAGTAATATATATAATTAGCTAGTTACACGCCAGTAATGCTTTCTTAAGCTCAGGCCACCTCTTTAACTATTAATTATTAAATAATTAATAAGGCTAAAAACGCTGCACGCTACTTATATAGCAGCTCCTTCCATTTATTACAGGTTTTACCCCCATAACGTACATGATAAGCGAATGTCGCACCTCCAAATTGTTACGGCTTGGTTCACCGGGAACAGCGATGGGCTTAAAAGAGCAGCTAGTGTACCCAATAGTCGCCGTCACAGCGATTATTGACCAATCTTTTGCCCTGTCAGACACAACAGGTATGCTAGGAAATGCCTGTCTTCGAATAGGCCAATAGCTTCAAGTCTGGACCATTCCTCTGAACCTAGGCTAGGAATGAGGGCACAGTTCATTCATTCCTAATAGCTAAGACAACCCATTCCAGCACCTAGATCGGTCAGGTCCGATGACTAGATCAAAGGGATCCCTAGGGATAAATAGTTGGCTTTCCTCCCTACTAGATAGAAAGACAAGATCTTCCATCGTCACCAAGCTGTTCCCACCAATCCATCTTGTTTGATATGCCCTATGGTACAGCGGTCTAGCACAACCGTTACACAAATTCCTTGTAAAAACCATTAACTTTTGATAGTACTTAATAAGATACTTCCTAGATATTTATTACAATATAGTCATATGTCACGACCCAAGCTAAGGCGTCCAAGGGACCAAGTGGCGAAGGGTGGCAAAACCCTTGGACCTTGAGAACCAAGCGGCGAGGCTGATGAGTCAGCCTCACGGGCGAATCAGGGAAGGAGCGATGGAGCGACAGGAGCGATGGGAACGAGGGAGCAACGCTCCTCGCGCTCCATCGCTCCCATTGAAACCTTAACCTTAAATGGTCGAACAAGAGCACGTTCGGCCACGATTGACCAAGCAGACCAGAATAGTATATATAGCTTCACTCATTCCCACTTCCCTATGTCCAGATAGCTCTCCAGCTTTCAATACAATTTGATTACTCAAGAATACTTCTTGACATTATCAGACGTGATTCGCCACCCTACGCTCAGTACGTTACGCCCCGTTTCAGCTGCCAACATAAACCAGTCGGGTTACGGTTTACTACGTTGGGAACCTTGACCGTCACACGTTGAAAGCTCTTGTTCAGTTGTACGCCGCGTCACGCTGAGCAATAACGAAGTCTCGACAATATGCCTGCCAAAGGTACTACTGGAGAATCCTCCAAGGGAATGCAGCCTCAGGACTCCCCACCGAAGGACCATGAAGAAGACATTGTCCGAATGTCTGATTCGGATGAAGACGATGACAAAAGAATCCGAGTCTTACATGAACGTGTCAAGAGCCTCATGGCGGTGGTCGAAAGTCAGCACGGAGCCATTGAAAGAATGAAGCAGATCGAGGAAAGAAACCTCGCCCAATTCGAGCTTAGCAAGGCACAGCAGGCGGAAGAAACCGAGAGGCTCCGGAACAATAACAAGACCCTGCAGGAACAGGTCGACAAGCTCGTCGGAACCTATGAAGAACGGAACCGACACAGGAACGAACAAATCAACACCATCGAAAGTCTTGCCAACCAGGCCAATGGAGGGAAAGATCTCGGAGAAATCATCAAGCCTCACAAACCAACCAAGTTTGACGGAGACCAGAAGAAGCTCAAAACATTCCTGACGGAGCTACGCACCTACTTTCACTACTACCCCACGCAATTCTTCAAGCACGAAAACCGTGTCAAGTTCGCAGGAAGCTGCCTCACCGGAAGCGCGCTAGGATGGTTCGAGCCATTCCTCAGCGATTACGTACGAGGAAGCCCGAGCGATGTGACCATGACAATCTTTCGAGACTACGACACATTCGAAGATAGGATGAAAAAGGTCTTCGGGGAAGTAGATGAAGTACAGGCGGCCACTGATCGACTGATGAGACTGAAGCAAACAAAAGCTGCATCCGAATATGTCGCCAACTTCCTTCAGGTAGCCTCCAGAATACCTTGGGATGAGACATACTTCAAGGATAGGTTCTATCGAGGCCTCAAGGAAGATGTCAAGGACGAACTCTGCAAGATTGACAAGGCTATGATGACATTGGATAACTACATGGAAACGGCAGTCAAGATCGACAATCGAAACTTCGCGAGACGCCAGGAAAAGAAGGGGAACTACAACTACCCTCAATACAAGGCTAAGAACCAGTCCAACCAGGGACAAAAGAGACAGCCTGACACCTCTCACGGCACTGAACCCGGACCCATGAATATGGGGAACGTTCAGAAAGGAAGAGAGAGGAGACCGAGAGACATCAGCAAGATCAAATGCTACAATTGCGGCGAGTATGGGCATTATTCGTCTAACTGCGAACAGGCGAAGAAGCCAAGGAGCCAAGGCAAGAAACAGGTTAACATAGTCCAAAACCAGGACGACGAAGAGGCAACTCGAGCAATTAGAACGACCAAGCCTGATCACAAGAATCTCGGATGGATACATTGCTATGACGACAAGTGCATCGACCACTTGGACGAAAAAGTAGTCAATGCTATCTTCCCGAAACCTACCAAGGAACTCGAGTCTTCACGAACACGTACGGTGGCCATGGTACGAAGGACTCCAGCGGAGGAATATCCTGAAACTAGTGACGAAGGAAACGACCCTGATCTCTACGAGCAACGACTGCCGTGGAGGAGCCAGGAGTGCGAACAAGAACACCCCGAAAACAACTCCAAGGGACAGTCCGAACAAGATTCAGAATATCTGTCGGACACGGAAGAAGTCACAAGCAAAGAATCTCGATTCCTCACGGAACGAACCCTGCGAGGGGAGAGCAGGAAGTCTCGACAAGAACGACGACGACTATCGAGAGACAATGCAACACTCGGGAACCCAAACGACGAACGCCACCTGTAGGAGGGCCGCAGGCGGGCGAAATTAGGGAAGAACTCCCTACAAGGGCACTCAGAAGTGCAGGAAAACCCGGACAGCGACAGAAGTCGTTCAACCTCTCAGTACGAATACGCGGAAAGGAGTATAACGCTTTGGTAGACAGCGGTGCAGAAGAGAACTACATGGACCCCGAAGTGGTCAACGAACTTGGACTCAGATGGAAGTACAAGAAGAGACCGTACAGAGCCGAGAACCTGGAGGGACAACCGTTCACCTCGAATGGAGGACGAGTAGACCGAGAGATTGATCACCTCAAAGTCCAAATCGACGAAAGAAATCAAGGAATCACGTTCGATGTGATTGCCATGAGCCACGATTTGGTCCTAGGTTACAAATGGCTGTACAAGTACAACCCATGGATTGATTGGAGAACTGGCCAGGTGCGGCAATGGAACGACGCACTCTCCAACGATGACGACGAGTCAGACGATGAATTGAGATCTCAACCTTCTACCGATGACGACGGAGAAGGATGGCATGAGGAAGGAACCCCCTCACCACCCAAAGGGACACGACATATCAGTGCGAGAAAAGAAGCAAACCGCACTAGAAGAACCATTGCTTTCGTCAAACGCAAACTCAAGCAAATGGATGAAGTCCTCGAGCTTCAGAAGAAAGCTTTCGAAGGAGGACATACACCAACCAACAAACAAGAAAGGCTCAAGAACGTACCCTTGCAGTACCGCATCTATCAGAAGCTGTTTGAAGAAGAACTGGAAACCGGACTACCAGAACACAGCGAATGGGACCTCGAAATAGAACTAAAAGTTGGAACAAAACCAAAGTTCTATCCCATCTACAACCTCAACGAAGTGGAGCTACGAACGCTGAAGGAATACCTCCAAGACATGCTGAGGAAAGGATACATCCGAATCTCCAAGTCCTCGGCAGGATACCCAGTCATGTTTGTGCCCAAGAAGAATGGAAAACTCAGACTCGTTATCGACTATCGGCAACTCAACGACATTACCCTCAAGGATCGAACGCCGTTGCCCCTAGTCACAGAGCTACGAGACAGACTGCACAACAAGAAATGGTTTACAGCTCTAGATCTCAAGGGAGCTTACAACCTTATCCGTATCAAGGAAGGAGATGAATGGAAAACAGCATTTCGAACGAAATTCGGACTGTTTGAATACGCAGTCATGCCGTTTGGCTTGACAAACGCACCAGCGGCATTTCAGCGAATGATCAACCACGTGCTGAGAGAACATCTCGACGACTTTGTGGTATGCTATCTGGACGACATCCTAATCTTTTCAGAAACGGAAGAAGAACACACGGAACACGTCCATAAAGTTCTCAAGGCACTCCAAGATGCAAACCTACTCGTCGAACCCGAGAAAAGCATATTCCACACACACGAAGTAGAATTCTTGGGACACATCATCAGCCCGAACGAAATTCGGATGGACCCCAAGAAGATAGCGGCCGTCAGAGATTGGCCACGACCGAAGAACCTTAAGGAAGTACAATCCTTCATAGGATTCGCAAACTACTACCGAAGGTTTATACGCAATTTTGGGAAAATCGCAATACCGTTGACTGAACTTACAAAGAAGGAGACAAGATTCATCTGGACCCAAAAGGCAGAAGAAGCGTTCCAAGCACTCAAGGAGGCAATCCTGAAAGAACCCGTTCTAGCCACATTCGACCCCGCCAAAGAAGTCGAATTAGAGACTGATGCGTCAGACTACGCATTAGGGGCCCAAGTTGGACAACGAGATGGAAATGGCAAGCTACATCCAATAGCCTTCTATTCACGAAAACTACACGGAGCCGAGCTCAACTATCCTATCTACGACAAAGAATTTCTTGCAATTGTCAATGCTTTTAAGGAATTTCGACACTATCTCCTAGGAAGTCAGCACAAGGTCAAGGTCTACACAGACCACAAGAACATATCCCATTTTGCAACGACACAAAAACTCAGCGGAAGGCAACTCAGATACGCTGAATACCTCTCTGAATTCGACTATGCCATCATCCACAGGAAAGGATCAGAGAACGGACGAGCTGACGCTATCAGCCGACGAAGTGACTTCAAGACAGAACAAACCATTGTGCAAGATCAAATCCTGCACCAGACGCCAGAAGGTCACTATGAACAACGACAAGTAGCCTACATCCAGCAGGCAAAACTCATGGAAACTCGAAGAATCGCTTTTATCGACAAAATCACGGAAGAACAACTGTTCCATGGGATTTACGAACACAACCAGGACATTGCAGAAGAAGAAAAAACGGGGAAAATGCAAGTACCAACACACCTTCAAGAAGCTCTGGTCAAACACATCCATGAACACAGACTGCACGGACATCCCAGAATAGCCAAGATGATGGAACGACTCAAACGAACCTATGAATTCCCGAAAATGAAAAACGTGGTGCAGACGGTACTACAACGATGTGACTTGTGTGCACGCACCAAAGCACGACGGCATAAGCCCTACGGCAAGCTCAAGCCATTGGAAGTCGCAGAGCGACCTTGGCAATCGATCACTATGGATTTTATTACCAAACTACCGATTTCAGAAGACCCCGCTACAGGAGTACACTACGACAGCATACTCGTAATCGTTGACCGATTAACGAAGTTTTCCTATTTTCTACCATTCAACGAACAGACGGATTCCGAACAGCTTGCCTACATATTCATGCGAAATATTGTTAGCGTACACGGAATGCCTGACGAGATCATCTCTGACAGAGGATCAACATTGGATTCTAAGTTCTGGAAAGGCCTCATGGCTCAACTAGGACTGCACCCACGAATGTCAACGGCCTACCGACCCCAGGTAGATGGACAGACGGAACGAGTCAACCAGATTGTGGAAACATACCTACGATGTTACATCAACTACGAGCAGAACAATTGGGCAAAACTGCTGCCTATGGCTCAGTTCGCTTACAACACCTCACTCCAAGAAAGCATCAAGACCACACCAGCTTACGCGTTATTTGGTTACACACCAGACCCGTATAGAGACTCATACGATGGAATCCAAAACGTCAAAGCAATCCTCGAAGCGGACAAGTTGAGAGAACTACACACGGAACTGAGGACGGAACTCGAGTTCGTACGAGAACGAATGAAGCGCTACTACGACCAGAAAAGATCGGAAGGACCGACTTTTTCGGAGGGAGACATGGTCTACCTATCCACAAAAAACATCGAGACAAAGCGCCCAAGTAAAAAACTCGACTTCAAATACCTCGGACCATTCAAAATTCTCAAGAAGCTCTCAGACAGCACCTACAAATTGGACTTACCACCGAAGGTCAAGCTCCATCCAGTCTTTAACATTTCATTACTCGAATCAGCGGAAGGAACAATCAAAGTCGACACAGGCTACGACGACGATATGGAAGTTGAAGACGAACGAGAATACGAGCCAGAGAAAATCCTCAAAGCAAGAAGAAACGAGGAAAAGGGAAATCGATTGGAATACCTGGTCAAGTGGAAAGGGTACACCGACGCCGAAAATACCTGGGAACCAGCCAAACACCTCATCAATGCCCAACGTTTGCTGAAGAACTTTCACCAACCACCGCGTCGAAACCAGCGGAAAAGCTCAAAGAATTCCAATCGATAGTATCCAACACATCCGGTGGAAGCTGAGCAGCATCCAGGAAACCCGCCTCAGCACCTTGACGCTCCTCCGTTTCAAGACGATCCAATTCATCTAAATCTTCCACCTCTCTCGCATCCATGGCCTCCGCCGCAGGAATACCTTTCTCCTCCAAATGATCCTCCATTTTTTCAATCCGCTCCAGCTTCGCAAAAGCCGCCATAATTTGAGCCTGGGTGTCCTGGACCATCTTTTGTGACAACTCCAGGGAGCTACGGAGGGCGGCCAACTCGTTTCGAGTGTCCAAACGCTGTTGACGCAACTTTTTCTTCTCACGAACGATTCTAAGGACTAGGAGGGTGAGTCAGCACAAACACCAGAAAAGCAACCAAGGAAGGACACCCATGAGTCGCGGCCTCGGAACCTGAGCGCTCACACGATTGATGAGCCTTCACGCATTCAGAACAACGAGAGGAACCCGGCCCAACAATGCAGGGACGCCCGGTGCGGGCGCAAAAAGCACACGGCGTCATTTCGACACCGAAAATTTCAACGAACTCTGCGAGAGTTTCGACTTCTCGATTTTTTCGCGCTGTCGAACGTTTCACGACTCTGCCCGACATACTGTCAGCATGATGACAGGACGAAGGAAAGGAAATTTGACGAACCAACACAAGTGGGGAGCTACGGCCTTGAGGACAAGACCATTGGGAGGGAGACATCGTGTCACGACCCAAGCTAAGGCGTCCAAGGGACCAAGTGGCGAAGGGTGGCAAAACCCTTGGACCTTGAGAACCAAGCGGCGAGGCTGATGAGTCAGCCTCACGGGCGAATCAGGGAAGGAGCGATGGAGCGACAGGAGCGATGGGAACGAGGGAGCAACGCTCCTCGCGCTCCATCGCTCCCATTGAAACCTTAACCTTAAATGGTCGAACAAGAGCACGTTCGGCCACGATTGACCAAGCAGACCAGAATAGTATATATAGCTTCACTCATTCCCACTTCCCTATGTCCAGATAGCTCTCCAGCTTTCAATACAATTTGATTACTCAAGAATACTTCTTGACATTATCAGACGTGATTCGCCACCCTACGCTCAGTACGTTACGCCCCGTTTCAGCTGCCAACATAAACCAGTCGGGTTACGGTTTACTACGTTGGGAACCTTGACCGTCACATCATAGAGTGAAACTTTTCTTGGATTTTATAAAAATTGATCTCTAAAGTTATTTTAAAAATTTAATACAAGGTATTTTTATAAATAATAGTGTAAAATAACTCCTTACATAAAGGTATATAAAATCTCAGAAAAAAAGAAACCATTACTATATTAAAGTAAAATATAAAGGTAATATTTTATTAAGTTTAATAAAAATGGATAGTTTTTACAAGAGGGTCGAAAACACCGATTTATATGGGATTTGGAGGTGCGACATTCGCTTATCATTCACGTTACAATTCAACAGATAACGTACATGATAAGCATGCCGGTCAAACAAGCTTGCCGGACACTCATACTGTACAGCTAAAAGCAATAATATCAGATTCTTAAAACAGGCTATATAATTATTAAAAATATAAAAAAATCATTTTTAGATATTTAAAGAAAAAGAAAATAGTATAGTAATTTTCTTAAATTTTTAATTAGCTTAGTACATATAAAATTAAGAAGGTACACAGTACGAATAGGCTTTTTCTTAATAACTTTATTAAAAAAAATATATAAAATTTTATAAAAAGTTTTTATATAAGTTATTATATAATTAGCCTATATATTAAGTTTTAGATATTTTAAGTATATTTCAGATTTTTAAGAATTTTTTAAAAATTGCAATTTAAGGTATAAAATATAAGTGACCGGTATACTTGTTTGACCGGCATGCTTATCATGTACGTTATACTTTTTTATTTACATCATTTTTGTTAGACTAGATCCCTGCTACTAGCCCAAGTATGCCCTTATGGCACTTAAAGGGATAGTCCTATGGCAGTCAAAGGGATAGCGCCGCGATTTCCAACGGTACACATAGACGACTAACGCTTGCAAATAGAAGACGGCCATAGAAAGTCTGCTCCGAAATCATCAAGATGTGTCGTCAGAGGCAAGCATTTTAGGAACAACTTTAAAAGCAGATGACGACACGTGCACGCAGACCTGATGAAATGACCGTTTATGACGTTATCTGACCTACAAAATGTCACCTTAGCGTACCCACATCACCACCTCCCCGTTGAACTTGACAAATGAGGGGCGGCTATTTGAGTATTCTTTGGCTTTTACAGGGGTAGAGTGTTGCCCCAAAAACCAACAACAGCGCCACGAGCAGACTAAATACGAGGCATCCTTCAACTCAATTCGATACGGTACTGCACGCCAGTGGCTTTATGCAGGCTCCCAACAAGCTTCCCGTATAACTCCTGAAGTTATCCGTATAGAGGCATCAGGTGCGCGTTCCTCTGGAGAGCAAGGATGTAGGGTTGTGACGTTGATAACATGGGCAGAGACCTTTCGGCCCTGCGTCCGTCGCATCTGATCGGAGTGAAATTACGTTGGGCTGTGAAAAAATGGACAGTACCAGGTATTGAATAGGAGGGTGTTGACCTTAAGATACGGCCCGCTACCATTGGATATCGTCCTAGAAGCAGATCACATCATGTCGTGCCGCCTTTACTGGACTCGTAAACGCACTCTCCCCTTTCATTTCAAATTATCGTAGCGCATATGTAGACTCCTCGTCCCGGATGGCACAACGTGTAAGCCACATGCATCCAAACAGTCCGGGTGGTTCCCATCTTTCTCCTCCCAGCACATGTCATCCTCAGCCCATGCCAGCTCGACACGTGCACCCGAACACGGAATCTCGGCACCAGATTGAAGGGTAGCCACAGCTGGCCACATGATCTACCCGATGATGAAGGCTTGGTAAATGATGGAACCTACCGAACCTGTGTGTGGCTGCATCGTAAAAAAGATTGTGATTAACTGAAAAAAGATGCATACAATGGCACACCCAAAGTGGAAATCCGAAACGTGTGTGCGGAACCTCTCTGCACGGAGCTGATGAATGGTTGGATTCAATTCCCAAAATGTAAACGCCGCAACTGACGGCTCAACGATACATCAACGATACCTGCATCGGTGGCGCAGATACGAGGCTCCGATCCCTGTCTCTACGTTTATCAACCGTTGTAAACTTTATCATGGATGGCTACATATTGGGGAAACAAGGCGAGCAGCATTCGGCTCTCCACGGTTTTATATAAAAGAACTAAGTATTCAATTGCATCCTTCTATCCTTTTACAGGAGAAGAATCTCAACATTCGTTTTTCATTTCTTCCCCTTTCTCCTACTTTCCGTTTTTGTGACTCTCTCAGTAGAAGATGAAGAACATTTGGACCTTGGCTCTGTGCCTCGGCAGCCTTTTGGACGCCACCAGTGCAGTTGACATTCCCGAAACTCCCGGGCTACAACCTGGGAAGTTCAAAGCATCTCCCCCCCAGGGTGAACCCATTGACCGCAAAAACTGGGCGGTGACCTGCTCCAGCCAGCATCCGGGCAACGAATGTTCCAAAGCTATTGATGGCAACTCAAAATCTTTCTGGCATACCCCTTGGGGCAAGACCAATCCGAGGCCTCCACACGCCATCACAGTCGACATGAAAGCCGTCAAGAATATCAATGGAGTCTCTCAGCTTCCTCGCCAGGACAGCAACATTCGCAACTGGATAGGGCGCCATGACGTGTTCCTCAGCACGGACGGGAAGAACTGGGGTTCCCCTGTTGCAACAGGAACATGGTGGGCCGATAAAAGCGAGAAATTCGCCAATTTCGAACCACAGCCTGCCCGCTATGTGCGCCTGGTTGCCATCTCCGAAGCAAACGACAACCCTTGGATCAGCATCGCGGAACTTAACGTCTACGCAGCCTCCTCTTTCAGCGCCACAAAGCCCGGACTAGGACGTTGGGGCCCTACTCTTGACTTCCCCGTCGTCCCTGTGGCCGGTGCAGTTGAGCCAACAAGTGGCAGGGTGGTTGTTTGGTCTGCCTTCCTCTATGACGATTTCCACCATCCTACACCCGGTGGTGGCTTGACGCTGAGCTCCGTCTGGGACCCGGCTACTGGCATCATTACTCCACGCAATATTACCCTCACTCGCCACGACATGTTCTGCCCGGGCATTTCTATGGACGGTAATGGGCAGATTGTGGTGACCGGCGGAAATGACGCCAAAAAAACAAGCCTCTACGATTCTCCCAGCGACACTTGGATCACAGGCCCGGAGATGAACATTGCACGCGGGTATCAATCGTCTGCTACAACATCCGACGGCCGTGTGTTTACAATTGGCGGTTCTTGGAGTGGTCCCAGGGGAGGGAAAAACGGTGAAATCTACGATCCAAAGTTGAAAAAATGGACTTTGCTCCCAGCGGCCCTTGTTAAGCCAATGCTTACGGCTGATAAAGAAGGCATCTATCGCGCCGATAACCACGCATGGTTATTTGGCTGGAAGAAAGGAACCGTCTTCCAAGCCGGCCCAAGCACTGCGATGAACTGGTATTACACGAGCGGAACCAATGGCGATGTGAAGCCCGCTGGTAAACGACAAGCGGGTGGCAAAGTTGATCCAGATTCAATGTGTGGAAATTCGGTCATGTATGATGCGGTCAAGGGCAAGATCCTGACCTTTGGCGGCTCCCCTAATTACCGGTATTCTGATGCCACAGCTAATGCACACGTCATCACAATCGGCGAGCCTGGAAGTACCGCTCAAACAGCCTCGGCCGGCAATGGCCAAGGATTACATCCTCGCATCTTTCACACCTCAGTTGTGCTCCCTGACGGAACCGTCTTTATTACCGGAGGCCAGCAACATTCCCAGCCTTTTGCAGATTCGACCCCCCAACTTGAGCCCGAGCTATACCTCCCCGCCTCTAATACCTTCATCAAGCAGCAGAGGAATTCAATCATCCGAGTCTACCATAGTATCTCGTTGCTGCTACCGGATGGAAGGGTATTCAATGGCGGCGGGGGGCTGTGTGGCGCTTGCACGACAAACCACTTTGATGCTCAAATTTTCACACCGAATTATCTCTACGATAACAACGGCAACCTTGCAACTCGACCAAGAATCTCGAGCACTTCAACTAAGACCGCGAAAGTAGGCAGCACCATTAATTTTACCACGAGCGGTCCGATTAAGCAGGCTTCTTTGATCCGATATGGGACTGCGACACACACGGTCAACACTGACCAGCGACGTATTGCTCTGACATTGGCGAACGCTGGGACAAACAGGTATTCATTCAAAATTCCGAATGACCCGGGAATTGCTCTGCCAGGATACTGGATGCTTTTTGTGCTGAACTCGGCGGGGGTGCCGAGTGTTGCCACTACTATCAAGGTGACAAATTAATAATAATCCGGTCCGATGGAAATAGGTGTGTTGTTTAGGTGTCGATATTCACTTCATATTATCTGATCATTATTCTCAACTATTGTATCGAGATAGTATTTTCATATTAGTTTCAGGTGGTTCTTCGGACTCCTCCCTATACCTAACCCTCAAGGAACGCTTCCACTTCCGTCTCATCACACGGCTCTCTCTGAGATGTTAACTGGCAGATAATTTCACTAAGCTCGTTCCTTATTGTCCCCTGTAAATACTATTTCGTTGCCAGGTTGAAATAAAATCGTTTAAAAAAGACAGAGAAACCAATTGGCGAGCGTAAACTGCTCAACCCCGACAGGGTTGCGGGTAAAATTTACACCCTTTGAGATCCATCATGCCCATAGCAATGCTGGGCTTCGGGTTGAGGGTTGGCACGTGTGTTCTGAAATGGTAGGAAACGCAATTAAGTCCACCAAAAATCTGCCACAGCGACGCATTCTTCGTTTGAGGTTGGATGTAAGAGCTAGACCGAGGTTGTCTCTAGTAACCACCTCCGCGACGCAAGATTGATAAATAAGCTTCTTCCCACTCAGTTTTCATCTGCCTACATCTCACCATATAGCATTAGGCTACTCTCTACTTCCGGCCATTCTTCTTAAATAACTGCAAGACTTCCTGGTTTCTAAATATAGTAGCAATATCAATAGGAGTCTCCTGCAGCGCGCCGGATGCTTAGTTTTAGGTTATTTTGAAGGACTTAGAGAGCTAAAGGTCTTTTGCTCAGTTTGTGATTATGGCATGCTGAGTTGTTAAGATTTGATTGATTGAATGAGAAGTTAGATGAAAGAGGGAAAAGTGCGACGCATGCTTATCAAGTACGTTAACTAAAGTATATAAGTTATATATAATTCTATTTTTATAAAAGTTCTCTATTTATTCATCCTCTAAAGCTAGCTTTCTAAATTACAGTAATACATTGTTTCTTTACATTCTATTAGGCTTGGCTCGATTTTTTTATTTATTATAAAGTGGCAAGTACCTTCATATAGCCGAGTTACGAACTTACTCCTAGATATCTCTTAAGAACTAAGGAATGTGCTCTATAAAAGCACTCGAATCCAGCAGCTACAGCCGCCTCTACAATATAATGTTCTTATATCTCTTCACTTATTAGGTCCTCGGGAACAGCATAGAAAGCACGGCATTGGCCCCAGGCCATAGGACAAAGCATAGAGGATCTCACATTATACTTACAGTATTATAGAAGTCGGTGATAGTAAAGACGCCCTAAACACCTCTGAAAGCTTCCGGTAAGGTCGATAGAGCTATGAGGTCTGCTTTAATAAGCTCAGCTCCTTTTAGAGCTAGTGACTTTGCCTTTTCTGAATCTGGGTTCTTAGTAAGGCATCGGACTTAGTACTGGTCCAGATACTGAACAAGCAAGTTGGCAATGGATCCGCCTAGTGCTGTTAGTGACAGGAACGCAAAGGAAAGAAAGGGTGGAGGGTGAACTGACCTTGAGTGCCGGTTGCACTAAGGACCAAGACATGATAGCAGTGGTTTGATGCTGTTCGAAGGTGCCGTTTTGTTGCAGTGATTCACAACTAATGTCTCTGGGAAAGCAATCGTGTATCCTGGCTTATGTATGTCCCAAAATAGAGCTCGTCAACAACAGTACATGCGGGGCACGGTCAGGTCAATGTCGGGGATACAGTTGGACAATTTTCGTGGGGCCTCATTACGAGTCTAAAAGCTCAAGAAATCTTGGAGACGGAACGAGCCTACGATGCAGGGCCCACGTTCGAAAGTTGTCTCTTGGAGCTGCTCGAGATTCGCCCTTCGAATCGAGCGAGCATCTCATGGTCATGTTCTACGATACTTTATTATTGGACGGCATTGTCTGCGGCTTAGAGACTCATGATGAATGGCGACGACTGCTTTGACATCTTGTCCGCCGCATATCTGGGCCGGAGCGACATTGGGTCCTGCGAAGTGATTAAATTTCTCGTCTTTCGACGCAGCAGAATGCCTTAGTAAGACATTCGCTTAGGCCATCACATGACTGCGACGATCTGATTTCCCAAGGGATAAACTAGGCTTGACCAGAGTTTATGTTGGCAGGGGATCAGGGCGGATCTGAGCAATAACGGAGGTTGTCACGTTAAGCATACCTGTAAGACGGCCAACCCACCGGGACACGATTCAACTAGGTAGAAGTTTCCGCTGTGCTGGTGGTAGGACCGTTAACATTATGGATGGGACTCGCCAAGATTTTGGACGTACAGATGGTCCAAATTCCTACCAATTAGTTGCGAGAAGGCACAACTGGAGACCTTGACATGATTGTTAAGGACCTGGCGGAAATGGCGGAAACTGGACTTCAACGGGACCCTGTCGTCTCATTTGCGTATGAGTGTGTTGCTTGGGGGACACATATCGATACATGGGAGGGTATTTGAACTTGCAAGAGAAGAAAGGAATGACCGCACTGGAAGGACACACGCAAAGCCTTGATCAATTGTGTGTTGCTTCGAGGACGCCAATAAGAAATGGTTTTAGAAAAGAAGGCCGCAGAAGATTTCTGAAAGTTCGTGCGGCAGCTCGATATTCAAGCCACCGAGAAGGACGGCCAATAGAGGTTCGGACGAGACATCTCGTGAACACAAGCCTTTTCTGGGAAATGCGGCTTCTATTGGCGAAACCGGCAAAGTCGGCGCGCGTCCGTGCTGAAAGAAGTCTCAACCCGAGAAGGGCAGCCTCACCTCAACACCCGTCGCCTGGGGTTTGAGCCAGCGCTTCTGAGCATGGCTGGCCATCCGAGACACTCGATTCGTTCCAGTCTCTCGAGCCAACACAGGACAAGTTCTAGACTTTCAATTGTTAACTTTAAACGATTAGCGCTGAAGAAGTTGTGGAGACTGATTAAGCGAGCAGGGACTTCTTTTCCCCAGTCCCCACCATCTGGACCCCAGTGCCTAATGTCAGCGTGACATGCTGCTATACTTTCTATGGTATGGCACATCTGCAGCCTGGAAGCATCATAGCACGGCAGACTAACGCTGGGGCATCTCCAAGCCACCCACTTAACCGAGCCGGCCGAGCCCGCGCTTGCCCATTACCTGGTTTACCCCCCAAAAGCCAGTGCCCATTCTCAAGGCGCTCACGCTCGGCCTCCTCTCCTCGTCTTCTCGTCTTTCATCTCCTTTTATCGACACCATACACCCATTTAACTCCCGAGCTACCCCATCCTCAAACGGTTTTTATTCTTTTCTCTTAGTCCATGTCACTCCCAGGCCCTCCCTCGACCGATGCCTAGCCATGGCGCTTGTGGCCTGACTGTGGCTGCCAGCCTGGGCTGTCTGAGATTGATGTATCCCAGTCCGCGTCCTGGAGTTCCAGCATCAGAGATCCCAGGTCGCGCAAGCCTTTGCGCGACCCAAAATTTCTTCTCAAGACCGTCGTAAGCCACCAACCTGGTCCGAGCCAAACCATACCTTAACACATCTGCCACCTTTTCTCTTCTCCTCTCCTTGCATCTTAATCGGCGTCGCTGTCCAGTATATGGATGCGGTCAGTCCCGACCGGCTCCACCTGGCACTCCTCTCACATGGTTTATCCAACCTCGAAGACCCTTACCACCTTTCTCCTCGACGTATCCGCCAGTTATTTCGCGTCAAAGGACCCAATTCCATCGATCGAATCTTGCCGCTCTCTGACCCACATCTCAGCTGCGGTCTCCCCCACACAAGTATACTTCACACTCCCTTCTTAGCAGCCTCCGTCTTCTCCCACACCAAATATCTACCTCCACTTTGCCTAGAACACATTACTCACCATGTTTGATGACCGACCCAGACCTTCCCGTTGTGCCCTTTGCTCGAAATCTATTCTTCGTGGCTTCCCTGCTATAGACAATCCCCCATAAAAATCTGACAATCGCCCCCATGTCCCTGAGCGAGGACCAGATTCGCATTCTTATCGCCATTGAGAGAACCGGCGCCTCACTCTCTTTGGTTGGTGTCGCACTCATTTTCATCACCTATTCGCTCTTCAAAAAGCTCAGGACCATCCCCAACCTCTTCATCATCTGTGCCTCAATCGCCAATGTCGGTGCCAGTATTGCCTGCCTCATCGGACAGGACGGAATCTTCATAGGCGAGGAGTCTGCCTTATGCCAGGCCCAGGCCTTCCTGTTGGAAATGTAGGATCCCTTGCCCCCCCGTTCGCCCTTTCCCCACACTCCCCATACTGATTTGTTGCACGTCGTAGATTCATGCAGTCTGACCCTTGGTGGTCGCTAGCTATGGCCATCAATGTCTTTCTTGTCATATTCCACGGTGCTAGTCCCGCCTCTTTCAGACACTATCTATGGCTGTATTGCCTCATCTGTTTCGGCGGGCCCCTCATCCCAGCCATCGTCCTGCTTCTGGCTCGACCAAATGGCCAAGCGATATATGGAAATGCCACGGTATGTAGGGATATAATATCACCTTCAGCCTTCTGATGACGCTGTAGCTCTGGTGCTGGATTAGCAACGACTGGAACGCACTTCGCATCTACACCACCCAAATCCCCATCTGGATATGCATCTTCTTATCTGCCGTCATCTACTTCGCTGTCGGATACCACGTCTTCCGTCAACGCAGTCAGCTCCGCTATTTAACTTTCAGCTGTTCTAGCAAGGACGGGAATAATATTTCGCACTTAGATAATGCCAGAAACTCAGCTGAGATGGTATCCCGACCCTGCTTGGCACTACTTTGGGCAGTATTGTTAATCTGACGTATTCTTTTAGGACTTGACAACTCGGTTAGGAGATCGGCAAGTCACTACTGTGACTGAGGTGCAGATAACCGCCGCCACCCCGGTCACCTATACACCGCCGCAATCCCCGACTGTGCCATCGACGGCCATGACGAATCCGCCCCAATACCAACATTCGCGGCACCAGCAGCTCTGGCGTGGGAGCGAGGATGACACGGAACAGCGAAGCTCCAGGACCGCCAACTACCCCTGTTCCGAGACTATGATATCCTCCAACCCCCCGCCGCCTCCTCGACCCAAGCCTCCCATCGTCGCGCAGATGCGATCCCGAATAACACATTTCAATGGTTCTCGGCTCAAGGCTCTCGACCCGGTCAAGCTCGCCTACCTTCGCACAAGTTTCATCTTTACTATTTCCATTCTTATTACTTGGACCCCAAGCAGCATCAGCCGCATCTACAGTCTCATTAACCCCAGTAACACTAATTATGGCTTCAGTATCGCGACCGCTGTGGTGCTACCTCTGCAAGGCGTCTGGAATACCGTCATCTACTTTATGACCAGTTGGAGCAAGGTCAAGAAGGAGTACCATGCCTTAATGGCTAGTCGGTCAGCACGCCGCCTCGATAGTCGCCGAGAAAGCGGGCTCGGCGGAGCGAGGATTGAAGTTTTTCGGGGTAGCCAACGAGACCGTTTCGATATGGCGCTATTCGGACGCACTCAGCGTCCGAGCAGCGACGAAACGAGCGAGCTGGAGCTAACGGCGCCAGCGAACTTTAGTAATGACAATATCAGGGTGGTGCAGGGGCAGTTTTGAAGTTTCCCTTTCTCCTTTGTCTTTAATTATGTTTGTACCCTGCGATTCAGGCACAAGAAAGCCCTGTTGATATGATGAAGCCCTCATAAGGTCACCACCGTTTTTAACTTTATCACTTATACCGGATTACTGTCTACCTGATCTAATCCACTTATCTAGACTCTATGCTAGTTATTTATTCTTAAGGGAAATAAAATGGTTATTATCATTAGGCTTAGGCAGTCCTGGGCGCATTTCTCTTTGCCTATATGCCGGGAGCTATAATATTCTTCACGCTTCATTAGGTAATAAGATCGCGAATGGGGTCACCAGGCGGTCAACATGGAGAACGGAGCACATCAGTGGTGGAAACAAAGGGCCATTTTGCCGAAAATCGTACCCTTTAAGAACCACCGCTGATGGAAGCTGGAACCGCCAGCAGATAGACCACTATGAGCATGGCCGTAAACTTCCAACTAGGATCATACGATGATCCTTGGAGCATGCCTCGGCTTGAAAGCCCAACGAAGACGCGACCGGTCGAAGAGCGCCCGAGGTACAATACATCGTCCAGGGGGGGAGAACATGTCGGATTTGGCCGTATCCGCTGTTAACTGGTCTCATTGTAACGACGTAAACCGGCATTCACGATTTAAGTCTGAGGGTTGATATGGTTGACGGAGAATGTTGGGAGTCGTGGGCAGGGGTTGTGGCTGTCCCACCTCGGGTAGGAAGCGGGAACTGGCGTGTGGGGACGCGCTCTCAGTGGTTCAATAACATCCATTGCCTACCTACATACGGAGTAGTAGAAACCATACTTCGTCCGAGTATGTTCAGCCCCTGGCTGAGCAGAGAGATCAGCTGATATTGTCTCGGCCGGTGCCGTTGGGCCTATCATGGACTCTTACGACTTTTCGTATCGGAGACAACCGCTTCGATGCCCTCAGCATCATGACAGTTAGCAAAGATCATTACCTATATATGGAGCCAAGTCGCGCTGTGCCGAACCGTTTATGGTCGGCTGGATGAAGCATTGGGAGGGCCTCTGCAACGAACCTTACAAAGGTATAACCGTAGGTGGTTCTGTGATTCCTAACCTACACCGCCTAGCTGATGAAGGGATGGACCTCGGAGCTCCGGCAGAAGAGATGGTGAAGGCAGCACAAAATGTTATCGAGATTGCATCGCCGAAGGAAAGAAGCGCCCTGCTGAGACCCATTGACGCGCCGGAATGGCGACGCTGGATCAATCCGGAGATTTATGTCTTCAGGCCCGAAAGTTGAATCACGAGGTGAGCGATTTGGAGAAAGACTTTCTCTCGTGTTTTGTCGTCAGTATCTGGATTCAAACCCCGTCCGTTTGATCAGCTGAAATGGGCTGCTCCAAGATGTCTGAAAACAACATTCTTTCAACGTAATCCATGATGATGAAAGGACCTAGTTGTTTCGGGCTGTCTCCCGTTAAACTCCAGGTAAATAAACGAGGGATAGGAATAGTAGTTTTCTGGCTAAGGAATTCCATGAACTGGAACTCATTTGTGACTTTCTCATCTCGAAGAGCCGTGCGTAAATACCTAAGTTGTTCTGCCTCTACCGTGCTGAGCCCCGTTGTGCGGTTATACTACTCTATCCTTCTTAAAGTAAATTTACTTGATCTGATATCCCTTAAATCGCAAATTCTTTCCATATCTGTGCAGAAGAGCAATAGGAACAAGAGAGAGAGCAACAATCATCGCTTGAGTGCCAAAAGAGGCTTCATATCCGACCTTTTGACCCCAAGGTTGCTGAAAATATGCAACGGAAAACCCTCCGATAACACGCATAAAGTTAATGAGGCCTGATACCTCTCCCGGGGCTGTCGGATATGCATCAATAGCATATGTCGTAACGGCCACACTAGTGGTCATGACACCAAAGACGAACATCCCCCATCCGACAATGACAATGGCGTAGTGTAGATGCCGGGCAAGAGCAAATCCAAGCAGAATTAAGCCAGGGATCATGAAAAGCGCGGACAGATAAATCATGTTTAAGCGGACTTCAGGCTCAAATACTCCTTTATGTCGGTGGATATAGCGACGGGCAAGGAAATCATTGAAGAAATGACCGAATATTTCGCCCAGAATGATAGCGACAATGGGCGTGAAGTAGAGGTAACCAATAGTGATTGATGAGAAGTCGTAGCCTCCAGCGGCAACGGGGGCAGCGAACAAGATTGCGGTTGTGTGATTGATTCCGATGGCCCACATGAAAATCAATAAGCTGGCGCCGTTAACCAGTGGTTCACATGTACAAGACAAGAATCTGGACTTACTATGCGACAAGTAGCAGGAGGAGGGCCGGCTTGGTGACGATTGCAAACTGGCGACCGACGGCGCCTCGCAAAGTATAGAAATAATTTGCATGGTTCCGAATTTGCCAAACGCCAACGAGTCGAAGGAACCTCGAGCCACGAGGCGGCTGTTGCTCTTGAGGGATGCTACGGTCGTAGTATGACTCATCGAGGAACAACACAACAAGGATGAATTGTAAGACACAGACTGCGAAGCTGAGCCAAAAGACAATCCTCCAGTTCCCAGTCCTGTCAACGATGAAGTTGGCGAATAGTGGTCCGGCATATGGTGAGGAGATGTAAAGACAAGCCCAGAGTCCAATCTTCCTTGCATGCTCATGAAAGAAGAAGATGTCCTTGATGTAGGCAACAGAAATGGTTTGTGGAGCTGTGAGAAACAGGCCCATCATGGCACGCATTGCATAGTAGGTTGTAAAGTCGTGCGAGAGCGTGGCTCCTAGAGTGAGGAACATTCCACAAATGCAGGCCCAGAATAGGACGGGAGCACGGCCCCAGAAAGATATCATCGGAATCCAGAGGACTCCTCCGATACCCCTGAAAAAAATGGGTTTAATTTTTCGATACATAACGGGTGTATGATTAAACTTACATCATCAATACGTTGAGATTATTGGCGTAGTTGACTTCACTGGGATCCATATGCCATTGTGCACCTTGCAGGAAGATACAGGGAATAGCAGCTGTAGCGGGTAAATCTGCGCAGAGGGCTCCCCATGCAATGGTAAAGAGGATGCAGTGCTTTTTCGTTGTTGACCAGTTGACTGGATCGTTTGGATCCTCTGACGGCTGGGGGATCAAAATTGTCTAGATAGGTCAGCGAGTTTCTGTCACAACGTTTTGGGGATACCTGCATGTCCATCTTTCGCTGTTTTGAGGGACCTGTCACACCCTTCGGTGTCGAGTAGAATGCCGTCGGCATTTACAAGATCTTTCGTCCTGACTGCCTCGAGCCCCTTGTCAAGCGAAACTTCTTTCTCCATCTTGCATATATGGACGTTGCTGAGAAGTGATAATAACGTGAGTGGGAATAGCTTAATGATATTTTGAGGTATTTTTAAACCGACTCTTCTCTGAGGAAAAGGTCAGGCTCAGAAAGGTTATACTTATATTCCCACAACGACTGTCGGTCGCTCTGATTGTTGTGGCTAAGGTTTGTGCTATCTGGAGTTTGTGGGTCTGGGGTTCGTGGGGTCTGGGGTTTGTGGGGTCTGGGGTTTGTGGGGGCTGGGGTTTGTGGGGCATGGGTTGTGAGCTTGGATACAATTAACTGGGGCCTCAGTTAGCTAGCTGATGCAGTATGCAGGCACCTGTATGTAAGGGGATTGGAACGATTAAGGGCTCGCCGGGGCCATATGCGGTATTTCAATATCGACAAAGCCACGAGGGAGGCGAAAAGGGACTAGTTACCCCGATGACCTAGAGCACCATCACCAAACCAATACCGAACAGGAAATGCAATGAATCGTGTGGTGTACTGGTTGCAAGGGAACGAGGGGGGGGTGGGTCGCCAACGCCAAGTGTAGTCTTACCGCACTTCAGGGGATTGCAGGGCGCTCACAGTCTCCCACTAGGGTTGCACCATCTACTAAAACAAGAAGATTCTCAAAGTAGAGGCCGCCTAGGCACAGGCGACATCTTCAAGGCTGAAGGGGCATGGTTGGTTGGCTTATTTCTACTCCGTCATGGCCTCAGCAATAAGACAGCATCGCAGTTGACATATGAGGACAGAAGCCGGCCTTCATGCGTGGATAAAAATTGATCTAAGCATGTCATACAATGACCCGAAGGCCGCAATCGGCCACCGGCCATCGGGTACAATCGATGCCAAGCCGGCCTGTAACATCCGGCGCGCCAACAACCGCTCTCCGCTCGCGTCCGAAATGGGCGCCCCAGACGGCCAGGAAACAGGAGCCGTCTGACACTGACAAGCAAGATTTATTTATCTACAGCCGTAAGCTTAACGTAAAATAAAGCATTAACTAAATGAAAACTCTACTTACAGAATGGCCGATGTTTCCTAACGTTAAGGAAACCACAGATCACATAATTCCCGACGCTAGACAGTTCTCATTTGGTCTAGAAAGTGAAGAACGCCTCAGTCCCTTCTAATATAAATTTATTCAGGCCCTATGACCCTCTGAGATTAAAGTGAAAAGGAAATTAAAGAGAAAGAAATAGAGCTGGCGTTTTCTTATAATACATTCAAAGCTCAGTAAATATAGGGCTGGCTGGCTAAGGTAGGAAGTAGTTGCTAGCTGGGCTTCCTGCTTCTAAATGAAACATAATTAACTACATAGGTTACTACTAAGAATCGGAAAAGGCTGCTTATAATTAAAAAGGTAATTATCCCTGCCTCCACTCTAAGAGAACTTCATTACCAGTTTATAACCTAAACTACAGCTAATAGCAACCATTAATCCCACTATAGCAGATTCCCCCTCTTAATATTCTAAAGGTAGTTAAAGCATCCCCTTTTTATCTTTTATAATCTATATACTATCGGTTCTTATACCCTAGCCAGAGCGGCAAATACCCCGTAAGGTTGCGTCAGTCGACCGATTATTAATAGCTGGCTGTAGAGCCGGGAGATATAGGTTCAGAAGTCTAATGTCAGTAGAGAGGAGAGAGTTTCATATCGGATTAAATGAAAGGTGGGTAATCAACTGGTTAATCCCAAGCGTCTGCACGCACGCGCCCGTCGCTGCATCCCCCTAAAGGGGTAATGGCTCCCAGAGGGCCTGAGAGATTCTTGACACGATTTGGTGGCCCATCCCCAGCGATTGATACATGGGCACCTGGGTGCTATGTATCAATCGCGTAAGATGCCTACCCAAAAAGGGTTTTGCGTCAAGAACCGATTTGCGCCATTCCGGACGAGCGAAGCTGCCGTATCTCGGACTCAGGGACGGACACGATCTGCGGTATGAATTTTGGTCAAGTTGAATGTGAGGAGGGTACACAGCACGTGTCCCTTAACGCACGTTCAAGTTCTCCAGCTTTGCCTGCTTCTATGAGCAAGACGATAACGACTAAGTGCCGGATCTACTCCGGAAGATCTACCAGGAGTTATTTTACTAGTTAGCGGGGACGCCCTTCGGCTATATACTGCAGCAGAGGCTCTACCTATTCGCAACCAGTTGTAAGGCGACTATTGCGACAGCGGTGGCCGCAGCTTAGGGCTAGGGCCCTAGCTAGGGGTCTACAGTAGTTATGTAGTTCACGCGCCAGGCACTCGAGGAATGCTCGGCAAGTGAACGCTTTAGAATGTAGCAATACTGTCACAACCCGTGCATCGTAGACGCCTGGCGTCACGTGGCCCCCACAAATTTCTCACCAATTACGAGTAATCACTACGAAATACAGAACGATCACTATAATCACTCCTATAATTACTATAATCACTTCTACAATCACTATAATCGCCCCTATAATAAAAATAATTAAACCTTATACTATATAATATATAAACCTAAAGGACTGGCTATTACTAGAACACTAGTTCCTTAGCTATTAATATAATTTAATTACCTTAATTTACTCTAACTACTATATATTATTATATATTAACTATTACTTAATATAATACTATAATTACTGCTTAGTAAGTATAACCTAACCATTTTACTAATATAGACCCTAGTCTATCCTTTAGGAACCCTTTCTAAGCTACTCTATACTATATATAGCCTAGCTTAAGAATATAACCATTATATATTAATAGCTCTTATTTAAATAGTTACTTTATATACTAAGTAATATCTAATAAACTATAATAGTACTTACTATACCTTCTAATAGTATGCCCTTATCTAAGGAAAAAGCCCCAGCACCCCCTAAGAATAGAGATAGCGATAAATGTATAGAAGCCTCTAATAATAAGTATAAAGAGGAACTCAGGGAGCTCTATACAGAAAACGAATGGCTCTTTATAGGACTTGCTAAACTCTTAGCTCTAAGAATATACACTAATACTATACGAAAAGAAGAGCAGTATTAGAATAAAGAGCGCTTTAAATAGTTATATATATAACTCTAGGCCTTACTAAGTAACCCTACTATAAATATAATTATTATAATTATAGAGCGAAAGATTACTAAACTTATTACTAAACTAGTTTAAACTAAGAATAACTAAGAATAATAAATAACTTAACTTATAGAATATAAATAACCTATTATAATAGTATATATTTATAATATTAGAGAAACTATTAAGCCTAAATAGCTATTAAAGTTTAATAGAAACCCTAAGAAGCTATAAGAATACCTTACTAACCTTAAGTCTTATTATATATACTACTTATTACTATTTATAAGTAACTTACTTAAAGTATAATATACTATAAGAAGATTAGAAAGTAAGGCAGCTTAAAACTATAAGTTAATTCTAAAAGACTTTATAACCTAAGCCCTAAGTTAGTAAAAGCCTAAAATGACTATAATATTTAATAGCTTTAATAAATATAAATAATTACTAATTAATAACTATAGTAAATAAGATAAGAAATATAATATATTTAATACTATTAAAAAACTTAAGTAAATAAAAGCAGTATTTAAATACTTCTTAGAGTTCTAATATATTATAGTAAAACTTAATTAATTAAATAAAAACCTTATTAATAAGTTTTATTAAAACCTAAAGGATAATATTAAGGATAAACTCATTAAGAATATAGATCTACTTATAGACTTTGCTTAGTATACTAAACTTACTATCTTAATTAATAACTAACTATTTAAATAATAAATAGAAAAATGAAATATTAATAATAATAATAGTAATTAAAAAAGGAAGAACTATATTAACTAAAGGAAAATATAAACTCTTAATACTTCTTATAATACTATAGTAAGACTTATAGAACTTAGAGTAATATAATAATAATCTTAGTAAAGAAAGAAAACCTTTAATTACTATAACTATAATAAGCTAGAATACCTTTTATATAACTATAAGAAACCTAAGAAAGAAAAGAAACCATTTAAGCCTATTACTATACTTACTTATAATAGTAATTTAATTAAAAAGGGAGATAATCTTCTAATCCGATCTATTAATATAACCTAAAGCGGATTTAATAGTTACTTTAGTAAATATAATTATAATATAGTAAATATATAAGATTAGATAGATAAACTAAAATATAAAGATATTCCTTAAGGAAGACTGATTAAAAGAACCAGACTTAAGACTAAATAATTATAAGAAGCTAATTACGAAAAGAAGTATAGTAAATAGAGTTAATAAATAGAAAGAGAAAAAGATGACTTAGATGCATACAAGCGACGGCTGTGAATAAAACGAGAAGCAGTATATTAATATAAAGTAAAAAAGAAAAGAGAGTAAGAAGAGAAAACCTAAAAAGTAATAACTAAAAAATAGAAACCCATTCCTATAGGCCAAGTTCTAGGCTATCTAGCTATTACACTCTGACCTAATAATAAAACATATACTATTACTATAGCCTAATAACTTAGAGAACTACTAATATAAATAGAGGATTTTGACAAATTCAATATCCCTAAATAACAGCCTGACTATTAGTAGACTAGTAAGAGGCAACCTACTATAACAGATAGCAGCATAACGCATAACTACATTATATAATAACCTGCCCCCTAACTATAGGTTAGCATAAGATAAGACGTATACTAAGCTAAGGAAGCTAGGTATGATATTAAGGATAAAGATATTCTTATACTAGTAGATAAATACCTAGAGTTAAATAACGAACCCCAGAGTATTACCCTAGAAGAATAAGACATACTAATACGCATAATAGAAGACATTTAAATTAAATAATTCACTAGAGAAACATAGGACTCTATAGAAGATGCGGATATCTATATCCGAGCTTTATATTAAAATAATAGATAAAACTCATAAAATTTAACTAAATGATAGCTTAGGAAAGACAACTCCTAAGTATACTAAGAATACTAGAAATACGAAGAAATCTTATAGGCTTTATATATTTACTAAAAGTATACTATATACTTTATAAAGAAGCTTAAGTAAGACTATTTCTTAGTATAAGTAAATAGTCAACCTATAATAAAACCTTATAAAGTAGAGAATATAGAGAACTATTAAGTATAGAAGTAATATAAGAGCTTAAGAATTGCATAGCTTATAAAATATAATATAGATTACTTTATAAAATGCTAATACTTTAATACTAATCTTACTAACTATTAATAACCTAAGTATTAAATATATATATATAATAAGGTTAATATATAGTATAAATATAACTAAAGATAGATATTCTAATCTTTATAAAATAGAATAATAGAAAGTATAAAAAACTCCTAATACTATCTATAATAAAGTAATAGATAGGTATAGAACTAGAGAAAGCAGAACCCCTTAAAATAAGAGCTCTATATATAACTAAAAGTGTATAAATAATAAACCAATACCTAGAAATATAAGTATAAATTAAGAAGAACTGGCTACCCGCCTTAATAAATAGTAGTGCAGAATTTAATTATATCCACCCTATAGTAATAAATATATTAAAACTCCTATAGAAAGATAAAGCGAATTTATATAAAGTATAGAATTTTAAAGGATCTTCTTTTAATTATAATAATAGAAGAATAACTAAAGAGCTTAATTATCTTAAGGTTTTTATAGAAAGATAAAATAAAAGAATCTTATTTAATATAATACTTATTATAAACTACGCTTTAATCTTAAAATACTTATAATTAAAATGAGTTAATTTAATAATAAACTAAAGGATTAGCTAAGTAAACTTTAATAATATTAATAATTACTCTTTTTAAGAATTAGATTTAAATAATAATATAAAATCTTAAACTTTAACTAATAATAGTACTAATAAAGTATTAGTAAAAGAAATAATAGAAACTTTCTTATTCTAAAGTATAAAATATAAATACTATAAAGCTTAAAATAGTAAAATATACTATACTATTACTTTTATATAAAGCTAATTAATAAAGCTTAATAAAGACCTTATAAAAATAAAGAAATAATAAAAAGTAAATAAAAGACTAAAAAATATACTACTTATTTATTATATTTATAAAAAACTATTTATTAAAGAATTAGAAATAGGTTTACTTAAATATAATAAATAAGATTATAAAATAGTATTAAAAGATAGAACTTTACTTAAGTTTTTTAAACTCTATAACTTTAATAATATATAATTATAAATACTAAAAGAATACTTTAAAGATATATTAAAAAAGGGATATATTAAAATCTTAAAATCCTCTATAGAATACTTAGTTATATTCATTCTAAAAAAGAATAGAAAACTCTAATTAATTATAAACTACTAATAGTTAAATAATATTATACTAAAGGACTAAATATTACTATTCTTAATTACTAAACTAAAGAACTGCTTCTATAATAAAAAATAGTTTATAGTACTTAACTTAAAAAATGCTTATAGTTTAGTCTATATAAAGCCTAAAGATAAATAAAAGACTATATTTAGAACTAAATTTAAACTATTTAAATATTTAATAATACTCTTTAGACTTATAAATATACTAATAATATTTTAATAAATAATTACTAATATTCTAAAAGAATACTTTAATATCTTTATTATATATTACCTTAATAATATTTTAATCTTTTTAAAAATAGAAGAAGAGTATATAAAATATATATATATAATCCTATAAAAGCTATAAAATGCAAAACTACTTATAGAACTAATAAAAAGTAAGTTCTATATATAAGAAGTAGACTTCTTTAAATATACTATTTAATCTAATAAGATTTAAATAAATAAAAAGAAAATTAAAGCTATTAAGGATTAGCTAAGACTAGATAAAAGTATTAAAGAAATATAAAGCTTCTTAGGGTTTGCTAATTATTATAGAAAGTTCATTCATAAATTTAGTAAAATCGCAAAACTCTTAACAGAACTCATAAAGAAAGATATAAACTTTAGATAGAATGCTAAGGCCTAGAAAGCCTTTAATAACTTAAAACAAGCTATCCTTAATAAACCCGTTTTAATAACCTTTAACTTAAAATAACTAATTAAATTAGAAACTAATACTTCTAACTTTGCCTTAAGAGCTTAAATTAGATAATAGGATAATAAAGGAAACTTATACTTAATTATATTCTACTTATATATACTAAAGGGAGCCGAACTTAACTATCCTATTTATAATAAAGAATTCTTAATAATAGTTAACTCTTTTAAAGAATTCTAATACTACTTTTTAAGAAGCGAATACTAAGTTATAATCTATATAGATTATAAGAATATCTCATACTTTATTATTATATAAGAGCTTAGTAAAAGATAACTTTATTATATAGAATACTTATTAGAATTTAATTATATTATTATTTATAAGAAAGGCTTAGAAAATAGATAAGCTAATATAATAAGTTAATAATCTAACTTTAAAATTAATATACTAAAAGCTAATAAGTAAATATTAGCCTATACTTTTAAAAGACATTTTAAATAAAAATACATTATAACTATAAGTGAGTTATAACTACCTAAAGACTTACTAAAATGATTATAAAAGCCTAAGTAAAGCTTTAAGCAATGGATATATAATAAATAGCCAGCCCTAAAGGAATTACTATAATAAGAAAGGAAACCAGTCTTAATAGGATTATAAGGATTCTAAGTAATCTCTTACTTTTACTAAAGCAACTATTATAAGAACCTCTAGACCCTAGTTAAAAAGCTTTATTAATACTTTTATAATAACTTTATAAAAGTATATATTAGCTATATAATATAATGCGAATAATGCTCTATAGATCTCTTAGAATAATATACTAAGGAATATTAGAAGATAAATAATTACTAAAACTATAAACTTAATAAAGTATAAAAAAGACTTAAATAAATTAATAAATTTAATAAAATGGTTTAAATTATAGTAATAGTATCTTAAGAAATACTCTACGAATAGATAAAAGAATATAACTAGATATATGAAATAGACAGAGTAATAAAAGCACCTTACTTAATTCTTAAATCATAATTCAGATTATAAAGATTATAAATCCCCTTAGAACTATAAGAACATTTAGTATAAGATATCTATAACTACTTCTTATATAAATACTTAAGAATTAATAAGACCCTTAAATAAGTTAAAATAGTATATACATTTCTTAGTATAAAGAGAATAGTTATAGAAGTTATTAAATCCTATAAACTATATAATAAAACTAAAGTATAATACTATAAACTATATAAAGAATTATAACCCCTATTAATTACTAAATAACTATAAGACTCTATTATAATGGATTTTATTATAAAATTACTTCTATTAAAAGACCCTATAAACAGTACTTTCTATAATAGCATTCTTATTATTATAAATAGATTTATAAAATTTTCCTATTTTATACTATACTAAGAATTAATAGATACTAAATAGTTCGCTTATCTATTCTTATAGAATATTATTAGTATATATAGCTTACTAATAGAAATCCTAAGTAATAGAGGACTACTATTTATATCTAAGTTTTAGTAAGCTTTAATAGCCTAACTAGGATTAAACTACTAACTTATAATAGCATTCTAACTATAGGTTAATAAATAGATAAAATATATAAATTAAATACTTAAGCAGTACTTATAATACTATATTAACTATAAGTAAAATAATTAAGTAGAAAAGTTACTTATAGTATAACTAAGTTATAATACTATAATTAATAAAAGCACTAAGCTTATACTATACTATATTAATTTTAAATTCATACTAAATATATATTAATAATAGTATAATAAAATTATTAATCTAAAAGCAATCCTAATATTAGACTAATTAAAAAACCTTTATAAAGAAATAAAAACCAAACTCGAATTTATATAAGGATAAATAAAGAAATACTATAATTAGAAAAGGCTAAAAGAACTATCCTTTTTAAAAGGAGATATAGTCCTACTAGTAATAAAAAACCTATTAATAGACAGACTAAGTAAAAAACTTAACTATAAATTTATTAGACTTTATAAAGTTTTAGAAAAAATCTTAGAAAATAACTATAGACTGGACTTAAAAATATAACATTATTCAGTTTTTTATATCTTATTACTAGAATTAATAGAAAATACTATTCTAATTAATAATGGATAAAGTTATAAACTAATAGTAAAAGACTTAGAAAAGTACTATATTAAAGAAATCTATAATATAAAGAAAATTAATAGAAAAATAATATACCTTATAAAGTAAAAAGATTATTCTAAAAGTAAAATATTATAATAGTTACTAAAAAACCTTACTTATATATAGTATTTACTAAAGACATTCTATATATAATACTAAAAGATAAAGAAGTAGTATTAAAATTAAATATAGTAGACTAATCGATTGTATCTACCCTACTATAAGCCTAGACCTCAATGACTGCATTAGCCTCTTAGCGCTCCGCCTTATCCAGCTCATCCAGAGAACAAAGACCTTAATATACTATCTCTATACCTCTCTCTTAAAGCTATTTTCATTAATAATGAAGCCGCATTAGATAAGATAAACGCTTATTCATTTACTATTATAATTCTATTAACTCCTCTTCTGCTTATTCCTCCTTAGACTCTAAATAACACCTCTTAACTATTAAATAGGAAGCTATTTAGTTAGTATAGGCTAGAAGTAAGGCAAAATAAGAATAAATACTTATATATAGAGATTAACTCTTCTAAACTATTATAAGAATGTTTATAATAAATACACTTAGAATAATAGGAAATGCTTTTAAGCATTTTATACTTTAACTTTTACTAAGTATAATTTAAATATTAGATAACCTTAAAGCCTATTTCTTTAATAAGTTTAAAAAGATAATAATAGTATAACGTATATAATAAGCTTGCGTGACAAACAAGCTTGCGTGACACTTATACTGTGCATCTAAAAGTGTAAACTTTAAAATTTCTAAAACAGGCTCTATAATTCTGAGATTTTTAGGAAATTAATTTTAGATATTTAACTAAAAAGTTAATAAGCTAGTCTTTTTTCTATATTTTTAAATAAATTATTAAGCTAGTTATAAATAAATATAGTGTAATAGACAGTGCGAATTTGATACTGCTAGCGCTATAAATATATATAATCTAAAAAAATTCTTAAAAATAATATATTTTATAAGTAAGCTAGGTTAAAAATCTTATTTATTTTAGGCTTAATTTGAATTTTTAAGAATTATTTTAAAACTGCAGTTTAAGGTGGAAATCAGAATGTCACGCTTACTTATTTGTCACGCAAGCTTATCATATACGTTATAATAGACTATGATTTTACTTTAGATATACTATTAGCATTATAGAAAAATAATTATAAGAAAAGGTTAAATAAACTAAAGAGAAACTTAGAATAGCTAACTTATAAGCCTTAGGAATAAGGACTAATAGAAAGAAGATATTATATTATAATCCATATATTATAAATACCTAGCATTATATAGCTCTTATAAATTTCTTACTAATTATAAATAATTATTATAAAATATAGAATAATTACTATAATTACTTTTATAATTACTATAATTACTTTCGCAATTACTATAATCGCCCCTATAATAAAGGTAATCAAACCTCATACTATATAATATATAAACCCAAAGGACTGACTATTACTAGGACACTAGCTCCTTAGCTATTAATATAACTTAATTACCTTAATTTACTCTAATTACTATATATCATTATATATTAACTATTACCTAATGTAATACTATAACTACTGCTTAGTAAGTGTGACCTAACCGTTCTACTAATATAGACCCTGGTCTATCCCTTAGGAACCCTTTCTAAGCTACTCTATACTATGTATAGCCTAGCCTGAGAACACGACCGTTATAAATACCTACTTTTAAGACTCTTATTAGGATCTAAGTGAATCTAACCTTATAATTCATTCATTTCTACACCTTACTAGGTCACTAGCGCGCTATATAAGATAAGAGAGCTAAATAATATAATTAATCTTATATTACTTATAGAGCATAAGACGAGTTAGTATTAATTACTTATTAAAATTATAGAAAGACTTTTATACTTTTTTATAAATAAGGATAAAATTTAAATTAAAATAGCTAATAAAATTAAAGACCTTATTTAAAAAAGTAAAATAAACCAAGGTTCAAGTTTTAAAAAACCTTTAAAATATAATAATTAATAAAAGAATATAAACTATATAAATATAAAAAGGCCTAAAGCTAATCTTATAAAATAGAATAACGTATATAATAAGCATACAACGCATCCAAGTATGCGACGCATTTCCAATTTATACTTAAAACAGTACTTTTTTAAAAATTCTTTAAAAATTTAAACTAGACTTAAAATAGCTTATATTTTATATATAAGTTTAATAAGTATATGAAAATAAGTAAAGATTTTTTTAGATTTTTAAAAGATTTTATTTATAAACTTATTTTAAAAAATCTTATTCGCACTGTTTTTTTTCTTATTTATAATTTTAAAAAGCTAAATAAATTAGTTAAAAATCTCATAAAAATACTAACTTATGACTTTTTTAGTTAATTATTTGAAATTAATTTTCTAAAATTCCTAGGACTATGCAGCCCATTTTAGAAAATTTAAAGTTTATACTTTTAAGTATATAGTATAAGTGTGTTGCATACTTGGATGCGTCGTATGCTTATTATATACGTTATTTTAAATAATTTACTTTAGTATTATATTAATTAAAATTATAAAGCTAATTAGTTAGTATTTACTAATTAAAAAGGGAAATATTAGAACTTAATATATTATTAATTCTTATAAATACTCTTACTTAATAATAAAAGAGTATAAAGAAAAGACTTAAAATATAAAAAGAGTTAAATTAAGCCTTTTAAGAAATACTATTATAGTAATTATTTACATAATTAGAATTAAAGGCTTTTTAAAAGTATAAATAAATACTTACTTATATTTATACAGTTTTATAAAAAAAATTAATAAAAATAGAAATAAATAATTAAATTTAAGTAATTAAGAATATAAATAAACCTAGGATTATAATAAATAACTATTAGAAGATTAACTAATTAGTAACTAAGCTTTATATAAGCTTATAAACTAAATAGTAAGTATATACTAAAGGGTTAGTAAGTTATACTTAGAAGGACTTTATAGTATTTCTTTAAAAACTTTATATAGACCTTACATAATAAGAAGTTAAACTCTTAAAAAGGGTATTAAAGCTATAATAGCTTCTTAAGCAGTTACTAATAGATTTCTTTTGTTACGGCTTGGTTTACTGAACAGCGATAGCGGCCCTATAGTGCAGTAATGTGCCCGGATGATCGCCACTTGTTACAGGCTGGGGCCTGGGTGTATATTCTGCTACATCTCACCGCCTCTGTAGCTATCTAGGGCCGGGCCCGTATCGGGCCCACGAAGGAGGATTCCTTCCTCCTCAGCTTTTCATAGATCAATACACGGCTAGTCCCTCAGCGCACCTACCTACGGGCCAGCCCCTTACACTACTACAGCGATTATTGACCAATCTTTTGCTCCCTGGTACAGCGGTCTAGCACAACTGTTACAACTTTAATTTATAAAGAGTAATCTATTATTCTTTTAATACTCTGAATATTAAAAAAGAGAAGCTATAAGTAGTAGCGTTTTATATAAGACTATATAAAAGACTTAAGAAAGAAATTTATAAAATGAATATTAAAATTAAAAAGCTTTAAAAAGTAGCCTAAGAAGTATAATAACTATAGTAATACTTTAAGAATTATAAAGTCCTTATATATAAAATATATAACTAATAAGGAAATATCTCCTTTAGCTCGTATTAAATAAGACTATAAATAACATATTCAAAATCTCCTGATTTTTAGTTTTATAATAGTATATAATATGCCTCAGAAAGCCTATCTTCCTTATATTATAACTACAAAAGACATCTATAATAAGAACCTTTAATAAGGTTAGAGTTCAAGCATCAGACATACGTCTAACAGTCTTAAAACTCAGGACACGTCTTACCCGGTTTTACTATAACAAATTGTCTAAATCCCCTATTAGATTGGATATATAACTGGATAGTAATCTCTTTATAAAGCTAGGGCTTTTCTCTAGCCAGTCCAGATGGATTATCATTATTAATATATGCATTTCTTAACTAATCACTTCAAACTAACTACCTTTCTAATCGCCTTTTCCTGCTCTTTCTGAATCTTTAATTCCTTTTCTGATTGGTTAATTCCTTAACCCACAATCGCCGAGTTCTACTAATAACCTTCCACTCCTTCCACTCCTTCTACTACTATAGCCTTTATAAGAATACTATAACTTTATTATAGGGCTAAAAAAGAAGTCATTTAGGACTATATTATAATAAATATATAATACTATATTAGATCCTGTTAATAACTTATAGAGTAATTACTATAGACCTTTATAAAAAAGGGGAATACTTTCTTTTAAAAGAAGAAGCAGTAATTAAAAAAGAGAGTAAGATTACTTAATGCTTAGAGCTTAATAAAAGAATAATAAATAGTTATTAAATTACTATTCTATAAATATATAATACTATAATTATAATTAAAAGGGATATTGTATTAAGCAGGGGAATAAGAGGGACACCACTACCCGAAGTGACGGATGCCGTAGGGTAGGCGGGATGTGAAGCAGAGCGAAGATAGATAAGACTTATAAAACAAAACAGACAAAAAGAGGGCTAGAGCTATAATTAAGCGGCTAGTTAGAAAATAAATCAGATATTCTAGTTAATTAAATAAATCTTATTATAATAATATTAAAAACAATTTAATAACTTAAAAATAAAGGTAAGTAAGAATATAATTAATTACTATTTATATTTGAAATATCTTTACCTTTTATTTTAAACTAACTTCTATTATCTTTATTAATAGCTTTATTAAAACTAATACTTAAATTAATTAACTAATTAAAATGTTCAGGCTATTCTAATTAGTAAGCCCTTAGCTTTAATATATTCCTCTTTATATAGTTAGCGCTTTATCTTTATAAGCCTAGAGATTGTAAAGAATAAAAAGAAGAAGAGCCTTAATAAATAAAGGAAATAATAAGAAAAGAAAGATAATATATATAAGTCTAATATCTAAGTATAATTAATTAATTAGAATCTAGCTTATATTTATTCTTCTAAAATTATAATAATTATAAAAAAGGGTTTAAAAAGAACTTAAGTATTAAAGTTATATTAAAGTTAGTAAGTAAAGTTATAAAAGTAATTATAATAAGAATTCTTTAATAAAATTAATTATAAAGTATATAAAATAATTAAGAAGTATTTAATTAAATAGTATTCCTTAGTAAATTAAATAAGTAAGATATATTAATAAGTCTAGTAAGTATAGAAGCAAATAGTAATAATAATCTTTAAGTAGGTCTTTAAAGTAAAATATAAGTTAATTTGCATATAGTAGCGCAATTAGCCTAAGAGGGCTTAGTAGGAGGAGGAGGAGCTAATCTTGATCTTAAGGTATTTATAATAATGTCCTATTAAGATAGAGAAATCAGACTATTTAGAATAAAAGTAGTAAAGCTTTTTATTTAATTAATTATATATATTTATTAATAAGGGGCTAGAAGTAAATAAAGAGACCTTATAGTATGTATAGTTATAATATAAGTAAGAGTATTAATATTATTCTTTTTTATAGTTTTTATAGCTTTTTTAATTATTAGTTTAGTAATATAAACTTCTTTAATTCTATTTATAAGTACTTAATTAAAAATAGCCTTAATATAATTATTAGTATAAATGATTTAATTATTAGCCTTTTTCTTTAGTAAAATATATTTTATAATAATATCTTTATTAATCTTCTTTTACTTTTTATTAATAGTCCCTTTATTTAAGTTATTAGAGTTATTATAGTTATTATTAATTATTAGAATAGGGATTATATAAAGTAAAACTATCTAATTAAATAAATTTATAATTCTTAAGCTAGGTTTAAAAGTAAATAATAAAACTAAAGGAGTTCTAAAGTATTAGGATTTTAATATTATTATTAGCTCTAAGTCTTATATTAATTAATTAATAAGTTTTTAATTAGTATTAAGAGTATATAAAGTAATTATATAGGATTTAGGCAGGTTAGGGGTCTTAATAATTTACTTTAGTTTAAAAAGGGTAATAGACTTTCTAAATATTATAGTATTAATAAGTATAATTATTAATTAAGAGTCTTTAGTCTAATTCTTAGTAGTAAGAAAGTCAGTTTAGTGAATTAGTTAGTAGCCGCTTAGTTTAGTAAGGATAATAATAAGTCTTTTAAGTAGCTAATTGTAAATAGAATAGTAAGAGAAGGGTATAGAAGATACTGCCTTACTATGCCTATATTTAGTAATAATAATGTTTCTAAACCTAAGTTTATTATAAATAGCTATTAAAAACTAGGTCTTAACCCGCTCTTAGCTAATAGAAAGAGTGATTTTAAATAGCTTAAGTAATTAATTAAATAGATTAATAAGCTAATCTCTTTATAAGAGTATATATTCTTTTTCTATTAGTCACTTTTTAATGCTTAGAGTTACTAAAGATAGATTTATATATAAATAGACCCTAAGTTATACAGCTCTAGTTATACTTTATAAGTTTAAGAATATAAGGTAAATAGCTAAGTATTTATATTTAAAACTACTTAGTTAATTAGTTATAAGAGTATAGAATATATTAAAGTTATAAGAATAATCCATTTTAATTAAGACTAAGCACTAAGTATAAGTAAATGCCTTTTAATAATTAAGTAAAGTATAGCCTTTAAGAGTATTATAATAAAAGACTTAATTAGAGTATTAATTAAAAATATATAATATTTAGTAAAAGTCCTTATAATTAATTAGGCTAATTATAAAATGCTAGTTAAAGATATCTTATTTAATAGTATAGTAACTAGAGTTATAGGAAGAGTTCAGTATATATTTAATAATAAGGTCCTTAAGGAGTAAGCACTTATATATTTAATTAACTAAATATATTATCTTCTTAAGTAGATTTATTATAATTATAAAAGCACTATTTAGAAGTAAGGTTAGAAATACTATAATAATATCTTTTAGTCTATATATAATTATAATTAGAAAGTCTCTAAGTCCTTCCTTACTAGCCTAAGTATTATCCTATAGCTTTTTATAAAGGTCTTAAAAGTAAAGAGTATATTAATGCGATTATAGCGGGACAGGGGTTAGATAGGGTTGTGGGGACTAGAGATTCAACTCTCTAGGTCTCGGGATTTTTCTAGGGATTTTTCAAGGAACAAGACCATCATCACAAACGTCAGCTTTAACAGCTAGAGAGGCAGAGAAGCCTCTTAGCTGCAGGACTGGATGGCATTGTTATTTTCTAGACTGTATGACTATTAATTTCATTATGGATTTCCTGCTTTCTATCAGACCTCTTTAAATCTGACTGAATACCCCCTTTTCCTATAAGCCGACTGACTGCATCCGCGGTCTTCTACCTAAGTCCAGATCTGCCGCTATAACCTTCATCTTTTCGAGCCTTGTCACAATCCGCAGCGGCGATCCAACCTAATAAAGCGTCTAATTAGACACTTTCCTAGCTATCTTGAAGAGACCGGCCCGTTATCTTCACCTGCGGTGGTGCTGGAAGCAGCCACTGCCGACCTCTACTAGAGGCGGCGAGACGGCGTCAGTCACGATTGGCCCCAGTGGCCCCGGAAAGATAGCTAGCTATTTGGGTGTGGTTTCTTCCTCGTCCGCCAAGGTCGTTTCAGTACTATATAGGGTGTTTAAGTCTTTTAATATATTCTAAAGGGAAGAAGTTATTAAAATATTCTAGGATTATAATCCTATTAATAAGTCTAAAACTTCTAGTTTAATAGCCCTTAGTTTTATTATAAAAGTATAGTATAAATATTAAATAATCTTCTAATTATATAAGAAAATAATTATTTTTCTACTTACTATAAATATATTTTTTATAATATAAGTTATAATATAAGATCTATATAAGTATATAATATTAAAAGTTATCTATTCTAATATAAGAATTATTTAAGAACTCTTTTTAAAGTATCTCTTTATTACTTTATACTTTAAGTCTTAATTAAGTATAGATATAAAGGTCTTCCTTAGCTTAAGGTTCTTATCTTTCTTTAACTATTTACTAGTATTAATATTCATTATTTAACTATATACAGATTCCTTATAAGTTAATTTTTACTATATTCTACTATTCCTTTATTTCTATTAGGGGTTCTCTATATTCTTTATAGTAAGGGTCTGCCTATTCATTATTACTACTATCTAAGTATTCGTCCGTAAGTGCGAGAATGAGCTCTGGTTCCTGACTGAGTTTATTTAAGAAGCAATAGGTCTCTAAGCATTGTCTGCCTTCTGTAGTTCCATCTTGCGAGGGTTTGTAGTGCTTGCTAGTACTAGTGTTTTATTATTTACTACTTTACTTAGGTTTTTTATTATTATAGAGCTTATTCTAGATCTATTTGCCTTTTTTAGAAAATAATACTAAGCATTCATTCTTTATATAGCTAGTTTATTAGTAGTTATAATTATTAGTTATTTATATAGTTCGGGTCTTAAGTAGTTAGAAAGTTATACTAGATATATTCTTTAGTTAACTATAGTCTACTTTAACTTAGCTTAGCTATCTATTAAAGATTTCTTCTTTAACTTTCTTTTAGTAAGATTCACTATCTTTTAGAATAAGTATGAATTATATTATTTATTTATTGCCTTTTTTAACTATTATAAGGATTTTCCTATTTATACTTACTAGAGGTCAGCCTTCTAGGATTGGGGTCTAACTCTAAGGCTACTTAGTTAAGACGATTTATTATAGAAAATAAAATCCTAATAACAGTTTTAGTTTATATAGCTCGTTCTTAGCTTCTTCCTCTATTTTATATAACTAGCTAGAGTGCAACTATAACGATTTTTTAAGAGCGCTAGTTTTATTATAGCTATTTCTAGTTATAATAAAGGTCTTTAATAAGTACTAGTAGTTAGTAAATCAGAAGTTCTTACCTTCTAGTATAAGCTTATGCTTTTAATTTATCTTAAGGCTTTAGTACTTATTCTTAAAATACTCTATTTTATTATAATTCTAGTACTTAACCTTAGAATAGTCCTATTAGACTGCTCTAAGTTCTATAAGTCTAGCTTAAGTTCTATAAGAAGTATTAACCCAGTTTTTATCTTTCTAATTATTCTAGTTCTTTAAGTAGTATAGGTTATAGTTACTTTCTTAGCCTTTTTATTAGTTCTTAGCCTTCTTCCTTTATCTTTTATACTATTATTCATTAATCTTAATAACTATAGTAATATACTTAGTAAGTGTATTAAGTTAGTTAGCTTTATATAGCTTATCTTTAACTTCTTCTTTAAGTCTTTAGTAAAAGATTTCTATAAGTATATTATTATTCTATTTTAGTTTAAAAGTAACTTATTAGAATATAATAATATAAGTAATAATAAATCAGATTTATTTAATCTTATGAATTTTAATTACTGCCTGCCTTTCCTTATTAATTATACTAAAAGTATTTTTAATTATTTTTTTAAAATTCTTTTAATTTATAAAGATATTAATAGTATCTTAGTTATAGCTTATTTTATTATTATTTAAGAAGTCTCTTATAATTAGTTTAAATTAGTCTTTAGTATTTTTAATTATTAAGTTATTAGTAAATAGTAAGTATACTTTAAATAATATAAGATATTATAAAAAGAACTAAAAGTATTCCTTTATTTTAATAATAAATAGAATTATATTACTTAGTAAACTATTAAATAGTTCAGGCTTTAGTAATTTAATTATTTCTCTTAGGTTATAGTTATTATTTATAACTAGTATAATAAGTGCTATAACTAGCTAGTTCTATACTTATTACTATAGGGTTTAAATAAGAGTGCAAAGTTATTAGACTTTTATTATTATTTTAGTATTACTTAATAGGATTATATATACTAATAGTATAAGTATACTACTTAAAGTAATAAGAGTTCAGTTTATTCTAAATATATAAATAGTATAAGGTATTACTTAAGTTAATATAATAATATATTAAATAAGAGCTATTAATATATTATAATTAAGCTTATATTAAGGCTTTAGAATAGGTTTAAAGTATATAGTATTTATAATTAAGTAGATTAAGAATATTATAATAAGTAATATAAGTTATAGTTTAATAATAGTAAAATAATAGATTTAATATAACTAAGTATATTAATAATTAGTAAGGCTATCTTTATAAAAGTACTAAATAAATGTATTTATATATAACTAGTATTTAAATAAATTATAGTTAAGAATTATAATTCATCTTCTTAGATTATAATCTAGAATTATGATTCTATATTAAATTATAGTAAAAGATTATAATTCATTATTATAATTATAGTTTTGAATCGTAATTTAATAGGATTGGTTAGAAATTTGTAGGAGCGGATGTGGTTAGTTAGCGTTATGTAGTCTTATGCAGACCGGGCTGTAATAATTGTAATAAGATTTTCACTTTAAATTATCATTTTTAAAAAATCTTAAAAAATTTAAATTAAGTCTAAAATAGCTAGGATTTTTAAATTAAATTATTTATAATATACTTTATTTTTAAAAAATTCTTTTAAGTTTTATATATTAATAGCGCTAGCACTATTAAATTCGCACTATACTTTTTACTGTTTTTATTTATAACTAGCTTAATAATTTTTTTAAAAATCTTAAAAAATTACTAACTTCTTAACTTCTTAGTTAAATATCTAAAATTGATTTTTTAAAAATCCTATAATTATATATACCTTTTTAGAAAATTACGGTTTTTAATTTTAAGTGTATAGTATAGGTGCGACGCATGCTTGAATGCGATGTATGAGTGATATATACGTTATTCTATAAATATTAAATAAACTTAAAATAAAAGAAGCAAGCTAAATAAAGATGCGTTGCTAATTAGACGTATTAGAAGAACTTCTGAGTTCTTAGGCATAACTTTACAGTGTCTCTCAATAGATATCAGAAGCTTAAGAACTTCAGCTTCTTTATCTACGCCTATATCAACATGTACTTAAGAGCCATCATCTGGATATATGTCGGCAGGGCTTTCCAAGGTTGTTGATTGTACGGCATGTACGCGAACATTCGGAATATTTGCCTCAAAGAAATTCGCTTCGACCCCGCAAGTCTTAAGAAGCATCTGGAGACCGTCCCACAAGAGTGCCCCGGCACTGTCTCGATCGTAATAATAAGACTGAGCACTTGACATTGAACACTATTTCTTGGCACCTATCAACTATTATATAGCACATCATTATGCTTCACGTTCGCAGCCCATCATGATATCTCTCATCGAAGCTAATCGATCCCCTTTGATCTGCGCAATCTCGTCCGCCTCTGCCTTCTGCAGCTTGTGCATGTACTGCGTAAACTCGTTACTCAGCCGGAGGACCGTGTTGAAATGGCTCGCGTCCGGCTTGACGCCCTTGTCTTCTGCAAGCGCAAGCGCACTTCGAACACAGTTCCGGATCTGGCGGCCGTTGAGCCGTTGGGAGGCCCAAGAGGTGACCACCTCGTGGCCCAACTGCTGACACTCCTCGCGGGTCAAGAGGGGCGGCGAGCCGTCGCTGCGTTTCCTGCCGAGATCTTGGATGAAGATCTTCCAGACGTCTTTGCGACGTGAGTCGTTTAATTCGGGCATGCCGATGGTGATGTGGATCCGGGACTGGAAGGCTTGATCAAAGGCGCCGACGCGGTTGCTAGTGAGGAACATGATACCGTTGAAGTACTCGAGGGTGCGCAGGAAGACTAGAAAAGGATCGCGAGTTAGATATACGTCGGGCCAGGATGCGATGTTCGAAACTCACTCGATACTAAGGCGTTGCGCGCCAAGTTGTCGTAGTCACGATCCTGTAGAAAGATGTCGGCCTCATCTAGGAGCAAGATGGCATTCCATGAAACAGCATAATCAAAGATTGTCGATAGCTTCGACTCTAAACGTTCTGGATCCGTCCCAAGGTCGCCGGCTGTCACCATGTACAGGGGCTTCTTGAACGATTCGGCAACGCATTCTGGGCAAACACGATATAAGTATCAGCAGCGACCAGCACTGACAGGTCTCGCTACATTACCTGCGGTCAAAGTTTTGCCAACACCAGGAGGTCCATGCAAGAGGACAACTAGGCCGGCACCTTTCCCTGCCACCAGATCTTGGACTTTGGTCTTGTTGTTGAGGTATGATTTGACCATTGCTCGGATGACATCTTTGTATTCGCTATCCAAGACGAGCCGGTCCCATGCGCGCTCGCGAAACTTCACAGGCTGCAGGTTGATCACGTCGTATTTCCCTTTGGCACCGTTTAGTTTTCCACACCATTGTTGAGGGACAACCACTTACTCCAACTCTTATCGCGAAGGCGAAAAGCAGGGAGAGTTCGTGGGCAAAGGAGCAAAGTCAGCTCATCCGGCGGCCCCGATGGATCGATTAATCTGTACTCGTTGAACCACGTCGAGGAGCTACCTATCTCGTAGTCGGATGAAGTAACCTGTACCCTTTCACTCATGAGGCCGCCAGCAACAGCAACCAGACTAGCAGCATCGAGATCCCTAGCGTTGTGATCCTCGTCATTACCACAGTTGGTTCCTACAATCCATCCGCCAAACAACTGTCGGTGGGTCTTCATGTCCACGATAACCCTCGGTTGCTCGTCGTGCGTCGATTGGTGATGGAAGGGGCCGATAACCTGGCGAAAGCCGGAGTGGATCTGCATGTTCCAGAACTCCTGGCCGCGGGACTTGAGGTGGGCTTTGACCTTGTCTTTATCCTTCAGGAACGGTTCTGGGACGAAACGGAGGTTGCAAATCTCCACGCTCCCAGGAAAGTGATCAACGTTGAGAATGTGAACCCGACGCCCGAACGTCTCCCCGTCGTAGTCCACCGACCAGCACTGAAGCTTCAGATGTGGAAACGAAGACGATGGTTGTGAGTACCTGGATCGCAGTTCAAGGGGCGGTTTTTCGAAGCATGGCAGGTCTACCATGTAGCAGACAGGGTCACCCCCAGATGGCGTCTCGAAGATAAGCGTCCCCGGTAAGTACAGCATCCACAGGTCGTCGTACCGAACCGTTGTTTGAGAAGTCGCTGACTTGAGCGCCTCCAGTCTCGACCCAATGTCGTGAGCATTGTCGTCGATAAATTGCAGAATCTCGCCTGCGATTTGAAAATTGAATCCCATTTCGCGATCTTGATCGGGTATTTCCTCGCCCTTACCCGAATTAGCCACCACTTTTCGGAGGGCATCGCGACGGAGGAATAGCTCGACAAAAGGTTCAACAAAGGACAGTTTGGACTCCGACCTGCTTTCAGGGAGGGGGAACTCCTCGAGCTTCTCTAGGAATTCGCTAAATGGCCACCAGTCGACGTCAATAGTCCTTCGCCACACATTTCCCCGTTCCTCGACCTCGCGCCAGAACGTTATGCTTGGAGTCTCTCTCTGATGGCCGATGGCTTCCACATCGCCACTGGGAATGTCATCCAACGTCGTGGTTGAATATTGTCCATTGTGATTGCGGAATTTCTTGACGACCTTTCGGTGCACCTCTACTCCGCCCTGTCCGTTCGCTGAGCAACTTCAAACGCCATCAACGGCTCCATGTGTGAGTTGTCTTACCTCATTTCGCCAGGCACGTAGTCTGCGTGTGGCCTCAAAAGTAATAGGCACGCTGGACGCCGAAACGTCCGTGTCTGTGTCCATGTCCAGATACAGGTGATTGGACATCCCATTGAATAATTAGTTCATATGGGAAGCAAATGTTATAGGACACAAACGGAGGAAGCGAAGTCCCCAGAATTGGAGTACAATGGGGAATTTCAAGTCTTCAACTTCCCTGGCATCCTTCTAATCGAGCGTGTCAGCTCAGCCCAAGGCGAGTGTTCATCGTCTTGTTACCTAAGTGGCAGGCCTGGTCGTGGGGCATCAACACTCTTCCTTCTCCTGCCTGCCTCTTTCTTGCACTTTTGCGCTTAGTTGCATGATGGCTGCAGGTTGCATTGGAATGCCGGCCTTATCGCCAGACCAGTGTACGGCTGGGCTGGGTTGGATTGGATTTCGCCCGGAGGGAAGTCCTTATAGGGCCTTGGCACAATCTAGTTCACATTTCGGAACATGTGATACCTGACACCCCAAGCCCCACGAATCGTCGTCTCATCGCTTGCTGCCCAACCTCGTCGCTGCTTGTTCCATGACAGGCCTGCTTGAAGGTCAAATTCTGCAAGTGCTTAGCTGAAGCACGGCCTGCCAAAATCGAGGCTGCTTTTTGTTACTACAGTCGCACGCCAGTGGTTGGTTTGCCGATACCGCTGATCCGCATCGAGCCTGTTTGTCGCGATAGCAAATATGATTACCGCACGCACGGCCTGCATGCATGGGCGTTGTCAGATTGGGAGTTTAGAACTGCAAGGTGTCACGAAGCGAAAAATCGAGACTTGATTGGATGATGGCCATCAGCTGATCGTTGCGTAAATCCCTCAAAATCGTCAGTGGTTGCGTGTCACCACCACTGGCGTCACGGCGACCTTGCTGCGTTGGCTGTACTCACACACCCTATGCATAGGCATTGTCAGCAATATTGGGAGTTGAGGACTGCAAGGTGTCACGATGCAGAAAAATCGAGACTTGATTGGATGCGGGATGCCTAAGGTGATGGTCATCAGTTGCAGGGCGATGCAGCTTCGTCACTCGTTGTTAGGCAGAGAAAAGTGGTCCGGGGCGTTGGGGGGAGGCTGACACCAGCCAGCATGACCGCGACGGGAGCATTAGGCTGTACCATCCTCCCCTTATTGTTTGCTGCCTAATTCAAGCTCACTCAAGGCGTTGCTGGTTGTGAGAAACGGAAACGAGCAAACGCTGGAGTCTGCGCTCAGGTCTTTCAAAGCACCGAAACTATAGGGCCCATGCCGATGATATCGCATGGAAGCAATGAAACCTGCCGAGTCTGAGGGTTCGACCAAGCGAACGATCAGGTTGGGCCGTCTCACTCCGAACGGAATCTGTAAAACTGAGGTCAAGGACAGCAAGATACGTCGTATTCTCTTCAAGTCAAGACCTGACGTTCCTCCCCCTCTGGAGGAAGAGGAACTCATTCAGTCTTTGAAAGAGATCTCTGAAGAGTCTAACCAGTCGCTTGTGTCGCACTCCCACGCTCCTCACTCGGAAGACTCCATCAAATCTGCCTGGTCTTTGAGCCTAGCTGAGAATTCAGGTGTGAAGGCAAGATTCTCCGAGCTACAGAAGACGGTAGATGAGTACAATGTTGTGGCTTCGCAGGAGAAATGGGACCTTGTCCGGAAGAACGAATGCAGCCTCGAGAAGGACCGAGCCTTGGCAGAGCAATTGCAGAAGATTGCATTCCCTGAGACAGAACGCAAAGGTATTAGGAGGACGATGAAGGCGGGGATGCAACAGTTCTGCAAATCAACTCTCCATTACGCCACGGTCATGGATGCGCTGGTACAACATCACCCTGAATGGGTAAGCCTGGCTTGGGGAACGATGAAGCTCTTGCTGAGTATCCCAATTGAATACGAAAAGACAAAAGAAGGCATTGTGATAAACTTGGGGCGGATTGGAGGAAAACTCCAGTTAGTGAGCCTGCTTTTGCGCTTCTTCCCAAAGGACAAGATTGTCGATGCTGCGTGTGCGATCTACGCTTCGATTGCGGATTTTTTGGCAGTTAGCATCTGCCGTCTACGCAACAACCGGCTTGGTGAGTTCTCGGCGATCCATCGCTCTTAATTTGCTTCGGTTGACATGTTACCTCTCGTAGTGAGAATATTCAAGGCAACACTGGTCCCATTTGACACTCGTATGGATCAAATTTTGACAACGATCGATGAGAACTATGCCCTGCTGAAAGAGCAAGTCGAAATGCAATGGCTTATCAGCGACTTCGAGAGGCATCTACAAACCCAAAACGACCTTTCCGAGGTCAAGAAGACGCAATGTCGAGTTTTGGCGGTTTTAGAGGGTGCGTGTTCCCCTTGACTGCCAATGTGCTTCCTCCTGCTCACTGCCTGAAGACCTCGTCCAGCAAGACTATTCCAGAAGGCAGCGCGAATTGCGGGCCGTTGAAGGTAAGAATCACCCCACCATTCAATCTGGCCCGTGCTTAAACTTGACTCCTAGGTTCTCAAGCCGTTGACCGATGGCTGTTACGTCCTCCCAAGCTGGAGATAGTCCAGGAGTTCTTCCCGGAACTACTCCCAATCGAACAAAATCTTCAAAGAGCCCAAGCTCAGATGGACCTGCTTCCGCTTGCGCAGGTCAATGAAGGCATCAACATGCTCCGCCGTCAGCAGTTCCGCGCTTGGATGGACGCCCCTGATTCTGGCCTGTTGTGGATCGATGGGTACGAAGTTCCCCGCCGCCCCAGCTGGACAACCGACTTCGCGCTCAACATCATCCGAGCAGCCTCTATGAATGGCCACGACACTCTGTTCTATTTCGGAAGCCTCAACCATGACACTCCGCTGCCTCGGGCACTGGTCCAGAGCCTGTTGTTCCACTTGCTCCAGAGGTTCCCGGCAATCCTGTCGCAAGGCGACCGGGAGTTGTTCAATGCGGAAATATTCTTAGCAGCGAAGACTGACCTCGACTTGTCCTGGCGGATTTTCGTTGAATGTTTACGCCTGCTCCCCGCTCCGGTCACGTATCTTGTCGTGGAGGGGATCGACTACATTCAGATGTCTGATGTCGGCGGGGACTTTGAATCCCTACTGCAACGCTTCCAGTCGCTTACATCCACCCCGTTTGAAGAAAAAACGGTCAAGGTGGTGTTGACATCAGTCCGACCGAATGGGGGATTCCAGCTATTGTTTCCCGGCCACGATGGACTCGAAGTGCAACTTGACCACAGTGTCCTAATCCGCGTACCTCGAGTGGCTGCTCGGAGCCGAAAGGAACGCGACAACCAGCTGAGTAAAAAGCATCTGGCCAGGCACAAAAATCAGCCTTCACCGGATCCACCTTCGCAACGAGCTGGGCGCGATGATGAATTTGTTCCTACCGATGAAGAACAATCACAGGGAGAAGCAGGCAACGAGTCGGAAGACGACTTTGACATATTTGGTGAATGTTCCGAGAACACCAGCAAGGTGGTCCAGGGTAGAACTTTGGTCCTCGGAGAGGGTTTTCAGGTTTCAAATTTCGAAGGAACACAAGGAACGCCACCTTATCAATCTGATGTGGTATTGGGCTCACCGGTGGAGGATGCTGCAAACAATTCTGATAGTTCATTCGACATCTTCGAGGTAAAAGCGTCGCCGGTGGTTATGAAGGGAGCTCCGAGGCCCGAGTCACCAGACTTTGCGCCTTCCGAGAGTGACGAAGATACATAGCAAGATAGGCGTGCCCCTTGTGTCACAGCCTGGCCGCCAAGTAATTTCAGATTCCAACCTCAGAAACAGACGTCGGACTACAAGGCCCCAGGGGTTTCCTCGATGGAGTGACTTTTTGGATCGATAAGTATGTGTTTCTAGGTGGGCATCTAGCACGAATGTAACTTCAGGACCTTCGTGAAGGGTTTGTTGAAATGAGCATGTTGTGTTTATCAACGTCCAGTCTTTCGTCGAATCATTTCGTCGAATTTTCTAATCCCTCTGCCCCAGACTCTCAATCTGAACAGGTAATAAAACGCAAACACAGCGGCGATATTAAAAGCTATGTAAGCAAAACCAAGCCCCCAGTCCATCCATCTTTCGTCATAGTACATACCCGAGCGAGCCAAGACCTGATCGGCATATCGTAGAGGACAATAAGAGCAGCTGGCGGTGGCATCCGGGTTGAGTAGCGTTCCCGGAGCACCTTGCTCAAGATATGGCTGCATATATGTCCCACAAGTTTCACCGGTCGGGGGCTGGAAGACGGCAAGCTCGGCCTGTGAACAAACGATGGGGTCCCCTGAAAGCCCTGAGACAGCGACACCGCCAACAAGATATGTCATCGGCGAGACGCGGTACATGAAAATCCAGAAACCTGGTAGAGCTGTCGGGGGCTGGAACACGCCGGCGAATAAGATCATCATCGAGAACAGGATCGTCGTCACCCGGCCGGCTGTCGTTGCGTCAGGCAAAGGCGCAACCACCATGTGTGCGAAAGTGCCGGCAAGGATGTAGAAGTAGACAAAGAACAGTAAAACTAATCCTTGACTTTCAGACGACTGAATGCCGAAAACCGTGTAGTTGAAGATTGCAAACGTCATGACGCCTAGGACGACGTGGTATGGTATCTCAGCTAGGATGTTGGCGAGGATCAAAACTGCCCAAGAGTACATGTTCGAGTGTCGCTCACGGACTTCGTAAAGTGTTCGCTGTACGACGAACTTTGGCATGATCTATAATGCCTTGTCAGCCACATGTTACCCTCCTTAGCGTAGTACCACTGCTCTCTCACCTGTTGAACCAGACTGCTAAACATTGCGCAAACCATAAGGATGGAGAAGATAGCATTCTGGACGCCCAGGATGGATTGACCGGGCTGGAGGAAGGAGAAGCCAATGAATAATGAGCCTGCAACTCCCAACATGAATTTGCTCACGATGTACGTTGGTGAGCGCCAATATTGCTGGAAGACACGAACACAGACGCTCGGTATCTGTGACAGTAGAGGCACTGAGTAGGCGCCGCGATGTCTGGATTGAACCACATCGCTTCCGTTTTCTTGTCTTCGCGCGGAGGAAGACTTTGTGATACGTTCCAGCTCAGTTGACACTTCTTTGGCTTCTGCGGATCCATCCCAGAGGCAAGGCCAGTCGAGCGTCGTGGTGTCTGTATTGCCTATAACATCCAGCAGATACTCCGCAGGGTTCTCGGCATCGGCGCATCTCCTCGGTCCACGGTTGCCGAAGTATCGAAGCACAGTCTCCGAGTTCTCTCCAATGTCCCCAAAGTAAGCCACTTTCCCGCCCCGTGCCATCAGCAGCAGTCGATCGAACCGCTGGAACAGCATCGCGCTCGGCTGGTGGATGGTGCACAGGATGCCCAAACCCCCGGCCGCCAACTTCTGGAGTAGAGCTAGGATGGCTTCAGATGACTGGCTATCGAGTCCAGAAGTAGGTTCGTCGAGAAACAGGAGCAGGGACGGCTTGCCAGCAAGCTCGACGCCAATACTGAGTCGCTTGCGCTGCTCGACGTTGAGCCCTTTGCCTGGCAACCCAACGACGGCATCGGCAAAATCGTCCATGCTAAGAAGATGTATGACTTCCTCCACGAAGGCAAGCTTCTCGCTCTTTGGCACATTGAGGGGCTGCCTTAACATTGCCGAGAACCGTAGGGCCTCACGTACAGTAGCCGTTTCGAGGTGCACATCCTGCTGCTGGACATAGCCAACGTCGCTCTTGAACGACGCCGGAAGGGGCTTCCCGTCCACGTAATACTCGCCTTGTACGACACCAGGTGTTCTCTGGGCTAGCGCGTTCAAAAGCGTCGTTTTCCCCGCCCCTGACACGCCCATCAAGGCGGTTAGAGAGCCCGGTTTCACCCAGCCGCACGCATTATCCAATAGCCGCCTCGAATAGCCCTTAATCATGACGTCGAGGTTCACCTTCCTCCATGAGAATGCTTCCCGATCTACTTGCATTGACGTCGCTTCGTTCACGTCCACCTCAAGCGGTGCGCTGCTGACCACCAGCGGCTGCTCGGCGTCGACTCTGCCCTTGAGCTTCAAGTCGGTTTGTGCCATGGTACTAGGGAGGCGGCCACGCAGGAAGATAAGGACATCCGGGCCAGTGGAGGAATTCACATTAAGTTCCGAAGCCAGCAGATACGTAAACAGGAAGAAGAACAAGAACCCAAGAATAATGCCCAGGTTGCGCCATAAGTGGGAGTAGCTATAGTCATAACTCGTCTCGAACCAGGCGTCCCCGTTCACGTAAGTCTCTCCGGCCACAGATCCAGGGACCGGGCAAATAAACGTGTCGTCTGTTAGGTTCGGGTAAGGAGGCACCAAATTGGAGCAGGGATAGTCGGTGCCATGTGCCTGGTTAATAAGCAATGCCTCGAAGGCATAAGAGAGTGGGTTGATATACGAGATCCATTTGAACCAGGGATGCATATAAGGGCCGGGGAGGACAAAGCCGGTGTACGTAACCAGTGCAAGAACGAGGAAGCCAGAAATTGCCATGGCCTGGGGGAGGGTCACAGTCGCTGCGGCGATGGTGCGGAATACCATGGACATCGCCAGGGTCGTCACGAAGACGAAAAGGAAGAAAATAAAGAACTGAGAAGCTGTCAACGCAAGCTCGGATAGGAAGTAGAGGATAATGTTGAAAAATGTCGCAACTACGAATTTGACGGGAATATCAACGACGACGCTAGCAAGCGCATCTGCTGACGGCCGGTAGAAGGCATAGGACGCTTGCTTGCTGACAACTGAGCGGCCCTTGTATAGGTTGTGGGTGTCTGTTATGGACATCAGGACATTGAGGAGTACCGAGAAGAAGAGAACGGATCCGTAGGAAAAGAAGGCGTCAGAAGTTTCTGGAGTGCCGTAGAAGATTGATCCCACCACAAGCGCAATGATGATCTCTCCAATCAGCGTCGTGAAGGTCGAGGCTTTGTCGTTCCAAAGCTGCTGGGTCGCTCTTCTGGCGCAAAGCGCGGTCTGCATTGGAAACGAGACTGTCTGTGCAGCTCTGTCCAACATCCCCTTCGCCTTGAGCTTATGGCGGATCGACTCGAATTCTCTCTGGGTCGCCTCCCCTTTTAAGTAGAAATCCTTTTGGTACTTCTCAATCTCATCCAGGACAAGAGCATACTCTGGTGATCCATGCCAATACTTTTCGAATTCTTCAGGCGTTCTAGGCACGAGATTTTGGTGCCCTTCCTTCGCTATTCTCTGCGCTGGGTTGGTAATTGCAGTCAGGAAGTCTCCCGATGTTTGCCTCGCATGACGTTGCCAGCCCATCCGTTCAAAGTACTCCGAGGCTGACGCAGCACGGCCGAAGAAGATTCCCCGCCCTTCGTACAGCACTAAGATCTTGTCAAACAGATCTGATATGGCTTGGGAAGATTGGTATATCGCCGCCGCGTTGGCGGATTGGGTTACTGTATGGAAGTTAGAATCCAGTTTCCTTCTGATCATGTGAAGGGCAATGTATCTCACGGTCAGAAAGTGTGCGCAGCCGAGAAACAAATTGTAGGGCCGATTCGGCATCAAGGCCGCGGGTAGAATTATCCCATGCGGATATGGCAGCCTCCGAGAGAGCAGTCTCGGCAATTGATACTCTCTTCCTTTCGCCGCCTGAGACGCCTCGCACATAATCATTTCCCACAATTGTGTTGCGAGTGTGCGACAGGCCAAATACTGTCAGCATGACTTCCACGACATGCTTGATCCGGTCTTTTCGGGTTATGTGTGGGAGACGAGCTCGTGGCGTGCGCATGGCTGCGGCGAACTCCAGCGTCTGTCCAACTGTTAGGTATGGGAGGTGTTCGTCCACTTCTTGATTATAGATGAGTTCGCCTTTAAAGTGTTTAGCCATGATTATGTGAGGGATGCCTAAGTTTCCCCGGTTAGCGCTCCTGTGCCCCCAGTTTTCGCCTTTGCCGTACCTGTATAATGTAGAACCGCTGCCGAGTCAAGGTCCAAACTATTCATTTCACCCGTGATTGTCTTCAGGAAAGTTGTGCAGCCACTTCCGGGACGTCCCAGCACGAGAAGGAGCTCTCCCTTTTGCACGACCCCGTCAAGGCTCTGTAGAATAGTTTTGGTGTGTTTCGGCCGAAACCAAGCCCGGAAATTAAATGGTGAGGTTAGCAGCGTCCAGACAGTGTCTTGCTGCTCGACGGCGGGGCCGCTACCGTGAACGGTCAACCTCCTGAAGGCAAACCCGGAACGCGGCGGCGTTGGAAGACCCAGTTCGTTCCTCAAGTTGACAAGTGTGCGAGACCATCTCTCAAAATCGAAAGATGGACTAGACGGATCTACGGTTTGGTCGAAGATGCCCAGTTTCGACAAGATGGCGTCCCCGGATTTCTCAGGGCCCTGTTTTCGCTGTGTGCTGTCGCTCACTGTAGGTTGGAGGCTCTTTATAGGATCTTGGAAAGTCGATGTACAATGGGAGCCCGCCTGGCCAGGCTCACTCATGTTCTCATCTTCGCAATGTGTTGCGGCAGGTGACGAGTCTCTTTGAGACCGATCCATGTTGACTTAGTTTGTATACTGTGCTACCATAGGTGGATGAATATCGTCAGTGCAGGTGTGTAGGAGGCGCTTGAGCACCCTGAACAAAATCTGCGCAGAGTTTCTGGTAATCTTGGGGACGAGGGAAAAGAGGTGAATCAATTGGGAGCATTGGCGCGTCAAAAACTGGCTGGTGGACCCGCGTTGGGAGTAATGAGAATGTCATGCCTTTAATGTATTAAGTATTTGACAGTGGACTCAAACCAGGCATACATGTCTTGAACACAACCCTGAGGCTTGGGGGGAGGTTCTAGGTAAGCACCTGGCCATCATATCTAGACCCCCCCACCCCCCCACCGGCATTTGTCCCTCACAAGGAACATGGAGAGCTGCGAGTCCAAATGCGCTGGAGCATAACCTCGACCAGGCCACGTGCCGGGAGCAACACTGTTGGTCGCAAGCTTTTTAAGAACGGGGCTTGGTATATTCTTGACCACTGTGACTCATGATGATGTGTTCCCTCGTCGCGGTCGGCCCAAGCACGGCTCCATAGAATGTGCGTAAAAGCTAAAGATGTTAAAGGTAGGATAGACTTCATTGCATGTGACGATTGTCGTAGTCTAGACTCCCTAGTGTTGGCGGATTGACGGAATGTGTTGGATACGCGGTACGTATCTCGAACACACGACGGTGTGAATTAAATAGATTATGGAGCAGAAACTTGGTGATCTTATTGATTGAAGTCTTGATGGCGCCTTGTCTTGCTTTCCTCAGTCTTGGTGCCGGGGGGTGGGGGGGGAGTCCGTCCATTTCTGACGCTTTCACCGCTACAAGTGTTGGATTGACCCTCGGGTGGCGGAATAAGGCCCAGATAAGAACAACCCTCTGATACATCAATATCCTGTCTTAGTGTTAGATTGTGGCTATATGATGCATCAACGAGGTTATTCAGGTATCAGAATACTGGGATATCTGCATCTATAGCTAAAGATGATGATAAAACCCCGCTCTACAGGAAAGTGGAGACGAGAGTCAATGAGAATAAACACAATAAGAATAACCAAACATATTATCAAGAATTGATCTACATTTATCTGGCTATCCTCAATCTTTACTAAAGACACCGCGTATCCAACACTTAGTCATAGGGTGTGAGATTGACCCAAAATCCCCTCATCAGAAAAGAGAGGCCAGAGATCCCAGAAGACACATCATCAGACATCAATATCATCATCTTTGGGCTCCGCATCGCATTGATCCCTATCACCCTGATCGAATTGACCGTATCGGATCCAACAATATACGTTAGCTGGAAAAAAAGTGTGATATATATTCACGGTGATATATATCACTTTGGCACTTTAGCATGTTGTGATATCACTTTAGCCTATCACCATACGCAAGTCTGATGGTGTTGTACATGTGAATTGAGTAACTGCGTATGTGAGAATATGATGAACACTGTCACGATGTCTCTGGTGGACTGTATGATCTCTTTGATGCGCAAGACGAAATCTGATACATTAGGTACATGAACTGATCCGACGGGCTACCAGTCCGAGCCACCTTCGTGAATTCCAGATTCAGTCTACTTGACCCTTTGTTCTTTGGGAATTCTCAAATTACAAACTGGTTATGACAGACCTCGTTGAACACAAAATAGACTTAGGTGTTGCCAGTTGTGGCTTATTCTCCAGCAAATTCCTCGATATGCCCCAGCCCAGGCTAGACTGTAGTAGGAGGCACCGGAGGCTGGGTGTTTCCCGTGCCATTTTGCTCTTCGATTCCCCGCCCGTAGTCGTTCGTCTGGGGATGACGTCTTAAGTGCAGATATCATTAATCTGGAATCCAAATCACGCAATTCTTGGGCCAAAGGGGACCTACTTGGTGAGTTTTTCTGCATGATGCTTGATGTCGCGCTTTGTCTCCTCGAGTTTGATGTAAGTTTGGAAGACATATATCCCCTAGAGGTAGTGGCGTCAATTTCTTCCGTTTTCTCAAATTCAAGGGCAGTTACACGGAAATTACTCACAAGAATGCCACTCATAATGTGGAGGAGCCACGCGATGAATGAGAAGGCCAGGACCGTCCTCCACTGCGCGCACCCCGCCCTGTCGATGCTAACTGTCCCAACGGGACCGACTCGCCAGAAACGACCCCAATAGTAGCCCCAATAGTCGTAATACCAGCGCGAAGAGCAAGTGTGACTACCTGTTCTCTGTTCAAAGTGAATTTTGCCGTTGATTAGTCGGTGGTCTTCACCAAGGAACAACATAAAAATTGGGAGGGAGAGCCATACGGTCTGAAGTAGGCAGTATGCCACGAGCCACATCACAAACAGTACGAAATCAAACGGAAAGCTCAAGAAGAGAGATTTGAATGGCGGGCAAAAAAAGAAGGAGTAGATAATACCGATGCCCGCGACGACCATGGCATAGACGATCCGTCCATCGGCACTCTTCTGCGCGATGCTGATGAGGTAACAGAAGCGAGAGAGAAGCCCCAGGACAATCACAGCGCAGCAAAACTCCCCAATGCGGAGGATAACAGATACAACTTTATGTGCAGTACCGGTATGTGTATGTGCCATTTCGCAATGAGACAGGAGTGATTGATTAGAAATAAGTTCGGGGGTTTGAGACAGTTGTGAAGTGGGTGTAGCCCATTGGTTTCGCCGGCCGGATTGAAATGCTAATATGAAGGAAGACCTGGTGTATATGTGCCTCTGACGACTGGCTGATTTCTGCAACGTATCTCCTCATAACGCAAGAGTGCCGGCAGTGTCTGCCTCAAGTTAAACCTTGGAACATCAATGCAAGAAGCTAAGCATGTGACAGGTGGAATTGGCCGCCACATGACCTCCACACGACCTCCACACGACCACCACACGACCGCCACAGACCTATACTTAACAAGTAAGCGAGGATGTAAAAGTAGCATGTCACCATAAAGGTCTAGACTGGTCCTCAATCAAAACCTTGAAGCACCAGTCGTATGATGTCGACCACTGGAAGCCGACGACCTTCATGTCAGCTTGAGTTCATTGTTCCCCATTGGTGTGTAAGCAATCTTAGTTGGTGTGCCGGGCAAAGCCACTTACACCAACCGGCATCTCATAACCCAATCCTACGCCGTGACGATTAGGAATGCATGATGAGGAGCACGGTGCAAGCTCGTAACAGGAAGCTACACCTTCCAACAACTCACCGACATTTGATGAAGATTTCTTTGAATTTGGATTAGGTTGAACGGGGTAGTGCAAGGCTTTCGAGGAAGCCAGTAGAGGAAGCTCGAGGCGCGAAAGTGAAGCAACGGGGCACCAAGGAAGGCTCTAACTGGTGGGCGAAAGGGGAAGTTGTGGACTGGCTGGCTCGTCATTATCAAATGTTAGAGAGCAGTTTGTACGACGCAATGAAATAGATCCGGTGCGAATGGCCGCAAAATAACCACCCCGAGCGCTGTGTAGGTCGTGTTAGGCGGTATTGGGATGGCTTCTATGATGTTAACCGGTACTGACGGATCTGCGAGAACAAGAAGGTAGTAGCGCCCTCCAAGACAGCCAGAAAGATAACGGGCTGGGAGACGGAGATTGAGACTTGCCATAAGATCAAATCTTAGCTGCTTCTCCACGCCCAGTACCTACAGAACCATCATGGAGGTGTCAGCTAACAAGGTTTGGTCTAAGATTGCCAGCGATATCCGCGCTGGCCAATCCGAAATCTAGCCAACAGATTTGAAGACATGCTTGTGACGATGTGTGACATCCCGTGGAACCTTATATGTTATGTCCCGATTTCCGGACAGTTACATCATTGAATGCACACGATATTAGAATGGACCTGGCCGTGCGATCGGGTGCACGTTTATTAAATGCCCTGTTAGACATACCGATAGAAAAGCTAGCTGTGCATAGGGCCGGATCTATATAGTATTTTCCTTTGAACCTAGAAAGAGGCTTCAAACCTAGTCCACCCTCAGCAACCTAGACAGATTTCAACAACCTAGATGACCCTCAACAGCTTAGATAGACGGCTTGTGACGGCTTCATTGGTTCAAGGGTATCCAGATCAGCCGGATCCCTAGGGATAAATAGCTAGCTTTCTTCCCCCCTAGACAGGGGAAAAAGACAAGATCTTCCATCGTCACCAAGCTGTCTCAACTATTCCATCCTGCCTGATATGCCCACACCCCCATCGCTACACGAAGGTTTTCCTGGCCTGGAGCCAGTGGGAACTAAATGAAATTTGTGGATTCTTGTTCACACTCGAGATAAAAGTTGAAGGGGGACGAGGCTCTTTACTGGCGTTCCGAGTCCGATATTTGTCTGTTGCTCACCCTCCTGAGTAGATTGATCTGTCAACAAAAAATTTGTATTGTGCTAAAAAGAAGGTTCAATACTCGAGATATTAATAACAGTAACATGCAAGAAGGCACATAAAACACCTAAGGCTAAAAGCTCAGAATAGCTTATTATTACTTTGCTATTATTGTCTTACTTTTTATATTTAGAAAATTCAATGGATATTTTATAAAAGAACCTTTAAAAATGGACGAATGAGGCCAATTGGTATCGATTACGTTATCCATCGGGTTCGATACGATATGGATTGACGATAAAATCGATATTTTTATCGATGGCCACCCTAGGATGGCATGAACCCTGTACTCCTCCGCTTTTGCCCTAACGCTCTGGAAACGAGGCATTTGTGGTACCGTGACGAGGTTAAGTGGTAAATTACAACCGCGCCTATTGCCTGTAGACTACCGCATTTCGTTTCTTTTCTGCCGTGTATTGATAAGCCGGTATTTCTCGTTTGGCATCATTCCACCTTGTCATGGGTCGCCTCGACAATGGCTCCCTTGTGCCTCTTGTTCGTTATTATGTCTTCCCTCCAAAGCCATCCCAATCCAGCAGCAGCCCCGGGTCCGAAAAGGACGACCATGCTGACAGCATATGTGATAATTGTAAGCCAGCTGGATTGGACCATATCGGCATGCTTTATGTCCCAGAAGAGATAGCCCAACCAGACGAACGTGGCAGTGAAGAGGAAGATCTGGTCAAATTTGAAGAACTCGCGCATGAAGCGAGACAGTTCGGACGTAGTAGCTGGTAAAGCGCGTGGCAGGAAAATCGCAGCTATACCCGAACGATTAATGAACCAGGCCCAGATCCAGAAGCTTGCGGATACCCCAACTAACGTGCCGAGGGTGTAGCGAATCACCGGCAAATCACGCTTTGGTGCGTTGACTCTATCGTGCATCATTGTGTCAGGAAATATGGAGGAGAAAATGGAAGTCATGGTGGAAATCCAAATGGGGAACATTTGCCAAACGAACAACCACGACTGGCGAAAAAGCGGCGATGGCCAGAATATCATGGCGTAGCACGGGATGTAGTAGGTGAAAATTATCGCCGGCAGAATTACGAGAGTGTAATTCATCCGGGTCAGTCTCATGTCGGTAGCCTTGAAGGCTTCAATAGGCGAGTTGACATAATGAAAAAAATAATAAAGAGGGCTTATAACACCAATGCCATAGAGCTGACCGAGTATCAAAAACAGAGACGGGCTGCAACACAGTCAGCTTAGTTGAGTAATTCTGGAATTGCGACGTGACGTACATCTGAGCAAACGTCAAAGCATTAGCCCGACGAGTAGACTCTATAGTCCAAATACCGACAACAACTCCATAATCAGTCAGGAAAGAGATGAGCTGCTTTCTAGATTCTGCATCCTGACCATATAGCGCTGGAATGAAGGCCACGTTAATTGGCGCCCAACTAAACATTTTGGATTAGTAATACAATAGATAAATAGAAGAACGCACAAAACTTACAACTTGTCCAACCAGTTGATGCGATAGAAAGTCTTCTGTAAGGGGATGCGGTTGTTCCCGAATGACATTTTGCCGGTCTCAACGACCCCAGATAGCCAAGGGAGTAACGGATCCAAGTTCAAAACACACATGGCGAGATAGAAGAGACCAAGAATTGGTAGCATTGTGAGTGCTCTCTTCAGTTTGTTCTCTTTCTTACCCTCACCCTGCAATGGGTTGAAGGGCATGGTTCCACTCAGGGATGCCTTTGGCGGGGGTAGATACTCAAGCATAGAGGCGCCTATGGCCATGTCGCTAGCCATATCCTGTAGGAAATCACCCAAATTAGGCAACAGGTACCGAAAGAAGATGCGGTCAAAGGGCCCTCGTAGAGCTTGCAGGCGTGTAAGTTTACCAGACGTGTCAACCACAGCTGTCGCCCTCTCCTCTCGACACTTCTGATATCCACGAAGACATTCTTCAATGTCGCTCTCAGAAGGCTCTTCGCAGCCATGTCTGTCCACCATGTCTTTGATTGAATTAGCCAACGCCGCTGCACTCTCGATGGCCGCATTGCCTCCGGCTGCAATGTTCGGGGTCATCTTGTGGATGCTATCCCCTAGGCATACGATTCGTCGACACGTCCAAATTTTGAACGCAGCTTCTTCTAAAGCAACAAGGCGGAATGAAATTGTCTTATGCCAGAGGTCGCAGAACTTGAATCCGGGCCGGATGCACATATCACCGTGCTTTGTAGCGAATGCTACTGCCTCGGCCGTGCTATAATGTGGGATGTTGTCGAGTCGACAGACTGCTTTCAATCTCTCAAAGAGGAAGTAATAGGCTCTTCCGTTCTTGACTGAAATTGTGAGAATACTTCTATCCGTATCATACCCAATATCCAAGTCTCCTGTCTCCAAGAATTGAACGGAAGACGCAATGCCAAAGAGGCAACGATACTCGGCAAGCATGCCTCCTTGTGTTAGTACGCCGCCATACTTTGGTGTAAATTGCATGCAAGGGACAAGAAAACAAGTAAATAGGAAGAAACTTACAATCCTTGTCACGACTCACGAGCTCTGGCTGCCTAGGTTCAGCCAGCTTCCACAACTCCTGTCGGACCCTGCTTGCGACGCCGTCCGCACCTGCTAGAATGGTCCCCTCGAACGAAGACTCGTCGTCACACGTAACACTTATTCCGTGTTTCCGGTGTTCAATGTTGATGACATTCTTGTTTAGCAAGATTTTGCTTTTATCTTGGACATTGTCGAAAAGGATTTGCAGCAGTATTTGACGATCTCCCCACGAAAGTTCATATCCGGTTCTACTCCACGATGAATGTAAAAACGCAAACGGAGACCTTGAGTACTCACCTTGCCCATCCAAGCTTATACATGTCAGATCGAGGGCAAATTAATCGACCCTGATTGTCACGATCCGCCATCCATAATATTGGGTCCTACTAAATATTAGGAGCGAAAGCGAAACTCCCGATGTAATCTACACACAGTCTTCTTGAGTAGTTCACCCAGTATTCCGAGCTGATCTAGAATCTGGTGAAAGGGGTCAGAGCCGCATATGTATATTGTAAGAAACGATCGTAAGCGTTTCCAAGCTGGACCTGAACTCACGCGACAACCATTTGGCCCGATGCCAATGGAAGCGCCGACCTGCGGAGCAATTGTATCTCGACGCTCCAACAGTATGTAGTCTATCCCAGCTCGCTAGGATGTTGTCAGAAGCTCTGTATTCGCGCGCAGCTAGTATCTGGCTCATACCTCTAGTGCGTTAGCAAGTGTAAGGCCGGCGACACCGCCTCCAGCAATAATAATTCGAAAATTTGTTGAGAGAGACATAGTCAAGAAATGAAGGCGACAGTTAGAGTCAGTTTAGGCTGGACAAAATGGTTGGGATGGCAGAGACACAGGTAGCAGAAGCCGTCTATGCATTTGTGTACAATGCTGTCTGGATGCACCACCTAGAAGTACTCTAATCACGAGCTGGACGTAAGATATGCTCTTAGGTTTAACTCTGCATTAGAGCTCTATGCTGATAGAGTTCGGGTCAGCAGTTCAGCTGGCCGAGAAAACAGGTCACTATTATCGACGGTGTCGAGATCATGATGTGGGACCTCCCCAGAATTTGAGTTCATGTAAGATACGACTCTGTACAGCAGAAGAACCTCTTGAGAACGGTATCTATCTCCGGTTCTGCTTGGCAATGCCACGACAGTTGTCTGGATCTTCTTGCGGTGTTCGGCTTTCGTGGAGGAGGCAATGCATCTTCACAAAGACCATCCATGCAACCTAGGCTTCTGTGTTACGGTGGAGAACAAAACAATGTCCTCCCTCTCAGCCTTATTCTTATCGCAATACGAAAGATGATGACTGCGAGAGCTAATGCAGTAGATTACTGACCACTTGTCCACAAGGGCCAGATGCAGCTTTTCATAGGGTCACGACCAATCGAGGCCGCAAGTACACGGAGGCAGAGCCTGGGTTGTCGTAATGGCGTAGAATCACATGCTTTAGATTGTACCAATGTGGCAGCGAGTGCGACATCTGATGATGGCTCTTCAGCAGGTAATCAAAACCCAAGGTTCCTCTTCCCCTCACTAGATTCACATGTTATATAGCTTTGCAAGATGGGCTGAGAGCTGAGACCATGGGGGTTGCCTACTAATCTACGTGGAGGGTGAGATGACTGCTGCCATCTTTCAAGGTCATTAGAATTATGATAGTAATAGAGCCTAAAGAGGCCACGTCATGCGACTTCAGGTCAGATAAGTATGATAAATGGTAAACTTTCCCGGTATTACGGCAGTGTTGTAGTGAATGATGCTGTATGGGCTTTTACGAGACCATGACGAAGCTTGGGAAACAGATGATGTGTACAACAGCAACTAGTGCCCCATGGGTTAAAGCCACTGGGCCAAACAAATTGTGTGTGTATGTCTGAGTGCAGTGAATGATGCTTTACCGACACTGGAGCTAGTGTAGAAGCTATTGACATCGTCAACATTGTCCAGGAACATCACTCACGAACCAGCTTCCTCTGTCTGCAGCCAGTCGCAGACGAGCCTGAGCACATCAACGTCGGGATCATTTCGCCTGCGCAGCCTTTCCCCAATGGACCGGTATGCCTCTTCAAATCTCGGCTTCGATCTCGCGTGTACCTAGAAAACACTTGCCTGGTGATTTGTCGCGCATGTGACGTGCGAATTGAATGTCCACCTGCGATTTCCTTCGGTCCGTCAGCGAATCCACAGCCGCTTGCTGTTCTTATCCGACCCCCCGCCATTCACGACGTGTTTGTACATGCAAACCGCGTCCGACCGCAGTTACGCGGTCAGAAACGGCAAAACATGCTGGTCCTCCTCCAACAAGGAACGCCTGCTCGACGAGATCCGCCTCGACCTGGCCCGGCAGCCGCAGCCGGTAGCGGGCAGAGAGGGTCAGCAGCGCCCGGCGTTGTGGAGCCCCGAGCCCCGAGCCCCGGGGTCGGCGGTACGCAGGCCTTATAGTCAAGGCAGAGTAAGACTCCATGGGCCTTAAGATACGGAAATCGGCCTGCCAAGAAATGTCCTTGCTCTGCAGCCCACCGTGCATTACAGTCACATGCAATTCGCGACGACCCTCACATGCAAACGCTATGAGGCGGAGGGAGTGACGCGCTTGATTGGCGAATCGCCTACATTGCCCCTCACTGGTCTGCGTCATTATGACGGGCTCTAGTTCAACCATTTGGATAGATTATCCCTTTGAGTGGCATAAGCCTCCACCTCCCCCTCAGACAGGGGGGTCTAGCCAACTAAAGAGCGTCAAATCAAAGATACATCGATTCCTTCCTATTCTGGGTGGTGCCAGAGGTACCAGCAATTCCCCTCTCTATATAAAGCTACACTACACTCCTGACAACGCTATCGTGACTACGGCGCCCTTCGGCTATTCCTACTTACAGCAGACAACAGAGCCTTCCTTTTGCGCTTACGTATCCGACCCATTTGACAGTCCTTATAAGCAAGGCATTCTGATTTCCTTTTGCGGACTAGATTATGCTGTAAGATAGGCGTAAATTCGTCTCCCGTTCGAATCTTCTTTTGAGACTCTGTCTCTAAAGCATAAGTCTTAATAAGGCTATAGACAAGCTGCTGCTACTATTCAGCCTGACTATTTATTAGCTTCTATTATAGCTAGCCTATTTTCTATAAAAAGAAGCTATTTATAAGAGTTATTTCTAATAAAAAGTTCTAAGCTAGGGCTTTCTAACTATCCTTATTAAGGTTATGGTCCTTGGCAGCGCACACTCAGAGAGGGGCCAGAGGTTAAACAGTCAAAAAAAAAATATAACCAATAGTGAATAATAGTGTAAGGGCCTAAAACCCAAGCCTAAGGCAATAGCAACTCAGAATGACTAGAGTTTTTACTGCATCAGGGTGCAAGCCTTGCTATCCTATTTAACCCTTTGAGATGCGTTACTAAAAAAGCTAGATAGAAAAGCTAGATAGAAAAGCTGAATAGAAAAGCTAGACAAAAAAGCTAGACAGAAAAGCTAGATGTCGGAAGGTAAAATCGTTATATAATAAAAGCCTTGTGAGGGCTTTCGTCGCATTCCAAGCTCGTCGCAATTCCAACTCATACTCATATTACAATTCAACTCTTTATAATTCTAGTCACATCGCAATTTAACTCATCAGAGACTAAAACGAATACTACAATAAACATCTAGTATAATACACTCCATGCTCCTAGTAACTCAGGTTTTAATAGCTACTATGCTCTTTTTATATATAACTTAGATACTAAGTTTAATAAGGATATAAAAACCCTTATTAAACTAAAGGCTATAGTAATAGATTATAGTCTTAAAGAAATTAGAACTATTAAGACTTAGTAACTCTTTAATAGTAAGTAAGTTACTTTAATAATCTTTAAGACTAAGGTATTCTTAAAATTATATTTCTTTAGAAATAACTAATGATTTAAGAACTAAATTAAAAATAAATAATACTTCTTAAAATAATTAATAGTAAAGCTAATAATTAAAATATCTCTAGAAGAAATAGCATTCTTAGAGTTATTAGCTAATATTAATAAAGAGTAGATAATATAAGTTATAAGTAATATAGCTATTATTAATATATAAAAGGACTGAGAATAATAGAAAGATATAGTAGAGGGAGGTTTTACTAATATAAGAGAGGAGGGATAAGAGTCTATCTATAACTAGGTTAATTAATTAATTAAGTCCTTCGTTTTATAATAACTCAAGCAATGTAAATATATAACTGTATAGAAACGCAGTAATGAGGAATGCAGTAGTGTAGAAATAAAAGTCCGAACAGCGGTTTTAATAGCGCTAACTATCCTTATAAATATAGTAATTAGAGCTCTAATAAAATTGTAGTTAGTTATTGTAGTCTATAGTATTTATCTTATTATTATAAGTAGTAGTAATAAATAGGATAAAAATCTCTTTTATCTGGCTATTAGTAAAAAAACGCTATATTAGCTATACTTAAATTTTATTTATTATTAGCTTCTTCTATAAGCAGATGCTTCTTTTATTATTAGAAAATAGAGTTAATAGGAATAGTATGAAAGTATTATCTTTCTATATAATCTAATTAACTTAGTAAAAGATAAATTAGTAAGAGAAATATAACTAAGTATATCCAAATAACTAACCTTATTATTTACTATAAGAATAGCTTTAGTTAAAGATATTAAATTTAAAGCTACTATTAGCTATATTATCCTTCTCTTTTAACTTAACTAAGGATATATATAAGCTATAGTTATAGTAAACTATGCTTATAGTTCTATAACTTAGTTAATAGAGCTAGTAAAAGAGGTTATTAGAAGAAAATAGGTTATTAAAAAAGATATAATATATAGATTCTAATAGTAGATTTACTAGAGTAATAACTACGGCTTAGGTTAGGTTTAGATAGGCTGTCTTCCTCTCTTATATCTACTGCCAGCTTTGCTATAGCTATATTCCTTACCGCAGCCGTTAAGCCAGCCAGACCCCTACGGGCCCGAACTTCCGGCCCGGTCTATATTAAATTTACTCCAAAAAATAGCCCCTTTAGGCCACAGCTCATACTTTAAAGCCTATTAGTATCAGTTTATAAAGATATGTATTATCTTATAAGACTAGCTAAGGAAGCAGACTATATACTTATTTATAGTAATTAATATGCTTAAGATATAAAAAATAGTAAATATATACTATATATAGTTAGACTAAGTATTAACCTGGCTAAAGATATTATTATAGAAGGTTATATTAGGATTCATATTAATAGTTATATAGTTAAAGAGATAGAGATATTATAATATTAGTTAAAAATACTATAAAGGCATTTATTTAATAATTAAATACATGGTATTTATCTTCTCTAGCCTAAAAGCCTCTTAATAGTCCTTAATCTTCAGTTTTTTATAAATTCATATATATATTAAGATTATAGTTTATAACGTATATGATAAGCATGCGACGCATCCAAGTATGCGACGCATTTCCAATTTATACTTAAAATAGTACTTTTTAAAAAAATCATTATAAATCCAAACTAGGCTTAAAATAGCTTATACCTTATATATAGGTCTATTAAGTTTATAAAATTAAGCTTAGACTTTTTTCAGATTTTTAAAAAAATCCTTTATAAACTTATTTTAAAAATCCTTATTTACACTATTTTTTTTCTTATATATAATTTTAAAAAGCTAAATAAATTAGGTAAAAGTCCAATAGAAATACTACTTTCTGACTTTTTTAGTTAAATACTTATAATTAATTTCCTAAAATTTTTAGAGCTATATAGCCTATTTTAGAAAATTTAAAGTTTATCTTTTTAGCTGTATAATATAAGTGTATTGCATACTTGGATGCGTCACATGCTTATTATATACGTTATATAAATTTCTAAAGAAGAGATTAGTATTATGTCAGAACTGAGAGCTCACTAGCTAGAATGACCCGGAATTTTAATTAGCTGACCAATCTAATTGCTGGTCTTAATAAAGCTATTAATAAGGATAACTAGAGTTAGTCTAAGATAAAAAGCAGAGATAACTCAGACACAGATAGCAATTAATAACATTCTTATTTACTTTTATTTTTAAGTTATTAAATTATTTTTAATATTATTATAATAAAATTTATATAATTAATTAGAATATCTAATTCATTTTCTAGCTAGTTACTTAATTATAGCTCTAGCCTTTCTTTTATCTATTTTATTTTATAAGTCTTATTTACTCTTACTCTATTACGCATCCTGCTTACTCTATAGTATCTATTACTTTAAGTAATAATATTCTTCTTATTCCCTTACTTAATATATTTTAGAGGTTATAATAAGGTAATAAACTATTAGTTTAATTAATTAATTAATCCTATTAATTAGTAAATTAATTAAGTAAGTAATAAGACTTTTAAGCTATTATAAAGACCTAAATTAAGTATAAAAAGGGAAGTAATATAAGTAAGTAAAGATATAGGATTAGGAGGATATAGAATATTTAATTAATTTTAAAAATAAACCTTATTTAGTATTTTTAATTTTAAAGTATATAATATCTTTAACTAATTAATTAATTTTACTAAAAATAGAATTAAAACTACTTTTTAATTTTATATATTATACTAATTTATAATAGATTTATTATTAATATTATAAAGTATTTTACTTAGTATTAATAATATACTAATTATATTATTTATAATTAAAGCTAATATAAAAGTAAAGTAAAAAGCTATTATAAAATAAGAAGTTAAGACTTAAGAAAAGTCTAGACTTTTGTAAGTAATTAATTAGATAATTATTAATAATCTTATTATAACTATTTATTTAAAAAGTGTTAAACTTAAATAAATATAACGTATATAATAAGCGAATGTCCCAAACAAGCGAGTGTTCCACTTATACTATACAGCTAAAAGTACACATTTTAGATTTTCTAAAACGGGCTATTTAATTAGTAAATTTCTAAAGAATTAATTTTAAGCTTTTAAAAAGAAGGCTTATAGAATAGTATTTTTTTTATATTTCTAAATAATTTATTAAGCTAATTATAAATAAAAGTAGTAAAAAAAACAGTGCAAATTTTATACTGCTAGCGCTATAGGTCTATATAGCTTAAGAAAGTTCATAAGAATAATATATATCATAATTAAGCTATATTTAAAACTATAGCTATTTTAGAGTTAGTTTGAGTTTTTAAGAATTATTTTAAAATCGCGATTTAAGGTGAAAATCTGAGTGAGACACTCGCTTGTCTAGGACATTCGCTTATTATGTACGTTATAAATATATATATCTCCTTTAAATAAGCTAAGTTTTAAGCTTTATAATAAGCTTAAAAATTCTATATAAAATTCTATTTAAATATACTAAAATACAGTATTAATAACACTATTCACACTATATAACCAATCATAGCTAATCGGCCTAATATTAGTCCGTGCTTTGAAATCAGGCAATTTTGCTGTATTATTAAAGTTTTCAATTCCTCCGTAATTTGAAATCAAAATATCTCGGCATTTTCTTGACATATAACTACAAAAATAATACCACCAAATAGCTGAATTTTTGGGCTTCTCAATAGTATGTTTTATGTCTTAGTGACTATATATTTGCCAGCTCAATTTGTCTATAAAAGAAGGACTACCCCTAGGACTTATTTCCTCATACAATAGAATCATACACTATCACCATACACTATAATAAACTATCTTCTGATAAGACACTCTTATCTTCATATACCTCTTACTTTATTATTCTTTATAAGAATATCCTTATATAAGCTATAAGCTTATACTTCTATTACTCAGTGACTTCTAACAGTAAGTGCTTAATGAGCTCTTATTAAAGAGCTAGTCTAGCTTATATTATATAGCCCCTTATTTAATAAGACTATAGCTTCTTTAATTTTAACTCTTATAATAAATTTCTTTTTTAAATTTTTTATATAGTTTTATATAAAATAATATACTTAATAAATAAGTAAGCTAAATAAGTAAATAAACTAAAAATCCCTACTTTTAAAATTAAAACTTTAGTAAAAATATAATAAACTATTTAATTAATTAAAACTAATTATTATACTCTTTTCTAAAGGTCTTAATTATAGCTTAATAAGTCTTTATATTATAATCAGTCTTTTTATAAGTTTTATAATACCTTTTCTTTAGTTATACTAATCCTCCTTAACTATTACTTTTTAATAACTTAGCTTATACTTATATATTAATATCTATTTAATTAATTACTTTTCTTCCTTCTTTTATAATTATCTTCTTTTTATTTTATAAATAGATTCCTTTTACTTTATATTATTTACTAAAAAGTTTTATTTACTTATTAAAGGATCTAGTTCTTAGACTTTAATAATAATATTTAATATATTATTATCTTTATTCCTTTAAAAAATGACTTAAGTGCTTTAGAAATAGATATTAAAAAGCTATTCCAATGCCTTCTTACTTATCTTTTAAAGTATTTAGACTACGAACTAGCCTTAAGTACTATCTTTAGGGTCTTTAAGACTTAAGAGTTAAAGAGGCTAATCTCTTTTATAGCTAGTATTAGAGTTTATAGCTATATATTAAGCTTTAATATAATATTTTCTAAGTTTAAAGGAATGAGTCTAGCCCTTTAAAAACCTCTTTTAATATTACTCTTTATTATAATAGCTAACGTATATGATAAGCGAGCGGCGCAAACAAGCGAGCGGCGCAGTGAGATTTTTACCTTAAATCACGATTTTAAAATAACTCTTAAAATTTCAAACTAGGCCTAAAATAGTTAAAATTCTAAACTTAGCTTATTTATAACATATATTATTTTTAACATTTTTTTTAAGCTATAGATACTTATTACGCTAGTAGTATAAAATTCACACTGTTTTTTTTACTATTCTTACTTATAATTAGCTTAATAAATTTTTTAAAAGTCTAAAAAAAATACTAGCTTATTAACTATTTAGTTAAAGATTTAATATTAAATCTCTAAAAATCCTAGAGCTATATAGGCTATTTTAAAAAAAATTTAAGTTTAGAGTTTTAAGTGTACAGTATATGTGCGCCGCTCGCTTGTTTGCGCCGCTCGCTTATTATATACGTTAGTTAGAGAGTCTTATTAATATATAAATTAAGTTTTAAATAGTTAAAAGTAATAAAGAACTATATTAAGAAGTACTTATAAAAAGGATTTATTATATTAATAAGTAATATATTATATATATTACTAATCCTATTTATAAAAAAAAAATAGTAAATAGTACTTTTATATAGACTATAAAAAGCTTAATAAGTTAATAGTAAAAGAATATTATATACTACTTTTAATAAAAGAAACTTAATTAAGGCTAATAAAAATAAAAGTATTTATAAAACTTAATATTTAATAGGCTTTTTATTAAATATAAATATTTTTAAAATCTAAGGATTTTATAGCTTTTAAAACTTAGTATAAGACTTATAAGTATAAAATAGTACTATTTAATCTAATTAATAATCTTTTATATTTTTAAACTTATATTAACTATATCTTAATAAATCTCTTAAATATTTATTATATAATATATATTAATAATATTCTTATTTACTTACAAAATATTAAAGACTATAAAGTATATATTAATATAATCTTAAAATAACTAATTATAATAGAATTATAAATAAATATTAATAAGTCAGAATTCTATATTATAAAAACACAGTTTTTAAGCTTTATAATTATAATAAATAGGGTTTAAATAGACTTAAAAAAGATAAAAGCTATTATAGATTAAGAAGAACTAATAAATATATAAAGAATATAAGCTTTTCTTAAGTTTTATAACTTCTATTAAAAGTTTATTAAGTTTTATAGTTAGATAGTGTAATTATTTATATTATTAATAAAGAAAGGGATTTTATAAAAGTAAATTAAAGAGAAAATAATTATAATAAAAGCTATAAAGTTAGTAATTTTATTAGGCTTATCATAAATATAATATAACTCTTTTTATAATATAATTATTAAGACTAATATATTAAGAAGTATAGTAATTATAATATTAATTTAGAAAAGTAATAATAAAAATTAATACTTTATAGCTTTTTTCTTTAAAATAATAAATAATATAAAAATATATTATTTAATTTATAATTAAAAAATACTTATAATAATATTGATTTTAAAAGAATAAAATACTAAGCTCTTAAGGCTTTAATAATAATTCTTAATTATTACTAATTATAAAGCTCTTAAGTACTTCTTAATTAAATAACGCTTTAATAGTAAGTAAGTATAATAAGTAAATAACCTAGTACTTTATATTTTTAAAATTACTTACTATTTAAAGTAAGAGAATATTATAATAAATACTTTATTTTAAAAGTTATTTAAACTGGCTATATAGAAGGCATAATAAGAAGCTATATAGAATAGAGTATTACTAAGTTAGGACTTAGTAATTAGTTCTATTAACTATAAGATCATAGCCAGCCCCTATACTAAGCCTGTTTCTAAAGAAGGGCTAGAGGTAGTATTACTTGGGGCTAAAGCTGTTAAGTTCTTAGTTAGCTCTAGAAGAGAGGCTATCCGGGCGCTAGAAGGATAGAAGCTACTTAATACTATCCTCTAAGCTAATAGGGCCTCTTCTTAATTATAGCCTTACTAAGAGAACGTAAAGAAGAAGGTTAATGGTTAGATAATAGATAAAGGTATAGTTTATTAGAACTAATGTATTTTTATTCTAAATAAAAGTATTCTTTAAATACTAGTTATTAAGAAGAACTACTATAAGTATAATATAGCTTACTTAGAATATAATATAATTATTAAATTAGTTATTAAGAGGTTCTAATAGCTAGGCTTATTAGTTAAGATTAATTAGTTCTAAATAAATTATAAGCTCTATAAAAGAGCTTATATTAATAAAAATAAGACTTTAAATTACTATACTTATTAAAAGTCCTATATTAAATATAGTAGTATATTATAATAGATTTCTATTATATACTTAAAGATAAGAATAGCTATAATTATATATAAGTAATTATTAATTAGCTTAGTAAGATGGCTTTTTTTATACTTTACTATTAGATAATAATAGTAAAGGATATTATAAATATATACTATTATTATATTTACTATATTTTTAAAGTATTAAAAATAATAATATTAGACTAAGGACTATAGTTTATTACTACTTTTATAAATAAGCTATATAAGCTTATAAAAGTAAAGTAAAAACTAAATATAATAGAATACTCTTAAATAAATAAGAATACTAAGATCTATAATTAGTATTTAAATTACTAATTATAACTATTTATTAACTATTATTAAAATAACTAAAATAAACTATTACTATTAATAAACTATATATAAATAAATCTTTATTATAAGTTATTAAGTATAGAACTAATAAGACTATTATTTAGCTATTTATTTTAATCTTAATTTAATTAAAATAAGAGAATTAATCTTAAGAGCTATAAAATAAAAGCTAAATATTTATTAAAAAAGAATGTTTAATAATATACTAAGCGGATTATAGACTCTATTAAAGTTATTAAATAGAATCTTTACTAAGTATAAGAATAGTAAATTTACTAAGCTAATAAAAAGTACTAAGAATTAGATTTTATAATTAGGAATAAAGTCTAGATTAATATATATAGATTTATAAGTATAAGACCTAGTTAAGTATTAAATTAAAAGAAGAAAGAGCTATAGACTATTATAAAATAAGTTAAGTATTTATATTATTTAAACTTACTCTTCTTATAGTACATAAACCTAACTCTATATAAAAATTAATTATAATATTATTTTAATAATTCTATATTAAAGTAAAATAAGAACTTATTATTATTTAAAGTTATTAATAATACTAAAAAGTATAAGGTTTATAAAATTAAAGAATTATAATAACGTATATAATAAGCGAGTTAGAAATACAAGCGAGTTAGAAATATAAGCGAGTCAGAAATACAAGCAAGTTAGAAAAGCATACTGTACAGCTAAAATAAGTAATGTTAGATTTCTTAAAACTAGATATAAGACTTATTAAAATTTAAAAACACATTTTTAGAATAAATTAGAAAAAAAGTTATAAGATAGTATTTTTTTACAGAATTTTAAAATTTTATTAAGCTAACTATAAGTAAAAATAGTAAAAAAAACAGTGTGAATTCTATATTACTAGCGCTATAAGTATATATAGCTTAAAAGATTCTTAAAAATAATATATATTATAAATAAGCTAGGTTTAAAATTTTAGCTATTTTAAACTTAGTTTAATTTTTTAAAAAACTTTTTAAAATTTCATTTTAAAGTATATTTTATAATTTCTAACTCGCTTATATTTCTAACTCACTTATTATATACATTATAATAAGTATAATAAATAGTTTTAATATAAAATAAATTAAATTAAATATAACTTTAATAATAAATAGTATTTTATTAAAAACTTTAAAAATATATTAATATAATTAAAAGAGTTTTATAAAGAATATTTAAAAGTACTTAAGCTATTAAAGTGATTATAGGCCTAAGTTAATATAATTACTATAAATATAAATATATTAAAATACTCTAATAATAATTAACTAATTAAACTAAGCTAAGGGCTTAAGAAAGTATAATAGAAATAGAAAGTCTTTATTATTTAGTAATTATAAGGATTAATAACTTATACTTATATAGCCATTTTAAGCACTTTAAAGAGGGGAGGAATATAATAGGAACGTCTAGAGTGCTAGACCTAGGGTAGGGTCGATATATAATTAGAACGCACGGAGCAGGCCACAGAGACTATTAACGCGTCTACGCATCTACATGCCTGCCCGCTTTCTCTCTTTCCTCTTCATCGTAGTATTCTCGCAATACAGTGGCATTACCTCTTGAGTTGATCTCATCTGGCCTGTGACAATCACCTTAAGACTCTTCTAAGGCTCTATCTCTTACTAAGACATTATGCAAGCGCCTATTATTAAAACATACCTCTCCCACTATAGCTCTAGCATCGGCCTCTAAGCCAAGATAGTTAACTTATGCATTACCCTCAACAGTAAACTAATATACTACTAAGTTATCAAGCACCTCAAATCCAATAACCACAAATCCATTAACCACACCGACTACCAGCCCCTGCATTTCTGCTCTATCGCTATTAGTATCAAGACTAAGACTTCTAACAGCTTGACAGAAGAGGCGAAGACGCAGCTATCCGTCTGAACGTCTATATACATTGCACGACTGCAAGTGTTACGGCTTGGTTCACCGAACAGCGATAGAGGCCCTATAGTGCAGTAATGTGCCCGGATGATCGCCATTACAGCGATTATTGACCAATCTTTTGCCCCCTGGTACAGCGGTCTAGCACAACCGTTACAGCAAGCGCTAGCCGCTACATCGCAGAAGGCTGCGGGTCTTAGCATTATACTGCTTATTATTAATATTTAGAGCGCACAGTGGGAGCTATTGCTTGCAGTAAACTATATAGATCGCATTAAGGTTTTGTAAGTATGTGTTATTAGCAAGATAACATTAGTTATATCTTATTATAAGCTGATAGTAATAGTAAGATAGTTAGCTATATAAGTAATAACAATATTTTAGAAGTAGATAGAGAAGAATCCATTACTATATATTAGTTTAGGCAGGTAACCTACAACACGAAGCCCTCAACAACTACTGCATTCTCTAGCTTCTATCTCTAAATTTCCCTTCCCTCAGTAAGGAATGGAGGTATGAATTGACACATGGATATTTACCAGTCATCGACGCCCTCCCTTTCCTCTTTCCCAAACAGCTGGTGGCATTTCTTGTGAGCCGAGGAGCATTCCTGCATCCACGAGGCAACCTTAGCCATGCTTTCGCTGCTGAGAGTCGAGCTGAAGGCATTCTCTTCCCCATCCAGAGACAAAATAGTATCGTGATCGTCCGGAAGGCTTATCCGCTCCGCGACGCCGGGCAGGGAAACACGTGGGTCGGGATGCAGCATGAAACTCCCAATTCCCCAGCTGTATCCCCGCCTGTGCTTCACCATGAGCGAAACTCTGGCCGCCTGCTGGCTGAACTGATGCCAAGACACAGTGGCGGGTGTGTCGAACTTCCACGTCAGGCGCCACTCCGCCAACGGCGACTTCCGCACCGTCTCTTCGAACGAGACGTGTTTCTGCATGCCGTCAAAGAGCAGCAACGTCTTGGCACAAATCATGCAGGACGAGCCCGACATGGCGAACATTGCTGGAGAGTGGGTCATCTTGAGATACTTACACGCGGTTCCGTCGCCAAAGGCGAAGACAACGTGGCGGAGAAGTGTGAGGCATCGTGTGCATAGACGTCGAGTCCCTGGTCCTGCTGGCGGTGGCGGCGGGAACCAGAGCGCTGGGAAAGCCGGTTCTGGTGGCCCATTGTTGCCAGCACCATCTGTGAGTTTCTTGAGTGCTGAAGAGACGAGTCGGGACAATATTGTTGGAAAGTAGTGATGTGATGCATGGTTCAGGTTCAGGTTCGAAGTGTGTATCCTTTATTAGCCCGCGGGATGTGTGCGTGTGCACTAGCTCTCCTCCTAAGTTAATTGGATCCATGCCAGGTTCAACTGGTTGCTGTTAGGAAGTCACAACGGAATGTGATGCATGTCGCGATACAAGACATCGCGTTCCAAACAAGCCGGCCCTAGCAACCGACTGACTGAAGGAATGAGGTCTCCAGGGGGGCCGTTGGGAAGGCACACACTGTATTTAAGGGCGATAACTCTCCTACATCCTCTAGCTATTCTGTACGCTTCCAAAGACTCTTGTATCCTATACCCAACGTGTCACAACGAGTGACATAATGAGTGTGTGATCCCTACAACACAACTTACGTCGTCCATTCATAGTTGTCGCCTTCACTTCAGGTTCAGGTTCAATTCCTACTTGGCTTCATTAGCCGCCCTTCCACAGCAGCCGTGCCTTGGAAGCGGGGTTTAGGGTAGCTGACAACTGAAGCGCCCCGAATATTTATCCGTGGCGCCTCACTTTGCTAACGCCATCTGTGGCTCGTTGGGTATCTAAAGGCTCGGGATTTAGGTAATCATCCCTATCGGTCGAGAACGTCTCATTGCATAAAAAGTGTCTCGGCTCGGCAGTTGCTGGCCTCGTCGGTATGTATGCACGATCCTTGACTAAGTCCAGGCACTGCCGCCCGCCTCAACTGAGCTGGGCGCAGAAACTGCTGGGGATGACCGCAACTCAAGCCTAAAAGAGCGTAGGGGGTCAATAGGTGTTAGCGCATAGCATGTCGTCCAATCAACGAATTATAGAGAGTAGGGTTGCCGGGTTTGCCATCAGGCAACAACGCTAATAATTTGGGGTCATAGGCACACTTACGGAGTACTGGGTCTATCCCTTAACTGCGATAAGCCGCCACTTCGGCGGTGACAGGGGGGTCTAGCCAGCTAGAGGACAGAAAATGAAAGGTACATCGTTTCCCACCTATTCTGGCTGGTGCCAGAAGTCCCAACAATTCCCTGATCTGCATAAAGCTACACTGCACTCCTGACAACGCCATCGTGACTGCGGCGCCATCCGGCTGTTACCACTTACAGCAGATAACGGAGCCCTCCTTTTGCGCCGGCGAGTCCGACTTATTTGACAGCCCTGACAGGCTAGGCATTCTGATTTCCCTTTGCGGACTAGATTATGCTGTGCGATAGGCGTAAATTCGTCTCCCGTTCGAAGCCTCTTCCTGGATTCCGTCTCAGAAGCATAGGTCTCAATGAGGCTATAGACAAGCCGCTGCCGCCACTCTTCTTGAGTGTCTATCCGATCCCATTGTGGCTGGCCTCTTTTCTGTAAAATGAGGCTATTCACAAGGGCTATTTGTAGCAGAAAGTCCCAAGCTAGGGCTTTCCAACCCCCCCTACGCACACGGCAGTTGGGGCCGCGGTCCACAGAGTTCATCTCGAGTTTGTAGGTAGCGGCGATAGACGGGATAGAAACCTCTTTCACTTGGCTGTCACCAAAAAAACCCTATATTGGCCGTGCTCGAATTTGATCCGTTGTCAGCTTCTTCCGCAGGCAGTCACTTCTTTCATCGCCCGTAAATACGGTTGATAAGAACAGCACGGAGCGTTGTCTTTCCACGCGATCTGATTGACCTAGCCGAGGACAAATTAGTAGGTAAAAACAACATAACTGTGTCTTCCTGACTGACCTGGTTACCAGGCGTAAGGACAGCCCTTAGGTCGTTAAATTCAAGGCTGCTGGCAGCAGTGTTATCTGCGGCCTTCAAGCTGACGAGGGAGGTGTGTAAGCCACAGTTACGGCGGGCTGTGCCTGTAGCTCCGTGGCCACACTGACGAAGTCGGCAGAAGAGGTCGGCGGAAGAGAATAGGTTATCGAGAAAGACGTGATATATGGAATCCGGCAGCAGATTTACTAGGGCAATAACTACAGCTTGGGTCGGATTCAGTTGAACTGCCCTCTTCTGACGGATATGCTGCCGGCTCTTCTGTAGCAGTGACCCTTGCCGCGGGCGAGCCGGCCGGACCCCTACGGGCCCGAACTTCCGGCCCGGCCTGTGCTAAATCCACCGTAGGAAATAGCCCTGTTGGGCCACAGCCCACATTTTGAAGCCCCGTGGTATCGGTTTATTAGGGACGGTTGTTGTATCATGAGACCGGCCGAGAAAGCGGACCATGCCTTCATCTACAACGATAGATGTGCCCGGCTTGAAGAAAACAGTGGACGTATGCTATATGTGGTCAGACCAGGCGTTGACCCGGCTGAAGGTCCGGCCATGGAAGGTCAAATTGGGGTCCGTATCGATGGTGTTGTAGTTAAAGAGACGAAGGTAGCGCAATATTAGCTAGAATCTGTCCCTAGCCATCCACATAGTTACAGGATGCTTGGCGTATATAGCCCCCGGCCGAGAACCGGTCCAATAGGTCTCGATCTTCCGTTCTATGTGCATTTGCATATATATCAAGATTGCAATCTATATGTAGATTTCTGCGGCGGAGACTGGCGTCCAGTCTAGCAGCCGTAACTGTAGCTTCAATCTGCAGCTTCCAGCTTCATGCTGCTGCAATTGGTCATTAACCAAGCTATTAGTATAGCCAGCTCAGCTTTCTACTAGGAAAATAGGTAGGAATTCCTAGAAAAGCAACAGCGGCTGCTGGGGCAAAGCTGCTATCGTAGGGGGTTGGCTTGGACCTAGGTCCATCGGCTCGAAGTTGAAGCCGCGGTCCGGAACCGGCTTTTCTATTGGCCGGCAGGTGTTATCAGCAGGTTGCTAGCGGCGGCTCTTATCAACACGAATGAAGCTATCGTCATCACATATGTTAACTGCCTGGCTAGGGGGTAGTTGGGAATCCATGAGAATGTAAGAATAAGTTGTATGTGAAATTGGCTGTTGTTGATTCTGAACGCGCTCCAGGTCACTCTCACGTACCCCGGCCGTTGCAGGGGTGATGTGGGGCTGCTCAAGGGGGTGGAGGCTTACCGCAGTCAAGGGGATACGTAATCTACTAATAGCTGATCTAGCATTGTCTGCCATTGCCTGCAGCTGCTGACCTCCGAGGACTCAAGCTAAACCTTCTTTGCCATAATGAGGCAGAATATACCTGCTGAGTGCTGACATGGCTTCATAGTTCCTGTCCAGCTAAGGATGGCAATGGCTTAGTTCTGGGCCTAATTACTAGCGCTAGAACGCCATGTAATGAAGATGGCACAGAATTTTTATATTTAGCCTCGCACATGGCCCAGCCTCGATTCATTTATTCCTCGAGGGCAGACAGGGACCAGTATAATCATCGATAAGAAAGTCCTACTACAATGCTTAACTAGTACTTTTCTCACACGTCTACGCTGCATACACTTCACAACTTGAGCCTGATGCCCTCACCTTTGCGGCAAGAATCCCCCAAGCACCACAACATCTGCGCGGTATGCAACGATATTTTTGCCCAGCCCAGGCAACTGACATATGGAACATACTATGCCTGGGGTCATACCGTTACCTCATACTCGGCAGCCCTCACCGGAGGGTGCCATCTGTGCACAATCGTGGAAGGAGCCTGCTCAAATATGAATATAAGGTCCACCAGCGCAGAATTTCTGCAAGATGTCAGATACGCATTCAAGGTCCTGAATTGGGACTGGGCTTGTTTTGGCGAGGGGAAGCCATGGCTAACTCCACCATTCAACGGCGACTATGAAGATGAACAAGAAGTACAGCGGGCGACTATTATTTCCGACCAAGATCCTACTGACTATAAGCTTGCGACACTTCTTTGCACGGATTCTGACGAGCTCTTCGATGGTTCGCGAGAATTCTGGCTTGTTCTACAGTTCACTGCGTTGTCATGGGGAGATGGCTCAAAAATCGTTCTTCCATTAGAATTATGTTCAGGTAAGACTTGACTCCTGTCAACGACAGCGTGCTTTTGATCCACTAATCAGTGACAGAGCACCTCTCAAATGCAGAGACTATTGCACAAAGAGACATCCCGCGGCAGATTTCGACTGGTACTAGGGAGAATCTGGACCTCGCCAAGCATTGGCTCCAAAACTGTGTCGAAAATCATCCAGGTTGTCAACCAACGGATGGTATTGGGGAATTAAGCTGGCTACCTACGAGATTGCTCTACGTCGGCTCGCCGACATCGGAGTGCCTTCGCCTTGTGTCGACCTCCTCCCTAAAAGAACAGAACCAAGTTTCCTATGCGGTGTTGAGCCATCGGTGGGGGGAGCAGAAAGACTTCGTTCTCACCCTGGCTAACCTCCAAAGCTATCAGGAGGCCATACAAGCCTCAAAGCTTTCTCGTACCTTGCAAGAGGCGATACAGGTTTCACGACACCTTGGCTTGGAGTACTTATGGGTGGATTGTATGTGCATTATACAGGATGATGATGGCGACTGGGCTCGTGAGTCCACAACCATGTCCAAGGTTTATGGCCTCGCCACATGTACCATCGCCGCGGCCAACAGCGGCAAGGCTGACAGCGGCTGCTTTTCGACCAGGAATCCCTACCGCGTACGGCCGTGCTTGGTCCCCAATCCTTTCAACCCTTCATCCAGCCTAAGATTCGCTGTCAGGCCTCGATATCTCCCACCTATTTATGAACAGGAGGTGCAGAGATCGCAGTGGTACAATAGGGGTTGGGTATTCCAGGAACGAACTTTGTCGCACCGGTTACTCATCTTTGGCAAAACTCAAATGCTCTGGGCTTGCCAAGGTATCCGGGCCTCCGAGTCGTGGCCAACTGGGAAGACGAGCGAGAATTTCATTGATCGGTTCGATTCTCTTGAGGTCGACAAGGCGCGGCTCCAAAAACTCCTTGACCCGACCCGACACATCACGACTGACGATGAGGCCTGGCCAGTATTCATCAAAGACTATACGATCGCCAAGCTTACTAGGCCGTCGGACAGGCTTATGGCACTAGAGGGACTGGCGTCGCGGATTGGACACTCTACGGGCCGTGGTTACTCGGCGGGCATCTGGCTGGATGCCAGTCTACCAATGTCGCTATTGTGGACGACGAGTCCTCCTCGCAATCCAAGATCTCGGGAGTACAGGGCACCTTCGTGGTCCTGGGCGTCGGTGGACTGTCCAATCAACTTCAACCTTGGTCAATACAAAGGAAGGAGCATCATCAGCAATGTCAGCGTCATTCAAATGCAGCAGTGTCAGTCCCACACGACCGCATGCCCAGTATTGGGTTTGCAATTGTCTGGATGTCTCCTAGTAGCTACCATGGTAACTAATGGAGAGGGGAAATGCGAAAACCTGACTGTATGGTCTCAATACGGCACGTCCCTTGAGCCTGTAAGACCTTTGAATCGCCTTGAATCGCCAACTGCGAATGGAATTGGCACCACGACCTGACAATCTTGTAGGCATCAATCATCTCCACCTCAATTACGAGCGGCTTGTCAATACCTGTAGGCTCCCCCAATCTGTATGCGCCATACCTAAGTATCTAACAAGGCGGCTTAAGGTTACTGGCAACTTCACGAGGAAAAGCTCATTAGAGAAACTTCAGATTTGGGTATGTCCAGCTATGACTATCAGACAGAGAATCTAACTCATTGGCACAAGATCCAACAATCAATATCGCTACTACTACGAAAAGCTAAGGCACTACTACGAAAAGCTAAGGCACTAAATCAACAATCGGCGCGCTTGTTGTCAGCGTTAGCAGGCTCACTATCGCGCATATTCTTACCTGCAGTAAACCATGCGCTCGCCTTTCTTCGACCCTACTTCGAGGCAATCTTCTGTATTTTCTCCTGCCTTTTTGAGATCTTACTATCTTTGCTGTGTTTGTCATGCCTGTGGTCCTGTCTTACCTCGAAGGTCAAGTCTTCAGATACGTATCGCCTTTTCAGAGAGAAGCTCGACGACCACCGTGTCATGAGGAATCTGAGTCTTGCGAACGTCTTTCCTGATGCGCCATTGGTCAAGGCGGAGAACAAGACGGTCTTCTTGGTACCCGTTTTAGATGGCTACCAGACATACGGACTTGTCCTTCAGAACGTGCCTGGCTTGCCTGACACGTTCGAGCGCATTGGAGTGTTTGAGGGTGAGAGCTGGAAATTTAGGATGATATTTCCCGGCTCTAACCTCTCACCCCGACATTTTACAATAATATGACTGGGGAATGTGGCCGAGAAAAGATTGATTAATAGATTGATATGTCAGAGGGCTAACCCCAAATCCTCGTTCAAACTCTTAGTGTACAGGAGCGACTGATACATCGGCGCCCGGGCGCGCCGCCTGACTAAGCCTTCTCAGTCTTCTCCCTAGAGGGACGAAGATGTGAGAGGGCGCTGACAAGGAGAGCACAATTGATCAAAGCTAAAAATTCAGGAATTTTAAATATACTATTTATTAAAGTTACAGTCCTTAGCAGCGCACACTCAGAAAGAGGCCAGAAGTTAAATAATAATAAAAAATAATTAATAATAAATAATAGTATAAAGGCCTAAAACCTAAGCTTAAGGCAATAGTAATTCAGAATGACTAGAGATTTTATTATATCAGAGTGCAAGCCTTACTTGTAAGGGATAAATATCACAGTGAGATAATAAGCAGCTAGGTACAGCGGTAAGGCACCGGTCTCTGTATTCCAAGACTAAAGCTTGAGGATTCCAAAGTGAACCTCAAGCGCATACGTGACGAAAAGGAGGCGAAGCCCCACTGGTCACGTGAGATGACCGGTCGGGTGGGGCGGCTCCGAATTCCCGTTACATTACTATTTTAATTAACTCTTTAGAATGCATTAAGCAGCTAGAAAGCTAAATAGAAAAGCTGAATAGAAAAGCTAGATATTAGAAGGCAAAATCGTTATATAATAAAAGCCCCATAAGGGCTTATTGTAATTCTAAGTCGCAATTCAATTACTAATCACAATTTAACTACTTACTCATAATATAACTAACTTATAATAACACCCTCTAATTAAATAATTAATATAATATATATATAGTGCATTATATAATAACGTATATAATAAGCGAGTCAGAAATACAAGCAAGTCAGAAACCATACTGTGCAGCTAAAATAAGTAATTTTAAATTTCTTAAAACTAGATAATGTATATAATAAGCGAGTAGGACAAACAAGCGAGCGTGATAAAAATTCTAACCTCTAAGATTCAAACCTCAATAAAATCATAATAATGCTATCAATTAATTAAAACTAATCGCTATGCTCTTCCTCAGAGGTCTTAATTACAGCCTGATAGGTCCTTATATTATAACCAGCCTTTCTATAAGTTCTATAGCGCCTTTCCCTCAGTATTACTAACCTCCTTTAACCACTACTTCTTAACGATTCGGCCACTACCTACACATTAACATCTCTCTGATCTATCTCATCCCTTCCCTTATCTAAAGTCATCTTCCCTCCTTTATATAAGCGGGTTCTTTTCGCTTTATGCTGCTTACTAAGACTCTTATTTACTTATTAAAGGATCTGGTTTTCAGACTTTAATAATACTATCTAATGCATTATTACTATTATTCCTTTAGAAAATGACTTAAGAGCCTTAAGAATAGATACTAAAGAGCTACTCTAATGCCTTCTAATTTATCTTTCTAAGTATTTAGTCTAAGAGCTAGCCTTAAGTACTATCTTTAGGGTCTTTAAGACTTAAGAGTTAGAAAGGCTGACCTTCTCCTTAATTAGTATTAAAGTCTATAATTATATATTAAGCTTTAATATAATACTTTCTGGGTTTAATAGAATAAGCCTGGCCTCTTAAAAGCCTCTTTTAATATTACTCCTTATTATAACATACTCTACTAGTGAGTGTAATAAACTAGTAAGTATAATAAAATTCCTAACCTTTAATATAGAATATTAAATAAAAATATAATAAAGTATTAAATTAATAAAATTAATGACTATCCTCTTCTCTAGATATCTTAATAATGACCTAATAGGTCCTTGTATTATGACCAGTCTTTCTGCAAGTTCTGCAGTGCTTTTTCTTCAATCGCGCTAACCCTCTATAACCACTACTTCTTAACGATTTAGCTACTAACTGCGCATTAATGTCCTTCTAATTAATTATATCCCTTCCTTTATCTAGAGTTATCTTCCCTCTATTCCTTAACCGTGTTTTTTTAACTCTCCGTTGCTTACTAAGAGTCTTATTTGCCTGTCGAAGGATCTGGACTTCAGACCTTAATAATGCTACTTTATGCATTATTCTCTTTATTCCCTTAGAAAGTGATATAACGGCCTTAAGAATTAATACTAGAAAGCTGCTCTAATACCTTTTAATTCGTCTTTCGAAGTATTTAGACTAAGAGCTGGCCTTAAGCACGGTCTTTAGTATCTTTAAGACCCAAGGGTCAGGGAGGCTAGCCTCCTTTTTAATTAGTGTTAGAGTCTGTAGCTATATATTAAGCTTTAATATAATATTTTCTATATCTATAGGAATAAGTCTAGCCTTTTAAAAGCCCTTTATAATATTACTCTTTATTATAATGGCTTTATAAGCAGTATAAAAGGCTAGAAAGAACTCAGTCTTTAAAATATAAGTTATAAAGTATTTAATTAACTGCTTAATTTCTTAACTATAGACTTTCTTAAGTAGCCTAAAGCACTTAATATTAAGAGGCTAGAGTAAGTAAGATAAATAAGGCAGTATATAAAGTATAATAATATCATTCTCTTTATAATATTTCTTAAAGTTAATAGAATAATGACTTTTATGCTTATTAAGGATCAGAAGATAATAGTAATTAGTTAATTAATTCTTTATATACTAATTAAAGTGCTTAAGCTACTTAAGACCTATTTTATTATCAGTCTAGCTATTTAGAGTTATTATAATAGCCTAATCGCTTAGGAGGTTGCTTTCTTAATACTAGCTAGTAAGGTAATATTAGCCTATAACTATAATAAATAGCTAGATCGCCTAGCCTTCTGCATTAATTGCCTAGATAATTATAACCTATTCCCAGTTTCTAGGCTATACTGATTTCAGGTTTCTACGCCTATCTATGCCTATAATAACCATTATGCTTATAATTATACTCATTATAAAGCCAGTCTTATTAAAGTTATAGATATTAGCTAAGTTAATACTATATTTTACTATTATATTCTCTATAAGCCTAAACTAGTTATGAATAATAGTCAGATCTTTGCATTTAGCTCTTTAATAGTTATATTTATAAAAAAAACGCATCTTAAGCTCTTAGTATTACTTAATGAACTTAGAAGCCCAGTTCTTTCTAATAAGTAATGCATCGCGGTTAGCGAGCAGCCAGTTAGCCATTTCTTTAATACTACGAAGTTGCAGAGGAAACCCTCGCGAATCTAGATTAAGAATGAACTGAATAATGATCTATTCTTCTAGATTAGATAATTTATATAATTTAAGGATAGTATTGCGTTAAGAAAGAATGCCCTTCTGTTAGTAATATAAGGTTTAATAATGGACTTAGTAAATGCTTATAGTGTATTAAAGACTTAATTTTAGATCATTTTAAAGGGCTTAAAGAGTAAGAAGAATATTTGCTTTATTATTAAACTATAATATAGTAAGTAGTTAAGAAATAGATAATTAGATAAAAAGATAAGAGTTTAAGGGATTTTTATTATACTTACTAGTTTGTTATACTTATTAGTAGAGTATGTTAGTAGCTTTATAAGTAGTATAAAAGGCTAAGAAGAACTCAGTCTTTAAAATGTAAGTTATAAAGCACTTAATTAATTACTTAATTACTTAACTATAGGCTTTTTTAAATAGCCTAAAGCACCTAATATTAAGCGGCTAAAGTAAATAAGATAAATAAGGCAATATATAAAGCGTAATAATATAGTTCTCTTTATAATATTTTTTAAAGTTAATAAAGTAGTGACTTTCATACCTATTAAGGATTAGAAAATAATAATGACTAATCGATTAATCTTTTATATACTAATTAAAGTGCTTAAGCTACTTAAGACCTATCTTATTATTAGTCTAGTTATTTTAAGTTATTATAATAGCCTAATCGCTTAAGAGGTTACTTTCTTAGTACTAGTTAGTAAGGTAATATTAGCTTATAATCACAATAAACGACTAGATCGCCCAGCCTTTCGCATTAATCGCCTAAATGACTATAACCTATTCCTAGTTTCTAGGCTAGACTGATTTTAGATTTCTACATCTATCTATACCTATAATAACCATTCTACTTATAATAAGGCCTATTATAAAGCCAGTTTTATTAAAGTTATAAATATTAATAAGATTAATACTATATTTTATAATTATATTCTTTATAAGCCTAAACTAGTTATAAATAATAACTAGATCTTCATATTTAGCCCTCTAATAGTTATATTTATAAAAAAAACACATCTTAAGCTCTTAATATCACCTAATAAAGTTAGAAGCCTAACGCTTGCTAATAGGTAATGCATCGCAGTTAGCGAGCAGCCGATTAGCTATTTCTTTAATACTATACAGTTATAGAAGAAACCCTTACAAATCCAGGTTAAGAATGAACTGAATAATGATCTATTCCTCTAGATCAGATAGTCAGCGCGATTTTAGAATAGTATTATACATAGAAAGAATGCCCTTCTGCTAGCACTATAGTATTATACGACCAACTTCATAGATCTTTATAGTGCGTTAGAGCTTTAATTTTAGGTCATTTTAAAGGGCCTAAAGAACAAGAAGGATTCTAGCCTTAATATTTAAGTCTGATATAGTGCGTGGTTAAGAATGAAGGGATTAAATAGAAATAATATAAGTTAAGAGATTTTTATTACGCTCGCTTATTTATCCTACTCGCTTATTATGTACATTATAAGACTTATTAAGATCTAAAAACGCATTTTTAGAATAAATTAGAAAAAGAGTTATAAGATAGTATTTTTTTAAAGAATTTTAAAATTTTATTAAGCTGACTATAAGTAAAAATAGTAAAAAGAACAGTGCGAATTCTATATTACTAGTGATATAAGTATATATAGCTTAAAAAAATTCTTAAAAATAATATATATTATAAATAAGCTAGGTTTAAGATTTTAGCCATTTTAGACCTAGTTTAATTTTTTAAGAATTTTTCTAAAATTTCATTTTAAGGGGTATTTTGTAATTTCTGACTCACTTATTATATATATTAGTTTAGCAGACCCTTACTAATACTAATATCTAAGAATTATCTTATATATATATTAACTAAAAGACTTAATAAAGATTAAAGCCCACTTCTTAAGCTATAAAAAGTATTTTATTTATTTAATTTAAAATATATAATAAAGGCTAATTTTAGTTAATTTAATTATTAAAGGCTTATTTAGTTAATAATTTTTAATTACTCTGTCTTTTAAAAGAACTTATTTTTATAAGCCTTATTAAATAAGAATATACTTAATAAATAAAAATAAAGTAAGTCTTATTAAAAGAATTAGCTTAAAAAGAGAAATAAAAGAAAATAATAATTATTAATAATACTTTCTTTAATAACTTAAAGAGCTAGAATATATAGATTATATAATTATAAATTAATATTATAATAATTAATATATAGTTAAAAGAGTGATATATTAAAAACTAAGGGAATTCTACTAAGTTAAAGAATTTAATAGAAGATGGTTTAAAGGAGGAGAGATAAGAGTCTATCTATAATTAGGTTAACGAATTAATTAAGTCCTTTATTTTAAAATAACTTAAGTAATGCAAACATATAATATAATATAAAGTCCTTATATATAAAATATATAACTAATAAGGAAATATCTCCTTTAGCTCTTATTAAATAAGACTATAAGTAATATATTCAAAATCTTCTGATTTTTAGCTTTATAATAGTATATAATATGCCTTAAAAAGCCTATCTTCCTTATACTATAATTATAAAAGACACCTATAATAAGAACCTTTAATAAGGTTAGAGTTTAAGCATTAGATATACATCTAACAGTCCTAAAACTCAGGACATATCTTACCCGGTTTTACTATAATAAATTGTCTAAATCCCCTATTAGATTAGATATATAACCAGATAGCAATCTCTCTATAAAGCTAGGGCTTTTCTCTAGCCAGTCTAGAAGGATTATTATTATTAATACATGCATTTCTTAACTAATCACTTCAAACTGACTACCTTTCTAATCTTCTTTTCCTGCTCTTTCTGAATCTTTAATTCCTTTTCTAATTGGTTAATTCTTTAACCTATAATCGCCGAGTTCTACTAATAACCTTCCACTCCTTCCACTCCTTCCACTGCTGTAGCCTTTACACTATCTAAGTTTTAAATGTAAATAATACTACTTTAGTTATAATAAGAATAGATATTATAATAAATACTTAGTAAAATAATATTGAATAGTTAGTAAGTAAAGAATAAGAAAAAAAAGATATAATTATAAGAAAAGAAGCTTATATAAAGAGAAAAAGAAGGATATAACTAGAAATAAAATATATAAAATTATATAAAGCTAAGAAAAGGAAAATAATAATTATAAGTAATATAAAGAATAAAAATACAATAAATTTAAATAAAGTAAGGCTAAATAACTAATAAGCATTAATTAAATACTTAAACTAATAATAAATACTAAGCTTATAATTCCTATTATTTACACTTTATAATATATAGAAAATATATACTAAATATATATATAAATAATGACTTTATTACTTTAATAATAGAAGTATAAAAATCATACTTTATAATAAGGCTTAAGAAGGAGAGAGATAATTATAAGAGTTAGAGCTATAGGAGCTATAGTCTTATTAAATAAGAGGCTATATAATATAGACTAGACTAGCTCTTTAGTGAGAGCTTGCTGAGTATTCACTAAGTGAACGCTTACATACTACTTTATACCTACTTTTAGATCTCTTATATTATACTTTAATAGATTAATCCTTTTATCTTTTCTCATTTTAAGTTAATTCTTCTAATATAACTTACTTTATATTAATATATTAAATTATAACATATATAATAAGCATGCTAGTTAAATAAATAAGCCAGTCACTTATAATATATAGCTAAAAGTACTAATTTTAGATTTTCTAAAATGGGCTATATAATATAAGGATTTTTAAGGATTTAATTTTAAATATATAAATAAAAAAGTCAAAGAAGTGTATTTTTCTAAGATTTTTAATTAATTTATTTAACTTTTTAAAAATAAAAATAAGAAAAATATATAGTATAAATAAGGTTTTTTTAATTAAGTCTATAAGGAATTTTTTTAAAATTTTAAAAATATTCCTCTATAACATTCTCTATTTAAAAGACTTAGTTTAGAAATTATAGCTATTTTAAGCTTAATCTAAATTTTAAAGAACTTTTTCTAAAAATCGTATTTAAAGTATAAAACTAAAGTGACCAGTATACTTATTTAACCAGTATGCTTATTATATACATTATCTTTATTTAGTAAAGCGTATAAAAAAAGGTTCTTTTAAAGAATATAATAAACTAAAGATTATTAATTAAATAAGCTCTTTATAATTAGGCTAGTTAAACTTAGCTTTTATTATATATCTTAAGTTAAATAGATAAAATATTCTTTATAGCTTAAGAAGTAAGCTTTAATCTTCTTTAATTCTATTAGTTAGTATATATATAAGATGATTCTTATATACTAATATTAATAAGAATCTATTAAGCTATGATATAATATGCTATATATGCATTTTATTATTTATTTAATTAGAAGGAGTTATTATAAGTTAGATATATTATACATAGTTAAATTACGATTTAGAATTATAATAAGTTTAAAATATAATAAATGCAGAGCCTTTAGAAGGCTTTTATTATATAACGATTTTGCTTTTTAATATCTAGCTTTTTTATTTAGCTTTTTAATCTAGCTTTTCTAGCTATTTAATACATCTTAAAGGGTTAAATAGAATAGTAAAGCTTATACTCTAATATAGTAAAAACTCTAGTCATTCTGAGTTACTATTACTTTAAACTTAGGTTTTAAGCCTTTATACTATTTTTTACTATTAGTTATTATTATTTTTTAACTATTTAACTTCTAGCCCCCCTCTAAGTATGCGCTACTAAGGACTATAACTTTAATAATTAGAAAAGAATTATTATTAAAGTGGGTTATAATACTTATAAAGGCTATAGTAGTAAAAGGAGTAAAAGAAGTGGAAGGTTATTAGTAGAACTCAGTAATTATAAGTTAAAGAATTGATCAATTAGAAAAAGAATTAAATATTTAGAAAGAGCAGGAAAAAATAATTAGAAAGGTAATTAGTTTAATATAATTAGTTAAGAAATACATATATTAATAATAATAATCCTTCTAAACTAACTAAAGAAAAGCCCTAGCTTTATAAAAAGATTACTATTTAATTATATTTCTAATTTAATAGGAGATTTAAACAATTTATTATAGTAAAACTAAGTAAGATATATCCTAAGTTTTAAGACTATTAGATATATATTTAATACTTAAACTCTAACTTTATTAAAAGTTCTTATTATAGATATTACTTATAATTATAATATAAAGAAGATAGGCTTTTTAAAGTATATTATATACTATTATAAAGTTAAAAATCAGGAGATTTTAAATATATTATTTATATTCTTATTTAATAAGAGCTAAAGGAGATATTTCTTTATTAGTTATATATTTTATATATAAAAACTTTATAACCTCTTTTAAATATATTTTCTTATAATATATTTATTACTTAAGGACTTATATATAAAAAACTCTCTTTAAGAGAAAAAAAAAATTCTTATATTTTTCCTTTATTAAGAAATTTAAAAGAAAACCTTATATAAGGTTAAAAACTCTTAGTGATTCTTAGCAGCTTTATAGTTATATAAACTTAAAAATTCTCTTAGTTTTTTAAAGTTTATAAAGTTTAGACTTTTAGTAAAGAAGTCTGTTATATTATCCTTACTTTTTATAAAATATAAGGTTATTTTCTCTTCTTTTATCTTATTTCTTATAAAGTAATAAGATATATTTATATACTTTGATCTTTTATAATAAGAAGAGTTTTTAGCTAGTTATTTAGCTGTCTTATTATCTATTAAAATAGGAAGTATAGATCTATTATAAGAAAGAGATAAATTTTTATTTATATATTTATAAAGACTATTAAAAAATAAACTCTCTTTAGCTGCTTCTTTTAAAGCTATATATTTAGCTTTATAAATACTTAAAGCAATACTTTTCTACTTAGTTATATTCTAACTTATAAGCTTATTATATAAAAAGAAACTATATCTACTTATAGAATTTCTATTAGTTATATTAATAGCTTAATCAGTATCTAAATAGCCTCTTATTATATTATATAATGAGTTAAGTTATATATTATAGTTATAGTATAAACCCAATTCTTTATAGTTATTTAAATACTTCTAGATTAAGTCTAGAGCTTTAAAGTAAGAGTTATTAGATTTAGATATAAACCTTAAAATATTATTAATAGCATAAGCTATATTAAGTCTAGTCTTTATAGAGGGATATAAGAGAGAACTAACTTCTCTTTAGTATTATAATATATCTTTATTAAAAGGAGTTATAGTTGCTTTTTATAGCTTATTTCTAGCTATAAAAGAAACTTTAGAGGTTTTTATATCTTATTTATTATATTCTATTATTTTAGAATTTATATATTTTGTTTAGGTTATATATAGGCCTTTATTCTCTCAGTCTATAGTTATATTCATTCTTAAAAATTCTTTTATCTCTCTTAAAGACTGCATTTTAATATCTTTAGATAAGAGATTTATAATTTTATATATATTAGCTTTATTTAGACTAATAAAAATCTAATTATCTATATAGCATATTATAGCTATTTTATATAAGTTATTTATAAATACCTCTTTATTATAAGGTATAGGTTTAAAACCTAGCTTATTTAAATGCATAAAGAGAAAGTTATACTAAAGTTTAGGACTTTATTTTAAACTATATAGAGCTTTATTTAGTTTTAAAACTAAGTCTTTTTTATTTTCTTTATATTCTTTATATAACTCTTTAATTATAGTATTTTCTAAAGACTTTAATATATAGTCTTTAAACCTACTAAGTAATATAGTATATATACAGTGGGGTTGCAAATTAAACGACAATTTACCGAATTTCCCCGCTCTTGCGATCGCGATCACAGACATCCCACTAGGCATCACTAACTTCACTTAATTACAGCTCAATCATTATGCCTCAGATCAGGGCCAAATCTCATCATAGTCCTCATAAGAGGATGAAGATTATATATAAATATAATTCTAGTATCTTAGCTAATCAGATCGCTAAGGAAGAGGGCATATCCAAACATATAATATTTAGTATTATCTAGTAGTATAAATATTAAAATAGTATAAAGAGAAAACCTAGCTCTAGGCGCCTGATTATTATATTAACCTGTAATAAAAATTATATCTTTAGAATTATTAATTAAGACCCTTTTATTATATATATAGAAATCCTTAAGCAGACTGGTTTATACTATTATAAGATGACTCTAATGTAGTAACTATATAAACAGGGCGTCTAGCACTACCTCTCACTTTAGCAGCTATTTTTAAGCCTAGCTATAGCCTAAAAGCGCCTAGATTTCGCATAGTAATATATTAATAAAGATAAGAGCTTTTAGTATACTTAGATTTTCTCTGATGAGGTCTCGATTGCCTGTAGTAATAGCGAAAGATAGAAGTGGGTTTTCTGTAGATATGTAAGTCAGACCCCCGGCCTTATGATAACTTTTCTAACCGCCTTTAAGAGCGAGAGACTTAGGAAAAAGAACGTATAGCCCTACTGGAAGCCGATGAGGCATTCTAAGATGTTTTTTAGTGTCTTTTGCCTTAAAAGGGCTATAGCTTTAGTCCCTCTAGATGGGGATCCTGAATCTAACCGCAGAGGCGTCTTAAGCCGGATTATCTTAAAATGCCTTAAAACTCATCTTCTAGAAATTATTAATAAAAGAATGACATTTCAGTATAATAATAGACTAACTTATAAAACCCATCCTATATAAGGGTAGCTATATAGCTATGCATAAAGAGAGGGGCTTTTCCTACTAACTTAGCCGCCTTATTCACCCGATCTTAATCCTATTAAAAATCTATAGGCGATTTTAAAAGAAAGGATCTATAAGCAATACCCACACCTCAAAGACCTTCTAAAGAACTCTGCCTCTTTAGATCTTTTAATTAATGCCGCGGTTAAGCTATGGGCTAAGATTAATAATGAGGTGTTCGAAAATCTGATAGATTCGATGCCTATATAGATGCAGGCGGTTGTAGAAGCAAATGGATGGTACACAAAGTATTAATATAAGTCCTAGTAAACCCCAGCTTCTGAGCTTCAATTTGATCTATTCTATGATTTTTTATGACCTTAATTAAGACTATGGCAGCTGGTTAAAAATTGTAGTGTTATTGCGAAAATTCGGGTGGATCCGGGCATTGTCGTATTTTTCGTAACTGACTGTATCTTCATCTATTTCAGAATAAATAAATGCATTTTTAATATTATATTATATTATTTTATAGTTATTTATAACTGCTATTATTAATAATAGCTTTATAATTTTAGATCTTATAGTAGTTATAAAAGTCTCTATATAGTCAAGGCTATGTATTTAGTTATAACCTTAAACTACCTATCTAGACTTATATTTTATAATAGAGTTATTAGAGTTTGTTTTTATCTTATAAACCCAGCGGCCTTTTATAAGGGTTCTATTATAAAGAAGGTCTATTATAGACTAAACCTTTTAAACTAGTAATTCTTTTACTTCTATCTTTATAAAAAGTATCCACTTATCTTTATATATACCTTTTATAGCTTTATTATAGCTAGATGGTTTTATATAACTTTCAGTTATATTATATATAGAAGGGAATTCCTAAAAGTTTTTATAATATTCTATAGGTTTCTTAAGAATATTAATAACTAACTTAGTTATCATATTAAGCTCAGACTCTATTAAAGAGTTATTATCTATATTATTCTCTTCTTTTTCTTTATTTATAGTAGAATTATTATTAAAGAAGGTATTTTTATAGATAATAATATCTCTAGAAATTATTATCTTGCATTTTTTATAGTCCCAGATTTTATAACTATTATCTAAATAGCCTATTATAATGCCTTTATAAGCTTTAATATCTAGTTTATTACTAGAAAGCTTATTTTTATAATATATAATAAATTCAAAAGTTTTTATAGAATCTATTTCTTCTAAAGTAAGAAGTTTATTATCCTTAAGTTCTAAAGAATATAAAAACCCTATAGAAGAGTGAGGAGTTTTATTATATATATATTTTATAGCTTTTAAAGCTTTAGACTAAAGAAACTTAAGTATATTAAAAGTAAAGATTATCACTCTTATATTATTAAGAATAGTCCTATTTATTCTTTTAGCAGAACCATTAGATTCTTTAGTATAAAGAGCGGAAAAGTTATAATAGATTCCCTTCTTTTTATAATAAGGAGCTAGGCTATGCTTATACTCCTTAGCATTATCAGAAAAAACTTCTTTTATAACGTACTTAATAAGTGAGTGAGCTAAACAAGCGAGTGAGCCACGAATACTGTATACTAAAAAGAGCTAAACTTTAAATTTTTAAAACTAGCTAACGTATATGATAAGCGAGCCGACCGCACAAGCGAGCCGATCATTCGGATTTATACCTTAAATCGCAATTCTAAAAAAATTGAAAAGAATTCCAAACTAGGCTTAAAATAACTGCAATTTTATACTAAGGTTAATTAAATACGAAATTATAAAATTAAATTTTCCTGAATTTAATTTATTTTTATTTATAGAGTTATAAAGAAAAAGCTTATTTATACTGTATTTTTTCTGATGTTTATAAATAAAAAGCTTAATAAATTAATTAAAAATCTTTATAAAATACTATCTTATGAGTTTTTAATAAAATATCTAAAAATAACTTTTTTATATTTTTAATAATTATATAGCCTATTTTAGAAAATCTGATATTACTATTTTTAGCTGTACAGTATAGTGATCGGCTCGCTTGTGCGGTCGGCTCGCTTATCATACACGTTATCTAATTATCAAAAATAAAATAAAAATAATTTTAATTATTTAATTAAAAAGAAAACTATATAGTAATTTTTTTAAATTTTTTAAATTTTTTCTTTATATAAAAATAACTAGGTATATAATATAAATAAGCATTTTTAATATAGCTTATTAAGTAATTTTTAAAAAAAATATAAGAAACTTTATATTTATTTTTTAATATATAATAGAGCTATTTTTATAATATTAGTTATTTTACTCTTAGTTTTAATTTTAGAGAATATTTTAAAGATATTTTCATTTAAGATATAAATACTAGAAAATTTCAAAGTGGCTTACTCGCTTGTTTAGCTCACTCACTTATTAAGTACGTTAGTTATTTTTTCTTTATTATTTTTAACTTAAGCTTTAAATTCTTTAAATTTTTCTAAAGCTTTACTTTTATTTCTTATAGTATATATTTTAAGAAACTTAGTCCTTTTATTAAAGAAAGTTATAATATATCTATATTTATAATATAATATAAGTATTATAAGACTATATATATCTATAATAACCTTATTTAAGAAGTTATATTAAGTCTTATTTATAACTCTTTTTATCTTATTAGTTACTTTAGCTTTTATATAATTTTCATACTAAATTATTTAAGTTATTTAGTGTTAAAGTATTTAGAACTGAATATTATCTTTAGGATATTTTCCTTTATATAGCTTTAGAAGATATCTTCTTAAAGTCTTAAAGTTTAAATAAGCTAACCTTAGATACCATTTATATATATTTATAACTATAATTTTAGTTATAGTTCTCTCTTTAGTTAAAGAGATATTATTTAAAGGTAAAGTTATATATAAACTTTCCTTATTTTCCTTTATTTTTAAAGGAAGAATGTATAGTCTATTTCTTTTTAAACCTTTAACTATTAACTCTTTATTTTTAAAGAGATATATATATTTATAGTCTAAAAAGGCAGATATAGTCTTCTAAAAAGAAGAGTGGCTTATTAAATTAACTCCTAATTCAGGAATATAGTAATAGCTTTTTAATATATATATATTATTATTATTTAGAAAGTGGAATTTTATATTACCACAGCCTTTAATAACTAATGGAAATACTTAGCCCTAAGAAACAACTTTATTTATACTATAATAGCTTATAAATAAGCTTCTATCTAATACTATATACTTAGTAGCTCCTGTATTATATATAAAGTTAATTATATTTTTTATATTATTAAAAAGAGATCTTACCTTCTTATATTTCCTTAAAATTTTCAGAATTCGAAGTATATCTCTTCTTATTATTTCTAATAAAAGGTTATTTTTAAAGTTATTTTTATAATTATTAGAAGGGTTATTTACTCAGTTAACCTTATCCAAAGCTTGAGAAATAGTAGGAGAGATTTCAAGATCCATTAGATCTTTAGACTCAGAATTAGACTCAGAGTCTTTATTAACTTTAAAAATAGCCTTCTTATTAGCTAGAGAGACTAGGAGTTATTCCTATTTCTTTTCTCTTTCTTCTCTCTTCTTATTAGGTAAGGTAACCTTTTTAAAAGTAGACTTAGAGATTCTGAAGTTAGTAAAGCCTTTAGAGGCTTTATTAGGATGTAGACAGTAACAATCCTTATCTATATGCCCTGAGAGCTTATAGTGGGAGCATTTTAAAGCTCTTTTATTTTTCTTCTAAGGCTTCTTTAACTTAGTGTAGCTAATTTGCTCTTTAGAAGTCTCAAGTCTTCTAGATTCATCTAATAAGGAAGAGAAGAGAGACTTAAGGTTATATGCCTTAGAATTGCTTCTTAAGGCTTGGATAATAGAGGTAGTGTAGTTACTATACTCTTCTCTAAGGTTATGAAGTAGACAAGCAATAATAAAAGGCTTTAGAAGAGAGATTTCTCTAGTAGCCAATTTATTAGTAAGCTCTTTTAACTTATTAAAATATCCTTCTATTAGAAGACTTAAATAGCTTCTTTCTAATAACTCTCTTAGTATAAGAAAGTTATTAGTAAAACCAGAAGAGTTATAGAAGTTCTTTAAGGAATCCCAGGCTTATTTAGCAGAGGTTACCTACTTAACTTATAAGAGAGGTCCATTCTCTAATAGGAGTCGAATTTCTGTTAGTAGATTAGCACTTTTAGTATAGTCTTCTTTAACTATTCCTTTAACTAACTTTTGCTTAGTTAAGTATGCCTCTATTCTAAGAGACCAAACTATATAGTTTTTACTACCTTTTAATTTAGGTATAGAAGAGGATTTTTCCCCAGACCTTATTATAAAGTCAGAGACTTATAGAGTTTAAAAAAAAAGAAGTTTTTAAAGTCTAAAAGACTTAAAAGAGCTTTTATAGACTTAGAAAAGTCAGGACCTATAAAATAAGTTATTTTTCATTATTAGAATGACCAATCAGAAGATATACCCAGGTGCGAAACCCGGGCTTATAACCTATAAAGGCTATAGTAGTAAAAGGAGTAAAAGAAGTAAAAGATTATTAGTAGAACTCGGCGATTGTGGGTTAAAGATTTGACCAATCAGAAAAGGAATTAAAGATTTAAAAAGAGTAAGAAAAGACGATTAGAAAAGTAGTTAGTTTAATATAATTAGTTAAGAAATGCATATATTAATAATAATAATCCTTCTAGACTGGCTAAAGAAAGCCCTAGCTTTATAGAGAGATTACTATCTAATTATATTTCTAATTTAATAGGGGATTTAGACAATTTATTATAGTAAAACCAGGTAAGACATATTCTGAGTTTTAAGACTGTTAGACATATGTCTGATGCTTAAATTCTAATCTTATTAAAGGTTCTTATTATAGATATTATTTATAGTTATAATATAAGGAAGATAGGCTTTTTGAGATATATTATATACTATTATAAAGCTAAAAATCAGAAGATTTTGAATATATTATTTATATTCTTATCTAATAAGAGGTAAAGGAGATATTTCCTTATTAATTACATATTTTATATATAAGGACTTTATAATACTTAAATGTATTAAAGTAATATTAATTGTTATCTTTATAATAGTTCTAGTAATTCTGACTCCCTTTGAACTTACTTATATCGCATTATTCACTTCCTAAGCTGCTGCTATTAGAGTTATACTATTCGCTTCTCGAGGCATACTATCAGAGAGGGTACTAAAACGTACAGCTTATCATTTGTGGCTCCTGGCCTTGCTTCTCCTGTTAGTCTCAGCATTAGTACTTGGGCTGTCGCTTACTGGATACTACGAGAGGTTGATGTTCTCACAGTGGCTCCTCTACATGACACTGGTATACTCAGACGGCTCCTTGTCCTCCGAGGGAGCAGCCAGCTACGGCTTCGCCATTCACCAGAACGACGTCTTCATCTGCGACGGCTCCGGCCGCCTTGGACCTGCCGAGGTCTTTGATGCTGAAGTTACAGGAGCACTGGAGGGCCTTAAGGCCGCCCTCAACCTCCAAAGATCAGCGACACAGGACATCGTAGTCTGTCTAGACAACCTGGCGGCTGCCACATGCCTACGGGGCACACCATCTGACTCCTTACAAGAAGTCTTCCTCGAGTTCCAGGCGTTAGCTGCATTGCATGGGGCTACATAAGTGCGCTGGATACCTAGCCACACGAATATCCCCGGCAACGAACAAGCCGACAAACTAGCAAAAGCGGCGTCTTCGCTGCCGGAGCCGGAGGGCGCTCAACCGACGCTAGCATACCTGCAAAAGATGGCGAGGCAGAAACTACAAGAGGCTTTCGAAGCATGGTAGTCAACTGCCGCCCCCGAGCAATATAAGAGATTCAACCTCAATTGCGATGGGTTTTTCCCCTTTGAAGGCAAGCCGCACCGTCGGCTTCTGATTCCTTCCCAAGGTTTTTCCCTGCCGACCTAGAGTCATGACATATGTAGGCCAATATTTGTCAACGATCATAGAAGATGTCGAGTGGCAATATTGGGCGAAGTTGGACCGCTTTCTTATCGAGTCGAAGAGGCGATGGTTATCATGTCTGAGAATCTTGAAGAGAAAGAAGTCCTAGCTCAAACTATGGACCTAGGATATATCGTTGCGGTGATCTGCCTGCTTGCCTTCACATAGAGTAGTCATTAAACTGCTTTTGCTTATTGCCTTGACTTGTGCCTCACATAATCTTTGCCTTAATTGGTCCAAATGTTAGGATAGCAATTGCATTCTCCTTCCAAAGGTTCTAGATTAAAGGATGGTTTGCGTCGAATTTACAAGGGCCGGAAGCATCTTCTACCAACTTTACGCGAAGTTCTGCGGTATTTTAGCAATCTCTCGTCTGCTTCTCGCCAAGCATGCTGTCGATCACAGAGAGAAGTGCATCAAACGAAGGATCCAATCTGGCTAGAGTGGGAAGGGCGCTGAGGAGGATAGCCCAAGACTGCCCCTACGCGTGGCAGTCTTTCGATACATGGTTTTTTTTTTTTGCCTTTGCCTTTGCCTTTGCGCACTGCGTCAAAGACCCCTGTCGAGGGGCGGATGGGATTACACTTAAGTGAAAGACACTTTGCAGAGTTGCTGGGGGGAGGGGGAGACAGGGAATGAATCGAGCAGCGATATAACAGCAAGCGCGTTTCATTATCCGGTGATCAATCTGGCTGAGATAATAAAGCACTTAGAGCAAAGGGAAGAGATATTCCAAAGGCAAAGGTAATCACTGGTTTTTCAGTCTATATCTAAATCCAAAGACATGCATCCCAAAAACAGACAAACTCGCTCATTGCCTCTTTGTAATCCACCCCCGGGCAAAGTCGAGCTGTGTCCAAAACGGTATCAGGCGATAAAGATGAAGCAAGCACTAGATTGACATTCCCAGATGTCGCTCATCATTCCCAAAAATAAAGACGGATTTCCAATGGAACTCCGTTGCACACCTCTGATTAATCCTATTGTACAAATTCCTGTCGTCCCCCTTTAGAATGTTGATTTCCGTAGTCAACGCTTTCTGAGTGGGGAGAAGAATAAAATCGCTGTCCTATCGACAGCTGTCGCTTGAATGCCTGATTGCTAACCATTTATCACTGGCCTCTGCTCCAGTGTAATCATATCAGACGGCGATGTCGACTTTTAGTCATCGGAGTCACCTCCACCACCAGCCGGTGAGTCGCCAAAGGGCTTGTTTGTCGCTCCGGGGCTGGTCAGCACTATTCTTTCAGGCTCCGCGTTCTCTCCGCCCAGAACATCCTTGTCAAAGTGCTTGCACATCTCGTCCCAAGGGATGAACCTGCGACCAGTCTCCTCATCCGACCAGGCGCCTCCCAAGGGATCGGTAAGCTTGTCGGAATCGGGATAGACGGTCTTATGCACCCAGTAGCGTCCGCCAATGGGCTGGTTGGAGATCTTATTGCTAGCCCGGAGCGACTTGACGGCGGACTTGAGGAGGGAGCGCGCAAAGGGATAGAACCAGAACTTGGTATACTGGCCCTCTATGACCTTCTTATCTCCTGTGGCGTGCCAAAGACACCAAATCTTCTTAGTGGCATAGTTGGTACCGAGCACAACGTCACGGATCCACTCATTCGAGGTAGAGCCAGGGTGGGCGTCGGGAATCTCATCATAAATCTTACTCAGCGACTTCTGAATCTCCTCCGGCATCTCGATAGGGAAGGGTTTAAAGCCGTCGCCCTCCTCGAATATGTCCTTAGTCATCATCGCCGTGGGCGTGTCAGTGCCGTTGTAGTAAAGCCAGCCATTGAAAGGCTGGTAATACCCCTTGGTCTGGAACATAGCTGACTCGTACTCGATGCCGACGTGGAACTCAACCTGCTGGTCATTGGTGAACTTTCGAGGAAGGAAGCGGTCCCCGGGGCCACCGGGAACCTCGTCACCGTGGAGTTTCTTGGAGCGGTAGTATTCCTGACGACCCCAAACATTGGCGAGGTAGTACTGGTCTGAGTCCTTCAACCGGTAGGTGGGGTCGTAGGTGTGGTCGATCTCCTTCATGGTCGCGGCAATGTAGTCGCGCATGTGGTTGGCGGGGCCGATAAGAGTGCCCGAGTTTAGCCACTTAGGAAGCACATAAAAACTATCGCCGTTATTCGTCTTAGGGCCAAAAGCCTTGCTGGGAAGGGTAGAAGGAGGAATAGCCCAGCATCGAGGAGCACGCCAGTTAGTAGGCCAGCAAAGCTTATCGGGACCGAAGAAGAGGGTCGTATCTAGGTTCTGCTCCTTAACCTGGTCGAGAGTGATGTTGAAGCGCTCGGCGGTTCGCTTATTCTCGGCCTCCATCGTCGCGAAGTAGCGTTTGAGCATGATCTCAGGAGGAAGCTGCATGATAACATCATAGCCGTCGACAACAAGGACGATGTCGTCATCCTCCTCCCGAGGCAGAGACTCTAGGTATACCTGGATAGCACGGAGTTTGGCGAGATGGGTCTTAGCCGCATCGAACAGGCCGGTGCCGTTCCAACCCATAATTTGGGGAGCGGGATAGCGGCTCGCAGCGCTGGAGGCCAGGAGGAAGCAGAACCGGCGGCTGGTCTTGCTGGCGGGGATCAGGTAGTGGAACTGAGAGGTCTTAATAGGGACGTCTGAACCGGCACCATTCTCGGTAGCAGCCTGGGTAGTGGGCTGGGTCTCAGGGACCAGTCCCGTCCCGGAGTTGGTGCTACAATACGACCTCCACGTCAGCGACAAGATCTCGAGATGGGGGTACCCCAAACAGTGCGCAGAACAACTCACCCATCGCGAGGAGGCTCCCAGGTGCCCAAGTGGTTGATGGCGACATCAACGAAAGCCATGAGGAAGATGATGGCGCCAACCATCCAGGCCGTCATCCGATTTGGACGCACTTGACGGAACATATTCGCAACAAACCGCCTCAGGCGCAAGCTTTGGGAAAACGGACTGCGTCTCGAATCGTCGAGGAGAAGGATAGCTGAAGAATATGAAGTGGTCGGGCCGATCGATCGAGCGAACGTGAGCGAGTGGAATGCGTCGACGGGGACACGCAATAAATCAACCCAGAGCGCGCGGTGTCGCTTGGGGGGGAAGTTACCTAGATGTTGAAACCCTGAATGAAGTTCAGATGGACAAACAGAGCCCATCCCAACAGAACGTTGTCTACTTCTATACTACTGGGGATCCCATGCCAAGGGTTGCGTATATATGATATTCTAGCTTGATCAAAAAGAGTACTCCGTTTTCGTCCGTGTAGTCCGTGCACACGGGGAAGTCCCTCCAGACCCGCCTACCCCTTGCCTTTGTTACACAAACCCCGTCTCGTCTGTGCATGTCACAGGGACGAGGTTGGTAGGCGGCTTGCCCTACAATACCAACGGGTACTAGTTCTACGCTGTTGCATTCTTATCCATCCTACGGCCACAGGTTGTATCTTATGCCTAAATCCAGTGCCACTGAACCCAGATGCCCATTGCTAAAACCGCCTGTGAGGCTTGACCCCTCTTGCGTTAATATGCGGCTGAAACTTACCGCAAGTCGCCCAGGCCGACGAATAATAAGGAGAGCCGGTCTTACCCGTAGCTAGCAGCGGCATTAGGCCCATCATGTCCTTGACAAGGAGGGACTAGTCGACATAGTTACGGGGAGATGCTTGGAGGTGGCACTCTAGCGAGGCTTTCAGGCAACTTGGATCGAGCAGGTCGGTCCTTGCCCACTAATCAAAGGATGCTACGGGCCTGGAGCTAGCGAGATCACAGGATCGCTGCTGACAGAAAAGACCTATTCAATAATGGCACTGTATGGTGGAGAATGACAAGGTCCCCAAGCACATCTAAGCGTTTTTTAAGTCATGATGCGGGGAGGGAGAAGAAAGAGACAAGAACATCCGCACGGGCACGCTTGTATGTATTGTACCAAAGTACAAGGGGGCCGGCCGGCATAGTAAGGCATCGCAGATATTTACTTCTAATATCTGTAAGTTGCGGATAAGTCTACGGGCCTAGCCTGCGGAGTGGCCGTTCTGTGTGCATATTCCCCTGAGACGTTGTGTCTGTAACTGACCCCGAACCTCAAGCTGTACCCTTGGGCGAGGCCCCGAGCCGCGCCCCCTAGGGCTCCGGGATTTTCTAACTAATAAGAAAGGTTAGTTACCCTGCGGGAAGCTCCGCGCCTGATTTTGTCAGGTGTCATATGGGTTGCTTCAGCGAGATGAGTACAGAAACGTGAAAGCGCACACACTAAGACTTGCCCCTGAGAATTAGAGGTGCGCCTCCTCCCTTACCAAAGAAGTAAACGTTATCGCGAGGCTGCAGTCCGAGCATGAGGCGCTAGGTATCGCATAATGTGCATATAATACTACTTTGACAGCGTTGGAGATACATATTTAGCGGAGCTGTCATTCTCGTCTTGTGGGCGCTAAGTCTGGTGACAGTTCGTTTGAGCCACTTACACTCACCGAAAGGTTTGTGGATAAATAGCGCCGCAGATGAGTTTCGGGTGAACGTTAGCAAAGGCGGCTCGTGCGTGCGCCACTGGGCTGACCAAAGCTTGAATCTTGTCAACCGGGTGCCAAGCAAGCTTAAGGGTGTTAAGGAGGCTTGGAAAGGGAACAAAGAAAGCTTACGAGAAGTCGAAGACGCTAGAAAGAGAGTCGAGGCGATTCAATTGTTCAATCCTTCAATTAACAATATAAAATATTTTGCCTCAATCCGTTTGCTACTATCAGTCAAGTATTGCCCCCCTTGATCGACATAGGTGGTGGAAATAGCAGGGCTGAAAGGCTGTGCCACAATGAAGATCCCATGGGCGATCAGCGGTCCGACGCGTGGCCCCTTTCCGGCTAGCTTGTTGCATGTTGCAGGGCCAGAGAGCCGTTTCCAGGATGTCCGAGTGGGACAAGTCAGACACCATCTGTTCGTCAGTATTACGACGTTCTGTGGCGGACGAGGCTGAAGACAGCATCGCATTCATCACGAATTTGCACAAAAACAGGATGACAGAGATTTGTGGGCCTGTGGCCTGGATTCGCATGTGAGTCTAACATCTCACCGAGGAGATAACGAGTCTTGCATTCAAGTCGCAGTTCAATTCAGCTTGAATTGAGGAATTGAGGCCTCAATTCAACTCAATTCGGCGGCCGACCGACTCAACGCAAATCAATCTGCGAATAGCTTCAAATTGAACTCGATTGAGGTCAATAATAACTCAATCTTCCAGTTCCGAGTGGCTGGTATGAGGCTCAATGTCCCCATTCTGCTGTCGAGTGGAACCCTGGGCGGGGCCCAGAGCCGCGTCCCCGTATTTTCTAACCAAATAAGGCTGGTTATCCTGCGGGAAGGTTGTTTTGTAGACGCCCCGGTCCGCGCCTCATTTTATTTGCCCCCATGGGTTGTTCAGTCAGAATAACCAAAAGAATACTTGTACAGTAAAGCACGGACACTTGGACTATGCCGCCGAGAATCGAAGGTGTGCCTCCCCGAGCAAGGAGAAAGCGAATCGCAAGCCTGCAGACCTGGCTGGGGGGCTCGCACAGTATTCGCAAAACTGCTGAACTTTGAGCGGGGGTGCACGGAACTTTCCATATGCACGATTTGGTCAGTAAGCTGTCACTCATAGGGCTTGACAACGGCTCTTTCTGAAGCAAGCACCTACTACGGGAAATCAGCTGTACTTTAAGGATTGGTTCAGCAGCTTGCCTTAGGTGTTGACAACTCGTTCCCAGCCACGAGGCCACCTGGGAGCAGGATTGTCACTGCAGCCAGCTCCATGCAGTAAAAATACACTCGTCACTAGGTTCTCCAAGAAGCCCACTTACCCAGTATTTAAATCGCTCAATTCTAAAGGGCAAACCTCTACTATCATAAACGTTATTATTTTAAATAATAGCATTATATATACACATACACACAATGACCCTACCCGTTCGACATGTTACTGCTTTGGAGAGGCAGAAGCAGCCATACGGCATCTTCCGCAATACCCCATGCAAGCTCTGCATCAAGGCTGTGACATCTTGTGAGCAAGCTGCATACCTAGCGTTAGTCAAAGCGTTTGGAAATGGACATCCGTCCGCACGGTGACTTGTCATATTTGACCTGTCACACTTTACCTAACAATCACATGCTCTTTCTACAATGAACAATGAATCACAACGCCACGACAATGGACCTATTGACACTGAGACACTACCCAGATTCTTTCTTTTGTATACATGCTCGAATGGACTATCACTCTAATACCTAAAAGGCTAGGCAAGAACTCCCGGGCGGAGAACCCGGAGAAATACTCATTTGCCTTATTCCCTGTCGACCGTCTCACCGGATCCAAGTTCCGGCTAGGCTATTGACGAGCGTGGCATCCAGCGGTGAGATAGAGAGACTAGTCCCTCTGCGTCCCATTTCCAGGCGTCCATAAGCGCGGGGCTGTTTCATTGAGGGCCATCACAGGCGGAGAGACCAGCCAAAGCAGAAAGCACCAGCACTGTTCTAGGCCACCTGACCAGTAGACCCAGACAACAGGGCTCTTGTCACTGGTAACTGAAAAAGCTGCCTCATAGCGGGCCGCAGCTAGACACAAGGCGGTGCAGATGGGAGGCTAGTCCCTTCCCTGTGCATAGACGTAAGTTCCAAGTATATACGCCCAAAAAAAAGCCTTTCCAAAACTAACCATCTTAACAGATCATAAAGCGCACCGCTGCTATTCCTATGCTTGACGCATTATCTCCCGTTATCTATACCTTTAACATCCATGTCAGGAGCAGCGATGACCTGATTAACGTTAGAGATCTGAATCTTTTCAAGGAACCCTAGGAGGCTATCTATGCAGCCGCTAGAAACAAAGAGGCTATTACAGTCAGCCCCTAGCGATTAAAACCCAGAATAAGCCTTACCACTTCAATAGCCACTTTAACTACTATGTAACTCTTATTATTAAGGAAAGGCAAGATAATATTAGTAGTAACTACTATAAATACCAAGATACTATAATTAAAGTAATATAAGAATTACTTAGATAATTAGCCGATCGAAATGTAAATAATATTTAGAAAGACTATTATATTAAAACTAGTAGCACTAATTGCCCCGTTATTAGTCCTAATAGATATGGTGTAATAAACTCATGCTATTGCCCTAATGGGCTGAATTTACGATACCACACCCTTACTAAGGGACATAAAGTCCCATCCCTTTTAAACATCTCCGTTACTAAGAATGGCGCTATTACATCTAACTCTTTGAGGATGTCACAACTATCATCAGACTCTAGGATCATGTTTACTTTTTTGTGCCCTTATGACAGGCCACAGGCTCGAGCCTCTGAAGGCTCGGACCCCTGACTTAGGTCACGAGACCGTCTTTTCCTTCATGTATATAAGGGCTGATTTAGGCCCTTCAAATAGCTAGAAATCAAGAGCTTCTATTCGCATTACAATGCACCCTTCCTATCTGATGTAACAGAGGATTGCTTTCCAACCTAATACTAAGGAACTAAAGGGCGCCTATAGTGCGGTCGAAGTAGTAGCCAAGGCCATAGCCTCATTCATTTCCCCCCCTGCAGTTATAACGCTCATTAGAACCAGTATTGATCTCAGTTATGCCTAGATCGCCTGTCGGATCCGGTGATAGGAACAACAGGCTGGACCAACTGGCACACACTAAATCACCAAAGGATGGTTCACCTATATATCTACTAAACATGCCACTAGGATCCCCCGCAACCCACGAGCGTTTGACGCTACCGGGCTGCAAAACACCCATTCCCTTCTAAAGTACCTTTTTTGTCACGACCCATGCAGCGTGGACGCCTGACGTCATGTGGCCCCTACAAATTTCTCACCAATCATAACGCGATCAATGTACGACCTAAAGCGATCACCGTGATCATGTCTGCGATCACTGTGATCATATTTACGATCACTGTGATCACCTCCTATAATTAAGGTAATCACCTTTATTCTATATAGTATATAAACTTAAGGACCTGGCTATTATTAGAATACTAGCTTCTTAGCTATTAATATAACTTAGTTACTTTAATTTACTTTAATTATTATATATTATTATATATTAACTATTATTTAATATAATATTATAATTACTATTTAATAAGTATGATCTAACTATTCTATTAATATAGACTTTAGTCTATTCTTTAAGAACCCTTTTTAAGCTATTCTATACTTTATATAGCCTAGCTTAAGAATATAACTATTATATATTAATAGCTCTTATTTAAATAGTTACTTTATATACTAAGTAATATTTAATGAACTATAATAATACTCACTATACTTTCTAGTAGTATGCTCTTATCTAAGAGTAAGGCCCTAGTACTTCCTAAAGATAAAGATAGCGATGAATATATAGACGCTTCTAATAATAAGTATGAAGAGGAACTTAGAGAGCTCTATATAGAAAATAAGCAGCTCTTTGCAAGACTTACTAAGCTCTTAGCTCTAGGAGTATGTATAAACGCTATATAAGAAGAAGAATGGCGCTAGAATGAAGAACGCTTTAAGTAATTATATACGCAGCTTTAAGCCCTATTAAGCAATCCCGCCCTAGATACGACTATTATAGCTATAGAACGAAGGATTACTAAACTTACTACTAAACTGGTTTAAACTAAAAATAACTAAGAATGATAAGTAGTCTAACTTATAGGATATGAATAGCCTATTACTATAATATATATTTATAATATTAGAGAAACTATTAAGCCTAAGTAATTACTAAAGTTTGATAGAAACCCTAAGAAGTTATAGGAATACTTTACTAGTTTTAAGTCTTATTATATATACTATCTATTATTATTTATAAGTAACTTACTTAAAGTATAATATACTATAAGAAGACTAAAAGGTAAAGCAGCTTAGAACTATAAGTTAATTTTAAAAGATTTCATAACCTAAGCCTTAAGTTAATAAAAGCTAAAGATAATTATAATATTTAATAGTTTTAATAAATATAAATAATTACTAATTAATAACTATAGTAAATAGAATAAAAAATATAATGCACTTAATGCTATTAGGAAACTTAAGTAAATAAAGGCAGTATCTAAATACTTTTTAAAATTCTAATATATTATAATAAAACTCAATTAGTTAAATAAAAACCTTATTAATAAGTTCTATTAGAACCTAAAGGATAATATTAAAGACAAACTTATTAAAATTATAGATCTACTTATAGACTTTACTTAGTATATTAAACTCGCTATTATAATTAATAATTAACTATTCAAATAATAAATAGAAAAATAAAATATTAATAATAATAATAATAATAGTTAGAAAAGAAAGAACTATACTAACTAAAGGAGAATATAAACCCCTAATACTTCTTATAGTATTATAATAAGACTTATAGAACTTAGAGTAATATAGTAGTAATCTTAGTAAGGGAAGAAAACCTTTAATTATTATAACTATAATAAGCTAGAATACTTTTTATATAATTATAAGAAACTTAGAAAAGAAAAGAAACTATTTAAGCCTATTACTATACTTATTTATAATATTAATTCAGTTAAAAAGGGAGATAACTTCTTTATTTAATTTATTAATATAACTTAAAGCGGTTATAATAAGTACTTTAATAGAGTATAGTAAGGATAAGACTAGATAGAAGACTTAAAATATAAAGATATGCCTTAGAGAAGGCTAATTAGTAGTACTAACTTTAAGGATAAACTGATAGAAGAAGAAAAAAGACGAAGGAAGTGTGAATACTAGTACTATTAAATGCAAAAAGAAGAAGGCGACCCTGAAGTATGCGAATAATAGCTAAAGCTAAAATGGGAAGCTACCTTCTAACGCTAAGAGAAGAAGGAAAAGGAACTGGAATAAAAAATCCGAAATAAAATAACTAAGAAATAGAAACCGATCCTTATAAGCTAAGTTCTAGGCTATCTAGCTATTATACCCTGACCTAATAATAAAATACATACTATTACTATAGTCTAATAACTTAGGGAGCTACTAATGCAAAAGGAGGATTTTAATAAATTCAATATTCCTAATTAATAGCCTGACTATTAATAGACTAGCAAGAGATAACCTGTTATAATAGATAGTGGCGTAATGCGTAACTATATTATACAATAACCTGCCCCCTAACTATAGATTAGTGTAAGATGAGATATATATTAAGCTAGGGAGGCTAGGTATAATATTAAAGATAGTAATATCCTTATGCTAATAGAGGAATATTTAGAGTTAGATAATAAATTCTAATATATTACTCTAGAAGAATAAGATATATTAGTATATATAATAGAAGATATTTAAATCGAATAATTCACTAGAGAGTAATAAGATCCTATAGAAGAAGTAAATATCTATATTCAAGCCTTATATTAATAGAGCGGAATGAACCTATAAAACCTAAGAAAATGGAAACTATAAGAAGATAAATCCTATATATATTAGTTATATTAAAAATATAATGAAATCTTATAAGCATTATATATATATTATAAATGCATTATATACTTTAGAAATAAGCTATAATAAGACTGCTTCTTAGTTTAAGTAAATAGATAACTTATTATAACCTTTTATAAAAAGGAAGATATAAAAGATTATTATATATAGAAATAGTATAAATACTTTAGTATTACTTAATTAATAGAGTATAATATAGATTATTTAACTAATTACTAAAGGCTTAATATAAAACTTATAGACTATTAATAACCTAAGTATTAAATATATATATATAATAAAGTTAATATATAGTATAAGTATAATTAAAGAAAGATATTCTAACCTTTATAAAGTAGAATAGTAAAGAGTATAAAAAACTCCTAATACTATTTATAATACAGTAATAAATAAGCATAGAGCTAGAAGAAGCAGAACCCTTTAAAATAAGAGCTTTATATATAACTAAAAGCGCATAAATAATAACCTAATACTTAGAAATATAAGTATAAATTAAGGGAAACTAGCTGCTCGCTTTAGTAAATAGTAGTACAGAATTTAACTATATTTACTCTATAATAGTAAATATATTAAAACTCTTATAGAAAGATAAAGCAAATCTATATAAAGTATAGAATCTTAAAGGATCCTCTTTTAGTTATAATAATAGAAGAATAACTAAAGAGCTTAATCATCTTAAAGTTTTTATAGAAAGATAAAACGAAGGAATCTTATTTAATATAATACTTATTATAAACTATACTTTAGTCTTAGGGTACTTATAGTTAAAATGAGTTAACCTAATGATAAACTAGAAGACTGGCTAAGTAAACTTTAATAATATTAATAATTATTCTTCTTAAGAATTAGATTTAGATAATAATATAAGATTTTAAACTTTAATTAATAATAGTATTAGTAAAGTATTAGTAAAAGAAATAATAGAAACTTTCTTACTTTAAGGTATAAAATATAAATATTATAAAGCCTAAAATAGTAAGATATACTATATAATTACCTTTATATAAAGCTAATTAATAAAGCTTAATAAAGACCTTATAGAAATAAAAAAGTAATAAGAAGTAAATAAAAGGCTAAAGAATATACTACTTGCTTACTATATTTATAAAAAACTGTTTACTAAAGAATTAGAAATAGGTCTACTTAAATATAGTGAATAGGATTATAAAATAGTATTAAAAGATAGAACTTTACCTAAGTTCTTTAAACTCTATAACTTTAATAATATATAGCTATAAATGCTAAAAGAATACCTTAAAGATATATTAAAAAAGGGATATATTAAAATCTTAAAATCCTCTATAAAATACTTAGTTATATTTATTCTAAAGAAGAATAAAAAACTCTAATTAGTTATAGACTATTGATAGCTAAATGATATTATACTAAAAGACTGAATGCTATTACTTTTGATTACTAAATTAAAGGACTGCTTTTATAGTAAATAGTAGTTTATAGCACTTGATTTAAAAAATGCTTATAGCTTGATCTATATAAAGCCTAAAGATGAATAGAAGACTATATTTAAAATTAAATTTAAACTATTTAAATATTTAATAATGCTCTTTAGACTTATAAATATACTAGTAATATTCTAATGAATAATTACTAATATTCTAAGAGAATATCTTAATATCTTTATTATATATTACTTTAATAATATTCTGATCTTTTTAGAGATAGAAGAAGAGTATATAAAATATATATATACAATCCTATAGAAACTATAAGACGTAAAGCTACTTATAGAACTAATGAAAAGCAAGTTCTATATATAAGAAGTAGACTTTCTTAGATATACTATCTGACCTAATGAGATCTAAATAGATAAAAAGAAAATTAAAGCTATTAAAGATTAGCTAAAACTAGATAAAAGTATTAAAAAAGTATAAAGCTTCTTAGGATTTGCTAATTACTATAGAAGGTTTATTCGCAGATTTAGTAAAATCGCAAAGCCCTTAATAGAACTTATGAAGAAAGATATAGACTTTAAATAGAATGTAAAGGCCTAGAAAGCCTTTAATAATTTAAAATGAACTATCCTTAGTAAACCCGTTTTAGTAATTTTTAACCCTAGACGATTAATCGAATTAGAAACTAATGCTTCTAACTTCGCCCTAAGAGCCTAGATCGGATAATAGGATAATAAAAGAAACTTATACTTAATTGCATTTTACTTATATATACTAAAAGGAGCTGAACTTAACTACCCTATTTATAATAAAGAATTCTTAGTAATAGTTAACTCTTTTAAAGAATTCTAATATTACTTTTTAAGAAGTGAATACTAGGTTATAATCTATATAGATTATAAGAATATCTTATACTTTATTACTATATAAGAGCTTAGTAAAAGGCAGCTTTATTATGCAGAGTACTTATTAGAATTTGATTATATTATTATTTATAAGAAAGGCTTAGAAAACGGATAAGCTAATATAATAAGTTAATAACCTGACTTTAAAATTAATATACTAAAAGCTAATAAGTAAATATTAGCCTATACTTCTGAAGGATATCTTAAATAAAAATATATTATAGCTATAAGCGAGTTATAGTTATTAGATAACTTACTAGAATGACTATAGAAGCCTAAGTAAAGCTTTAAATAATGAATATATAATAAACACCTAGCCCTAAGAGAACTATTATAGTAGGAAGGAAAAGCAGTCTTAACTAGATTATAAGGACCCTAAGTAATCGCTTACTTTTACTAAAGTAACTACTATAGGAACTTCTAGACCCTAGCTAAGAACCTCTATTAGTACTTTTATAGTGACTTTATAAAAGTATATATTAATTATATAATATAATGCGAATAATGCTCTATAGACCTTATAGAATAATATACTAAAGAATATTAGGAAATAGATAACTACTAAAACTATAAACCTAATAAAGTACGGAAGAGACTTAAATAGGTTAATAAACTTAATAAAACGGTTTAAATTATAATAATAGTATCTTAAGAAATACTCTATAAATAGATAAAAGAATATAATTAGATATATAAAATAGACAGAGTGATAGGAGTACTTTACTTAATCCCTGAATTATAATTCAGACTATAAAGATTATAAGTCCTCTTAGAATTATAAGAATAGTTAGTATAGGATATTTATAACTATTTTCTATATAGATATCTAAGGATTAATAAGACCTTTAAATGAATTAAAACGGTATATACATTTCTTAGTATAAAAAGGATAGTTATAGAAGTTATTAAATCCTATGAACTATATAATAAAACTAAAGCATAATACTATAAACTATATAAAGAACTATAGCCCTTATTAGTTACTAAGTAATTATAGGACTTTATTATAATAGACTTTATTATAAAATTACCTTTATTAAAAGACTCTATAAATAGTACTTTTTATAATAGTATTCTTATTATTATAAATAGATTTATAAAATTTTCTTATTTTATACTATACTAAGAATTAATAGATGCTGAATAACTTGCTTATCTGTTCTTATAGAATATTATTAGTATATATAGCTTACTAATAGAAATTTTAAGTGATAGAAGACCTCTGTTTATATCTAAGTTTTAGTAAGCCTTAATAGCCTAATTAGAATTAAACAACTGACTTATAATAGCATTCTGACCATAGGTTAATAGATAAATAGAATATATAAACCAAGTATTTAAATAGTACTTATAGTACTATATTAATTATAAATAAAATAATTAAGTAGAAAAGTTACTTATAGTATAACTAAGTTATAATACTATAATTAATAAAAGTATTAAGCTTATACTATACTATACTAATTTTAGATTCATACTAGATATATATTAATAATAATATAATAGAATCATTAACCTAAAAGCAATCCTAACATTAGACTAATTAAAAAACCTTTATAAAGAAATAAAAACCGAATTCGAATTTATATAAGGATGAATAAAAAAATACTATAATTAGAAAAGGCTAAAGGGACTATTCTTTTTAAAAGGAGATATAGTCCTACTTATAATAAAAAACCTATTAATAGACAGATTAAGTAAAAAACTTGACTATAAATATATCAGACCCTATAAAGTTTTAAAGAAAATCTTAGAAAATAACTACAGACTGAACTTAAAAATATAATATTACTTAGTTTTTTATATCTTATTACTAGAATTAATAGAAAACACTATCCTAATTAATAATAAATAAAGTTATAAACTAGTAATAAAAGACTTAAAAGAGTATTATATTAAAGAAATCTATAATATAAAGAAAATTAATAGAAAAATAATATACTTTATAAAGTAAAAAAACTACTCTAAAAGTAAAATATTATAGTAATTACTAAGAAACCTTATCTATATATAATATCTACTAAAGACGTTTTATATATAATGCTAGAAGAAGAAGAATCCATAAGGAAGTTACTAAGCCCTAAGGAATCCTATATATTAGCTTAAGCTTCTATAAAGTAATTCTAAAAGGAGCTATCTAAATAAGCAACCTCCTTAGCAGACGCCTCATTTTACTTAACCTTATCTAGCTTATCTAGAGAGCAGAGCCCCTAGCATACTATCTCTATACCTCTTTCTTAAAGCTGCTTCTACTAATAATAAAGCTGCATTAGACGAGATAAACACTCATTCATTTATTACTATAACCTTATTAGCTCCTTTTCTGCTTGCTCTTCCTCAGACTCTAAATAGCGCTTCTTAGCTATTAAATAAGAAGCTGCTTAGTTAGTATGAATGAGAGTTAGGCAAAGCGGGAATAAAACACTTATATATAGAGATTAACTCTTCTGAACTATTATAAGAATGTCTATAATAAATGCACTTAGAATAATAAGAAATGCTCTTAAGCATTTTATATATTAGCTTTTACTAAGTATAATTTAAGTACTTAATAATCTTAGAACCCATTTCTTTAATAAGTTTATAAAGATAATAATAGCGTATAGTGGATTGTAATTTTACTTTTAGTATACTATTAGTATTATAGTAGAATAATTATAAAAGAAGGTTAGATAAACTAAGGAGAAATTTAAAAAGGCTGACTTATAGGCCTTAAGGATAAGGACTAATAAAGGGGAGATATTATATTATAATCTATATAGTATAGATACCTAATATTATATAGCCCTTATAAATTTCTTACTAATTATAATGTAATTATTATATAACCTAAAGCGATTACTATAATTATATCTATAATTATTATAATTATATTTATAATTACTATAATTACTCTCTATAATTAAGGTAATTACCTTTATCTTATATAGTATATAAACCTAAGGACCTGGCTATTACTAGAATACTAGCTCTTTAGCTATTAATATAACTTAATTACCTTAATCTACTCTGATTACTATACATTATTATATATTAACTATTACTTAATATAATACTATGATTACTGCTTAGTAAGTATGACCTAACCGTTTTACTAATATAGACCCTGGTCTATCCCTTAGGAACCCTTTCTGAGCTACCCTATACCCCGTATAGCCTAGCCTGGGAACACGACCGTTACATTTTTTATTGTTTTCCTTTGTCCTGTTAGTTTATAAATCTCGTCTTTAGATTCTCAGAGGAACCACTTTAGCACGCTGCTCGAAATAGCGCGGGAGATGTACTATTAGGTCGAGTATTCTATGCCTACTCGACAAAACATAGCATGTATATAGCTTTCTCTAGCGTCGTAGGCAATAGAAGGAATAAAGGTCCTATGCTCATTAAGTCTTTGCAACACGTGTGCTTTGTTTATCTGTTGAAAGGATCGCGCAGTCATCGAGCTCTTACCAGCCGACAAGCCTCCAATACTCTCAACCCCCTCAAAAACCTGCGTGTTAGGGTTAAACCAGACTGTGATCGGCAGCCAGTCGGCATTCGTTCGAACGTCGATAGACATACCATAGGCGAAACACAGTATATATCCTCCGTGAGCCTCTCGCGGAGTGCAGCAATCTCGGCGTTAACAGCTTCCTAGTTGTCGATAGGGGCCATGTAAGGAGTAACAGTATTGTGAACGTCGAGATCGTTATTCGGAACGAAGTTGATGGCTTCGTCGTCCAAGTTCGTGTCAGGGGGCTTGAACTCTTTGTATGCTCGCCCTTTGACGTCATGCGAGTTGCGATTCTCCACTTCCTCATCAAAACCTCGTCGAGTGACGCGGTATCAACAACTTCGCATTCGTCCACCGTTCCGCAGCCACATTTTTATTTATTTTCACTGGGAATCTAGGACCCTAGAAAATCGCAAAGGCAGTTCCTGCAACGACACCAGCCGTGAAAATCATAGTTATCACAGCTGCCCCAAACTTATCACCTGTGGTAATCTCCTTGTAGGCAGGCCTGCCCGTCTCTGAACCCCCGTCCTTTGTGCCTCCGCCAGCATTTCCCTCCGAATCTCCTCCCGTCTTTGCAGTGACAGGCCCGCTGGCTGATCGAACAAGATTGTACATGATAATCTGCAAAGAACTCATCTGCGGGCCCACGCCGACCAAACCGTCAAAAGTATCGCCCAGCCAAGAGAAGCCGCAAGCCGTGCCAGCGTGGCCGTTGAAGCCCTCGGCTGGAGACCCCGAACAAAGAACGGCTGCTTTCTTTCCGCTCGACAACAGCAGTGTAGAGATGGACTGCGAGGTGTGAGGAGCTACTTGCGACGTAGCGGCCAGCCATCGGGCTAGATATCCCTTGAAGCTTTGGGCGTTCTGATTGCACTGCTTGGTCGGCTCACAGTATTGTTCGTAAAGAGTCCCATTGTTGACGAACTTGTCGACGTCTTCCAGCAAGCCATCAACCCGGGTTTTCCATGAATCACTGTTCGTAATGTTGTACATCATGGCAGCCCCATACAGAAAGATGCCGGTATTATAAGACCATTGGGTCTTATCAGTAGAATTTGGGCATTTACCCTCGAAGTGGACTCCATCAAACACTTGATACTCATCCGTTATCAGGCCCACCTCAATGTGCCAGTCCCAGATTTTCTCGGCCCAATCGGCGTATGTGTCGTTGCCAGTATAACGAGCCAGGCGAGCAGCGATATTGAAGAAGCATCCGTTGGCAATAGAGTTCTTATAGTCAAAGCCCCCATTCCAGGTGAAAATTTGCCATCGCATACCACCACCGCAGTGTTTCGTATCCCAGCGAGAGACGTACTGGTTAAAAACAGATTGGGCTAGAGCAAGCCATTGCGGTTGGTCTTTCGGAGGGTTGGGATACTTGTGTTCCGCTGCCGACATGGCAGCCATGGCCCAGAAGCCTTGGTCGTCATTCCCTTCGGTCAAGGTTTGGTTCCCTGGCATATAGTCGTCATCATCGCCGACTTGATGCAGCAGGGCCTGAGTGGTAATCTTGTTGTATGAATCATCACCTGTGAGCCACCAGTAGTCTACCAAAGTCCCAAACATGGCACCAGCCTCCCACCCTGGGACTCGTTAGCGAAGGGATTCAGGTCGTGTCGAAGGTGGCGACCACTTACAGTAGTAGGGATCTGGTAAATTTCCGGGTGTATCGCCGGTGTAATTCCCAGTGTAGTATTTTGCCAGGCCGTAGGCGACTGTGCTTGCGGCGCTCTTGATGGACTCTGGCCAAGGTTAGCCCTATTCTTAGCAGCCGAGGCCAAGACAACTTGGCAAGCTACTAAGAACTTACCATCGTCATCCCATGTCACCTCGATTGCATTGGCAACGGTCGCCAAGCTCAAGCCAACAGTCAACTTCTGGATTGTCCATTTCATCTTAATTGTCGACTGCTTGTCTAGCACAACGAGATGCAGACACTCCGAGCAAAAGCCTGCTTTATACGTTCTGAAGAGAAACCATCAAGATTTCACCAGGCACAGATGAGGGAGATATTGTATTGTCAGGGACTTCTGGGGGCTGTGCAAAGGCGGCTCGTATCGGGCCAAATCACGCTACCTCCCGCATTGCAGAAGACCGATGGAGGGAGGATTGATCAGCAAAGCCAGACGCTGATCCTAGTAGGGCAAGGGTACACTGTCGGGGTTTCAGCTCAGCCCAAACACGAGCATGCGGGCTCTCTTTCCTAATATTGCAAGGTAATTCATGGATTGCCAGTCTCCGCGTTGTGCATACGTTTGGCGATAATCTCGTCTGGTATAGGCCTTTGTTACACTCATTCCATGTTGCACTGTATCCCGGGATTGTTCGCTCTCCTTCTTAATTGACACTGATTTGCGGGGGCCTGGGTCACTCTGGGCTGCTCTTGCCAGGGATCATGTGCTCAAGTCAGCAGTCTCATAGGGAGGATGACCATCACCCTGTTCGGTGGCTCGCTGTTTGACGGCACTATTGATGTGTTCAGCAAACGAGTGTGATGAAGAAGAAATAAGCTTGGGGTCACACTCCTAGCGATAGGTTCTTTCGTATGGGTCTCTTCATACTACCGTTACTACGACGTGAATACGCCCATGTATTTGTTAGTAGACATGCTTAACATGAGATAGACCTCGTCCAGAGCACTGCGGCAATGTTTGCAAAATCCCATGAAATGGAAGCTTTTATGATATCGCTCAGTCAATTGGCTGGCATCTCTTGGGCCCTTGACATAAAAGAGCCTCTTATGCCGGCTTGATCCGGCGGGTAGGTACATACGTATTCCCTAGTAGCCGGGAGGTCGAACTAGGATATGAGTACAGATGCTGACCTTAACGGAGGAGATGATGGCACGTTAAGCAGGGCTGATCTTTGGCACAAGGCTCTCATCTGTCCGTATCAGTGTAAGAGACTGTAGCGCCCGTGCTGGTGGGAAACTTTGTATTTCTATGAAGGTAAAAGATGGACGACCTCTCATCACACCATGAGCGTGACTGAACATGACTCTCCCAGGGTATCTAGAATCCTTTCAATGAAAGGACAAAATGTTATTTTGGTCTGGGGCTATTGGTCAACTCTAAGGGCTGCAAGCAACGTGGTCCAGTTCGGCTCTTCCTGAGGTGCAAGGATGCTACCCCTTTTACTCAAGCTAAGATCTAAGATTCAACTACGGAGTACCCATTCTAGCGCCTGTCATTATTTCGGGATGTTTTCATGGAACTTCATGTCCTAGACTCTCAGCCACGTAAACTCGATTATCCTTTACAAGCCTTGGCCATTACCATGATGTTTTTTTTATAGCTTTAGTGCGTCTAGCTGCGTCTTTCTTTCGCCAATGCGCGGGCGTAATTGTCATTAAACATTTTAAGCTGAGATACCCACGGTAGGCGACCCTGAAACGCTCGCCCACTGGTTTTTAAATGCTCCTCAGCGTGAATACGAGGTGCATTTTGACATTACTAGAAAAAACGGCTAGTGTGCGTCTCGCATCCAGTGGATGGTGAGATGTTTAAGCCGAGATACCCACGAAAGAAGAAGGTAACCGCGCGTGGGTCTCATTTGCGGTTGAGGCTTAGACATTGAGGCTTAGATCCCCGTACCACCCATGAGCGAATAGGAGCCATGGTGGAGCTTAGACGGCATGAAACAGTTGCACTTTGGCTAATAAGTCAAAGAGGTGTACGAAAAGGAGGCGGAGTCGAGGTCGAGCTCGAATGTGGTGAAGGAACAGTCCGGCTAAAGTGTTGACTGCAACCGACCGACAGTGGAGATGCATCGGTTCCTCGTGGCGGGGAGAATGGGTGTGGACCGAGAATACTCAAAATACGAATCGCCCAACTCGAAGTTGGATGAGGCAGGCCCTGTACCCGCCTGTTCCTGTTGCGGCGTCTGCTTCTGCGAATGTGGGGGATCGCTTGATGGTGTAGGGTCGGATTGGCGCAGATTGACATTGCCGCCTACTTGCTCTTCTCCGGGCTTCGTCTCGATACTCGATACAACGTCCTTGTCCTGTTGCGCCAAATCAGGTATCCCCAGTGAGACATGAGATGGGTGTGAGGAACACTGCTGGAACTGCGCGAGGAGGGGCGTCAAAAAGCATCTATTCTGCCTTACTATCAGTACTTTACTTAGCGAAGATGATGTACGCCGTCGGTGCTAAGCGGTCAATTTACTGCGTACATAAGATGGTTGGCTGTAATCCATGTCCAGATGCACAGCCCGATTACCAAGCCTACTCCTGCGTGTGGAACCCCATCTGATGGGTCGCAATTGAGTCGCCGTGACTCAGCTAGAACACAGGCGATTGGTCTGTTTACGCGGAGATAGATGCAATCTGCTTAGAAGGGCTTGCCTCCAAAAGTCTTCGGCCAAGAAAACGTCCCACATTGCTTTTTCTTTCAGAAAGAACATTAAGTACATCTTAGGAATTACAGCGCTATAAAACGCCCTATAGCGCACTAAGTCCACTGGCTATCAGTACTATGCCCTTAATTACCCTAAAGTCGTAGCGCACTTCGTGGATGATTGCGCGTAGCTTACTCAAAACTCATGTATTGTTAGTTACTTAGCAAATGTCTCGTCCCTTTCAGCCTGAATGCATCGGTGTCTGACTGCACTTGGCATCCGGCTACTCTCGGGTTGCTGACCAGATCATATGTTCTTCAACCCTACCCAGGCTTGGAGTTTTACGTGTTAGCAATGTGTGGAGTGGCCTGGTTCGTGGATATCTTATTGATATCCCCACCTTAGTCAGCAGGTATTGAGGCATATTAGGATGCTTAACCAGCTCCTGTGGACTCTGTATTTAGTGGAGGATTTATTAATTAGTGGAAGCTATAATTCAAAACCTAGCTCCTCCATCCTCTGCACTAACCTTACGTTACATCCACGGCCTCAATGCATCTATCAGCACCGTGCACATCGACTCTACAGCAATAATGTCGAAAAGGTACCCCGCCCCGTCGGAGGAAAGGGTTATCTTCCTACACCAAAAACATAGGGAGAAGAGTATCCAGAGACGCGGCGAGTTCATCGCAGGACGTGACCTTGTGGCCATAACACTGTCCAATGACCCTAGCGAGGTCCTTCAACAGCCAGGGGCACGGAGGATGGTGCTCGGCCGAGCGGCTTACGCCTTTGATGAGGAAGTCTTTATCAAGCGCATCAGCAACAGCGCCTACGGAAGCTGCAGCCACCTGATGTCAGCAGCCGCAGTTCCGGACGACGGCGGCATGGTCCCCATCTTGGATGTCTTCAAGCTGATCATCTGCGACGCGCGCTGCCTCGAGGAGGGGGAGAGCTTGCAGGACGCATACGACGTACAGCTGCGAGAGGAGGAGCTCCAGACGCCGACAGAGCGCGCCAGGGAGATTGTCCGCACCGAAGACGAAAAGACGGCGCGGAGGAATGCCAAACTCATCATCCCCTATCTCGAGCGTCTATCACCTGACGAGCTTGCGCAGATGGAGAGAGACCAAGGTGGCGCCATTAAGGCAATCTGGAAACAGATTGCTCCCCCGCCTCCCGCTTGGATCCAGAAGATTGTTAATGCTCAGCAACCCTGGGGCTTCGTCTTCTATAAAAACAGAGTGGCTGAGAAGGAACTTGGCCACGATTGGGAAGACGTATGGAGCGAAATCAAACAGTGTACAGACCGGATGCCAGTGGCTATCAATGGAGAACGCGACCATGAGTACACACTATTGAGTTCTATTCATACTGGAGGGAACGAACGTAATATGAAGCGCCTGTGGACTACTGACTGGGCCGCTGGGCCTATTGACGAAGACTTACTAAAAGACGATGCTCTAAGACGGTAAGACGCTCGCCCTGGCCTCCTACTACCTGCTATTGCCGGATTGATATCCTGCTCATCGTTTTACAGACACTTCAAAGAGTACAGAGAGTCGCTCTCATATCCGGGCATCTTGCGGAACACATTCATTATGATTGACGACCAATGCATCCCCGCGGACCTTTGGAAATATACCGGACGTGCTGTAGATACCTTTTGGGTTTGGGCATATGATGCTGACTGGGAGCCCTCCTTAACAGACGTTACTATATCGAATGGAGAGGAGTACCGAGGCCGTGTTAGGGTGCCACTCTACAGCCTGGATGCGTGGTTCTATGGCGCGCGTTCTGAGGGCGAAGTCAGTCTTAAGGACATGTGGCTCAAGGCACAAACTCATTACGAAAAGTTGTGGATCTGCTACTCGAAACAGATGGAAAACTGGCATCACGAGTCTTATATCTAATCTAGGTCTAAGTCTCAAGGCAGGCAGGCAGGATGAATCATAAAGCTGCCAGCCAATGCAAGCTCGGCGCCGTAGTCGTTCTTCTTCTATTAAAGGTATCCCAGTGACGGTGGAAATAAATACAAAGGTCGACCGCCTGCAAAGGGCATCACGGCCATGCGCGGTACGCGTTCCCAGCAGTCTCTCCGCCACACCATGCCTCGGGATCCCCAGCGCAAGGAACGTTGCAGTCGGCCTTGCTAGCAACCGGTCCAAGAAGGTCGCAGTCGCTATTATCTCCGCATATAACGTCATTTTTCCCTGAGCTTTTGTGGCTCTTCGAATGTGGATCATCGACTCATCGATTGTGGCTTAGAAGGAAAGGATCAGATCGTCAAGTGAACCGAGTGTTTGCCGTTTTGGGGTCTGAGAGAGGACGCGAAGGAAGAACCTTCGTCCCTCTACGTTCCTCAGGCACCGTAATGATTCATACCTGTAGCCTGCTCACCGACGCTATAAAGCACTCAGAGAAGCTGATACTCTCTCCAACAAACTCTACTACTCATACCCTCTTCGACAAACTCTATAGCCCACGAACCACTATCATCAATCTTCTCACGACTCAAAATGTCGTCTAATACTGCCAACTTACCTCCCTACTCGGAAAAGCATCCTTCCAAAGAAACATCGGCGCCTAGTGCCCCCACCACCGCCAGCCGCATCGCCGGCACCGTACAAACATGTTCGATCCGGGACTTCCAAGTCGACTACCTCACCATCGTCCGTGATTCCGCCACAAGCTACCACCTCTCTCACACAGTCGACCCTACACCTCTATATCGCATCGAACTCGTCTCCTCGTCCACAAAAATCGGTAATATTCAAATCTTCCCCGCATCCGACAGCACACTTCCCGCCATCGCTGCCGCACGCCTATCAGCCAACCCCAAAAGCAAAAGCGAGCCTTCAGCCACAATATGCACTTCCTCTCCCACCCAGCCTGACGCGCTATGGCGTCCCCTAACTCGCACGGGCATATTTTCCATCGAGGGTTATCAGAGCGCGATACCGATCATCACGGTGCCTGGTCGAGCGGCGACACCTCACGAGTTCTCGTGGCGGACAGGCAGCCTTTCGGAGCCATTTTATCAGCTGTGGTGGGATGGCCCACTTCCGCTGGTGCCGGCGTCAATGTTCATGCATGATCAGAGGGGCTCGGAGTATGTGTTTGCGACGATGGCGAGGAAGACTGCTGACGGAGGGGACAATTTGGTGGAGATCAGGAGGGGAGGGGGCATGGATTTTGAGTTGAGTGTGATTTTGGAATTGTTTGTGATTCTGCACTTCAAGAAGGAGCAGTTGATTTAGGCAACGACAGGAAGTAGACATGTATATATGAGTTTCATGCCGGTTTTGTTTTTACAAGAGGCCTGGAGGGGTATGTAAATAGCAATTTGAATCTTGTCAAAATGAAGGACCAGCTTATTAGCCAGCGAAGCGCGGACCTTACCACTCCACAGGCGTTATGACGTTGTCCTAGCATTAGATAGCTGAACGACCATCCTGAATGGTGGTGCTATCATGTACCTCGGCTGCAAGGACGACAGCATTAAGGCACCCACGTCTGCTGAAAGAAATTCCCGGCAGCACTTAGCTCAGTTTAATATTTCGAAACATTAAATTGTATCGACCAAATGGTAACAGTAGTAGCCAGCCTGGTTCACGCCGCGTCCTTCTCTTTAAGAACCCTCCCCACCGCGTCCTAACCTGACATGTATGCACAGCCTCTGCATTTCTGCCCTTCTGCGCGATTCGAGGCCGCGACCCAGCCCTAAGCACCCCCGCCCATCACTCACTTAGCTTCGCCCCGCTCTTACTCCTACCTTAGTTAGTCTTTCGATCCCTTGCCTTAACACTGCCTCGGCCGTGTTGCCAGCAGGTTACGACAGCTTGTCTGGTTCACCGAAAGGAGCCTACCCCGAGTGGTCGCGAAGCAATTGAACCGCTGATTGGCTATCAACCTGCGCTAGCGCCAGCCGCGCCTCTTTGTGAGAAGGTCGTGTGCACAGAAGAGCTCCACTAAACCAAGAAACTTTTGATCTTGCGCCAATCACCCTCACACCAATTGATTCACGTGGGAAAACCTTTGGCTAGGAGGCGAATGCTCCCACTGAAGTCCGTGAATAGTACTAGTAATTGGGTGGTGGCACAAACCTCGATACTAACCCGACTTTGGGTGGGTGCTGTATGACTGGGGAGATGTTTGAAGCATATAATAGCAGCTGAAGCGCCGTGCTGAGGCGCCAGCTCTATCTGTCGTGATTGCAACTTGGTCATCTTCTCAAAATCCAGTGTACCCTGCTTTCAGCACCAGCAACTTACAATTAGTATTCATCAATCCAAAAGAAAGGTCATCCCCACACCCACTATGGCGTCAGAACCTGTGACGTCCGATGCTGTATCCGAAATCACGCTAGTGAATCCCCCCGAAGCCTCCTCAAACACATCCACAACGCCCAATTTGGGTATGTTTGCCCTTTATATTTCCAGGGGCTGGGAGTCAACCTCTGTCCTTTGGGAACCCCAGGCTTTTCGCTTACCCACACATATGTATCCACAGCAGGCAGACTCCGCGGTTTCAAGCCAAGCATCAAAAACCACTACGAACGGATTCGAGGCGGACAGAGCTCCCAAGGGGCGTCCGCGGGGCAGAGTAAAGCCACGAATCTGAGGGACCCTATCAAGAGCTGGGAGGCTCGATGCTGTAAGTATGCTTAATTTCGCTTTCCAAAATGATCGGTTCCTTGAAGCAAATGCTTTATTCAACCGGGCATAAACTCGTTTAGTCGGACCATGAGCCCTGATATTGGTCTGGATAAGCTTAACGACCGTGGATACGGCGGAGTTGATGGGCCGAATTTTTCGACAACGTGGGATTCAATGGGACGTTTCGGGTTCCAAGGTTAGACGATTCATAGGTCGAAGTGGCATGGCTCCGATGATCTTGTGAGGGGAATTGAGTGGTGAGCGAACGGCTCTGGATCTGCCCCAGTGTACCTCCCGATTCCCGAGCCACACCCTGTGTGCGCCAGACTCAGTCACCGCACTGCCGTCCGCAAGCTGAGCGACGGGACGTGGGCCATAGTGTACCTCAACCTCGCTGCTGAGGATCCGCTATCCCTTTGACTGTCATAAGCCTATACTTGCACGAGTGATTTGCTCCACAGGTCCGAGGCGGGAAGTTCATGTTACCTCCTCCGGAGATCGCCCGCATTAGCAACTTTGCTGGAGGCATCCCATTGGCGATGCACTGGATGAGCTGATGGATGGTGACTTGGAGGATGATTATGCTTTGAGAATTGTTTATCTGGCCGGTGGTGTAAAGACTGTGGTTTTATTAAGTAATTCCTTAGCTAAGATTGAGAATAAGTAGCTAGTGCCTTAAGTTATTGTCTTGCGCTTAGTTCCCTTTTTAACGGAAGCCTTGGGCTTTTAAGATTTAGTATATATATAAGTAACGATTTTGTAGCTGCTAGTTTTTGTGCTTAACTGTCGTATAATAAATGCGTAGCCTTATGTGATAGCCTAGGTATTAATTGCTATAACTAACTGATTGCAAGATTAGTATTTAGCTTCTGGAGGAAGATAATCGTTAGGAAAAGAAATAGCTTTAGTAAGAATTAGAGAAACAGAAGTTATAAATAGCGACTGCGAGGTACTTATAATGACTGGTCACATTAAGAAAAAGGGAATAACGTTAATTCATAAACTGCTACTAAAAAAGAGATGTAAGTATAATAGGCTACGTTGAACGCGCCGAACGCGTTGATAGCTCTGTCTAATGGATGATGCCTTGACCCATAAAAACGCTATTGCGGCGCCTGGGCGCGGTTCTAGTGGGAGCTCTGCATGCGTGCGCAGATCTGCTGCAACAAGCTGCCCAGGCGACCTCCTGGGCCCAGAGCCCAGGTGGCTCTTAACCCTCCCGTAGCTCTGACTGCCTCGACCAGCCTCTGCAGATCTCGCGGCCTTGACCTCCTGTTCCAGCTACATCGACCTCCCTCCGCAGCTTTGCCTGCCCTGACCTTCGTCAGCGGCTTCGGCTGCCTAACCGGCCTTCGCGAGCCCGACCGACCGACCACTGCAGCTTGCAGGTGCAAGCTGCCCAGAAAACCCTCTCTTCTTCTTGCAGTCCCAGGCCTTGGCCTGCTGACCTAGCTGCTGCTGGGCTCGACCTACGATCTAGGCTACCGCCGTAGCGGCGTCCGACCATCATCCTTATCCTTTAAGTCGACCTTGGCGCCCTGTTAGAGAAGTAGCTTGACAACGGCACTATGTCCAAAATGCGACGCTACCATAAGACCCGTAAACTTGGAAGCCAGCATATATATAGTGTTCCAATAGATTCTAAACCATGCCGCATAGCACTTCGAATCCGGGTCACAAATTCTCAGAGCGGAAGGTATAATAGCAGCGTTATTAATGATATCGGCCTCGTAGAAGTAAGTATCCCAAGTTTTAGCCGAGTAATCTAAGAGGGCGTGGCTATTGACGGAGTGGCCGGTTACCATATTTATATCTATTAAAGGCTAAGGTCGGAGTTAAAGAAGTTCAGATAGTGCATACATAGCTCCGCAAGAACGGCGTGTGCGTGGTGGGTAGTGATGGCGTGATGCTAGAATAGCTCTAACGGAATAGTTATAGGCGATGCCAAATCTGCGAAGAGAAACTCGCTAGCAGTTTGATGAAGGAAATGTGATAAGTAAGATTTACGAATGAGGGAAATTTTTTCTTCCGCCGAACCCTGATCATGGTCCAATTTCATATTCATTCCTTTTGACAAAATGCTACGTCTAGCAAAGGAGCTTCTTTTAAGTATTGCCGCTCAGCTTAAGTCAGAAAGAGATGTTAAAGCACTTGCTCGAACTAACTGCAGGCTCTTCTCTGGCTTAGATCACTTTATACTACCAGAGGGCAATAGTTCGGAAGCTCGGCACTTCGATGGGCTGCCGTACATAGCCAAGGGTGAAGGTCAAGAGAGCAATAGACGCGAAGTGTGAAGGGATAGGCGAAGCACTGGGACTATTAACGAAAAATGGGCATGAAGAGGTGACGAGAATTTTGCTGGCTATCGATGGGGTTGATAGAGACTGGAGGGGCAAAGATGGCCGGACACCGCTATCATACGCCGCAGCGGAGGGGCACGAGTCAATCATCAAGCCTCTGCCGGACTTAGGAAGGGTGGAGATAGATTCGAGGGATGATGACGGCCGGACGCCGGACTGGAGGCATGCGGTTACTGAGATCGATTGAGTCTAGAAATAGGATTTGGATCCATCTTCCAGGACCAACTCATAAGGAGCCGAAAACGGCCAAAAAACCACGAATGTTATGCCAGAATTATGACCCCAAATTAAAATCGAAAGGACCTCGATCCACTATAAATACCGCATGACTAGCAGAACAGCTTCTCACCTTAACTATTCAGATCAGCGTCAACTCATCAATTTGTCCTTCAACCCTTTCCCAAACGTCCCCGTACATCATTCCGTGAACATAACAATGAGACACCAAGTGAAAGCCGCTTTCCACCTTTCTTAGCACGACTGGCATTGCTAGACCTGCTACGAGAGCAACCACATCGCCACTCTGCAAGGAATCAGGGAACATGTCCGGCGCCGTCCCAAAATAGCCACCGTCAGTGCGAAAAAAGGACTTCCTAGCTGAGACCAGCTGCGCAAGGGAGTGATATCCCCAGCCGCGATTGACCGTCATGGCTAGCATTGTACGTAGCTCAATCGGTACGTCGTTCTCCACTTGTTGCCGTCTCTGCTCGCGCTTTGCCAGGTATCTGCTCGGTCTGAAGAGGGCACCGACGACTGTTCGGAGGCCGACCTGTGGCACCGGCGTAGCGCCCAGCAGCATGGCTAGGGGTGCTGCCTTGACGGTTAGTTCTGCCTCTGTTGCGCGCATCGAGGCCAGCCATTCGTGGAACCCATTGGCTCTTGGGTCGGCGTTGTTGGAAGGATAGTCGTTGAGCAAGGTTGTCTTCAAGGCGTTGTCGAGGTTCTCGCCCGTTGGGTACGACCCTGCCCTGTATGCTACTCCCACCCACTCCTTCATTATCTTATAGATATTGTAGGTGTTTCGCAGACTCTCCGAGACAATGATGCGCCCAGTGGCATCTCTTTGCGTGAGCTCGGGTATACTTGGTAACGGCGTCAGAACGAAGGAGTCTGCTCGGTAGATGACCGTGCCTACCACCTTGCCGTATACAATCAACTCTTGAGGATTGGATGTGAACTTCCATCTTGGCTCAGCGCTTCCTGATGCCGCGAACCGGCCTCTTGTCACTGGGCCTCTCGGATCGCCTTGCTCCCACCCGATGTCAGACCAGTCCGGCACCCACGAAGGTAGGCCTGAGCGTCGGGAGTCTGATGCGACGTAGTTTAACGCAAACAGATTCTTGTCGTGCTTGATGGACGCCGCCGTAATCTCGGCATAGATCTCAGCCAGTGGCTTTTCGTAATCCGGTTTAGATAGCTCGACGCCGAAATAGTTGAGAAGACCGTACAAAGCGTACACCTTGTCCTTCGGATCAGTAGCGAGTTTGGGTCTACAGAAGATCAGCAATAAGGATATCGTCAGGTCGAGCTCCAGCCCAGGGATACTGTTCATCATCCGCTTGAGTTCAGGTTCGCGATGCCGGGTCATCATCTGTGACAGGTAACGCTGCAGCCTTATGGCCGGCTCCCAGTCTCCTAACTTGTACTTGATAGAGCTCAGAACGTCCGTTGCAAGCCAGAGCGTCAGCCAGTCGATGGACGAGTCGCCGCAGTAGACCTCGACTTTGGGACCCGTTGGGAGGACCACTTCTTGGACAGTCCACATTCTGTGAAACCAATTGCGGCGGAAGAGCGGACTAATTTTGTCCTCTGTATCTGATTTCGCGTCCGAGGCTCATGTTAGCCCGTGTCTACATGCTCGTTGAGGTAATGCTGTAAGATTCGTACCCTTAGTGAGCTCCCGTGCGTTGGCGTGAACCTGCTCTCGTGCCCGCCTCCTTGCCTCAAGATCTATAGGATCCTTCGACGCATCTTGGGTAATAGAGTGGACAATATTGAGATCACCGATTCGTTTGAGGAGATCGATGGCTTGCTTCGACGCAGGATCACTCTCACCCAGCCAAACCACCACTTGCTCTGCGGCTAGGTAGATCTCGCCCATCAAGGCGACTTGACCACTTCGCTCCTGTAGTGAAGCTTGATTGATGCATATGCCATCAACCCACAACGTCCGTTCCTCGGTAGTGTCGCGGAGTTGGCGAAGCGCAGCTGCACAGTTCGGGGTGATGTCGAGTTTGGCTATTGAGCCGCCTTTTTGGCATATGATAGGATGAGAAGGGGCTTGCGCATCCCATGTATACGACAAAGCCCAGTATTTGGGCGATTCATCAAGGGAGACCGGTACAAGGCTACATCGTAGTTCCGCGTCTCGGGATGGGTTAGGTTGAAGTCGCAGGACCCGGATGTATCGGTGTGTGGGAAGTGGCTGATGCTGGTAATATTCTGTCGGTGATGCCATCTTAATCTGATCGGGTTGTACGCGCTTCACCATGAAACGATGCCAACATAATGTTCATTGCACGAGCGAGCCCTTCGAAGCGGGGGATTGAGGCTGAGCCGGACGTAAGAAATTGGCGAAGTCGATCAGCCCCCATCTAGTATAGCGAATCGGGCCTGGTCCCGGGAAGACGCCTGGAACGGGGGAGTAATATCCGAGTCTATATCATATACCCTTGCAGAATATTCTGCTAGACAAGAGAAAATACAAGGCAATGCAAGACTTATATTATTGGCCGAGCCACGAGTTCAGAGAGTAGGGACAGAAACACCTTCAAATGTAGCCAGGGAAAATTTAGGATTCAAATAGACATTCAATAAGCGAGTTGCTTAGCTGCCCGGAGGCGCGCAGGCATCTTATCAAGAAATTAGGGTTGACTGAATCTGTTAAATTGAGGATACGATATTTAGCCTGCGATAGCAGAAGATGCCGTTACTTAAGTGGCGCTACGTTTTTGGTCTTTTGGCCTATTCAACAGATAATGATTAAAGTCCCCGACAAGGGTTTTTGGCCCAACCTCAGGACGAGGTTGGTAGGCGGCTTGCCCCATAATGCCAACGGGTAATAGACTAATAGTCAAGCTAGAATTTGGAAGTGAATCTACTACATAACTTGCACAAGATGTAAAGCGGTGACTATAGTAGTAAGGTCTAATCCGATTGGTTTCTCATATCTCTTCAGTTGGAGAAGGTTTTTCCTGCTGGGTGTTACGCATGGCCCTTTCGATGTACTCCTCCTGCTCTCCTACTGGGACGACGTAGCGCAGGGCGGCCTCGGCGGCCTCGGAGTTGAACAGCCGGCGAATGAGCCAGGTGGCCAGGTAGTGGGAGGCGAGGCAGCCCCCGGCAGTGGCAACGTTTCCACTGGCGCAGAAGGATTTGTTGACGACGTCGACGCCGGCGGCAACGACCCACGGCTTGCTGATGTCGTCGGTGCAAGCCGGAACGCCGTTAAGCAGCCCGAGCTTGGCCGCCACCAGAGTGCCGGAGCACTGGGCGGCAATGAGCTGGCGTTTTGGGTCGAGGCCCTGCAGCACGGTCATGATCTCGGGGTCCTCGACGACCTCACGGGTCTTGGCGCCGCTGCCTATGATGACAGCGTCGGCAGCGCAGGCGTCCTGAAGCGTGGCCATGGCCTCGATAACGACGCCGTTCATAGAGCGGACCTTGGGCGTAGGACAGGCGATGGAGACCCGAAGGTCATCCCGGTAGACCCGGTTGAGAATGCCGAGCGCGATCAGCGAGTCGAGCTCGTTGTAGCCGTTGAAGGTGAGGATCGCGATATGCATAACTGCTATCTGGCCACGGTGTCAGCCAACACAGGGTGTGCTAAACAGGGGTTTAGGGTCTTTAGAGGATATTTCGATAGATCTGGGCAATCGTTTGTCTATGGAAAATGCTAAGATGTGGGAAAATCCATATCAAGTGACCTTCCGATTGCGGCCCGAGGCAAACGCCGCTCTGGCTTAAGTTCGGCTCATCTCGCACCACAACCGATCAATCTATCCTCCTCGAACTCTTATCCCATATCATGTGCGAACCTCATCATGCCCAACTCTTAGGGTCCATCCCTTGTAGTCAATCTTCCGGCACTCTCCACAGTGCCTGAGCGCAATAGGCAGACCAGAGCCGCGCTAGCATACCACCGCCGATTCGCATAACTCCTCTCCTGATTTCCTATATATATCGACCATAAAACCATTACTTCGAACCCAATCTTTCCGCCGGTTATTCCATATGTCTCACTATAGCCCCGTCCTCAATACGCCTCATCTCCGTTACTTGGACGGAAATGATAGTTCTTCACGATTTATTAGTGCATTGGAGGGCGGGGCCAGACTTGCGCTCTTATTTGCGCTTTGATGGCTTAGGAGTCAAGTCGATAGGGTTTTCCTATATTCTGTAAGTAGATGGCTCTGGATTCTTGGGCTTTTGGGACTGAGGTAAAGCTAGGCTAAGATGCTGGCCGGAACTCTGGGATTCGACCGGTACCGGTGTTGCATTTGGCCCGCAAGAACTCTTTTTGACTTTCAATGGCTTCGTTGGCCTCCTGACAGTCGCCGAGCCGTTGCTGGGCGCTGCCCGAATAGGAAGGCGGTCAAGATCGGCCATGGGTGTAGATGCCTCAGGCCCCCACTTTTGTCTTGATTAGGTGACCCCGGCCGGGATCCCTCCCGGCTACACACGCACAATAATCCGTACACACGCACACAATATACACACAGTCAAGTTCCTCTGAATGCCACGCTAGCGATCGACATAAACACAGGTATATTAATATATGCGCGGGGCTTAGTGAGATGCAAGGTGCAAGGTGCATTCTCCGTCACAGTTGCGGCCACTTGCTGGCTGCTAAGGCTCGACCAGTGACTGAACTGTGCTCGCTAGCTATTGAGTGCATTAGGCTACTGAGTGCGTTGGCGCTGCGCACAGGCCTTGAAAATGTGGGTCAAAGGCCAGATTAGACCAGTCAGCAGCTTAGGACCAGGCATCGAGTGCGTCAGCGTCAGGGTTCGCGCATAGGAGGTGGTGACCAGCGGTTAGAGTCTTTGGAGGGGGTTCAATTAGGTAGTGTGGATCGTCGTGGTAAAGGGAGGCAGCTGGCGACCGTGTCACAATTCCGAGTGCGCCCAGTCTCAGCTGCCACCCGTTATCAATACTGCTGTTTCGGGATTGACTCACACGCTGCAAGTTGTGATAGTGTGAGAGATGAATAGACGTGGTCGCAGGGCTGGTCGCAGGGTCGGTCGCTGTTCACCCACTATGGTGGTGATGGGATGGAAGTCATTCGTCGCTGCTCGTCAGCTGCAGAATAGACAAACGGCCGGCGCTAATTATCTCAGCCGAACCTAGAGAAGTTGACCAAGGACAAGCCAGCCAGTTAGAGCCACGACATCTCAGGGCATGGCCGGCTCCCAGTCTCCCAACTTGTACTTAATAGCGCTCAGGACGTCCGTTGCAATCCAGAGCGTCAACTAGCCGATGGACGAGTCGCCGCAGTAGACCTCGACTTTGTGACCCGTTAGGAGGACCACTTCTTGGACAGTCTACATTCTGTGAAACTAATTACGGCGGAAAAGTGGACTAATTTTGTCCTTTGCCTCTATGAAGTCCTAAGTAGCCTTAGAGCAGCGTCTTAGATGCAGGTGGTCGTGCTGCTAACCTTCTACCTCGACGTGGGGATACCGCGAAGCCCCGACTGTGTAACCTCGGGTGCGGCCTAGTCTCGAACGCCCTCCTTTGCAGTTTTCCTTCCGATGGCTTGTCCCAATCGCCCTAAGTCCTAAACCAGGTGCTGTTTCTAAAGGGGAGTGAAGCAAATCACATGATCTTTACTCGACGCTACTGCCAGGCTCGAGAACCGAACCGCTCACAGGGCCGCATATGCCAGCTTGGACTCTTGGAATCCGGCATCCCAACAGCGGCGTCGTTGAAGATGTAGGTATTGGCATAAGTGGCAAATGCCTAAATTTTTCCCGGTCCTGGCTAATGCGTTTGCGATGAAGAATTCCAGTCGCTTGATCTAGGAAGCATTAACTTTGCTGTAGAGTCTGGATGGCTCGCCGCGCTGAAGCAGTATCGGGAGATGATGCTGGCTGCGAGCTGGATGGATATTAGGAAACAGCGAAATGATATATGCCACATGAAATTTTCAACCCTATCCATCTCCTTCTCCTTCGGGATGATAGGATTTGTACACCTGAAGTGCCCCTTCAATACTTTGAACCAGTCCAAAGAAAGCAGTGAACCCGACTGCAACCCACAAAGCATACCACTGCGTGCCCTCTCTTCGATCATTCCACCACTGGCGCAGGTTTTTGGGCTTGGTTTGGTCAAAGACCACCTTCAGCCTTACGAGCCTATCATGCCAAAATTGGTATTCGTCAATGTTTGTCATAGTCAATGGTCCGCACTCCAACACAGCTGTGTCCGCATCGTTCGTCATGGGCTTGAGAGCCTTGTGATACCAATCTGTGCTCTTTTTATACCACTGGTTCTGTGGGAAGAGTAGTGCGAGCGTCTGTAATGTCTCATAGACGAAGTTATCTGGGAATAGATCCCTCTCCTGGCTCTGAAGGAAAGAAGCGTGGTGGAAGATCATTACAGTGGTTTCACCCTCAATATCGATGACTTTCAGGTGGTCGAGGAGGTTGTTCGTAAGCTCGACCTTAAGACCACCAATAACGTCAAGGTTGCGAGCGTTAAAATCTCTATCCAGTTGAACGCTATCGTGTGGATTCGATCTTTGCACGGAGAAGATGCTGGCTGTGAAATCGCGGATAGTGCCCTTATCCCAAGACCGGTAAGCTCGTCCTGTCCACATTCTGTTCGTCACTGGCTTCCCCACATCAACCATTAGGATAAGTCGTGCAGTGAGGTCAACAGCTCCATTGATGATCTTGACTTTATCTAACCGCGCGTTTGCCACTGTTTCTGGGCAATTGTTATGGAGGCTCTGAACGACCTGTTCTCGTGTCAAGCCCTGGAGTATCTGCTGGCCTAGCTGAATGATACCCTCGTGCTTTTCGAATGGAAGATTTGCCCCAAGTCCGTGATAGAAGGTCTTGCATTGTTCGGCATAATACTCGGAGTATGGCTGGAGACAGGTTGGAGAGTTCTCTCCTGTCGGGCTCGCCGCCCAGAAGGTATGTGCAAGACGGAGTAGGTTGGCTGAAGGAATAGGTGAGCAAACATGATCCAGCTGCACCATCAGAACGGTCTTTTTGACAGGAGAATAAGGGCGGAAAGTGAATGTTTATGGCAAAGCGTTGAAACGCACGTAGGTATTGTGAAGAAGTTGGAATGGGAACTTGCAAAGGGGCAAACCGGCTCCTTTGTACCTCGGCGAACGAAAGCTGAATTCTCAGATCACCAGGTCACCATAGCGCAGGGCTGACAGCATAAAAAAGGTGAGGCTGACTGACACGTTCTCGTCCCTCTTTGGCTGCCGGGGACAAGGGGCGGCGGCTGTGCTGCTACCCCGCTCGATTTAACCAACTCGAATTCGAACTCCCCACAGCAACTCAACTGTTTTGCCTTCCAAGTACAACCATCTTCTCATAATAAGAGTCTGCGGCTACTGGCCATCTACAGTTCAGCTCTTATCATGAACATCTTCAGGAGAGACGAAGAAGCTTTCATTACCGACTTGGCGCCATACCGCGGCAATTATAGGGGGAGACAAGGCGGCATGATGTGCTGGGAGGTAAATGATCCCGACAGAGAGCCCTTCAAAAGCATCGTTGAGGTTGCTTGTCTACGAGTGTCCCAATGCCGCTCCATTCCACGATCTGCACTTCTACTCATCGACATCTTTATCCGAGGTCAGACACTCGAGACCAGTGCCGCTTATCTGATGCTAGCGGGTTCCACTGAAAGGCAAAGAAAAGCCGTAGTGAAGCACCTCAGGCGAAGTCCCCTGTTACAGGAGTACACTGGCCTCAAGATTGATCACTGGGACTGGCCACCTCGAACCCAAGAAATCACATTGACTGGGAAAAACGAGAAGATGTCTGATACGGACTTGGTATATAAATGCCCCAGATTCGAGATACGACGACCCGCCCCAAGGACTACAGACGACGTCAGCGATATCAGCGATGTCAGCGGCGTCAGGAATGGCACCCTCCTTTCGATTGTCGCAACGAACGATACCGAAGAGACGTTTAGGGCAGGAACACTAAGCTGCGCTGTGATGGTGGGCCGGGATATCTTTCTTGTCTCCCCGGCTCACATCTTCATGCCTCGTCCGCCGGAAGAGCCTGAAGAGAATGTGGAAGACTCGGAATCGGACTCTGGATCAGAGGCCCTGAGAGCTGGAAGTGTCACACCGCCAAACCTTGACGCTGGGTTGTCATCGTCGCAAGACTCTGACGATATCATGGACGACATCATCCAAACACGCCCTTCAAGTATGGCCGAAGTTGAGCAGCCGTATTCTCCTCAGCCACTTCCTGGCGCCGACGGCTTTCATATATTCTCACCAGAGCACGACTTCGCTCTTATCCCTCTTCCCCAGAGCCAGTCGTTCCATACAGGGCTCTGTTTGATGTCGACGGAGAACGTTCAGCGCATTATACCCGGGCAGGTCCTGGTCTCGCTCACCACGCCGTCCCTTGGCGTTATGCACGGCTCGCTAGAAGGACGGCCGACCTTTATGCGACTACCATACAGCAGCAAATTTGTTAAACTCTATCCGGCCAGATTTCCGAATGCTGTGAGCGAAGGAGACTGCGGCTCGCTAGTAGTCAATCGGGACACGAAGAAGATTTGCGGTTTTGTCGCGGCTGCGAGCAAGGAAGCGAAAATCGCGTATATCATTCCCGCGGACGAGATCATCCGGGAGATTAGTGCGCGGAGAGCCGCTGTGCCGAAGCCCACTCAGGTTGAGGAACCTAAAGAGAGTGGCGACGATGACGGCCTTGATTTGTTTCGCCGTCCACGTAAGGACAAAGCAAAAACGAACAACGCTTGGCACGCCTGGAGGAACAGCGAACACAGAATTGCAGCGAGACCGCCTATGGTTGACACCGAGCCAACTACAGACAGCGGCACTGGCAGCAGAGCGAGCCGCTCTACGCAGGAAGACGAAGGACAACTTGCTGCAACGCCCCGTACCACCGTCCAGCCGCCAGGCCCTCAAACCAACCGCCAGTCACTAGGACCCCCGGCCATTACTTCTGAAAAGGTGCCTAGCATAACTGGCATGGCCTCGTCCGAGATCGACGGCTTCTCTGGCTGGCTCGATGAGCACCACATGCAGAGGAATCGCGACATGCAGTATGGCGTCCCATCTCCCAACGCTGAGCCGGTTGGATTAATTTCGGGCATTTTGACCCTGGCAGTCTTCGCCTTCAACTCCAGCAGCAAACTCCTCAAGGAGATTCAGAACTTCAAATCCCTCCCCCGCCAAGTCCGTGAGCTGCTGACAGAGCTTTCGGGCCTGACCTTGGTTTTGCAGGAACTCTCCGAGATGGGCGATGTTAGCCTTGACATAGACCTTACCGCCCTCAAACTCACGCTAGAACAGTGCCGCAAGTCCTGCGACGACGTCAAGGAAGAGCTTCTGACGTATTGTCGCCGCTCTGGCCCTGACCGTGCGAGTTTCCGCGACTGGCTCAAGCTCAAATGCGGCGGCGGCGACGGCATCGAAGGCTTTCGGCAGCAGCTAATTGGATATAAATCCATCATAACCGTCGCACTCAGCTTCGCAAACCTGTGAGTGTGTTGCTTCGCCAATCGACCGACCCTGCTAACCAGTAACCTATGTTTAGTCGCGCATCCGCTGCTGGTGCTGAGGCTATACAGGCCTGTCAAGATTCGATTGCCACCACGACCTTTGATTTGGAGGCTCATCTAGAAGACATTCAGCAGAAGCTCGACGTTCTGACTCAACGCACTACTGCTAGTACGAATCCAGATACTGCCGTTCTTCATCATATGAAAGAAGACCGATTGAGGACGGAAAAGGCTCTCCAATTCTGCACACTTCTTTCCCAGCAAATCGAACAGGCCCAGGTTGATTTCTTCAATGGCGCCTACGCGTCCCAAACGGACCAAGACCTTGGCTCAACCTCTGAAATGAATTTTGGCGAAGGACTAGAGGGTCGTATGCATCATATGCGCTTCACGCTGGCCCATCTCGAAGAGCGTCAGAACAGGCTCAGGGAGCGCCTGGGCCGCGATTCGACGGCAGTGTCCGCAGAAGCCCAGGCGTCGCTTTCTAAGCTTCAACATGAAGCCAGGACTTTGCGCCGCGGGCTGGACTTCTGTTCAAATGTTGATGCGCGTTTGGAGTCGCAAATCAGCAACATCGAAAATCACGCGGAAGGCAATGACACGATCCAGTTCATGGTTTCGACGAATGGCCAGCCACTCAAAGGAAGCAATCACGGGGTTGGAGACATGCTTAAGCAGGCTGGTGGCCACTACGGTGATGCCTCCCTTCAGCAGGTGTCCCAAGACTTCAAAAGCGTCGCCCTGCACCAGACCAGTTCCAGGGAGCACGACACCAAGCTTCCGGCCTCAACACCAGGCGACGATGCTGTTCCAGCCGGCTCTGATACACAATTCGGTAGCCGCCATGGGCAGGGCTTCACGCTCGCCAAGTATTCGGCGCCGTCGGCTCCGTCTGGCGCACCTGGTATTTGAGGAGGGCTGATGACACTTTCACTGGCCCGGCTACCTAGGTTTATATGGATTAGACAGTCTTCGCTTGCGGGAGAAGGAGTTTTACGAGTGGATGCAGACGACGGACGGCAGACGGCAGCCTGCTTGCCATCCTAAGTACACTGAGAGAAGCCATCCAGAGGGGGGCCTGAGGTCCCCTTGTACAAACGCAGAGTACGATAAGACTCGTTCTGGGAGTTTGGGGGGGTGGGCAGAGGGCACCGTGGCTGAGGCTGCGACAGAGCACACAAGACCTTCTAGTTAGTTCGAGCGTAGGTTGGATGGGCCACAGGGACTTTGCAGAGCAAGTGACATCTTGATTCAACAATTGACAGAGGCAGCGGCTTACAGATACAACCGGCAGCAGGTTCCTAATAATCATCAGTAATAGCCGCCCCAATAGCCTTTGCGGCCTGAAATAGTAGAGATTTTATAAGTGCCCGGCCTAAATGATCACCTTAACCAAAACACACATATCTCTGCGACACTGTGACAGCATGCGACGAAACCTGCGGCCTTGCGGCGGCTCTCAGCAGGCCATCCTGTCAGCCAGCCTGAGCGCTGATAGAAAACCCAACCTTCCTACATGTATCAGTACAATTCTCTGTTATGAATGGCGGAATCACTAAGGCGCGGACCGTGAAGAGGCAACTCGACCCAACACCTGAAAGCGATCCATTGCCGGCGAAGAGGGCCCGACTGACGCGAACGGACGCACAACCCGGAGTCGAGAGAAGGTAGAACAACCAGACAAGGTATGGGGACGTTCCCTGACGCAAGTCGGCGACTAACAGGAGATGGCGCAGACGACTCTACAGCAGCCAGAGCCTAGGCTTCCCAAGCGGCTGTATGCCTCGTTCCTCAAGGACTTCGTTGACCCAGTCTACCCGCATCCCTCTGAACTAAGGGGAGTTTGCAGATTTGGCTCTCCCGACTGCCAAGCTCTTAAGTGACTAAGGCTATCTACCCCGCACCTCTTTCCACTACATTACTGTTGGACGGCTCATCCACTTCACATGACAAAGCTGTGTCTTCGTTTCTGCAAACGAGTATTACGGTGCCGGCGAAGATATCTTCACACGAATCAAATCGCCACCATGCAACGAGAATCCTTAAGCCCAAAGACCCATGAGGACTATACCGTCGCTGTGGTGTGCGCTATGAGTTTTGAAAGGAGCGCTGTTCGCTTTATGCTCGACCGAGAACACGACCATTTGGGAACCCCAGGAGACTCCAACATTTACACCCTTGGCGATCTGCACGGCCATAACGTCGTCCTCGCCTGCTTACCTGGCCAGCAGGGGAAGGGCGCCGCCGCGACCGTTGCCGCGAACATGTCCCGCACGTTCCCATCCATCAAGTGGCGTTTCCTCGTAGGCATTGACGGTGGAGTTCCTAGCGAGAAGAACGACATCTGTTTAGGGGACGTGGTGGTTAGCATGCCTGAAGGACCACATGGAGGTGTCGTCCAGTATGACTTGGGGAAGGACACTGACGCCGGCTTCAATTTGAAGGGCTTCCTGTGGCCGCCGCCTCCCCTTCTGAGGAGCGCCGTCGAGCAGATGCGATCGGACCATTTAGTCCTCGACAATAAGATCCAGGACATTTATCGGCCATGGTCCGGAAGGGGCCACGGCTTACTATTTACAACCGTCCATCGGATCCTGACGTCTTATACCGCGAAGATTACCAACATCCACTGAGTGCCTCTTCCTGTGCCAACTGCGACCGATCCCAGATAATAGACAGGGTGGCGCGTCAGTTGGAACGCCCCGTGATTCATTACGGGCTAATTGCGTCGGGCGATCGTGTCCTGAAAAGTGCGATGAAGAGGAGCGAAGCCGTCCGGGGCCTGGGAGACGTGCTCTGCTTCGAGATGGAAGCGGCCGGTCTGATGAGCGAGTTCCCATGCATCGTCATCCGCGGCATCTCCGACTATGCCGACTCTCACAAGAATGACAGTTGGCACCATTTTGCGGCCGCGGCGGCAGCCGCATGCACCAAGGAACTGCTGTCCCACATCGACACAGAAAACCCCCCAGTCGCCGTAAGGGACACCCAGATTAGTAGGAGCTAACCCTATGGCGATTAGACGACTTTATTAACTTGGTTCCTAACTTGTGGGTGTCCTCCGTGACGCAGTACCTTGGCCTCTCGAGACGTATATAATCGTCCATAAAGACTCCGGCCGCGCAATTACCCGCATAGACGGGGACGAGAAACTGCGATTAGAGAAGACTACTACTCAGACCGGCGGCAATCGTTGGTTTTGCTTCAAAGAAAACGCATGATTCGGATTCCGTGAGCTCAAGTCGGGGAAGCTTATGGGACGTAATTTCCACATGAATTTCGTGGCAAATGTCGATCATCAGGCGGGTTGGGAGAGATTTAGTATAACGAGTCATCCAGAGGGAGGGTACTTACTGGTGTGTCCACATTGGAATACTTTATGGGAGATGGCTATTGGGGAGGATGGTAATAGTCTCGTTGCAAGGCAGAATGGAGGAACTATATGGGATTTTGTCACGGAGCGAAGACCGCATGTTAGAATAGACAATGTCTAAGGCCTATTGTTCTAGGATGATAGAGCGCTGCTCCACCTCAAACCATCGTGCCATCGCGCATTGATACGTCCTCTACTGCGACTGTGGCCCCGTGGGGCCCTACTCATGTACTATTGCCGCCCCTATGGTACACCCAGGAAACGCGGCCTCTTCCTGCGTTCCCACTTAGGTAGTCCGAACTTTACACAACTTGCAGCTTGGCCAATGCAGCTTCGACTAATCTTCTGCACCATAATCGACCTCAAGCAACTGCCACGGTTGCGTTGGCGAGCCAACTACAACGAGCTCTGCTAGACCGGAGCAGAACCAACCTACTGCTACGGCCACCGATGTGGAAGCAGAATCGGAGATTGACGGTGACCTGATGGGCAAAGAAGTCATTGATGGCATGTTGGTTCCTTGGAAACCAACTAGAGAGAGCTCCGGAGCCGATGGCGGGAAACATCGAGACGAACTGCAACACCGCGGGATCAGGGCCCCAGGCTTGAGGAAGGGATCTAAGAGTTTATACGGGCTAGGGCTTCCACCGGCGGAAGGACGAGGACACAAACTTTGTGCTGCCGCTTCTATTTATTGGTTTTTGCTCACAGCTTGCGCCAGGGTTTGAGGCTTGGCTTGTGAGATATCTAGTGTTTGAAGCTATCTGGAGGACTTCGGCACGGTCGTATGTAACGATGTGAGTTACCGTTCATCTAACCCCCCCGAACTACGTCTGCCTCGTATAATCTAGCTACTGGAATAGTTAGGTAGACTCTCGCACGCTCCATACCCCTCGGGAAGTTGCCCCTGTGCGTTAATCGGAGCCGGGCACCGTCAATCAATCGTGGGGGAGGTTCGGTAAGTGCTATCCTCGCCTCCATGGGCGGCTTCGATTTATGGCCCGCGGTACGACACACGGCTCATCTTCTATCAACCATACTCCCTCCAAGTCCATCCTGTTGAGACATCTCACAGATGGCTGCCTCAGTACTGGCATTCAACGGTAAGCTGAATGCTGCCAACCATGTGTCACAAGCTACCTGACACTGTCAGGGACGACTAACTCGTGGCAATCGAGGGACATTGTTGCATCGGATAGGAAGGGTGCATTGTGATGTGAATAGATGCTCTTGATTTCTAGCTATTTGAAGGGCCTAAATCAGCCTTTATATACATGAAGGAAAAGACGGTCTCGTGACCTAATCATGAGAGCACAAAAAAGCAAACATGATCCTAGAGTCTGATGAGAGTCTGATGATAGTTGTGACAAGACCCCAGAGCTGGGCTCCTTGCTATTAGGTCCTTTCCTGGGACGTATCTGGGTGGTGGGAAGTCTTCTGATAGCATGTTGTCCCGTTGGAGCCGGGTCTGGTGTGGGTGGCCAACTGCTCATCGAGAAAGGAGCTAGTGTTATAGCCACAGATGAGGATGGGTGGACGGCAATGCATGCACCATCACAGAATGGACACCTCGAAGTGGTCAAGCTGCTGCTCACAACTCTGGGCGTCGAAACTATCAGGGCAGACAGCCATGGTCGTCCGTCGTTGTTCTTGGCTTCCCGATGTGGGTACAACCATGTGGTTCAAGCGCTGCTTGCCGATGGGCGAATCGACCCGGGCATCAAGGATTGGTACCGTTCGACGCCGTTGTTTGCTGCCCTGAGGAACGGCCACTTCGAAGTGGTGGAGCTTTTACTCCCGGCCGGAGGCATGACCATTGAGAGCCAGGACAGCTTTGGTCGAGTCTCTTCTAGTGGGCGCGGCGCATGACAGCTCTCATGTGCTGGTGCCTCGATGAGCGCCCAGAAGACATGCCGGCCACATATCTTGAATAAATGGCCTCCGGAGAATCCTACCGAGGCGGTAAATGCAGAAGAGGATCGCACAGAACAGGCGCCTCTTTAGTCCGAGCTGGGTGAGATCGGTGCCGAGCATTCCGGTGTGACAGGAGGGTGAGGAACGATACGTAAGGAGGGCGGATAAGTGATATGGGTTTAGTAGAGGGAGAACGCAGCCAGTTCTTCGGCTCGAGGTGCGGCGAACCCTTTCGACAGATGAGCTCGGCGGTTGTTTATTTCGATCGCATGCATAAACCATTTTTGTTAAGCTATTTGATTGCTACCGCTATCTCAAGTATAGCAAAATGCTGCTAAAATCTTTAATATATATCTATAAAGTATAAAGATATAAGAAAGAGCATTCTAGTAATAATTTACAATAGAAAACGCATAATACTATATGGAATATAACGTTAGATAATAAAAACAGAGTAATCTAGCGACAGTAATAATAAAGATACAGCCCTTCTCTAACACTGAATCCAGCTAGTTATTTAGCAGGCAAATTGAAGGACATCAATTGAAGTGAAATATAGGTATAAGGCAGAGGGTCAGGCATGCGAGGGGATTGCAACAAGCGACAGAATATATAAGACTGGCCATTCTGCACCTCAGAGTGTCTTCGCGGGGTCGCTTTTAGCGGCCCACTACACGAAAGATGCCCCTAACCCTAACCCGGCCGACGATCTATACGCATTCACGTCCTCAGCAGCGCCATGACCTCTGCAGCCTGCTGCAATAAGCTGCCCAGACGACCCCCCCCCCCCCCCCCCCCCCCCTGGTGGCTCTCATCTCTCCGCAGCTCTGACTGCCTCGACCAACCTTTGCAGATTTCGCTGCCTTAGCCTCCTGTAGCTCCAGCTACCTCGACCTTCCCATGCAGAACCCGGCTGCCTTAACTGACATCAAGCTCCGGCTGCTCCGACCTTCTTCCTCATAGGGCCATGCGGGAGCCCATAGGCTCGCGGTGCCCGCAAATTTAGCGCAGGCGCAACCAGTAGCCAGCATGCAAGTTAATCAAGTGGTCACATAAACTATCTCACAATTTGTGACCCATGACAAGCTGGAGGCCAGCTCGAAGTCTCCGCCTCTGCTGCCTTTGTCGTTGGACGAGTATCAAACATTTGCGGGCGAGTAATTGCCAGCTCAGTGTAAAAGAGTCCGAGCCTCCACTCCGACTGAATGCGAGCCAGCCTATGAAGAGCCTTGTATTAAAATGAGAACTCCACTTAGCGCGACGCACTTTAAGCATATTATCCTGTCTAACATAAGTCCAACCCTGCATTCCAGTCTGAATGCAAGCCAACCTATCAAGCACCTTGTCTTACATAAAAACTCCACTTGGTGCGACGCAGAGTAAGCATAGTCTTGGCCGTTAACCGTCAGGTCATTGTTAACAGAGTACATGGGATCATCACGTTATTTTAACTAGTATGGAAGTGTCTCGCTATCTGTTCCTGGTTCTCATCCCCTTGGTCTTGCAGGTGTAAGCACTACGCCAACAAACACAAGGCGACTGCGAGATGGCTTGTATCAACTCCGAGGTGTCAAGAGATGTAAGCTCTGCTGTCTTTCAACTGCATTGCCCCAGATTCGCTCTTTCTCAACTGCACTGTCGCTCTCTCAACTGCATTGCCACTCCCTTAACTGCACCGTTCTCAGCTCGCTCTCTCTCAACTGCACAGCCCCAAACTCGTACTCTCTCAAGGCGGTCCTCATGGCTGCGCATCAAGCGGCCCGCAATATCGAGATGCTGGCACCGCAACAGCACGGCATAACGAACAGCCCCATGCACAACTCGGTCGGACATGATGGCGACGAGGCCATCAAGAAAGAGCTGGGGCAGGACAAGTCGGGTCCATGGAATATGAACCTCAGCCAAACGTCTATGCGATCTACGACGTTGATCGTTCCGCCGCAACAGCGGCGAGATCGAAAATGGTGGCACAGAATCGGTCGCCCTGGAATCATGGTCCTCACCGTCGGCACGGGCGTCATCCTTTTCGCCGTCGCCCTGCTAGTCTTCCTCTGGGAAGGCGCCGACAGGGCGAGGAGCCGCCATCCTCGGGCGGGATTCTGGGATGACGTCGTCTTTGATGACTGGTCGACAAGGCTCGTCACCATCTGCTCCGCTGCGATTCGAGTGTCGATGGGCTTCCAGATCGGACTGGCGGCGGCAGCCATGGCGGCCGTCATCCTCGAGACCACCGGCAGCCGCTTCTCCGATACGGCGATGCTGTCCATCCAGCGAGCTTCGAGCTCCAGCGCCGGCCCGTTGGATCTTCTCCCTACCGCGTGGCGACACTGTCTTGCAGGCCGCGTCTCGGGGCTGCTGTACTTCCTCATGCTCGGTCTGACCGTCGCCATCGCGCTCGTGTCAACCCTGACCTCGACCATCCTCCTCTTCGACATGGGCCAAAGCCAGATCTCGGCCCCCGTCACTACGAACCTCAGAGCGGTCGGCTTTGACACGGCAGACTACTACCCCTATAGCGGCATCTCGTACTGGAAATCCAGACCGCTTGCGAACTGGCGCTTCGCCGAGGCTCGTCCCGCTGAGATGGAGATGGCGCTTCGTACTGAGAATGCTGCTGATACGGGCGATGTCTACCGGGCCATGCTCCCGTTTGAAAACGCGGCAGACAGAATCACCCTCGAGTATTACCACGGGCCCGCCGTCGTCGTCAACCAGCGAACGGCCTGCTTCGGACCGACCATCAGCAACGCCGAGATCGTATGGGGCTCGCTCACGGGCCTCTCCTTTTCCGGCTTGCTCCTCAATGCCACCATTACCATCGAGAACCAGACCGACTTCATCGGGAGCGCCATGAGCGAGCCCGAGCAGAGCGTCTGCAGGCTTCACAACCAGTGGAATAGCACAGACTTGGATGTCATGCCAGTCTCCCTATGCAGCAAGCTTCAGTTTTCCGACACGCCCATCAAAAACGGCTCCAAAAACCCCCTCTCCGGCTGGTCGTACGGCTTCGGCTCCGTGCTGCTCGTCAGCTCGGGCGAAGCCTTGAATGGGATTTTCGCCACGGAGTCGACCAATGGGACTGTGGCGCCCGAAATACCGGATGAGCTGAAAGACTTGACGTTTCGTCACCACGGGCCTTGGACGACGGCCTATACGGCCAGCGGGGATCAGGCGTTCAACGCTACCATGTGCTACGTCAGCCAGAACCTGCCTCACAGGCATAACGTCACCATGACCGGGCGAGCCGTCTCCTCTGAGCCAAACTTCCTCACCGAGCTGTCGAGCCTGACGGTCCAGAAGAACGATACGAGCATTCTCCGCCAGATGGGCGTCGGCATCTCCCCCAAGAACGCGACGGGACGCGGCATCCTAGACCTCCAAGTCGAGTCGGGACCCGAACTCTGGCTCGACCCGGTCGATCAGGACGACCAAGACTACATACAAGCTTCGTACTACTTCCTCTGGACCACGCTCTTTGAGTACGGCGTCCTGCGCGGCTGGTCCCTCGCGGGCAGCCTCGTGCAAAACGACTTTACGCTCAAGATCATGTGGACAACGCACCCCGAGCACACGGCCGTGTTCCAAAAAATCATTCGAGAGACTGGCGATCCAGCCCAAGCGATACAGGCACTCGCGTTCCGCTTCTACCAGATGCTGTACTACGACTGGCTGCGCATCTTCGAACCCACGCACAACATCACAACCGTCAACGCCCAAGACATGCTCATCCCGCAGCGGTGGACGGGTTTCGGCGTAGTTATAGCTATCATCACCGCGCACTTTGTCGTTACCGCTCTCACCATGGTGCTATTTGCGCAGCGCACCGAATCTTCTCTCTTGGGCAACGCTTGGCAGGCTGTCTCGCAGATGGTTTCTCCGGAGACGCAAGACGTTATCCGCGCGGCGGGCGGCGAGGGTATGAAGGATAAGGAGGTAGCGGTGCTGGCACAATCAGCAGGTCGACATAAAGAAGCGTACGGTTTGTCAAGTGGTATTGATAGCGGCAGGACAGAATTGCGTATACGTTAGCAGCTTTATCCGCGTCGGCATCGCTGGTTGACGATCGACGTTGGAGATGGGTTAAGAAGATGGTCTAGATAACACAGAGCCCTGCATCGTCAGATAGGTCTATAGACTACATCACGGAGATGTTAAAGATGCTTAATTCCATGGCGTACAATCCTAGAGGGGCGTTGTTTCGCTTGTTGTGCTTGCGCTTCCACCACTGGAAAAATTGCCCGGCCTGGTCCATCATCTGCTGCGAGGCGGCGCCAGCATCTGTTTCAGTGTCGTCGTTGTCGTTATTGTCATCTGTGTCACTCATCAGTACATTTTCCCGCTTAAAAACGCCATCTTCGCTATCAAAATATCCTCTGGAAATCCTCAACTTAATTAGCTTTGATCATATAAATCTCCAGGCACTTTCCTAACATCTATTATCTCTAACTTATATACTCGCTTATTTAGCACTAAGCTAACAGACGCCGAGGCGGCTTAAGTAGCAATAACCATTTAAACTCAATTATTATAACCCCATTAGTCTCGACATGAAATAACATATTTGCAATACGCATATCCTTATAGAGCATGCCCTCTTAATATATTACTTACAATACCTACACTACCTTATCCTCAAGTAGCCTCCCCTCACTATCTACTATTTCTACCAAATGAATATAATACCCTGCTTAAAATAGAAATATTATATATACTATATATACCTAATGGTCATAGTAATAAATCTTATTTATTAATCGGAGGTTAATAGCACCTAAGAACACAGGCACGTTAATACCTTAGATCAGCTTAAGGCACTCGTAGACTGTAGCTTTGTGCTGAAGATCGGGGATGAATGCCCGCACTATGCCTTTACTGACGAATATGTAGCCATATGCAAGCAGGGTTACCTAGAATTCCTCCCTCGTCCGGCTTCATTGGCAAGCGATCTAGACCCTGGCTGTGGCTAACTGAAAGCCGTTTTGGTCAATCGTAGCGTTAATGTTGCATCGGATAGAAGGGGTGCATTGTGATGTGAATAGAAGCTCTTGACTTCTAGCTATTTGAAGGGCCTAAATCAGCCGTTATATACATGAAGGAAAAGACGGTTTCGTGACCTATGTCAGGGATCCGAGCCTTCAGGGGCTCGAGCCTGTGGCCTGTTATGAGGGCATAAAAAAGCAAACATGATCCTAGAGTCTGATGATAGTTGTGACAGTTAATGATACCCCTATCAATCCCGACTCTCCGGTCCGGTCCTTTAGCAAATCCGCGCTCGCATGTATGAGGAGTCAAATGAGGGGCTGTTTCGATAAAGCAAATCGTTCAGCACACGCACATGCCACGAGGTTGCAGAAATCTCTGCTTTGGGTGCGGCTTGCATAAGCGGAGATGTGCCTAGGAAAACTTCGTCGGCCTCCGTATCGTCATTTGCTTTCATGTTGTATGACTTCAAAGCTCTGTTTGCCAACCTTCACGGTGTTGTCTTCGAGAGAATCCTGATGATAACTGAGAAGGGGTAGCGAAGCTGGGAAGAGAGTGATCCCACAAACTCGTAGACTTGTTTATACGCGCTATTACTCCTTCCGACCAATGAATTGCTCTAATAAACCCTCTCTGACAACCAAAATTTTTTCATGTTCTCTTGCCTGTCACCTCTGTGGAGCATCTGGTCAGACGGACCCATAGAAAATCTAGCTTTGCATAGGACCGGATCTGTATAGTGTTTTCCTTGGAACCTAGAAAGAGACTTCAAACCTAGTCCACCTTCAACAACCTAGACAGACCTCAACAACCTAGATGACCCTCAACACCCTAGATAGACGGCTTTTGACAGCTTCATCAGTTTAAGGGTGTCCAGATCAGCCGGATCCCTAGGGATAAATAGCTAGCTTTCTTCCCCCCTAGGCAGAGAAAAAAGACAAGATCTTCCATCGTCACCAAGCTGTTTCAACTATTCCATCCTGTCTGATACTTCTGATGCAGGCATCGGAAAAAGCATTACTACTTTTGGAAGTTTACGAGCCGTGCACCCCAAAGTACGGAGTACACTAGGCCGTAATTTGGCTGGACTGCCCCACCGCAGAATCGTAGCCAATTTAGGGTTTGCCATCGCTACAAGTTGCTAAGGCGGTGTACGGAATGGAGCAGAGACTATGATGGGGGGGGGGGGGGGGGAAGCAGTTCTTCAGCCTAGGGGCGAAGATAGTGTTCGTAGATCTTGCTAGTGCGGAGTATTATGAGAGGGGTAGAACTTGACTGCAAACCACAAGGCAGACTTCTCAAGAGCGCCAGGAAGGCCGACAAATCAACACCGACTTTTTGGCACTAAAGGAAGTGATGAGAGCTTGGTCTCAAGGTCAAGAAAGAATACCGTTCCGATCATCAGCCCTGACAATGGTGCTGCGGGAGCATTTTAGGAGCACTGGGAAGGGGAACGCCACTATCATTGTCACAATTTCACCTGCAACGGAGCAGTACGCAGCCTCACTCAATTCTCTCAAATATGCGAGTCTAGTCGGAGCTGCTAGTGCTTGATGCTTCTACCTACACCGTAATATTAATACCTGATTAGCGAGGCCTAGATACGAATCCGAGTGACAACATGAGAAACAAATGAAACCTCCTGTGTCTTCTCGTAGGCTGAATTCAGTATCTAGCTGTCAAATCGTCTACAAGATAGGCCCTTGACGCCTTCTAGTTACCTTCGAAGCCTCGTAGGATCTGTGAGCTCCGGTCGTATGTACTGAAGTTGGGCATTGTTTGAATATATCTGGTTGGGAGGACGTAAGAATAATCTTCTCTTAGAGTGGAATATTTAGAAAGTTATTCATAGCTACCTAATAAATCCCTTTCCTACTTATACCCAGCTCTGAGCCACATCGAATCCTCTACCGTTGTCATATTATTGATAATACCGGTACCTGATTGCATATTTACACCCACTTAGTAATATTAAGCACAGTGGAGCTTGGCGCACGGCTCGTAAAAGTCCAAAAGAACGAAACGTGTTCACGAGCCGTGCGTAGCGCGTGGAGTCCGGAACCTCTCGGGCAACAAAAAAAAAACGAAAAAGGTAATTGGGAATATTTATTATAACGGCCTTGTGATGGGACGGAAAGCTCGAAGGCTTCTTCTCGTCTGGTCTGAATTTCCTTTCTTCAAAACACTCTTTTTACCACATTTGCTATTGTCCTTTGCCTCTTTCAGCATACCCTTCTCGTCTCTGTTTCCTAAGTAGCTTCAGCGCCAACCACTGAGCCAGTGTCAAAAGGGATCAACAGTGATGGCAGCTGCCAAACACCCCTAGAACCGCTAACTCTAAGCTGCTCTATCCAGGCACTCAATATCTTTATTTATTTACCTCCATTTTTGTAACGTCAACCTTCTTGATTTCCCTTTGTTCCTGCATTAATTACCCCTTAGCGAGTCTAGACCGCCAAGTCATCAAAATTCCGGGCCATCTTCGCCTCATGATCTCGAGACGATAATCATTGGTCAACGACGGCGACGCGAACATAGTGGCGGTTCTCGATGACACCGCCTCGGTCCGCGATGACGCAGTTTCTGCGAATGTCCAAGATCGTCATGATGTACTTCGAAGGTCGGAAATCTCCAGGTCTGTGAGTGAATGCTGAACTGAGAGAACGAACGGCGTGCGCCTTTGTGTTGCGCCTACTGTTTATATTCGTTCCGGCTTTGGGCCAGTCGTGTTAGCAAACTTTTACGAAGCACTCCTAGTCAGTGAAAGGCGCGGCGAATGCAGACTACCGTGACTCGGTATGACGGAAGTTGCGAAGCGCAGATCTCGGTCGGAAGATGTCCCAGTATGCCGATAGCCCTAACGAACAGTCGTATACTCACTCGTAGTCTACACCTTAAATGCGGGGTATCACCCGCAGGAGTCGAAATCATTCCCCGAAGTAGATAGACGCTGCAACAATACTTCACGGAGCCGGGAGCCTGATAACGCCGGCCTGCGGATCCACGGCAGCTCGTCGTATAATCAGCCAATGAGCGCGCTGGTCAGGGATTAGCAAGGGTCAGGAGATTTGGCCACTGTTTTAAGTTTACAAAGACATTAGACCAAGGTAGGTACTTGCAGTATGGTATTAAAACTTAGTTTTTACCTGTTATAAAGTACCGGTCTTCGATGTACTCTCAGAAATTGTACCCTGACGAGGAGTGAAAACTTTCGCCGGTGACTATAGTACGGTATTGCACTATCAGACCCAAGCTTTTCCCCTGTGTTAAGTAGATTCCACTTTACTATTCTTGACGTACTCTGTACAAAGCAACATGGAGCCTTGCTAGCATTGTGAGAAAAAGACTGCATATAACATAACGTCGTAACCTTAAATCCCAAGGCGGCAAACGAGAGGAACGGGCTCCGTCGGCCCGGTCGGCGTTGCGTTGCATTGCGTTTCAATGAAAGCACAAAAGCGCCGAGAGACCGTCCGCCGATGCCTTGCCCTGGTCCTCTTCCACCTCCATCTCAAGGACAGCGCGCTGCAGTATCGGAACAGAACAGTATGGACACTCTGCGGTACTACTTAGGTCTCGAAGCGGCCTCGAGACGCCAACCTCCCAAGGTCGAAACCGACGATGTGTACCAGGTTCACTTCCTTGATGACCTGCCGAGTTACCGCGCAATGGTCCTAAGTTGGACCCTGCGCTTTAATGACGTTCTTGACGCGGAAAAGCTGCACAATGCCCTCGTCAAGCTGTTGGAGATTGGCGACTGGAGGAAACTCGGTGGCCGTGTTCGAGCGAGGGTGAGCTACTGATTTGACCTGTCCGATACCCGCATCAGCCTGCTTACCTCGATATATCATAGCCTGACGGCAAGTTGGAGATCCATGTCCCAAAGGAGTTCACCCCCGAGCGTCCCGCAGTGCGATACACGCGCGATGTTTTCAATATTAGTATCGGAGAGCACCCTCTTGCAAGCCAGCTGCCGAGGGCCGCGGAGACGCCTTCACTGCACCCGGGCGCCTTTCACTTCCGCTCCTTCGGTGCCAGTGCAGATGCACCCACCACCCTGAAGGAATTCCTCTGCAGTGACGAGCCACAGCTTGCGCTGCACATCACCTCCTTCAGTGACGCAACGCTTGTAGGGCTGCTTTTCCCGCATATAATGACCGGGGCCCTCGGCCAGCGTGACCTTGTCGCTGCCTGGTCTAAGGTGCTGGCAGGTAGGGAGGATGAGGTTCCGCCCTTGGAGGGTACGCGAGAGGATGTTCTAAATGGGGCGGGCACCGACGCCGACAATGACCAAGAGTTGTCAGTCCTTGCGACCAAGGAGCTGAAGGGCTTCGCGTTGCTGAAATTTACCCTCCGATTCATGTGGGATGTATTTCGACACCCTTCCATCGAGTCGGGCATGATATGCCTCCCGCCCACGTTCGTCTCGAAGTTACGACAGACGGCATTAGGCGACCTCCGAGCACAAATCGGAGGCCCCAAGGCTGCTTTCGTGAGTGAAGGCGACGTTCTCACTGCCTGGGCGACGCGATTCATTGCCAAAACCAGAGGAGGATTACGGCCCGCAACCATTTATAACGCGGTGGATATACGACGACGCGTCAAGGCCGCCTGGGTCCCCGGTGCTGCCTACGTGCAGAACCTCACTCTTTCATCCTATACCATGATGTCCGTCGCAGATTTTCTGCATATGCCCCTAGGGATGCTGGCATACATGATTCGCGAGGACCTGCAGCGGCAGGCCACGGACGCCCAGCTCCGGACCTCCATGCGACGACTGCGGGCCGGGGGGAGGAAATACCAAGGGCCGCTGTATGGAGAGCCGGACTCGCTCCTCGTCATCTTCAGCAACTGGACAAAGGCCAACCTCTACGAAGTGATTGACTTCGCGCCGGCGGTAATTGAAAGCAGTAGTGTAGGCGGACAGGAGATGCCGCGAGGGAAAGCAGTGTACATGCACAGTCAGCCTATGGTCCCGAGTGCCTGGACCAGGAATGTATTCAACATTGTGGGTAAGGACCTGAGTGGCAATTATTGGATCACCGCGTTGCTGCTTCCGGGCGACTGGCAGAAGTTGGAGGAAGAGATTGCGAAGATGTCGTGACATTTAGGGTTGTTGGGCGAGTTCATCAAGCATTGAGTTGAGTTGAATTCCTACATGGATTCTTCTCGGCGCGCATCTGCACCAGGATGGCGCTCTGTCGCTTGTTCATCCCGTTGTGGCGGCCTTGAGCTTGCATGTAGATACAGGCGGTATCTCAGGGACGAAAACACTTCCTCATAGACATGAATAATAGGACAGGCAATTGACTGAACTGAGACTTATGGACTGAATACCAGTACTGTCTTTCCACACCGAAACTTCAGTTATACTTCATGAAAAGGAAGCTGTGTCGAAGGAGACACCATCATACGGAAAGTAGCCGCTCGTGCTACTTGAAATCACGCATCTCATTCGTCCACGGCTTAAAAAAGCTGAGAATTTTGCCTCCATATCTAAAGCAAAGGAGAACTCCAACATCGTCCCCCCCCCCGTAGGGGGGGAGGGTGTGTTGGTGGCTATAACGCATGATAGTCCCAGCAATCTGCATGGGGCTCCTATTTTGCAGATTTTAACACTAACGTATCTCATTGGGGAAGTGGGGCTCAACATGGACGTCTCGGGGAGAACGGCGCTCTTGGTAGCTTCGTCAACAAGGTGGGCGCGTGGAGTGACTTACTTGATCGAGAGAGGGGCTAGTCCGATCATGGCGAGTAATGAGGGAAGAAGTCCGCTTTATGTTGCTTCCAACAATGGCCATTTGGCGGTCATCAAGCTGCTACTAGAGAAAGGGGCAGATCTGACAGTCGTCAGCAATAATGGATGGACCCCACTACACTCTGCGTAATCTGGACACGTCGATACAACCCCGGCTACTTCTTGATCATCAACTTGGTACTGCACCTATTGAAGTAGACGGTGCCCATTGTTCCTAGCTTCTAGGCATGGACACGACCGGGTTGTTCAAACCCTCCTTGCTAGAGATCTATTTTCGGTTAATATTGTGGATTGACATTGTTCAACCGCCCTATTTGGCGCAAGGTGGAGTATGGCAAGCTATAGGGGTCACTGTTGCAAAACCCCCAAAACCACTGCGAAGGTGCCAAATTGAGTCAGCGGTGTTGCCAAGCGGTCCCGCAGTACGTTGATGTTTGTATCTCAGCTTGGGTTTCTTGATTTTTTGGGCGGCATGAAAGGTGGTCACAGCAACAGGTCTGCAGCAGACCAGCAGAGGGCATTTCAGTTCCATTCAAGGCGACAACGGCATCATGTAACACTCAGACTGGGAACGATTACTGTTCGATAATCCTCATTCTCCCCAAATCCAAAAGGAAACGACCGGGGGGTTGGCAGCTGTGTTCCCTCCCGCCCACCATAGTGGGACGCGCCGTTTGCCATCTTGCTGATTAATTCCCACCTTCGGTTTCGGCGGGCCCACGACTTCTCCCCGATTGACCCAGTCACCTTCTGAGAGAACTTAGGCTGAATCCAATTAGTTTGGCTCGTCCGGAGTCTGACGGTCAGACGGGCATTTCGCCAGCAGAAAAGCCGATTGCATGTGCAACTAGAGGGGCCACCAGACATGTTATAAACCGGGGCATCGGATGCGTGCAATCAAACTATCATCGCCACCATCCCCATCATCGTCATCACAACCTCTATTCAAGTTCAAAGCCACGAACACAGAAGCACTCACCATGGCGGATATCACTACTATTATCTTCGGCGCAACAGGTGGCGTTGGCTCAGCTACGGCCCGCGCCGCGCACCAACAAGGCGCTAAAGTTGTCCTCGCCCTCCGCGATCCTCGGAAGCAAATCTCTGGCTTCACTCCCGAGCAAGAACGCGCTGCGGGCATCGAGCGCGTTCGGGCCGACTTTTCAGATCCGGAAACCGTTGCCAGGGCTGTACGTGAGACGAGAGCAAAGCGTGCCTTTATCTACGCCCTACTCGGACAGACTCCAGACTTCTTGCGGACCAGCATCACGGCTCTGAAGGATGCAGGGGTCGAGTTCGTCGTCTTGCTCAGCAGCGCAGGGGTGCAAGGCGACATACGCAGCGTGCCCGCGACTCAGTTTGTCCCATTCGCGCACGCACAGGTCGAGATCAGTCTGGATGAAGTCTTTGGGCCCGGTGCCTACGTTGCCGTGCGACCGGGGTATTTTGCGAGCAATGCGCTTTGGTGGAAGGGTATGGTGAGAGATGGCGAGGTTAAGACTATCTATCCCGAAGCCACGGCAGATTGGATCACCCCTGGCGATATTGGGAGGGTCTGTGGCTCCCTTCTTGTTGCGGGTCCTGAGGCCATTGCCATGGAGAATGCCGTTGAACTGTATGGGCCAGAGCTCGTGTCGTTCAAGGAAGCGGTGCAGATTATCGGAAGCGCGGTCGGTAAGGAGATCCAAGTTACTCAACTTGATGAGGAGGCAGGCGTGCAGTGGTACACGAAAGAGCTTGGTATGCCCGCGCCGATGGCAAGGGACCTAGTGGACGTCTTCAAGGCGAATGCGGAGAGGAGTGATAGGGAAGATGGGTACTATTCGGGTTCGGCGTATTCAGAAGCGGTGGCCAATGTTCAGAAGTATGGAGGAAGACGGCCAAGAACCTTCAAGGAGTGGGTTGAAGAAAACAAGCACGAATTTAACGCTTAGAAAGGTCGGTTTCGGGGGTAGTGGGAACAAATCGCCTTTGACCAGCTAAATTGCCTAAAGGAATGAAAGTAATGCCCCCTTTCATCTCCCTAATTTTCGCCCCGTTCGTCCCGTGTGACTTTTCCCCGTGAGTTACTTATAAGCTAAGTTATATTAGATAAGTAAAGAGAAGTTAAATCTGCTAATATATACTCTGATATATCCTCTAAAAACCTGCATCTAACTTACCTTATACTATATATAAGCTAGCCCAGGAACGTAACTACTATATAATACTAGAGCGCCTTTGAATAAATAGTAATATTAATAGAAAGATATAAAAGGACTTAGAGCGGGGATTCTATATAACTTAGAAAATATATATGCCTAATCAGATGCCTCACAGAATTGGGGCTTGTAACATTAAATATTCCAGAGTTTTGCCGCTGGGGCGGTGAAGGGGTAAACCGGACCGCCCTCGTCCCAGAACAAAAGAAGTATAACAAGAGAATCAATCAAGTTCCATGCATCAATAAGTCATTTTGATCTGGAGATCCATCCGGAAGTGACGAACAGTGTACATACCACATCGCATATTCCTCGGTCGCTGGACAAAACCCTTCCTGATCGGCAACACATGGTCTCCTCCCCCTTGCGCCTTTCAATGACATGACCTGTGGATTCTGAAAGCACCGCCCACCAGTCAAAGGAGAGAATCGAGGGGGCACGTGCCGGGGACTGGGCACAGAATTCGCGTGTGGGCCAGCGACCCTGGAAATCGGGGATACGGGGACAAGAATGCGATATGACTGTTATTCCCTAAGTGGCTTTTGCTTGATTCTGTCTGCGCGGTGACTCATTGATGCCTTGGTGTCGAGGTCTGAATCACCTTGCCCTCTCACTTGACTTTGGATCTAGACTTATCATGGTGGCTTTCGTCTATTCGCCGTCTCTGACCAGCCTGAACTGAGCTCTACAGTGCCACTGATGACTGGTTGTCCAGACACCTCGAGCACACATCCCACTCATATCGACTACAAGTCTTCTCCGCATGTCCGCGCAAGAAGTGACAGCAGCACCATGTGGTCTGCCCACGGGTGGGGAGGGGGGGGAAATGGAGAAGAACCCAACGACAGCAACATCAAATCAGAACCAAGAAACAGACGAGAGTGACACGGAGGGCGAGCTTGAATATGACGAGAACTTTTTCTATCCCGAAGGCGGCTTGCGTGCCTGGACTCAGGTATGTGCTGCGACAGTCCCGCGCTGTCGTTCATGCTGACACTTGAACCCAGGTACTCGGCAGCAACCTCCTGAATCAGATCGCCTGGGGCTACCCATCAACATACGGCGTCTACCAACTATACTATACCGAGAGCATGGGCCTGCCCTCATCCCAGATCTCGTGGATCGGTTCAATCCAGGTATTCCTGGCTTTTAGCATATGCATCATCTCTGGCCGACTCTCGGATGCCGGATACTCGCGACACGCCGCGTTCATCGGGTCCGTTCTAACAGTGCTAGGCACTTTTATAACCAGCCTGTGCACGGATTACTGGCAGATCCTGCTTGCACAAGGTCTTTGCACGGGCCTTGGACTTGGGATTATGTTCATGCCCGGTATTGCCATTGTCGGGTCGTATTTCAAGGAGCGGCGGGCGCTGGCGCTGAGCATCGCGGCAACGGGCACGGGCATCGGGTCGTGCATCTTCCCTGCTACGGTCAACTACCTGATTCCACAGATCGGGTTCCCATGGGCAGTCCGGTGCCAGGCATTTCTGACATTCGCCGTGGCTGTGGTAGCCAACATCATCCTCAAACCTCGCCTTGCTCCGAGGAAGAAGGGTCCCTTGGTAGAATGGGGTGCGCTGAGAGAGTCGCCGTACGTTCTCTTCGCAGCGGGCGTCTTTTTCGTCTTCTGGGCGCTCTACTTCAGCATCTTCTATGTGTGTGACCATCTCGACTAGTCCTAGCCCCGTCAAGCACATCGTGCACTCCGCTAATCCACCTTCTCCCAGATCAACGTCTTTGCACGCAGAGTAGTGTTGTTCTCGTCAACAGATTCGGTGTCCCTACTTCTTATTCTAAACGGCATGGGCATCCCATCCCGCCTCGTGGCCGGCGTTATAGCTGACCGGTGGCTGGGCCCCATCAACACTCTGATCTTGACAACCATCTTCGCCAGCATCACGGGGCTTGGCTGGATCGGCGTCCATGACCGACCGGGGATGTACTCCCTGACCACAGTGTTCGGCTGGGCCAACGGCATGGTACAGGGCGTGTTTGGCGGAGCACTGGCGAGTCTGACAGAGGACCCGCAGAGGATGGGAACACGGTTTGGCATGGTTGCTACCATCGTGGGGTTCGCCACGCTGGCCGGGCCTCCAACGGCCGGAGCTATCATTGATCAATCTGGAGGAAGCTTCCTCTGGGCCCAGATTTGGGGCGGTGCGGTTACTGCCATTGGATCTCTCACCCTTATTGCAGCGAGGATCACGACCACGGGTCTAGTTTGGGACGCCAAACTTTGATACGTATGGCGACATGGATGGTGTTGCAAAGGGCTCAAGACAGAAAATCGATTGGCTCAACCATACTTAGCAGAAATAGGGTTCCGCGCTTGTGGGTGGGCCACTGCATGATGGCTAGGGTGGTGGCATTAGATGAAGCGAGATCAATCCCGCTGGGGGTCCAGCAAGACTTCCTCGACCAGTTGGGCAGCCTGGCGTCCATCCTCCCACACAAAGTCATGAGCGCCTTTCATACTCTTAATGACCGTGACCGGCACATCATCTCGTTCGAGCTTCGGTGTCATCCCGTCAACCTCGGGCTCGTCGACCAAGGTGTCGTCGGGGGACCAAGCAAGAACCATCTTCCTCGAACCCAGGCCGCCCTTGATGCTTTTCTGGAACTGAGCAGGAGTCGTTCCAAGCACCCTGTTCATCACTAAAAGCACCAGCAATGAAGGATGTAGAGGTCCCGTTGTGGCGTTCATTAAGGCCTACGAACTCATGGATGCCGAAATGTCCACAAAGTCCCGTGGGAGGCACTTGATTGGGCGACTTGGCTGAATCGAGCTTGGAGACATCCGTATCGTTACGAGCCTGTTTGAGTGCTCGGGTAGCAGCCTCGTCCCTGGGTGACTTTTAAACTGCCGACTGAAACTGAGAACAAAAGCGCACGATGAGGAAGTATTACAGCGCCCCTCTTGACGCGTTTGTCCAATCGTCACGCGCAGAGGCACGCATTCCCGAAATTTCGTGTCCATCCAAGGCGGCAGAGTCCAGTTAGTACTTGAGTTCGTGATTCTCGATCGGGCGTCCGCCTCACTTTTTAGCCACTAAAAGCCGCGAACCTTTTGTAAGCAAGATGTTAGTGCTAGATGCGCATCGTGTCCGTATGCCATGTTTCATGTGCGGCGTGTAGTAGCCAACCCATGTTTCATATCAAGCCTGCAAAAGGCTATGAAGAAGCGACTTAGATAATATGCGGAAACGCCTCAAACGTTCCACAGCCTTTAGACAGGTATGTCTATGTTACAGGGAATAAGTTATTTAAAAACACTCTCCCCGACACCGTTTTGGAGGAATATATACGGGAACGGTACAGCGGCACCTGTGGGCTTATACCGCGCCATCTGAGGGATACTCTATCGTTTTCACTTCATCTATCAACCCGCCGCCTCGAGACGACCCTATATAATGCCCGAAACTAACTCCCAGGTTGCCGACTCGACTACGCCCAAGGGCGGCGTCCCCAAAGACAAAACTTGCCCCTACTGCGGGCAAGCCTTCACCTCGTCTTCCCTTAGCCGCCACCTCGACCTATACATCAAAGAAAAGAATCCCAAGGCCCCAGATGGCATTCACGATGCCGATGCCATTAGGAAGCTCCGAGAGGGCATCACAAGACGAAGGCCGATCGGCGGCAGACGAGAGAGTTCAACCCCTCTTGGCACCTCTCAATCCGCAAGAAAGCGGGATGCTCAGAAGCGCAAACTAACAGACGCCAAGGATAACGTCCGCGCAACCGAGTTGGCATTGCGGGAACTACTGTCTTGCAAAGCGGCTGGGTTGGGGTTCCCGCTTTGACGACTGTGGATGATAGCTAACCCGATCGCAGATTGCAGCTCGATATCAACTCGATGCCCTTCGACTTTAACCCCCTCTCTCTTGATTTTCCTGCCCTGACGCTTCAATGCCTCCAACCACCACCGACACTCTTCTCCTCAACCCAACACCCCACCTCGACCTCGTGGTCTATTCAATCACCGAGGCAGCGCGTATTCGATGCCCTCCGATCATATTTCCAAACAGAATTCCAGACCCGGAAGCCGACCTGCACTTCGGCAACTGCTTCTACTGCAGAAGAATTGACACTCCCTCTTGACAAAAGTTCTCGCGACGCTCGAGAGGCAACTCGAAATGCAGAAAAGACTACGGAACATCTCGAAGCTCAGTTTGATGAGCATCTCCAATCGACATACACGGTCTGGGAATCATTATCTGATCAACGTTGACAAGAACTATGGGTTTAGGAGCTAGCAAGGGGTGTTAGCAGAAAACACAAGGAGACAGAAAAAGTGAAGCAAGAAATCGCTAACCTCAGGTCCGAGATCGAGCAGCTGAACCAATTGCAAAAGCCTCGAGGTGTCAAGAGCGTTCAGAGTATGGGCATTGGCTTAAGGGAGCCTCAACTCATGTCAGAGTCAATTGAGCGCTCGAAAAACGTCATCATATCTACTCGGGCTGATAGGGCTGGCATGAATGCCCAACGGTCGCTAGATCAAACGGCACAGCCGGTTGGAGAAGCCGCCATTAACGGAAATGCTCTGCCTACTTCCCAGACGCAAGTTCTTGCACCTACCACACCTCAGGTGCAAACTCATCAGCCGCCAGCGCAACTACAGTCGCAGCAGTAGCAGAAACAGCAGCAACTGCTTCCGCAGATCAAGCGACTATCAACCACTAGTACGAACGGCGGCATGAGTGAGAATAGCGCAGGTTCAACCAGCACGACCGCTCCGCCGTCAGTCGAAGAAATGAGCGACCAGAGCGCTGATGCAGAGATGGAAGATGATGACAGCTTTGTATACTTTAAGAGTGAGCCACTTAGTTAACGGATAACAAACCTGGCCGTAAATGTCTTAAGTCAGCCTAGGGATCGTAAAGAATGGACCGGTTGATGAGCGCGCTGATCTGAAAACAACGTCCATTGTTACATAAATCGCTGTCATGTATTCTTCAACAAATGATCGCTTCAGCAGACCAGTCATCGTGGTCCTCACCATCCATGATAAGATCAATTGGCTCAGCTAATGAGGTTTTATGAGATACACAGGGGAGCTAGCACGCAACTGAGCCCGGATACGACGTTCTGAGAACTTGCGGCGATATTACATAAGCTATGCTATCACCACCTGTTAAGTTCCTTCCAAGTGTTAGCCTCTTGTCACATGTTTACTGCGATGTAGGAAAGAGTGAGAAACGAAAGGTTGGGGATCGTCGCGGCGTCTTGCACATGGAGACTTCGTTGCTCAACAAGAGGGCCTGCATCTGGAAGGCGGTCAAGGCCCGGGATATTCCATCGCCGAGACCTTCCGTCAACTGGTCGAGGAGGTAATGAAAACAAATTCTGATTTGTGCCTCAGAGAGCGATCCTTAGCTGAGATGGCATGTGTTGCCTCTCCATTGGCTAGTCCCCCCACATGTGGCTGGCCGTTTTGGGTGTGATATGATCAAGTCAAACTTAATGTAAGCCACTACCCACCTTCTAGCTCAACAAGCAAGTATATTTATGGTTGCTGAAGCTGGCGGAACCCCGCAGATCGTCCATCCCTCGGTCCAGCAGTTGTCCGATATTTGTTAACATGGGCCCCAATCAATCTTCCTCTCTTGCAATTGTGACCATCTTTTTGCTGTGCCTGTCAACTGTCATCATCTTGCTGCGATTCTGGGTTCGCTTTTCGATCAAATACTTTGGGTTGGACGACTGGTTAATGCTTTTTGGATATGTAAGTCTTCCCTTACAAATGTCTAGCTGAGGATCGGAACTGGTGCAAATGGCGACGTTGATAATTCTAGATCCTGTTTATTGGAACCTGCATCGCGGTTATTATCGGCTCTAATAATGGATTCGGTACTCTCGATATAAATTTAACAAAGGAACAAATGATTATTGGACAAAAGGTCAAAATTTCATTTTACATGTAGTTTATATCTCTATTACCCTTTGGCTAACGTGTTTATATAGTGCCTTTTGGTAGGCCAGGTTACGTACTGCCTTGCTTCCGTCTGCATCAAGAGCGGCATATGTGTTACTCTGGTTCGATTGAGCAACACACGAGTCGTCACCTATCCTGCCTACGCCGTCATAACGATTAGTGTATTGGCAGGAATCGCAACGTTTGTCATCCTCTTGTCTATCTGTAAGCCAATTAAGGCTCAGTGGGAGCCCAGTGCTGGCAAATGCGCCTCAACATCCGTCACTATTAACGCCAGTTATTTCATCTCAGCTACTTACATTCTAACCGATTTTTCGTGCGTCGTTCTGCCCATTGGGCTCCTTTGGAACCTACATTTAAGCTGGAAAATCAAAGCTCCAGTAGTTTGCATCCTGAGCTTTGGTGCTCTGTAGGTCAACCTAAAACCAGGAACTCCAGGCCTTAGGCTAACACTGCTCATTGAATAGTGCTAGTGCTGCCACCATCGTTCGCATAATATATTTTCGTAACTACTCAAACAAAACTAACTATCTCCGTATGTATATTTGGAGTAAGAGGTTACAAACGGGCTAATATGATTTCAGATGGTGTTGCTAATATCTCCCTGTGGACCGTTATTGAATTAGGGGTAGGCCTGAGTGCCGGGTCCGCCCCTGCGTTACGGCCACTCCTGCGTTTGATCTCCAGCGGATCCTGGACGGATTCCAGGCCGAGCAGGTATCAACCGTTCAGAAGAAGGCGGGAAAGCAGCCATTTTATATCAACAGACACGGCCACACGCGACGCATGATAACTCGTCATACTTGTAGTCATCGGGCTTGGAGCCGCCGTCGCTATATGTAATATATTGGAAGCCCTGCAGATTGATCTAACCCCCTTGTTTTAGGGCTTTGTACACTTGCTCTAAGAGGCGCGGCATATCCTTTATAGTTAGAGCTATGTGACGTAGGTGAATGCAGTTGAGTGAGTTTGGAGGGTATAGCCATTCCGTCGCGGCGTTCACGATGAACTTGACGTTAGGAGGCACCTATCACAGTTGGATCGGGCTGAGGTCGATGCCGGTGATTTCTGCTGAGGGGTACTCATTGTCTACTGCATTTAATTTGAGGAGCGCCAATATTAGTTATAAAATTCAATATCTTGTACAAACTTGGGAGCTCGCATGAAGATTCTCTCTGTTGCAAGCTGCGTTTTCAAAGCCGAGGTTGTTGTTTCGCACTGCAATAGTTATCGAGTATTACTAACCAATTTATGAATACTAGATCGGAATCGAGTATAGATCTCTTATGCAGAGAATATGTTAAGTACTAAACGTTTAAAACGTTAAGAGATATGTAGTGTCGTATAAGGACGCTTCCTAAGCATCGTTGTCTGTCACATCAATTAACTGTTGAGACTGAAGATAAAGTCTTAAAGGCTCGGATCTCTAGTAAACCGGTCTTAAAGACCCGGCTTTCTAGCAAGCCGGTCTCGAAGACCCGGCTTCCTAACAAGCCGGTCTCAAAGACCCGGATCCCTTGGGATCCGGTCTAACGAGAACCTTATCATAGCTATGAGAGCAACCTACAAATAGGTCTGCCGCGAGCCCTCAGTTAGATAGAAATCAAGAGCTTCTATTCCCATCACAATGCACCCTTCCTATCAGATGCAACAGCGGCACATACCCTTTAGAAACTGATATATCTGTGTCTAGGCGTTGATAGTAATAAGCTATTCTTAGAACCCCTTCTTGTATTATTTGGGCTATATGGCTTTCACTTAGCTTAAGATATTGCTGGATCTAGCTTTGACGAGCTCCTCTCTATAGATCTCTTAGTACAGCGGAAGCTCGTTATAACGTTTTCTTATATCGGACAGCTATTGTATATACTATAATATTACTTAAGGGAGCCTTATAGCCAAGAAGCTCTGGACCTCCTGGGTGATAGTCGAAATTATATGCACTACTAAGCAAATTTTGTAGCGCATAGACCAATCGGTAGAAGTAACTGAACTATCCCGAGAGCTCTACCTGACCTGCCGGCTTGCATTATATCTGTATACTACTTACATCACCTTCCCAATTCTGTAGTTAACTGTTGTAAGAGGGCCGCTTCTTTAATTACTATGCTTTAAGATTTAATTACTAGCAGATTAAGGCATTTCTAAGCCATTATTACTATAGTATATCAGCATTGCGCTAATTACCTTAGATAAAGGCTCTACTAAATAGATACTAGCCCTATTTAAGAAGCTTTACTATGACCTAAAGCTAAACGGCCTAGGTGATTTACTAGCACTACTTCGAACGTTTGTATAAATAGATACAGTAGTGGAGCACTACTATGAAAGGATAAGGATGTTCAATGTCGCAAAATTGTAGTAACGAGATGCACGCACTCTAGAGCCGCGCTTTAAAAGGTGTGAGGGCACAATTATCCGTACTAGTAATCTCATTGCCTTACCAAGAAGCAGCGCCATCACCTTGTTCTCTATGTCCTGCTGCGGCCTTTGCCAAGGAGTAGTCGTACCCCACGAGATGCTCACATTGATCGTTTTAGACGCCTCCATAAACTTCTCGCTCTAGTAGTTAGGTGACCCTCCAATAATCGCAGACGGAACCACTGTTTCGCTCTTAAACCAACGACTGTGAATGATTTTCAGTGCCTGGACCGAGACTCCTGAGACATCATGTGGTATCAGTCCCATCTAAATGATGGGGTCGATATGGCACTTCCAAATTGAGACATTTCTGATGTTTGCTTTTGAATGGTATAACTTGATGGCATTATCGTTGACGTGCCCAAAGCAATTCTTAACAGTTTCAGCATAAATCTGGGGGCCGTCTGTCTGAAAGTAGAAAGCACCGGCCTGCTTGTAGTCAGAAACCTCTTGTTTGACCATGTTATCTTCCTCGTGGTCCGTCTTGTATCTAAGGCATAGGTCCACAGTTTTAAATGGAGGTGTCTTCAAAGTCGGTCCAACAGAATGCCATGTCTGTTTATCCTGGGCAGCTTGATGATAAGAGATTCTTAGACTTGTTCTATGATCTTTCTCTTACACGCAGTTCTTGGCCGTGTTTGCCATGTAAGCATAATTCTCCCCAGAGACAACACCATTTCCAGTATGTAGAAGCCACTCCTAGAGGTCGCATACTCGAAGGCGCCATTCATATAGTTCCGGGTTCAAAATAGATGTAGTGAGTGTTTGAGGGTAGTTTGATGTGGTTTTTGCCAAGGTATACATCCTTTTCACCCAATAAACACCAGCCTCAAATTACAACTTGGGGCTTTGACTAGATTGTAGAGTCGGTGATATTCCTAGGCTTAAGCGCTTGAGTCTGGGTGAAGTCTTCGATGGAATTAAATCCTTGGAAATAAATGGGCTAGCGAAGTTAGGCAGAGAATTTTGAGGCTCTTCGCTCACAACAAGCCCCCCTGACTCGATATATGACTGCCCGTTAGAACTATAGGTGAAAAGGTCATTCTGGAACTCGACGGAAAATCTTAGCCCGCTGGGATCATACGGGACACCAATCACAATTGTCCTTGCGTTGGGCTCGTGATGTCGTACTGAATGTCGAAAGGGCGGGTAATAACGTTCGATACTGGACCAAGCTTCGAACTCTCGGTTGATTTGACCCTGGCTTCCACATCTTTACTGTGCTCGAATTGTGTCCATGCCATATTTATCTTGGCATCCTCAACCGTGATGCCGTCGCCATTTCCAAGACTATATTCCTGGCCAAGGGAGGCCGGGTCGCCCATCTTGCCATTTCCGTTCTTCGGGATCGAGTCGTAAACAAATGAGCGTTGGAAATTTTTCTTGCCGGCAAGGCTGACAGATACAGAGTACTTGCGCCACTGGCGGGACGTCATCGGCGGCTACAGTGCTGTGGTCATTCACTCGGGCTTCGTCATGAATAAGGAGCAACAAAAAGGTTGTCGTAAGACGCAAGGCTATCCTTAGGGAAAGATAAATCTCCTGTTCCTATCAACAAATACATGTATCCTCTGTCTCGTCGATGCATGCCCGGCACCTTGAGAGAGTTGATGCATCCTTCAAAGCTTGTGTACGCTGCTATTCTTAGTCCATCGACGGAACGTCTTCCCATAATAATAGAACACGATACCAAACAGACACCAGAGGAACACCAAGCTTCCATTTGTCATAATGGGCGGGATGAAGCTGAATGAAAATTAGCACGGTTGAATCGCCACGTTGATAAATCCACTTACCCCGCCTCTATGCTCCAAGGAGTGATGAATTTGCTGAAACCATAGCCCCAAACGTTCTTGTTGACAGTGATGCTAACGAACAGGCTGCCAGCAACAGGCTTGTAGCTGTCGACAGCATACGTACTCGAAATGCTGGGGAGGGCCGCGACTTGAATACCTGCACAAGTATATCCAACAAGAACAATTGCCTCCCATGGCCAATGGTTCTCATAGCCAACTGAGACGACAATGTTTCCGAGGTACATGATAAGAACGTATGGGATCATGGCGAGCAAGCGCATCTCTGGCTCACGAACACCGTTGTTTCTTGCGGTCAGTTTCGCGGCCACCCAGTCAGACAGAGGGCCACCCGTCACTAAGCCGATGAGGGCTCCAGCAAACACAGCAAAGTTGGTGAATCCAATCGTCTGGCTAGAGAAGTTATAAGGCGGGGCGGCGAGTACTTGGCTCTGGGTTAGGTTGACGGTTAAGAAAGAAGAGCAGCTCCAAGAGACAACAAAGCTGGCAAATTGGACGATAGGGAATGCAAACAGCTTCCAAGGGATCCACAAGTCTAGAAGAATAGCCTTGACGGGATGGGCATTGGGCTGGAAGAGCCGAAATTGCCACTTCGCGGGCTTGCCCCTGCCAAGGTAAGGATCTCTTTGAGCGGTTTCGCTCGCTGTTAGATCGGCAAGCTTATCAGGAGTATCTTTCTCCATTGACGGATCAATGGTGGGGTCCGCTGCGCTCTGATTACCGTCCTGCGAGCTTTCCGCGTGATTGGCGTTGGGCGAGCTGCCATTCTTCTCATTGAGACTGACTTCCTGAATGATTTCGTTCGGGTGGGGGCGATGCCATCTGGTTCTTGTTAGCGGAGATGTCTTGGTGAACAAGCAAGGGTGATGGCGAACTTGGTCTCGGGAAATAGGAAGACGACATAGATCAACACAAACACCGCCAGGGCCACGTTGAGCCACCAGAAGTTACGCCACCCAACGTTGAGAGCCATAGATCCACTGACGATCGGGCCGACCATCAATGACCCCATATATATGACCCAATACAGAGTGTTCCATTTACCCCTGTCGTGCAAGAAGAAGACGTCTGAAGCAACTGTTAGATCTGCATCGAGGGATCGCCATGTATTGGTAACGCCCTGAGAAGTTGACTTACCAGCAATGACGGAAGGCTGGATCGACTCTGCAGGACCAGCGCCAATACCATTAAGCCTGCCTCACAGTCAAAAATGTTCCAACAACGATGTACAACCTTCAATACATACACACAAGCCCCCATGAAGCTCCCATACGTCTGCGCCTTGGCTCTCCATATCATAGAGGCGAGGCAGATCAAGGTGGAGAAGATGAATACGGGCCGTCTGCCGAAGGAAGTGCTTATTGGGACCCTATTTCACGGTGGTTAATGACCTTGTTCAGCTAAATCCAGCGTCCTCTGCCGCCAGCAGATGCAGCACTTACCATATAAAGTTGCTAAACCCCAAAACCAAGATACACACTCCGGTGAACTGGACAGCATCCGCCAGGGTACAGTCAAACGCTTCAATGTAGTCGGGGAACATAGGCGCGAGCGCCAGTGGGCCAAAGCCCTGGAAGAAGCTGACCAAACTGGCTCCAGTAATTGCCAGCATCTTCCATTTAAGTGACCAGTTGAGAGGATCGGCAGGATCATCCGAAGGCTGGGGAATGAGGACGCGGCTGGAACCTGAGCGATCTTTGACGAAATGATGCGATGCTACATCTCGCATGATCTCCGTGCCGGGCAAGAGTTCTGTGTGGAGCTCCTCCTCAATGGCGTGGAGCTCCTGAGATGAAGTAAGCATCTCGCTTCAAAGTGACACATGATAGACGTTCATACCTGATTGTTATAGTTCATCTCCATGGTGATTGTCGATTTCTTTAGTCCGCCACTAGGGAGGGGGAAGGGGAAAGTTGGTAAAACAGTCCGTCCTCTGACGCTCATGGCAGCTGGTTTATAGCAATTCTTAGTCTCTCGCTCGCCCCGTCTAGGAACCAAGAGAGCCAAATGCCGATGTGTGTACCCGAAGTTTGGGGCTACTCCAATCCTGTGGTTACTCCGCACTCGCTAGTCAAGACTAATTGCTCTACGACTGGCTGAGTTAGTACATGCGGGCGCGCTCTGCGGGATGCCGGTTTAAAATATGGAGTAAGCTTGGTCAGTGACACTTCAATCCCGCGCGGTTCTGATCGGGGTCAAGTGGGAGGATGGGGTTCAAGGGTCCTGCTATCCGCTGATGGCGCAGCTGACTTGTTGAGACAATGAGGCGACCCTGGCTCGGCGTTCGCAGTGGCGCCTTACAAGGTGGACCCCCAGATTGCCAAGGCACATGCCAAGGAAATTACTCTTAACTGACCTGAATCTCGTTTTGCGCATAACAAGCCAAGGACTGAAAAGAAGCGGCTGGCTGATCTTTATGGGCGCCAAGCTCGCCCCTTTCTGCAACAACGCCTTTGCGTCGAAAAACAATAGAGGCCCTCGACAGCTACTCTCTAGCTTACGTGCAGTTTGGTCCAAGACAAAAAGTTGCAGCGGCTGAAGAAGCCCTCTAAGCATACCTATCGGCTCGGCAAAGTGCATTCCTAGCCCATTAACACAAAATGCTAGCTGTCTTTGCCCCAAGAAAAAGGAAGGGTCCGAAAGTTCTAACGTAACCCCCAAGAGGCACGTACTGTCTAACCATGTTAGATTATCTACTCCCCGCCTCGGCACAAGTATCCCGCAACTAGCGCAGGCCGGATGCTTTCTAGAATTCGAGGCGTCAGGTCCTTTGGTTCTCAGCACAAAGGCTGGGGCATCCTTAACCCCCGCCCTCGGTCTCATTTCGGAGTCCCGTCCCCGAAGATACTAGCCTGTTAGAAGAGGGGGTAAAGCACACCAGCGTTCCAACCTCATGGAGTAATCCCTGCATATTGGCATCTTCTGCGACTGCGCAATGAGGAGGTGGAGTCGCTTTCCCCTGTCTCCCCATGGGGAAGTGTGGAGTAACTGCGTCCAATCTTGGAGATGACCCCAACAACGCCCACATGGTCTCCGATCGGCATCTCCGCCCGGCAAATCGCCATGGTGGTCCACTGCAAGTCCAAGGGCATGCATGTATGGCGGACGTCGACGCCCACGAGAGTTATTAGATTAGACGCCAGAAGACTATAATAATACATCACCCACCTCATTCTCCTTCATAATACAGTCACTACCCTAATAATAATATGAACAACCACAGCCCTTATCATACCGAAGCTCAATAGCCGTTTCGAGCTCCAGGACATATGCCTCGATTCCCTACGACCAGATAAGGCTCTTATTAACATACACGCATCTAGCATCTAGAGTGGGGACCCACAACACCGCCACCCCACATAACCCTCCCTTGTAACTCAGCTATTGCATAGCCATTTAAGGCCTAAATTGACTAATTTTTTTAGATATACTATCTATAATGGATGAGGATCGTGAATATCTCTCCAGATCTGCAATGCAGTAAGCCCAATATAACTGTTGGATAGCTCGTATGACCAATTGATGACCTTGAACATGTGTGTGTATTGTGTATCTGTTCACTATCGCCTCCGCCACTTGAGGTCAGGGAGGTATAGCTCTCCTTTCTTCCTAATACAGACTAGCCAGCCGGAGGCTCGGCGAGCCTTCTCCGAGTCGGTCCCGACAACCCCCTGCTTCTCACGTGACTCCCTGGTGCCCTGGTGTTCCAACATGCCTCCAATTCAACAATAACACAGTCGCAAATGCTGCAAGAAACCACGGTCTCCGCCGTATGACTCTTCGGGGTCAGATTGCCGGCTCTGTAAATATTCATAAGGCTAAGAAACCGGCCTAAAGACTATTAAGGGATTAAGAGGCTGAATTAGTTAAAAGGGGTATTTAAAGGACTAGACTTACTCCTTTAGACTTAGAAACTTAGAAAATATTATATTAAAGCTTAATATATAGTTATAGATTTTAATACTAGCTAAAGAGGATATTAGCCTTTCTAACCCTTAGGTCTTAAAGACTCTAAAGACTATACTTAAGGCTAGCTGTTATGGATAGTAGAAATGACATGCCCATAGTTAAATCTTCCACTCTAGAAGTTAGATCAGACAATCAAGACTTTACATACAACATACAGAACCAGATCACTAAGTACCAATTACTAAGGTGAAGGAACTGTAACATTGTAAATACACACAACCAGCGTATCTGACGGTATAGCTGTTGATAATGACATTCCTCAAGCTGAACACGGAGAGAACTATAACAAGTGGTAGCAATTGCGCTCAGAAGTCGGCTGTTCGATCCCTCGTCAAATAGCCGATTTCTGCGGTGTGTGCGTTATTTACGTCATTTTGGACCTAGGCTAGCTGCAGAGATACTAGCCACAAGCCAGTACCCGCTAATGATAGCGCCCGCGCTCGATTCCGGGGCCTTCTAACGGAGGTGATCTGGTGACAGCTACTAGGGTACCGAGGTTTGGAAGGTTCTGACAGTATCAGGGACGATACCATCTCTTGTGTTGAGGGGCACATGTTATGGATTGAAAACCTATACCTAGCTTGATTAAGGCTGCAAGTCGCAACTACGGCTGCAGCTAGACCTTTTGCCGTACTGGTCAAGGGATGCGGCACGGTCCATAACAATGTATATATATATATACTTAGAGTATTCCTAGGGATTATAATTAGGAATTATAATCCTGTTATTAAATTACGGTTAGTATTCGTGATCCTATGCCCGGATTACGGTTAGGAATCGTGATCTATCAGCGATTGGTTAGAAATTTAGTAGGGTGTGCGTAGCGTAGCCATTGTCACGTGGTCTGTGCAGACCGGGCCGTGACATAAAGCGCATCAGCTCTTCAATCTTCCGATCTTGCAACAGGCCGATTCACCTATAATATTAGAGGCTTTCTATTACCGTTTTCAACCCAGCTAGCAGCTTTTCTTATCTTTACTTAGCTAAAAAAATATAAAACACGCACTCTCTATAGCTTACACTCCCTGGCTCTTATTTCCTACTGATAACATTCGCTTCGCTACGGCCTCTCCGGAGGTGCATTAATAGACCTAGGTACATATTATATCAGCACTCTAAGGCAAGCGTTCAGAGCCTAGGCAACAGAATGTTTAGAGGCAGGGTTTAAAATTATACCTGCACCTAAGCAGTTTACAGACCATACGTAGAATCCTAAATAGCAAATGCCTAATGGCGGTGTGGCCGAATCTGAAGGCAGCTTGCAGGCAGGATTCAATTCAATTAGTCTACTCCGAATCAAAGTATCACATAAATACGCCAAGATTAACGATACAAGCATCAAAAAAGGCCAGGAGAAACTCCAGAGATAATAAGTTAAGCTCATAAACTGCATAGTGGGGGTATTCTAGCACCGCATTGATATCGAGGATGAGTTTGTGATTAAGGGCATAGCAACGGGTGAAACGTTAAAGCGCTAGGTAAAAAGGCTTCTCGAAAGGCATATACATTCCAAGAGGCGAAACTTGAAGGCGTTAGAGATGAGTGGTGGTCAACATACCGTCATCAGCTCGAGCAGTTTGTTAATCGCGTTAAGGGGTGAGAGACAAACCAGTGGGTCAATGGCGAAGACAGCATCGGACAGGCTGACATGATTGATATGACATACGAGAAGGGAAAGCTACCGCTGCGAGGAATTCAATGAAGTCCCAGGTCTGGAATGAAGCAGTTTATACCAACAATAATCCGCGAGAGATTGCTGGCAGCGAAGAAGTTTCACCCTTTACTAAAGCATTCCCACAGCGCGCGCTGCCAACTTGGGCATCTGATCGGCGCCAAGCCACATATTATGGTACAGATCCGGTCATTTTAGTCGATTCGGGTCCATCTAACCACCTGTCCTGTCCGGCCCTTAAAAGACACGTCTGAACCGTGGTCGTCCTGACGCACCTAGCTTCTAATCAACCCTCCGATGTCGACTCTGCCTGGTCGTTCCTCCCGAGACCAGGTCCGCTCCCCAGGATGCCCCACCTGATCCTGCTGTGCTCGAATTGGGGGAAGCTGGAATAACGGTTGCGGTCGAGGTCGAATCGTTGTCGCCAATTCGCTTCGAGGGATATGGTACGACGTCGGCCCAAGGCACTCTCGACGGCTCGGGGACGCAGCATATGACGGTGCTCCGGCTCCCATGCCTAAGGTTGGATTTGGTGGCAGTTGCCCAGATGGACCTGGAGGCGGCCGAGATCCGAGCGGGCCCTCGTTGAAGCTCTGCCGTACCGGATCGAACGTCGCAGTGACTGGGGCACGTTGCCCGTAGGTCGCTTGGGAGTTTTGAGGTTGTGGGTTGTACCCCTGAGCAAAGAAGGGCGAGGGCGCCTGTTGATAAGAGTGTCGTGCAGCGTGGCTCAACATCATAACCACGAAATAGATGGACCCTTCCTTTGCAAGACCTAGGCGCACTGGGTATTGCCTATCCTGCCTATCCTGCCTATCAAACGTTCGAAAGGTCAGGTACTCCTGACGCTCAAGTTGAAACCGCCTAAGTTCCTCCGCGCCAAATCCAGGTCCTTGTATGATGTGGTCGAGCCTTGCCAGAATTGGGGGAAGGTAGTTCGGCTCCTTTCTTGCTTGCTCCTCGAGGAGTTGGCTTCGGATTGCCAGGACCCTTTCTCGTTCTGCTGGTACTACAATGTCGCTCAAACTTCGTCCTTGGATATTGGCACCGCCAATCGCATCCACAAACGCTGGCGACACCTTGGCAAATTCCATCTTCATGTTTAAGAACGCCACAGGCTCCAGCACTCGAGCCGCAATCGATGAGGATACCGCATAAGAATTTGCATCCGTAGCTGGGGCTCGTTCAAGGTATCTAGGCGGTATCGGCTCGCTTGCTCGATGTGTTAGCGCTTAGCCCAACACATCTGAAATAAGTCATTACCCTGATCCCATTGTACTACCACCAGATGGGCATATACTCAATGGTCGTCTTACGACTGCGTCCTGAGGGTGTAGAAACCGCGACAGGTCATATCGCCTATCTCGATCGTCTCTCCGACGCGGCCGGCCTCGTTTCTTGTGTTGCATATCAACACAAGAGTCCTCTTTTCCGTTTGTGATGCATCTCGAACAAGGTCGTTGTGCTGCAATACGAATTAGCACCAATATCCAAAGACGAAGCTATCGGCAATTTCCAGTCACGACACTAGCCATGCCCAGCTCAACAAGCACAACCATCAGCCTTCAATCCAGGCTCTTTTCGAGCCGAAGTCTTCCAACGCCATGTTATCAACTATCTCTTAACCTTAGCTGGCGAACCAGTCATCTATCACGTTCAGGTCGAAGTTTCAGGTCCAAAACAGGCTCCCTCTTTAGGTTACACCCTTTACAAACCAGTGGCGCTGCCCCTATAGCTCAAGTGCCATCGATACTGGTGAAACCCTGCTTTCCCAGATAAGTTGGGTTGGATTGGGGGGCGCTGCCACCCTGTTGATATACTGCAGAACTCGGGAGTTGCATGCAATGCAATAAAAGAAATCGAGGGGGTGGGGATGCAATCGGGAATACGCACCGTCACATCTATCACCCAGTCAGCAACTTGGTACAAGGGGTGTCCAAACCTACAGGAGCTCTTACCGGAGATGGGCCCGTTTGCATGGTACACAGGCCGATGCCACATGGCACTTGGTCTTCACCTGGGGTTTGGGTGAGGCTATCTGCTGCTCCTCGGCAACCAGAGGACGGCCGGGCGCAGGATGTGGTCCTGGAGTGCCGGGTCCGCCTGCGGGCAGATAGCCCGGTTGCTGGGACATACCTGGAACTCCTGGTTGAACATACGGGCCAGATCTGGCTAGGGTTTCTTCGGGCCGGCGATACGGGGATAGCATTGCTTCTTGCTGTTCTTGCTGGAATAATCTGGGTAGCGATGGGGGCGCGTTTGGCAGTCCTCGGGAATCTATCGGAGACTGCTGGTTCGGAGTTCCCCAGTAGCCATCTTGGGAATTCCTAGTTGAATAACTACCTGGCGCTTGACCACGTCCGCCGGCCACTTGAAATGGATTCGTGGGAAGAGGCAGAGACCCTGACATGGGCGGAGAGGGGTATGCCCGGGACCGGGCAAAGTTATCGAACTCTACTCTCTTCTGTGCCCAGGTCAGGTCCGAGGCGATTCGCGCCAGGTCTGAGATTCCTCGGCGCCGGCCGAGCGGAACAGGCGTTGCGTCGATGGGAAGACTTCTGGGTAACATGGAGGGAGCGCTTGTCCTGTTTTAGTTGGCCGGACAGAGAGGCGCCCGTATGCTCGATCCAACAATCACTAAGTCCCCTAAGCCCAGTGCCAGAAGATGATCTCGATATGGAGATGTTAATATATCGTGTGGACTCACTTTCGCTGTTAGCATCCGCTTCCATGCAGTACGAGCAAAAACCAGAGTTAAGGAGGCGCCCTTGGTGTGCAACCTGTCTGCCAGGGACACAATCGTCGAGTGGTAGGTGGCTTTGTCCAGCTCAAGATCGAACAAGCCGATCAAGTCCCTGTTGTGGGAGGTTGTCGAGGCCGATTTGGGGATGGCCAGGAGAGTTACCCCGCGCGGGATTATCGCCACAAAAGCTTGCCAGACGAGAAGAATACTCAACAGTTGGGCGTTGGGAATATGTCAATAACGTCAAGCCGTGACAGCGAGACTGCGAGTTAAGAGTCGGCGACGGCGACAGAGGGCGAGTGCCTGTGGGACGAAAGGCTGCACCGTGATACTAGGATATGTCTGTGATGTCAATCCACTGGAATTTCTATTTCGGGTATCCTCAAGGCGACAAACATTACTGATGCAGGAATATTTTCCAGCCCGTCGGGAATGTGAGGTGCGACTGGGCCCCACAGTTCAGAACATTGCGGGTGTAGAAAGGGCTTTTATCACTTCAAAAGCTGAATACGGCGACTAATGCAGAGGTAGAGGATAACTTCAAGCTAGAGTGGACAACGACTTGTGATAACGATTGCAATACGAGTTACAGCAGGAAGGATTCATAACTCTCTGCAGCTAACCTAACCGATTCGCTCTATCGTTTTATTAAAGACTTTCCAGGCCTTGCTAAGAAGACTAAATTAAACGGGAAGCCCGACTTAGAGGTGTTCTGGGAGGCGCTAGTATAGTGGTTCTCCTCCCAGCAGCAGCATTGACCCATGATTGGAGCGCAGGGGGTTCAGGGGACTGCTGATAAACGCCGCCAGCGGTACGGTAGGCAGGAATCTTCTAAGCGAATACGAGTTCTGAAGACATGGGAAGAGATGAGGATATGTGAACAAGCACCTCAAGATGAACCTGGCCGTAAATTCCCTGTGGTTAATTCTAGGGAGGATCAAGGGTCGAATCGGGCTGGAATGGCGAGACAACGAACCACAGACGGCACATAACGCCATAACGGCACCCTCTGCCGTGATCTTTTCGTCGTTATGCTGGCAGCAAGTGCCGAATAGTTTCTGCTAATTTTCTTCTATAATTCTCTGAACTCTAGGGTACGAGGTTTCCGCACCTACAGTGGAAATGAGATGACGGTCTACGTCTTGTGACGCCGGCGACCCGAAAACATTATTATTATTTGCACCATAAACCTCACTATATCGCACCCGATCGCCGGGAAGGAGGAAACCGGGGTAGCGATTCGTCAACGGCATATGGGAAGGCCATGGCTCGTCTAGATTTAACTGCTCACGGGGTCCCCGACTTCTTGACGGCGCCTCCTAAGTATGAAGTTAATTTTGATCATCCCCTACGAAAGATCGATGTCATAGCATAAATATCGGCCGGAGTTGGTCTGTTTCTGGCCTTCCTATTCTTTACTCAGTTCTTATACGTAAAGATTTGGGTGTTGCGTAAGGCTGACGGAGAAGCAGGTACTTAAATACTCGAGAGATTATCTTTAGAAATGTACTGATGAAGTTTGCTAGCATGTCTGACATTAAGTTCAGACTTGACCGGATAATACGTCACTTAACATTTTCTTAATGCTTAACTAGTAAAGTTTTTTTTTTATCTTACTTGTGGTAATTGGTCGAGGGTCCGTATTATGTCTTGAGGCCGAATATGTCTCTCCGAACCTATCTCCGCATCGCTTACATTAAAAAAAAAATAGATACTGCATAAGCTAAACAGCTAGCCCCCTATAGACAAAGGACGCGTGGACATTTGCAGAGAGTATGGGTGCTGTGATGTTCGTTAACTAAGATAACGATCGCGTCTTGTTAGGCAGGGATCCTAGAAGAGCTAAAAGATGGTTACGTGTCTTAGGCAAAATAGAAACGTATCAGAGGTCGAGAACGGCCTGCGCTACCACGGACTAAAAATTATACGAGGGAGATTCTAAGCTACCGGCAGACTAAGGCGAAAGGGATAATTCATCCGATCAAGTTGGGGACCATTCCTAGATCTTTTTTTTTTAACTTTGTTCTAGCACTATGTGGCTGACTGGTATTGAGACCCCTGAATAGTGACGGGTTCAGTGGTGTTGCCGCTAAGTGGCAGCACCATCTCGCTCGTTCGTTAGTCCTCGCCGAAAACGGCACGCTGAGGGTTGACCGTTATTACTATCATAAAGGAAACCATCTCTGGCTCTCTAGCTGCCCAGGTCCGCAATCGATCCTCCGTTCCATTTTCTTACAACACATCCCTCTACTATCATGTGCAATTATATCTACGTATGTAATATGGTGGGCACTACCCTCGCAAGCTAACAATAACAGAAGGAGCTGAGCTGCCAACATCACTACTACCTTGTGGAGTCATGGTGCCCCAAATACATCGAGACAGAACGGAGGTGTCCGCCTACCATAGTGAGCAACCAATATTGGTAAGTTTTCCGGCGTCGATCACTGATCGTCCCAATTAACTGTGTCCTAGGGGAGATGATATTTGCGGTATGTCGTACCTAAATTATAGCATATGACAATTAAGAAATACTAATGAGCGCCTTGTAGCTGCCTGCCGTGAGCGGCAGCAACCCAGCAACTACCTGTGGGCAAAACTTAGCTAGAAAGCGAAATAAGTTATACACCACCACCTTAGACACAGTGAAGGAGAAAAAAAGGAATCTATACAGTATTGATTTAGAGACTTGACCATATTTGCAAGGATTCCACCGTTTTGCCTGACCGCTTAGATTCTCTTCATTCTCCAACTGGCGAATAAGACCTGGCTGTAGAGCCCGCCAGGCAAACTATTAACACCAAGGAGGTAGCCGCGACCCCAGTGGCGGCAGCCCGGGCGGGTAATCGTGGCTGTATGCCTGCTGAGTGTCGTGAGATGGCTATTGTCGGTGCGGGGTGGTGTATGGGAGGCCAATGGTGCTACAGTGACTATCGGTGGCGGGTGGGAAAGGGGTAGGCGAGATGAATATACGAACCCGCGGATTCTCAGGTGCTCAATAGAAAGAACACTGGACCGTCCAGCCACCGCCTTCGGCATCTCCGTTCGCCAGACCCACTACTAGTCCCCATCTCGGGTTGTCGGCCCAGCCGACGCAAAATCTGGTTCAAGTAGACATTGCCTAAACAACAACTCTTGCCGTATGGGGTTCCAGCCGCGGGTTCGCATTTCAAATGTACACACACAGTTTTCTGAAGTTTAGCATACTCGGTGCAGCCCAGTACTGCACCCAAGAATTCCATGAAATAGGTGCATTCCGATAGTTATTTAACCTGTCCAGTATTCCTCTCGTTCCATACTCGACAGTCTTCCCTCGTCACCAAACTCTAGAACATCCTTCGCAGAGGATTCAACACCCATCCACTTCCCGTAACCCAAGAATCTTCGGCTCAAAGTCGCGACCTGGAATTGGCAAGTTGTGTCCTGCACAATCGCTGGCTTGCGTCCTCTCCCGGAAAGAAGGAAAATGTCAGAATCTTCGAGAAACGAGGCTCCTGAGGAGTGGTCCTACGTTCTTTACCACTATACGCCAGCCCTACCAGCTTCAATTGCAGCTCTGGCCATCTTTGCCATATTGACGGCGCTCCATATTGGGCGTCTCATTCAGCACCGTGCGCGCTACTTCATCGCTTTTACCGTTGGTGGCATTTGTAGGTTTACAATCTAGCCCCTTCATCCGTAGCCCACACCCAGGGCACTAGTATCTGAGGAAAGAACACTGTGCTGACCAGGATAGCTACAACAGTTCAACTGATTGGCTACGGGTTCCGCACCTAGAGTCACTTTAACGAGAAGAATGTCCTGCCATTTGCCATGCAGAACTCCTACATTCTGCTTGCGCCCGCTCTTTACGCTGCATCTCTCTACATGATTTTAGGGCGCCTAATCCGCACCTGCCGTGCGGAGAAGCTCTCTCTCATTCCCGTCAATCAAATCACAAGGATTTTTGTCAGAAGAGACATTGTCGCCTTCTCCATTCAAGCCAGTGGTGGGAGCATGGCAATGACCTCGTACAAGCTATTCAAAGTCGGCGAAAAGGTGGTCATTACCGGGCTATTCGTACAAGCCATCATCTTCGTCTTCTTCATGTTCACGGCCATCGTATTTCATCAGCGGATGTTCAAAAATCCAATTGACATGACCCTGCAGGAAGCCATTCCGTGGAGGCGGCACTTATATGTGCTTTACTCAACAAGCGGCATCATACTCCTTCGAAGTGTCTTCCGGATAGTTGAGTTCATTCAAGGCAATGGAGGCTATCTTATCAAGCACGAGGCATTTCTCTATGTCTTCGACACTTTGCTGATGGCCTCTGTGATGGCCATCTTCTTGATTTGGTATATCGATGGCCTAGAATCGAAGAAACAGAGTCTGGATCGAATGAGAGGGGAGGGCGATCTATCGAGCGATGGAGGTCTAGAGCTTGGAAGGCCGATGTCAAGCTGTTGAAGGCTTATGGCTGCGATGTTATTATAGCCACGTTTTTTGCTAGCATTCTTCAATCATTCGTCCAAAAAGTTTTCATCCCTTGCAAGAAGAAATAAAAATGAAGAATGGCCAGGTTATTTCACGGCAGGATCCGCCATCAATGCGTGATCGGCCAAGCAAACCCGCGGTTTCGCACTGAATCCGAGGGAGTTATCAACGGGTCATACAAACGGTACTGTTGCATTTTTGCCACTACACCAAAATAGAATGCGCACTCCGCTAATACGCAGTGCAGTAATGGATTATATACTGGATGTGACAGATACCAATCGGGTGAACGCATTACGGCTGACCGAGGCGGCGCTTCTGGAACACAGGATAGCGCCGCTAAATACCTGCCACCTCTTCCTACGATTTGGCGAGCGGCCTCCCTCTGCTTCTTTGGCAGAACTTCCAGCTCATCTTCAACTTTCGAGTATTTTTGTATTGTATATCAGCGAAAATAGCGGCAGCGCCAACCTATAATATCCTTGACTATGGCTATATCCGACTTGTTCAGCCAATTCCGACTTAGGCTCATTATCGCAGTGATCAGGGTGCTGTCGGCTTGGCGACAACGTCCATTCATGCGCGTTCCTGCGACTACCAACCGACATCTCGTGTGGATACCTTCACGGGACTCTGGTCGAAGCATCGAAGCTTGGCTGTATCTGCCTTCAGACGGAGACGCACTCTCTTCCGATTTCCAGAAGCCGATTCTAATCAACTGGCATGGCAGTGTCTTCATTGTCGACAGCCTGGGCCTAGACCATGAGTTTTGCACCCGAGTGGCGGTTGAAAATAAGATAATGGTCCTGGATGCAAACTATCGGAAGGGGCCTGAGCATCCTTTTCCAGCGGCAATAGACGATGTGGAGGATACACTAAGCTAAGATGGGTTGAAGGGAACCCTGCTGGATTCGATCTGGACCGGCCTATTGCGAGCAGAAAGACGAGATGTACTCGATCGCAATCCGGGCATTTAAGAACTCTTTGTTCCCCGAGGACCGGAAGGCCACCGACGGCCACAAGGCACCCGAGTAGCGGGCTTTGAACTAGTGGCGGCTCTGCAATCTTGAAAAATGAACAATTCCAGCCCAGTACCGCTAATATAATGCATCTGCCTGGTGTCTGAGAACACGCATTTGTGGGGTCCCCACAATCCCGCGGGTTCACGTCTTACTTCGGATCTCACCGCCCCTCTTCGTCATATCATTGGGAGCGACGAGAACAAGCTTCATGAAGAACTTCATGAAATTGCATTAAACTCGCTTTCCATCGCTCTGTAAGGCCAACTGGCTGCATCCTATCGCACCACGACCATGGGATTCGGCCGAGTCGAACCCGCCAAAGCTTCGCGTTCGCATCCATACAAAAGGATGTGCTGCCAAGACTGCAGAGATGGAAAGTTAAGTTAAGAACCTGAACTCATACCCCTCGGAAGCCCATGAGCTCCCTCGCTTTACATTTGACTCGTCTCGTTTCTGCCCATTCCCGCACAGTCACCTATCAAGAGTGTAGTAACAAAACAGCAGAGTGAATGTGTTTCAAAAAGTAACCAAGCTCTGTTCCTGCAGTACGTAGGTTCCCGTGTAGATAAAACTGAACTCAGGTCCCCTCAACCTGCTTGAGGGAGGCCCCTTCAAATATTCCTGCCCAACAGTGAGGTCCAGCCACAAGTGTGGCGTCCTGCCAGCTACTGTTGCAAAGCCCCTTTTCAACAAAAGAACCCCTGACCTTGGCTCTGGAATCTATGAGTACAATATGCCACCACTGAATTTGTGGCAGAATAAGAAATAACCTAGACAACGCTGACCAACTGTACCCATTCGATGAAAACAGGCCCAACAAGTCCATAAGAGAGAGGCAAATTCGCCTCGTAATATGCCCCTGCCGCGACCGACGCAGCCGAGCCGAAGGTCCAGATTGAATCCTTCTCCGCTCGAACTCGGTTGTACAAGGTAGAAGCTGCTTCTATGCGAATCTCGTTATTCTTGCCTGGAGGCGCCAGTTCATTCGTGATGTCGACCACGATATCACCGGCACTCGTTAAATCAGCGGAAACTCTGGCTGCATTTACCCAGAGGCGCACAGAGTCTGTGATAGGACCCAAATGCAAACGAGCTCCCAGTTGTTGGTTGGAAGCTGTCGACGGGGTTTCGAATGTCGCAACGTAGTCTGCTGTTCCACTTGTGTCTCCAAGATTTGCCGGGTCCAAATCCTTCCAGGGAGCCAGCGAGCTGTTAGGGAAGCTGTGTTGCGTAACGACAGTTTTCATGCTGTACCTATCACTATGACTTTGCCAGTCGTTGACAGTGATGTCCCAGGACTTGAGCAACGTGGCGCCCGGGGGGGATGCTTCGAACTCAAGGACGATGCCATTTGAGAGCGTAATTGTCGAATTGCCTTGAGAGAGATGAGCCAAAATCTTGCCCTTGTTGGTACTACGCGAGTACGCTAGTGCCTTGACATGGCCTGAAGTGGCTGTGACGACATTGCGCGATGGGCGTGGGAGAGCAGACACGCTTGATCCCCTCCCGCTATACTTGAAGAAAGCGATGGTGGTGGTCTGGTTGGATGCAAGTGTGATCGGGGCTACTAATTTCCCGTCATTGACGGTGTATTGTAGGAGAGGCGAGGCATTGCCAGTCCAAGCGTCAAGAATAAAAGGAACCAAGGCGCCAACGTTCTCAAACTCAACATTGAAGGTGTCGGTGCTAGAGCCGTCATTATACAGGAAGATAAATTCGGCATCTGGCGAGCTGCGCCAGAAAGAGTACCATCTTGAATCAGCGCCCTCGTGAGGAATAGCGGCTCTCGGGCGAATGTTCTTTGCAGCAAGCGCTGCGGGGAGTTCTTCTACCGAATCGAGAATCGTCACGCTATTGCTGAGAGCAAGAACCTCGTTCATGGTTCTGGATACGAGAGCGGGCTCATCTGCCTTCATGCCGGCGCTGTGAAAGTCTGTCCGCCCGATAATGAAGATAGGAAAACCGGCCTCAGCGAAGGACTTGACTTGCTTCGCCGCATCGAGTGTGAGCTTGGTCTGGTTGGCGAAGACCAGAGCCTTATAAGAGGGCCCTTCAGGGGCGAGCAAAGCACCTTCTATCACGGCAGCATCGTGGGAAAGGCTTTTTGGGCCGAGGTAGTCGTAAGTAAATCCGAGGTGCTCGAGATTGTTGCTTCCGTAAACCACCTTGCGAAAAGGTGCCGCATATTGGTAGAACGCAATGTCGACTTTGGGCGTACCTGTCTGGCTGATAAATTGGTTCCTGGAGATATAGGCAATAGTGTCGTTGATATGATTCCAAGCCGGCTGCCTTGGCCCCCACATATCCGTGAAAGTATACGCAAAGACAGTATACCCAGGCCAAGTGGTGTTAAAGAATGTACCCGAGTATGCATAGCCATGAAAGACGTTCATAAAGATGCCAGTCGCCATCCCGCGGTGCACATGCCAGAGCAGGTCTTGGACAGATTGTGTGTATCCAGCCCCTTGAACAGCGCCGCATTCTGAGGAGATGACAGGATTTCCTGCCATATGAGCAGGACCTGCCATGTATCGATACAAATCAGGGTTGTCGTCAAATCCTAACGACTCGCCTTCGGGTCCATCGACTAAACTGACAGAATCAAGCTACATAACTGTCAAAATAGTTCAGGCAACTCAGTTGCAGCAGTATCACATACCATGTTCAGCGGCAGGTTGTACGCTGGTTGATTGGAGTACTCAAGACCTTTTGATCTGGCCCACTCGGCGTTGGCCCTGATATACTCCTCGTAGCCATGCTGCAAAGTGATGCGATAATCGTCGTTACAGCGCTCAGCGATCGTCGAATTTTGAGACTCAAAGGACTCTCCATAAGGCAAAGTCTGGGCCGCCCAAAATGTATCTCGCCGGATGAGGAAAGGCAGGCATGGGCGGATATCGTATCCCCGAAGGGCGTGGAACTGCTCAGAAAACCCGTGTGTCCACCACAGTGCTGACTGCATCTCCATGCTGTCTTGCCATGCTATAAGGAATGATTAACACAAGTCTGATTCATGGAGAGTTGACGAGACTTCTCGCCCTGGAGGTCTCAAACTGACCGTAATTGCCGACCCGTGACAACAAGGCTTTGTCTTCTTCTTCGGGTACGAGGTAATCATCAAAGAAACTCGTAAGCCTTTCGGCACCCGCAGCACTGAAGTGGTCGAGGACCCAGGACCCATTCTGTATGATGTTGGTGGCATTGGGGGCTGGATCAATAGCTCTTTGGTTAGTGTATCGTTGATACCATGCCATTAAACGCCACTTCTGCTTGTCGTCTGGGGGTGTCCACGAAAGATATCTTGATTTGAAGTCCACTTCATTTGATAGATCGATAACACGCCCAATTGTGACGACACCAGCCGTGGACGTCGGGTCGTCAATGGTCTCCACCGCTAGGACCGCAGACAGGTTTTGTTGACCAAACTCTTCCAAGGAATGCATGAAAAAGGCCAAAGCTGGGTCGTGCGGCTGTGTCGATTGAGGAAGCGTCCCGTTGAAGGCTTGACCGGGCTCGACTGTGACGTTGGCATATGCCTGGTATTCAAAGTAAGCTGACGTGTACTCGAGGATGAGACAACGAGAAAAGGGGCTGTCGAACCAGCTCTAGAGACAAGCCCACGCTCTCCGGCTTCGCAGGCACACCTTGGCCTTGATTCGCGCCAATGGCGAAGTCAAACAGAATGTCATGCTTGTCGACGGCCTCCATGGCGGCTCTCAGCACAGCACGGGAGGCATCGGAACCGTAGCTATACTGTGACCAGTTTGCTGAGGGCGAACGATACTGGTAGTACGGGAGAAACTCAAGACCACCGCTGCCGACGGCTGCGATCTCGCCAACATCCCGAACCACGGCATTAACATCAACCTCGGCATCGGGGAACCTGTCATGGGAGGGACGTTAGAGTCTAGGTTACCGGGCTGGCAAAGCTTCTGGTGGAACGAACGCACCAATATCGGAACTTGGGGCGATATTCAGCGGGAGGAGAACTAAAATCGTTTAAAACATTACACAGGACCGCCGTTGTGGCACTGCATAATAGCAATGACAAAGTATAAAATCTGGAGCTCATGGCGCAGGAGGGAGAGCTTTTGATGAAGGGTAAGGCGACTGGGGCATGTCAAAGTGCAACATCATCGAGGAGTGGCAGGTGATGATGTATTTATAGGTCCACATTCTCAAGACTTCTAACCCAGGCAATGACATAATCTTCGGTTCTGTCGGCTGAGTGGCGGGGGTGCCGAGAACGAATTTGGAAGGGTCAGCCTCCTCTGGAGTCCGTCTTCTCTCCTCGAGCGACGCGCAAGACGTAGTTCGCATATAGGCGACGCCACTAGGCCCGAAACTTCAGCAAAGGGCCACACGGACTGGATACTGGCCGGTCTTTCTTCCAGTGGGCATTGTGGGGTGAACCTGAGGACCGCGGGTTCGGTTTCTTCCACCAGGGGCTCTCGGTACCGCTGGTTACCTGCCGCCGGCATAACACAGGCCGAGAGGAAATTAACGGGCGGGTTCACGGACTAGTCATTACTGATCACTGGAGTGTAGCCGAGTTTCGGACACGGTTTCTGAGATCCGGCGATTGGCAGCATGTGATGTCTCGGAAGCAGCGCATCAATCCCGCGTACTGAGGGACACCGTCACGACAAGCCTCCGCCGCTAAAAGGAACAGTGTATAGAGACGAGTTTAGGTGGCGTCCGCGGCGGGTTTGTCCGCTCCCCTAACCGCGGGTTCGGACTCTCACCTCGGAGCCAAACTTGGCCATACCAAAAGGGCTACAAGCCCTGCATGAGAGGATCCAGATATGGCACTAGGATTGTATCATTAATGCATTCGACATGCGGTTCAAGTAAAATACCAACCCCTGCTACCAATGTAGTCCAAAGAGGAGTTCATAACTTCCGCTGATATCAGCCACTAGGTGGCAAAGAAACCTGGGGTTCAACGACTCCTGAATCACCAAAAGACGGCCACCTAGAACAGTCCGAACCGGGAGATTTCATGCAATCAGGGGTTATGACTTAGTTCAAAGCCTTGGTGCGAATAGGGCTCGGGGGACTCACAGCCCTTGTTTTCTTCGTTGAATGAGTGTTTCAGATAGGTCTCGGCAAATACCCACTCCATGCCGCCGCCTCTTGGAATATTTGACCAAGAGTTTCCTCGTACACCTCCAATTGATGCGATATTCTCTACCTTGGCAGCGGCGATGGATCGAAATACCATTACAAAGCCAAGTTGCCTGAATCCCACCTGACTCGGCTCATCCGTACCCCAAACCTACTCCACCAAAGTCCCCGAGGATTTTAATCTGTGTCAACAAAAAACAGTCACGACATGACGGCCCCGTTCCATACCGAAATGGGGCGTCATGACCCGCCGCCAATTTACCCAGGCATAGCAAGCGGTGCAGCTCTTCATGGCTCGACTCGTGCAACAGGTAGATTCGACGAAGATCTTTGGCGGCGAAAGAAAGAACGGATACTGATGGCTTCCTATAGATGATGGGGGGGTTGATATCGACATTGATTCGCGCCTCGTTCGCACTCTACAGTTGAGTTGGCACCGTAGCCTAGCTTTGTAGCAACTTTATATCTTCCGTTGAGGACTTGGCCAAGGTGAATAGGGCAGAATCAATTAGCATGATAATTTGGTGTCTTCTCTTCTACAACTGGGATTGAGGGATCAAGCTGTGGCGCAACAGCAGACGATATGGGCCATGGTTGTCAATAGAGGGCCATCAGAGGCCAAGTCCTGATCATTCTGTGCATAAAGAGATAAATTGAAATGCAACATAAAATTGTTCATTAGGACCACCGTTGGGCAAAGCGTTGGACGAGGAGATTTGCGCCGCAGCGACCTCTATGTGGTGGGGCGGGTTCCCAGTTTGCGGCCGCGCCTCATTATACTGTGGCTCACGCTGGGTGTGAATAATCACGTGCGGGCACGGTATGTGACCGTTGGGCCGCCTGTAACCCAAGGCGGGGGTCTCTTCCGAAAAATGGAAGTCGGCTCCGGCGGGGTTTTGAACCCACGACCTACTATGCACATGGACAAGGACCAGACGACGACATGGCGACCAGACATGCTCAACAAAGTTTATGTGCTTCCTCTTATACGGAGGAAGCACATAACAAACTCCGTTCGCCACCCTGGCGTCGGATGGTTTGGCGATAGGCAGCGGATCTTGGTGATCCACTGACCACGCTAAGAGCTACAATGATAATATATTGAGAACTCGGATATGCTCCGTCCGTTTGGATTTGAAAGCGTCAGGAAGCTTTTTCACTAGAGTCACATGCTCAAAGCCCACCAGCCTACGGGAAACGAGGAAGTTACGGCAAGTTCCGCGGTCTTGAGAAGTCAGACTCCGACCCAATGAGAGTGCGGGATGCTGCCTTTCATGTGACGTGAGAGTTTGCCACCATCACAAAGTATTTCATTCTCTTAACACCGGTCTTTATGAAATCCTGTGGATCCGAGATATATCTTCTATCTGGCCCGATAAATGGAGCTCTCATCACGCCAGACCAAATGCTGCGGCGGCATCGGCCCCGCCTCCATCTCCTCCGCCTCGCCTACTGTAGCTACTTTGCCCGGATATGAATATCTGGGCTGCTACAATGATGAGAAGAACCGGCTCCTCAACAGAGCCTTTCAAACCGACATGGAAATGTCAGTCGAGAAATGCGCACACTATTGCAGCGATTGGATCACCTCGGACCGATACTACAAGTATCTTGGAGTTCAAGCTGGCGACCAGTGTTTCTGTGGAGATGATCCCACTCGGGATCTTGACAGTGTCAAAGGCGGAGGCTGCTTATATACCTGCTCTGACTCTAGCAAGAACCAGTTATGCGGAGGTTTTTGGGCGATCCAGGTCTATCGCGTGAGATCTGGCTTCACACCCTCCGGTGTCTTTCCTCGACCGGCTTCAGCCTCTTCAACAGCCTCCTCTTCTGTAAGTGGTGTGAAGACGGACACGACTCGAACTTCCGCCTCTTCGGTTTCATCTAGCTCTACTTCGCAAAACACATCAGCATTGATTGGGGTAGCTGTGGTTGCAGGCGTACTGGGCATGGCCCTTCTTTGCATCTTCGTACTATGGTGCCGTCGCAAAAGAGAGAACAGGTCGCAGCTAACTCTAGAAGAACCTCCGACCTTCCAAATCAAGAGGAAACCGAGGGATGCAGCAGACGCCCAGCTAACAGAGGTCCAAAGCCATTCTTTTAGGGCAGAGCTAGATGATGCACAAGTGTCACAATTGCCCTGACATCAGGCTCCATCGCGAAGCAACTTGGCAACCAGCCCTTCGATTTTTTCGTATGTTTATTTGTTTTGTGTGTGTCTCTGTTTCTTTTCTTCTCCCCAATGCGGAAGGAAGGCAACCGGCGGCTGTTCTTCAGTGCGCTATGGCAACGGTTTCGGTTCTGTAAGTCGGAGTCAGGCGGCGAGGAGACGAGAAGATGACACTATCAAATACCCGCAGGAAGTATCACCCTCAGTAGCTCAATTACCGGGGGGGGACTTCAACCAGAGACACCAGAAGCGCTAAAGCAGGGGATCGAGCAGGCGAAGTGGAGGCAGTTAGACTTGCAGGGCGAGGTGAAGTTATGTACGGTGGAGATGGAGCGCGCAATGGCCGTTCAGCGATGGAGTATGCACGTACCTAGAGCAACGTATTTTATACTTGTCGCCAGCCTTGCACTGTACGATGTAGGTGGGGCTGTGTATGTCGTTATTTACCTAGAACTACTTTGAGTTACATATTTGGGAGACGCAAGATACTGATCATGCAGAATGTGCGCTTTCCACTGGCTAAGTTTTTCACCCGCTTTTGGCTGTGAAGCGAACTCTTGTACCTAGATCCCCTACTAGGAAGCTCGTCTTCTGTGCTGTTTCCACGATCCTCACCCTTGCCCAGTTTTGGGGACGTTTTTGCTTCTTCTTGATTTTAGCGCGGCAAGGACTTTTGAGCTCTTCCTCCGTAGTTGTCTCATAGTACGCAGTAGTATGAGAGAAGACCCCATGAGACCCCGCAGAAAGCCACTCTTTCGCGACCGCGTTTTTATCTCTCTCTCCTCCATGACGGCACCAAGCTTATCAGTCCGTTCCAAATCTCGCGCCTTTGAAACTTGCCCCCATCATGGAGACTCCATCTCACGGTGGACACACTGAAGACGGACCGCTGGCCGCCGAGAATGCCGCTCACGACGGGTCTCAGCCGAAGCGGCAGGCTCGCGGACAAGGAAGAGGCCGCCGACCCATCATACCACTCGTGTCACGCCGAAAAGCAAAGTGCTCGAGGGACCAGCCGTGCTCCAGCTGCTTGAAGCTAGGTTTGCATATGTCTCTTTTTCTAATCTCCAGGCGCAACCAGTGACCCTTGATTGGCAGGAATCGATTGTGTGTATGACCAGGAGAAGTCGAAGCCTGGGATGCGCACTGGCGCCATCGAGAGCTTGAACGAACGAGTAGGTGAGTCTCTCTGGCTTCCCACTGTCAACCTCACACCTCACTTGTTCAACGTGACAATCTCACATCTCGACTCTAGCCGCATTGGAAAACATGTTTGTTGGCCAAGGAGCCCTGTGGCAGCAGATTTGGAATAGCATTAGCCACCACGGCGGTCAAAACCCTCAAAAGATCAGGGGGAAAAGCCCCTAATGATGACAATGATAATAAAAAGCAATATAAACAAGAAATTGACTGAGGTTGTATTGGTGGCGTAGGCGTGTTTAAAACCTGAGCTCATACTGTCACACTGTGGCGTTATGAATGAGGGGGTGACGAGGGGTGCAATAATTTGGTCCCCAATATTCGTGACATCCAAAGCGGCTAGACATAGAGCCTATGCAAGCCACAGCAAAACTGGCTTAACGCTGCTATTGATTCAGTGCATGACATGACTCGCGACTGCGACATCAGACATGTGCTTCCTGATTCCGCCTACGCCAAACAGTTGGGTCGGTGTTGTAAACACTGTATAACGTGACGGGGTTGACGGTATATAACTAAGATGTGCCATTCGAATTGCCATACCACTTGATGGAGGAGTGCCATCGCCCCCGAATTCGCCTAGAGCGAAGCACAGAGACCGTAATACATCTAGATGTCGGCGCACTTGGCGAGGCGGGAATTGTCTTTATTTTATTCGCCTCATCCCACTGAAAGTTACCCGAGCCCGTATTTTGAACCCTCTTCGAGTCAGCCAATGGCTACTTTACTACTCTGGCGGCGAGATACAATCGTCGGCGCTTCGCCACCTCCGCCAGGCGTAACGCCAGACTTTGAGAACCCACCAAATAAGGCGTATGCCATCATCATTCCTAACATCGTTCTTGCAATCATCTCAACGGTCTCCGTGTTCATGCGGCTTTATACGGCTTGGTTCATTACACATCAGCGAGGAATGACAGACTGTAAGTATTTTTTGCTCTTCAATCCAGGATTTTAGTATTAATATTACAGATCTATTAGCGATTTCATGGGTTGGTCTGCCAGAATGCAGTTAATGTTTGAACTGGGGTTATAACTTCGGTTCGTGTTTAGATTTTTGCCCTAATTTTCTCTATAACCCTATTTTTTAGTAAGCTTTCTTCATAGTAAGTTTATTTGGCTTTTTAGCTTAACCCTTCATAGCAACACAGTATGGCTTTGGGCGTCATTTATGGGATATCCCATTTTCAGTATTTAACGTTAACTGCCTCAAAGTAAGGACCCCAGTGCCCTTCGTCTATCTACTTCAGTTGTCTCTGTTGCTGATATATGGTTCGTCCAAGATTGGTGCGATTAACGGAGTATTCTACGGAATGTCAATCATGTTGACCAAGCTCTCCATCTTGGCCTTCTACCTCCGATTCATACTGCCGGGCAAACTCAGAGCGGTAATTAGCTCTGTTATGGTACTTACTATCGTTTACAGTATTATATCATCATTCGAATGGGTCTATGCCTGCCAGCCACTCGAGAAATACTGGGACCTTACTATTACCGACGGCGTTTGTATCGACTGGGTGAAGTTAAGTGTTTTTAACGCGGTCATGAATTCTGTCACTGATGCAGTAATTCTCCTTCTTCCATTTTTCATCCTGCATGGACTAGTACTCCCTATGCCGCAAAAGATTGGCGTCATGATAGTGATGATGACAGGAGGCTTGTACGTTCTCACGGCCGAAGAATCCCCTCGCACTAATACACATAACAGTATCTTGATCATCAGTCTCATCAAAGCAAAGACGACAGTCGACTTGCTTCAGTCCACGGATATTACGTGGGAAATTATTCCCACCGCTATATTGGGGTCAGGACACAGTATCATTTACTACGTGCTCTCTGACGTCGCGCCTCTAGGTCGTTTGAAGTGCATATTGCTATTGTATGCGCCTGTATGCCTTTTGCAAAGCCCTTCCTCCGGAGATACTTCCCAAGAGTCTTTGGAAGTAGTTCCAGCTCGTGCAATGCGAGACCACTACAAACAATTTACTCAACTGCGAATTCGCATCCCCTACCGTCAAGAGAAGGAGACGAAGCTTCCCTGAGTTCCCATGAGGGCGTCGCTTAGGCCATAAGTAGCCCACCCGTCCTTGATTTTATCGCACAGACAAAAGAGAGGGGATTTTTTCTTCTTTGTATACAGGGGAATTCCAGACAACAGAGGTGGCAATTTAGCTGACGGATTACCTTAAAGGCGACGAGTGGCTATACCAACGGTCTAGAGGCCTTCACTTAACAACTCCCTGCAGGATGTTATCCACATCAGTAATACCGGTGTCTAAGGCATCATAGGTGCAGAATTACTATGAGATTGGATCATGTATAAAGTATCAGATCAGGGGGTTACATAATGACATCCGGGGCGCGGCTAATAGGTCGCTGAGCTATTACTAAGTATTGCCTAAATAAGAAGGCAGTTATAACTAGCTATTAGTATAGATGCCTTAAGCTCCTACTTTAGTCTTAATTAAGTAATTATAGCTAAGATCCTTCCTAACTTTATATGTACATAATGTATATATAAAAAAGGATCTTCTAAATACTATACTAGCTTTTTAATAATTAAGAGTCTTATATACTATTTACTATATAATTAATTATTAAATTAAGTATAGATTATAAATAAATATTTATTAAATACTTATTAAAAACTATATTAATTAGGTTAAATATTAGTTTAATTATTAAAAAAGACTAAATTACTTAGTTTAAAACTCTAAAGATAAAAGCTAAAAGAGAAGACTTTTAAGACTTTTTTAATTTTATAAAAATTAAGGAGTTAAAGTTAGTATTAAAATACTAATTCTTAGATATTAAAAAGTTTTATAAGAAAGATATATTAAGTAATTATAAAATGTTTATTAATATTTTATTAACATTAATTTAAAATGCTAATATAATTACAATCTATATAAATAATAAAGACTTAATCTTTTAAAAAGAGAATAATATAACTATTTAAGCTTAAAATATTAATAAGTTAATAAAGAAAGGTTTTTAAATGTATAATATATTATAAGCTAATTATAAATATTATAATAAGCTATATTAATATAATATAAAAAAGTGAAAAAAATTGAAAATTAAATAATAAATATTATTAATAAAACTTATTTTTAATATTATTATTTAAATAAAAAGTTATTTATTAACTAAGTTTAATTACTTTATAATAAATTCTCTTTTATAAAAAGTAAATATAAATAAAAGGCTTATTAAGTAATATACTTAATAAGTAAGTGAGCTAAATAAGCAAGTAAGCTATAAATACTATATACTAAAAAGGGCTAAACTTTAAAATTTTAAAATTAGCTATCTAATTATTAAAAAGAAAATAAATATAATTTTAATTATATAATTAAAAAGAAATCTACATAATAACTTTTTTAAATCTTTAAAAATTTTTCTTTATATAGGAATAGTTAAGTATATAGCATAAATAAGCATTTTAAATATAGCTTATTAAGTAATTTTTTAAAAAGTCTAAGAAAATTTATATTTAGTCTTTAATATATAATAGAGTTAATTTTATAATATTAGCTATTTTACTTTTAATCTTAATTTTAGAGAATATTTTAAAGATATTTTAATTTAAGGTATAAATACTAGAAAATTGTAAAGTGTCTTACTCATTTGTCTAGCTTACTTATCTATTAAGTATGTAATAAAGAAAAGAGTTATATTATAAAGTATTTTTTAAAGTTAAAAAAAGAAAAAACTAGTAATAATATAAAAAAGAAGAATAAGGATAAGCTAGTAATTAGAATAATATATATAATATCTTTAAAAAGTAGCTAGTAAGGCTAAATAAAATAAAGGTAATATATTCGTTTATATAATTTCTAAAAATAGTAAAATTAATATTAAGAGAGTTTATAAGGATTTATTAAAGTTAAAAAAGCTATAAAAGTTAAGATTATAAATAATAAGCTATTATAACTAGTTATAATTAAATTTTTAATAATAAAGTTAACGTACTCCACATGCGAGTGTAATAAACCAGTGAGTGTAATACTTAAGTATGTCTTAGCGTTTTATATCTTTAACTAATATTTATAAAAGAAATTCTTAAAAATTCAAACTAAGCTTAAAATAGCTAATATTTTTAAATAAAGTTAATTAGGTAAGTGTATTTATAAAGAAAATTTTCTAAATTTTATTTAATTTTTTTTAATAAAGTTATTAAGAAAAAGCTTATTAGCACTGTGTAGTTACTTATTTCTTTATATAGGAAATTAATTAAAATTTTAAAAAAAATCTTATATATTTTCTCTTATATTTAAATACTTAATAATAATTTTTGTAGACTTTTATGAATTAAATATCCTATTTTAGAAAGTTGTATAACGTATATGATATGCGAGTGGGACAAACAAGCGAGCGTGACACTCTGATTTTCACCTTAAATCACGATTTTTAAAAAATCATTAGAAATTCAAACTAAGCCTAAAATAGCTAAAAATTTATGTTTAACTTATTTATAAAATGTATTATTTTTATGACTTTTTTTTAGATTATATATACCTATAGCGCTAGCAGTATTAAATTCGCACTGTTTTTTTTGCTATTTTTATTTATAACTAGCTTAATAATTTTTTTAAAAATATAAAAAAAAGACTAGCTTATTAACTTTTTAGTTAAATATCTAAAATTAATTTCCTAAAAATCGTAGAGCTTTATAGCCTATTTTAGAAATTTTAAAGTTTATACTTTTAGCTATACAGTATAAGTGTCACGCTCGCTTATTTGTCCCACTCGCTTATTATACACGTTATTGCTATTTTTTATTATAGGCTCGAGCTTTGCTTGCGCTTAGTAATAAGTCTGCGCGCAGTCTGCGCGCAGACTGCGCTTAGCTTATTAGCTAGAGGATAGTATATTATTAAAAGAGGCGGATTAGTATAAATAGAATAACTCTCCTTTAAGATTATTAATTTAATAATTAATGCTTATTTATAGTTATTATAAGGCTAGTCTATTATAATTAATATCCTTTAAAAGTTAACTTAATTATAAAAAGTAAATAAAAAGTAGCTTTAAAAGCAAATTTAATTATAACTATATTAAAAGGATTATAGTATAATATAATATTATTATAAGAGTTAATTTAGAACTAATTCTAATAAATCTAAACTAATTAGACTATATTTAATATTTAATAAGAAGAACTATATAATACTATAATCTAATTATAATTACTATTTATAATAATTAATATATAAGTATTAATACTTATAATAGAATATAATACTCTTTAATTTATTATAAATAAATATACTTTTAATAATTAGTATAAATTAGAATATATTATAATAAGCTATTTACTTATACTTAGAATAAATACCTTTTAAAATATTATAAACCTCTAAATATAAGTATTCTTATTTATAATAGTCTTTTATATTAAGAAAAAGCTATTATTAAATAGACTAAAGTATAATAATAATAAGTAAATACTCTTATTATAATTAGTAATAATATAATATAAACTTAAAAAAGATAAATGCTTTATTAAAAGCTATAAGAACTAATAATAATATATTTAGGAAATATATTAAATAGATTATAAAAAAAGATTATTATCTTTTATAAAGTAAGAAGTATAATAAGTAAATATAATTTAAAAGAGTTCTTTATATATATATAATCTATTTTTAAAAATAATCACTATATAGAAAGAGCTTAAATAGAACTTAAGATAATAAAATAAAGTAAAGATAAGTCTTTTTCTAAGTATATTATATACTTTAAGTAAATATTAGTATAAATAAGAGGCTTATAATAAGAGGATAGTATAAAGTTAGTATAATTATACTAAGGATTAAATAAGTATATAAAAGAGTGCTATTTAAGTTAAAACGTCTTATAGAATAACTATACTATAATTATTACTTCTTATAGAAGTATAACTATAGATATTAAGATATTAGTATTAGAAGACCGTTATTATATATGCTTTTAGAGGCCTCAAGCCTTGGCTCTAGTACTAGCACCAGCCTTATAGAAAGATGCGGATAGTAATATTCTAATATTTAGTATTAACTTAATATAAATAACTCAAGGCTTAAAGAAGGCCTAGCCTAAGTGCAGAAGTTAGTAATAGTAGTAATAAGTAGTATAAGTATTATAAGAAGAGATATAGTAAAGGTAAGAAGATAGATCTTACTTTTAATATAAGAAGAATATATATTATATTATAGTTTATAACTTAGTATTAATAATAAGGCTAATATAAGTAAATATTATAAGTATTAATAAAGGAGGAGACTTAGTAAAAGAGGACTTTAAGTTAGAAAACTCTATACTTTTAAATTAAAATTTATATAAAAGTAAAATAACTTATTAATTATACTTTTAAAAGAGCTAGTCTTAATAGAAGAAGAAGATAGAAAGATAGAAAATAGAATAAATAAACTACCTTTTTTTATACTTATTTTTTTTAATTATACTAGCTTTTTATAAATATAAGTAAATAGTAATTATAATTATTATAATATAATTAATAAATAAATAGCTTAGAAATTAAGTTTAGAATAAGTCTGCTTTCTAACTTCTTAAGTTTTTAATATAATAATAAGATAATTAAAGAACTAATATATAATATATTTTATATAAAGTTAGTTAAATATTAATAAATAGAAGTACTTAGCCTTACTTTATATAATTCTAAGCCTTATATGGAATATTATTCTAAGAGTCCTTTAAATAAGAATATATAATATCTTTTTTTATATAAGTAAAAGTAAACTTATTATTAAAGAGGCTAGGAACCTTATTATAAGAGAACTCCTTAGCTGCTTTAATATTAGTAATATAATAAAGATTATAAGATATATATTTATAAGACTTATTTAATAAAAAAGGAAATAGAAGGAATATAAAGGCTTATTTCTAATTATAAGTATTTATAAGATAGATATAATTATAGATATATAAGTAAAAAGAAAGGCCTTCTTAAAGGTAAGGAGAGTAGTATTATTAAAGAAGCTCTTAATATAAGTTTAAGACTTAATAGACTTATTTAATAAAGAGAAAGTAAATAGGCTACTCTTATACTAAGGCACTCTTAATTACTATATCTAGTTATAGAAGGATAATAATAAGTATATATTAAAATTATTATAAGGCTTGCTTTATAATATATTATAAGACTACTTACTTAAACTCTAGTAATAGATTATAAGCCTTATAGATAAAGGATAGATTTAAATAAGCTCTTTATTAGCTATAATACTAGTCCTCTTTATTAAAAAGCCAGAAAGTAAATAGAGGTTTTATATAGATTACGAAACCTTAAATAAGCTTATAGACTAGGACTAGTATTTACTGCTACTTATTAAGAAAATGCTTTATAGTCTTATAAGCATATAGTAGTTTATAAAGCTAGATATATGCTTAGCCTTTTACTGCATTTAGATTATAAAAAGGGATAAGAAGTTAATAGTATTCTATATTTATTTTAGGCTATTTAAGTGATTAGTCTGCTTATTCAGACTCTTTAAAGCATTAATAACCTTCTAATACTATATTAATAAAGCATTAAATAGATACTTAAGTGACTTTATAATAGTATACTTTAATAATATCTTAGTTTACTTTAAAAGTAGTTATAATAACTATATAAAAAAGTTAAGGGTTATCTTAAAATAATTAAAAGAAGCTAGGCTAAATATTAATATTAATAAATACATATTTATAATAAAAGAAGTTAAATACTTAAGGTTTATTATTAAAGTAAGAGTAGGGATCTGTCTTAACCTTAAAAAGGTTACTACTATTTAAGAATAAGAGCTACTAACCTAGGTTTAAAGTGTCTAAAGCTTTCTAAGCTTTATAAACTTTTATTATAATTTCATAAAAGATTTTTTAAAGATTATAGACTCTCTTATTTATTTTATAAAAAAAGAATACTCTTTTTTAATAAGGTAAGAAAGAGGATAGAGTATTTAAAACACTTAAAAGTATATTCATTATATACTTTATATTAATAGAATAAGACCTAGATTAAGATATAATAATAAAGGCAGATAGTTTAGACTAAGTACTAAAAGGATGCTTCTTATAGTATAATAAGGATAGGATATTATATCCTATAGCCTACTACTCTATAAAACTAATATTAGTATAAAAGAATTATATAATTTATAATAAAGAGTTATAAGTAATTATATCTTACTTAGAAGTATAAGTTATAAAGCTAAAGAGTATAATATAGCTATTTATAGTCATTATAGACTATAAAAACTTAGAGTATTTTATATACTTATATCTTATTTTAGAATAATAAGTATAATAAGTAGAAATATTATTATACTTTTATTTTATATTATATTATTACTTTAGATTTAAAATACTTCACTTAGATATATTATTATAGAATAGTTAGAATATAAAGAGGGATAAGATATAAATAGTTAGTATTATATACTTAATTAGTATTTATATAATAGAGATAAGTAAAGTATTAGTATATATACTTTTAAGTAAAAAAGATATCTTCTTAAGTAATTTCTTTAGTAAAATATAAGATTAGAGTATAAGTAAAGATAGAGTATATTATGCTTAACTTAATACTATTTAAGAAGGTATATAGCATTTTCCTAAGGATATAAAAACCTATAAGTAGATTATAGATTATAAAATTAATAAATAAGGGGCATTACTATATTATAACTAGTTATAGCTCTTATAATAAGAACCCCTAATTATAATAATAATTTAATAAATATATAAATTAATAATATTAAAATATTTAAAGAGGAATATTATATTTTAATTACTATAATATAGCTATTATTAGAATAGTATATTATAAATAGTTTATAAATTTATATAGAATTACTATTATTATAGTAAGTATATTTTATAATAATACTATTAAGGCTTTTTATAACTTTTACTAATTATAAACTGATTCTAGATTTAGATTTTAATAAATTTTATAATAGACTTACTAATAGTAACTAAAGAAAGCCCTTACTATTTTATAGTAATTATTAATAAGCTATTAAAATATATTTAAGTAAAAGTAATAATATTAATAGTAGTAAAAGTATATATAGAGCGATTTAAAAACTATTAATAGTAGTTCTATAGGTTTTTAAAGTAAATTATCGTTAATTATAGCTTAGACTGAGTAAGTGACTTTTAAACTATACTATGTATATTAGTTAGCTCTAAGTAACTATTATTAATAGCTTATTACTCTTAAACTAATAGTAAAATAAAAAGAGTGAATTAAAAGGTTTAAATAATCTTATAGCTTATTATAAACTTTATATAAATAGACTGGCTTATATACTTAGTAGCTTACTAATTAATACTAAATAACTAGAACTTAATAATAATAAAAATAAGCCTAAACTAACTCTTTAATAGATTTAATATAGACTTTATTTAATATAAAGAATATCTAGCTATAAATATATTATTTTTAAAGAGAAGGGTATTAATATTCTTTACTTACTTATAAAAAAGAATAGCTATTATATAAGTTATAATAGCTTATACTTAATAGTAGTAAATAGAGTTAATAAATAAGGCTTAATATTTAATAGAATAGTTTTAAATTAGTAATTATATATAGCTATTCTTATATAATATTAAAACTAATTATTTAAATAAAAAGCTTAATTAGATTTATATTAAGTATATAGTAATAATAATACTAAGCCTTTTAATAGTAATACTTAATATTCTAAATAAAATCTATTTAATATTTTATATAGACTTAATAAAAAGAGTAATAAATAATTTACTCTTTTTTTAAATCCTAATTAATTACTAATTAAACTTAAAGTAAATTACTTAACTAAGTAAAAAAGAGTTAAAAATAAAATACTATATAAAAACGATTCTTATAATAAAGAATACTAAAAGATATAATAAGTATAAAGTACTAATTAAATAAAAAGGCTATTTATAATTAATATAAGAATTATTAGAATAATTTTAAAATATATAAGTATTAAATAAGTATAAAAAGACTTAAAAGAATATATAATTAAATAATAAACTATATATATACTAATACTAAAAGTAAAATTCATTAAACTATTACTTAAATAAGAAGAAAGAGGAGGATAATAACTTAGAGTACTTTATTATTACTATCTTAAGTAAAGGAGGATTAATTATAATATAATGCATTATTTTAGTGCCCTTCTTAATAAAGGGACATAGAATAGTAAGACTAGCTAGAAAACTAGAGAGTGAAAAGAGGAGAGATATTAAATGATCTATTATTAGGCTAGGCCTGATTCTAACCCTTAAGAGTTATATAAACTAAAACCTAAGTAATAGTAACTAAAGTCTAATTATATTAAGCATTACTAACTAATTAATAATACTTATACTTCTCTTTATAAATAATATAATTATACTTTATATTAATTTAATAGTCCTAAAGGTAATAGTTAGTAAAGAGAGTAAGAAGTAAGAAAAAGAATAAATATTAAAGTTATAAAGGCTTAATTAAATAATATATATTCTTTTAATAATAATATAAATTAATTACTAAGTAAGTTAATATTATTAATATTAGTAAGTTACTTATTATTAGTAAATAGAAGAAGAACTATATAAGAGTAAGATAGAGAAGAGGTTTTAAGTAATAAAGATAAGAGCTTATTTTATAAAAGAGCTACTAATACTTATAATACTAGTATGAGTGCTAAGAAGAGCGAAGGCAGGCTAGGGGTAACTAGGAGACTGCTTAATAATAATACGGGCTTTATACTAATTATAAGTAAGGCAAATAAAGTTAGTAAAGAGAATGGCCTTATAATTAGAATAGTTAGTAGTATAGGGGCAGGTAGTAATAATAATATAACTATTATATTAAGAAGTATTAACTAAATTATATAAAGCTTAGTAAAAAAGGGGATTTATTATTAGTAAATACTTTACTTAAATATAGTTAACATACTTAATAAGCGAGCGCTGTAAATAAGCGAGCGCTATAGTGAGATTTTCACTTTAAATTATGATTTTAAAAAAAATCTTAAAAATCTAAACTAAGTTTAAAATAGGTAAGATTTTAATCTAACTTATTTATAAAATATCTTATTTTTAAGAATTTTTTTAAGTTATATATATTTATAGTGCTAATAGTATAAAATTCGCACTATCTATTTTACTATTACTATTTGTAACTAGTGTAATGATTTTTTAAAAAGTCTAAAAAAAATACTAGTTTATTAACTTTTTAATTATATATTTAAAATTAAATCCTTAAAAATCTTAAAGCTATATAGCCTATTTTAGGAAATTTAAAGTTTAGAGTTTTAAGTATATAGTATAAGTGCAGCGCTCGCTTAGTTATAGCGCTCGCTTATTAAGTACGTTATAATAAGTAATATAATAAGCTTAGTAGCCTTTACTTTAGCTAAGGATATATTCTATCTTATTACTATAAGTAAGTTAATAAATATACTAAAAGCATATAGCCTTTACTTAAGATAAAAGCGTATTAGCCTTATTATTAAAGTCTCTTTTAATAAAATAGCTATTTATAATATATTTAAAAAGCTATAGAATATTAATAAACTATAAGTAAAGTAAATATAAGAAGAAGATATACTATATATAAGAATTTATAATTATAATAAAAAGTAAAGGGATTATTACTATTATTTAATAATAATCTGCTTTTAAGAGTAACGTGTATGATAAGCATACGGCGCATCCAAGTATGCAGCGCATTGAGATTTTCACCTTAAATTACAATTTTAAAATAATTCTTAAAAATTCAAACTAAGCTTAAAATAGCTATAAATTTATACTTAGCTTATTTTTACTATACTTTATTTTTAAGAATTTTCTCATATTATATATATATATAGCGCTAGTAATATGAAATTCACACTGTATTTTATAGTATTTTTATTTATAGCAAGCTTAATAATTTTTTTTAAATATTTAAAAAAATGATTCTTTATTAACTTTTTAATTAAAGATTTAAAATTAAATCCCTAAAAGTCTTAGGCCTAGATAGGCTGTTTTAAAAAATTTAAGGTTTAGCTTTTAAGGTATATAGTATAAGTGCGCCGCATATTTGGATGCGCCGCATGCTTATCACATACGTTAGTTATAGTAAATACTAAATAAATATAATTAGTATATTAAAATTAAAAGAAAGAAAGAAAAAATGAACTTATATAATAATAATAAAGATAAGATTAAAATATAATAAGAGTATAATAAGGAGCTTAATAAAGAAAAGTTATAAATAAAGAAAGAGTATTAGAAATAAGACTATAAGTAAAAAGAAGTTAAAGTATATAAAAAAAGAAAAATAATAAAGTAATAAAGCAGAATATAAAGTTTTTTTAAAGTATATATATATTAAAGTAATTCTATATATAATTTATAAAATACTTAGAAAATTAGTACTATATATTAAATTTTTTATTAACTATAGTCTATATATAGTAAATAGTATATTAAACTTTTTATTAATAAGAACTAAGATTTATAAAAATTAAGCTAAATTTTAATTAAAAGTAGTATAGATATTATAAGTATTAGAATAGGATCTTAGTTTAGCTAAGCCTATATATAACTAAGCTATTAGAGCGGGCGACCTAGAGAAAAGGGGTATGTTATAGGCTTGAGCTTTGCTTATACTTAGTAATAAGTCTACATACAGTCTGCAAACAGACTGCGCCTAGCTTATTAGCTAAGGGATAGTATATTATTAAAAGGGGCGGATTAGTATAAGTAAAATAACTCTCCTTTAAGGATATTAATTTAATAATTAATGCTTACTTATAGTTATTATAAGGCTAGTTTATTATATTTTTAGCTGTATAGTGCTATATTGTACTCGCTGGTTTATTGCACTCATATGTGGAGTATGTTATATAATAAGACTAATAAAAACATTAAAATTATAATAATATTATTAATACTTAAATTAACGTATATAATAAGTGAGTGTAATAAACAAGCGAGTGTAATAATGCACTGTATAGTAAAAAATAACTTACTTTAAATAATCTAAAACTAATAATAAATTTATTAGGCTTATATAAGCTATATTTTTTAGCTTAGTATATTTTAATATAATAAATATATTTTTCTTATAATTTTAAATAGCTTATTAAGCTAGATATAATAAGATACATAGTATAAATAGATTTTTTCTTAATAAGTTAAAAGATAAAAATATATAAAATTCTAGAAATTTGTATCTTATATATTCTCACTTAATAAATATAATTCCTAGTTTTTAGTAATTTTTAGCTTAAATTTAATTTTTAAGAATTTTTTTGAAAATTATTCTTTAAGGTATAAAGTTCAAGTGTTGCGTACCCTTGTCTGTTGCTGTTAGATTGGGTCATGTGTACCCAATTAGAGCAGGAACGTGCTACAGTGGGTCCGATTTAATAACGACACATTCCGAGTCAACCCGGTGTACTAGTACCTTCACTAAATGAAGGGTGCATTTCAATCTGCTATTATGCATTTAATTAAATTTCAATTAAATAGTAATATATATCAATTTGAAGCCCTTTAATCATAGATTCTTATTATACATTCAATACCTAGTATAGTAGCCGTTGGCCTGAATGACAGCTGCAAGCCGGGAGTGCATGGATTTGACTAGGTTATAGACCACTTCATCTTCAATTTGCGGCCAAATCTCAATCGCGGCATTAATAAGAGCCTGTTTTAATGCCTCATTCTTAGGTATGTAAGTAAGTTCCGGATACCTCTTACAGATCCTCTCTTTTAGTATTGCCCATAGATTTTCAATGGGGTTGAGGTCAGGGCTGTACGGAGGCCAGTCTATTACCTCCGCCCTCCAACTCTCACACCATTCATAGATCCAGTTACAGACGAGGCGACTCGTAAATAGGCTCGAATTATCGTGCTGGAAGAGGCTGTTCCTTGTGACAATACGAGGAAGGTGCTGCTTTAAGCACTCGAGCAGGCGGCGTGCCGTTACACCACCACGTTCAGATTCTGGATCTCCGTAAAGTGGCACCATCGGCAGCCTCCTGCGGCAGTTGAAGGCGCTGAAGAACATCTGTGAGTGGCGTGTAGGCGTGACCCGGGTCTGAACATTATCTCTGAATAGTCTCTCATGCTAGGAATTATTAGAAGAGCCGCAATCGCAAACGCGACACATACCGGTTTATAGAACACCTAAGTGCGTCTCTGACCCTCGCCGCGAGCTATGATTGTTTTATTAGAGAAGGTCCAACGGCTCCAAGATTCCTCAGACTGGTTGATATATCGATGAGCAAACCGTAGACGTTTTCTCGCTGTCTCTGGGCTTATGAACGGTCGTAAAAGTGACTGGAAGTGCATGATCCCTTCCCGCCGGAGGGTGGAAGTTAAAGTCTTAGCATGACAGCTTAAACCGGCCTCTTCGATAAGCTCACTAATAACAATGTGAGGGTCTCTTCCTATCACTAGCAGCACCCGCCTCAAATCCCTCTTTATAAGCTTGTGTAGACGGCCGGGTCTGGGTTGATCCCGGGCAGATTGTTGTTCTTGATACCGGCGTACCACACCGTAAATTGCGTGCCGACTTACGCCCTCCTCACGGGCGATTCGGGCGGCTGATATGCCCGAATTGTATCTCCAAACGATCCTCGTTCTCTTGTGAGGAGAATGATGTGGCTTAGGAGACATTTGGACTTAAATTGGAAGCACAACGTGTGGTTGAAGTTGATGATGGTTTTGGTGTAGGTCAAGGGAAAGCGGGGTACGGAAAAGTGTGTCGGAACTTTTTTCCCCCCACTGTACATAAGTAGCGCGCTGCGTTTTTGGCCTATTGGTTAAAATCCAATAATTAAGAGTCTCAGAGGTGTGGATTACTAAATCCTAAAAGCCTGTAACTACCTGATTGAGCTATCCACTTATGCGCACGCTACTTAAGAGATCCGGTGTTCGAGAACCAGGTATGACTGAAGAGAATTTCTAGCATAATGCCTAACTATAGGCCTCACACTGAAGGGGCGTGTTAGATTGGGTCATGTGTACCCAATTAGGGCAGGAACGTGCTATATAAGTAGCGCGCTGCGTTTTTGGCCTATTGGTCAAAATTCAATAGTTGCACTCGCTTATTATGTACGTTAAGTATCTTTATTAATTACTTTATATTAACTAAATTAACTTAAATTAATTAAAAAGACTACTAATTATAAAATTCTAGTATAAATATATATATTATTAATAATAAAAAGTATTTTAAAAAAGATAAATAGATTAAACTTAATTAATCTATCTTAATAATAATAAGTAAAAGAATAGTTTACTTACTTATAGTTAGAATTATAGTCATAATACTATTATTATGGCTTGGTTTACTAAAGAGCGATAGGGGCCCTATAGTATAGTAATATGCCCAGATGATCACTACTATAGCGATTATTAACCAATTTTTTGCCTCCTAGTACAGCGGTCTAGCACAACCGTTATAACTATACAATAAGAAAAGACTAATAAAGATAATAATACTTAAGAAAATAGTTCTAGTTAGAGAATTCTTACTAAATGTGCTCTTTAGTAAATGCGTATACTTTTTAAGTAACTATATAATTTAAAATAATATCTTTAATACTAAGAATAAGATTATAATTACTCTTAATATATAAAAAAGAAGGTTCTTTTTTTAAGCTATTAAGAGCTTTATAAAATAGCGCTCTAAGGCTAATAGGAAAGTCTTTATAATAAAGTAGAAGAAACGGGAAACAGAACTATAGTATAGATAGCTAGCTTATTATAACTATAAAGTTATAAACTATACTCTTAAAGTAATTATAAGAAGACTAAGGCCTTTTTTTAAATATATTAATTATTAAATAATAATTATATAGCCTTATAAGTATAAGTAGAATAGCTTTATTAAAAGAGCTATATAAGTTATATAAAAATAAGCTAGAGCTATAATAATAAATAATAATATTAATCTTAGGCTTTAAAAAGATATTATTTTTATTATAATATATATTTATAATATTATAATAATAAAGGCTTTTAAGTAAAACTCTTTATAAGCTCTTTTATAAGGACTTTAAGCTTAATAAAAATACTACGCTTAGTACTACTTATTTATAAATATTTAACTTTATAGTCTTTATATATATTAACCTTAAAAAATAGAGTAAGACTAAAAAAATACTGCCTTAAGCCTAGAAAGGCATTTTAATAGGTATTTAAGAAAAATACATAACGTATATGATAAGCGAGCGGCGCAGACAAGCGAGCGGCGCAGTGAGATTTTCACCTTAAATCACGATTTTAAAATAATTCTTTAAATTTCAAACTAGGCCTAAAATAGTTAAAATTCTAAACTTAGCTTATTTATAATATATATTATTTTTAACATTTTTCTTAAGCTATAAATACTTATTATACTAGTAGTATAAAATTCACACTATTTTTATTATTATTTTTACTTATAACTAGCTTAATAAGTTTTTTAAAAGTCTAAAAAAAATACTAGCTTATTAACTATTTAGTTAAAGATTTAAAATTAAATGTCTAAAAATTCTAGAGCTATATTGGCTATTTAAAAAAAAATTTAAGTTTAGAGTTTTAAGTGTACAGTATATGTGCGCCGCTCGCTTGTTACATATGTTATAAGATTCTAACAAAAGCTCTAAGGCTAAAAGATTATATAATAAATCTAAATTATAAATAACCTTACTTTAAGTAAATATAATATAAAATACTAAGACTATAAGAGCTTTACTAGCTCTAGAAGATTATAAGAGCCTTAATAGTTTAATAAATATACATACAATAAAAAATTAAGAATAGTTAGAAAAAGGAGGCTTTAAATAGCCTTAAGCCATTATTAAGAGTCTGGTCTTAGAGGGGGTGTTACTACTAGTAAGTTATAACAGAATATAACACATATTATAATATAAGACATCGCATTCTTAGCAAGCCAGCTTTAGCAACTGATTAACTAGAGGAATAAGGTCGCTAAAATGACTGTTAAGAAGGCACGCACTGTATTTAAGAAAAAAAAAACCTCCTATATCCTCTAGCTATTCTATACGCTTTCTAAGATTCTTGTATCCTATACCCAACGTGTTCTAACAAGTGATATGATGAGTGTGTGATCTCTGCAATATATATTATATAACTTAATATTAAAAGGTATTTTATAAAAACTTTCTAAGATTTTTATCTTTAATATTAATAAAGATATAGAGATTAGATGTTAAATTCTGAAATAGGTTTTTTTATAAAGACATTTTATATTTAGCTAAACCCTGGCCCTACTTCATACACCTATGAGGAGTAATATCACTCTGTGAACTGTTCGCCCATAGCAAACGCGGATGCCCCGTTTTCGACCAAGAGACCCATGAAGACCATCGTTCGACTGCCCAAGGGAGGTGAGAAGACCCGGTGTCTGGGATTGTGCAGCGCTCGTCTGGGGGCAAGGATGCCTTCTTCCTCTGGAGCGTCTTGTTAGCCATGTTAGGGCAGCCTGAAATGATGAGGCCGTGGCGTACCGCAACGAAGTCGCTGCTCGCGGCGACGTCTCCAGCATTTCCAAAGGGTGTACATCGCCGGAGGAAGTCCCACTACGAGTGCGACGGCAGCGATGATCGCCTCGATCGTCATTTGCATCTTGTTGGACAATCTTGGATTCCGGCGGAGTTGTCAGGCCAAGAGAACGTCGAGCAGTCGATTGATAGTGGTATGCAGCCTTTGCGGAGGTGTGTTGGGTTGTCTTGACTATTGTAGCTATATCCCCATATGAAGAGTGTAATCGTTAGAAGGAGCTCGTGGTCGGCTTTGAGAACTTGTGCGTGGAGGAATGACATGGAAGGTTTTAGAGTGGCTGTTAAGGGATGTAGACCACACTGCGGTTGGCGTGTCTGACAATCCCCCAGGGTCCGATTCGGGGGCCTTGTGGGGACAGCATTGGGATACTGGCATGAACGAATCGGGTTTCTCAGTCTGCCCTTGAGAAGTAGCGGTATTTTCTTGGGCGAGGCAGTGTCCTTTTCCGCCGCTTGGGCCGAGAAGAATAGCTGGGATTCTGGAATCGGCCACTGAGAGCTAGCTCCCGTAGTCTCGATGGGGGCGGGCTTGTTTGGTGTCTGGGTTGGTTCTGTGATTCTGCACTTGGCGGTGCAGAAGCCTGCCCTTACCGCTGCGTGTCTGTGCTGAGGACCCACTGGGATTGTGGACTAAGCGAATCATCGACAAACTCCCAGCTCCATGCGGTGGGATTCTGGGCGTGACCAATCAGGACGGAGGCTTACATGTCTACAGACTACTGGGGCTGAGACTTTTAAGTAGAGGCGGAATTCCTTCATTTGCTGCGACTTCTTAGCTGTTAATCCTCACCATTCTGACCCATTGCCGTTGCCACAAGCAGTCTTTCTCTCCCCTCTGCGTTTGCCCAGCAAGTCTCGTCTGGCTTCTAAAGTGCGACTGAGACGGCTGATACCTTACATGTACAGCACATATATGCTGTGCTTGCGTACTGCTTTCTAGCTAGCAGCAACACTTGGACATCCTCAGCGACAAGCACCACCCTCGCCTCCATACGGCTTTCATTGACCACCTCTCCACCCTGCAACATCGGGGTTGTCATGACGATGTCTCTTACATCTGAGGAGTGGGAGCGATGGAGGAACGTTATCCATACCCTCTATATCCTTGAGGATCTTCCCTTGTGCGGGCCCTCGGGGGTAATCGAGAAGATGAAACTTCGCTACGGCTTCCGTGCAAGGCAAGCTCCTATAATTCCCCGGCAGAAAGCTTTCCAACTAACAGTATCTTAGCAAACGCCAGTACGAATATCGATTTCAGCAATGGGGTTTTGAGAAGAATATGCCCGGAGGGAACTACCCGATCATCACGTCAAGACTCGGTAAACGAAAACTGGAGGGAAAGGAAAGCAACGTGTTCTGGAGGGGAGCGCTAGTACCTGCCGCAAAGGTCCGGAAAGAGTCATCCCGTCATGGCTACATGACAACCTTAGAGAGGTTGCACATGGCGAGAGGTAATTATTGCTGAAGAAGGTCGTTTCCAGTTGTCACTCCAGCTTAACAACTCTGTAGAACCTGATGCAGCAACATCGCCCGCGACACCTGCTGGCGTCCAGATCTGCACCCCTCCTCCCTATCCTGTGTTTCGGAGAGTGTTCCAGGAGCTACCTATTCTCCAATTTCTACGGTCCACGCTGATCTTTTTTGGTAAGATGGCAATTTGGATATCGCTTGAGGGATCCACCTGCTGACTCCACCAATTTTGAAGAACCCCCCCCGCCGTTCACGGCAAGTGTTTCCACAATGGGTTCCATCCTGTGCGGAAACCACGAGAGCTCGACGTCTGATCGCATCCTTGTTGCGGCTAGGTCACTCCTACCAATCTCGGCATTTGAAAAGGAGGTGCCTGGCTCAAGCATTACCCTCGACAATATCTACCACAGCACATCCACTCAGATACTCAAGGTGATGGCCTACGCGATCTCTAACAACTTCCCAGGCCATGGCAACCGGAAGGAAATCTACAGATGGCTTATGAGTCTGGGTACATTTGGCCCAGACATTATTCGACTGCTCCAAGATCCATCAAACCAAGCACTTCTCCAAGGTCTACTTCGGCTAGCCGTCGAAGAAGGGGACGTTCTTTTGGCGAGTACTCTTCTCGACGCAGGAGCAGATCCGAACGCGAACAACTGCGTGCATGAAGGATGTCCAATTCCTCTCCGGCCTTTACAATACTCGTGTTTCAATGGCAACTTGAAATTGGTCAAAGAACTGCTGCGAGCTAAAGCGCAAATTGACTATCCGGAATTTGGATGGTCTTGTAGTCCGTTACTTTTCGCTATCTATGGTTGTTTTGGGGAGTTTTGGAGTCGTCCTCTTGCCGAGGAGGCCACCATTGAAGCTGTTGGGACCGGCGCCAGAGACGTTTCGGACAGCAACGACGGCGACGACGGCGACGACGACGACGACGACGACGACGATAATACCACAAAATTCAGTACTGAACAGAAACGATATCAAGTGGAAGCATTACTGACGCTGATTCATGAACTTCTGAACGCCGGTGCGGACGTTAACGCAATTGCGGCGGACCCCGACAACACGGAATATTCCTTGAAAGAATGGCGCAAGACAGCAGACCCCCAGTACCGCTGGTATTCTTTAATATGTGAGAAGCACTCAGCCCTGACCTTGGGATCATCATTCCGATGTCCGGAGCTGGTCGACTTCCTCATTAGCAAGGGCGCTGAGATTAGCTTCCATATCGACGGTGCTCGGTCAGCACTTCGAGAATGCCTCTACAACTCATCAGAGCGTTTCGTTTCGGTGGTCCATGGGCGTGGCACGTGCGAAACACTAGCGGATCGCTTGGGATGGAGTAGAGATCCGAGGAAAGTCTCGAGGGTACTTGAAGCCGCGAAGAGGCTCATCATGGCTGGAGTGGACGTCAATGATCACAAGACTTGCCATCCTTGCGACGGCTATTGCGAGGAGCATCCGGACCTTGAATGTTACTCGCCATTTGATCTTGGTATCCTCGCCCAAGACAGGGACCTGATCGACGCCCTGTGGTCCGCAGGTGCGAAACCAACGCGTTACTCATTCGACACCGCCATCGAAGCACAGGACTATGACACATTCTGTCAACTTTTGGAATCAGAAGCCGACTTTCCAGAATGGGCTGTCACTCCCGACGAATGGCCAACGACAGACGATGAGCTTTGGTATATGGAATCCCGAAGGGCAACGGAGACACAGAAGAGGAGGGCTATGATCTTGGCTGCAATACGGATAGGAGCGTGTGCCGGCCTCAAAAGCCTTACCAGATCATACGATTGCTCAAACATCGACGGAAACTGCAGCGCCCTACGAGAGGCGATTAAAAAGTGCTGCGCCGGAGGCTGTCAGGATCCGCTTGTCTGCTTGCTTCAAAGCAACATCTTGCCTCAAGATTCTCTTGCATCGGCCCTTGGTTCTTCGATTGAAGTTGCAATTCGTCAGGGCCACCTGGAGACGGTAGATGTGCTCCTAATAGCTGGCGCTGATGTGAACGCGGGGGACACGGAGGACACACCACTAATGCTTGCCATCGAAGGCGAACACAGAGAACTCGTCCAAAAACTACTGGACCGCGGAGCAAAAGTCGAAACTCCGAAGAGAGGAAATCTCCTTGTCAAAGCAATCCATTGCGGAGATCACGATATTATCCAGCTCCTCATGGCACATGCCTCTCGAGACAGCTTGGGGCGCCACTACTTTTTCGGCGAGTGGTGCTCTCCCCTTGCTGCAGCTATTTTCAAAGAACAGTGGGCGATTGTCGACCAATTACTGCAACTCGGAGCATCGGTAAACCCCAGCAGCCAGCACGACAGACGACTGCCATACAAAACGCCTCTCTGGGCTTCTGTAAAACGGAAAATGATTTCGACTGCTGAGTGGCTTATCGAAAAAGGAGCTGAAGTGAACGATGAGCTTGCTCTAAAGGCAGCTGCGGATGATGAAGATTCAGTCTTGCTCAGGCTGCTCGTGGAGAAACTATCAACCGAGGAGCGAAGAGGCAGAAGAAATACCTTGCACGTGGCTCTCCAAACGGCTGTGGATAGAGGCCACTTGAATAATTTCCGTCTGATCTTACAGAGTAACATTGTTGACGTACGTGCCTTCTCAAACAGCTTACATCACGCTCTTAAGTCATCTGTAGCTCACCGTCAGGAGTTCTTGCGATCACTCCTTGACGCTGGCGCAAACCCCGACACCCTTACCGAAGACAATCACCGCGGTCCATACACAACTCTTCTAGAAGCAATCCATCAGCGAGATCCTGAGTGTGTGAGGATCATCCTCGAGACGCGAGCAAGGACGAATGAAGAACTGCCGCCAGAAACAGCTTACTCGCCATTGCAACTGGCAGCTTTTGAAGGGAACCCGGAAACCGTCCGAATTCTTCTGAGCCATGGCCAGGATCCGGATATCGTCTCGTCTTGCACAAAGACTTACCAGTGGTATTCCGGGAACCTACGCACAAATCACCCCATTGGAACTAGTGTGCAGAACGCGACAATGGAGAAGAACTGTGAAATTCTCAAGGCGCTCCTGCAACATGGAGCAAACCCAAACGCAACAACAAGGCACTGTCCGCACGGTCCCTTGCAGATTGCGTGTCGGGATGGCTCCTTGGAGCTTGTGGAAGTCCTCCTCGAGTACGGCGCAAATGTGAATTTGCCGCCAGCAAAGAATTTTGGCGCTACGGCACTTCAATTTGCTGCCATTGGTGGCTATGTCGGTATAGCGCATCTCCTGCTGGAAAAGGGAGCCGACGTCGATGCGGAACCGGCGGAAAATGAAGGACGCACGGCATTAGAAGGTGCCGCAGAGCATGGAAGGATTGATATGGTGCAGCTACTAAAGAATGCCGGCGCAGATATTTCGGAGTCTGGGCGAGGTCAGTACGAGCGTGCTTTGCGAAGGGCATCGAATAATGGCCATTTTGCTACCGCAGAATTACTTAGGTCTTTCTTGTCGTAGAGTAAGGCGGATAGCTTCTCAGATAGAGATTCAATCCTTAGGCTAGTCGTTCGGTCTATTCGACATCCTCGATGCAAATTCAGCAACTGTCCCCGAGAGACGCAGAGTTGATGAGTCAGCCGAAGGCTTTCCCAGGCTAGCCGAAAGGAAATAAATAGTAAAAGCAGCCACTCTTGCGTACCTACGTCAGAGGCCACCATCAGAGCCTGCATGGATGATGCCCGGCTCACCCAGCAGGGGAGCCTCCGCGGCGAAGCTCACCCGGCTCCGCTGGGTCGCGCGATTGGATGCTGGAGCAAAATCCGCCTCTTCATCCTAATCCCTATTTGCTCATGTCTGCCTGTTAGCGAGAGGCTTCGGGCCTTACAGGCTGCCTGGCGGTGATGTCCTGCACAGCCCCAGCCACGAAAGGCCATCACATCTGCCTCCGCTTTCCTGAGCATTTCAAGTCAGGTTGTGGCATCTCAATGACGTCATCAAGGCCCGAGATAAATAGCTGGCTTTCCACCTAGACAGAGAGGAAGACAAGAGATTCTATTGTCCCCAAGCTGTATCAATCAATCCATCCTGCCTGATATTGTCACATCGATATACGTTCATGCAAGTTATCGGGCTTGGGTGTGGATGAAAATTTTTTGAGAGGTCAATCCAGCCCTCTTTGTGGCGGAGCTGAGGCCCCGGCGGCTTTTCGCGTTAGTGGGTTTCTGCCTAATCTTACCTCGGACGATAAAAAGCTAGATCGGCCGTCCACTTCTCGATTGCCAGAGATGCTCAAGCCTGGTACGAAACTTAAGTCATTAGATATGGCATCTCGAGATAAGCAAGCGTCTCAGATTCATCATACGTTTGTAGTGGGTCTTAAGCCCCAGCCAAACCATAACATTTAGATCTAACCAAGTTACAGCTAGTATGTGTACAGTTAAGCTTCACACACCCCATTCGCAGACGTTAATCACAATGTATAGGAGGTATGTGCATCATGTGAGCAAAGAATGATAACTGCTGACTGTGGTGTGTTCGTTGGTGTAGCGGGTAAGTGGACGTCTCTGAAATGGACGAGGTGGCGATAGTTACTGATGGTAGTCTGTTCCTGTTGGTATAGGATGTAAGTGGTCCCTTCCGAGATGAACAAGATGGTGATAGTTGCTGAGCTTGGTGTGTTTGTTGGTGTAGCGGGTAAGTGGATCTTCCTAACATCTCTGCGATGGATGCTGATGGCAGTCTGTTTCTGTTGGTATAGTGTGTAGGTGGTCCCTTCCGAGATGAATGAGATAGTGATGGTTGCTGACCTTAGTGTGATTACTGGTATAGTTTGTAAGTGAACGTCTCTAAGATAGACGAGAAAACGATGGTTGCTGACTTTGGCGTGGTCTTATTGTTAAAGGATGTAAGTGGACCCTTCCGGGATGAACAAGATGGTCATAATTGCTGACGTTAATGTGCTCGCTGGTGTAGCGGGTAAGTGGATCTTCCTGAGATTGACGTGACGATGATGATTGTTAACTATGGTGTGATTGTTGGCATAGGATGTAAGTGGACCTCTGCTAGATAGATGAGAAAGCGATGGTCGCTGACTTTTGTGTGTTCTTGTTGGCATAGAGTGTAAGTGGATCTCTCTGAGATGGATGAGATGGCGATGATTGCTGACTTGGATATGTTATTCTTGGTGTAGGATGTAAGTGGACCCTTCCAAGATGGAAGGGATAACGATGGTTGCTGACCCTAGTGTGATTATTGGGGTAGTTCGTAAGTATACCTCTCTGAGATGAAAAAGATAGCGATGATTTCAAATGGCTGTCTGATCTTGTTGGTATAGTTGGTAAGTGGCCCCTTCCGAAATGGATAAGGCGGCGATAGTTGCTGATGGCGGTCTGTTCTTGGTATAGAATGTAAGTAGACCTCTCCGGGATGGGCGAGGCAGCGATGGTTGCTGACTTTAGTATGTTCTCATTGGTATAGGATGTAAGTAGACCTCTCCGAGATGGACGAGAAAGCGGTGGTTGCTAACGCTGGCCTGTTCTCGTTGGTATAGTGGGTAAGTGGACCTCTTTGAGATAGATGAGATAGCAATGGTTACTGACGGCGGTCTGTTCTTATTGGTATAGGATGTAAGTGGACCTCTCCGAGATAGACGAGAAAGCGATGGTTGTTGACTTTGGCGTGTTCTTATTGGTATAGGATGTAAGTGGACCTCTCTGAGATGGATGAGATGGCGATGATTACTGACTCTAGGTTTAGGAGGTAAGTATATATTTTTCATGTTTTATGTTCTTGCATGTCATGTTAACGCTAGTCCTTCTTCCCAAGTCTTGGAGGCGTGAGATTGACCATCTGTTTGCTCGACAATTTTTCAACAAACTACCATTTAATATCCTTTCCGAAGATGCTGTCTCCCCCGACTCTACTGTCGGCTCTCCATACTTCCAGCTATTGCGCGAGTGGCTCTGGGACTGCGACCAAAAGCACGATAAATGCAAGTTGCCAAAAGGAAGAGAGAAATATTGGCCGACAAGGGTTATCTTTATTGGTGAGCCCAATAAATTGACACTCGTTGAGAACCAAGCTACGCGAGGGGACTATGTTGTGCTCTCCCACTGCTGGGGTGCTCCAACGAATGAAGAAAAGGAGCGATTCTGCACCACTCGAGAAACCCACCAACAGCGGTTGCAGGGTTTCAGCTGCGATGATCTACCACAGACGTTTCAGGATGCGGTTCGGACGACTCGAGAACTTGGGAAGCAATATCTCTGGATTGATTCGGTTTGCATAATTCAAGGAGACGACGGCGATTGGCAAAAAGAGGCTGGGGAAATGGAAAACGTCTTCGCCTCTGCCTTCTGTACCATTGCAGCGAGTTCAGCGGGTGGTTGGGGAGATGGCTTCCTTAAGCGGGGCCTGGATTCCCAATATATCAGGGGTCTGCATCTATCCACCAAAAGTAGACGCACTATCTACTATTGATAGAAAGCTGTGCTTTCTACCCATTCTACCCTGCCTACTGCCAAGCTTCTATCCCCTCTACTACAGCCTTATTAACGTAGATTCAAGTGGGTAGATTGCTAAGAATCATCGATATATATATATATTAAATGCTTAGTAATCTGGTAAGCAAATGATATACTAAAACCTCATAACGCTAGCAATTTCGTGAGGCACCCTATGTAGATAGTTATATCCATTTTATAGTAGACTAGTAGATTAATAACTACTATTAATATCGCTTAATAATATAAATATAAGTAAGAAAAAGTAATTAATAGATAAAGATAAGTATCCTAAATAGAGTAATATATAGGAAATATACTAATAGTATATAGTATAGAAGGATAGAACTAGGTAGGCAGAGTAGCTTAGTCCTGCCTCCTTTCTATTAATCTTTCTATTCTTAAGCTAGCTAATCTATTAGATAGTATGCATACTCCCTAATAATTACCTAACTATATATATAATAATAAATCACTCTGCTTTTAATAACGTAGTATAGTAGGATAAAAGTAATCTAACTACTCCCTTCCTTAGCTATTTAACCTAATCTAACTTACTCTTATTTACTAAAGACTATTAATAACTATCTTCTATAATTAATCCTTAGAGCAGGGCCTTAGTAAGATTAGGAAGAAGATGCCTTAAGGAAAGGAAGGTGTTCTAATAATCCTACTATACCTTAGGTCATTATACTTAGGCTCTAGAGCTAGGGCGTAGTAGGATTAATAGAATACTACTATAAAATAAGCTAAGGAGGGTTAAAGGAGAAACTGAGCTTAGGTAAGGTGAGCGTGCTTATAATACCCGTCTTACTTAAGCTCTATTAGGAAATCTCCTATAACCCTATAGGCTTTCCTTCTGATTTTTACTTAAGTTAGTTAGTAATATAAGACTATATTAATCTTATTTTATATAAGAACTCGCTCTGGGTGGGTTTTTTAGCCTTATAGTGGTCTGGCGTGTTTACTACTTGGCTAGAGATACGTGTAATTAAGTAAAATATTATAACTTCTAATGCCTTACTAGACTATACTATATAATAAGATTAAGATAATTCTATTTAAAAGAAGTAATTTTTAGTATAAATAATGCTAATTAATGTATTTTTCATTTAGATCTAAGCACCTTAGTTAGCAGCCTGCTTAAATTATTAATTTTATAGTTAGTATCTCTTAAGAAACTTATCTATTTTCTAGTCTATATTAATATAAATAATATAATGCGCTTAGGTAAAGAAGATAAATTTATTATTATATAGAGAGAATTTCACTAGATTTAATTATACTAGCTACTTAGTTATACCTTGCCTTATTAACTAGTTCTTTAAGATATATAGATTTTAAGTCAGTAGTTATTTAGAAGGATACTAAGGTGCATACCCTATAATAAGCAGAGTAAGCAGTCTATACTAAAATTTAGCTACTAAATAATCCTTCTACTAATAAGCCTAAAGACAAGGCTGATAAGCCTAATACTAAAAAATAAATTAATTAAGTATAAAAAAATCATCTAGAGACTATAAAGCTAATATTAATCAATTTAGAAAAATGATATAAGTCGATTGATTATTATTTTTAGACTATAGCTGATTATTTGCAGTATTAATATAAGTGGACTTTATAGTACCCTTCTAGGCCTTCTAGGGCGGCAAGTGCTAGAGTAAAAGATATATATAATTAGTCTTAAATAATAGCTTTTCCTTATGTTTTTAATAATTAATAAATGCATCTTATCGTATTTCTTATAATATTATAAGCCTAATAAGGGTTTTTACTATATAAATTTCTCTGCTTTTATTAAAATGTCTTCCTTCTTCTTACCTTAATTAATAGCAGTCTGAGATCATATCCAATTCTTCCTTAAATCCCTTAAGATCTCCCTAATTAATATTACTAAGATGTTTTAAGACAGCTTATCTTCCTCTAGACTATTTAACTAGCCGTCCTCTAACCCTCCGAACCCTCCCTTAAGTAAGACCAGTATCACCTTATCCTCTGACCCCCCTGACAGCCACTAGACCTAGGATAATATCCCTTAATAGTATAAGGTTAGAGATAATACTATATGCCTTATAACGAAGCAAGGAATAATAAGAAGGTGGTTCTAGGACTATAGCTTCTAAGTCTAAAGGGTGAAAGATAATCCGAAGGTGATCCATTAGTTCTATAAGGTCTGTTCCTTTATAAAGATACTACTAGAAGATCTATATACACTCTTTGCTATGAATCCGGAGAATGTATATAAGCATCTAATAAGTAAGCATAAGATCTTCTTAGAAGACCCTGAGCAAGCCGCTAAGTATAAGCCGAGAAAGTTAATACTATAAAGGCAGCTAACAATTAATGCTTTTATAAGAAAATAAAAAGCAGAAGAAGCCTTTAAATAGAGTCAGATTGTGCAGTTTAATAAGACGAAGTTTAGGCAGTTAATTATTAACTGGCTTATAGAGACTAACCTGCTCTTTACTACTACTAGCAACCTAGCCCTCTATACTGCCTTCTACTATATTAACCCTTAAGTTATAATCTAATAAGCAATGCCAGGCTTTTAGGCAGTTAGGAAACAGATCTTATATAACTATTATAAGTATAAGAGCCAGATAATAGAAGTATTAATATAGAGCCCTAAGTAAGTCTATATTGCTTTTAATAGATAGATATTCTATAATTAGTATGGTTTCTTTACTATTAATGCTTAGTTCTTTAATTCTACTATGTTTAAGCTAAAGAAGGTTCTCCTTAATCTACTTTATATAGAAGGGAATCATACTAGGGTTAATATCGCTACTTAGGTCATAAAGGTCTTAAGGGAGTTTAGTCTAGTAACTAACTTAAGGCAACTAGGCTACTTTATGGTTAATAATGCTTTAAATAATGATATAGTATTAGTAAAGCTTTTAGTGCTTAAGGGGATTAATAGTCTTAACCCTCTCTAGGTTTGGATTTATTACTTTAGGCATATTATTAACTTAGTGACTTGTGCCTTATTATTTCTAAAGGAATACTATCTCCTTAAGGGTATTGATATTAATGACTTTGATAGCTAGAGGAAGTTTGGACCTATTAGCTGCTTACACAATCTTATAGTCTGGATACACTGATCTTAGCTAATAATGGACTACTTGCGCAATATCTAGAAGGAGGCAGGCTGCCCTAGGATCCTTAATATAGTCATTAATAATACTACTTAGTAGCTCTCTTAGTTCTATATAATATAATGGGCTCTTAATCTATAGCCATATATTAAAGAACTTATTAGTAAAGTGGCTTTATAGTTTATAATTAGGCAATCTCATTTTTAATGCTAGAGGGGTCTTCTTATAGGTCTCTATCTATTAAGCAAGAAGCCATTATGCTTTAATAATAAGAACCTTCTTAATAAGGATAACTAGAATGCAATCCAGTGGTTTTATAATATCTTAAAGCACTTTAAGAAGCAGGTTAAGAAGCTAGAAGGCGATAACCAGCTCTGAGTTCATTATAAAAGTAAGAAGAGTCAGCTTAGTAGTATCTAAAGAGTCTTCTTATCATTTAAGTACCTTCTTTATAAGCTTAAAAATATTAAGATTAAAGTATAAAGTTACTTAGAGCTGAATTATTATTAAAGCTATATTAATACTACTTAGGATAAGCTTAATTCATATTAAGCTAAGATTACTAAGTTACTAATATACTATACTACTATAGTCCTTTACTCTGGCCTTAGCTTTAGATACTTTCTTAATGCCCTTAAGGATTAGCTTACTTAAGGCCTCTTACCCTCTAAAGCTTAAGTAGCTAAGAAGAGAGGTAATAAATAGGCAGCTAAGTTAAAGAAGATAGTCTATAATCTTTAGGTATAGTAATATTAAGATTATAATCCTAATCCTTATTAGAATGTATTATCTCCTACTTTTATAAATTTAGAAGATTTAGATCTTAATAAAGAAGAGCGAGTTATCTGCTTAAAATGCAAACTTAGTAGTAGATTATAAGCACTTATACTACTAGCTAATGAATTAAATCATTAGCTACTCTCTATCTAGGAGTTAGAGCTCTCCCTAAAGGCTAATCCAGTAAGGTACTAGATAGAACGCTAGTTTAAATATCCCCGGCTAGCTAAGATGGCCTTTAACGTACTTAATATGCCTCTAATGTCCGCTAAGTATAAGAGGACCTTCTCAGCTGCTAGATCTATAGTCACAATCCGGCGGACACAACTTAGAATAGATATGATCTCTACCGCTTAGACGATCAGATCATGGATTAAGGCCGGCTTAATGGAAGACTACGATAGGATCGCCCTTAGGAGTACAGAGATCGAGGCGCTTAAGGATGAACTGGGCCAGCAGGTTAATGAGGGAAATGGGGGTGGATGGTCTGATGATAGCGTTAAGGGATTGTAAGGCTGATACTAGCGGGATATCCTTGATCCGGTGTGGCGTTTAAGGCGTTCTGTATCACTGTAGATTGCATCTACGTTGATAGATAGGGTCTATTTCTATCAATTCAACTTCAGGTCGGCTTAGTAAGTCATCTATTCTATCACTGTTGAGGTGGTTGTGGATAGAAGTGGGTAGATGCAGACCCCTGCAATATATTGGGATCCGAGGTGTTCCGGGTAGATCGGCTTGTGCTTGCGACTTCAACCAAGATGTGGATAGAGGAGCCCTTAGCAATAGAGCTTGGGTCCTGCAAGAACGTGTGCTATCCCGCCGAATTATCCATTTTGCTGCGACACATACGTATTGGGAGTGCGGGAAGGGAGTACGATGCGAACAGTTTACAAAACTGGAACCGTAAGTCTGCAGTCAAAGGTTATACGCGCGCTCTGTTCTCACATTACTCCAGGCCGCCCGGAAGGCAACGTTTCGTTCTCGATCCCTACTTTCCTAGTCGACTCGAGCAGTCAGGCTATTCACATGCCATTGATTTTGTCCGATTCCTTTTCAAGAAGTATTCACAGTGCGGTCTTACCGTTGAATCCGACAGGGATACTGCAATCTACAGCCTGATCAAGCGCATAGGACATGTGTTAGAGACTGAAGCGAGATACGGGATCATCAGTTGCTTTCTCAGTAACCTTCTCCTGTGGAAGCGGACCGATGAGGAAAAGAAGGCCCCGGTTGACTACGGAGATCGAATGGTGCCATCATGGTCTTGGATGGCATATTCTGGAGGTATTGACTTTATCTCGGGTGCGGGGCGGCCTCTCCTGGTACCGGAATCTGCGGATCTTGGATTTGCTGACGATGGGAAGGCGTTAATCGCCAAAATAAGGCAATTTGAAAATTGCCGGGTGGAACAAAGGAAGAGAGAGTATGCCATTTTCGATGATACAAAGAAAGTGGGGTTTTTATGGTTCGATGTGGCGGACCAGATTGAGTTCAGACATTGTGTTGTTGTTGGCGTGAGCGGCGACGAATACTGGAAGAAAGACCTTCAGAGGACTTACTACATCCTTGTTGTTCGAGAGAAACCAGGTTGGGGGGGATATGAAAGGCTAGGAGCTGGGGAAGTGGAAGCAGGCTACGTGTCTCGGGAATGCGATGCTGGAAAGGTTTGGTGAGGCTCTTCTTGATTCATTGGTTGATATTTTTCCTACAAGATGATTGCGAACTCGAGCCTAGTTACATAATAAGAAACTTCAATGACAAACATTCTTCCTTCCATTTTTGTATCTAAACGTCAGTTCGAGCCATTTCTATCGTTCTACCCATCGTGCCAATGTGGGAGAGGAAGCTGATGTCTGTGGGTCAAGCGTGCAAAACGAGTTTATACCATCGAACATATAAGAGTGTACTCAAGGTCATTCCATATACTATATCAAGTCAATTCACTTAGGTACATCAACACAGGCGAGAAAGACTTCGTAGACAGGGAATAAAAATGCGTCTATATTTGCGCATCGGAATGTACATTGTAGTTACACCCGGAAAACCTGAGGCGAGAGACTTGAGAGGAGTCGGAAGATCTATGTGTCATATAGCCAAGAACCTCTTCCGATCTCTGCTCCAGTTCCTCAGGAGCTTTCGGATTATGCAGGAGTATTATCAACGCGCCACCATTTAAGTATTATTTTTCTTCGGTTTGCTCTTAATATTAAGTTCGATCTTTAGGTTAATATTTTCAAAATCCATCCATAGAGATTTTCCTCTACAGTAAAATGAACATCACCTTAAGTATTATTACGGCTATAGTAGGATGAAAGTCAGCATTGATCCTTGTCCTCGCTGCGGCATCCCTCATCCAAATTGCAATACCTAACGTTTCAATACTCGTTCTTTAGAAAACAGCGCTACTAGACTAGAAATTCTTCTGTTAATTCGATTCGCTTTACTACTACTAGTATTACCCTTTTATTATAAGTAGGTTTATATATAGGTCATAAGAATACTGACTTCGTATCTAATACAGATTCCGCGCTCTATCGTCCTCCTACTAATATAGCATCGTATATATTCAGAATTCTAAGCGCTTTATATAAGGCAGATTCCCCTATTATAATTAAATTCCTTCCTTAGCTAATATTATTATATCTCTATTAATACCCCTTTTTTCATTCTATTCTCATTTAGGGGCAGCGATGATAGGCGTAGAGTGATCTCAGGCTATAGCTTAGAAATGCAGTCAATACACTAATTAAGTGCCCTGCTTTAAGGAATAGTGGTTAGCTTTTGCAGGTAGTATATAACGGTTTTGTATGGGGGTAGAGTGCACCAATTCTACCCACCGTAAGGGGACGGTCACTCACTTAACTGGGCAGGGTTCTAGCACGAAAAGGGATCTGAAGACGCCCGTCTATCTTAGGCCCTCCTGAAGCCTATCGTAAGTATGCAACATCCAGATAAGCTAGGAGCACTACGCTATTATCCAAATTCCTCATTAATATACTTAGTAATGTCGACAGGGGATTGTCCGCTAGCATCAAGGCCTCTAGGTAGTGGCCCCACTGCCTGGGGATGCTCACAGCCTAGTACCCGAACCAAACGCCTACTATAGCAACCAGTAACCCTAAAGCGCTAGAAATGATAGTTATGACAGCATCCGTTAGGAAGGATATCATACTCTGTAATATTAATCAAAAGGAGTTGCTTCTAAGCTGTATGATGGGGAATGACGAAGAGGCTCTTTCTTTATAGTAGCCCATATACCGTCGGTTATATGTAGAAAATGGGCGTTTTGGTGCGCTGAGGCTTGGTCTCCCCGGATTGGGTGACTGACTAGAGAGGTGTCCCCGAATAACACGACAGGGCTCTTTTTCGAGGGCGCCCGACTAGGCAAAGGGGTTTGTGGACAAAGGACAAGGAACCAAGGAACCCACACCCAGCCCATCCAATCCAGCCCAGGGCCCAGTTTGCAGCAGCCGGCTGGTTGGACGTACATGGAGGAGGGTTGGGATGGAGGATGGATGGGCCACCCCCAGCGTCAAGCCCGATATCCGATGTCCGAATTGGTGAGAGAAAGATGGCGCGCAATGATGGCATAGGATGGATGAGCTGGGGACGAGATTGGGGGATGGGATGGGGGGCTAAACCAGGCCGGGAATGCGAAGGAGGGCTGGCAGGCTCCCCAGCTCAGCCAATCGGGATGCTAGAAATTATAATGGTTGCCTATGTAGTAAGCGCACTCAAAGATCATCCAGTAAGGCCCAGAATAGCAATGTTAGCAAACCCACTGGATCAAGGTGCTGTCAGACTTAATCATCTAAAATGAGTGCGCGCATGCATTAGCCATTTTAAGTAAGACGACTAATAGGATTAAAGTAATACATGCTGAATATTTAAAATGCTGGAATAAACTTAAGACTCTATATCATAAGGACTAACTATTATGAATAAATAGTACTAGGACCTACTTATTAAGAGTAGAGGGGTAGAGAGTAGAGGCTTACTAATAAAGTGAGAGGTATAAGTTAAGGTGTTAAAGTTAGTGGATATCCACAAACATAACCAAGTGTAAGAGAGCTTGAGGAGAGGGTGATCGAGAGAAGTGTTGGTAGTAGTTGAAAAGAGAATCCCAAAGAAGTCTGAAGATTGATGGAGAATAAAGAAGAGAAGTCAACGGCCGGATGCTCTGGCTTTTATGGTTTTGAGGGGGGGAAGGGGTGACGAGGGCGAAGGTGTCGAGTTGTGGGAAGGTTGATTGTAACGGGGGCTGTGATGTACGTGAAAGCATAGCGGGCCAGTGGGTGATGGCAGGGGTTCTTAGGGGTTCCGCTGAGGGGAGAAGGGCGTAGGCCATCCCAGACCAACAATTTCAAATCTGGTCTTATTAGCGACCTACTCCTCATTTTACACAGAGACCATCTCTCTCAAAGCTGCACGTCACCGGGAAACAGCAATTTTCCATATCTTCTTTATCTTAATCCATTTTTTAAATTACCCCAAAGAACCATGGTCTTATCTACCGAAGCAATCTCTGGCATTTTTGCTATCCTCGTGGCTGTCCTCGTAGCGCTCCCTTGGGCGCGGCCTCATCTACAGGGATTTTGGAGACGCTTTCGTTTGTGTCTCTCCGGCACTTCAGGTTAGTCTACACGATCACAATGATATTTGGTTTGACACAGACCCCTAATGCCTCCAGTAAACGATCTTGAGTCCGGATACGGATATGAGAGAAGTGTCGAGGCCGGAATTTTTGTTATGCCTGCGAGGAGCGGGCCTTTGGTCAATGTGATAGCGATGCCGGCCCAGAATTCCTTTGGCAATTATTACGGTCAGTACTCTGAAGCGCTGAACAATCCACAATGTGAGCATTCTTGCTGATAACGAGATGTGATTGCGAAATCAGGAAGTACTCGGTTTCCCTCACGTGTGACCTTCTATCAATCTACGACTTTTGTTCAAGTTGCGGAGGAAACACGTTAGTGCAAAGACATCCACACTATGAGGAGGTTCACCGTTGCGACAATAAGGGCGAGAAGGGCGAAAGACTATTTATTAATTGTAGCGTCCGGACTGACGTAGTGTTAATATAAATTATTTCACACGTTAAATTTTTTTCCGGCTGAAATGACTTCCGGAATTGAGTTTTGCCAGAGCCTATGTGAGCAGCAACCATGTCGCACCAGACGGCTACGGCAAAAGTGGAATGAACACTCCGCTAATGCGTAGTGTAATGATGGCCTATATTGGATGTGACAAACCACTTGCATTAGGATTCAACATTCATGCCCAGTCTTGCGATAATACTTGATACGGCTTTAAGGAATCGCGCAGACTACTGAGCATGCTGGTTAAGAAAGCCATCGTACTAACTTTTAATCAATGGCAGAACGGTAAACCCATTCGTTCTCAGAAGCCTGTTTGAATTCAAAGCCTCTCTAAATATACTTCTGAACTGCTGACTTAGTCTTATCCTGGATGACTATAGGAACTTACTACTAATATACAAGTTTATCTATAGTAAGCTTATAATATAAATATGAAGTAAACTCCTTAGTTAGAATATACTATATATAGCTTATATAAAATGAAAAAATAGACTAGAATATTATCTGAAATATCAGTTCAGTGAGTGATCGTTTTCATAGATCGACAGTACTAACAATTAACAGTACTAGTATGACTTTGCCTTGCCTCTTTGCGGTTCTATAAAGCACCTTTTCAATAAACCTTGCATAACGATATGCATCTATCATTTCTTAAGGCTCGACTTAGGCAACAGACCCGTCTTTGCTAATAGAGACAGGCGAGATATTGTCTATCCATTTAGCAGATCTATCAGGACGTACATAGGATGAGACGTGTTTTAAAATCGGAAAGGTCTAACTCTGGAGGCATTCATCGCTACTCTAGTTTTCTCTTTGAAAACACAGCTTCTTATATTAGCGGGTGCTCTTATTTACTTTAAATAGCTAAGGTCTTGCCTTCTGCTAACCGTCGAGGGCTATTGCTATGCAATCTATTAACTCTTTATAAGTTCACTTATCCTTATAGTTAAATACTTAAATAATAGTTTACTATTAAATAAATACTAAGCTTATTATAGTACTGTAACAGTCAGGCTTATACTAGAGCTTTAGAGTAGGTTTAAAGTGCGTAGTAGTTATAATCTAGTAAATTAGGATATTATAATAAATAATATAAGTCACAGTCTAATAATAGTAGAATAGTAGATTTAATATAACTAAGTATATTAATAGTTAGTAAGGCTATTTCTATAAAAATACTAAATAAATATACTTATATACTAATAATATCCTCATAGATTGTAATTTAAAATTATTATCTATCTTTTTAGATTATAATTAAGAATTATAATTCTATTATTAGATTATAATTAAGTATGACGATCGGTACACTGCCCTGGGCTCGTAAGTCTAGGGTAGGCTGGGAACCTGATCTAAAGGGTTTATATAATAATGAATCAGGCGTGTCGTACTTAAATAAGGTCAGTTACGTCTAGAAATAGTAGAGTCTGAGGTACTTAATGTAACTAAGTGTTATTAATAGCTGAGGAGCTGCCCATACTAGATGTGCACTTCTCAGATGACTATATACAAGAGTGCTCACTATGCCTTGCTCCCGTCTGCTCACGATGCTCACCCTGTGGAGCATCGTGTAAGTAAGCGTCCGTAGTGTTGCTCACTCTGGTTAAAGTGGGTCTGCTCACTCCGGCCTTAAGTATCCCCGTACTTCCGTTTCTGCCGGCCGTGACATTAGGAGTTATAATTTATAGCTAGGATCGCAGTTTAGAACTGCAATTTAATAGGATTAGTTAGAAATTAGTAAGGCAGGTATGTCTAGCTAGCGTTATATAGTCTGTATAGACCGGGCTATAATATAATATCTCCTCTTTATTAGTCTTATTCTTAAGGCTATATAAGTAAGCCTTATATAATTTCTAATATTAGTTTATAACTTCCTTCTTTAAATATCTATAGATATATTAATATAATACTATAGTATATAATTAAACTAAAAGTAAAGAAAGTATTTAAGAAAGTGAAAAAGATAATTAAATATAAATCTTTTTAAATTTTTACTAAGCTTAATAAGTATATTATTAATAGACTTTAAATATTATTTTAAGTATAAAATTAAATATTAAATAGAGGATATTAGTTATTCTAATTATTATAAGGAATGTATTTATTATTATTAAGCTTATAATAGTATTTATATAATATCTTTATATAAGGCATTCCTTTTTTTAGTAGATTTATACTAATAGTTCTTTAGTAAATAAGCTAATTAATTAATAGAAGAAGCTTATATAAAAGGAGGAAAAGGTAAGTAATTAAATTATGCTTATTTATAACTAGCTAGCTAAATTATAAATGTCTTTAGTAATAATAGTAAACTATTTAGCCTAAATTAAAAAGATTAAAAAGAAGGTAAAAGAGCAGAGTTCTGATTTATTTAAGTAATAAATATAAGAATTAAATTAGGAGGATAGAGTCCTTCTTATATTAAAGACTTATAAGAAATAGATAGTTTATAATCTTAGGCTATTAAGTATTTTAAAGAAGACTAATTAATCTACCTCTAGTCTTAAAAATGATTTTAATAATATTAGTTCTTTAATTAAATCTAGTATTATTAGTAAAACTTCTTTAATAAACATTATATATAAGTAAGGTTTTTAATAAGCTCTTATTAATTACTACTTTTGAAGAAGTTCTTTTATTTAATAAAGTACTTAGTCTTATTATTAACTTTTTATAGAATATACTTAATAAGTAAGTAAGTTAAATAAATAAGTAAGCTAAAAATCCCTACTTTTAAAATTAAAACTTTAATAAAAATTGTAAAGTCCTTATATATAAAATATATAACTGATAAGGAAATATCTCCTTTAGCTCTTATTAGATAAGACTATAAATAACATATTCAAAATCTCCTGATTTTTAGCTTTATAATAGTATATATTATGCCTTAGAAAGCCTATCTTCCTTATATTATAACTACAAAGGACATCTATAATAAGAACCTTCAATAAGGTTAGAGTTCAAGCATCAGACATACGTCTAACAGTCCTAAAACTCGGGACACGTCTTACCCGGTTTTACTATGACAAATTGTCCAAATCCCCTGTTAGATTGGACATGTGACTGGACAGCAATCTCTCTATAAAGCTGGGACTTTTCTCTAGCCAGTCCAGATGAAAAATAATCATCAATACATGCATTTCTCAACCAATCACATCAAACCGACTACCTTTCTAATCGTCTTTTCCTGCTCTTTCTGAATCTTCAATCCCTTTTCTGATTGGTCAATTTCTTGACCCACAATCGCCGAGTTCCACCAATAACCTTCCACTCCTTCCACTCCTTCCACTGCTATAGCCTTTACATATTCTTATAGAGGTTTAGCTAGTAATACCTCTCTTTTAAGAGTCTTATAGTTTTCTCTTAGCTTTAATACTTATAGTTTTTATAATATAATTTAATTAAATACTTCTATATATATTTATCCTTAATAACTAGCTTAGGATCGCAGTTTAAGTAAGTTATTTATAATTATAAAGTTTTTTTATAAAAGAAGAACCTATTTACTTTAAAGTAAAGATATATATATACTTTATCTAATATATCTTAAGAGCATTACTGAGTTTATAAGGATTTCCTTAAGACTCTTAGCTTATTAGTATATTCGTTTTTTAATGATTCTAATAATAATTAAGATTCTTACTAGGCTTTTACTAAGTTAACTATAATAGCGTTTAATTATTAATTAATAAAAGTCTTAATATTCCCTTTAGCTTCTTAATTTAGTTAATTAAATAGGCTTTATAGTTTTCTAAATAGTCTATTAGTTATTATATTCTTAATCCTAAGTATATATTAGATTATAAAGTTAAAGAGTAATAAGTAACTAATCTATTTATTAATTAGTACTCTTAAGATATCTGTCCTTTTCTTATTAAACTAATAAACTAAGACTTAAGTATCTATCTTTAATATAAAGTGAATTTTATATAAATATATATATAACTATTTAATTAAAAGCAGAATGTTTTAGTATTTTCTTTTTATAATATTATAATTATGTTTATTCTAAGTCTATATACTAGATTTAAATCTTATTAAATAGTATTTACTATTTACTACTTATATAAGAATATAACCCTAACCTAATAGACTAGTATTAGCTATAAAAATGACCTTCTTATAATTAAAAGATAGGTTTAGAATAATTAAAATAAGTACTAATAATAATTTATTCTTTAGTATTTATATAGCCTTAGCCTATAAATCACTTTAAATAAATTTAGCATTTTTCTTAAGTAAACTTATTAATAGCTTTATAATAGTTATATATTTAATAACTTATATCTTATAATAACAAATAACTCTTAAAAATGCTCTAACTTTTATATTAGAGTTATAAGAAGTCTATTTAGTGATTTTAATGACTTTAGCCTCTTTTAGTAATCTCTTATAAGTACTATAAAAATACTTAACTATTAGAGCAGTTTGTTTATGAAACTGTGATTTTAGTATAGAAATAGTGCATTTAGCTAATTTAATATTTAATAGAGTCTGATCTAGGTTAATTAAATGCTCTTTAATATACTATCTGACTCTTAAGCTAACTTCTTTATTATTATAAGTTATAGTAAGTCCTTTTATTATTATATTATTAAAGAAAGCTATATAGATATTTAGTATTAAATTAAATAAGATATAAGTAATAATCCTTATAAATTAAGCTATAGAATTAGTTACTCCTTATAGTAGTGTGTATATTCTTAGTAGGCCTAATAGTATTATAAAAGTAGTTAAATTCTTACTTTTTTAAATAGACTAATTTAATTATATCTTAAAAAGAAGTTTAAGAGTAATAATATTTAATATATTACTATATTTATTAAGAACTCCTTAGTACTTAGAAGGCTTAAGCTATTATAAATAGTAATATAGTTTATTCTAATAACTGAATTAATTAATTAGATTTTACTATCCTTTTTTATAATAAGTATAAAAGGGTTCTTATAAGAACTATAATCTTCTTTTAGAATACTTTTTTTAAGTTATTAATAAAGTAAGTTAATAACCTTTTAATATAGTCTTAAAGGAATAGAAATACTACTTACTTACTAAGCTTTATAAAAAATAACTTTAATAACTTATAAAAGAGCAATTATTAAGTTAACTCTTTTATAGTCCTTAAAGTCTTAAGCTAGTATAGCCTCCTTATTATATAAAATAGTAATAAATATATCTTATTCTTCTTTAAATAAGGTCTTATTTATTTAATTAACTATTTTTACTAGCCATTCCTGTATTAATTAACTTTCTTTTTCTAAAGTAGAGAATTTAAATATAAGGAAGTCAGAATACTTACCTCCCTTTTCTATTTAAAAAGCAATCCTTACTATCTTTTTCGATTTCAAATAAGAGTCACCTTCTAATACTAAACTATTAGATAGTAAGTTATTAATTAAGTAGATTTTAATGCTTTTTTATTTAAAGAGAGTATTTACTTTAATATACTAAGTATCTTTATTAAAAGGCTGATTTTTCTTTAATCTCTTTTCTTTTAATAGAATATCTTAATTATTCTAATTCTTTTTATATATTAATAATAGTATTAATATATTAAATAATTATATTAATAGTAAGGATTTAAATAACTTTTATAAAGTCTTTTTAAGAAAGTATTTAGCTTTTTTTAAGGATATTATTATCTTTTAATAAGACATTATTTAGCTTATAGTCTATTAGAGGATTAATTATAAGTAGTATTAATATTTTATACTTTGCTTCTTTAAGTATAATATATAATATTTAACTATTCTTATAATAAGTATAATTAAGTAAATATTACTTAAATTAAAATAAATTATAAATTACTTTTAATTAATTAAATAATTAAATATAAGTCTACTAGCTTTAATAAATAGTATTTTTAGAATATATAGAATTATAACTATTAAAAAAAGTGTTATATATAGCTAGATAGATATATATATATTCTTAAAGTATAAAGTTATAATTACTTTTTTTATTATTAAGATCTTCCCTTTAGAATAAGAAGTTATAAAAGCACTAACTAGCTTAATATTAAGGCTATAGTATTAAGCCTATTTATAAGAATTAAGGTTCTTTTCTAAGCCTAAATCTACTAATGCTTTTATTATAATACTCTTAAGAACTTCTAGCTAAATAATTAATTATAAAGTATCTTATAAATATAATATCTTAAGTAAGTTAAATATACTTATAAAGTTAATTATTAAACTTAAAGTTAATTAATTAATTAAACTCTCCTTTAGTTTATATAATCTTAAGAGTTATTAATAAAATAGACCTTTCTTTTATTATCTTCTCTTAAGTAATATCTTAAATAAAAGTACTTAAAGATAGGGTTATTTAAGTTAAAAGAATGATTTTTACTAAATAACTTAATTATAATAATAATAAATTTAATATAATCTTTTAATAAGTTTTTATTATCTTTATATAAGGTTATTAAGGCTATTTAATAATAAAATTAGTTATTTATTTAATTAATTAGTTTTAATATTATTATAACTATAAGCACTTTTCTTTTAAATATAAATAGCTTAATTAGCTATTTAAAGTTAATAAACTCTATTTTATTAACTTATTCTATTATTATAATATAATTATTTAAATAAGCTTAATTTAATCTTATATTAATAAGCTTAAAAATAGTATTATATAATAAAGAGATCTTAACTCTTCTAACTATATTAAGTAAAATAGTAATAGCCTTATAATATTAATCTTAAGTAAAATATAGATTACTTATTCTAAATTACTCTCTAAATTTTATTTAATTAGCTAGTTTTTAATAACTAAGGATTATTTTAAAAATCATATTCCCTTCTTCTATAAAATTTATAAAATTTTATAGTAATTCTATTTACTTTATCTTACTTCTTTACTTCTTATTATTATAAGTATTAATTAATACTTCTTATTTATTATTATATTCTTTTATTATTTTATAATTACTTTTTTTAAGGCTAAAATAAACCTTTCTAAAAGTAAGAGTAACTTATACTTAGTAAATAGAAAGATACTCTTTTAATTACTTACTCTCTTCTTTTAAATAGCTTAAGATAAAGATTAGATTAATTCTTATAGTAAATTTTATTAAAATAATAAAAGAAGTAATTATTATATTTATTTAATTAATTAGTTTAATAATATATAATATATAATTTATTAAATATTTCTTATTTATATTATAAAGGATTTTAATTATATATAGACTTAATTAAGCTTTTAATATTTATTACTTAAGTTATATAAAGAGGATTATTAGTATAAGTTAAAATAATAATTATTAGTTATTAAATATAAGATTTTTTTTAAAAGGCTATTATTAAGTATAGTAATAAATACTACTTATTACTTATTTTTAATTAATAGAAACTGGCTTTAGAATTATATTCTATATACTCTTTTTTAAAGTTATATATTAAGTATTTATATTAGTTAGAGTAATAACCTAAGACTTAATAATATTAGTATCCTTTTGCCTTATTAAATAATAAGGTAATATTAATTATAAGTGAGGATTTATTATTTAATTAATTAAATAGATTTACTAAGACTTAGCTAATTATAATATTCCTTATAGCTTTATTATATTTTCTATAGCTTTTTTATTAGTACTAGATTATTATAACTAAGTCTTAGTTAGTCTTTTCTATTAGGGCTAAGTGAACTTATAATAACTTAAAGCTATATTTTAAGTTATTAATAGGGTTATTAAGAGTAGTTACTAAAGATAACTGAATAGTTAAGTTAGTAAGTATTTATACTCTATAAGGAGGGACTTAAGCTAGTAATAATAAGTATTAAAAGGTTACTAGTTTAAAAGGAGTTATTATAGACTATAATTATATTTAATTAAATAAATAGCTAAGACTAGATCGTTCTCTAATAGCTATATCTATATCTAAATAGGAAATGATATATTATTATAAAGTCTTATAGTCTATCTAACCTAACTCAGTCAGACTCTTATTACTTTTTATATAAACTGATTATATAAGTTCTATGAGTAGGATATAATAAAGGGCTTATGACTAATAAGAAGTCTTTAAATCCTTTAAATAAACTATTATTATAAGGAAAGAGTAATAGTATATTAGTTATTAAATAGAACTTAGATTAACAGTCTCTAAAATCTAAATAGTATTTATCGAACTAAGTATTATTTCTAGAGTATCCTTAGAGTCTAAATCTTAGCCTTTAAATATATTTATTAAATTCATCTTAACTATTATCTATTTAAATTATTAAATAGCTAATTAGACTAAGGCTTTTACTTTATTATTTATATAGAAATAGATAAAGTATAAAGGCTATTACTCTTTAAGCACTCTATTATTTTTAATAATAATTTTAAAGGCTTTTATATAAGCTAAGATATTTAATTTATTAAATTTATATCTTAGTCTTTATACTAAAGAATGCATTTAAGCTAGAATACTTAAAGTAATATAATTAAGCTTTACTTTTAAAATATTTACTATAAGTATTATTATTATAGACTTATTAGTTAATAATATTAGTATTAAAGAGGATAATATCTTTATAAAGTATAACTAAGGATAAGTTTATTACTACTCTTTTTATTGCCTTTTAGACTGAGTTCTATAACTTAGTAAAGAGTATTATTATAAAATCAGTTAATTAAGTAAATATAAAAGTTAGAAAGTAAAAGCATGCTTTAAAAATTAGATATTTTCTAAATTGCTTATTTTTATCCTTAGTTATAGTCTTAAGAATTAAAAGAGTTTTATATAAATCTATTTAAAGAAAATAATTAAAGTAATTAATAAGTCTTTTATAGCTAATTATATAATTAATAATATTATTAATAATATTAGAATATTAAATAGTAAGGATAATATAAATAGTTTAGATCCTTTACTTTTAATGCTTTTTAAGTAAATAGTTATAATAAGATTATTAGTAGTTATTTAATTAATTACTTATAAGAGTTTAAACTTTTCTTAAGTCTTAACCTTTTATCTTATAATAGCTTTTTACCTTACTTTTATATTAGCTTTAATTATAAGTAGTATAATTAGAGTAATATTAGTATTAAATAAAATGCTTTATAGTATTAATAGTAAATCTATTATAAATTAATATAATAAATAAGAGTAAAAGGCAATTTCTATTCTATCTTTAATAAAATTAATTAATTAACTAAAAATATTATATATTTTTAAATTAAAAGTATTAAGTAAGATTATTTTTAAAGTTAATTAAATATTCTATATCCTCTTAATCCTATATCTTTACTTACTTATACTACCTCCCTTTCTATACTTAACTTAAGTCTTTATAATAGCTTAAAAATATTACTACTTACTTAATTAATCTACTAATTAATAGGATTAATTAATTAATTAAACTAATAGCTTATTACCTTACTATAACCTTTAAAATATATTAAGTAGAGGGATAAGAAGGATACTATTACTTAAAGTAACGGATGCTATAAAGTAAGCAGAATGCATAATAAAGTAAAAATAGATAAGACTTATAAAATAAAATAGATAAAAAGAAGGCTAGAGCTATAATTAAGTAACTAGCTAGAAAATAAATCAGATATTCTAGTTAATTAAATAAATATTATTATAATAATATTAAAAATAATTTAATAACTTAAAAATAAAGGTATGTAAGAATATAATTAATTACTATCTATATCTAAGTTATCTCTGCCTTTTATCTTAGACTAACTCTAGTTATCTTTATTAATAGCTTTATTAAGACCAGCATTCAGATTAGTTAGCTAATTAAAAGTCCGGGTCATTCTAGTTAGTAAGCTCTCAGCCCTAATATAATATATACTAACTAAGAGAATTAAAGAAGATTAAAGCCTACTTCTTAAGCTATAAAGAGCATTTTATCTATTTAGTTTAAAATATATAATAAAGTCTTAGTTTAATTAGCCTAATTACAAAAGGCTTATTTAATTAATAATCTTTAATTATTATATCTTTTAAAAGAATTTATTCTTATAAGCTTTATTAAATAAGAATATAATTTAAGAAATTAAAATAGAGTAAGTCTTATTAAAAGAATTAATTAAAAAGAGAAATAGAAAAAAATAATAATTATTAATAATGCCTTTTTTAATAACTTAAAGAGCTATAATATATAGACTATATAATTATAGGCTGATATTATATTAATTAATATATAGCTAAAGGAGTGATAATTATATTAGAAACTAAAAGAATCTTACTACTTAGTAGAATAATTAAAGGATTTAGTAAAGGAAGGTTCTGTAAGAGAGGAAGGATAAGAGTCTATTTATAACTAGGTTAATTAATTAACGTACTTGATAAGCATGCGCCGCATCCAAGTATGCGCCGCACGTATACTGTATACCTTAAAAGCTAAACTTTAAATTTTCTAAAATAGGTTATATAAGTCTAGGATTTTTAAGGATTTAATTTTAGATATTTAACTAAAAAGTTAATAAGCTAGTATTTCTTTTAGACTTTTAAAAAAATTATTAAGCTAGTTATAAATAAAAATATTAATAAAAACAGTGCGAATTTTATACTACTAGCGCTATAAGTATATATAACTTAAAATAGATCTTAAAAATAATATATATAATGAATAAGCTATATATAAAGTTATAGCTATTTTCGGCTTAATTTGAATTTTTAAGAATTATTTTAAAAATGCAATTTAAGGTGAAAATCTTAATGCAGCGCATACTTGGATGCAGTGCATGCTTATTAAGTACGTTAACTATTTCTTTAATACTATATAATTATAAAAGAAATCCTTATAAATCTAGGTTAAGAATAAACTGAATAATGATCTATTCTTCTAAATCCAATAGTTTATATAATTTAGAGATCTAATTATAATGAGTAATAATACTATTCTCTTAGTTAAAGAGAGTACTATACTTAACTCAATAGATCTTTATAATGCATTAAAGACTTAATTTTAAGTCATTTCGATAAGCTTATTTAACTAGTATGCTTATTATATACATTAGTTAATTTTATATTTATTATTATAAAGTTTAAATAAAAATATAGAATTATTAAACTTTTATTACTATTTTAATATTATTTAATAAAGTTATATATATTAATATTATAAAGTATTAATTAAATTAATATAATAAGATATTATATAAAAGCTATTAATATATAATAATTAAGCGTATATTAAAGCTTTAAAATATATTTAAAATATATAATATTTATAATTTAATAAATTACAATATTATAATAAGTAATATAAATTATAATTTAATAATAATAAAACAACAAATTTAATATAACTAGGTATATTAATAGTTTGTAAAATTATTTCCATAAAAGTATTAAATAAATATATATATATAAAACTAAGAGCATTAGTTCTAAAAGCGCTTCACTCTTAGTTAATATTGCTCTAACTATGATTAAAGAGAAAAGTAAGTACTATTATAGTTCTGCCAGTTATGACCGCCTGGTCCTAACCTGGACCGTGATATATAGAGTGGTATATAAGCGTTCACTTAGCGAGTGCTCTGCAAGCCCTCGCCGAAGAGCTAGTCTAGCCTATGTCACGTGGCCTCTTATCTGATAAGACTACAGCTCCTTCGGCTCTAACTCTTACACTAGGATTTAAAAATTTTAGTGGAGGATTTATATAGAAAGCTTAATCTATTTATATCTTATTTTTGAATAGATATTATAAATCACTTTATTAAGGCTAGGGATATTCATAGGATAAAAGACATATTTAAGACTAGTATTTAAGTATATAGTTAACGATTTACCTTATGTAATAGGAAGATAAGCTATTAGTAATATAGCTAAGGTACTTAATAGTGATAGAGATATAATTCCCCTCAATACTAAAGGCAAAGTAAGTACTTATAGACTATTATTAACCTTTGCTCGTCTGTTCGAAATGCCGGGCTTTATCTAGCAGGACTAAGAAGCGATGACGGTCATATTAGTGAGGCCTCGGAGCCTGGCTCTTTGCTTTTAGCCGAAGACTTTGAAGGCTTTATAGCCGTGCTAGATAACAAAGAGCTCGCAACCAAGCAGTGCTAAATTAACATAATCTCAGCTACTAAGCCTGTCTAGCTAGTCCTCCATTTGATGAGGATTTTTTAAAAGTCTAGACTCTTTGGAACTCTAGTAAGAGACCTCTGTGCCGAAGTAGGCAGAGCTTTACTCGAACGGGATTTGAAAATTGTCTTCATGGGCGATAGCAGCCCAATCGGCCGGGTCGAAGGGACTGATAATAGTAGAGAAAGTCACCGTGGCTATGCTAGGGGTTGGCGCTGTGTGATGGAGGGAAGAGAATCAGGACCCGGCTCCTAAGGCCGGCCAGCATTATATTCATTAATATTTCAGCTTCCTAGCTTGTATAAGTTAGAAATGCTTGATCTTAGGCAACTCTGAAATCATTGGGTTTTAAGGGTTTTTAAATGCTTAAAATGTGAAGAAACTGTGTTTTTTTTTGGCTTTATGAAAGAAGCAACTCGCCCTTAGTATTGCAGCAGTAAAGTAAGAAGTAGACTATAGTATTTATTTACTAGATCGAGCGTGCAGGCCTCCTGGCTAATGTCTTATAAGAGAAGCCAGGAAATAAAATAAAACAAAAAGAAAGATCTATGACCTTGATTCAAACATAACCTTCATTTTAATATATTATATAAAACAGGGAGCATCACTATCCCTTATTATTAAGACCTCCTAGTAAAATATTCTCTTTAGTCACTTTTAGAGTTAAGTATAATAATCACTAGAGATAGTATTGAAAATTTGTGGAAATAGACTTTGGTTAGCCTTAAAATTGGGACATATTTAGCTATCTTGATTAAAGGGGAATATTCTTTAATAGATTGAACTACCCGTAGAGCGATGTCATCTGCCCTAGGATTGTGTTGCTTTAGCCTACTGAGACACATAATCCTATAGTTATATACAAATTTCAAATGTTTATCTCTAGCTTAGCAATAAAAAATGATAATGAGAAAGAGGGGGCAATACAATATAACTCACTATAATGCTTTTAATATGTTAGAAATAGAACTAAAAGACAGTTAACCTAGTAAGAAAGGATCAAAATGAGGACTGCGAGAATCTAAGAAGTGGGACTATAATAAGCATATCTCACTTCTCTGACCGAGATAATACAAATTTTAAATAGTGAATTAAGTACGTATGATAAATTCTTATCTGTATATTCAGCATAGCCTCATTGTAATTTATCCACCTCGCACACAAACATATTTGTTACTATAGACAATTTCTTTACAGTAAATAACTAGGACCTATTCCTCCGTGCTGCGCACTACGATTAGTCGGGAGACGGTTCACTACACTCAGGAAAGGGTAGTCTGCTAAGATGGATACTGGAGTTGTCGGATCATCTCCAGCTGATCGCTAATCACCTTTGTCGCTTTCTGCTGGTTCTCCACCAAAGCATCCCGGAGTCTCTCCAGCATCTGTTTCTGCTTGCTCATGAGATGGCTCGACGTTTCCTGGAGCATGTTCATGTAATTGGTTCCATTAATCCACTTGATAGATCTCATTCGCTGAGCTTCAGGCAAACAGAGTCGAGCTCGAAGCCCGTTGAAGCGCCGGCATAAAAAGTGAAGGTCATTTGTCGATAGGAGTGCGGTAAAGCGAGGGTGGCGATAGTTCCTTGCCTCGAGGCATCAGAAATAATAAAAATAGCTGATGAAGGAAGAAATTCATCATCGTCAAGGCGGCATCAAACAACGGTCCAAATAGGCACTAACACATCTTAGCAAGAACAAAGACTCGTTGCGAACGATGTAGCGAATTGCGGTCGTTCGCGTAAGATCGCGCCAGTCACTTCTCAACGCGTCGATCAATTCGCTAAAATTAGGAGGCTCCCTGACGTGTTTCTGCAATCGGGAGCCCTGTTCGACCGAATCGATCGAACAGATCACTGGAGTGGGCTCACTAGGGAACGGTTCACTGGAGTGGATAGGCTCGTAGGAGCGACAGGCTCACTCCCATGCCCCCTGGCTCTCCGTGTCCAGAAACGGTAGGCGTTGACTCTATACTGTAGATCAGAGTGTGACATCTGGGATCAGAGTGTGGCAGAGATTTTTGGATCAGATTATGAGATCAGAGTGTGGGATCAGATTGTGATCTGTGGAACATTCTGTAAAAGCGTCTTTTAGCTGGGGTTGGCTATTTGACACCGGAGGGAAATCCCTCGACAAGGTCACTAACGGGCTTCCGGGTGTCGCCGCCGAGCAAGGAGACAGCCAGGTGCACCTCCCCGTAGCTCCTCCTTGCTCTCGCAGCAAGGCTCTACTCAGAACTGGCGGAGCGCTAGTGCTTTGTGGTGGTTGCCGAGTAGCAGAATCACTAATCTAGTCACCCTACACTTCCCAAAAGTTTAGGTTCCGCAACCCCCGAGCAGCAACAAGAATTGGCATGTGCAACAGCCTCGGATGAACAACTCCTCTATAAGTCGGCCTCAGTTGAGGCCTTTCCGCGGCCTCAAAAAGTATTTCTTCTCCTTTCAGGTGCCGAATCTGCAATTATGTCAGCCCTCGGGTAATTATTTCGGGATAGAGGATAGCTTACGACTCGCCAGGCGAAAGTGGCGCTGTTGCCAGAGAGAAATAAGCCCGATAGTTAACTGAAAGATGCCGAAGATAATAGAAGTAAGGACTTCAGCGGACAGCCTTGTTTGAGCCATAGTGCGACGTCTGGAGATGAGAATCGACGTGTCCCGTGTGCGTTGATGCTTGCGCCAGGTTGGGGGAGGGTTGACGGGCCACTGTGAACAGTCTTGTACTGGTTTTAAGTAGACGACTTGTGTAAGTGAGAGCACAGAGCCCTTTTAATGGGACTCTGTTTAGGAGTTTTGTAATGATAGTAAACTAAGTAGCTGTCCATGCAGGGATTGCGATAGTTACTGAAAGTAACTTTATGGAACGCCCGGGGCTTACCAATACGACCTACTCAGCATTGAAAAAACTGTCGTCTGAGTCATCCATGACCGTTGATAGACGCGAAATAGTACTTTTGAGTGAAGCTTCCATTGCGGCTGGGAGCGCCGTGAGGCAGAGTAACAAACGCACACACGAACCGCCCAAGCTCCACATTTTGCCAAGGGAAGAGAATCGTGCGGAGAATCCGTCGCATCGGTAATGAAGACAGAGCCTGACAAATAGTAGTTTTGCAGGTCCCCCAACCAAGGGATTTGTCGCTAGCGAGATTGTACAATAATACAATTTGTTGGATTTACCAGCTGCGCCATTTTGGGCAAAGGTTTGGGGTACCCCGCTTATTTTTACAGCTTAGAATTATCCAGTATATATAACCCAACGCAATTTATTATGCCTGGCGGCACCAGAGCCGAAAGGCACTAATAGCAAGATAGTAGTTTTGCAAAATGCGTTAAGGCCCCCGGACCACCAGTGGTGGGCTGGCGCACAGACCATTATGTCCCCTGCATCACATGCGGCTCGGCCCCGCTCGGGCCACTATAGGACTTTTGTGCTTGGTCCAATCAACCTCTTCCAACCAACTCAGCTTCTTAGGCATTGTGCAGTATATCTTCAGTCTCCACTGGCGCGAAATGCAGCATCATTCACCCTCTCCCACTTTCTTTTTCTTCCCTAGCAGGTATGTTCGTTCTCGACTCTTCGACCGAGAGGTAGTTTTGCTGACCGACACAGCCGAAGCATGAAGAGAGGTCAACATGAGTTCCTCGACCGCCAATCCGCCCGTTTTCGGGGAGCTCAATCTTCCGCATCCCATACAGAGTCCTTACGTCGCACAGCAAGCTTACGAGCTCCATGGTGATCACTTGGCGCTCGACGACTCGGCTTCGCAGACGCAAGCACTAGATAGACAGTTTACGACTGACCAAAGCCACATGTCACATCCGTTCAATCCGTTTCAAGCACTTCGTATCCACGCGCCCCATAATGCGGAGTCTTTCGGTGATACCGAAACCATACCCGCAATTCCCATGGGCCCGCCCACCAAGCCTCGAAAGAGAAAGGCCCCGACCCTGCGCGCCAAGGCTTGGGAGCCATACAAAGCTCGAATCCTCGAGCTCCATATTACGCAAAAGCTACCGCTAGAGGAAGTTAAGGAGAAGATTGAGGAGGAGTTTGACTTTACTGCTGAGTATGACACTCTTTTCAAGGTAAAGCAAAGATAGCCTTATATGCTGATGCGATTATGCTTCACAGGATACGTCAATATCGAACACGCATAACCCAATGGGGGAAGGACAAGAATATCAAGCCAGTAGAGATGATAGCAATTGTCAGGAAACGACAACAAAGGAAACTCGTCGAGGTTGACAAAGGGGAGCTGATCTTCACGGTCAGAGGCAGTACAGTAGAATCACAGAAGATCGACCGATGGATGAGCAGGCATAGGGTCCCTGAAAATCTCTTGTATGCTCCCAGTACCGCGGCATGTAAGTCAACGTGTGACGATATTGCCTGCATACGACGGCTAACATACTGAAGTCACCCCAACCGCTGTGTGCTGTCGAACTATTTCCGAACGCGGTTCCCCGGTCCCCAGTCCCGCATACTCAGCACAGACTCCGAACTTCTCACCGGCAGGCATTATGTCGGCCGCCCAGAGTCCTGCGGTTGTCTCTCCTGCCCTCTCCGTATCGAGCATAGTTCAGCATCAGAGCAGTACTTTTGCTGGGCAAAGTCCAGTCCCAATCGAGACGACGAAGAATGTTCTTGGAGAGCAGCATCCCGATATGCTAAGCAGCATGGCCAATCTAGCGTTAACGTATAGCAACCAAGGGCGATAGAAGGAGGCGGAAGAGCTACAAGTGCGAGTGATGGAGATGACGAAGAATGTTTTCGGAGAGCAGCATCCCTTAACGCTGACCAGTATGAACAACCTGGCCATTATCTGGAAAATCCAAGGCCGCTCTAGAGGGGACATAGACGAAGCCTGCTCAAAGCCGCCAGGAATAATATCAATGGTCTAGTTGTAAGGGTAAATTCATGTTTTCCAGGTTAGGCGTTCCCCTCGAAGCTTAATCAATATGTACCCCATAAAGGACTGGTCTTGGATTGCAGTCGGACTGAGTGTTACGGCCTGGTCCTCCGAACAGCGATTGGCTTAAAAGAGCAGCTAGTGTGCCCAGTAGTCGCCATCACAGCGATTATTGACCAATCTTTTGCCCTATGGTACAGCGGTCTAGCACAACCGTTACACTGAGCTTCCGATTTTCTAGTTAATTCATGTTCGTCTCTTTCTTGCTTTCAGCTATACAAAAAACTACAGGTCAGATTCTTTAGCACGGAAAGGCCAGCTGGGGCCTAAATTTGGGGACGTTGTCCCAGATCTGTGTCCCTCACAGGGGTCTGAGGAAAGGGCTCCTATTAGCCGCCTTCACCTTAACTTACGTCTGAGCCACCAGTAGCTTGGGCCATTGCCGAATGCCCCACTGATGTCATTCGGGTTCTCTACACTCGTTTCTCCTCATCATCACCCTCCCTTGACGTTTTAGCTGAGCTCCCCTCCCCGTCTTATTTTTGCCTTTAGAAATGCTATAGAAACCTCATAGCTAAGGGATAGGCTCTCTCTTTTAACAATAAGTAAGTATATGACAAACGCTAGAGTAATGTGTTAGGCAGGGGGACAAACAACCACCCGAAGTGACGGCGAGCTGGGCCCAAAAGGTAGGCGAAGGACGGCAAGATAAGGCCTAGGAAATAAAGTAGCCAAAAATGCAGATAAAATCATCAGCTAAGCAGCTAGCTGGAAAAGGAAGAAGGATATCAGTTGATCAAGTAAAATAGAATAAGAAAATCAAGGCTAGGAAAATCAGGAAAAATCAAATAAAAGAGGGAGAAGCATTGTTTTTTTCTATCTAAGTCTGGGAAATCTACTGCCTCTTTGTAAGAGTTAGCGGCGAGGGCTCGGCGAGCCCTCGGCCGGGACCTTATCATTAGATGTGCGGCACAATTGAGTAACGTAACTTCTGGAATCGCTTGATCTTTTGCTTTAACGGGCAACGGGTCTTTGTGCGGATTGGGCATGCCGCCCCAACCCTTACACTCTTATAGCTAGCTATAGGTAACGTGACTGTCCGGGTCCCGGGCCTCGGGGCCCTCAGCCCCGACATAGTAATAAGACGTACAATCTGAGCTATTAGAGTGAGGAATGAAGGGTTAGTTATAAAGTTATAATCATAGTGCCTGCTTTTCTAATGTAATATAATATAAATATCTGCTTTATAATAATAACTTATCTGATTATATCTTTTTATTAAATATTTAGTTATTTAAGTAAAATTTTCATTTTTATAATCTTGCTTTTTTATAAAAGTAATAAAGAAGGTAAGATATTTGTTGCATTAGATAGGAAGGGTGCATTGTGATATGAATAGAAGCTTTTAATTTCTATCTAACTGAGGGCTCGCGGCAGACCTACAGTGGGGGGCAAGAAGTATTTGCCCACCTTCACGTACCGGCCGGGCCCGGCTAGCCCGATCCGGGGTTTGTTATGAAGCTGCTTTAATAGTAAATAAGGGGTTAATTAAAAGCTAATACTTCGTATACCAGCCATTTGCCTCAATCACAGCAGCAACCCGGTTTGGCATCTTCTTACAGAGCTGCTATAAGATCTCTAGCTCAATTTCATACTAAGCTTCTTATGTAGCAGCTACTAAAGCTGCTTGCATCTTAACAGTATCAGAAGCATATTATAATTCGGAATGCAATTCGTAAATCTTAGCCTTCATAAGGGCCCAAAGGTTCTCAATAGGGTTAAGATCTGGCGACCAAGCTAGCCAGATCATAACCTCAATACCTAGCCTATCGAAGAGGGCTTTGACAATACGAGCCGTATATACAGGCGCGTTATTATATATAAAGATATCGCCAGGTTGAATGAAGGTAGGTAAGACGCTCGCATAGAAGTCACAAATAGCTTTACTATTAGCATAGCCGTCAAAGGCTAGTAGGTCTATACGGACCGTATCTCCAAAGCCGGCCTAAAACATCTGCTGTATAACGCCCTGCCGCATCCGCTCGCCTACATCGCCAGCAGCTAGCTGCTCAGAAGGACGAAAGAAGGTCTAAATTGGCTTTATTCCTTAACCGCGGCGGACCATACACTCGTCGCTCCATTTAACCCTCTTCCAGTCAATATGCTCATATCGGCGAGCCCATTCGAGTCTTCGGTCAGCTTGGAATTGCGTTAGCAGATTACGTTTTCGCTAGAGCCATTTCCTCTTATCCATCTCGCGAAGAAGGTAACGGAGGGACCGTTTTTTAACGGCGTGATCGACGGAGGCAAGGAGGTCTTGATGTGTGAGATGTGGGTTAGTTGTGACGGCTTCGTATATCTGATCGCGTTGCTCTTCTATGAGCTTGCGCGGCGCGCCGGACCGCGGCAGAGACGCGTTTTCTTTGCGCTTAGCTTCTTGGTTGATCGTATAGCGGATTGTGCTAAGAGGGACTTCGGGATGGATATTATGAATTTGACGAAATGTATAATGTAAGGCTCGTAGCTCGCAAAGGCGAGCCCGAAGCTGTGGCGATAGCTCCTTGCCTCGAGGCATTATGAGATGTGATGTTGAAAGGTGGAAAATGCCTTGCAAAAGCAGCAACGCGGTCGCGGCCCAATAGGGCTAGCCGGGCCTGGCCGGTACGTGAAGGTGGGCAAATACTTCTTGCCCCCCACTGTATTTGTAGGTTGCTCTTATAGCTATGATAAGGTTCTCTTGAGACCGGATCCTAAGGGATCCGGGTCTTTGAGACTGGCTTGTTAGGAAGCCGGGTCTTTAAGACCGGTTTACTAGAGATCCGAGCCTTTGAGACTTTATCTTCAGTCTCAACGGTTGATAGATGTGACATTGAATTGTAAATGAAATTCAGACTTTTTGGCCGTAATTTGAGTTCCGTTGCTGGTGCAACGTGCAGTAAGTAGTCTAACGTATTTGACCACCACCCCGCCCACCCCCCCTACACCGTAACAGAAAATTCGGGCACCTAGCCTGATCTGCATCCCATGTGGGGCGCGCTAGGTGCCCGAATTTTCTGAGTTGTTACGGTATTGTCACGGGCCAGATGAGATCAGCTCAAGAGGTAATGCCACTGTATTGCGAGAATACTACGATGAAGAGGAAAGAGAGAAAGCGGGCAGGCGCGTAGACGCGTAGACGCGTTGATAGTCCCTGCGGCCTGCCCCGTGCGCCCTAGTTACGTATCGACCCCACCCTGGGTCCAGCACTCCAGACGCTCCCGTCACAGGTATGTGCTGAGGCGTTGAGACTATCACCAAACGGACGGTGTGGGGGGGGGCGGGGTGGTGGTCAAATACGTTAGTGTTGAAATCTGCAAAATAGGAGCTCCATACAGATTGCATGGATTAATGTGCGCTATAGCCACCAACAGTTAGTGTTGGTGTGGATCCGACCGTACAATCCGGGTTTAGCCATCGTCCCGATTTACACCTAATTTGTAAGGCAATAGCAGACATCGCTGATCACAAAGCCGACCGCGGCGTCCCCCCTTTTCTAGCTAGTTAGATCAATCATAACACAATATTCCTATGCATCCTGCCCCGCCTAGCTTTCAATAGTTCGACGGAATCCAAGTGGAGCATGAAGCGATTCCGAAGCAGGATTCCGGAACCGGAATGAACAAATGTCAGCCTGCTTCATTTCATATACAGAGGATCCGTTACCCGTAGCTCATCTCACTCCTACAGCGTTTTGTGCATGCACTAAGTTAATTGTTTCAAAAATGGCAAATACGAGCGATTACCAGCCATCGATAAACACCTTCATCATTGAAGATATCAAAATCTTTGACGGTCACAAGTTTATTGTCAATGGCTTCGTCATTGTCCGTGACGGACTTATCGCCGATGTTGGCAGCGGCAAGCCAGACAAATTTATCGGACAACATATCTTGAGGATCTCTCGACCACAGCATACGCTCATTCCGGGACTGATCGACGCCCACATTCATGCCCTTGCAGGTAATACCGACAGTGTTGAGCAGTCGCTGCGCTTTGGAGTTACAACTGTATGCGATATGCACAACGAAGTGCAAGATATCATGCGGCTGAAACAGGTTTGTATGTCCCTTGACTGGTACGGGGCATGATGTGGAAGACTAAACATGAATGCAGTTGGTTGGTGAGCCCCAAAACAAGACCAAGTATTCCGATTACAAGTACGCTGGAATCGGAGCGATTATCGAAGGAGGATGGCCTATCCCTGTCATGAAGAAGGAACTCGAGTCGGTTCCTCAAGGCGAGAAAATACTAAACGTCATTGTCTCAGGCTGGCCCAAACTGAACACAAGCCATGATGCAAAGCCATTTGTGCAACAGCAGGTCAATCGGCATGGAGCATCATATATCAAGATGTTTCACGAGCTGGGAGATACTCTCGGCATGAAACTACCGTCGCCTCCCATAGATGTGCAAAATGCTGTGGTAAAGGCCGCCCACGAAGCGGGCGTCATTGCTGTTGGTCACGCCCTCAGCTACACAGGCGCCATGGATCTCCTCGAGGCTGGAGTCGACGGCTTCACGCATATTTTCCTCGACAAACCTCCCAACGACCACTTCATCAAGACTATGAAATCACGCAATGTTCACTGCAACCCGACGCTGAGTTTGTGTGCATCACAAACCGCTGAGAGACAGGAATGGCAGCAAACATTCAGAAGGGACCCCCTTGCTGAGAGTATGCTGATTCAGAAAACACCCGATAAGCCACTTGGGCTAGCCAAGGAAGAGCGCCCGAGAGCTGGTGTCCAGCATGCCTATGAAACCACGAGAAAGCTGTACCGGGCAGGTGTCCCTTTGATAGCAGGGAGTGACTGTGCTGGTCAAGGGTTCGGCGTAACGTATGGTCTTGGCATACATATTGAGATGTACTTGTTTGCTCATGAAATCGGCATGTCGCCCGAAGACGTCCTCAAATCTGCCACGTCTATTACAGCTGCTCGGTTTGGGTTCAAGGATAGAGGAGAAATTTCTGTTGGGAAGAAGGCAGATCTGGTACTTGTCAAGGGCGACATTGTTGAGGTACTGTCCGATCCAAAGAATCGTTGTTTGCCAATCGCGGGCGTTTGGAGAGATGGTGTTCTGGCGTCTGTTTATGAGCGGCTTCATCCTGAATTTGTGCGGGTATTTGTTACGGATGATTCCCCGTGTCAAGACTTGATTATGTAAAAGAATTGAATAGAATCTGGTTTGCTTCGTTTGCTGCTGGACCACTGCAACATTGTCTGGATTTTTTCACAAAATGACATCCACTTAGACTCACTGGAAGGGACCGCAATCAGTGACCCCTGGGTATTGGCGCTTATCATTTCACAGGGAAGGGTAGACACTAATTGAGGGGGCCCAAAGCAACCTCAGCGACCACATGAAAGGCCTGTGAATTGATGTCACATTCATTTAACCTAGCTGTGTTGAGATTCCTTGACTGGTAGACTAGCTCTAACTGGTGTTGGCCAAGCCCTCATTCACATTCGTTACCTATCGCTCGAGGCTGGCTTTTATCATTCAGGAGTCAGTGTGTTTTTGTACCAGTTGAACGAACTCATAGCCTTAACGAGCAAATTATGGTATCACGGCTCACAGTTGACGACACAGTTCAAAACGAACTGACGCAATGGCCACACCACCATTTGATATTCACTATACTATATCTAGTCTAATACAATTTCCCGTACGCCCAGCCCACCGACAATGCAAATGCAGATGACTGTAATGAACAGGGGAAAAGTCTCAAGCGAGATAAAAACCCCTCTTGCTTGCAACCATCTGCAAAAGCATACCCAAGGCACCTGCCGATTTCAGAGCCCTATTTCTCCTGGACATCAGGGAGCGTGGGATACATGGGTGAAGAATAAGGAATTCCACCTTCGAGACGAGACCTGGGAAGCCAGATGGCCAAAAACAAACTGGTCCAATCAACAACCTTCTTCATCCTGATGGAGACGGGGAAAAAGCTGCCCAGAGAAACTTGGTTTGCAGCTGCAGCCAGCGACTCGATCCCGATCGACGGGAACTCAACGATTTGAGCCTTGGGAAACGCGAGTTGAATGCCGATCAACTTTTCCTCAGGATGGTGAAGTAGCCAGAATGCAGCTGCTCCCTGATCCTTGGCCCGCTTCTTGAGATCCGGGAAGACACGTCGTAGCTGCTCCTCGATATTTGCTCCATCGTAACTCCAGCGTTGGAATCGACCAACGGCGTGGGTGTCAACGGGCGCAAAGTTGGTGGCTCTAATGACGTCCCAGACGAATCGCTTGGAAGTCTTGAACAGGGGAATATTCCAGAACTTGACGCCGGCTTCAGGCTCAAAGACATTAGCTGTCCAGTCCCAGTAATCAGACGCATTCTCGTGGGTGTCGAAGAGATAAGCACCACCGCTGCGCAATTCGCCATTGACAGGCTCGTATCGATGGGGGAGATACTTGAGGTACATTCCAGGGCGTGTATCCATGGTTTGGCGGTGAACCTCCTGGAAGTTGAGAACGTCTTGGAGAGACGGAAGGCCGTTTACCTCGATTTCCGAAGTAAACGCCGCCTTGGCCTGGATGTCGCCGACAGAGTAACCCTTGATGTGAGACATCTCGACTGTTGTATTACTGCAGGATGTTGTTAGTGACTGCAGAAGGGATTACTACATAGGCAGCTTACCTTTGATGCTGAAAAAGGTGGTTGTTGCGAAGGGGTTGTTTGAGATTGTATTGTATTGTATTGTATTGTATTGTGTGTTTGTGCTTGTTTCATTTCAATACGATTCAAGTCATCTTGACACTCTATTTAAATACATCGTGGCCCCATAGCTAGAGTAACGGCATTGTTAAAGGCGGGATAATAATCTTGCCGGTTTGTAATTGCGCATGATGCCTAACATAGCGTTGTGTTCTGGTAGAGTCTACAGCATCAGCGCGTTTCTCGGAACTCGGGGTGAATCTCCAAGGGCGGCTTTCTAAAGCAGAGATCGATCCCACTCTTTCCGCCCTCGTTAAGAATTCCTAAATGAATGTGTCTCGGCAAGAGTAGACTGGAGGTGCAGCTACGCTAACCACTCTATTGCATTCCGAAGTTCCGGATTTCCTAACTTAAGCATTTCAGAACAGCACCCTCCCCTTAAGGTTCTAAATCATCCTAACCGCGAGCTTACTAATGAGTTCAGCGACGGTTTCGATAATAGGAGTTCTATCTTAAGGTACCTGTAACGCTTCATTATTAAACAAAGCATCCCTTATTCAACTTCGCTTATCATCAAGAACGGCGGCGTTCTTCTAAATATCAGATAGATAGATACCTGCCCCGATTTAATGAGAAAGTACGAACATACCTCGTCCAGACACAGTATTAACTGCAGTGATTCTACGATACTAGGGGTCCAAAAGTTGCCCACTTGCTTATAGGGAATCTTACTAATGTCCTAAGGTCACCCAGCCTCCCTATCCTATTAAGGCATACACCCCACGATCTACAAAGCATAAGAACGAGTAAGGTCCCAAATTTCTCACGAATGTCGTTATTCGTAGTGAAAAGAAATAGTCATTATCGCTCAGTAAGTAATTCCTTAATGTCCTTCTTTATTTTCTATTATTATTCATATTTCTTTCTTGTGATGTTCTGCTAAACGTACGGTCAAGGACGCAGAGAGGTCCCTCGGGAACCAATCCGATCCACAACCGCCGCCCCTCAAAGCAATGTCATGTTGGCAGATTCCTCTGTGACGCCACAACAAGCTGCCCTAGAGACTGAGACTCGAGAAGAAGCTTTTGTGAATGTAGTAGATGTCTCATTCGAGAATGAGTTGAACTCTTTCGGTGGAAATTTCGGCTTGGAGTTCCCGATGGATGGTGATCATGGTCTGCAGGATGCTCCGCCATGGGTGTTGCGAGGGTGGCATGCTAATTCACACAGTTTTCTGTTTCAATGAGTAGCCCGTACTCACAGAGGAGAATTCTCATTAGATTCTCAATGCTTAAAGCTTATAAACACTTGTCAAACAGTCCCGCTGGCACCTTCTTTGTATTGCGAGTGCGACTCAGCCTGAGTTCTCCTGAATCCATCCCATCGCTCAAAACCATCTGTGAATATCCCCATCATATTCAACATCCTTCCAGCGCTCTGACCAACAATCTCCTGGATACTCGCAGGCCGGGTATAGAAAGCTGGAACAGGAGGGAAAATAATGGCGTTGGCGCGGCGAAGAGCAAGCATATTCTCAAGATGAATGGAACTCAAAGGCGTTTCCCGAATGGCCAGGTGTAGTTTGCGATCTTCCTTAAGTGTGACATCGGCGGCTCTTGCTATCAGATCGTCGCAATAACCAGATCGTACTGCCGCAAGAGTTTTCATGCTACAAGGAATAATCATCATCCCGTCGTGCTGGAAGGATCCTGATGCGATAGGTGCTGATAGGTCTTTTGCCGTGTATAATCTGCTCGCAAGTCCTCGCATCTCAGCCTCGGTAATGGATGTTTCGTATTTTAATGTGGCCAATGCCCATTTACTGATGATAAGATGAGTCTCCACGCCAAGATGGCGTAGAAGGGTCAAGATGTGGATCGCGTAGAGTGCCCCAGTTGCACCGGTAATCCCAACGACGATCCTCTTTGGCCTTGTTGGCTCCAGCGATGCGCGGAGGTTATGAGGAGTTTGATCTCGTGCTGTGTCTCTGGATGAGTATGGCTGGCCTGTCGCCAACACCTCGAGTTTGTCCCCTGTGTTGGATGTATGTTCTGGAAGATTATGATTCTTGGAGCAGCCGGTGCTAGAAGCTGCCGTCTGATAAAAGAGAGCTTTTTCATGGCGAGTGCAATTATTCGTAGAGATCAGGCAATGCAGAAAGTCTATTTTTACGGCTCATGAGCCTATGTGAGGGTTGTTTCCAGGCCCTTTATGATCGCTTTCGTGCCTGATAGCGTTGTGCTAGTAGCATTGGCTCTCAGTAGTTCCAACCCAGCAAACGGTGTCGAATCACTTACGCATCGGGTGACGATGCGCTGTAGTTAGGAAGTTCCGTAGTGTCAGGTAGCGCTGGTTCTTGGGTTCCGTTCCGAGCTTTCGGAACTTCCACGCAAGGTCCGTAGCGCTTCCATGAGATGTCGACTGTATTGTTCTAATGATTATCTGGTAGAGCATCATAAATTCAGGTGAAGCCTTGATGAAGTTTGAATGGTCATGTAGCAATACTAAAATCTTCTAACTTCGACTAGGAAGCTCACTCACCAACATGTTTCGTGTCAATCACCGTCAAGTACTCTTATCCTTACGGTCCTCGCCAATCAAGCTACGCCCTTATTCTAGCAAAAGTTTACTAAATACAAACCAAAGCGACCCACAGCTCGATTTCCGTAATTTTGTCGAAGTGCTTCGCAAAGATGGATATTGCCGATATTCGTCAAGAAGTTGACCCCGATCTCGAAGTCGGAGCGATTGTGAGAAGAGTCAGCGAGACCAACGCTAAAGCGCCGCTTTTCCACAATGTCAAAGGCGCTCGAGATGGCTTGTGGAAGATGTTCGGAAACGCTGCCAGCCTTTGAAACGACGGCAAGTTCAGATACGGTCGAATCGCACGTAGTCTCGGTCTGCCTCCCGACTCGAGCTGGAAGGATATCCTCACAAAGATGCGCCTTGCTACACATCGAGATCCTTTGCCTCCAAATATTCTTTCGACGGGCCCATGCAAACAAAACAAGATCTTTGGGGATGACGTAGACCTCACGAGTCTACCAGTTCCGCTACTGCATCAAGGCGATGGCGGCAAATATCTTCAAACCTGGGGAGTGCACGTTTTGGAGACGCCGGATAAATCATGGACGAACTGGTCTATATTTCGAGGCATGGTTCATGACAAGAGAGGTTTGACATGCCTCGTCATTCCTGGACAACACAACTCCATGATCCGGGATCAGTGGCTGAAACAGGGCAAAGATGAGGTCCCCTGGGCTCTATCCCTTGGCGCTCCACCAGCAGCAAGCATTGCTGCGTCGATTCCTCTACCCCCTGGTGTTTCAGAGGGAGACTACGTGAGCGCACTCGCTGAAAAGCCACTTGACATGGTGAAATGCGAATTGAGTGATCTTCTCGTACCCGCAAACAGCGAGATCATCCTTGAAGGCACATTTCCTCTCAAGGATAAGGCTCTTGAAGGCCCGTTTGAGGACTAAATTGGTATGCATTTTGAGGGTGAAGCTGGCAATCAGCCCCTCTTCACTGTGGATGCTATTACCTATCGCGATGATGCAATTCTGCCCGTTTCTGTGCCCGGCCGACTGACAGATGAATCGGTAAGTTTGCAAAACCAAGTCCTTCTTCAGGATTTCATACTGACTGTATTGTTCTAGCACACAACGGCTTCAATGGCATCAGTCCAGTTATTGGAAGCTTTGCAAGAGCATAATCTTCCGATCAAAGACGCAGTCGCGCCTCTAGAAACCCTTGCAACATGGTGCGTACTACAGTTTGACAACGGAAAGCTGGCCGAGATGAAGACGAACCCCGATGAACTCTGCACAAATATTGGCAACATAGCCTTCAAATCTAAGGCAACCAGGTTAATTAACCGCATCTTGTTGATTGGGGATGATGTAGATATCCATAACTGGACCGATGTCATATGGGCATACACGTCGCGTTGCCGACCAGGTATTGACGAATATGTGTTTGACGAGGTGATGGGCCTTCCTCTTACTCCATATCGGAAATATGGTCGTGGAAGTTCTGTCAAAGGAGGTAAAATGGTATCCAACTGCCTTTTAGCTATGGAATACGATGGAAACAGAATCTTTAGGGGTGTGGATTTTCGGTCTTCGTATCCCCTAGAGCTTTAGGAGAAGATCGAAGGTAGGTGGACGCAAATGGGATTTGATGCAGTTTGATAGAACTAGAACATAGAGTGGGTAGGGGGTTTCTTTGCCCCTCTCAGAATTGCTCTTTTCTTGTGTATTGAGTGATATGCTGTCACAACTATCATCAGACTCTCATCAGACTCTAGGATCATGTTTGCTTTTTTGTGCCCTCATGACAGGCCACAGGCTCGAGCCCCTGAAGGCTCGGATCCCTGACTTAGGTCACGAGACCGTCTTTTCCTTCATGTATATAAGGGCTGATTTAGGCCCTTCAAATAGCTAGAAATCAAGAGCTTCTATTCACATCACAATGCATCCTTCCTATCTGATGCAACATATGCCTCGATTCCGATGCTCCAGGAATCTCTAGACTTAGGTACATCTAAAGCCGGAGAGCTTCTACAAGAATCCATGACCATGCGTTTAGGGCTGGAAAGCCTCTGTGACCCAGCTATTCATAGTTTATCTGTGGTTAGCAGCTGTGTTGCACTGAACCGAGCATACCGGAGAGGGTTGAAAGAGCCTTGTTTTCTTCAATTATGTCCATGGCGGTGAGCTAACTTGAGGCATGAAAGCACTCACAAAATAGGGTATGCTCAGCCAATCACAGGGCGACATTTGATGACACTACCCCACATTGCGGCATTATTTACATCGACTGCACAACCTAGTTATCCCAAGTTATACTTCACCTCTTCCTATTACCACTCTTGAGACTACAAGGCTATTATCATCATTGCAAATACGTCAGTAACTCAAGAACTCGGCAATCGCATCATCATGGCTTCTACTCAAGAAGTCATCGATGCCCCTCCTAGCGAAGTCTGGCCATTCCTCTCCGTCATTGGAGCCGAAAGAGTTCTTATTCCTGGATGCATAAAGTCCGTTCTTATCGAGGGTTAGGGTAAAGGGGCTCTGAGGTGCATCTACTTTGGCGATGTGGCATTCGACGAGAGGATATTGGAGTGCGACCCTACATTATACAAGTTCGAATACGAAGTCATTGAGCTCAGTCAATTGACTATCGAAGAAATCGTTGCTGGACATGATCTTCTTGGGGCAATGGTGGTAGAGCCGAGGCTGGGGAGGATGTCAACTGCTTGGAAGGGTGCCCCTGTTAACCACCTTCAAGCTGGTGAATTGGTTCCGCGTTACCACCGGCATCCCTTGCGTATAGAAGAGCAAGCTGGGGGGGTTGGCAGCTGCGAGTGGTCTCCTTGGCAGAGCACGTCGCGCAGCTCTCCGCCGCGCAGCCGCTTTCCCGACTTGGTTCCGTGTTTGGCGACGAAGATGGAGATGTGCTTGCCGTGGGTAAGAGCCCACTGGACAACGGCTGCCATATTCAGGTCCCACCGGTCTTGGTTGAGAGACGCGATAGCCCTCAACCCATCTGCGAACGATGACTGAGACGATGGGATATAGAGGCGGTAGCACAGTCACTGGAAGTCCTGCTCGGTCTGCTCACTGTTGCGCAGGCGCCGGAGCCTTGGACAGCCGGCCGCGCGGACCTGTTCACGGAGGATGACGACCGTTGTGAACTGGAGGAACAGCTTATGTGCTGCTAGATGCTTTGCCAAGCTCTCCGGTCTCTGTCTGCTGCGGTCCTTAGGCTCTGTCAAGAGGAGGCTGGTCTGCAGAACGGGTTCTGGCCACAGAGATTGACGGAGATCCTGGGAACGGGCCGAGCAACGAGGCCCATCAGTGAGGAGGTTAACTACGATGATATCAACAGTTGCCTTCTCGTAGCCTGTATAAAACCTTTCAGATGGGGAGTCCGTTGCGGGAAACAGGCAAACTGGTCATGTGTCGTGTCTACCTAGTTAGCCCCATTTGCGGAGAGCTCATCCTCGTACAGTTGAGCCCACAGGCCCTCGAGACCGTGAATTCCTACGGCCGGTAGAGAGCGGATCCTGATAGGCGGGACGCCGATACCTTGCCAAGCTGAAGCACGGCGTCAGAGTTCGTTATCGTACCTATTCTATTCCATCTCCCTGGCTATCAAGAGCTGCACCAAATCTGAAGACCGGTCAAGCCTAACCTTGATCTCTCGTGCTCTCCGCTCCATTCCTTGACTCGTGTTCAGTTCAGACAACACCTTGTCCCCATCCACATCCGACACAGGCATACCGCTCCAACCAGCACCGCCTGGACCATGGAATATGAGAGCCAGGACGTTTCCCTTCCATATGGGCGTCCCGTCGTCGGCCGTTAACAGGGCAACGGCAATCAGCAACGCCACGACGCAGCCGGCTGCGACGGAAGGAAGTATGATCCAGATCCAGTGGACGTTGAGGCACGTCGCATAGTGGAATACCACCCCCTCTGTCGGTGCGCTGTGGTTCACGTTTCCCGTTTGACGCAGCATTGTCGTCATGTGCGTGGCTACACGGGAGAGCTTGGCGGAGATGTTGTCGAAGTCGACCTTGGAGTTGTTGTAGAGTAAAATCGGTCCACCCTCACCGAACAGGGATGACAATGGCTGAACGTTTCGCAGCACCTTGGGGCCAACAGTGAAGCAGCCGTTCTGGATGCAGCCAGTTGAGACGTCTCCGCTGAGGGCGCCTGCGACGTAGAACCAATTCGTCTGGATTCCGGGGCTCATCATGTAGAGGCACTGGTGGCTCAATAGTGATTGAGGGAATGGTGAATCGGGGCCGATATCGTTGTACTTGTCGCCGTTAAGCTGGAACAAATCGTAGTCGACAACGTATGCGGCCCACCGGGGCGATGCCGAGGAAATATTGTAGCCAATGTTGCGAAGTTCCCGAAGCTCCACATCGTTGATACAATGGAGATCGAGAAGACCGAGGGTGGCCGCGGAGGCTCCTGTTAGTGTCTCCGGCGGCGGGGGCACCAGTTCCTTCGTCGATGATGGGCTTTCCTCGATGACGTTCTCCACCAGAACACCGGCTTCAACAGATGCATTGTATGTGCTAGTGCAGAACCGCAGTTTGCAGTATGTTGGTCCGTAGCCTCTGCAACCCCATGTATTGTTGGTTGACGGGTCCCCACAGTCTTGCAAAGGCTCCATGGTCAAAGGGTTGACCTTTGCTTGTGACTACGTCGTCTCCCCCCAGACAATCTCGATCCCAAACATGACGTATCTTGGCCATTGAGGATAGAGCGTGGTGTCCACATGGAAGAGTAGGGATTCGTTCCGCATCGGAGTCCAGCTAACATTCGTCGACTCGACGCCATTATAGGAGACTGAGGTGATGCGATCGGCCCAAACCACGCTCTGTTGGTACGTTGCATTGGCGCAGTCAACGACAGAGCCATTCTCCTCTCTGCAAGTCTTGGTAATAGTTATGCTGCTGGAGATGTCTTCACATGTCGAGCAGATGCCAGCGCTCGTGTAGGGAGTCGAGAAGGTGCAGTTTCCTGTAGTACACCCAGTACTGGCGAGAGGATTAGGACTGCCGACGAGGCCCGACAAGATGGCCTGTGCAATTTCTGGATCTCCACTTTGAGCGGAGGACACACCACTCCTTTGAGCGATGTAGTTCGTCCGTGGTATGTTTGGAGCAACCCGGAGGTTTTCCAGCGGGGCGCTGCAGTCGGCATACGAGGTAAGCTGCTGTATGAACGGCTCAAATGCGACAGAGACGATGACGACGACTGCGCCAAGGGTGATCAACGGCTGTCGGATATGATTCGACCAGAGCCAGCGGAACGCTCCAGGGATATCTCCATGAGATAGGTCTGCAAGCCTAGAAAGGTCGATAAGAGGCCGTTCAGACGAGAACCATGACCACTGGCAGTGATCTTGTTGGACTGGACTGGACTGGATTTCGGGTCAGGATCCAGTCCAGTCCAGTACAAACGCTCAACGACTCCTGGAGCTCCAGAGCAGATCCAATTCTCTCAAAACGGCTTAGTGGCTGTCCTTATTAGGAAGTTGGACGGCAAAATATCGGGCTTTAGCATTTGAGCACTGGACTTCAAGCGCCTAGAACCAATATATTGATGAACTCTTTCCTGATTAGGTATAGCTGTGGCTATTTCTTTAACGACTTTTTCCTATTTAGGGAATTTATTGCCTATTTAGGTATGGTCCATTGGAGCTCCAGGAGCGTCCAGAGCTCGAGATCCAGTCCAGTCCAAATCTCTCAAACTTCAGATCCAGTCCAGCCAAATCCAATCCATCCAAATCCAGTCCAATGCTAGTCCAGTCCAACAAGATCACTGACCACTGGAGCTGGGCGACGCAAGATCCGACGACGTAGATCGTGGCTGCCTTCATCACTCCCCCGTAGATGGCCAGCAATGTGTTGACAGACACTCCAAAGGGCCATTGGGGAAGTGGCTTGCCCTGGGAAGGGTATATTGTAGCCACGATGGCTGCGAGTGCAGCTAGGAATGCCAGGCATGCCAAAAGCTCCAGGTTCCACCCCGAGAATGAGGCCTGGCGCTTTCCTTGCTGAGGCTGCATCTTTTTGGTCAGACGAGAGTTACCGGTAACGGCGCCGACATGTCGGCGAGGGCTTTCAGTCTCTGTAAAAGCCGGAGCATACGATCCAGGAAGTCCCACCGGATGGTAAAGTGGGCCGGCATCGTTGCGGCGGTTCGAGTCTTTAGCGCTCATACGGGGGCAGATGGGGGCCGTCGGGTGAGAAATGTCAGTTGGGTGAGAGATGTCGGCCAGGTAAGAGATATCGGCCGGGTGAGAGATGTCGGAATACGTCTGTATACCACTCAGAATGCATGAAGTCACAGCGAGGTGGGCGTCACCTTTATGGTCGCCTGTTGACAGTGCGGCTGCTTCAGCCGCTGATAGTGTTTCAGCCCACCATAATGAGTCTCCTAAATAGTGACAGCTTTCTCTGCCGGTTCCGCTTCGGCGGCTATCTGATAGTAGCAGTTCGTGAATGGGGGCCCCATAGGCGCACCTCCACTCATGCACGCATAGGCATGCGGATGATGTCAGCTCTCAATTTGGCCCCAACACCGCCACTGCAGTTCTCAGGGGCTGCTACTATTACTGCTACTGCTAACTATAACTGCAGTTCCCAGGGGCAGGAGCCTGAGCAGAAGTTACACAATACACACACATTACAGGGTCATCATCGTTGTCACCTATGCTATCCAACACATCGAGCCCAACAGATCATGCCGCGTGTCCCTCCATCCATGTTCTGGATCACGTCCCATAAAACCGGACTAAATCCATCAGCCTTTGAAGGGATGTGTGGGCTTCCAACGAAGCCGTTGCTGCATCTGGTCAAGCCAAGCTCGGCGCGGTAAAGCGTGCACGTCCCTGAATCTTGGCGCGATAAGATGCTTCTGTACGGAGTAGCTCGCTCCAGAATTCACGCAGTGACCATAGCCGAACGTGAGAAAGGTCAAGTGTGCGCCGTTCATTCATTAAGAATGATTGGGATTAGGAAAGGCGCTATGCGTCAGAAGTCTAGGCCACACGTGGCGGGTGCGCGAACCACCCCGGATGAATCGACTAAGATCAAGATAAGTAAGATCAAGATAAGCCTAGGCGACGTGAGCAAGGCACCACAAAACTGGCATGGATGTTTTAGGCCATTGACAAAACGTCTCTTCCTCGGTCACAGGGCTAGGGACGTCCAGTTCAAGTATCGGCGTACTCCATCCGAAATGGCGTTCTAGAAGCTGTGTCCGACTTGACGCTGCATTGCGATCGACACCATCCATCTTCATGTACCACCTCGAGGAGGAAGGACAGGCAAAGCATCACCAAGTGTCGCAGCCCCACAAAAGCCGGTAATGAGGCTGACAGTTTGTTGATGGATTCGGGCATGCTCTGCGACTAGATGGACGGATACCCCTGCGTCTAATTGGCGAGTTTTCGAAGCACTGCGCCAGGGGGCTAGTAAGCGTCTTGGCACTCTAAAATATGCCTATTTGTTTACTGGGATCGACTGCGCCACTTAACAACCTCATGTTTCGAACCAACAGGGTCTTGCGCAGAAGTGATGATGCGAGGTTAGATGGGGCTGGGTCACTTTTCACGCAGTCATCCCTGTTACCGCTGGGGCGAAGTACTTGCCGCAGCTTGAAAGCCTAAGTAGATTAGTTACTTGAGGATCTGTATGGGCTGTGGAGAGACCGAGAGAGGCACCGAGACAGAGCATTCGATGAAGAGGGAACTGTTCCGAGCACGACATCCATGTCTGTCATCTACATCCCAGGAGCCCCGTCTCTCCTGGATCACGGGATGTAATCATAGTTTCCCCATTATGGGTCGCAAATCAGGGTTCATCGACCGTCGATCGTCGATCGCGGGCTATTCGCCGCTGGCTATTCATCTGTTATGACGTCCTCAACCATCTCTAAATGTAGACAGCAACCAACTAACGCGTGGATAGTTGCTACATCTTGCAATGCGCAGCTTCCATCACCTCCTCGAACTGAACTAGATGCACCGAACTGTCCTCTCCCCCTCCATATCTCTGCTGACCCCTCCTCATCTCACGGCTCCCAAGCCTCAGCGCACAACGACCAACAACAGATGCACTTTTCCGGGCCTTTAATTAGAAAGTGGGTTGACTGTTTGTTCCGCGTACATCTCAAGAATAACCATGATAGGCTGCTGCGTCCTTAGAGGCTCAGTGCCGCAACCAGGCGAAACAAATATGCACATTGTCAGCAATCCTTCTAAGATAAGCCCTGGCAGCAACATGCGACTTGTATCGTATTTCGTATTCTAGTCCGTGGTTCTGTACTCTTTCAGCCTGACCTCGCCACAGTTGCCGAAATAGAGTGATTGGGGGCGTACCCCGTAGACTACAGGTCCTCGGTGCAGCATTTTACTCCTGCGTCTCCCCCTTACACGCCCAATCATCACGCCCACCTTCTTCACCATTCCTGTCTTTCTTTTCGTTTGGAGATCAAAGACTTCATGCTCTTAGAGATCTGAATTGCGAGCTTTGGAAACCCATCTCGATACCCCGAAGTCACTACGAGTTGCGAAAAGCAGCTGTGCAATGATGAGCTCAAGGCAACCCTATGCCGACCTACCAGAGGTCTACACCGACCCCGATTCGAATCTACCTCAATATGTACCACCATTTGAGGGTGGCTATCAGCACGTTGCTGCCGTCGACGACCTTCCAGAGCCTCTATACACGCCGAAACCCGACGACAATTACCGAGCGAGCCATGCTGTCCGGGATACTCCCTTTGACAGTAAATCTGGACGCAGGATATGCGGTCTAAAGCGGACGCTATTCTTCATCCTAGCTGTTGCAGCAATCCTCGTCATCGGCGCTATCGTCGGCGGTGCTGTTGGGGGCACCGTTGCTAAACAATCCTCCACTGATGTCCCTTCATCATCTGCTACTAGGACTGCGAGTCCACCGTCGAGTACCTCAGGCTCAAGCTCGATTCTTCCCGAATCCGGCATTGCAAGTGTCAACTGGACCGACTCGAACAACTTTAGCCACTACTACGTCTTTCACCAAAACAGATCCAAAGACCTTATTGCTTCCTCCTGGGACTCGCAAAATAAGACGTGGACGACGCGAAGTGTGTCAGAAGATGTGCGACAATCAAGCAACGAAGGATTCGACATTATCGAGGGAACACCAATCACTGCAGTCGCCTGGTCTTCAGTGAGTGACTGGAACATTCGAGTCTTTGTCCTAACGACTGGAAACAATGTTGAATGAGCTGTATTTACCACATCCCGACAAAGACACCCCATGGGCACGATATAGACTTGGGAATGGGAAATTCTTAACAACAGGAAAGGATCAAACATTGCTGCGTGGCGTCCCAACAACCCAGGCGATGACGTTCCGATCATCCTGGCGTTCCAGAATGAGAAACGGGATCTCGCCCATGCGCTGAGCAAAAATCCACTGGGCGACGACTGGGCCGAGGTGTCTATGGGAAGCATCTCGGTGGCAAAGACCAGCGGTCTCGCAATCACCAGCTTCGGAGACAGCGGCAATCTCTCGGATATCAAGTGGAGGCTGTATGTTGAATCCAACGACAAGTTGAGGGAAGTCTTCTTGATGCCAAGTGCAAAAAGTCCGCACGTCAACAGTAATTCACCAACACAACTGCCCCTGTGGCCTTCATAGCCTTTCTAATGATTGATTGTAGGCTTATCTCTTGGTGACACACCTTCATCTTCCAACACCAACTTTGCGGCCGTGTGCTTCGATCTAGTATATGTGATTGTAGCCGACATTCACAACGACGGCGGGGTGGTAGCAAGGTGGTGGGACGACACTTGGCGAAAGTTGAAGCTAGGGGAGGCTGGGTTAATAAGCGATTCATTTTGATAGAACGAAGAAATAATGATTGCCACAACTTCCTATTTGGGAAGAATTGCTCCCTCTTTTCAGCTTTAGAGTCGAGTGGTTCTTCTATGTCTGCCGATTTCCCATTCTTGTACTGCCAACGACCTCCCGTGAGGATGGTCACGACATCTTCAGCTCTGCAACCCCGCGTATGAGTGGAGACGAAACGTACGCTAAGTGTCTGGGATCCGGGTTTGAGCAGCCTACAGACAGACGATGCTCCAACAGGCAAATTTCACCGTCCGATACCAACGTCGGCCAATGCATGTACGCGATAATTGGCAGAAATCAAGACGTTCCCAACCAACATAAGGTTCAGTAAATGCAAGGACCACCGTATAAATCGCTTGATGACAAGGCGTGAAACCAGGAGATAATCCAGCTTCCGTTCTCGTCTAAAGGGCCGCTGCAAGAGCCGTCTTGAGACAATCGAGCCGTTCTACATTGATATAAAATACTCTCTCCCATTCCGAGTCTAAATATTCGTCCCACCCAAATGTCACCTTGTTAAAGAAGGCTCGGGGGATCATAATCTCCCAGGTTTCAACCCGCCCTTCGTCAAGGTGCTGGATCTGTTCGCGAACTTGTCGGCTCCCTTTGCCCATTTGCAAACACACCCGCTCAACCAGTTTCGGCTAGAACTACAAGCTGCCTGTGCTACGTCGCTCATTCTCTTGACCAGGCGCCCGTGGTGTTCGTCAAGACGCGATATTGTCTCCTGCATGGCGATGTGGCTGTGCAATTGACGCCCAAAACCCCGCCCCTACTGAATTGATGCCCAACGTCTGCATTCTCGTTTTCAATCCACGAACCCCCAGATTCGGCGATTTTCATAGTGTGATATATCAAGTCTTCATTTCTCTTTGAGCAACTGAGGATATTGGGTTCTGATTGGTCCTTCCACCCGAAACACACAACCGAGGATTTGGGACTGCGCGACTCGTCGGAAAAATTCACGCCTCGGCCTCCTGCTACACTGTCGACTCTTGAGAAATACACGGTTGAATCTGTGTCCTTCAAGTACTATTTAACTTTGTCATCATTGTTTGTTTCATGCTAAGATCCTTTAAGTATCCGTCGGTGGCCAGTCGTGCTCGAAGCTGATCTTCTACTGCCTCAAGATCGATCGACGAATACCCAAACCAACACATAGACAATGCCAACGTCGTCTCCAATGGTAAAGAAATTGAGCCATGAAGACTATACAGTGGGGTGGATCTGCCCCTTGGAGGTAGAACAGATCGCTGCAATGGAAATGCTGGACGACGAACATGAGCGTCTGCCGCAGCCTTCTACAGATCACAACGTATACAATCTGGGAAGCATCGCCGGTCATAATGTAGTCGTTGCGGGACTACACCAACCAGGCAATAACCCTGCGGCTACCGTTGTCACCCAGATGAGGATGACGTTCCCGAATCTCAGGTTCGGCCTGTTGCTTGGCATCGGAGGTGGCGTACCAGTGAAGACCGATACCGGGATGGTCCGGCTCGGCGACGTGGTGGTTAGCAAGCCTGCAGGTGGGCATTCTGGTGCAATACAGTACGATCACGGAAAAGCCAAAGTCGGACAGTTCGAGCGAACAGGTGCTCTCGCACCTCCTCCGGCTGTGCTTCTCAACGCTGCACAGGATCTGGCGGTGAAGCGGGCCAGGTCTCGCAAGGACCCCTTAGAAGACAACATCAAGAGAATTGATACCAGCATTCGAGGGCTGAGAAGGTACAAGTATCCAGGTACAGCAGAGGACCACCTGTACAAAGCAGAGTACGTACACAAAGAGCCGGGAAAGCCTTGCGATGAATGCGGATGCGATCCTTCACAACGAATCCGGCAGCCGACTGATGAGGAGGACGACGAACCGTATATCGTAGTCCATAGAGGCACGATCGCATCCGGAGAGCTGGTGGTCAAGGACGCCGCCTTGAGGGACCAGCTCGCAGAGCAGTACGGTCTTCTATGCTTTGAGATGGAGGCAGCTGGCGCTCTGGCCGACTTCCCTTGCATTGTCATCCGTGGTATCTCGGACTACTGTGATTCGCACAAGAACGACCAGTGGCACGGATATGCAGCAGCGGTAGCCGCAGCATATGCTAGGCATCTTTTCTTCCACATGCCGGTCGATGAAGTGAAGCGGTGTGTATTGGCATCTGATAGTTAACTAGGGTGCGCGCTGACTCTACATAGCTATATACCTGAAACTGTAGAGAAAGACATCCATGATGTGAAACTTCGACAAGATGATCAAGATCGTCAGAACATTCTAGACTGGATCACACCATTCAATTATGGTTCTCAGCAGAGCGACTACTTTGGAAAACGACAAGCTGGAACTGGTCAATGGCTCCTGGATTCGGCAGAGTACCAAGCATGGCTGGAGACGAAGGAACAGACACTGTTCTGTCCAGGCATCCCCGGAGCAGGGAAGACGATTCTCGCCTCAATACTGATCAAGAACCTCCACGAACGATATTACGGCAATGTCAATGTTGGAGTTGCTTGTCTCTATTGCAACTTCGGTCGGCAAGATGAACAAAAGCTCAACCACTTACTAGCGAGTTTACTAAGACAACTCGCTGGGCATTACCCTGCACTGCCTGAGAGCGTGAAAGGTCTTTACGATCACCACAAGTCCACGAACACACGGCCATCATTTGAAGAATTATCGAGCATCCTCCACGCTGTGGCGGCGACGTATTCGAGGGTCTTCATTGCCGTCGATGCCCTCGACGAATGTCAAACATCTGATGGCTGTCGGGCGAGATTTTTGTCGGAGCTTTTCAACATCCAGAAACGACACGGGGCAAATATCGTAGCAACTTCAAGGCACATCCAGGACATTGAAAAGGCATTCGAGGGTAGTATATCCTTGGAGATTCGTGCTAGGGATGACGACGTGCAAATGTACCTCACTGGTCAGATGTATAAACTCCCGCACTTCGTTCGCAGCAGTCCGGATTTGCAAAACAAGATCAAGACTACAATTGCTAAGGCCGTTAATGGAATGTGTGTTTAATAGTCAATCCCTGTTTTGCTCATCTAACTTCCACGTTAGGTTCCTCCTCGCGCCGTTGCACATAGATGCACTAGCTCAGGATCCCACAGTCGGACATATCGAATTGGCATTACAGAACATGCCTCGAGGTCTTAACGACACTTACGAACAGGCAATGATGAGAATTGAAGGTCAAGGTAACGGACTGCGAGATTTCGCAAGAAAGGTTCTGTCTTTCATATTCCACGCAAAGAGAGTGCTCTCAACGACCGAGCTCCAGTATGCAGTCGCGATTAGACCAGGGAAACCGGATCTAGATGAGAACTTCATCCCTAGTCTCGAGACTATAAGCTCAGTCTGTGCAGGGTTGATCACGATAGATACTCGGAGCGACATCGTCCGATCGGTACATCAAACCGCACAGGAGTACTTTAAAGAGACCAAACCACAGTGGTTTTCCGATGCAGAGGCGGATATCACTGCAGCCTGCATCACATGCCTCTCATTCAGTGTCTATGAGAGCGGTTATTGTCAGACTGACGAGGAATTTGAGGAGCGGCTGCGGTCGAATCCGCTCTACGACTATGCTGCTCACAACTGGGGTCATCATGCCCGCGAAGCCATGACATCAACCCAATTGGTTATTACCTTTTTGGAATGTAGAGCTAAGGTCGAGGCCTCAACTCAAGCAATGATGGCCGTTAAGCTGTATTCATTACATTCAAACTACAGTCAAGGATTTCCCAAATGTTTAACAGGACTGCACTTAGCGGCGTACTTCGGAATCGACAACGCTGTACGGCATCTCCTCATTAGCAACAGTTTGGATTTCAAAGACAGCAATAGCCGGACGCCGCTGTTGTATGCCGCCGCGAACGGGCACGAGACCGTCGTGCGGCAGCTGCTCGAGAAGGGTGCCGATGTCGAGGCGAAGGATAGGGTCGGCCGTACGCCGCTATCATATGCCGCCGAGAATGGGCATAAGGCCGTCGTTGAGCTACTGCTGGCGATAGGGAAGGCCGAGGCCAACGCAGAATATAGCTTGGGCCGGACGCCGCTCTCGTGGGCCGCTACGAATGGCCATGAAGCCATCGTCAAGCTCCTTCTCGCAACGGGCAAGGTCGATGTCGATGCAAAGGATTATCAGCACTGTCGGACGCCGCTGTCATACGCCGCTGAGAATGGGCGCGAGGCTGTCGTGCAGCTGCTGCTCGAGTACGGCGCTTATATCGAGGCGAAGGGTTTTGGCCGGTGTTACGAGTGGAAGGGTCAAGTGATGACGGGGCCCGGCTGGACGCCGCTAGGGCATGCCGCTGCGAATGGACATGAGGCTATCGTGCACCTACTACTATATAAGGGCGCTGACATCAAGGCGACGGATAACGACGGTCGGACGCCGCTCTCGTGGGCCGCCGAGAATGGGCATGAGGCTATTGTCAAGCTGCTTTATGCTACGGGCAAGATTGATATCGATGCGAAGGATAATAAGGGTCGGACGCCGCTCACGTGGGCCGCTAGGAATGGCCATGAAGCCATTGTCAAGCTCCTTCTCGCTACGGGCAAGGTCGATATCGATGCAAAGGATAATGACAGTCAAACGCCATTCTCACATGCCGCTGAAAAGGGGAATGAGGCCGTGGTCAAGCTACTTCTCACTACAGATATGATCAACGTCAACGCGAAAGATTGCTTGGGCCGGACACCGCTCTCGAGGGCCGCTAGGAATTGCCATGAAGCCATTGTCAAGCTCCTTCTCGCTACAGGCAAGGTCGATGTCAATGCGAAGGATAATGACAGTCAAACGCCATTCTCACATGCCGCTGAAAAGGGGAACGAGGCCGTGGTCAAGCTACTTCTCACTACAGATAAGATCAATGTCAACGCGAAAGATAGATTTGGCTGGACGCCGCTCTTGTTAGCCGCTAGTAATGGCCACGAAGCTATTGTCAAGCTCCTTCTCGCTACGGGCAAGGTCGATGTCAATGTGAAAAGTAACATCGGTCGAACGCCGCTCTTACACGCTTCTGAAAAGGGGAATGAGGCCGTAGTTAAGCTACTTCTCGCTACAGGCCAGGTCAATATTAACGCGAAGGATGACAAGTACAGCCAGACGCCGCTCTTGTTAGCCGCTAGGAATGGCCATGAAGCTATTGTCAAGCTCCTTCTCGCTACAGGCAAGGTCGATGTCAATGCGAAGGATAATATTGGTCGGACGCCATTGTCTAACGCGGCCATGCATGGACACGAAACTGTCGCAACGTCGCTGCTTAATCACGACTCAGTTGATCCTGACCAGGAAGATCGCTATGGTTCGTCACCACTGTCGATAGCGATACGAAATTCTCGTACCGAGATTGTCAAAGTACTCCTGGCTACTGGACGAGCTGTCTTTAACTCTCAGGACCGCTTCGGACGGACTCCGTGGGGGTGGGGTAGAAAATGCGGTAATACTGATGTAAAGCAAGCGTTGCTTGACTACGCAGAGAAGAGTGGCATATCAGTATGCGATGATGACAAGTCCATCGAAATGGGCTTGAGACCGAATGATGGGAGATTCAGATTCAGATGGTGCGATATTTGCACTCTGGGCATTTCCGTGGATGAGACTTTCTATAGATGTTGGATTTGTAACGGTGCGAACTTTAATATTTGTTTGGAGTGTTATAACATCGGCGGCCGTTGTCTGATAGAACATCACGAGTTGGCTCGGAGGAAGGACAATGAATGAGAGTCGGGCCTCTGCCGTTGCTAGGTAGATAGCTTAGCAAACCCTATTTGATTGTCTTTCTAGAAGCGAACAATCCCTGATTAAAGGTCGTCCCCACAGGCTGATCTTTAGGAACTAGCGGATGGACTCTATTGCTGGGGCTGGTTGACAGGCAGGGCAAGCATGCTGAGGCCGAGACCATCCATCAACAAGTGTGGAAATCATTATAAAAGAGGCTAGGCATCTACCTACGCCTTCGAGCATCTTAAGGGGTGATTTGGAAGGTTCTCGAATGTGCCCCTTAAACTAGCACACACCTCCGGGAGGACCATGTCTCTTGTAGCGCGAGGATCACAGGTCAGGCTGACGTGCGCGAACAACCGAAGCATCTGGTCCTCCATTTCTTCCTCCAGGAAGGCATTTTGGAGGTGGAACTTGTCAATATGGTTTAGATAGGCATCCTGAAACATAAAGTACCTGGTGTTGTGCCGCATCATCTAGTCGCGAGCCGAATCCGGTGCGATCCCTAAGGCGTAATGATTAGCTAAGTAGCCAACTCGCACTGGACAAGATCACAACCTACCATTCGCAGCATTGGCAGTGCCTCTCCGCCCAAACTTGGGCGTCCATCGCTCCTCGAAGCCCGCGTCCTCGCTCTGGTCTCCCATGTGATCCCTTAAGGTAGAATATAGCATGGCCTCATGTCGTCTCTGGCAACCCGAAGAAAGAACGGGGTCTTCAACTCGTACTATTTCCAGCGCATCGGCAAGCACTGTCAGCGTACTGGGACCTCAGTGCCAAGTACGGAATTCGCACCCTTGAGCCACTCTGAATCAAAAGCGTCGCTGAACAGTGCAATACCGACGAAGAGCAGGATGGGGCAGAATAATAGCTTCTTAGAACAAGTGAAGAAAAGATCATCCTAGAACATATCAGTATCTATCATACCTCCCAGGCGAGTGAGCACCAACATACGGCCTTGGCTTGTTGTCGCATCCCTTGTGATGAATGAACTTGATGGACATAGCCAGAGTGGCTCGCCCCGTGACCAGGTGGCAGACAACCATCATGAGGATGTCCTGTAGCAGAGGTCTTGTACCCGGTCACGCCTGACGGTCTCTTTCCGGAGCAGCGGGGGACCAGGACGCGGTCGTAATGCTGCCGGCATGTCAGCATACTACGCTGCTTCCAAGATGTCAACAAGACATTCTCGCACCTTGCAGAGCTCCTTGATGTCATTGCGATTGAGGTAACGGCCGGTGACAGTAGTGTAGAGCTGCTAAAACTGGCGGATATACTCCTGCGATGTACCCCAGGACTTGATCCTGTGTGCTTCGCACACCCAGAGGAGGAAGTCCCGCATCGTCGCACGGGTGAGGCTCTGGATCGTCACCTTCCAGTCTCCGACTTCCATCCGATCGAAGTACCCGGCTCGCAGAGATTAGCTGAGGCGACGTCCTCTAGAAGAGAAGGCGGGAGCAGTAGGGCTTCGCAACGAACCGCTTCCATTTCCCAAAGATCCCACTGACGTTGACCTCGACCTGGCCGCATCCTTCTGCTTGATGAAACAGACACTCTCCATCGTCCTGCGGTGCTTGGCGTGCTGCTGCACCGTCAGCGGCGTCGGTAGCTCGGTCACGCGGGCCTGCCCCTCTCAGGCGGCGACGCGCTTGAGAAAGTCGGCGTCATGGACTGGGCACGACCGAGGTCAGGCTTATTGGGGCTTGGAATATTGGCGTCGCTCGAGTGTGCGAAACGGTACGGAAAGCTTCGCTTAGGTTGATGATCTGGTGGTCAGAAACGGTGCGTTGGCATATAAACAGCGGCGAGCCTAAAATGATGCCAAGCACGTAGCTCAGGCTGATCACTCTTTTGCTCAAGTTAAAGCAGCCACAGCTCAGGCCCAGCACTAGAAACGGATCGGGACGGCAAGAATCGTCGGGGTTGATTATTGAGGTAACACATCCCAAGACGTGGTGAGCATGGGTCACCGGTCCCATCACCAACAAAAGCAATGGCCCAGCTGGGGAGTGCACCTCACCAAGCCTCCAGCCAACAGAACTTGGCCGCTGACGACTACGGAGTACAGACTACGGAGTACACATCCACGAGATTCCATGGAAGACGCAGGCGAGCACGGTTTACCGGTCGAGCCTTGGCAGCACAGCAAGGAGCCGCAAGCGTCGCCCATCATCCCAGCAGAAGACACCAGCAGAAGGCCATGAAGGGGAATGCACCTTGCAAACTTGCACCTTGCACCTCACCAAGTCCCGCCGGCCCCCCCTACGTCCTACCTACCAGCCCCGTGCGTACATTAGTATTATCTGTGTTTGGGAAGGGCGGTGGCCATGCTACTGTATCTATTGGCATCCATTGGCGTCGATCACGTCGATAGTGCCAGCAGGCTGCATGCTGCAAGCTGATCGCGGCACGCTGGTCGCATACCTGCAGCCAGCTGTGTAAGGCCAGGCTCTCCACTTCGCTACCAGCCTTTCTACTGTATGGATACGGATGCAGCAGAGTCTCACCGGGGTGGGGCTAGGTTCATCGAGCAATTGGAGCCATCCCCGTATGTGCAAGAGAATTGCTTTTGCCACGCTACCTCGCCTAGAACTCTCTCGCAGCTTGTCTCAGCAGGAGAGCCGACTGTGGGCTGCGATACGAGCAGGTCTCGGTCGGTCGCAGGGACGGGAGGCTTCCAACGCAATATCGGCATGGGCATGGGCATCGGCACAGGCACAGGTCACACGCACAGAGATGGAAGGGGAGCCTGTCGTCCCGGTATGAGAAATAAAGGGAAAAAAAGAAAACTGCAGACTAAGGAGGGAGAACATCGGAACACTATCCTAACAATTACAACTTAGGATTAGGTTCATCCTCATCGGGTATCGGAAAGAACTGGAGCAGCTCGAAGGTATCGAGTGCCTGGGTGCTTTGGTCCCAGTGCTTCACGAAAGCCTCCATGAGCATCTTCCCATGGCTGTTGGGATCCATTTCCCACAGATAGTGCCAGCTTGTTTCCCGATCCACAGGAGGTCCCATAACCACATGCAGAGCGCGGATGATGCATGTCTGGATCCGTTCTGTATCGGGAAAACTGAACTCGTCTTCGACGTGTTGTTCAACCGACGGCTCCAAAGACATCACGCCCTCGCCGAGTTGATAGCGCTGGTTGTGCAGCACCTCTGATACCAACTCGTCCGGCACCGTGGCCAGCTCATCGGTCTGTTCCAGGCCATCCAAGCCCTGCCTCATGCTACGGTAAAACGCCTTGATCCAGCGTTTCTTTGCTCTTTTCCACCCCTTTCGCGTCTTTGGCTGGCTAGCTAAAATGAGAAAGCGGGCTACATGCGCGTCCTCAAGAAACTCCGCCAAAGGAGTTGGCACCTGGCCTGGTGGCCCCCAGGTCTTCAGGTACCAGCACTGGTGCATGAACAACGGGATCAAATCGAAGCCCAAGATGCTCCTATGGAACTCGGCGGCGGTAATGTCGACTATCTCAGAAATGCGTCCGAGGGCGAAAATATTGTTATTGTGAGCATCTTCAGCCTGGCGCCAATAGCTTGGCGGCTGGATCTGGTTCCTGGCTTCGAGAAATGCCTGAGGGAAGGGTTCGAAAATCGCTTGTTTCATAAGGAGCAGCTTCGACCCCTTCAGGTCCTCGTTGGCTTTCTCGCGAATTCTTGCGACGTCGAAGTCCAGAAGTTCGACTCGGGCGACATAGGATGCCATGATGGCGACTCCAAGCGTCATGTAGTTGCGGAACAATTCCTGAGGGATAAAGAAACACTTCGACCTGCCCAGATCAAGCTCCTGTGGTAACTTTCTAGCCCCCGTATTAGTTTCAATGCAGCGACATTCCGGATGGGGCATGTGACCACTTACAAGAGGCGATGATAAGCTTCGCGAGGGGAGGCGTAGCACTTGAGAAGCTCGGTCGAGAAAGGCGAGTCGCTGGCTTGGTGGATGGCAATAGACCAAGGTCTGAACCATGACGGCTCCGAAGATTCTGCATCGATGATTTTGCTGCTCATCTTGCGAATGAGGTGATTGGAAGCTGTTGTGGGGGTTAGAAGTTTCCCGCTCGAGAAGGACAGAGGTCTCGAACCTAGTGAGGCGGTTGAGAGACGAATTTTCCCCTCCTGGGCTCGCCGCCACACGCCGACAGCCTGCTCAACCATGCCATTGATTTGTTGGAGGAACTCGTCGAATTTGGCATCACCCTCGGGCTCGCCATCTTTTAGCCCGTTGGCATCGTGCGGCTTCTCGTCACGGGCACGCTGCCACACGCTGACAGCCTGCTCAACCAAGCCATCGATGTTTTGGAGGAACTCGTCGAATTTAGAAACACCCTCGGGCTCGCCATAGTTTGGCCCGTTGGCATCGTGCGGCTTCTCGTCACGTCCTGTCTTCATGGCGACAGTCGCTTTCCTTGAGAGTATGGAGAAGAGAAGAGGACTGGAGAGCAGGCTGAGCAGCCGGAGACGAAGCTCCCCTATCCGAACGAGCTGAACAGCGGGGAACAAGGATTCATGCAAGGGAGCGCGCCCAGAGTGTCACGTTTGCTACCTACAGCCAGCCACTTTTCCATGGCCTTCGTAGAGGTGTCGGAATAAGCAAATACGGGACAAGACATGCTCTCCCTTGCATCAGTGCCATCAGCCCATAGAAGTCTAGATTCTTCATGACGACAGTAATCGGGCGTCAACACTCAACACTTCCGCGAACACCTTTGATACCCTTCGGGATGCACCGTGATGCGATTCACGCGTGGATCCAGATCATTATAACTACGAACCCACCCTACGATCTCGCCCCACGATCTCGCCCTACGATCTCGCCCTACGATCTCGCCCTACGATCTCACCCTACGATCCCACCCTACGATCTCGCCCCACGATCCCGCTTCCCCGGTCGGGGGGTTGAGGGGCCGAGACGAATCGTTGCGGAGATTGACGCCCTATCGCTGAACCAGGCGAAGTGTACGGAGGACCGTTTCAAAAGCCTTTACCGCTTTTCCGTATTAAAAGAGCATCAAGTGCATCTTAGTTAGCACTAAAAGAGGCCCCATATTATAGCGCACTTGGGCCACTAAGGTAGCTAAGCATAATATTGGTCTCAGTTTACGAAAGCTGCGGTAAATTTAGCAGACAGTAGCCTGTAGCGGTATATGACACTGCCACCACATGACGTACCTGAGTAACACATCCCATTCCTCTTATGTAAAAGCTATTGACAAAACGGCTTAGGTGCACATGCGGCCCAGACTTCTGTCTCATGCGTTGGACAGCACACAGCCTCGAGCTGAAGCCCCTCTGCATTTTGCCAAGACATTCGACTAAACGTTTCCAGATAATGGAGAGGACTGGATGTCGCCATAGTGGAGGGGGAGGAGGAGGGGGAGGAGGAGGGGGAGGGGGGCGGGGCCACTGTGATTTAACAAGGCATTCGACCAAATGACCGGCACCTCAGACGGCAGCCCTTCAAACACGGAAGATTAAGAAGTGTTAATTAAATTCTCATCAGAACACACTTCATACAAGCACAATGAACGGACATGGCGAGAATACTGTACTCCAACACCATCCATTCACACACAACTTATGCTCACAGTACTAATTTAACTCAATAGGTGGACAGGAACAGTGCCGGTTCCACCCACAGGCATCCAGCGGAAAACAGCATCGACAGGTTCCTGAGCAAAGTCGAGGAGAGATATGACTTTCAATCGCTCAGCAAACCTTCACGAGATATTCTCAATCGCGGCTTTCAATTATTTAAAGCCATACTGTTACGCTCAATGACAGAATACGAATCCTTCTTGGACACAGCCGACCAGGTGCCATTTTCAATCGAAGATGAAAAAGAAAGCATGCGGGAAAGCAAGCTGCGAGCATTCCGAAAAGAAATCACGGTATGCAGCAGATTGAAGACCCATGGGCCGCGATTGGAAGCCCAGCTGCGCGATAAATCCCGTAATTTTCGTCATTCCCTAGGCTGTTTCTTGGAGGACCTACGACGCGATGTAGATTGCATTTAGGTCGTCAAACGGTGACCTTACCTTTGCTTTGCTGCTCTGCGTCACTTTTCCTAGGTGTCGAGCCTTTTGCCGTTTGTGAGCAGTCGCGGAAATTGGACTAGGATCACGGAAGTAGACAATACACCACTTCGCTCACCTCAGCCGTCTCGTCCCGTTACATTGCGATTTTAGGTCAAGCAATGCTCGACTCCTACTCTGGCTAGATGACTGTCTATTGGTGGATTGTGAACTTATTCACTCACTCACTCCGTTCCTGCACTTCAGCACTTAAATTCCACTCTCATAGTCTGTAGAGCCGATCTTTGAACGCCCTGCGATTCCTGCGGCAGTGTTGAAACTAAACACTGACAATAAAATGGCCCTAAAGGCAGCCGTCACACCCCTCTCTTACTAAGAGGGGCCTCCTGCTTGTTGGCGCTCAAGCACAGCTTCGCTTACAGAATCGCTTTAGCAATGCCGAACAGGCTGATTCCCTACTTAGCTGCTGGCATATCCCCCGTTTCTGAAAATCGAGGGATCCTAGTTCGATTACAGAATTCCCCAGATAGCGACACAGACGCCAAGTCGAACGTAAAGTGAGCACCTCGTTTCATGGGAGAAGCCTTGCTATTTTGACCAAGTCAAATCGACCTACCCTATACAACCCTCCCCGCACAGAGTAGACAGCTCTGCCACGGTGTGTTTTTTTCACCAAGTCTCGCTTCGCTACCCTATACCCACACACTCATTCCCCTACGAAGCCTGCTGCCAGTCTTACTTGGCCTTTCAAGTACGAAGCTTGGCTTTCATCTTTTCAGAAGCTCCGATGGGCCATAAAGAATTGCGAACATTGGTATATCCGTTTAAGCAAAGAATGTGAAAAGGTGACGGGTGATGGCGGCTTCCTCGTTGACGATGCTCTAGCGAGCTACACAGACGTTGAGCGGTTCGCCTATCGTCTTCTCGTTAGTACTTGCCAAGAAGGCGACGATGACCTTCACAATCGTGTGGCACTCTCTATAAAAGACGACACGGCGAGAGAATACTTGGTGGAAAAGTTGCTGGAGCTCAACATGGATTATCAGGACGAAATCACCCGACAGTCCCACCCTGATCAATGATCAAGCGACGCAAACTACATACGATATCATCCCGACAACCTCGTGGATAAAACAGCTTCGCGCCTACGTCTCCCACGGACTAGGAAGCGTTGCCATGTTGTCCAGACCCAACTCCCCTTTCACAGCGGCTACGGTGGTGCTGTATGCCACACTCCTCTTGTACAGGCATGTGGCTGGGAGGTGACTCTAACATCTTTCGTAGCTCCGGGGCTTCCTTGTTCCGTTATTGGAAGTTGGATTCCAAGGGCAAACTGAACAAGACGTGTATTATGTTTGTTTATGGAAGTGTAAACTTTTCATTGCCACTCAGCTTGTGAAGCCTTTTGCTAGAGTGTCGTGAGACATACAATGTCTTATATCCAGCAATTGAAGTGTAGATAACAGCAGTTAATTATCCCTCGATATGTAAAACCTTACTCAAGTCGAACTTGTCTTGGATGCTTGCCGGTCACCCTCCATGGAGGCTGTGGACCGGTCGCTGTGGTCACAGAAAGCTGTCGTTCGAAGCCTTTCACACATGACAGACTACTGCCCCGCCTTGGACTCAAATGGCTCTTTCTATATGTAGATATATATTCTTCATTATATCCTATCACCATTCACGATCCTCTAAGCTCAGAAAGAGGCATATTGCGCAGCGAAGTGAAGGACATGAACGCGACGCCTAGTTTAATCCTGGACAAACTTCAGCTAAACGTGACTCCGAAAGGCTGGCTAGGTCATCTCTCATTCACGACACACACCCCAGAGGGCCACCAGCATGGTTTAAACCAGTCCTTGACGCGGTCATGAAGAACAGAACTACGCTCGACAAGTTGGAGGAGAAAGTTGGCTTCACGCCCAAAGTTGGCAAGCCGTTGCCAAACCAGAGGCTGGGAATCGTAGCGGCAGAAGACGAAAGGACGAGCATGCCAGCCCAAAGCGATAACCAGCCAACCGAGGAAGGCGGCCGAGGCCGATGAAACTGACGATATTGTCCGATCGAGTCAACCGTCAGCCGAATCAGGACAGACTCCAAACACATCAACAAAAAATCCTCTTGCGACCAGTGCCGTACAGGACTGACAGCCTTCAAGATCGTGGAGATGGGGATGCCGTCACGGAAATTGCAAGTACTACCAATATGAAAATCCCAAGCCTTGAGGCGGACGTGGATAATTCTCAAGACCCCTTCAACTTAGAGCTCCATTAACTAGGCAAGTATTTGCCACACGCTGTATATAAGCTGTTTTAACATACTAGGATTTGCTAATAAAGCTTAGTTACCTTAGCTGCCAGAAAAGTTTCAAAGCAATATTAACAAAGCAATGCTAATTATAGAACCTAACTTTAATATCAAGTACTATTACTTCTAATAATAATAAGTTAAAGAAAATTAAAAGCTTTGTATATTAAGGTTGTAGTCCTTAGCAGCGCACACTCAGAGAGAGGCCAGAGGTTAAACAGTTAAAAAAATAATAATAATAAATAATAGTATAAGAGCCTAAAACCCAAGCCTAAGGCAATAGTAACTCAGAATAACTAGAGTTTTTACTGCATTAGAGTATAAGCCTTACTATCCTATCTAACCCTTTAAAATGCAATAAGCAGCTAAAAAAGCTAGATTAAAAAGCTAAATAGAAAGGCTAAATAGAAAAGCTAGATATTTATAAAGTCTTTATATATAAAATATATAACTGATAAGGAAATATCTCCTTTAGCTCCTGTCAGATAAGGATATAAATAACATATTTAAAATCTCCTGATTTTTAGCTTTATAATAATATATAATATACCTCAGAAAGCCTAACGTATATAATAAGCGAATGTTTTAGATAAGCGAGTGTCTTACTTAGATTTTCACTTTAAATCACGATTTTAAAATAATTCTTAAAAACTCAAACTAACCCTAAAATAGCTATAGTTTTAAATATAGTTTAATTATAATATATATTATTCTTATAAACTTTCTAAAGCTATATATACTTATAGCGCTAGTAGTATAAAATTTGCACTATTCTTTTAACTACTTTTATTTACTATTAGCTTAATAAATTAGTTATAAATATAAAGAAAATACTATTTTATAAACTTTATTTTTAAAAGCTTAAAATTAATTCTTTAGAAATTTAATAATTAAATAGTCTATTTTAAAAAATCTAAAATATATACTTTTAATTATATAATATAAATAGGATACTTACTTATTTAGGACATTCGCTTATTATATATATTATCTTCTTTATATTATAATTATAAAAGATATTTATAATAAGAACCTTTAATAAGGTTAGAGTTTAAGTATTAGACATATGTCTAATAGTCTTAAAGCTCAGAATATGTCTTACCCAGTTTTACTATAATAAATTATCTAAATCCCCTAATATATATATCACTCATGCGTCGCATCCAAGCATGCATCGCACCTATACTATACACTTAAAATTAAAAACCTTAATTTTCTAAAAGGTTATATATAATTATAGGATTTTTAAAGAAATTAATTTTAAATATTTAACTAAGAAGTTAATAAGTTAGTAATTTTTTAAGATTTTTAAAAAAAATTATTAAGCTAGTTATAAATAAAAATAGTAAAAAGTATAGTATGAATTTAATAGTACTAGCATTATTAATATATAAAACTTAAAGGAATTCTTAAAAATAAGTTATATTATAAATAATTTAATTTAAAAATCCTAGCTATTTTAGGCTTTATTTTAATTTTTTAGGATTTTTTAAAAATTGCGATTTAAGGTAAAAATCTCATTGCGAAAAATCTCATTGCGACGCATGGTTGGATGCGATGCATGAGTGATATATACGTTATTAGATTAAACATATAACTAAATAGCAATCTCTCTATAAAGCTGGGGCTTTTCTCTAGCCAGTCTAGATGGATTATTATTATCAATATATGCATTTCTTAACCAATCACATCAAACCGACTACCTTTCTAATTGTCTTTTCCTGCTCTTTCTGAATCTTCAATCACTTTTCTGATTGGTCAATTCCTTGACCCACAATCGCCGAGTTCTACTAATAACCTTTCACTCCTTCCACTCCTTCCACTGCTATAGCCTTTACAATATCAGAAGGCAAAATCGTCATATAATAAAAGCCCTATAAGAGCTCTGCATTACTTTATTGCATTCTAAGCTTATTGCAGTTTTAAGTTATAATTTAACTCTTTATAATTCTAATTATATTATAATTTAACTAACGTACTTAATAAGCATGCGTCGCATTCAAGTATACATCACATTTCCAATTTATACTTAAAACAGTACTTTTTTAAAAATTCTTTAAAAATTTAAACTAGACTTAAAATAGCTTATATTTTATAAATAGGTTTAATAAGTATATAAAAATAAGTAAAGACTTTTTTAGATTTTTAAAAGATTTTATTTATAAACTTATTTTAAAAAATCTTATTTATACTGTTTTTTTTTTATTTATAATTTTAAAAAGCTAAATAAATTAGTTAAAAATCTAATAAAAGTACTAACTTATGACTTTCTTAGTTAATTACTTAAAGTTAATTTTCTAAAATTCTTAAGACTATATAGCCTATTTTAGAAAATTTAAAGTTTATACTTTTAAGTATATAATATAAGTATATTACATACTTAGATATAACACATACTTATTAAGTATATTAATTAAAGACTAACTTTTTATAATTTAACTAACTTATAATAAAAATAATAATAAATAATATCTTAAATAAGTAAATATTCTACTTATATTATATAATTAAAAGTATATATTTTAAATTTTTTAAAATAGGCTATTTAAATAGTAAATTTCTAAAGAATCAATTTTAAGCTTTTAAATAAAAGGTTTATAAAATAGTATTTTCTTCATATTTCTAACTAATTTATTAAGCTAATTATAAATAAAAATAGTAAAAAAAATAATGCGAATTTTATACTATTAGTACTATAAGTATATATAGCTTAAGAAAGTTCATAAGGATAATATATATTATAATTAAGCTATATTTAAAACTATAGCTATTTTAGGGTTAGTTTAAGTTTTTAAGAATTATTTTAAAATTGCGATTTAAAGTGAAAATTTAAATAAGATACTCACTTATTTAAGATATTTACTTATTATATACATTATTTAGTATAATATATTTTATATTTTTAATAACTTAAGTTTTAATAATTATTATACTCTCTTTATAATACATATAATAAGTATGCTAGTTAAATAAGCTTACTAAATACTTATACTATATAGCTAAAAGTAATAATATTAAATTTTTAAAACAGGCTATATAATTATTAAAAATATAAAAAAAATCATTTTTAGATATTTAAAGAAAAAGAAAATAGTATAGTATTTTTCTTAAATTTTTAATTAGCTTATTATATATAAAATTAAAAAGGTACACAGTATGAATAGGTTTTTTATTAATAACTTTATAAAAAAAAATAAGTAAAATTTTATAAAAAGTTTTTATATAAGTTATTATATAATTAGCTTATATATTAAGTTTTAGATATTTTAAATATAGTTCAGATTTTTAAGAATTTTTTAAAAATTGTAATTTAAAGTATAAAATATAAGTGACTAGTATACTTGTTTGACTGGTATGTGTAAGGGGAAGACCCTAGGCTTGTTCAGCGAGAGAGTGTTCGGTAAATTGAAGTATCTTAAGCTGAGTGAGGCCACTGCTAGGTCGCGGCGAGCCTCTGTTATATAGGTCTGTAGCTGGGGCTGCTAGCCCTTAGTCTAGGGCTAGGTTCTGGCGATATCGCTCTTAGGGCCGGTATCGGCCTGGCCAAGCAGCGAGATCGCTGCGAGCTAGCAAGGGCGTCTCTGCGGTTAACTCAGTAGCTTCCTACTCCAGGCCAAGCCTGTAATAGTATGCTTATTATATATATTATATAATTTAGATATTAAGCTTAATAAGAATATAGAAACTCTTAATAAACTAAAGACTATAATAATAATATATAATCTTAAAAAAATTAGAATAATTAAAATTTAATAACTTTTTAATAATAAGTAAGTTATTTAAATAATTTTTAAAACTGAAGTATTCTTAAAACTATACTTTTTAAAAAATAATTAATAATTTAAGAATTAAATTAAAAATAAATAATACTTTTTAAAGTAATTAATAATAAAGCTAGTATTTAAAATATTTTTAAAAAAAATTAGTATTCTTTAAATTATTAATTAATATTAATAAAAAGTAAATAATATAAATTATAAGTAATATAATTATTATTAAGATATAAAATAATTAATACCTATATTAAAAACTAGGGGATTATTAATTATAAAGCTATTAATATACTTAGCTAATTAGAAATATAAGTAAAGTAAGAGTCTTATTTATAATAAAAGAATATAGTAAAAAGAGGTTTTAAGTTTTAAAAGAAGAAAAATAAGAGTTTATTTATAACTAAGCTAATTAATTAATTAAGTCCTTTATCTTATAATAACTTAAATAATGTAAATATATAATTATATAGAAATATAATAATAAAAAACGCAGTAATATAGAAATAAAAGTCCGAATAGCAGTGTTAATAGTAATATATACAATATATTATATAATAACTTAATAAATATAACAGGGATCGTGCTACTAGAGCTCTTTTATAATAACCTAGTGCTTGCAACAGCTAATAGACTGTTAAAGCAAAAGATTAAGCAATAATCACAGTGCCTGCAATTAGCTGTGCGCACACGTCCGCTATATAACAGCTAGCGAATCGCTACGAGAGCTCTACGAGCTCTTAGTAAATTACCTGTTATAATAAGTCCTTATTAATATTAAAATATAAAAATTATCTTATATATATATATTAATTGAAAAATTAAAGACAATTAAAGCTTATTTCTTAAGTTAAAAAGAATATCTTACTTATTTAATTTAAAATATATAATAAAAGGTAAGTTTAATAAGCTTAGTTATAAAAAGCTTATTTATCTAATAATTTTTAATTATTATATTTTTTAAAAGAATTTATATTTATAAGCCTTATTAAATAAAAATATAATTTAATACATTAAAATAAAATAAAGTATATTAAAAGAGTTAAATTAAAAAAGATATAATAATTGTTAATAATATATTTTTAATAATTTAAAAAGCTATAATATATAAATTATATCATTTTACTAAGTCTTAATAGTTTTAGGTTTTATAAGACTATATCTTATTATTATAGTCTTTAGCTTATTAAGAGTTTTTATATTCTTACGAATAATGCGATTATAGTGAGACAGGGGTTAGATAGGGTTATGAGGACTAGAGATTCAACTCTCTAGGTCTCAGGAATTTTCTAGGAATTTTTTAAGGACGGATCATTATCAGGAAAATCAGCTTTAACAGCTGGGGAGGCAGGGAAGCCTCTCAGTTGCGGAATTCAACAGCACTATTATTTTCTAGACTGTATGACTATAAATTTCATTACGGATTTCCTGCTTTTCTATCTGTTAGATAGCTCGTATGACCAATTAATGACCTTAAATATGTGTGTGTATTATGTATCTGTTCACTATAGCCCCCGCTCCTTAAGGTCAGGGAGGTCTAGTTCTCCTTTTCTTTCTAATACAGGCTAGCCAGCCGGAGGCTCGGCAAGCCTTCTCCGAGTCAGTCCCGACAACCCCCTGCTTCCTACGTAACTCCCTAGTGACCTAGTGTTCTAACATGCCTCCAATTTAACACGCCTCTTTAGCTTAAAGGCACAGCCTTTAGGCTGACTTCTAAGATTATTAGGGCTTTCTTTTCTTCTTCTAATTTCTGCTTCTGGTTTTAGGCCAGTCTTACTAAAAGGTTAGTAAGCTTTAGTTATTAAATGAATATATTAAAAGCCTCTTATAAAAAGCTCTTTATAAAGCTATTAGCTAGTAATTAGGCTAATAGTATATAGATAATATTAATCTAGCTTTATATAACTTTTTAATAAAGCTAATAATTATATATATTAATATATTAAAGCTTTATATATAGTTAGATAAGCTCTTTTTTAATTAAGTAAATAGTTTACTTATTATTATATTAGATAGTTATTTAAAAAGAAGAGATGACTCTTTACTAAGTAGTTAGTAAATATAAGTTAATATATAAGAATAAGATAAGCTAGTTTATAAAAAGGGCTTCTTTAGCTACTTATAATAGAGCTAGTAACTTAGCCTTTATTATTAATATTATTATAATATCTTACTTATTAGCTCTTTAAGAGGTTATACTATTAAAAAGGCTTATAGTAAATACTTATAAGCTTTAATAGTTTAATAAGTTATTAGTAAAACTAGTATTAAAAGCTATTAAAAGGCTATTATTTCTATTACTAGGCTTAGCTCTATATTATAAAAAAAGTTCTTATATTTATAAAAAATACTAAAGAACCCAGTTTATAGCTTTATAATACTTAAGGCCTAAGTTCTAATTAAATTATATTAGCCTACTTATTATAAAAGCAATATCTAGCTAAGTTATAACTATAGTATATATAATAGTTTTAACTTTCTATTAGTATAGGTTAATTAGTTATAAGGTTATATTACTATTAGATAGGAGGAGCTCTTTAAGTATTATTAAAGTCTTATACTTAGGATTTAATAAGGAATTAGTAAGTAATTAGTAAGCTTTATTAATATATATTAACTAAGAAAGCTAAAGCTATTAGATTACTTAGTTATAAATAACTTCTATACTTAAGAACTAGTAAAAGGACTTACTTCTTTTAATATAGTAAAGTTTTTAAAGGGATTTAATTAGCTTAGTTATTTTACTTTTTAAAGTCTTTAAGTAATAAAGGATGTAGTTATTTATATAGAAAAAGAAGATGATTTCTTTATATAGCTAGTAGCAGTCTTTACTAAGTACTTAATAAAAGCCTAATAAGTGCAGGCCTTTTTTAAAATGCTATTACTATAGAAGAGGTAACTGTCTAAAGCTATATAAAGCCTTATAAAGCTTAAGGATAATTCCGGATTTTTAGTATCTAGTTAGTATTTTTATATAAATATCTTTATTAAAGTTTATATATATAAAAGCATTAACTGCATTATATTAACGTACTTAATAAGTGAGTGGGCCAAACAAGCGAGTGGGCTACGAATATTATGCACTAAAAAGAGCTAAACTTTAAATATTTAAAACTAGCTATTTAATTATTAAAAATAAAATAAAAATTATTTTAATTATTTAATTAAAAAGAAAACTATATAATAATTTTTTTAAATTTTTAAAAAAATTCCTTTCTATAGAAATAGCTAGGTATACAGGACGAATAAGGATTTTTAATATAGCTTATTAAGTAATTTTTTAAAAAAGCTAAGAAAATTCATATTTATTTTTTAATATATAATAGAGCTATTTCTATAATATTAGCTATTTTACTCTTAGTTTGAATTTTAGAGAATATTTTAAAGATATTTTCATTTAAGGTATAAATGCTAGGAAATTTCAAAGTGGCCCACTCGCTTGTTTGGCCCACTCACTTATTAAGTACGTTATAATATCTTATAGTTAAAGCAGTTAGCTAAGGCTATAAGAGTTTAAAATAACATTCTAATTAAAGTAATTATATAAGTATCTTATTTATCTTTTAACTATTAGTTATTATAAATTACTAATTATACTTTAATTTTAATAAAGTAACTATATTTATTAAGCTTATATATAAATACTTAGTAATAACTAAGCACTTAATAACTATTTATTATTACTTTAACTATTTTAATTTATAAGCCTACTTTTTTATAGCTCTAAAAGTAAGAGGTTTTAATTATAATTAGCTAGTCTTTATATAAGTATTTATTTATTTAAGTATAAGAATTAAAAAGCTACTCTAATAAATACTAAAGTATTCTAATAAATAGCATTTTTATAAAGGGTTTTTCCTCTTTATAAGTAGAAATAATATTATTATATATATAATTAAAAAGGTAAGTTAAGCTTCTCCTTACTAGCTTTAGTAAGGAGCTAGTCAGACTACTTCTTCTAATTTAATAAAAGTATTTATAATACTTTTATCCTTATAGACTGCTTACTAAGAATATAGCTTTAAATAATATCCTAAGTATTACCCTTTTAAAAATAATTTAATAAGCATTTAGTAGCTTTACTCTTTTAATATTATTACTATCTTACTACCCCTGCCCTTCTATATCTAAGTAAATGGCTAAAGTATAGAAAAAGGCTAATAAAAGTGATTATAGAAGTATAAGAAGAACTTTAAATTTAGAAGTAATATAAGTAGGCTACTTAGTAAGAGCTTAGTAAGTACTTACTAACTTTTTACTAGCTTTTATATACTTTAGACTATTAGGATTAAGTAAGATTTCACTTAGTTCTTTATTTAAGAGCTATAATAACTATAGTAAAGGTTCTTCTATTATTATAAGCAGCTTTTAAATGCATTTTTATATTACTTCTAAGTCTTTTTTTAGTAAACTATTCTAAAGGCTTTTTAAATACTTATTAAGTAATTAGTATTTATTAAAGGTTATATTTTTTAAGGTTATTACTTCTTTTAATAGTAGGATTTAAGTTTAAAAAGAATTACTTAATATATATTCTATAAAGAATCTAATTTAAGCTTATAGAGCCTGCTTTTAAAAATAGTTATAATAAAGCTATATATTTACTATTAGTATAAAGGCTTTATAATTATATAATTATAAATAGGATAGATTAGATTTTATTATACTATTAATATAGTATTATAAGTAAAACACTTTATAAAAAGACTTCTAACCTTAGTAAGTATTTAATAAATAGTTATAAAAGTAAGTAGTTACTTTAATAGTCTTTAGCTAAAAGTATATTAAAAGCTTAGTTATTACTTATATTATATAGCTTTTCTTAATAATAACTATTATAATGCATTCTATACTCCTATTCTAAGCTTATATATTTAATATAAAAGGCTTACATTAGATCTCTATTACTTCTATTTTAATAGCTATTTAATAATAAATTATTAAAAGCTTATTATTATATTTAAAAGCCTTTATTATAGTTCTATATTATACTTTTATTATCTTAATAAAGCTTATAAGAATAGTATAAATTATAAGCATTAATTAGTCTATAATATAATAATCCTATATATACTTAAAAGCTTAGTTTACTATAATCTATACTAAAGTATAGTTTTTATAACTAGGCTCTATTAAATAGAAATTAAGAGTAATTCACTCTCCTAGCTCTACTCTTATAATAGCTTCTTAAAGAGTTTAGTAAACTACTTAATAAGCCTTTATTATTCTATAAGCATTATAATTAACTATTATAATCCTTTAAAAGCCTTAGAGTTTATCTAACTTTAGCCTAATACCCTAAGCAGTATTTATAAAGTACTTAAAAACATTAAGGCCTAAGTAGCTAAGTCACTAGTACTATATATATAAATCCCCCTTAAGGGGCCTTTACTAAGTCTATAATATATATTTCTAAGTATAGTATTAAGCTAGTACGCAGTTAGTAAGTAGTGCTTAAAGGGCTAGTGATTCTTTTTTATTTAAATATATATATTCTAAAACCTATTATCTATAGATTTCTTTAATCTTTCTAAAGTGGCTATTATTAGCCTTATATAAGTAGTTATTACTAAGTCTTATATCTTATTAGAATTTCTATTTCTTTAGTTATAAAAAGGATACTAGGTTTAATATTAAGGCTTTATAGAAAGTAATATTAAATAATTAGAGAGTTATTAATAAGCTATTAGTAAAGCGTAGGGTTATTATAGTATTTCTATAGCTATTAATTAGGACTGGCTCTATTCCTAACTATAGAAAGTCTTCTATTAAGGCTGCCTTTAGATTATATATTTATATAGTGTCTTTAAAGATATATATTAATACTCTAGAGTTAAAGAAGTAGCTCTTCTATAATAAGTAAGTCTTTATAATTATTAAGTAAGTATTTATTAATACTTTTCCTTAGTAAAAGCTTAGTATTTAGTATTAGTATAAATTACTTAAAATAAGCTTCTTTATTTAGTTTATAACTTTATTAATATTTTTTTAATACATTCCTTAACTAAGGCCTTAGTTACTATATTAAGCTACTATTCCTAAGGTTTTAGCTTTAAAAATGTATAGTAATACTTAGTAAGAGAGTAATAATTATTAAAGCAGGCAGGGCATTTTATATCTATATTATTAATAGTATTTAGTAGTCATGCCCTCTTTTTCTAGGCCTTTACTAATGGCTTACTAGTGTTACAGGCTGGGGCCTGGACTGGTGCTTCTATAGGTGTAGCTAGATGACTTAACCTACGGTTAAGTCATTACTTTCCCTTTTGCTACAACTGGGAATCTATGAGATCAGAGTAAGGTCATAGCGCTAGCTGCCACTTTAGCCCCTTTAGGGCCAACCCCTTATAAGTAGCTCTTCTATTTCTTTTATAATAATAATAAAACGCTCTTAATACTACCTTTCTTTAGGTCAAGACCTCTAGACTATTAGTAATTACTTATTAAATAGCTCTTAAAACCTTTATAATTAATAGAGTATTTATAATAGCTTTATCTAACTTTATAATATTATATATATTAATTTAAGACTTAAGAGGTATACTTCTTAATACTATGACTAGGTCTTTAAATTACTAGCTTGCTTTTATTACTTTTTAAAGCTCTATTACTTAAGCTTTTTAGATCACATCTTTTTAAAAGATGAGCTATTTACTTATACCTTTATAGATTATAACTTAGGATTAGCAGGGTTTTACTAGTAACTTATAGAGGGTTTAATAAGCTTTATATATATATTCATCTCCTACTTAAGTAAAATAGTTATATAAGGCTTCTACTTACTTAGCTAGTGACTTTTTAATTAAGTAGTAATAGTAATATAAGGAGGTTAAGACACTCTAAAGGATCTAGTCTTAGATAACTGCTATTTTCTTTTAAAAGCTGTATGTCTTTTTAATTAATATTTATAATTAGCCTATAGTATTGTGTCGGGGCTGAGGGCCCCGGGGCCCGGGACCCGGATAGTCACGTTACCTGTAGCCAGCTATAAGAGGCAGCAGATTTCCCAGACTTAGATAGAAAGACAATGCTTCTTCCTTCTTTTACTTGATTTTTCCTGATTTTCTTAGCCTTGATTTTGTTATTCTACTTTATTTGATCAACTGATATCCTTCTTTCTTTTCCAGCTAGCTGCTTAGCTGATGATTTTATCTGCATTTTTAGCTACTTTATTTCCTAGGCCTTATCTTGCCGTCCTTCGCCTACCTTTCGGGCCCAGCTCGCCGTCACTTCGGGTGGTTGTTTGTCCCCCTGCCCAACACAGTATATTAAATACTATAAGGCCTGTATTTATAAGGTTTATAGCTTTAATCAGTCTAATTACTAAGTCCTTACTATTTATTAAGTAAAAGGTCTCTAATTTATTATTAATTATAAGAATGCTTAATATAATAATTAATATAAAGGCGCTTATAAATAAAAGCATACTCTTCTTCTTATTAAAGGACTTAAAGTCTAAAAGGGTTAGTTTCTTTATAATAAGGAGAGGCTTTTTAGCCATTTTAGAGTTAATATAGATCTAAAAGTCTTAATTATTAGCCTTTATCTTTAGGGCTGAATACTATAGGATTTAGTCATTACTAGTAATTAGAATGATTATAATTAGTAAGGTTATTATTACTAAATAGTTAGTAACTAGTTAGTAATCTAAGTAAGAGAAGTATGCAAATAGTAAGAGCATATAATATATATTCAACTATTAATTATTAGATAGCTCGTATAACTAATTAATAACCTTGAATATATATGTGTATTAAATATCTATTTACTATAGCCCCCGCCCTTTAAGGTCAGGGAGGTCTAGTTCTCCTTTTCTTCTTAATACAGGCTAGCCGACCGGAGGCTCGGCGAGCCTTCTCCGAGTCGGTCCTGACAACCCCCTGCTTCTCACATGACTCCCTGGTGCCCTGGTGTTCCAACATGCCTCCAATTCAACACTATCAGACCTCTTTTAATTCGGCCGAATACGCCCTTTTCCTACGAGCCGACCGACCGCGTCCGCGGTCTTCCACCCAAGCCCGGATCCGCCGCTACGACCTTCCTCTTTTCGAGCCTTGCCACAATCCGCAGAGGCGATCCAATCCGATAGAGTGTCTAATTAAACACTTTCCTAGCTATCTTGAAGAGACCGGGCCGTCATCTTCACCTGCAGTAGTGCTGGAAGCAGCCGCTGCCGACCTCTGCTTAAGGCGGCGAGACGGCGTCAGTCGCGATTGGCCCCAGCTGTTAGATTGGATCATGTATAAAGCACCTGATCGGGCGGTCATGTGGTGACCTCTAGGGTTAAGACTGCCTATTAGTGTAAATACTTTAGGCCCCCACTTTTAGTAGTAATTAAAATATATATATAATTATAGCTAGAAGACCTCCTAGATATATATAATAATATATATATAATTAAGTTATTTAAATACTATATAAGCTTTCTAATAATTAAGAGTCTTATATACTATATTATTACTTAATTAAATACTTAACTAAATATAGATTATATATAAGTACTTATAGAATACTTACTAAGAATAATAATAACTAATTTAATTACTAAGCTTATTATAGAAAATAATTAAATTACTTAGTTTAAAATACTTAAGATAAAGGCTAAGAAAGAGGACCTTTAGGACTTTTTTAACTTTATAAAGATTAATAAGCTAGAGCTTATACTTATAGTACTAACTCCTTTAAATATTAAGAAGTTCTATAAGAAATATATATTAAGTAGTTATAGAATGCTTACTAATACTCTATTAATCTTTACTTAAAGTACTAATATAATTATAGCTTAAATGGATAATAATAACTTAACCTCTTAAAAAGGGAATAATATAGCTATTTAAGCTTAAAATATTAATAAACTAATAAAGAAAGGTCTTTAAATATATAATGCACTATAGACTAACTATAAGTATTATAATAAGCTATACTTATAAATAGTTAAGAAGATAAAGATTATTAAAGACTGAGTTATAAATATAATTAATAAAACTTACTCTTAGTATTATTATTTAAATAAGAAGTCCTTTATTAAATAGATTTAATCACTTTATAATAAGTTCTTTCTTACTAAAGATAAATATAAGTAAAAGGCTTATTAAGTATATTATAAGATATTAGCTAAACTATGCTTAAATAAGATTATAACCTATTAAATAATTAGTAATTAGCTTATATATTAAAAGAATACTATTAATAAAGCTTAGGATATTAAGCTTTAAAAAGTAATAAAGCCTAATTAGTAGCTTAATAACTTAACTAATGCCTTATGATTTATACTAATAGAGTTATAAATTAATACTTATAGTATAACCCAGACCTTCTAAGTTAAAGCTAGTATTCTTACTATTAAGCTAATTATAGTGGATATTTATAGAGCGATTAGTAATTAGCTAGAGCTTCTAAAGAAGGTAAGAATTATATTAGGCGCCTTTTATAGTAAAAGTGGCTAAAAAGAATAAAATAAGGGTTACTTAAAGAATGCTTAGTAAAAGGGCGGAGGTAAGAAGTATTTTTACTAGAGTATTAAAGATAATAAGAAATCTTAGTACTTAGTGTATTACTTCTTCTATTTACTTATATAATATTACTATGCCTTTCTAAAGAGGATGCTATAAGGATTTCTACTTATTAAGTATATTACTAACTGTATTAAGTAGTAGATTAAAAGGAATGAAGATAATCTAGCTAATTGAATTTGAAAGATTAAATTAAAAGGGTCTGTATAACTTAAACTAATAGGGTCTTATAATATGAATATTACTCTAGTAATTAGTAAATACTATCTACTATGAGATTCTGTCCTTCTAGACTTAGGAATAATACTAAATATCTTTTATAATATAATAAGAATAAAGAATCTATAAGTAGCTCCTTTAGAAGACTTCTTCTAATTAAGTATATGTAAAGTCCTTATATATAAAATATATAACTGATAAGGAAATATCTCCTTTAGCTCTTATTAAATAAGACTATAAATAATATATTCAAAATCTCCTGATTTTTAGCTTTATAATGGTATATAATATGCCTTAGAAAGCCTATCTTCCTTATATTATAACTACAAAAGACATCTATAATAAGAACCTTCAATAAGGTTAGAGTTCAAGCATCAGACATACGTCTAACAGTCATAAAACTCGGGACACGTCTTACCCGGTTTTACTATGACAAATTGTCCAAATCCCCTGTTAGATTGGACATGTGACCGGACAGCAATCTCTCTATAAAGCTGGGGCTTTTCTCTAGCCAGTCCAGAAGGATTATCATTATCAATACATGCATTTCTCAACCAATCACATCAAACTAACTACCTTTCTAATCGTCTTTTCCTGCTCTTTCTGAATCTTTAATCCTTTTTCTGATTGGTCAATTCCTTGACCCACAATCGCCGAGTTCCACTAATAACCTTCCACTCCTTCCACTCCTTCCACTGCTGTAGCCTTTACAGTATATAATAAGTATTAATTAATAAATATAGTAAAAGAACTATTATTCTAATAGCTATTAATAATTTACTAAGAAAGCTTATAGTCCTTAATATTATACTATATATAGCTCTTATTACTAACTTTATATCCTTTTTAAAATTAAGAAAGTAAAGCATTTAGTAAAATATAAGACTAAGAAATAATTATCTTAGAAGATTAAATAGAACCTTCTTTAGAGCTATTAATAAGCAAGAGGAATAGTAAGTCCTTAAAGGGAAGGAGAGCTAACTAATTATATTGAATACTTAATAAGCACTTACTAATAGCTTAATAACACTCCTCTTTAATTAATTATAAAAGAGATAAAGGCATATTATATAGACTTATAGATAACTTCTCTAAAGAGATACTATTATATAGTACTAATAGCTAGGTTATTTAGGCCTTAATGCCCTTAAGTATTTAATAAGCGCTTTAAGGAGCGTTAGACTAAAGATAGAAGAGCCTAAAGGATTATAAAGGATTATGACTATTGACTATAATGCTTATAGTATAGTGAAGGCTTGCTAAATGATTAGATAGGCTCTATAAGAAGTAATAGCTAGAGTAAGGCTAGGTAATTATATTGCTTTTAATTTCTATTTAATAACCTAAGGCTATACTAGTTATATATTAGTCTAGATCTTTATAAATAGAACTATTAGTTACTTATAGAACTATTATATAGATAATTAGTTAATACTTATACTATATTTAGTAATTACTTATTTTTTTAAGATATTAGAAGTCTAATACTTTATTAAAGTTAAAGTAATTAAATATAATAATAAGATTATAAATATATACTTATAGATTATAGAATTACTAAAGGATTATAGAATACTTACTAAGCCTTTAATATTTAATACTTAAATATAAAATAGAAGTATAGAATGAATAGCTATTATTATTATTTAAAAGAGCTATATAATGCATATTAAAGCTAAGCTATTTAAATACTTATAACTAGACTTAATAAAAGTAATTACTTACTTATATAATTATATACTATTAATATATAGGAATTAAAAGACTTTATATAAGCTATTCTATAGCTAATTTTAACTAAAGGAGACTATAAAGCCTGATCTCTTATACTTCTAAGTATATAACTATAAAGTCTTTACTTTTATAGCTAATGTATAGTTATAAAGGAACTGGCTATAAAAGCAGTTATTAAGAGCCTGAATTAGCTTCTTAATTAGTTATATATTTAGCAATTTCTTTAGAGTATAGAATCCATTATAAAAAGAGGTCTTTACTACTTAGAATATTATATTTAATAAATAATAACTATTTAATAAGCACTTAGAAAACCTTTAGAATAATTTATTAAAAAAAGACCTTAAGGCTATTTAAAAGTAAATCTAAGAGTTACTATTAATATAAGAATATATAGAATAGTAAGTATTATAACTACTAAATAATAAAGCAGATAAGATTTAAAATAAATTAGAAGATAGTTATTTTATTAAATACTTAATAAGTAATTAAGAATAAAAAGAGCCTAAAGAGATATTAGAAGAGTATATAATAACTAAGTTTAAATTACTTCTTACTCCCCTATAGTTACTACTTATTACATTCTTCTATACTTTAGCTATTAGTCTTAGTATAAAGGGGCGTAAAGAAAGAGAAGTAGATAATAAGATTAGTTATAAAAAGGTTAGTAAATAGTTAGTAAAATAAAGGATCTCCTTTAAAGCAGTATTCTTAGCTAAGAGACTCTAATTACTAAAACACTATATGAGTAACTACTAAGCGGTCTATAGTAGCCTGGCTAGCTCTATTAGATCGTTTAATAAAGGAAGTGTTATTTGCTCTTAGATTAAACTGAGTATAAGAAAGCGAGAAGCCTAATAGAATAGGACAAGCTTTATAATTATTATAAGAAAGTAAGAAGCTTAGTAAGATAGAATAAGCTCTATACTTAGAGAGGAAAGGTAGCTTATTAATAGTATATATTAGTAACTATTAGAGCCACTTCTTAGCTTATATATAAAGAGATTAAGTTATTTATATTAGAATATAATACTTATAGTTAAGAAAGCATATTTATAGAATTATATAGAGTTATAATTATAAATTAAAGTTATTAAGTTTATAATAAAAGATTACTAAGTGCTTAGCTATTATTAAGTCTATATTTATAAGTTTAATAAGTATAGGAGATTCTTAAAGATTAAAGCATACTTTATAGTATATAGTGATTAGTAAGTGATTAATAGTTAAAAGACTTATATAATAACTTTAGTAAGTATATTATTTAGGACTTTTATAGCTTTAGCTAACTATTTTAATTATAATATACTATAATATAATATAGTTAATGCCTTTATATATATAAAGCTTAATAAAGAGATTTATATAGAAATGCTTAGAGGATATTAAAAGCTAGGAATAATCCTAAAGCTATAAAAAGCCCTTTATAGTCTTAAACGATTGCCTCTTTTATAGTAAAAGCACTTTAAGAAGGGTTTATTACTAATAGGCTTTTACTAAGTACTAAGCAAGGACTATTACTAGCTTTATAGAGATATTATCTTCTTCTTCTATATAGATAACTGCATTTTCTGCTTTCTAAAGTAAGTTAAACTCTAAGTAATATTATTAATAGAAGACTTATAAAAGACCTATTATCTAAAAAGAGGCAAGCCTTTATAGTAATTCCTAAGGATTGAAGTAATCTAAGACTATAGAAACTATTACTTATAGCTCTTATAGTCCTTTTATATTAATAAGATGCACTAATTGCTTACTAATTATATACTAAGACTATAAGTAATGATTCTTATAATATAAGAAGAACTATTACTTTATAAAGAGATTGCTAGCTTTAGAAGCATTAATCTTTATTAATATAAAGTTAGAATGATTATATATATAGCTATAATGACCTAACTAAATATAGTATTTATAGTAAGCTAGCTAGCTAGGTTTAATTAAAACTTAGGGCTATAGTACTATTAAGTAGCTAATTAAGCCTTATAGTACTTTATTAAAATATACAGTCTTTCTTTTAAATATAGTATAATCCTTAAATATAAAGAAAATAGCTTATAAATAGCTTCTAATATAAGTTTTATAAATAACTTAGCAGACTATTAAAGCTTATAAGCCTTTATTATAAAACTATTCAGAAGGGTTATATTATAAAGAGTAAATAAGTAGAATATAATTATAATATTAATAACTAAAGCTAAGCTACTCGCTTTATCTTAGGCTATTAAAAAAGCCCTCTTTATAAGTAGACTTATTTTAGTATTAAAAATTAACTTATCTTTACTAACTGCTTATTAAATAACTGCCTTACTCTTAAGAGTTACTATTAAGTATAATAATAAATAGACGATCTAACTAATTATAATAAAGCTTATATAACTATAGATAAAGTTATAATATATTAATATTTATAACTATTAGCTTAAGTAAGAAATATTAGAAGAAAAGATTAAAATAATTTATACTCTATTAATATAATTGCTTACTAATAGCTTAATAAAGAGCCTACTAAGAGAAGCATTTACTAAATTCACTTAGTAGCTTAAGCTAATAGATCTCTCTAATTAATTAAAATAACTAAAGAAAGATAAAGAGTATAGCTTAATAGTAATGCTCTTAAGTTAAAGGGGCGTATTAGATTAAATTATATATAAAGCACTTGATCAGGCGGTTATATAGTGACTTCTAGGGTTAAGACTGCCTATTAGTATAGATACTTTAGGCCCCTACTTTTAGTAATAATTAGAATATATATGCAGTTATGGCCAGAAGACCTCCTAGATATATATAGATAATATATATATAATTAAGTTATCTAAGTGCTATATAAGCTTTCTAACACTAGCGGCCCTGGAAAGATAGCTAGCTATTTGTGTGTGGTTTCTTCCTCGTTTGCTAAGGTCGTTTTATTAAGCTTAGTATTTAAATTATATATAAAGAGAGTATAATAATTACTAAAACCTGAGTTACTAAGAGTAAAAAGTGTATTATACTAAATATTAATTATAGTATTTATTATAATTAGACTTTAATAAATTAAATTATAATTAAGATTTATAAAAAGGTAATTAAATTATAATATAAGTATGAGTTAGAACTATAATAAGCTTAAAATGCAATAAATATAGAGTTTTTATAAGGCTTTTATTATATAATGATTTTGCCTTTTACTATCTAGCTTTTTTATTTAGCTTTTTTAATTACTTAATGCATTTTAAAGAGTTAAATAGAATAGTAAGGCTTATACTCTAATATAATAGAAATTTTAATTATTCTAAGTTACTATTACTTTAGGCTTAGATTTAGGCCCTTATACTATTATTTATTATTAGTAATTCTTTAACGATTTAATTTCTAGCCTCCTTCTAAGTATACACTATTATAAACTATAATTTTTATAAATTATATAATTATAAGCTAACCATATATTAATTAATATATACTTAATGAAAAAATAAGATATATAATAAGCGAGTGCACTAACTAAGCGAGTGCACTGCTTATACTATACAGCTAAAAGTTATAATTTTCAATTTTTTAAAATTAGGTATATAATTCTAGGAATTTTAGGGAATTAATTTTAAATATTTATATAAAAAAGGCATATAATAGTACTTTTTCTAGAATTTAAAAAAAAATATTTAGGTTTTTAAAAATAAAAATAAGAAAAAAAACAGTGTAAATAAGATCTTTATAAATAACTTTATAAAGACATTTTTTTAAAATATAAAAAAATGTATTATTATTATAGTTATGTTAATAGATTTATATTTTAAGTTATAGCTACTTTAGGCCTAGTTTGAATTTTTAAGATTATTTTTAAAAATGGCGTTTTAAAGTATAAAATGGCTTTAGTGCAGTCGCTTAGTTAGTGCACTCGCTTATTATATACGTTAACTCTTTTAAAAACTAAAGAAATCTTACTATTTAATAAATTAAAGGTTTTAATAAATTAAAGAATTTAATAAAAGAACATTTTATAAAGAAAAGATAAAAGCTTATTTATTATTTAATTAATTAATTAATTAAATGCTTTATTTAATTCTAACTTATATAACATATATAATAAGCAAGCCAGAAATACAAGCAAGTCAGAAATTATAAAATACACCTTAAAATAAAATTTTAAAAAAATTCTTAAAAAATTAAACTAAGTCTAAAATAACTAAAATTTTAAACCTAGCTTATTTATAATATATATTACTTTTAGGAATTTTTTTAAGCTATATATACTTATAGCGCTAGTAATATAGAATTCATACTATTCTTTTTACTATTTTCACTTAAAATAAGCTTAATAAACTTTTAAAAATCTTTAAAAAAATACTATTTTATAACTTCTTTTCTAATTTATTTTAAAAATGTGTTTTTAGATCTTAATAAGTTTTATATCTAGTTTTAAGAAATCTAAAATTACTTATTTTAGCTATATAGTATGCTTTCTGACTCGCTTGTATTTCTGACTCGCTTATTATATATGTTAATGTTATTAATAATTACTATTATATAAAACTATTAAAACTATACTTAGACTCTATTAAAGTATAGTACTAACCCTTAAATTATAATTTATATAAATTAAATGCCTTTATTCTTTATAATTAAATAAGACTTATTTAAAATTATTAAAATACTATTATATTTTAATACTTATATAAGCCTAGTAATTAAAAGATAGGCCCGCTTTTTAAAGACAATTAAGCTATTAGAGGAATATTTAGAATAACTTAGTAAAGAATAGGAATAAATATAGAAAAAAACGTTAGCTTTCTAACCTAAGTTATAGCTACTATATATATATATCTTAGAAGAAGGATAGTAAGAACTATTATTAAAAATAGAAAATAGTAAGCAGAACTCTAAATAGAGTAAAAAATATATAAGAAGCTAGTATAGTACTAATAACTTATTCTATTATATAAAGCACTATAAATACTCTTTTATTAAAAGTCTTAATTAAAATCGCTTAGGCTATTAGTTCTATATTTAATCTTTATAAGCTTTACTTAATAAGCTAAGCTTTTATATATATTAGATTCCTAGCTCTATTTTATTATATTTATATTATTAATATAGCTAAGTGCTTTAGCTAAATTAAAGAACTTTTATACTTACTTTATAGCTTATCTTAAGCTATATAGTATATAGCTCTTTACTATATATTATAGCCTTAAGTTACTTCTTTTAATACTTAGAGTAATTACTTATAATTAATTAAAGACTTAGCTTATTTACTAATCTTAAAGTTATATATATATAGTACTTATTAATAATTTATATATTAAGAAGTCTTTTAGCACTTTAAAATACATATACTAGTATTATTAACTTTATTATATTTATTTTTAAATTTATAAAGCCTGGCTATTATATATATATATATAGAAGTAAGGAAAACTTATAAATCTATATTATAATACTTTTAAAAATTAAATAGGGATAGTTCTATTCTTTTAAGACTTTATTTAAAATATTATCCTTGAAGTATTACTTCTTTTTTCTAATTTTCTAATAATTTAAAAGCTCTAAATCTATAGGTTATTTAATCTTAAGAAGATCTAATATGTAATAAAAAATCCTAGTATTGTGTTGGGCAGGGGGACAAGAGGGACACCACCCGAAGTGACGGATGCCGTAGGGTAGGCGGATGCGTAGCAGAGCGAGGATGGACAAGACTCGCAAAACAAAACAGACAAAAAGAGGGCCAGAGCTGCAATTAAGCAGCTGGCTAGAAAATAAATCAGATATTCTAGTTGATCAAATAAATCTTATCATAATGACATCAAAAACAATTCAATAACTCAAAAATAAAAGTGGGTAAGAACATGATTGATTGCTATCTGTGTCCGAGTTGTCTCTGCCTTTTATTTCAGACCAACTCCAGTTATCTTTATCGATAGCTTTATCAAGACCAGCACTCAAATTAGTCGGCCAATTAAAATGTCCGGGCCATTCTAGCTAGTGGGCCCTCAGCCCTGACATAGTATATACTATCTATAAGTTATATCTTTTTTAATACATTACTTAAAGAGGACCTAAGTATAAGACTTTCTATTATCTTTTTTTAATCTTAAGGATCTTTATATTAGCACTATAACTATAGGATTAGTTTACTATTAAAAGCTCTTATTAGATTTTTTAATATAAACTAGGCTTTATTATATAGGATTTAAGCTTTCATACATATTAGAAGATAGGCTACTTGATTTTATTAATAAGCATAACTTAAAACACATCTCCTTTAAAGACATTATGCTTATAAATGGCTCTTAATAATCCTTTTATTAGTATATGCGCAATCTACTTCATAATCTCATTAAATCATCAGAATGCACCCTTAATAATGGCGAGGTTCTAAGCATGTCCCTAACAGACCCTCTTCTCCAATTGTGTTCTCGTGTAACCATACACTTCGAGGTAGAATAATCACAAGAGAATAAGCTTCACCCACCCATAAGATGTTCACCAGATACATATCATGTCCATAGAAAATCACAACCGCTGGCTTGTGCCCCATTTGCGAACCAGTTTTTGTTTTCTGAGTCACCATCATGACTCGCCTAGACCAACAGGCGGACAAGGCAGCGCCTTGTCCGACAGGGCCTAGCCCGCTACAGCCTTTCTCTGAGCCTCCAACTGTCGGAAAGCTAGCACGGCGCTTTTATGGTCATGATGTGTGTGTATTCTCCCTGTAGGAGGTGTCCCCCGTGATCGATCGAGTGTTTATCTCCCCCTAAACGCATCAGGGCATCCCCAGGCCCTGACGCGGCCGCTAGCGTCACCATGTGACCACCCTATCCAATGCTCTGTACATGATCCAATCCAACACCAACCCCTTCGTCGCCTTTCGCAATATTAGCTCCTTGCCCTCACTCATTACGAGACGATGACTCGATTGGTACGACAATATTTTGAAAGAATTGAATCAAGCGATTTCCTTCGTCTGACTGGTCTCCATAGGCACATCCACTGAGAAGTCGCCTTGTTGCCTCCTCATATTTTTCTCCCATGCGATGCGCCAAGTCCCCGCTGAGTTGATGTCTGAGAAGCCTGTCTCTGTTTTGAAGAGGTGTATAGTGGGATTTCAGGAAGCTGTCGATTGGCCTCCAATACCCGATTTCGAGAAGAACGATGCCAAGACTGTACGCGTCAAAATTGGCGTTGTAACCTTGGCGAGGGTTTGAGACGATATCTGGATGCTGGTAGGGTAACTCCTCCGGGCAGATCGAGATTGGAAGAGATAGCGCCTGTGGTGATTCTTCTCGAGAGTATCCAAATCCACAGATATACTGATCGAGATACATGTCTTGGCTGTGCTGAGACCTGCAAGGGAGAATAATGTTGGCACTACTGAAGTTCCTATGCAGCCATTTTGCAGCGTGGAACTGGAGCAGGCCGTTTGCGAGTGTACTTGCGAGCTGAAAGCGGTTATGCAATGTCGGTAGTGGTACTGCAAATTGTCGTCGGGATTGTAGCAGGTCTCGAAGGGTCATTGTCTCTGATATACCGCCCATTTGATCGGGTAAACGGAAGATGAGGCCAATTCTCTCTCCAACTTCGTCATGACAGTATCCAATGCAGTCTAGCACGCGAAAGGACCGAGGCTTCGGCGTTCTGCCAAGGAGCGCTGCCAGGCCTTCCGCGCGGTCGAGAAGAAGGGAGACGGTATCCAGTGACTCGCAATTGTGCATCCGCCACTCGAGGAGCACCGGGGTGGACCCTAGAACCCCAATGGCTCTGGAACTCCCCTCGTTTGGAGAGAGGATGTTGATCGACGGCATTGGGATAAGACGCGCAGTGCCGTATCCAGCCTGCACACCAGGTAATCTGCTAGCCTGGAGCATTAACGAATGAAGGCGCTGGCCGGAGGCTTGGGAGAGATTGTCATATGCGCTTTGCGCTGCTTCTCGGATGACGCGCAAGGTGTTGGCGTTGTCAGTGGAAGTCGATTGAAGGGCCATCATCGCGAAATCCCGTCGGTAGTTGGTCATCTGGCCCTCCTGAAGCAGGGCATTCAGGCCGTTATTTAATCGCCGAAGGTCTTCAATTAGCTTCTCAAAGTTCTTTCGGTCAAAGAGCCATCTCACAGAAAGCCTGAAAGATTTGGACCTCTGCGGCCCTTGGATGTCTTGATTGGGAAGTTCTGGAGCACCTAGGAGATAGCAGTTGGGTGCGCGACCCTCTGCATCTTTCTGTACAGTGTCGACTTTGAGCCCGTATCTTACTTTGAGGGTGTCTGCGTCTTTAGTTATAACCTCAATCTGGCGGAGTGTGCTGATGACAGTGTCGAGGTCTCGAGCGGGGATCAGACAAGTGGCGTCAAGCAGGCCTGCGTTGCGGCCCCAAAGTACCAGTCTCTTCTCCTCAATCTCGAGACAGCAAGCAATCATGGCGGCCTCCTTGCCTTGGTCGCGGATGGTGCGCAGGGCTTCATAGCCTTGGATGCAGCTCGAGAAGAGCGAAACAACACCGATCGTTAGACCCGCAGCTTCCATGTCTCTTGGGTCGCGCAGCGTTTCCTGTCGGGGAAACGGCCAAGCGGTCTGCAGATGCCGCGTTGCTTAGATTCTCAAGTTGACATGCAAAGCTGGGGGGCCGGTATGAGAATTTGTTGGATCACTAGCAGACGCCACTCTGGTCAAGTCACGCGCAGCCGGGCCTCATTGTCCAAGTGGCTTAGACACGTTGGCTCAGCTGAGACACTCGACTACTTAAGGTGCCTATCGTCTTGCCACATTTGACAGGCACAGCCTTCCCTCTAGATATCATCCTTGCCCTACACCGAAGATTTTGTCGCCAACTGCACTAGCAACACAACCTCGCGTGACCCGCGAAACACTCCCCTCAACGACCGACATGGACTCGTCGCATCAGCGCTACGAGTCATCTGTCAGAGAGAGCTCGGCCAGCTCCGACCCCCCGGGTGACACGCCTTGTACGCCAGTGGACTTTGCAATCACTCAGCTAATCATCTTGGGGACCTGGATGCACAAGTACATCCCGGAAATCTCGAATGGCACAGTGCTCTCGGGGACTGGCTACAGGCTCGGTTCAGCCCCAGCTAACTCTCGGCCTATCGGCCATGGATTCACAGCATCAGTTAATAGCACGAACGTAATGATCGCCAATCCTACGACGGCACGGAACTCAAGTGGCCTCAGCGTGGTCAAGCGAGTCAGAACCTGGCACGGAAACTCCCAGGAATCGGGAATGGCCATCCTTAGAGAGTTAAAGGTCTTGATCTCGCCCCTCACACGTCGCCATCCAAATATTGTCTCATTGGAGATGTACGCCTGGGAAGTTCTTGAGGGTGGCACACCGGCAATCTCTCCTGTGCTCTATCTGGAGCGGGCAGCTGGCAGCCTAGCAGATCTGCAAACTCAAGAGAAGCTACCATACTCCAGGAAAAGAGCCATCATGCTTGACATATCTCGTGGACTCTCTGCTCTTCATGCAGTTGGAGTTATCCACGGTGACCTGAAATCAGAGAACGTGTTGGTCTTCCAGAACGGCAACGGGTATCTCGCTAAACTTTGCGACTTCGGCTTCAGTATCATTCTTGCCGACATAGATGGATCAAAAGCTCGCCTTGTTGGGGGAACTGCTCTCTGGATGGCACCAGAGTGCTCCAAGCGAGACACAATCCCAGCCAGTCTTCTCAAGAAAACTGACTACTACCCCCTTGGGTTGCTGTTTTGGAGGATCCTCCTGGACGGCTACAACCCTTTCTGCATCCCTAGGTTGACAGAGGGCCGTGAACCAGAAGTGTTGAAACTGTCTGAACCATCACTGTTGGTGATTGCGCAGTTTTCTGTACTTCTTCTCGAGGACTATGTGTCCAGTTATGAGGAGATATTCCGGTTGCTCGCTGCTACTATTCAGAAACGCCCTTGGCACCGAAGTCTTGGAGCCGCACTTATGATCCTTGGCGACTCCAACTTTCCTGTTTCTCTCCCGGCGAGCGGTCGCGTAACTCTGAACCCCCACGACCTTTTGCACGACGAGCGTTGGGGATTTCATGTCCGTAACATTGAGCTCAGTCTCCGTCGCAATGCCATAAAGCATCTAATGGCGGGAGCAAAAGCTGTGGAACAGGCTGCAAAAAGCTCCTTCCCGGGCTTTTGTCCCGTGTCGAGCTCGCTGCTCTCCAACACTCTGGGCGATGGGGGCTTGGACGTCGACGATGACCCGGAAGGAGCATTGCGTTTGATGACAGAATGTGCAGAGAGGCAATACGTACCGTTCCAGTCAATCCTGGTCCGAATGTATGACTACTTTGGCATACAAATGCCAGACAAGGTGGCCAAACGTGCGAACGAATTCCTCTGGAATGGTGTGGCTAACGGCTCTGTCACTGCTTGCCTGGATTACGCAACCTATTGGCCACGGTTGAAATATCAAACGCAGGGCAAACCGGATGTCGCTCTCTTCGGCCTGAGGACATTTTTCTCGGGCGGTATTGGGATACAAGTGGACTTCAGGGTAGGAGACTTGCGAGATAAAGCTCTTCTCGAAAAACGACTCGAAAGCGGTACATACGACAAAGCTTCGTTGCAGGCACTATACGGACTAGAACGAGGTAATAATCTGCTCCATGGAGCTGCAATGCTGAATCTGCACCGACTGCCTGAAATGTTGATCAGGAAGTTCAAGGCAGACGTGAACGAGCAGAACAACGACGGAGACACCCCTCTGCTCCTAGCTTGCCGCCACGGCCACTTTCCATTAATCGTCGAGCTCCTGTCCAACGGAGCCCGCGCAAACATTGCCAACAAATATGGAGAAACGCCGCTTCATTGGGTCATCAACGTGCCTAACGAGCCGACGTCGGTGAATGGTCATCATATTCAGAGCGTTTTGGAAATGTCGATCATGATGTTGAGTGATACAGGGGACCTGGAAGCAAAAGCTCAGCTGTACTCGGCCGGAGGGGACGATTTCACACGGTTGAAATGGGCGGCCGGCACGCCGCTGCACCGAGCGGTGTCCAGACGTAACCTTGCCGCAGCTAGGTACTTACTGAAGCAAGGAGCTGATCCTCTTGTCCTTGATGGATCACCTGAAGAGGACGCCGTGACACCCTTGGACCTGGCGATGCATCACCACAACGCCCCGATGCTCAAGCTACTCCTCGATGCGAGCCAATACGACATCAACAACATTGACAAATACGGAACAACGCTTTTCAGTCGAGCTATCTCAACCGTCACGGTATTGGAGATAATTACTATCCATGGAAAACGGTACCCGGAGGCCGTCCATGACACAATGGAGCTACTCATGTCTCGCGGCCTAAACCTAAAGGTCGCCCAAGTCACTTCGGTTGTCGGCCAGCCTACATCATTTAGGAAGAAAATACATCTTGGGAGGAGATCTAACTACTACGAATTCGATGGTCTCTACCTGGCGGTATACTTCGAAAAGCTTGCCTGGGTGCAGTTCATGTTGAACTCGGCGCAATGTATGTCATTCCTAGACATCAATCGCCATAATGGATCCATGGGCATGACTGCTTTGCATCAAAGCGTCAAAGACGGCCGAAAGTCAATCTTCAAGGCTCTGCTTGCGGCAGGAGCTGATCCCTTGAGCCGTTTCGACGCGTTTTTAGAGAACGTGAAGGGCTTCGAAAGCAGCATGACATGTCTCCATCTGGTCGCCACCCAAGGAGATGACGGTCTTTTCTTCTCTAAGAGGCTGCTGGCATACGACTTGGATCTTGACGCTTGTGACCTTTATGGAACAACGCCATTCGCTCTAGCCGTTCTCGAAGGCCATTTCCATGTTGCGAATGCACTGCTGGAGGCTGGATCTGACATCGACAAATTGATGTGTATTCAAACCGCGAGTCAAGGCCGTGGGGAAACAGTTCTGGAAAGGGTTCTAGCCCAGGGAGCCAATGGCCTCCAGAGATTGCAGTACCTTCTTTCCCGTGAAAGAAGCGCCGACGATGCTGCACAGGATAAGACAAAACCATGGCTTTCTCGCCCTGGGCAGCCTGCATCATTGCGTCTTGGACATGGCAGTACTGCCCTCCATTACTTTCTTCACATCAACAAAGGCCGCACAGACTCGATGTTCGTGGCATGTTTTCGTACGATTCTCGACGCATGTGGTCCGTCCCTGCTGGACGACCTGGCTCTTCCAACACCGCGACTGGACGTCAACTGTAAGAGAGTAACCCCATTGCATATCGCCGTGGAAAATGCGGATCCAGTTTTGGTGCAAATGCTCTTGCACGCAGGAGCAGATCGCTGCGTCACCAACGAAGAGGGAATTCTGCCCTTGGACGTTGGGAGGCAGCAGCTAAAGCAGCGCGGCTTATCGCAGAAGTCGCGTAACATATACCGGGACATCATTCGTATTTTAGAGGGAAATTTGGGCAGTCCTGCAGAGTTGGAAGGTCCCGATATGGGGGAGAGGCTCTCAAGTCGGCTGCGAGACCTAATGACTTGACTTCTACAGCGGGTGTTATGGGATGTCGTCAAGACGTGGCCTCGCTGGCTTATAAGGGATAGGAGCTTTACGATCGGTGATTTATATGTCAATAGTCTTTTCTCAAGACACCTATACCTCTTCTCGCTATTTTCCTCAACCTCTTTCCATCGCGAAATCGGCTCTTTCAACATCTCCATCATCCCTGCAGCGGCCGCGACAGCAGCCTTCAAATCCCTTGGCCAAAGGTCCTGACAACAGCCCGGCCGGCAGCCCGGCCAGCAGACCTCCCGGCTTGGACAAGGGACCTGCCGACGCCCCTGTCACAAGCTGATCTAGCAGATCTAATAGAACACCAACTAGAGTTCCTTAGGACAGCTAGCCTAGCTACGGTTGAGGAAGTGTGGCCAGAAGTCCTTCGAGATGTCCGTCGGAGGCGTCGGAAGCGACGAATGCGTTGATGCTGGGACAGCATCTTGTTTTTCTTGTTGCCGGGCACATGTTATGGATCCTACAGCTCAAATAATTAGCTAGCTAGCAGGGGTCAAATCAACCTATAAAAGGGTCAATTTCTCTCCCCCTCTTTAGCTAGAAATGAAGCCTTTTACATCTCTCAAGACCCCTTTTATTCTTAATAATAGTGTTTAGGCTATTACATTCGCGAGGATTATGGGTTTGCTACTATCTAGTAGCTTTACCAGTCAGCTTGTGAATAAGCCGGAGCCCGTTCTTATTAGCAATGCTGAATATAGATGCTATAGTATGCTATTCTTAGATGGATTACTTATTAACCTAGCTATGAGATTTGAAGATTCGAAGACCTTATATAAGAAGATGGCTTAATGATAGTGAATAAGTGGTTAAGGAATATGGTATTAAGTGGGAGTTAAATATGGAATAAAGCGGGAACGAACATGGGACCGGGACGCGCTGGGAGGCGATAGACGGGTGGCCTTTTAACCATGACGTCTCTCGCACACAGCTAGTCTACCTAGCCCGTGTTTCTCCTGCTCCAGTATCCCGCCGCCGTGTAACCGCGGGCGCTTGACTGGAGGGTCATCGACATTGAGCCTGTTCTTGCTGATCTTGATTACATGGAGTGTTCCCTGGACTCGGTTGCAGGCAGGGTGCGGATTCCCGTGACATCGGAAGCGGACAGGTTTGAGAGGTGAGGTTGCTGTCTTTGTGCCGCACGGGTTTAGGGCAGTCGTCACGTTTCCGGATGTCTGGGAGTTAGTTAAGGGGTGATACCGATGTCATGGGGAATAGTGAGAAGGTGTTAAGACGGGTCCGCAAACTGATATAGATTTATCCAAACGATATTGCGCATCGGTTTCTAGCGGAGAGACTGCACTCCTTCTAATCAGAATCACTGTCATCCATAGTGCATCATTGAACATCCCAATCACTTCAGTCCGGGTCTTGACTTCTTCAGGCCCCCAACTTCCTGTCACGTTTGATGGCCCCGTGCACCTCCTTCTTATGACGAATCACACCGTCCTTGCGCGCGAAGACCGCGGAGCACTCATCGCACTGAGCACCCATGGGGGGGTACCCGGTGTTCTCGGCCCATGTTTTGTGGTTGTACCAAACGTGACGCGTCTTCTCCTTCTGATCCCGAGCGTCAGCCCAGCTGCAGTCCTCTTTGGGACAGCGTCGGTGAGTGGCGGCATGTTTCCTGAGACAAAAGTTGAGCAACATGGGTTGCTGGGCGGGCGAGAAAAATAACTCACTTCATCTTGTCGGTGTCGGGTTCTCGATGGTCACAGTCCTTCCACGTGCACCGTACGCGGGCTTTAGATCTTCTTCCGACCAAGGGAGGTTCTGAGGGAATGGGGATAGGGAAACCCGCATCTACTGCTCTTCCACGCTCGACACTATCACACGCCGTATGTTCCGCTCTCTCTATAGCGTCGGGTGTGCCTGAGAGGGGGGGTGACAACATGCCAGCACCTCAAAGTTGGGGCATGGGCGCGTCGTAGGCCGGAATGTCGCTCGAGACGTAGCGTTGGGTCAGCAGTGCTGGGTCGATCGTTGCGTCAACCCCCCAGCCGCCAGCAAGTGTGTTCATCGACGAAGCCGGATTGGACATGGTAAGGTCTGAATAAGAGGCGACCCATTCTTCAGAGGAACTGATTACGGCAAGGGTCGGATCAGCCTCGTCATCATAAGCAAAAGCCCGGCTTGGAGAACAAGCCATGGCCAAACGGGGTGGTGGGCAGCTGGAGGTTCTCGCAAGTCTTGGAAGAGGATTACTGCGGATGAGAATGGAGAACGGAGGACCAGCAAGGAGGACGAGGCCTTAAATACGTCGTGAGGCAGCGCTACGGAGAGGAGGGCTAGCTGGAGAAAGATCCTCGGGACGCTGTTGGAACTTGTTAATGCACCGTTGGTCGCATGATGCATGCGATACGTGGCAGAAGCATGCGCCTTAGCATCACGGCGTGGCCCAATCAGATGTGTGCGGCCACCCAACGCGATACGGAATCAAATCAAGAGCTCATCGTCTCTCCCCCTCAGCGCTCATCCTTCCTGTCACAGGAATCCTCTCGGTCACACCTGGGCTGGACATGTCGGCAAAATTGACTCTTTCCATCGTCTCAGGATGGCCGCACCCGTAAAAGAAGCAGCATTGGCTCAGATTGGCGGGGCGGACCTCAAACGCTTCGTGGTGCTGTCAGCATTGCTGAAATTGATCGACCCTGTTCGAGGGGAACCGACGAGAACCTCACTCGACGAGAACCCCGATGGCGACATTTCGGGCGGGCTGCAGCTCAAACAAAAGTTCCTCGACTCATTCGCTCTCATCTGTTCAACATCGAGCTCGGGCGCGGAAACAGCCTCGGCTGTCTGCTTGGAACAACATGCCGCAGCTGGAGCCATCCTGCGCGTGGCCCGCAACCGTGGCTTGACGCCAACGGACCTGGCTGGCCTTGAAAAGGTGTTGCAAGTACTTCGAGTAGTTGCTAGGAAGGGTACGTATTTCATCCGAAATCATCTGAAGGTTGCTGACGTAGCTTGCGATGCAGAAAAGTCGTCGACGCAAGCCGAGCCCGAGATTCTCCGTCTGGTTGTCGAAATGGACAGAGGTCGGATCTTGTCACTTGCCGAGAAGGTTGAGAAGCACGGGATTCGAACCTTTGTACGAGAGGCGCAATCTAGGCTTCTTGCCGGTCAGGTGAAGCCGGAGACATGGGCAGAGCCCGGGCTCAGACTTTGGCTGGAGAATTGCCCTTTCAAGGCCACATCTCTCCAGACCTGGAGTCCCGCGACTATGGCCATGCTCATCGACTGGGCGTCGCAAGCTAGATGGCTCTATTCTGAGCAGTTGCAGAGTCTGCTCAGACTCGGTGGTACGCAAAAGCCGCCCTGGCTGGACAGTCTGCACAAGATCGCTCGCTATCACTCCGCCATCAAGTCCATGGTAAAGCTTGCAGCGAAGCAGCCCGAGGCCTTGGTGGGTATTCACATCCAAGAGGTCAAGGCTCCCGATTCGCGTCCATTCTCTCTCTCTAACGAGAAAGCTCCCCTTCTAGCAGCTGTCAAGAGACTTGTCAAGGAAGATTCAGGGATGATAATGGAGCAGCTGGAAAAGCGCCTGGGCACACAGGATGTTGAAGCGCAGCTGCGTAAGGCATGCCGCTTGAACTTGACGCTCCACGCCGAAATGCAGATCGTCGTGTTTTACGAAGGTAATCCCAGCTCGGCTCCCCGGATGCCGTTCATCGGGACGAGCAAGAAGGCCTGCTTTCTCTGCCACGAGTATCTGCTCCAGCATCCACTCGGACTCCAGGTTTCGGCTTGTCACCAGAAGATTTACCCGACATGGATGCCACCACCGTACTACCCAAGTCCTGGACAATTCAAAAGCACGCCATTTGTGAAACTCAGCAAAAACATTGAGCAATTGACGAAGCGGGACCTCAAAACCGCGCTGACTGCTCCCCGGCGGCCGAGGAATCAAGATTCGACTGCCGGCCCCTCCTTGACGATAACGGCAACCGTACCAACGGAATTGAGATCACGGCAGCCGGCGAAAGCACAGTCCATCCTCAAAGACGGCAGCCTGCCAGAGGATCTGGAGTGAAAATGCGAGTGCAAAGCTTCGACGAGCAGGGTTACAGTACGCAGAATGTAATACAATGTCACGAGGACACCAAACATGCCCATACAGGCCTTTCTAAGTGCATGTTGCAGCTTCGCCCCTCCCACCCCTAACAAACCACAGCAACACTGCGAGCGGGTTCTGCAAATGGTCTGTCGAGAACCCAAGTCAACGCACCAACAGCCAACTGGTGGTCAGCAGCATTACCCAATCTCTTTTCCGAGGCTGCCAACTGGTAGGTCTAGACCTAATTCATGTAGTTAGTGCATCTTGGGGCTGACAGAGGTGCAGAAATGCTGCAATGCCTCGGTGCCCAACCCTGCGGGAGGCCTTCCACATCATCATGGCGGGTGCCTCCCAGGCTAGGTTAGGAATTTGGAGCTCGATCTCTCTCCCCCCCCTCCCCCCCCCCTCCCTTGAAATTATTAAAGCTGCATCTATGTCAGTCGCCCTGCGAACCGCCTCTCATCTTCAAGCCATCACCCCATAGTAGCAATAGAGACAGCCATGACAGACGTAAACATTTCCGTGGGAGACCACCGGGACCTCCTCGATATTATCGACAGCCTCCGCTCGCAGGGAGTCAGCCACTATGTCGACCTACCCGAAATCATCGTCTGCGGAGACCAGTCTGCGGGGAAGAGCTCCGTCCTTGAGGCCATCTCTGGCATGCCGTTCCCCACTAAGGACGGTCTCTGCACCCGTTTCGCCACTGAGCTGGTCCTTCGCCGGGGTCGCGAGGTGAACACCAAGGTGTCCATCACTCCAGGCGAGAGCCGGTTTGGAGAGGACAAAGAACGCCTCGAAAGCTGGCAACCAAAAGCGAGCATCGACAAGGAGGGCCTAGGCACCGTGACGGACGAGGCGAAGCGCGCCATGGCTGACCCGACTGGCACAGGGGAGTTCTACGAAGACATCCTCCGCATCGAGCTCACCGGGCCGGGACAGCCACATCTCACCATGGTGGACCTCCCGGGCCTCTTCAGGAGGGGGAACAATGAGCAGTCTGACGCCGACGTCGGCATTGTCCGCGGCATGGTAGAGAGGTGCATGGCGCGACCACGTAGCATCATCCTCACCGTGGTGTCGGCCAAGTATGAGTATGTCCTGCAGGAAGTCACTTTGATGGCCAAACGTGCCGATCCAGAAGGGCTCCGCACCATGGGTCTCATCACAAAGCCTGACACCTTGGACGTCGGCTCCGAATCGGAGAGTTACTTCGTTCGTCTGGCTCAGAACCTTGAGGCAGAGCTTCGTCTCGGCTGGCACGTCCTGAAAAAACCGAAAGTTCGAGGAACGCCATGTTACCTCGGCCCAACGCGATGCCATCGAGGGCGAGTTCTTCTCCCAGGGCTTGTGGGATTCCATCGACTCCTCGCACTGCGGAGTAGCGGCCTTGAGGGTCAGGCTCAGCGCGGTTCTGAGGGACCAAATCCTTGCCCAGCTCCCAAGCCTTGTACAAGACGTGGAAGACGGCATTAACGACTGTGCTGGCAGGTTGGATCGACTCGGCCCGGTACGAGGAACCCAACAGCAGCAATTGAGCTACCTGCTGCGGGTGAGCGAGGAGTACACGTCGCTGGTGACGCAGGCGGTTGAGGGCACATACGCCGACCGTTTCTTCGGCAACCGGAAGAAGATCGACAAATTCCATACAAGGTTGAGGGCTGTGGTGCAGAACCGACTCCACGAATTCGCGAAAGAGATGCTGCAGAGCGGCCAGAGTCAGTACATCGTCGATTCGGAGAGTGAGGATGAGGGCGGCCGCGAGGTCCGCGACTTACCTCACATCTCCCGGTCTGAATATGTCGAGGATGTTGCGAACCGCCTCAAGTTCAGCAAGGGTCGCGAGCTCCCGGGCCTCTTCAACCCGCTCATTGTTAGCGACCTCTTCGTCGAGCAATGCGAGCCTTGGAGGAGGATCGCGAGGTTCCTCGCCGAGGATATCCTAGAAGCTGCGCACCTGACGACTCAATTAATAGTCGAGCAGATCACCGCCAGCGACGTTGCCGAAGGGATTCTCGAAATCATTCGTCAGGGAATCGAGGGGCTGAAGGTCGAATTGGACGCTCAAGTCGACGCGCTGATTACATCGGCCGCGCAGCATCCCATCACATACAATCCCCAGCTCACCGAGAACGTTCAGCGGATCCAGCAGGCCCGGCACAAACGTGATATGAAGAAGCTGGTCCGCAAGACGTTCGGATCGCATCGTTTCGACAAACCGGATAGCAAGATCAGCCTGAATCCGATCGAGCTCGTAGACCTAATGGGAGAGGGATTCGAGCCCGACATGGAGCGGTTCGGAAGCGCGTTGGCGGTGGACTACATGGAGGCTTACTATAAGGCAAGATATTTCCTTCAATCGAAAGCCATTTGGGTAGTACTGACAGGTTCACTCCGCTTCCAGGTTGCGGTGCGCAGGTTCATCGATGACGTGAGCACCCTGGCGATTGAAGTCTGCCTCATTAGCAAGCTCTCGACGCTTTTCAGATCGCGCAATGTTCTAGAGATGAGTGACCAAGACAGATCCCGCCTCGCAGGAGAGACCCCAGAATCTTCCCTCGAGAGAAAACGTCTCGAAGCGAAACGCGGGATCCTCGAGACAGGACTCCAGAGCCTAAAGAGCCTGCACAAGCGCAGAAACGTCGCCAGCCCCCCCAAACAGAACCAAGTGGCATCAGAAGATTCGGAGCAAATGTACGCCATGACACCAAGCGGTTCTGAGAAAGCATCGATAGCCAATAATAGCGCTGAGGCAGCTCCTCGGGCGATCATTCCTGACGAATGTTCTCATTCTCCGGACAGGGTTGTGATACCACCGCCAGTTGATGAATGGCTACCTCAAGCCCGGATCTCACGGCCATATGGAAGACTGCTCGGCTCCTCGTATACCCAAGACAGACTAGAAGAAGATTTCGAGGCAAGGCATAGTTGAAAAGCCTCTCATTGATGGGAATGGAGGTATTGAGTGTCAATGAAATTGAAGCATTGGATTGTACTCGATTAGCAGATCAGTTAGCTCACGGTTGTTCAAGGCAGAGACCAGGCGCCACAGGGAGCTGGCTGTCTGCAAGCGACCGTGCCGGTGCCTGCAGGAGGGCAAGAAGCGCCACTCACGGAGATTAGCAACCCGGGCTCCAATGTATCAATAGTGAGAAGCTGTGATGAATCCTTGGCAGATGCATTAACACCGCTCCCTGCTGAAACCCTTGGACCTTGGTTCTTCGTTATTATTGGTTTCCCTGTTTCTCTTCGGCATCGTTGAATCGTTGGGCGTGCAGTGGGGGCAAAAAGTATTTGACCACCTTCTTGTGATGTAGCCGAATTTGGTTAGCTAGGTACGCGAACGTGGTCAAATACTCTTTGCCACATAGGGTAGAGGTCTACAGCTTCGAGCTGGATGCCGGGGCAGGGAGGGCTAGGCTCGATCTTCGGCGCCGAACGTCTGGGTTTCTGAAGCTCCCAGATCATGCGAGTATGAAATAAACACCAGCAGAAGGTAAACAGTACTGACACCGAGGCGCATCCACAGCCAATCATTTCCACCTCTGTTAGGCTCCAACTTCTGACAAAACTGGTCGGATTCGGGTATCTGACCACAGGACTATTCGTTATGGCTGGCAAGCCGAGCTAACAAAGCCCGAGCGGTGGCCTCCATTCTCTTCGACCCCCAAGGACCACGGCGCCGACCCGCCTCAACCCGACCCGAGCGCCTTGCCATGCTCTTTCACGCAGCCTCGAGGCTGAATGTGGCGCTAGCACCGAAGGTTGCCCCGCCGCTACACACCCCGTGAATCTACGCTCCGGTCGAAGTCAGAAGTTTGAGAGCCAGCTTCTACCAGTCAAGGGGCGATCGATACACAAGTTTCCATCCTTGTTGAGCTGCCGACTCATTAGATGTAATGGCAGGTAAAGTCTAAACTCTCTCGGCCAGTGCGAGGAAGTCCGCCAGGCCAGCCATTCCGTGGCAAGGAGCACCTTGTTACGGTCTGGTCCCCCGTAAGCTCTATAAGCAGCTGGTGCACCTCGTTGATTGCTACAGTACCATTGCGATCAATGCCCAATCTTTTGCCCTGTGGCGTAACGGTTAGAGGCGTGCCGTAACACACCTCGTCTGCTCGGGGCTGGCAAGAAAGAAATGAATTGCCGATTGGATGGCGTTAGCCACAGTGAACAAATCATCGACGCATCAGTGCGAGGGCCGTCATAAAAAGGCGTCGACTAGTGAGCAGAGCGATAAGAGACAGCGTAAATCAGCAAATTGCTGGCGGGACGGAGCCAACTCGCTCGACTTCTCCGCGGACCTCGCAGATTAGGGACGCAGACGGCTGGCCTGCATTCCCAATCCAGCGCTATCAAAGCAACCATACACCTGACCAGTCAAGTCTCTTGCCCGACCTAGCCAGACGTTCTGGTTCCTTATCGCCGTGGGTATCGTCGGTTGGTGTGATGGTGTGGCGCCCTTACACTGAGTTGTCCGCGCATCCGTTTGCTTACGGACGGACTGACCTGCCCGTCTCCGTGTGCCATTCTTCTTGAGGGGTTCCGAATGTTCACGGTGGTCTCACGGAGCACTTGCGCAAGCAGTGCCTTATTTTAGTTCAGTGAATTATGCATGCTCATAGCTAGCCCATTTCCAGCTGCTACCGATGCATAGGTCCGTAGCAAGCTCGATCGGTTATGCTGGTCTGCGTTCTTGATCTCTCTCACCATTATCATGACTATTTTGCTAATATCGATCGATTCTCTAGCTACTGCCTTCGTCTCATTCTGTGTTTCGTGGCCCTCGCGTATTCCTTCCAATGCCTGCTGGCCTGTATTCGCTACCTATTTGAGTTCCGTCTTAATATCACTAAGAGCTTGCATCATGCTTTCTACTGCGATCTTCGATTCAGTTCTTACTATCTACAGTACGTCATATACAGTACCAAGGTCTAGGATATTATAGATCTTATTAACGAAGGATAGTGCGCCCATGGTAATAATCTTAGCTAGGTCATAGGGAATAGGTTAGTCTTTCGTACATTCAATGCACAGGAGGGCGTCCCTAAGGTATTTGCCGAGTTACGTAGCATGCTCGCAGAATTCGGCTGGCCATGCCACCACTTAGGGCCACGAGGTCGCCATGATCGTCTGAAGACGCACTGGGCGATGCGCTAGACTTCAGGCTATTCAATTGACCCGTCGGAGAGGCGTGAGAGTGCTGTTTGGGCTGTTGTTTTCAAAAATTCGTTCTCGCTATTATGAAAAGTTTCTCTATTCGACCTCTCCTAAACAGATGACATTACCTCAGACGAAATGACCAGACCCCGTGGAGCTTTGTCGGCGCGTATGATTAGAAACGTCTCAGGTGGGGGCAAGGACAAGTACTGAAAATAGAAAGCGGCCTAGTTTTGAGGTCTCAACGTCAAAACGCGGGAGTGCCAAGACTGGGATCACGTACGAGACTAAGTAGAGCACCACTACCAAGCTTTTATCTCGCTAGTAAGATTAAAGACTTCAAAGATAGCCAGCACCAATCTCATTTTCTTAACATCACACCGCACAATGATAGCTTAGATAGACCTTAGTACGCTATAGCTGACCCTGCTGACTGTGGGACGGCTGGAGCGGGCGCTGGGGTTGCTTCGGCCACAGGGAGCGGCAGAGGCAAGATTTTCGGCTCGAAATCCGTAGCCGTATCATTCTATCTTAAGTAATCGATAGTAATAAAGAGCGGCCTAATGTTTACTATCAGATTGAAGAAGTTTGATGCTTCAAAATAAAGAGATGAGGTCAGGAAGCGGTCTGAGCTGTAAGGCAGCGCCCGTGCGCAGCGTCTCAAACCCCAAAAGGCAACGCGCCACCTAGTATTCAAACGTGCATGCTAGGCTTTATAAGACAGTGCTTGTCAGCCTCGTTCCTTCACAAGACAAGTGCTTATATCAGGCTCGTTCTTACACGAGGCAAGTACCTTGCTTCTCAGGCTCGTTCCGAAAGGCATTAGCAGACCCCGTTAGGGACCAGTCTCCTATTTACAGACAGATTAAGTAGCTCAACATAGTCAAGGTATCAGTAAGCGCGCACCGGGATTTTACTAATAACAGTAAATAACTCCACCTATAGCTTACTAGTAAGTAGTGAACAAACTAGGTATAAAATACTAGTAGCCTTAACTTACTAGGAAAAATAGCTGCAGAGACAGGCGACCTACTAGGAGGCCCTCATTACCAGTCTATCTTTACCATAGCACTACAGGAGCAGACCCCGACAGGCTGGCGATCCATTCCACGTCCACCGTCCACGTATCCACGGCGTGGAAATGGATGGTCCGTGCATCCATTTCCATCCATTCCATAGAGCTGGCCGTTACATAATCCATCCATCCACGCTAGGGTTCTATAGAATGGATGCGTAGAAATGGAAGCAGGGGTATGGACTAGTAAGGGGGTCCTAGCCTAATCCCTAAAATACCCTATAGTTCAGGGTAGACTAACTTAGTTATGGTCAATAGAGATCTTAAATACTTATATACTAAGCATTTTTATATATAAATTAAGGTATCTTTAAATAAAATATAATAGTTATGGGGTTGTGGATATTTCGCATTAAGATGCTGCGTTCGAACGTCTCTATGCAAATGCATTCTTATAACTGCATTCTATACTGCGTAAAATGGCTAAGAGCCTAATTATTAGCTCTATAGTGCTCAAGCCGCCAGACCAAGAGGGTAAGAACTTATAGGACCTCTTCCCTTAGAAAGACTTCTCTGGCTATATAGAATCCTAACGCTGCGCATCTATATCATCGTAGATATAGTAATTCGGCTATGATATTGAGAAGAGCGATGATGATATAAAGCGGCGATAGGTTTGTAAGGTCTGTGTTAACAGTCGCAGGCCAAACCCTCATTCGACGGCCTCGAGCGGTACGCAGAATGCGGAGATCCATCTCTAGAATGACCATAAGGTCTAGGACCCTTCCAGAAGACAGAAGCCGCCTAGCAAAGCAAAGGAGAAGACACCATCGAGGAATATCGCCGAGATGATGAAGCTGAATACCTATGACGCGCGAGAGCAGCAGATTGCAAACCAGATCATTAGCAGTTTTAATCGGCTAGTCTTCTAGCGTTTGGTAGTCTTGTGGATCATTAATAGCAACTCTTCTTTCTAATAAAGTGAAGATCTATACCTCCGTGCTGCTTTCGAATATCTCAATCCACTTATAAAGATAACTAAAGCGCATATTATATATAATACTGTCCGCAGGCGTATTCTTTAAGTATATGAGGAAAATAAGGCTAAGATCAAGTAAGTATTAGTAATAGCTTTAGGGTTACTTTATATTACGTTCGATAGTTAGAAGTCTAATAATCGCCATGCTTTATATAGAATCTGTTACTATTTTCTTAATATCCTTAGCTAGTTAAGAAAACTTATGCTTAGCCTTTCTGAGCTTATTGACCGCTATTCTAAGGATAATATTACTACTTATATTATTAAGGTCCTTTAAAGCTATAGCATTACTTATAAAATGGGATATTTTATATTTAATAATACTAGAAATAATGATATAATAATAGAAGAAATTAGGAAGGCGCTCGGTTTTGAGAGTAAAACTTAGCAATTATACTACTTTAGCTATATCCTTAATCTCACTATTAAAGCACTTCTTTTTAATTATAATTCTAAGGCTTTTAAGGACAATATTTAAGGGAATAAGACCCTTAATGTGAATACTTACGAACTATAAAGAAGAAAAGGACTAGTTAGGAAACTTCATAACTTTATCTTCTGGATCCACTGCTCAGACTCGCTTACCAATCTCCTCCGGTCTCTTTAGCTTACTGCGTATAGTAAGTCTGACGATCCAGTGGTTTGAGCGAAGAAACCTCTAGATATTATCATTAATGTGGTTACCCATTGGCTTTTCACTCTTTATATGATTCAGCGTGCCCTTCTCTTTAAAGACTTCTTCGAGGACCTTTAGTATGAGCAGAAGAGCGAGTAGGAGGGGTTAGTATTAAGGGGAAAGAAGTCAAGTAGTGAGGTACTGCTCTGCTTTAGGGATGAGAATAAACTTGAGGAGAAGGACTAGGCTATTATTTCCTTATTTAATGAAGTCCTTTAATACTTTGAGTACATTCTAATTACTCTTAAAGGCGATAGTTAGTAGTATAAGTAGAAGGAAGGATATATTAAAGCATATAGGTATTTATAGGATATCCTGCTTAACTATGAATACCTCCTTAGTAAAATGGAGGTATTTAAGGCTGCTGCCTATCGATATCCTAATCCTAAGCACTTTAAAGTTAATATTAACCTCTGTTAAAAAAAGCTTAATAAGTACTACTCGCAGCTTAATAAGATACTAGCTTATTATACTACTATTACACTTTACTTAGCGTATTATTAGGGATATTTCGAGGATGTATAAGCAGACTGCTTAAACTGGATCTAAACTGCAAAGTCTTTTATAGAAGAACTATACTAGTCTTACTATAAGCTGCGAATTATCTCTTAATATTAAGAATGTGGCGAGCTGGTTATAAAGAAGTAGTGCATATATTAAAATCCCTTTAATAAGTATTATAAAGAATCTCATCAGGCCTTAACTCTATTATAGCTACTTTTATTAATAACTACCTTATTATAAGCTGAGGATATGGCTAGCAGTTCTATACATATTATTAGTAATGAATATAGTAATTGGTTCTATAATGTTTATAAGTCTGACTAGAATATCCTAGATCCTATTAGCTATTAGTATAAGAGATGGAAGGAGTATCTATATCTATTATAAATAGCTCTTAATATGCTCTCTGTCCTTCCTATGTCTGCTAATATTAAGAGGCTCTTCTTAATATGCAGTCAAATGGTTTAAAACGATCGGGCCAGGCTAGACGCTAGTACGATTAGGATGATATAGACGGTGAGATTATGGCTTTATGGAGGCTATATTAAGAGCATGGAGAAGCTCCTTAAAGAGGTCAAGGTACTAGGGACTGATCTATTAGCTGAAATGAGCTTTGCAGAAGCCCGGGAGGCAATGGGTAAGAGGATTACGTATACTGTCCCTTTATAGCGTCCACGCATTTCCATTTCTACGTCTATCCATTCTACGGACCCACTCTTAGCGTCCATTTCTATCCATTCCATTTAAGGTGGGCCTAAATGGACGTCTATCTATTCTATAAGAGGCTGCGTGGATGGAAATGGAATGGACCGCCAGCCTGGACCCCGATGAGAATACTAGTAACTTTCTATTAGATTAGCACCGATAGAGCAAGGTACCAGTAACCGGTTTATATTACTAGCATAGTGCCCCCGCGCTTAAAATTAAAGATAATACTTGTACCACTTTACCGCCGATTCAACTTCATACATATTCACGATTAGATAAAGTCCTGCTTAAGCTACAGTAAATCGCATCTACTTAGGCACGTATCCTCAACCCTACTTGCTTAAGCGCTTTAGTGGCAATATTTAGCGTTTAGTCTAAAAATATCCCAGCTGCAGAGGCAGGTGATTAAAATAAGACCTTTCAGCAAAGGGTCATCCTTAATCGAACACACTTCCACGGGGCACCTTTCCAAGGAGCATCCTTCGACCATCTCATCCTGGGCAAGCGGCATACACGAAACGTACCGTTGGCAGCATTCGCGGCGCCTCTCCTAGCAAACCGCCAAAATAGCCAGACGCCGGATGTCTCATCAAGATGAACCAACAACCCCGCTGGATGGAAACACGAGCGTCGGTGCTCAGGCGCTGGGAATAATGTTGGGGGTTTTTTTCGGGTGTCTAATTCTCTATGCTTCTAAGATATATACCCATATATCCCCGACGAACAGGCTGGGGCGCCAGATTACGTCGTCTTACTTGCGGTGGTAAGCGGTTTGAGGAAGGTTACTAAGGCAGAAGCAATGTCCTAGCTATTTTACAGATACTCGAGATCCCAATTCTAGTCCTGATCAGAGTTTCAGTCTCTGAAGGGTTAGGCAGATACAGCTATAACATCTTACCTGAAGCCAAAGGGTTAATTATTTGTAAGCTCTTTATCACAGGCCAAATTGGAATCTGGGCTGCGTTCCTAGCCCGAACCTCGGTCGCATTTATGCTCATTTAATTGGATATTTCTCTTTCGTGGAGATGCTTGCTTTATATCGCCATATTCATTCAGATTGCAATTCCATTCTCTCTCAATATCGCTATGTTCGCCCAGTGTCGTCCTCTAAAGGCGTTATAGGAGCCAGTCAGTAGGGCGAAATGCTGGACTAAGAAGCAAGGAGATATATCCTACTCTGGTTTAACGATAACATGTCGGTCCCGAATCCTGCGGACCTTTGTGATTTGTTGTCCCGAGCAAGCCACTGCACCTCTGACGACAACACTGAACTTCACCTCGATTAACAGAAACGGACAGCCAACAACTCTCAATTGATGACCCCAAACGTCATTACATCCATTGACGACAATTCAAGCTTGTCGTATTAGTGTAGGTTTCAGTCTCGTCCATAGAGCTCTGATTAAAAACCTACTCTTTTGCGAAACCAGTCGTCTCCTGACCAGGAACACCATCTCACCCAAGTTACCGGCCAACCTTTGTTTTTAGAGCCTCCTCCAAACAACGACATAACCCAACCTCGATGTTCGCCTTAGTCCCCTTGTTCCAGCGTCCCACAAACCCAGACTGAGCTTTCTCAGAGTCAGCAAAGTTGCGAGAGAGCGTGTGTACCGTCCCAGGGCGAAGATGACGAGCAAATATGCTGACACGGCCGCGACCGCGGCTCAAGGGTTGCTCAGCTTGTGCTTTCCTTTAAATTCTACCCCAGGCCGATAAACTTTCAGGAGCTGGGAACAGACTTTCCATATCCGTCTTCGACTCGCAAGCTGTTCTTACTTATGAATGCCATCCGTAAATACAGCCTTGTAAGGTGCCTTATACAATGCTTCCCAGTCGACCAGTGCAGCAGGTTTATCCTTAGGCTCGGAAAAGTCATACAACCAAGGCATATCTGCATGAATTTTCGATTTCCAGAATGAATTCACCACGGCTAGAGATGCAACCCGCCGTGAAGCTTCTCTCCAGCGAGTGGCTTCAGTCATGGTCATGTAGGACATGATGTATAGCAGAAGCTCCGGTTGGAGCTTGCAAAATGGGTCATTGAGAGACTTGTACCCATCGACAATCGCAGGGAATCTTTCTACCCTTTCTAGCAGAAGATTGACCACAGATCGATACCAATCTAGAAGCCGAGGACTCGAAGACAGTGACGTCACATAATCCTCAGTGCCTCGCATGACAACCCAATACTGTTCCATACACGCTTCAACGCCGTCGTATTCCAGGTCCAGATAGCTGCCTTGGGATGTAAGAGAGCATATCTTGAAGGTCTCGTAAAGAATCTGGAGGTCCAGAGTCTCAGGAGCAAGAGCCCTGGCCAGTTAGTCGGCGCATGCATCGTGCACCGGGAACGCGGCTAGCAGGTCGTCGTCCATGCCATATCTAGTAAGTCAGCAAAAGGTTTCCAATGAGTAGAGTACAGACGTACGACATGTGGGTGCATTCATCGTCTCCCTTAGTGTAAGTAAAGGTTCTAAAGTCCTAGAAGGTCGCTAGTGGAGGGAAGTAAACGCTATAACACAGGATTAATCAACGTGTTCTGATTTCCAACTGCCATAGGACGAATTCCTTACTTGCCGCCATCCACGTCTTCAGTTAATAGTCTCACATAGCTCAGCCACTTCAAATCTTCGCGGCAAACGGTGGAGGGGTCGTAGCTGTCCTCTTCTTGTTCTTCCTCTTCGCCAAGCCAGTATATTTCCATGGCGACAACGCCACAGATTGCACAATACGCGTCCCAGCCTCCCATATTGAAATGCTCCGTGATGCTGTCGAGGGATATGTTGATGGCAGAAATTGGAACAAGTCTTTTGGAGAAGAGCCGCGGGGGGGGGGAGGGGGGGTTCTCAAAAGAGAGGCCACACAACAAGAGGGGGTGAAGAACAAGGGTCAGGGGCACAAGAGATCATTGGGTTGAAGCTGCTCCGATCCCTGTTTTAGGGATGAGGGTCGCCCTCGTATACTGCGATCCTCTGCTAGTTACATACAATGTCACGATCTCTGATTGTATGAGGCATCTGATTGGGTGTGTGTATGTTCTTCATTATGTTAAGTCCCTGCTCTAAGTCCTTTTACATCCTTTATGCTAAAATAGCTAGAAGGATATTACTATAGTAGTCATATACTATATATACGCCTTACTACTTAAATATATATTATAATACACTCCCTTAGCTAAGGCTATTACTAAGGACTTAGCTATTTTATAAGTTATCTTTTAGATCTTTACTCTCTTTAATATCTGAGTTTTACTTCCTTATTAAAGCTATTGCCTTCCTTCTAACTATAAATAATAACTATAACCTAAGAAAAACTATTAAATTACTAAAGCTTAAACTAATGTATATAATAAGTAAGTTAGAAATATAAGCAAGTCAGAAAAAATCCTATACTATTAAAATAAAAACTTTAATAAAAATATAATAATAATTTTAATTAATTAAAACTAATTACTATTCTCTTCTTTAGAAGTCTTAATTATAACTTAATAAGTCCTTATATTATAACCTGCCTTTTTACAATTTCTATAGCCCCTTTCCTTTAGCATTACTAACCTCCTTTAACCACTACTTCTTAACGATTTAACTACTACTTATATATTAATATCTCTCTAATCTATCTTACCCCTTCCTTTATTTAGAGTTATCTTCCTTCTTTTATATAAGTAGGTTCTTTTTGCTTTATACTGCTTACTAAGAGTCTTATTTGCCTATTAAAGGATCTAGACTTTAGACTTTAATAAGGCATTCTAATATATTATTGCCTTCATTCTCTTTAAAAATGATTTAAGTGCTTTAAGAATTAATACTAGAGAGTTACTCTAATGTCTTCTTATTCATCTTTTAAAGTATTTAGACTAAGAGCTAGCCTTAAGTATAGTCTTTAGAGTCTTTAAGACCCAAAGGTTAAAGAGGCTGATCTCCTCTTTAATTAGTATTAGAGTCTGTAATTATATATTAAGCTTTAATATAATGTTTTCTAGGTTTAAGAGAATAAGTCTGGCCTTTTAAAAACCTTCTTTAATATTACTCTTTATTATAATAGCTTTATAAGTAGTATAAAAGGCTAAAAAGAACTTAGTTTTTAAAATATAAGTTATAAAGCATTTAATTAATTACTTAATTACTTAATTATAAGCTATTTTAAATAGCTTAAAGCATTTAATATTAAAAGGCTAAAGTAAGTAAGATAAATAAAGTAATATATAAAGTATAATAATATAGTTCTTTTTATAATATTTTTTAAAGTTAATAAAATAATGACTTTTATACTTATTAAAAATTAGAAGATAATAGTAATTAGTTAATTAATTCTTTATATACTAATTAAAGTGCTTAAGCTACTTAAGACTTATTTTATTATTAGTCTAACTATTTAAAGTTATTATAATAGCTTAATTACTTAGGAAGTTACTTTTTTAATATTAGCTAGTAAAGTAATATTAGCTTATAACTATAATAAATAGCTAGATTGCTTAGCCTTTTATATTAATTGCTTAAATAACTATAACCTATTCTTAGTTTTTAAGCTATATTAATTTCAGGTTTCTATGCCTATCTATACTTATAATAACTATTCTACTTATAATTATACTTATTATAAAGCCAGTCTTATTAAAGTTATAAATATTAGCTAAGTTAATACTATATTTTATAATTATATTCTTTATAAGCCTAAACTACTTATAAATAATAATTAGATCTTTATATTTAGCTCTTTAATAATCATATTTATAAAAAAAACGCATCTTAAGCTCTTAGTATTACTTAATAAAGTTAGAAGCCTAGCGCTTATTAATAAGTAATACATTATAGTCAGTAAGTAGTCAGTTAGCCATTTCTTTAATACTATATAATTATAAGGGAAATCCTTATAAATCCAGGTCGAGAATGAATTAAATAATAATCTATTCCTCAAGGTCGGTTAGTTAACACAACATAGGGATAATATCGCCTTAAGAAGGTTTGCTATAATGTTAGTCATAGAGGGTACTAGGCAGGACTTTATATAATATTATAGTAAAGTAGATGCGTAATTTTGGATTATTTTAAAGAGCCTGAAGGGTAAGGATAATATTTGCTTCTTTATTTAACTATAATATATTTAGTAATTAAGAAATGATTGATTAAATAAAAAGAAGGAGAGTTAAAGGATTTTTTCTAACTTGCTTATATTTCTAACTCGCTTATTATATATATTATTTAATAGTGTATTAAATAATATAATTCTATTTATTACTAAGATAAAAAGATACTTTTAATTCTTCTTATAATATCTTATATTAATTAAAGTATATTTACTATTTATAAATAACTTAATAATTAAGAATACTAAGAATTAGTTTAAACTAATTATATATAAGGGGCTGGCCTGTAAGTAAGTGCGCTAAGGGACTAGCTGTATATTAATCTATTAAAAGCTGAGGAGGAAGGAATCCTCCTTTATAGGCTTGATACAGGCCTAGCCCTAGATAGCTATAGAAGTAGTAAGATATAGCAGAATATACACTCAGGCCCCAGCTTATAATATTATCCCCCCTCTCTAATTCCCGTCACTATTGCCTTTCTCTTATTAAGTTCTTATGCTCTCTTTTATAACTACTCTATATTAAACCTAAAGGTATTCAGATATCTTATAATAACGTATATAATAAGCATGCGGCGCATCTAAGTATGCAATGCACTTATACTATATACTTTAAAAGCTAAACCTTAAATTTTCTAAAACAGCCTATCTAGGCCTAGGATTTTTAAGGATTTAATTTTAAATCTTTAATTAAAAGGTTAATAAAGAAGTATTTTTTTAGATTTTTTTAAAAAAATTATTAAGCTTATTATAAATAAAAATACTATAAAGTATAGTATGAATTTAATATTACTAGCACTATATATATATGTAATATAAAAAAGTTCTTAAAAATGAAATATAGTATAAATAAGCTAAGTATAAATTTATAGCTATTTTAAGCTTAGTTTGAATTTTTAAGAATTATTTTAAAATTGTAATTTAAGGTAAAAATTCTAATGTATTGTATACTTAGTGTTATAGGCTCGAGCTTTGCTCGCGCTTAGTAATGAGTCTGCGCGCAGTCTGCGCGCAGACCGTGCCTAGCTCGTTAGCTAAGGGATAGTATATTATTAAAAGGGGCGGATTAGTATAAGTAGAATAACTCTCCTTTAAGGATATTAATTTAATGATTAATGCTTACTTATAGTTACTATAAGGCCAGTCTATTACACTTAGATACGCTGTATGCTTATTATACACACATTAAGTATTATATTATAAATACTAGTAGGCTTCTTAGTATTTAAATTAGATTCTTATAAGCTTATACTATTATTATAATATACTTATTATAACTTTTTTAATTATTTAGTATATTAGCTTACTTAGTGCTTTAAGAAGTTATAATATATGTATTTTTTATTATTTTACTATATTTACTTTTACTTTAATAAGGGTTTGGATACTATTTAGCTTACTTTACTAGCTTTTTAATCTATTATTAATCTATTTACTAACTATATTTAGATTATTAAAGGGTTATTAAAAAGTAATAGTATATATATAAAGCTATTAACGTATATAATAAGCTTATGTAATAAACAAGTAAGTATAACATTCTGATTTCTACCTTAAACTGCAGTTTTAAAATAATTCTTAAAAATTCAAATTAAGCCTAAAATAGATAAGATTTTTAACCTAGCTTATGTATAAAATATATTATTTTTCAGAATTTTTTTAGATTATATATATTTATAGCGCTAGCAGTATAAAATTCGCACTCTCTATTTTACTCTATTTATTTATAACTAGCTTAATAATTTATTTAAAAATATAAAAAAAACATTAGCTTATTAGCTTTTTAGTTAAATATCTAAAATTAATTTCCTAAAAATCTCAGAATTATAGAGCCTGTTTTAGAAATTTTAAAGTTTATACTTTTAGATGCATAGTATAAGTGTTACACAAGCTTGTTTGTTATGTAAGCTTATTATGTATATTATAATTATTTAATAATTATAATTATTTATTTAATTATTAGATAACTTTTTTATTAAAGTAGTTAGTTAAAGTAATAATCTTTATATTATTATACTATAAGTCTATACTAGTCTTATAAAGAGTTTACTTAAACTTTATAAAGAATTTTAAAAGGCTCTTTTTTCCTTAATATAGCTCTTATAGCTATTAGCCTACTTTCTTAGCCTTATTAGAATTATTAAAAACTCAGCTAAGGTATTCTAATAGAATTACCAGATTCTAGCTTCACTCTTCTTTAATATATTATATATAGGCTAGGACTATAGCTTAGATCTTAAGCTTTAGTAAATTATATATAAAATAAAACTGAATACTAGTACTACTAATAGCAGTTCTATTAACTTAGCGCTTAGTCTATATTATAAAGACCTAAGCTTTCTATTTATTTATATTTTTATAAAATCATTTTAATTCTAATACGACTTATTAAGATTATTATAACTATATCGCTTCTTAGAGTTAAGCTATTTACTCCTTCATTTTATTAATAGTACTAACTAGCTTTACTTCTTAAGCTATTAATTAATTAGTTCCTTAAGTAACTATAATAACTTCATTATGCATTTAGCCTAAGGTTACTAAGTATTCGCTTTATAATCATTTTGTTACAGGCTGGGGCCTGGATGTATATTCTACTACATCTCACTGCCTCCGTAGCTATCTAGGGCCGGGCCCGTATCGGGCCCACGAAGGAGGATTCCTTCCTCCTCAGCTTTTCATAGATCAATACACGGCTAGTCCCTCAGCGCACCTACCTACAGGCCAGCCCCTTATACATTTGCCTTAAGGTTAAGCTTTTAATAATATAAGGGGCTGGCCTATAAGTAAGTATACTAAAAGACTAGCTATATATTAATCTATTAAAAGCTAAAGAGGAAGGAATCCTCCTTTGTGAGCTTAATACAGGCCTGGCCTTAGATCGCTATAGAGGCAGTAAGATATAGTAGAATATGCACTCAGGCCCCAGCCTATAACATTATAAAGAACTTATTAAATAATAATAAAGTAAGCTAAGACTAAAATACTATTAATATGTTTATAAACTAAGAAAATTTTAAAAAAGTACTTAAAAATACTTTTAGTATAATTAATAAAGAAAGGTAAATAATAATTAAAATCTATAAAATTAAATAAACTTAATTTACTATAACTTATAACATATATAATATGCGAGTAGGACAAACAAGCGAGCATAACACTCTGATTTTCACCTTAAATCACGATTTTTAAAAAATTATTAGAAATTGAAACTAAGCTTAAAATAGCTAAAAATTTAACTTTAACTTATTTATAGTATATATTATTTTTATGAATGTTTTTAGTATATATATATATATAGCGCTAGCAGTATTAAATTCACACTGTTTTTTTAGCTATTTTTATTCATAATTACCTTAATAATTTTTTAAAAAATATAAAAAAAAGACTAGCTTATTAAGTTTTTAATTAAATATCTAAAATTAATTTCCTAAAAAATGTAAGGCTTTATAGCCTATTTTAGAAATTTTAAAGTTTATACTTTTAGCTGTACAGTATAAGTGTTACGCTTGCTTATTTGTCTCACTCGCTTATTATACACATTACTATTAAATCCTAATAAGTTATTTCTAAATTAAAATAAGATAATAATATACTTATAGAAATCTTTTACTAAGGACTTAAACCTAAGGTTAAGAATAAACAATATAAAGCTAATTAATTAAATACCTTTACTAAGTATATTACTATAGTTATTAAGATTAATAAATAATAGTATAAAAGATAAAAGAAGAAGGTTAAAGAATAATAAAGAAGCTAAAAAAGTAGTGATAATTTATACTACTTAAAGAACTAAGATAATTAAAAAGATAAAAATTAAGTAAATACTTTTTATAAGACTTAAGCTAGCCTTATAGAACTTAAAGCAGTTTAATAAAATTACTTTAAGGTTAAATACTAGAATTATAGTAAAATAGAGCATTTTAAAAATAAGTATTAAAGTCTTAAGATAAATTAAAAGTATAAGTCTATATTAAAAGATAAGAACCTCTAATTTACTAACTATTAGCACTTTATAAAAATACTTATTATAATTAAAAATAATTATAATTATATAAAAGCCTTATTAAAATAAATATAATTCTTTAATAACTAACTCTATTTTATAAAAGAAGAAGTTAAAAACATTAGACTAATAAATAACTATATAAAGAGGAAATTTTAATCTAAACTTAAATAAACTAATATTGAGGATTTATAAAAAGGTAAGATAACTTATACTTTTAACTAAAGGCCTAATTTAAAAAGAAGACTTTAAAATACTATAAATAGAAAAATCCTTACTATAATTAAAAAAGGTAATAAATATATAATATAATTCATACTTCGCTATTAAAACCACTATTCAGACTTTTATTTCTATATTATTACATTCCTTATTACTACATTTCTATATAATTATATATTTATATTACTTAAGTTATTATAAAACGAAGGACTCAATTAATTAATTAACCTAATTATAAATAGACTCTTATCCTTCTTCTCTTATATTAGTAAAACCTCCTTTTATTATATTTTTTTATTATTCTTAGTCCTTTTATATATTAATAATAACTATATTATTTATAACTTATATTATTTACTTTTTATTAATATTAGCTAATAATATAAAGAATATTATTTCTTTTAAAAATATTTTAATTATTAGCTTTATTACTAATTGCTTTAAGAAGTATTATTTATTTTTAATTTAATTCTTAAATTATTAATTATTTTTAAAAAAGCATAGTCTTAAGAATACTTTAGTCTTAAAGATTACTAAAGTAACTTACTTATTATTAAAGAGTTACTAAGTTTTAATAATTCTAGTTTTTTTAAGATTATAATTAATTATTATAGTCTTTAGCTTATTAAAGGTTTTTATATTTTTATTAAGCTTAGTATTTAAATTATATATAAAAAGAGTATAATAGCTATTAAAACTTAAGTTATTAGGAGTATAAAGTGTATTATATTGGATATTTATATAGTATTTATTATAGTTAGTTTTTAATAAGTTAAATTGCGATTTAGAATTATAAAGAGGTAATTGAATTATGACTTAAAATTGTAATAAGCTTAGAATGCGATAAAGTAAAGCCCTTATAAAGCTTTTATTATATTATGATTTTGCTTTTAATATCTAGCTTTTCTGTCTAGCTTTTCTATCTAGCTTTTCTATCTAGCTTTTCTAGTTACTTAATGTATTTTAAAGGGTTGAATAGGATAGTAAGGCTTATACCTTAATATAATAGAAACTCTAGTCATTCTGAGTTACTATTACCTTAGGCTTGGGTTTTAGGCCTTTATACTATTATTCACTATTAGTTATATTTTCTTTTAACTGTTTAACCTCTAGCCTCTCTCTGAGTGTGCGCTGCTAAGGACTATAACTTTAATAATTCATACTTATTCTAAAGGATAGTAAGTCTTACTAAAAGAAGGTTAAAGAAGAAATCCTTAATAAATAGCTAAGTAAGATTAGAGTAAACTATTATTAGTTAGAAAGTAATATAAATATAACCTTTTTATTATTTAAAACCTAATAATATAAGAAGAATAAGAGCTTAGAAATATTCTTTAAGAAAAGTAAATAAATCTAAAATTAGCTTATTAAAACTAAAGAATTTTAGAAAGTTAGTAAATGATAAAGCATTAGTATTAATAAGCGCTATAATCTTATATAAGATAGAGTTATAAAAAGTAAATAATATTTAAAAGCTTACTATATTTTAAATAAATAACTTAATTTAAAGCTAAAATGAATTCTTATACTTATAGAAGAATACTTAGATACTAATAATAAAAAGTAAATAGCCTTCTATTATAAATAATATAAGGAGTTATTAGAAATAAAGAAATAGTAAAATATAATAAAAATCAACTTATAAGGAATTTATATATAGTTAAGTAATAAAGATTAATACTAGTAAATAATTAAAGAAGGATAAAAACCTTAAGCTAAAGAGGATTTTTATATTTATACTTAATTATAACTTAAAGTATAAAATAATAAAAAAATACTCTAAAGAGAATTCTTAAATAATCTTTATTTTAGAATAAATGACTTTTAATACTATAAAATTATATAAATCTTATACTATAATTTATATTATAAAAAGCATATCTATAATAAGTAAAAGAATAACGTATATGATAAGCTTGCGTGACAAACAAGCTTGCATAACACTTATACTGTACATCTAAAAGTGTAAACTTTAAAATTTCTAAAACAGGCTTTATAACTCTAAGATTTTTAGGAAATTAATTTTAGATATGTAATTAAAAATTTAATAAGCTAGTCTTTTTTTTATATTTTTAAATAAATTATTAAGCTAGTTATAAATAAATATAGTAAAATAGAGAGTGCGAATTTTATACTGCTAGCGCTATAAATATATATAATTTAAAAAAATTCTTAAAAATAATATAGTTTATAAATAAGCTAGGTTAAAAATCTTATCTATTTTAGGCTTGATTTAAATTTTTAAGAATTATTTTAAAACTGCAGTTTAAGGTAGAAATCAGAATGTCACGCTTACTTGTTTATTACGCAAGCTTATTATGTACGTTAACTATTTTCTTATATAATTAAAAGATTATTTAATATCTATATTATACTTTTATAATAAAATTAAAGGTTAGTAAAGAAAGAGCTTTAGACTTATTAATAAGATTATAATCTTAAAATATTCTAATAAATTCTTCTTTTTAAAATATATTAAAGGATTAATAAACCTAATATAATTTAATAAAGAAGACTACTTAATTTATACCTAAGCTAAGATTAATCTATAATATATATAATAAAATAAATAAAAAGACTTAATAGCTAACTATACTAAGTAAGAAATATAAGTACTATAAGTATAAAATAATAAATACTGCTTATAAAAAGGTAATAAGTAAGTAATAAAACTAAATAAAAATCACTTTTATTAAAAGCTTTAATGTACTTAATAAGTGAGTAAGCCAGACAAGTGAGTGGAACACTTTGAAATTTCCTAGTATTTATACCTTAAATTAAAATATGTTTAAAAAATTCTCTAAAATTAAAGTTAAGAGTAAAATAGCTAATATTATAGAAATAACTCTATTATATATTAAAACATCAATATAAATTTTCTTAGACTTTTTAAAAAAAAATTACTTAATAAGCTATATTAAAAATGCTTATTCACACTATATACCTAGCTATTTCTATAAAAAAGAATTTTTTAAAAACTTTAAAAAAACTATTATATAGTTTTCTTTTTAATTAAATAATTAAAATTATTTTTATTTTATTTTTAATAATTAGATAGCTAGTTTTAAAATTTTAAAGTTTAGCTCTTTTTAGTATATAGTATTCGTAGCTTACTCGCTTGTTTAGCCCACTCACTTATTAAGTACGTTATATATAGTATAATTAATTATAAAATGAAAGATACTTAAGTTATAAGTATGAGTTAATAGTATATAACTTATTATATTAGTAAATAGTAGAGTTAAAGCAGATTATATTAACTTAAGAATAGCTAATAAGCTAAAGCCTAAATAAAAGTATAAAAAAGAAGCTTATATATTATATAACTTTAAAGGTAATATATTTAATTATAAAAATAAATAGATTATTAAAGAACTTGATTATTTAAAGGTTTTTATTAATAAATAGAACTGAAGTATTATTTTTAATATTATTTTAATAAAGTATTAATTAATAATAATAATATACTCTTTAATAATAATAAAAGTAATTTAAAAGAAGAAAGATCTTTAATTTTAATTCTTAAAAATAGTAAGAGTAAGAATTTATATAAAGATATAATAAATACTTTAGTACTTCTAATAGGAATATAATATAAATATTAAAAAAGTATAAAAATAGTATTTTAAAAGATAATTAAATACTTATAATAATAATTTAAAGAAATAAATAAAGACTTTATAAAATAGAAAAAGGAGTAATAAGAAAATAGGATTAATAATATACTAGTATAATATTATATTTATAAAAAGCTCTTTATAAAATAACTTAAAATAGGACTATTAGAATTTAATTAATAAGATTATAAAATTATACTAAAAGATAGAATATTACTTATATTCTATAAGATTTTTAACTTAATAAAATATAGTTATAGATATTTAAAGAAGATATTAAAGATATATTATATAAAGGATATATTAGAATATTAAAGTCCTTTATTAACTATTTAATTATATTCATTCTTTGAAAAAATAGTAAATTCTAACTTATTATAAATTACTATTACTTAAATAATATTATATTAAAGATCAAACCCTATTATTATTTATTATAAAGTTTAAGAACTAACTCTATAATATAAAAGTATTTATAGTATTAGATCTTAAGAATATATATAGCCTTATTTATATTAAAAAAGGATATAAATAAAAAACTGCTTTTAGAATAAATTTTAAATTATATAAATACTTTATTATACTTTTTAAACTTATAAATATACTAACTATATTTTAATATATAATTAATAATATATTATAAGAATAATTTAATATATTTATTATATATTATTTAAATAATATTCTTATCTTCTTTAAAATAAAAAATGAATATATAAAAAATATTTATAAAATACTATAAGTATTATAAGACTATAATTTATTAATTAAACTAAAGAAAAACTATTTTTATATTCTAAAAGTGGAATTTTTTAAATATATAATCTTTTATAATTCACTATTAAAACCGCTATTCAGACTTTTATTTCTCTATTACTATATTCCTCATTATTATATTTCTATATAGTTATATATTTACATTACTTAAGTTATTATAAAACGAAGGACTTAATTAATTAGTTAATTTAATTATAAATAGACTCTTATCCTTCTTTCTTTATATTAATAGAACCTCCTTTTACTATATCCTTTTATTATTCTTAGTCTTTTTATATATTAATAATAGCTATATTATTTATAATTTATATTATTTACTTTTTATTAATATTAGCTAATAACTTAAAGAATGCTATTTCTTTTAAAGATATTTTAATTATTAGCTTTACTATTAGTTATCTTAAGAGATATTATTTATTTTTAATTTAATTCTTAAATTATTAATTACTTTTAAAAAAGTATAATCTTAAAAATACCTTAGTTTTAAAGATTACTAAAGTAACTTACTTACTATTAAAGAATTACTAAGTTTTAATAATTCTAATTTCTTTAAGACTATAATCTATTATTATAGCCTTTAGCTTATTAAAGATTTTTATATCTTTACTAAGCTTAGTATCTAGGTTATATATAGAAAGAGTATAGTAATTACTAAAACCTGAGTTACTAAGAGTATAAAGTATATTATATTAGACATTTATTATAGTATTCGTTTTAGTCTCTAATGAGTTAAATTGCGATCTAGAATTATAAAGAGTTAAATTACGATTTAGAATTGTAATGAGGTAACTTGGAATATGATAAATGCAGAGCCCTTACGGAGCTTTTATTATATGACGATTTTGCCTTTTAATATCTAGCTTTTCTGTCTAGCTTTTCTATCTAGCTTTTCTATCTAGCTTTTCTATCTAGCTTTTCTATCTAGCTTTTCTATCTAGCTTTTCTAGTAATGCATCTTAAAGGGTTAAATAGGATAGCAAGGCTTGCACCCTAATGCAGTAGAAACTCTAGTTATTCTGAGTTGCTATTGCCTTAGGCTTGGGTTTTGGGCCTTCACACTATTATTCACTATTAGTTATATTTTTTTTTTGACTGTTTAATCTCTGGCCCCTCTCTGAGTATGCGCTACTAAGGACTATAACTTTAATAACCTTTTATAATAAAATTAAAATAGATTTAAAACAAATTACTATAATTAGTATATAGCTAAAACTAATAAATTTTAAAAAAATATAAGCCTTCTTTAAATTTACTAATTATTATTAAAAATTTATTAAAGAGTTTAATAAATATATTATATTACTTACTAACTTTATATAAAAAGGAATAGACTTTTAATAGAATATTACTATAAAAATATATTTAATTAAATTAAAAATAATTATCTTAAGTAAGCCTATTTTAATAATCTTTAATTCTAAATAAGAAATTAAATTAAAAATAGACTTTTTAAACTTTATATAAAGCGCTTAAATTAAATAATAAGATAATAATAAAGTATTATACTTTATTACTTTCTTCTTTTATAAAATATATAATACAGAACTTAAGTACTCTATTTATAATAAAGAATTCTTTATAATTATTAATACTTTTAAAGAATTCTAATTCTACTTTTTAAAAAGTAAATATAAGATTAAAGTTTATATAGACTATAAGAATATCTTATACTTTATTACTATTAAAAAACTTAGTAAATAATAATTATAATATATTAAATATATCTTAGAATTTAATTATACTATTATCTATTAAAAAGGCTTAAAAAATAAAAGAGCTAATATTATTAGTTAATAATATAATTTTAATAATAGTAAGAGAATAATTAATAAATAACTCTTATACTTTATACTTAAAGGATAATTAAAATAGAAGTTTATTATAAGAGCTTAGAAAGAATAAAAAAGATTTTTATAATTAAAATACTTAAAACTAATTTAAAATAATAGACTAATACTCTATTAAATAGACTAAGCTTAAGGATATACTAAAGTAATTACATATTAAAATAGACTTATTATTATTTTATATAACTTCTAATATTAAATAATAAAAGATATATATATAAAGGACTATATGATAATAATATTAATATATTATAATAATATATTATTAAAATATATAAAATATATAGACTTAATAAAGCACTTTATGATATAATTAAAGATTATTTAAAATACTTAAAATAAATACTTAATATAAAATTAAAAAATAAATAAAAAGTTAAATAAGTTAATAAACTAAAATAACTTAAACATTTTAAGACTCTAAAAAATACTTATATTATAATAAACTATAATAACTTATTAATATACTTAATAAATAAGTAAGCTAAATAAATAAGTAAGCTAAATAAGTAAGTAAGCTAAAAATCCTTACTTTTAAAATTAAAGCTTTAATAAAAATATAATAAACTATTTAATTAATTAAAACTAATTACTATACTCTTTTCTAAAAGTCTTAATTATAGCTTAATAAGTCTTTATATTATAGCTAGTCTTTTTATAAGTTTTATAATGCCTTTTCTTTAATTATACTAACTTTTCTTAACTATTACTTTTTAATAATTTAGCTTATACTTATATATTAATATTTATTTAATTAATTACTTTCCTTCCTTCTTTTATAATTATCTTCTCTTTATTCTATAAGTAAGTTCCTTTTACTTTATATTACTTCTTAAGAGTCTTATTTATTTATTAAAGGATCTAGTTATTAGACTTTAATAATAATATTTAATATATTATTGCCTTTATTCTTTTAAAAAATAACTTAAGTGCTTTAAGAATAGATATTAGAAAGCAATTCTAATACTTTCTTATTTATCTTTTAAAGTATTTAAATTATAAACTGGCCTTAAGTATTATTTTTAGAGTTTTTAAGACTTAAGGGTTAGAAAGGTTGATTTTTTCTATAGCTAGTATTAGAATCTATAGTTATTAAGGTTATAGTCCTTAGTAGTGCATATTTAGAAAGGGGCTAGAGGTTAGATAGTTAAAAAAAAATATAATTAATAGTAAATAATAGTATAAAGGCCTAAAACCCAAGCCTAAGGCAATAGTAACTTAGAATAACTAGAGTTTTACTGCATTAAGGTGTAAGCCTTACTATCTTATTTAACCCTTTGAGATGCGTTAAGCAGCTGGAAAAGCTAGACAGAAAAGCTAGATGTCAGAAGCAAAATCGTCATACAATAAAAGCCCCGTGAGGGCTTTCGTCACATTCCAAGTTACCTCGTCGCAATTCTAAGTCACAATTCAATTACCTCTTTACAATTCCAGATCGCAATTTAACTCATTAGAGACCAAAACGAACACTATAATGAACGTCTAGCGCAACACACTCCACGCTTCTAGCAACTCGGGTTTTAGCAGCCGCTATGCTCTTTCTATATATGACTAAGAAATAATTAGTTTAGGCTCTTATAACTATGATTTGAACACGTAATGACCGTGCCGGAAACTGAGGGGTTCTTGCTGGATGGAAGAATGTGGCGGAGGGAGGTTCTACTAATGAGTTCCTAGTAGTTAAGGGAGGAGGGATAAGAGTCTATCTATAATTAGGTCGACTAATCAATCAAGTCCTTCGTTTTATAATAACTTAAGTAATGCAAATACGTGACTATATAGAAACGCAGTAATGAGGAACGCAGTAGTGTAAAAATAAAAGTCTGAATAGCGGTTTTAATAAGGAGAATCTATAGTTATATATCAAGTTTTAATATGATATTTTCTAGGTTTAAAAGAATAAGTCTGGCTCTTTAAAAACCTCTTTTAATATTACTCTTTATTATAATAGTTATATAAGTAATATAAAAGGCTAGAGAGAACTTAGTCTTTAAAATATAAGTTATAAAATATTTAATTAATTATTTAATTACTTAATTATAAGCTATTTTAAGTAGTTTAAAGTATTTAATATTAAGAGGCTAAAGTAAATAAGATAAATAAAGTAATATATAAAGTATAATAATCTAATTCTTTTTATAATATTTTTTAAAGTTAATAAAATAGTAACTTTTATTAAAGTTATAGTCCTTTAGCAGCGCACACTCAGAGAGGGGCCAGAGGTTAAACAGTTAAAAAAAAAAAAACAACCAATAGTGAATAACAGTGTGAGGGCCCAAAACCCAAGCCCAAGGCAACAGCAACTCAGAATGACTAGAGTTTCTACTGCATCAGGGTACAAGCCTTGCTGTCCCAATCAACCCTTCGAGATGCGTCAAGCAGCTGGAAAGCTAGATAGAAAAGCTAGATAGAAAAGCTAGATGGAAAAGCTAGATGTCGGAAGGCAAAATCGTCATGCGATAAAAGCCCCGTGAGGGTTCGTCGCATTCCAAGTTACATAGTAACTTTTATATTTATTAAAGATTAGAAAATAATAGTAATTAATTAATTAATCTTTTATATATTAATTAAAGTATTTAAGCTATTTAAGATCTATTTTATTATTAGTCTAGCTATTTTAAGTTATTATAATAGCTTAATCTCTTAAGAAATTGCTTTTTTAATATTAATTAATAAAGTAATATTAGCTTATAATTATAATAAATAGCTAGATTACTTAGCTTTCTATATTAACTATTTAAATTACTATAACGTATATGATAAGTGAGTGCAATAAACAAGCGAGTGTAATAGTGCACTATACAGTAAAAAATAACCTACCCTAGACAACCTAAAACTAGTAATAAAATTATTATACTTTTATAAGCTTTATTTTTTTAGCTTAGTATATCTTAATATAGTAAATATATTTTTTTTATAATTTTAACTAGCTTATTAAGTTAGATATAATAAGGTACATAGTGCGAATAGACTTTTTCTTAATAAGTTAAAAAATAAAAATATATAAAATTCTAGAAATTTATATCTTATATATTCTCACTTAATAAATACAATTCCTAGTTATTAGTAATTTTGAGCTTAAATTAAATTTTTAAGAACTTTTTGAAAATTATACTTTAAGGTGAAAAGTTCAAGTGTTGCGTACCCTTGTCTGTTGCACTCGCTTATTATGTACGTTAATCTATTCTTAGTTTTTAAGCTAGACTGATTTTAGATTTTTATACCTTTTTATACTTAAAATAATTATTCTATTTATAATACTTATTATAAGCTAGTCTTATTAAAGTTATAAGTATTAATTAAATTAATACTATATTTTATAATTATATTTTTTGTAAATTAGAACTAATTATAAATAATAATTAGATCTTTATATTTAGCCTTTTAATAGTTATATTTATAAAAAAAAATATATCTTAAGCTCGAATTATTACTTAATAAAGTTAGAAGCCTAGCACTTACTAATAAGTCATGTATTATACAGTCAGTTAGCTATTTCTTTAATACTATACAGTTATAAGAAAAACCCTTATAAATTTAGATTAGGAATAAATTAAATAATAATCTATTCTTCTAAATTAAATAGCTTATATGATTTAAGAATAGTATTATATTAAAATAGTATAACGTACTCCACAAGTGAGTCGGTCACCCAAGTGAGTCGGTCAAAAATCTTAATCCTCAATATAGAACATTAAATAAAAACACAACAAAGCATCTAATCAATTAAAACTAATTGCTATTCTCTTCACTAGACGTCTTAATAACTACCTGACATGTTCTTGCGTTATGACCGGTCTTGCCGCATGTTCCACAACGCCTTTCCTTCGGTCGCGCCGACCCTCCTTGACCACGATTTCTCGACGATTCGGCCACTAGCTGCGCATCAACATCCTTCTGATCAATTGAATCCCTCCCTTCATCCAGAGTCATCTTTCCTCCATTACGGAGGCGTGTCTTTTTTGCTCTGCGCCGCTTACTAAGGGTCTCATTCGCCTGTCGAAGGATCTGGTTCTCAGACTTCAATAACGCCATCTGATGCATTATTGCCTTCGTTCCCTTAGATAGCGACTCAATCGCTTCAAAAATATATGTCGGGGAGCTGCTTTGGTGCCTTTCAACCCGTCTTTTGAGAAATTCAGACTGAGAGCTAGCCTCAAGGACGGTCTTTGGGGTCTTCGAGACCCAAGGGTCAGGAAGGCTAGCTTCCTCCTCGACCGGTGTTGGAGTCCGTAGCTGGATATCAAGTTTCGATAGCACACTCTCCGGGTCTAGAGGAACAAGCCCTGCTCCTCTAAAACCCCCTCGAATGTTGCTTTCTGTCATTGCGGCTTGGTGGGCGGCGTAAAAGGCTGGAAAGAACTCGGTCTTCGAAATGTGGGTTATAGAGCATCTGATCAAATGCTCTATTTCCCGACCGTAGGCCTTTTTGAGCGGCCCAAAGCACCCGACATCGAGAGGTTGAAGTAGGTGAGACGAATGAGGCGGCATACAAAGCGTGATGATGTTGTTTTCCTCGCAATATAGCTCAAAGTCGGTCGAGTGGTGGCTTTCGTGCCCATCGAGGATCAGAAGGCGATAGCGACCATTTGATCGGGTCTTTGTATGCCGATCGAAGTGCTTGATCCACTCAAGACCCGTCTCGTTGTCGGTCCAGCCATTTTTGGTCGTGGCGATAGCCCAATCGCCCGGGAGGTTGCTTTCTTGATACCAGCTGGCGAGGTGATATTGGCCCGCAACCACGATGAACGGCTGGATTGCCCAACCTTCCGCATTAATAGCCTGGATGACTGTAACCCATTCCCGGTTTCCAGGCTGGACTGATTTCGCCTTTCCACGCCGTTCTGCGCCTGTAACAACCATTCCGCTTGCGATCATACCCATCATAAAGCCAGTCTCGTCAAAGTTATAGATATCAGCTAGGGTGATGCCGTATTTCGCGATTGTGTTCGCTACGAGCGAGAACCACTCACGAATGAGGGTCGGATCTTCGCATTTGGCTCTCTGGTAATCATATTTGCGATTAAAACGCGTCGTAAGCTCTGGTTGTCGCCTAACGAAGTTGGAAGCCCAGTTCTTTCCGACAGGTGACGCGTCGCGGTCGGCAAGCAGTCGGTTGGCCATTTCTTCCACACCACGAAGTCGCGGGGGAAATCCTCGTGAATCTAGGTCGAGAATATACTCAATAAGAGTCTGTTCCTCTAGATCAGATAGTTTACGTGATTTAGGGATAATATCGCCTCGGAAGGGTCTGCCATTATGTCGGTCAAGAAGAGTACTATAATGGGCTTCATAGATCCTTGCGGCGCGTCGGAGACTTAGTTTTGGGTCATTTCGGTAGGCTTGAAGGGCAAGAATGATATTTGACTCGTTATTTGATTGTGACATGTTTTGTGGTAGAGAAATAGATGATTAGATGCAAAGAGAGGAGGTTGACGGATTTTTGACCGACTCACTTGGGTGACCGACCCACTTGTGGAGTACGTTACCTTTTTATTAGTAATATAAGGTATTATAATGCATATTTTAGATCTTTATAACGCTTTAGATACTTAATTTTAAGTTATTTTAAAAGGCTTAAAGAGTAAGAAGAATATTTCCCTTTTTATTTAATTAAGATATCTTTAGTAATTAAGAATTAATTAATTAATTAAAAAGATAAGATATTAAGGGATTTTTAGCTTACTTAACGTATATGATATGCTTGCATAACAAACAAGCTTGCGTAATACTTATACTATGCATTTAAAAGTGTAAACTTTAAATTTTCTAAAACAGGCTATATAACTCTAAGATTTTAAGAAATTAATTTTAAGTATTTAATTAAAAAGTTAATAAGCTAGTCTTTTCTTTGTATTTTTAAGTAAATTATTAAGCTAGTTATAAATAAATATAGTAAAAAAAACAGTGTGAATTTAATACTACTAGCGCTATATGTATATATAATCTAAAAAAATTCATAAAAATAATATATATTATAAATAAGTCAAAGCTAAAGTTTTAGCTATTTTAGGCTTAATTTAAATTTCTAAGAATTATTTTAAAACTGCAGTTTAAGGTGGAAATCAGAATGTTACACTTACTTGTGTATTACATAAGCTTATTATATACGTTACTTATTTAGTTTACTTATTTATTAAGTATATTATATAAAAGTATTAACTATATTATATTATAACATCTTATAATTAAAGTAATTTGCTAAAGCTATAAAGGTTTAAAATAATATTTTAACTAAAGTAATTATATAAGTATCTTATTTATCTTTTAACTACTAATTACTATGGATTACTAGCTATACTTTAATCTTAATAAAGCAATTATATTTATTAAGCTTATATATAAATACTTAGTAATAATTAAGCACTTAATAACTATTTACTATTACTTTAATTACTTTAACTTATAAGCCTACTTTCTTATAGTTTAAAAGTAGGAGGTTTTAGTTATAATTAGCTAGTCTTTATATAAATATTCATCTATTTAAGTATAAGAGCTAGAAAGGTGCTCTAATAAATACTAAAGCGTTTTAATAAGTAGCCTTTTTATAAAGGGCTTTTCCTTTCTATAAGTAGAAATAATATTATTATATATATAGTTAAGAGAGTAAGTTAAGCTTCCTTTTATTAGCTTTAATAAGGAGCTAGTTAAACTACTTCTTCTAATTTAATAAGAGTATTTATAATAATTTTACTTTTATAAACTGCTTATTAAAAATGCAGCTTTAAATAATATCCTAAGTATTACCCTTTTAAAAATAATTTAATAAGTACTTAGTAGTTTTACTATTTTAGTATTATTACTATTAAAACGACCTTAGCAGATGAGGAAGAAACCACACCCAAATGGTTAGTTATCTTTCTAGGGCTACTAGAGCTAATTGTAACTGACGCCGTCTCGCCGCCTCTAGCAGAGGTCGGCAGCGGCTGCTTCTAGCACTACTGCAAGTAAAGATGACGGGCCGGTCTCTTCAAGATAGCTAGGAAAGTGTCTAATTAGACGCTTTATTAGGTTGGATCGCCGCTGCGGATTGTAGTAAGGCTTGAAAAGATGAAGGTTATAGCGGCAGATCCGGGCTTGGGTAGAAGACCGCAGACGCGGTTAGTTAGCTTGCTAGGAAAGGGCGTATTCAGTTAGATTTAAAAAGGCTTAATAGAAAAGCAAGAAATCTATAATAAAATTAATAGTTATATAATTTAGAAAATAATAATACTATTCAGTCTTATAGCTAAGAGGCTTCTCTGCCTTCTTAGTTATTAAAGCTAATATTCTTAATAATGTCCTTATCTTTAAAAAATCCTTAGAAAAATCCTAAGACCTAAAGAGTTAAATCTCTAGTCTTTATAACCCTATCTAACCCCTATCCTACTATAATCACATTATGCCTCCTCCTATAAGACGATTACTATCCCTAGCCAGTCCTAAACTCATAACTATAAACTCTTTTTACCTTACTTTTATATATTTTAATCTACCTTTCCTATAACTAGAAGTATTTAATTAAATACTTCCCTTACTCTATACTCTCTTATTTTCTATATTTACTTTCTTATTAATAGTAATACTCTTTCTAACTTATCTTAAGTAATAATAGTTAGAAGACTTTTTTATAAGTAGTATTAATAATAGCTTTTTATTAATCTAATATAACTAATCCTTTAGAAATATACTTAGTATATATATTAAAGATTAGTAAATACTATAACATACATAATAAGCGAGTAAGATAAACAAGCGAGCATAACAAAAATCTCTCAACCTATATCATTTCCATTTAATCCCTTCATTCTTAACCACGCACTATATCAGACTTAAATATTAAGGCTAGAATCCTTCTTGCCCTTTAGGCCCTTTAAAATAACCCAAAATTAAAGCTCTGACGCACTGCAAAGATCTATAAAGTTAGTTATATAATACTATAGCGCTAGCAGAAGGGCATTCTTTCTATACATAATACTATTCTAAAATCGCGCCGACTATCTGATCTAGAGGAATAGATCATTATTCAGTTCATTCTCGACCTGGATTCGCGAGGGTTTCTCCCGCGACTGCGTAGTGTTAAAGAAATGGCCAATCGGCTACTCGCTAACCGCAACGCATCATCTATCAGCAAGCGCTAGGCTTCAAACTTCGTCAGGCAATATCAAGAGCTCAAGACGCGTTTTTTTTATAAATATAACTATTAGAAGGCTAAATACGAAGATCTGGCCATTATTCATAACTAGTTCAAGCTCATAAAGAACACAATCGCGAAATATAGTATTGACCTCACTAATATTTATAACTTTAATAAAACTGGCTTTATAATAAGCATAATCGCAAGCAGAATGGTTATTATAGGCGCAGATAGACGTAGAAATCCGAAATCAGTCCAGCCTAGAAACCGGAAATGGATTATAATCATTCAGGCGATTAATACAGAAGGCTAGGCGATCTAGCTATTCATTATGATTACAGGCTAATATTACCTTACTAACTAGTACTAAGAAAGTAACCTCCTAGGCGATTAGGCTATTATAATAACTTAAAATAGCTAGACTGATAATAGGATAGGTCTTAAGTGGCTTAAGCACTTTAATTAGTATATAAAAGATCGATTAATCAGTTACTATTATCTTCTAATCCTTAATAAGCATAAAAGTTACTATTCTATTAACTTTAAGAAATATTATAAAGAGAACTATATTATTATGCTTTATATATTACCTCATTCATCTTACCTGCTTTAGCCGCTTAATATTAGGTGCTTTAGGCCGCTTAAAAAAGCCTATAGTCAAGCAATTAAGTAATTGATCAGGTGCTCTATAACCCACATTTCGAAGACTGAGTTCTTCCTAGCCTTCTATACTACTTACAAAGCCGCTATGATAAGGAGTAATATTGAAGGAGGCTTTTAAAGGGCCGGGCTTATTCCATTAAACCTAGAGAGTGTTATATCGAAGCTTAATGTGTAGCTACAGACTCTAACACCGATCGAGGAGGAGGTCAGCCTCCCTGACCCTTAGGTCTTAAAGACCCTAAAGATAGTGCTTAAGGCTAGCTCTTAGACTGAATACCTAGAAAGACGAATCAGAAGGCATCAGAGCAGCTCTCCAGCATCTATTCTTAAGGCTTTTAAGTCATTTTCTAAGGGAATGATAGTAATAATGCATCAAATAGCATTATTAAAGTCTGAAAACCAGATCCTTTAATAGGTAAATGAGAGTCTTAGTAAGCGGCGCAGAGCGAAAAGAACCCGCCTACGTAAAGGAAGGAAGATGACTTTAGATAAGGGGAGGGATGAGATAGATCAGAGAGACATTAATACGCAAGTAGTGGCCGAATCGTCGAGAAGTAGTAGTTAAAGGAGGTTAGTGATGCTGAGAGAAAGGCGCTATAAAACTTGTAGAAAGGCTGATTATAATACAAGGACCTATTAGGCTGTAATTAAGACCTCTAAGAAAGAGCATAGCGATTAGTTTTAATTAATTGATAGCATTATTATAGTTTTATTAAGGTTTGAATCTTAGAGGTTAGAATTTTTATCACACTCGCTTATTTATCTCACTCGCTTATTATATACGTTATACTTTAGTTAGGAATTTATAATAGCTCTATTATATTTATAATAATTATTATTTTTTAAGCTTCTTCTCTTATTTTTAGATTAATATAAAAGTTCTGGCCTTATATAATTATCTTATTAATTACTATAACTAGCTCTGCTTAATAAATGTAAGTATTAAAGGCTTATTATAGTCTTTTATAAAGAAAGCTAGAAAAGGCTAATCTATAGCTCTTTAGTAAGTATACATTTTATATAGATTAATTATTAATAAATAGTATATATATAAGGAGTAACAAAATATTACTATTATTACTTTTAATAATAGATTGAATAGTAGGCTTCTTCTTACTTATTTCTAAAGCTAATTAAAATAGCTAGTTCAGTCTAGTAGTTATAATCTTAAGTAAGTATTAGCTATTCAGCTTTACTATTATTAGTAGCTTTAAAGTAAATACTTATACTTATATATAGGAAGGAGTCCTTACTATATTACTTATAAAGGAATTAAGGAGAGTTTATTATAAATAGCTATTTATAATAACTATACTATACTACTTATAAGTATTAGTAATTATCTTAAGGATCTGGTTATAAACTCCCTTAGTTATAACTAGAATAAGACTAAAGCGTTAATATAAAAGCTTAAAAGAGCAGTCTAGCTTCTTAACCACTTAATAATCATTACTAATTATAAGATTATTAATATTTTACTAATTAATTACTTTTAGCCTTCTTATATTAATATAGAAGTTAGATATTCTTAAAGCTATAATAAAATTAAATAGTATATAAATAGTACTATAATTACTTAGGATATTAATAAGTTATCTATCTTAAATAACCTTACTATTCTATATACTTAGTTTATTTAAAATAGTATATTTAATAAACCTTAAGACTTTATTAATACTTAAAATATATAATTCATCCTACTTCTTCCTTAGATCTATATAATTTATTACTTAATTATAAGCTAATAAGTTAAAAGAGCTAAATTTAGTACTTTTATAAGGAGAGTTAAACTTAAAGGTTTTAATTAGTATTACTTTTACTATTTATTAGTAGAATAATTTAATTATTCTTTTAAGACTTTATATAAGTAAGAAGATATAAAAGTAATTATATTCCTAGCTGCCTTTTTAGTAAGTAGCTAGCATTCTATAGACTTTAAAGTTCTAAGGCTTTCTATTCTATATAAAGATCTCCTTTTAGGCTATTATTAAAGCTTAGAACTGCTTTATTTTCTTATCTTTTAGTATATTAAAAAGGAATAACTGCTTATATTTAGCATCTTAGATAAATGCAGACTAGTAATAATAAGCCTAATAATAGAATAACCTAATATAGAATTACTAATTATAAAATCAATCTACTATTAATTAAAAGCCTAGTTATAAGTAGTTATTATTAATAATTATCTCTTATAAAAGCTATTAATAAGAGAAGGGGCTAGCTTTCTTTTAATTACTTTTAATAGTAGAGGATTTAAGTATAATTAAGCTATTAGCTATAGTTATAATATTCTAGAGACTATATATAAGCATGCTTATAAAAGCGAGGAGTTAGTTATTACTTATTAAGTCTTACTTCTCCTTAGTCTTTAGAAGAGACTAAAGAACTCTATAGTAAAGCGCTTAGCTTATACTATTAGATTTATTAAAGTTAAGAAGAGAAAGTATTAAAAAGGCCTAGTATTAAATAGATTCTTTATTATTAAAGGCTAGTTACTTATTTTAGTACTAGTCTTAGTATAACTAGTTTTTATATTATTAGATTATAATAGCTTAGTTATTAATTAGAATAACTATTTCTTAAGTAAAGATAATATCTTTAGAATATAAGAAGCTACTATTACTACCTTTGTTTTTAATTAGTCTTTACTAGAGTTTAATATTCTTATTTAAAAAGAAGAGGCTATTCTCCCTTTCTATAGCTATAAGCATTATATTTAGTATTAATTAGTTAGTTATAATAATAAGAAATTAGATATAGTTACTAAATAATATATAATAAAATAATATTATAGAAATTAAGAAGATAGAGCTTATATTATAAGTATAGCTATAAAAAAGCAGTAGCTTAATAGTATTATAAAGGGTTAAAAAAGAAAGGTTAGTTATATAGTTATAAGGTTATTACTTTAAAGTAAGCTATAGGCCTTGCCTTTATAATTACTATATATTTATTCTAAGTCTTTTAATATAAATTATACTAAACTCTCTAATTATAAAAAATACTATTCTTAGAGCTTTAGTGCTTATATAGTAAATACTTAGGCTTTTTAGGTCTAACCCCCTCTTTTTCTTCCTTTTTATATTTCTTATAACTTCTTTCTTCTTTTCTTCTTTTATTATTATTATTACTTTTATCTTTTCTATTTTTTAGACTACTATTATAATTTTAATATAATTAACTTTTTCTTATAATACCTCTAATAAAAATAAGCTTACTATTCTTTAGAATATCCCTCTTTAATACCTTTTTAATATATATAGCTTAGCTAAGTATAATATAAATATTAATACCTTTAACCTATAGTTTATTACTTATTAGTATAATTATAATGCTCTCTCTTTCTAAGCGTTCCTTATTTCTAGACTTTTAACTCTAGATTGACTTATAAGTATTCTCTTTCTCTAGCTTCTTCTAAAATCCTTTATTTAATTAGATGCTTTCTTAAATAATTACTAACTTCTAAGTCTAGTTTTATAGCTATCTTACTCTTAACTGCCTTAATTAACTACTTTATATTAAGGTTAAGCTTACTCTCTTACTTAGAGTTAACTTATATAACTATTTAATCTAGCTTCTTATTAAAATTAGATAATTTAAGGATTCTACTATTAAAGCTAGTATTTAATTATTATGGACTGTATTAGCTTACTTAGTATATATTCTTACTAAATAGTCTTATTTTACTAGCTACTTCTTTATAATTCTTAGTAAGGCTCCTTATTATATTAAAGCCTTATTTATAGCTCTTATTAAAAATACTAATCTGATTATATATTATTACTGCCTTTTTAGCTATTTTTCTTATATAATACGCTTTTAGAGTCATATTCTAACCCCTTTCTATACTTATATCTTATATTCTACTTTTATAAATAGCTAGTATACTAATTGCATTTAGTATAACTATTCTAATTATAATTAGAAATAGCTAACTAATTATATCTTAATTAGTTATTATTAAAGTCTTTATAATTACTTCTTAAATAGTATTATAACTACTAAGTTTTACGCCCTTAGTTTCTAAACTATTAATATACTTAACTCTATATCTTACCCTTAAATTATTACTAGCTACTTAGCTAAAGGAGGCTTTACTACTAATTAAGCTATTATATACTAAGTAGCTACTTAATCTACCTAAGTTTCAAAAGATAGGTTCTGTCCGTTTTAAACACTATTTATAATATTTTCTCTATTAGAGTCTCTCTATTTTCAATATTATTTTAGGTCCTTTAGGAGGGATAGTATAGAAATTTAATAGTTCTTTTGCTTTATAGTATTTCCATTCTCCTCCTCACTCTTGTCTTTATAATCGCTTCCAGACCCTATGCGCTTCCTGTATTTCTAAGTGTTTAATTAGATACTTCTCTAGTTAATATACTTATCCCTTTAATCTTAAGGCATCTTAAGGATTTATACTTCTATATCTATTCAGGGTCCCTTCTGTAGCTAGATAAGCTCATTTATCTACTCCTCCTAAGTCTCAGTTTATAGGTTCTATAGTTTTTCCTCTATCTACTAGCAGTTAAGTGTCTTATTAGACACTTTTTTATTAGTTCTTACTTAAATACTCTAACTAAATAGCTTTAGAATCTCATTATCTTTATTATTAGCTTACTATCCCTAGCCATTCTTAATAAACTACTTAAGTTAATTACTATTATTTATCCTTAGGATTCTTATACTATTTAAAGTCTTAATAATATACATTTTCTTATTCTTAAAGGCTTCCTTAATTCTAAAAGGTCTTAGCTATCTAGGCTTAAGTTTAGCTATAATAGATATATTATTATAATTTCAGATATTATACTATAGGACTAGGTCTCCTTTCTTTAGAAGTAACTTATAAAGCTAGAAAGCATTCCTTTTAGTAGCCTTTTAAGCATTATTATGTCTATAAGTAATAACTTTCTCTCTAGCTTTTTCTATATCTTCTTATTGTCTTTCTAGAATCCGGATTCTAATTAGGATTATATCTTCTATTAATTTAATATTATCCTAGTCAATTAGTTACTAAGTAAGGACTTTAACTTCTATTAGAAGGATCAGTTCTTATTTATAGAGTAAGAAAAAGAGCGATCTTTTATAAGATCCTTAGACTATAGACCTATTTACTAATAGCGCTTTCTTAACTAAATAGACCTATTTGCTTAATATCTTAATCTTTTTAAAGTAATTAACTATAGAAATATAGCTAACTTTAATAATACTATTAGTTTTTAAGTTATAAGCTGTGATTTTTATTATAAAAATACTAAGCTTATTTAAATCCTTTAGAATACTCTTTTAGATTTCTTTTCTATTATTAATAATAATTCTTAATAATATATTATAATAATAAATAATTATTTTTATAAACTTCTTAATATAATAAGCTAATAAATATAGTATTATTATAGCTTTAATCTATTTAATAAGATTATATCTTACTTCTAATAAGAACTTTATTTTACTATTTAAAAGTAAGTATTAGCTATTTATATAAATCTTTATTATTAAATACTAAGGGGCTATTAGTATTAACTCTTTAACTATATATTAAGCTATATAAAATTAGTAAGTTAAATAAGTATTTATTATTTTCTTTAGTTCTTATTTTATGCTTTACTAGAAGTAGTAATATCTAAGTAGTTTTTAAGTAATTAATTATTCTTTATAATCTCTTTCTAAGTAATAGGATCTTATTAGATGCTTTTAAACCTTATAGGAGTTAATAATAAGTGCTAGGTCCTTTCCTTCCTTCAGTCTTTTATACTAAATCTAACCTCTTTAGATAAAGTACTAAATAGCTTTCTTAGCTAGTTATTAATAGTCTTTAGCCACTATTCTTTCTAGTCTTTATAATATCGTAAGGAATTTAGCTAATACTAGCTATTAATTAGTATAATTATCTTCTAAAGGCGTCTCTTTTAGTCTGAATAGGATAGTATTAAAGTAAGTATTAATAAATTCCTCTATATCTCCTTTAGCTTCTCTATCCTACTAATTAGATTTGCTTACTAGCTTGTTAGAAAGCCTATTAGCTATACTATTCTTTTTACTAAGAATATACTTAACTATAATATTAAATAATAGAATATAATTAATCTATCTTACTACTATTACTATAAGAATGTTATTTACTTTATTATTAATTTAATTAATTAGAATATAAGAATTAGTCTTTAAAATAAAAGGGATATTATATAGCTATATTTATAAGTATCTAATAGTATAAAGTACCTCTTTATACTCTAGCTTAATTATATTATAACACTTCTTAGTATTAGTCTAAGAGCTAGATTTATAGTATATTAAATAATGCTTCTCCTTCTAGACTTATATAAGGATAGTACTCTAATTAAAGATTAATAAGTTAATTATTAAGATAATTAGCCTACTTTCTATTAATAGATCTAATAAGATAAGTATAGAGGCGGTTATAACTATAGATTTTAAAGAATCTATTGCTTTTTACTATTCCTCACCTTACTCTTAGAATATATCTTTTTTTTAATAGTTAAGTTAGTAATAAGGCTATCTATACATAGTATAGGATCTAAATTTAATAGTAGCTAGAGATTCTTAAGAAGGCTCTAACTTATATAAGATCCTTATATAGTTTTTACTTTAGAATGTTCAGAGTTTTAGCTTCTATAGGTTTTTAATCGCTTATACTATAAATAAAGCCCACTATCTCTACGGTTTTCTAGTAATAGCTAGACTTTTCTATAAAGATTATACAATCCGCAAGCTCTATATTTAATAAGACCTTATCTAAGTTAATTAGATGCTTAAGGATATAGTGTCTAATACTAAGAACGGATTCTTTTCCTCTATAGTCAGTTTCTAGTCCTTTAATTCCTATATTATTAATAAAGGCTTAGGCAACCTCTAGTAATAAGTTAAAGAGGATTCTTATTATTACTTATAAGAACTGGGCTATAGAGTTAGTAGCTCCTTAAGGGAGTTTATAAAGATAGAGTAGCTCTAGGGGGGTATTAAAAGTAATTAAATTATAGCTTTTCTTTACTAGGATGATCTAATTATAGCTAGAGAAAAAATCTAGTACTAAGAGCATTTAATATATTCTGAATTCTATAGAGAAATTATTAATAGCTAGTCTTATTAAGCTATCTTTAATAGTATAAGCATTATATCTCTTTATAGAGTTAATTAATTATAAATCCTTATTCTTTTTAACTATAAGTATTTATAGGTTCTTATAAGTAATATAACTTTTTTTTAGAATCCCTCTTTTTATTCTTATTCTTAATAAATTAATGACTTTCTTTTTAGCTTTATAAGGAATTCATATATTTCCTACTTACTAGGCTATGTAAAGGACTACTTTAATTACTTATAAAAGGGCTACTTATTAATCTAGCTCTTCTATTTCTTTAAAGGTCTAAGCTAGAGCTGCTTCTTAGTTAAATAAGATCTATTTAAAAATAGCTTATTCTTCTAAAAATAAAGTATTTATAGTCTATAAAAAGATCTTTTCTAACTATTTAAATATAAGTCTTAAGCTAGTCTTTAGCTTTAAGAACTTAAGTATAATATACTTATTATAGAGAGTATCTACTTTTAACTCGTCTTTTACTTTATTTTACCTCTTTTCTTTTTAAAAAGGATTACTTTCTAAAACCGATCTATCTAAAGGGATATTATCCTTAGGGTAAATCTTATTAGCTTTATATTTATATATAGTATTAATTTATATATAGTTTCCTTTTAAATTAAGTAAAGGATTTAGATTGCTTATTTAGTTTTCTTTATTACTTATTAAGATATTATTATTAATCTAATCTTCTAATATAATTAAGAAGATCTTTAAAGCTATTTATTTATTAAAGTGTTTTATTAAATACTTAATATTATTATCTTTTAAACTATAGTTAGCTATTAGTAGTACTTTAAAGGGTCTTTTATTACTTATAATAGTCTATTTAAAGCCTTTTAAATAAGGTTTAAGTATTCTTATTATAAGTTACTAATAATAGCGCTTATTAGCCTAATATTCTTTAGTTAGTATATTATAATTATTTTACTTAGTATAGTATTATAATTAAAAGTAACTTTAGTACTTTTAAAGAATAGTATTTTTAGAATAAAAGGAATTAAAATAGCTCTAACTAGAGCTATATATAGCCTTTATTTAATATAGACATTATTAAGGAAAATGCTTATATTAACCACTTCTAATATCACTATATAATCATTTAAAAAAGACATAGTCTTAGTAAAAGAGGGCTATACTAATAGCTTATATTTATAAGCTATTATATTAAAAATAATATTCCTCTTTACTCTAGAGTCTAGAATAGCTTCCTAAGTCTAAATATTAGTATTTTTAATCCTTACTTATAGCCTTAGTAAGTCCTAATAGAAAGAGAGTTTTCACAGTTTCCCTATAGCTATAAAGTTAATATTCATTTAGAAGAGTGTCTTATTAAATATTTCTAAGTTATTTAAAGTCATCCCTTTTCTTACTAAGACCTTATAAGTAGAATTGCCTTTTATAACTAGATAGTTATTAAGTATAAGTAGGGAGTTTATTATAATTAGTCAGACTTAACCTCCTTCTTCTATAGCTATAGAATTAATACTATAACTTACTATAATCTCTTTAAAATAGTCTTTTAAAAAGCTATTTAAAGCTTAAGCCTATACTAAGTTAACTTCTATAGCTTTTTTTTACTATTTCTAATTTAATTTAAGTAATTTAATTCACTATATAACTATAACCCTATTAACTAAGTCCTTTAAGGTCTTAGCTATTAATTTACTAAACTTAGGATTATATTTAATAATTTATAGGATTATAATTTAAACCTTAGCCTTTAAGAACTTCTTACTTAAGCTAGAATGTATTAAAAACATATTAATATTTATCTTTTAATCCCCTTTTAGGATTAAGTAATTAAAAATACAATCCTCTAAATTATTATAATTAAGAATTTTTAAGACTATAGTCTTACCTTTCTTTTCTACTTATATATTATTACTATTTATTAAGTCTTTTACTTATTAGTATTTATTAATATTAATATAGAATATGTTATTATTAATAAGGACTTTATAAAGGTTTTCTTTTAGTTTATTTAAGATTATAATAATATTAGTAAAAGTCAATTTTCTAACTAACTATTCAGTCTTCTTACTTATATCTTAAATAATGAGGTTATTAAAGAGCGGGTATTTATTATACTTTTAGAAGTTAGAAATAAAGTTATACTCTTTTTATATAAGGTTCTAATTCCTTATAATAGAGTTCTCCTTTAGTTTTAAAAGGAATTCTATTATAAAAGAGTTTAAAAAGAAATTAATCTAAGCTATAGTTAGCTTCTTAACTCCCTCTAGCTAGGTAACTCTTTATATAACCTTTAGAAGCAGTATAGCTTTATATCTTTTAATCTATATTACTCTTAACTTAGAATTATAGTCTAAGAACCTAGTATTTTAATCCCTTTTTAGCTTAATATATTAAGTAGGAAAGTAGTCTAATACTTTATAATACTAGCATTTTATATTTAAGTTTTTTATATAATTAGTATTAATATATATCTTATTATTATTAGAATAAGCATTTAAGTTATAAGAGTAACTTTATTAAACTACTAGGTTTATTTAGAAAAGCTTTAACTTATCTTACTAGAACTATAAAGCTTATTTAAGCTTTTTATTTAAGTTATTAATTTTCTTTATAAAGTTAATACTTATCTTTTAAATTATCTTTATTAGTTCTTCTATAAGATCTTATGCACTTAAGGCTAATAGTAATTATATAGAGAATTAGGTTTTTAAAGTAAGCTTTATAAAGTCTACTTTTTATATAGTCTTTAGAATAGCCAGTTTCTTTTTAGCTTTATTTATAAACTCTTAGAAGTTCTTATCTTACTTAAGTATACTTATAATTAGATTAAATAAGCTATTATAATCTATTACTTATATCTCTTTAATTAGCTTTCCTTTACTTTTATAGACTCTAATAATACGCTAATAAGGAAGTGTATTAAAGATTATATATACTAACTATTCTTTTAAGTTCTGATTTTTAGTTAATAAAGAGCTAACTTCTTTATATTTCTTTAGTTATTAGAATATCTAGCCTTTAGAAGTATTTAATAATAATTGCCTATTTATTTATTTAATTACTTAAATAAGCTAGTTAATCTATTCCTTATTTAAGTTTTTAAAGACTTTCTTTAGCTTTACTTTAGTTTTAGACTATATTTCCATTTAAAAGGACCTTTCTACTAATAACCAGCAGTCATTATAAATAAAGTTAAGTATAAATATTCTCCTTTCTTTTAGCTTACTTAGTTTATTATTAAGATAGTTCTTATATAGCTATAAAAAGCTAGAAATATTCTTACTAAAGAATTTACTATAGAATTTATATAAAAGAACTTCTATTTCTTTATATCTAGCTTTAATATTATTATTAAGTAGTTCTAGAGTTATTATTCTATTACTTAGCTTAGATCCTAAGTTAATAAGGTCTTTAAAAAGTTTTTATTACTATAGGTTTAATTTAAAAGTTAATTAATTATAAGATTATTAATTAATATTCTATATTTTTAGTATTTAATTAGGTAAAAGTATTCTATTAAATGCTTTTTAGCTAATAGAAAGTAATTTTAATTAGTAATAGTAATCTATTATACTCTAAGTCTCTTTAGAGTTTAAGATTAGTAATATAATAACGTTATCCCTTCTAATCTTATTAATAGGCTTTAAAAGAAGCATTTAATAGCTAGCTACTTTTTATAACTATAAGGTTAATATAAAAGTATTAAATATAATGATCATACTTAAAGAAATCTCTTTATTTAATAATTATATAGAAGTATTATTCTAATCTAATGCCTTCTTAGCTAATAATAGCCCTTTCTTTATTTTCTTTTTTCTTAGTTATCTTCTCTTACTTCTTATTATTAAGTATAATAGTATTATTAGAACTATACTCCTTATAATTACTTATACTAATAGTAAGACTAATACTATAATTTACTTAGTTAAAGCCCTATTAATACTTTATTACTTAAGTATCTATTAGTTTAGAATATAATCCTAATTAGGTTTCCTTTCTTTTAATTAACTTTTCTTATAATAGACTATCTTATTAAATGCTTTCTTAGCTATTCTAATACTCTTAAGCTTTAAAGCCCTTCTTATAAATAAATTAACTAAGGCCAGTCCTGACTTTAGTAAAGGTTTAATATTTACTTTTATTTCTACTTTTCCTAAGACCTGACCTCCTTTTTCTTAATAAATAATACTATATTTTTCAAAGTTAATAAGGTTCTTTAAGTCTTTTATTCTTACTCATTCTATAATTATTAAGTTATTTAGTAGCTATAGCTAAAAAGTATATCTATTAATACTAAGTTTTATACTTAGTTAATAACAGACTTACTGCCTTACTATAACCTCTAATAAAACGACGTTAGTAAATAAGGAAGAAACTATACTTAAATAGCTAGTTATCTTTCTAAGGCTACTAAGGCCAATCATAACTAACGCTATCTCGCTGCTTCTAGCAGAGGTCAGCAGCAGCTGCTTCTAGTATTACCGCAGGTGAAGATAACGGGCCGGTCTCTTTAAGATAGCTAGGAAAGTGTCTAATTAGACGCTTTATCGGGTTGGATCGCCGCTGCGGATTGTAGCAAGGCTCGAAAAGATGAAGGTTATAGCGGCAGATCTGGGCTTGGGTGGAAGACCGCGGACGCGGTCGGTCGGCTCGCTAGAAAAGGGCGTATTTGGTCGGATTTAAAGAGGCTTGATAGAAAAGCAGGAAATCCGCAATGAAATTAATAGTCATACAGTCTAGAAAATAACAGTGCCGTCTAGTCCCGCAGCTGAGAGGCTTCTCTGCCTTCCTAGCTGTTAAAGCTGACGTTCCTAATGATGTCCTTATTCTTGAAAAATCCTTAGAAAAATCCTAAGACCTAGAGAGTTGAATCTCTAGTCCCCACAGCCCTATCTAACCCCCGTCCTGCCACAATCGCATCACTATCTTATTACTCTTACTTCTTTATATTTAAGTAAGTGGCTAAAGTATAGAAAAAGGCTTATAAAAGTAATTATAAAAGTATAAAAAAACCTTAAATTTAGAAGTAATATAAGTAGGTTATTTAATAAGGGCTTAGTAAGTACTTACTTACTCTTTATTAACTTTTATATACTTTAGACTATTAAGATTAAGTAAGATTTTATTTACTTCTTTATTTAAAAGCTATAATAATTATAGTAAAGGTTCTTTTATTATTATAAATAGCTTTTAAATGCATTTCTATATTACTTTTAAGTCTTCTTTTAATAAATTATCTTAAAGCCTTTTTAAATGCTTATTAAATAACTAGTATTTATTAAAGGTTATGTCTTTTAAAGTTATTACTTTTTTTAATAGTAAGTTCTAAATTTAAAAGGAATTACTTAATATATACTTTATAAAGAATCCAATTTAGGCTTATAAAGCCTGCTTTTAAAGATAGTTATAATAGAGCTATATATTTACTATTAGTATAAAGGCTTTATAATTATATAATTATAAGTAAGATAAATTAGGTTTTATTATATTATTAATATAGTATTATAAGTAAAATACTTTATAAAAAGACTTTTAACTTTAGTAAGCACTTAGTAAGTAGTTATTAAAGTAAGTAATTACTTTAATAGTCTTTAGCTAAAAGTATATTAAAAGCTTAGTTATTACTTATATTATATAGCTTTTCTTAATAATAATTATTAAAATACATGCTATACTCCTATTTTAAGCTTAAGTATTTAATATAAAGAGCTTATATTAAATCTTTTATAATAAGGATCGTGCTACTAGAGCTCTGTTGTAATAATCTAGTGCCTGTAACAGCCAATAAACCACTGAGGCAAAAGATCAAGCAATAATCGCAGTGCCTGCGATTGGCTGTGCGTATACATTCGTTATATAACAGCTGGCGAACCGCTAGCGAGGGCTCTACAAGCCCTTAGCAAATTACCTGTTATATTTTTATTACTTTTATTTTAGTAATTACTTAATAATAAATTATTAAAAGCTTATTAATATACTTAAAAGCCTTTACTATAGCTTTATATTATACTTTTATTATTTTAAAAAAGCTTATAAAAGTAATATATATTATAAATATTAACTAATTTATAATATAATAATTCTATATATACTTAAAAGCCTAGTTTATTATAATCTATACTAAAGTATAGCTTTTATAACTAAGCTCTATAACGTAAAAATTAAACGTAATTCACTCTTCTAACTTTACTCTTATAATAGCTTTTTAAAGAGTTTAATAAACTACTTAATAAGCCTTTATTATTCTATAAGTATTATAATGAATTATTATAATCTTTTAAAGGCCTTAGGGTTTATCTAGCTTTAATCTAATGCTTTAAGCAGTATTTATAAAGTACTTAAAAATATTAAGGCTTAAGTAATTAAATTATTAGTACTATATATATAAATCCTCTTTAAGAGGCTTTTATTAAATTTATAATATATATTTCTAAGTATAGTATTAAGCTAGTAAGTAATTAGTAAGTAGTACTTAAAGGGCTAGTAATTCTTCTTTATTTAAATATATATATTCTAAAACCTATTATTTATAAATCTCTTTAATCTCTTTAAAGTAATTACTATTAGCTTTATATAAGTAATTATTATTAAGTCTTATATTTTATTAAAACTCCTATTTTTTTAATTATAAAAAGAATACTAAGTTTAATATTAAAGCTTTATAAAAAGTAATATTTATTATTAAAACCGCTATTCAGACTTTTGTTTTTACACTACTGCGTTTTTATATTATATATTTATATTACTTAAGTTATCTTAAGATAAAGGACTTAATTAATTAGTTAACTTAGTTATAAATAGACTCTTATCCCTCTTTTCTTATAGAACTTTCCTTTACTAAATCCTTTAACTTAGTAAAATTCTTAGTTTTTAATATATTAGTCATTTTATGCATTAATAATAGCTATATTACTTATAACTTATATTATTCACTCTATATTAATATTAACTAATAACTTAAAGAATACTATTTCTTTTAGAAATATTTTAAATACTAGCTTTATTATTAGTCGCTTTAAGAAGTATTATTCATTTTTAATCCAGTTCTTAAATCATTAGTTACTTCTAAAGAAGCACAGTCTTAAAAACACCTTAGTTTTAAAGATCGCTAAAGTGACTTACTTACTATTAGAAAGTTATTAAGTTTTAATAGTTTTAGTTTCTTTAAAACTATATCTTATTATTATAGTTTTTAGCTTATTAAGAGTTTTTATATCTTTATTAAGCTTAGTATTTAAATTATATATAAAGAGAGTATAGTAATTATTAAAACCTAAGTTATTAAGAGTATAGAGTGTATTATATTAGATATTTAATATAGTATTTATTATAGGTTAGTTAGATTATAAAGAGATGACTTAAAAATAATACTAATCTTTAATAAGTTGGTCTTTGATGAGTTAAATTACGATCTAGAATTATAAAGAGTTAAATTATAACGTAAGTATGAGTTAGAACTGCGATAAGGTAACTTAGAATGCGATGAACCCTTATGGGGCTTTTATTATATAATGATTTTGCCTTCTGATATCTAGCTTTTCTATTTAGCTTTTTAATCTAGCTTTTCTAGCTGCTTAATGCATCCTAAAGGGTTAAATAGGATAGTAAGGCTTGCACTCCAATATAGTAAAAACTCTAGTCATTCTGAGTTATTATTACTTTAAGCTTAGGTTTTAAGCGTTTATACTATTATTTACTATTAGTTATTTTTTTTTTTAACTATTTAATCTCTGGCCTCTTTTTAAGTGTATACTACTAAGGACTATAACCTTAATAAAAAGTAATATTAAATAGTTAAAAGGTTATTAATAAGCTATTAGTAAACTATAAGGTTATTATAATATCTTTATAATTATTAATTAAGACTAGCTTTATTTCTAATTATAAAAAGTTTCTTATTAAAACTACTTATAAATTATATATTTATATAGTATTTTAAAAATATATATTAATATTTTAAAATTATAAAAATAGCTTTGTTATAATAAGTAAGATTTAGTAATTATTAAATAAGTATTTACTAATACTTTTCTTATTTAATATTATTTTAAGTTATTTAAAGTAAACTTTTTTTTTAATTTATAACTTTATTAATATTCTTTTTAATATATCCTTTAATTCAGATTTTAATTATTATATTAAGCTATTATTCTTAAAGTTATAGTTTAAAAATATATAATAATATTTAATAAAAGAGTAATAATTATTAAAATAAGTAAAGTACTTTATATTTATAGTATTAGTAATACTTAATAATTATAACCTTTTTTCTTAAGCCTTTATTAAAAGCTTACTAACTTTTCTATTTTTTTTATAATAATAATAAAATACTCTTAATATTATTTTTTCTTAAGTTAGAATTTTTAAACTATTTATAATTACTTATTAAATAGCTTTTAAGACTTTTATAATTAATAGAATATTTATAATAACGTACTTAATAAGTAAGTAAGCTAAATAAGCGAGTAAGCCACTTTGAAATTTTCTAGCATTTATACCTTAAATAAAAATATCTTTAAAATATTCTCTAAAATTAAAACTAAGAGTAAAATAGCCAATACTATAGAAATAGCTTTATTATATATTAAAAGATAAATATAACCTTTCTTAGATTTTTTAAAAAATTACTTAACAAGCTATATTAAAATTGCTTATTCATACTATATACTTAGCTATTTTTATATAAAGGAATTTTTTAAAAATTTTAAAAAAGTTATTATATAACGTATATAATAAGCATGCCAGTCAAACAAGCTTGCCAGACACTCATACTATATAGCTAAAAGCAATAATATTAGATTTTTAAAACAGGCTATATAATTTTTAAAAATATAAAAAAATCAGTTTTAAATATATAAAGAAAAAGAAAATAGTATAGTATTTTTCTTAGATTTTTAATTAGCTTATTATATATAAAATTAAGAAGGTATATAGTACGAATAGGTTTTTTCTTAATAACTTTAAAAAAACGAAATAAGTAAAATTTTATAAAAAGTTTTTATATAAGTTATTATATAATTAGCTTATATATTAAGTTTTATATATTTTAAGTATAGTTCAGATTTTTAAGAACTTTTTAAAAATTGCAATTTAAGGTATAAAATATAAGTAACTAGTATACTTATTTGACTGGTATGCTTATTATATACGTTAGTTTTCTTTTTAATTAAATAAATAAAATTATTTTTATTTTATTTTTAATAATTAAAGAGCTAGTTTTAAAATTTTAAAGTTTAGCTCTTTTAGTATATAATATTTATAGCTTACTCACTTGTTTAGCTCACTTACTTATTAAGTATATTAACTTTATCTAATATTATAATATTATATATATTACTTTAAGACTTAAAAAGTATATTTTTTAATATTATAATTAAATCTTTAAATTATTAACTTACTTTTATAACTTTTTAAAGCTTTATTATTTAAGCTTTTTAAATTATATTTTTTTAAAGAATAAGCTATTTATTTATACTTTTATAAATTATAACTTAAGATTAATAAAGTTTTATTAATACCTTATAAAAAGTTTAATAAGCTTTATATATATATTTATTTATTATTTAAATAAAAAAATTATAAAAGGCTTTTACTTATTTAATTAATAGCTTTTTAATTAAATAATAATAATAATATAAAAAAATTAAAATATTTTATAATATCTAATTTTAAATAATTACTATTATTTTTTTTAAAAACTATACATCTTTTTAATTAATATTTATAATTAATTTATAATATATTAAATATTATAAAACTTATATTTATAAATTAATAACTTTAATTAATCTAATTACTAAGTCTTTATTATTTATTAAATAAAAGATCTTTAATTTATATTTAATTATAAGAATACTTAATATCATAATTAATATAAAATACTTATAAATAAAAATATACTTTTTTTTTAATTAAAAGACTTAAAGTTTAAAAGAATTAACTTTTTAATAATAAAAATAGGCTTTTTAACTATTTTAAAGTTAATATAAAATTAAAAGTTTTAAATAATTCCTTTTATTTTTAAATTTAAATATTAAAAGATTTAATTATTATTAATAATTAATTTAATAAAAGTAATTAAAATTATTATTATTAAATAGTTAGTAATTAATTAATAATTTAAATAAAAAAAGTATATAAATAATAATAATATATAATATATATTTAATTATTAATTATTAAATAGCTTATATAATTAATTAATAATCTTAAACTTATATATATATTATCTATTTATTTATTATATTTTCTTTATCCTTTAAGGTTAGGGAGGTCTAGCTTTCCTTTCTTTTTAATATAGGCTAGCTAGCTGGAGGCTTGGCGAGCCTTCTCTGAGTCAGTCCTGACAACCCCCTGCTTCTTACGTGACTCCCTGGTGCCCTGGTGTTCCAACATGCCTCTAATTCAACAGATGTACAGGGACTCGGGGCGGGGACTTGACGGAAGCAAGAACATACACACACCCAATCAGATGCCTCACACGATCAGAGATCGTCACATATACTGTCACGACGTGTATTTGGGTAGCAGGGCGTGTACATGGCGTGTCACTGCTATAGCAATATCCTTCTAGCTACTGTAGCATAACGGATGTACAGGGACTCAGAGCGGGGACTTAACGAAAAGCAAGAACATACACACACCCAATCAGATGCTTCACACAATCAGAGATCGTGACATCTACCACCGCCTAAAATAGGTGGAGGTGGATGTACCTTTCATTTGCGCTATTTTGGTTGGTCTGACCCCCTGCTACTAGCGCAAGTGTTGCCTTACATCAGTCAAAGGGATATGCAAGAGATCCTATGTAGTCAGCTCCTGGAGGAACCGGATATGCTTACTCCCTTCCCTACCTTATGTCAGACTATCTAGGCTTAGACCTGGTAGCTATGGCAGTTATACACACACAGTCTAAGTTTTAATAACTCTGTTAGAGGTGGGTTGAACGGGTCTAGGTTTATTTATATCTTAGCTTCACGTGTGCAGATTGTTACTACTACAGGCATCGGGCTGATTTTAGCAGCGCGTGATACGCGTGAATGAAGCCATATGCAAATCAAGTCGGGGACTGCGATTCTAGTTCAATCACATACATTAACCACTCTGGAACACGTTCGAGGTGATTAAACATAGTATACACGAAGTGCGTGGGCGTAGTCTGGGGCTGGGGTTGCATGCTGAGTCTCCTCGCTATCGAAAGTTGAAAGATCGCAGTTCTGAGAATCGCTCGCATCTCCGACATAAACAAGCGAGGATTTAGGCCAGTTATGGCTTATGCAATGTATACATAGGTACCCCCTTGCGGCATAGTGTGTGCTCACAATTATAAGTGTTTGTGCAAAAGATGAAGCCGGTTACGCATTTAGTTGTAGTAGAAATGTTTTCAAAGCGCGTCTGGCCACTCACACGCCAATTAGGGGACGCGATTTGGGGTGATTAGTCAGTGGGTGCGCCCAGGCGCGGCCAGGGCCCACCTATCAGTCGCCCTCGTCTTGCGGCGGCCAATACATGGGCACCTAGGTGCCCAAATAAAGTCGCGCACCCAGTGCCCAAATTAGTCAGCGATCCTCGCCCCTATTAGCCGCCTGCCCAGACCAGCGCGTTCGACGCGACCCGCGCTCTGCATAGTAGTAACAGCACCGAACGAAAATAGACCAGATTGCGTTCTCTAATGATGCCCTTCTACCTAAAGGTATATACGAATCCCGCGAATCTTTATTAGTAGCTATTAATTCTTAAGCAAAGCCTTAGGGATATGTATTTATAACTAGGAAATCCTTAAAGATATTAAGTAATTAAATAAGAGTTATATTCGCCTATAATCAAAATAAACTACTACTAAGTATATTTATCGAATGATAATACTATACTTATAGTTAAAGAACTGACTATAAGTTTTTAGTATTAGCTAAATAGTTATTAGATAGAAATATATAGGTCTTAGGCTATTGACTGAATAAAGAGTATGCTTAATATAATTATCTATTAAGCTAGGATGCGTTTATATACTTAGTGTATTACTAGTTTAATAAGAGAGATATAGTAATTATTTTAAGCTTAATAACTACTAGCACTACTCCTTAAGATATTAAGACCTACCTTTATAATAATTCAAATACTTTTATAACTTAATAAGATATTTATAATCAGATTACTATAATAAGGAAAGATCTATATAAGGGATAGAGCAGTATTTAAGCGTTAGTTAACTAATTATATAAAGAGAGTTTCTAGTATTAAGTTTGATTAGATCTAGATAATTAATTAATAGCTATCTTCTTCGCTTATCCAAACTCTATTATATATTTATAATATAACCCAAACGTATTATTACTAGATTGCACTTATAAAACGAATAAGCATACAATGCCCCTCTTTAATATAGTTAGAGTTAATTCTTATTAGCATTCTTTTTATATTATATTTGCATTTTTATTAAGTAAATTAGAAGAAGACTATTCATAAGCATTATAATACCTTAAGTTACTCTATTAGTATGACCTTCTCTTTATTATCTTAATAGACTAATGTCTTATTATAATAAATACTACTATAACCAGGTTCCCTTCCTCTAAGGCACTACTATACCTCTAGTATATTAATAAGGCAGTTCTATAGTATTATTAACCTGACTTTATACTAAAGCGTAGCTAAGCAAACAGTTAAGCATAGAATAAAGCATAGGACGATTTCTATAGATTTTAATACTTAATTATAAATTCACTAACTAAAAAGATATTTAATAAGTGCCTAGCTAAATTTAAGCTTAAATACAGTAAAACATACCCCTAAGCAGTTAGGTATATTAAGATATACTAGCTTAAGCTATATAAAGAGATAATTATTAAAGTATAAGTAGATAAATATCTGCATTTTAGTAATATAGTTACTTTAAAGTAATTAGCTAAGGTCTATATTAAGATTAAAAGCTAATGTTTAACTTCTAGAGCTGAAAGAATTCACTTATTAATTAAATCATATATTAAGATATTCATATTTAACCTCTTTAACTCTTAGTAGGCTATATAACACGCAGTTACTAACTAACTAAAAGAGCTGAATTATATATAAGCGTCTTAGTAAATACAGATACCTCTAGATATCTCTAGAGTAATATTTAAGGCTATATAGGGTTAGGTTTTGCACTAAGCCTTATATAAAGTGTAAGAATAATAGTAGTTATTTATAGTACTACTTAAAGCTCCTTATAGTCAGTCTTTCACTTCCTTATATAGATTGCTATATTCTTATACTTTAAAGAAACTTAAGGAAGAGAAGTAAAGTCTTTTATTTAAGCATTTTCATCCTTACTAGAACTTAAAACGGAATGTGGGTTAACTATAGCCTATACTAGAACTATGTTAAGTCCTAAAGTAAGGCATCTAAACTATTAGTCAACTTATAATAAGCACTAAATAAGAACCCTCTAGATTTAAGATCGTATAGTCTAGTAAGAAAGTGCTTAGTATATATAGTAGATATTATATAATTAGTTATATTATGTCCTTAAGAGCATATTCTCTAAAGTTCTAGAAGTTACTAATATAAGCAGTACTAGCTTTAAAGTCTGCCTTATAGTTAGACGCAGTACTAGTCATAGTTTCTGTTCTAACTAATCCTACTAAAAGTGTTTTAGTAGCTAGAGTGATATTATTAGTTAAAGGCATACTAAAATGCCTTATAGAAGCTCTTCGAAGCTCTCCTATTACTATACATACTGTATTTATATAACCTTCGCCTACTATATAAGACCCTCCTATAGCTCCTCATTCTTCTATCATTCTAGATAGTCTGGTTAGAACTGCGCCTCTAGTTTATAAGCTAACTTATTTACATATACCCCTTCTACAATTAGTACTAAAGTACGACTTACTATAAGCTATATATAGAAGATATATTACTATAAAAAGCGCATAGTATGCAGTATAACCTAACAGTAGTATTAAGACTAACTAGCAATATCGTAAGGCAGTGAGGCTATTACTAAAGTATAATAAGCAGAGTTATAAGTAGTGTTTAGACTATAAGCAGATATCTAAGTACTATATTACTTTAATAAGATTAAGGAAATAGACAAAAGAAGAGATTATAGCGTATTTAGATTAGAGTAAGTCAGAGGATAAATATATTAAAGCCAAAGTTACTAACGAAATAGGTAATAATCCGCTAGCTAATAAGAGATAAGGCATAAAGAGCATATAGGAGAGCGTAGAACGAGATAGTAGGGAGTAAGAAGCCTTAAACTTAATTACTAATTTAGTAGAGCATTGTATTGTTATTAAATCGTAGTTAATTCATTCTTTATAGTAGTTAAAAGAGGACATTGCAGCATTAGACCGTGGGTTAGCAAGCAGTATATGACAATCGCTGACTAATTTAGGCACCTAGGTGCCCATGTATTGGCCGCCCTCGTCTTGCCCCCGCTTTAGTAAGCAGCCAAGGAAGTCTGGCCGCCTAATTCGCTAGCTTCAAACTAATCATATATCAACCAGGCCCCCGCACTCCATCACCATATCTATACGGCACCTCGTGCGACCCTCAACGTATCTCTCCATGACACGACACGACTGCTCATGACAAATATGATCAGAAGGCGTAAAGTGCACAGAAAGTCTCGGGAAGGCTGTGTTCAATGCAAGGAACGGCACGCTAAGGTACGGTGAGCCCCTGTGCTGTCCCTGCTACTCGTCATGCCGAAGCGAAGCCCACAGCTGAACCCTGTAGTGCAACGAGGTCCATCCGCAATGCCTTCAATGCAAGCGGGCCAACATCTCGTGCAGCTTCTCGTCCCCTACCCTGACCATGACGCCACTCAACGAGGACAGCCTAGCTGATCTCGAGCTGCTGGAGCACTGGCACCGGTATCCCGTTACAGGCGACATGTCGGAGACCACGAAACACCTGCAATACGACCTTGTCCGCTTGGGCTTCTCTCACCATTACTTGCTGAATAGCATCCTGGGCCTTACGGCCCTCCAGCTCTACAGTGAAGATCAGTCCCAGTCTAAGTGGTACGCTAGAGCCGTTGCACACCAGCAAGCCGCAATCACCCGAGCCAGGCCGCATTTCGAGTCCCTTGATCAGACGCAGCATCGAGCCCTGCTGGGGTTCTCTGCTTTCACCTCAATGTATGCGGTAGCGGAACCTGTCTTTCGCCCCGCTCGCGTCCGCTCTCTGGCACAGTTCGACCCTATCGAGGAGCTATTAAATGCACTCCACTTTAGCAGGTCTACTTTGGTGTTCGTGCAGCAGAACTTCCCCCCTTTAGTCGTCTCAGAATCGTGGCTTCTGACTAAATTCGGCGCCAATCACCAAGACACTCGGCAAGATCTCGAAATAAGATATCCACAGCTTGTATCTCTTCGGAGATGTATAGAGCGTCAGTGTGCAGGGGAACAGAAGGCAGCTTGCCTCCATGCCGTCAAAGTACTGTTCCGCCGCATTACAACACTCTCAGACAACCTCGGAGAACCCGAACCGGGCAAGGTGATTTGGGGCTGGGGACTCGAGGTATACCAGACCTTTCTAGACTTCTGCTCGGTGCGACATCCCGTAGCGCTCGTCATTCTGGCTCACTTTACTGTCTTGATGAGCTTCTATAAGGAGCACTGGTGCCTGAGAGACTGGCCAGGCGGGTTGCTGGGATATATCATGGGGGTCCTCGGAGATGAGTGGGAAGATGCTCTGAAGTGGCCGAGTGATTTTATCTTCGGGTCGGTAACGTTAGCACCTAGGGCGGCGACTCGCAGCGGCTTAGCGTATCAGGAGGTCTAATTGAAAATGAATCACGGGAATATTACCACAGCCGCGTTGTGTTAGCGCCAGTTCTCGTATGCAGTCAGTTAATTTTCCAAGTACCGATTCTCCCCGTACTCATAGTAACCATGTCCGTAAACGCCGGGGCCGCGGCCGCGGCCGCAGCAAGCCCGCCGGCGATAGTTCGAGTTAGGGGCGCTGCCTAGCGTACTTTCACACGTCAAACTCTAGTAGAGTTGATATAGTCATTGTACATTAGGGTTTCAACTTGTCAGATCCATTAGAGAGTACTAGCTGATATTTCTTTTCTTTTGGTCCTCTTAGCTCAAGGCTCAAGGCGTAAGTGTAGGCCAGGGCATTATCTCTTTCCAGAGTCCAGACTAATCCAGCACAGTCTGAACCTCGGATGGCAGCTACAGTATCACAGTGCTAAAAGAAATGACGTGATTTGACGATATGTTTGCTCATAGTCACCCGGAATGAGACATCGCCGAACTATCAGAAACAGGTCCCGATGGTCTGAAGCCCTTTCGGGTAACACTGAGCCCCAGCCGCGAGACGAAGCAGTTCGTGCATAAGTAGACAGCAAACCGGCCAAGTCAAGGCGAGGGACCAAGTCAATGAGAAAGCCTGAACCCAATAACCTCCATCACGATCCTCCGCCTGCCATGTACAGGGTGCCCAAGGGCGCAACCGTCGTGGCCAATACCTACGCCGTCCACCACGATCCCAAGTCTTACCAGGAACACCATCGGTTCATCCCTGAACGGTTTCTCCATGAAGGCCATCCGCTACGTGCCAAAGAAATGGCGACTTTGTCCAAGAATTTTGCCTTTGGAGTTGGACGCCGTTCCTGCCCAGGGCTACAAGTTGCCAACGCCAGCCTCTACGTTGTTTTGAGCCGTATCCTGTGGGGTTTTAATATATCCGCAGCGTCCTCCGGTCCACCTCGCCTAGAACCAGGTAAGTTCCTCTAGAACTGCAAGAACGCTTAGGCATTTGGTGCCCATTGCTAACACATGCCGTGTCCAAGTCCCGTCTCCGCTTGTAGTTGCGCTGGCGCTTTTCGAGTGTTCTGTGATACCGCGTAGTGAAAAGGTACGAGAGTTGATTGGGAACCAGGCCGAGGGGCAGACACCGCCTCCGGGAGCTCGAGTCTGCTTCTGTGTATGATCAACTTGTGACCGAGTGGGATGAAGTTACCACCCATGAGTTCTAGGCGGCGCGTATTACCCGCGCCTGTGAGTGCTGTCAAGCTCCACCTGGTCTTACTACGCAGTGTATAGCCTTGGCCAGAATCGCAATGTCATGAAAGAGGACTTTGGTTAAAACTGTTATGTCCTGGTAGCAGTGTTGTAATAGTAATCGGAGGATCAGACACAAATGGTCATGACCCACCAGATTTGGCGAAGCAGTCCGTAGACTTGGATATTCAAGCTGATAACGTTACGGTGTTTTTGAGCATTGGGAATGATGCCTCGAATGTGTACACTACTGTCTACATTAATGCGTTCTTTGCTCTATTGCTGGAGTTTCTCTTGAAGAGTTAGCCGACACACATGAACACTGATGCAGCTGATTGTGTCACACCAGGCTGATGACGCCGATTCAAAGCCAGGAGACTTTGAACTAGTGGAATGATGTTTTAATGAATTTTATGCCCAGCCTCGTGCGTGACACGATGTACAGTCCAACAGTAAGCTGCTTCGTATAGACATCCACGGCAGCCTGTATTGACGGCCATATAGTGCAGAAGGTTTTATCGAAGATTATATTAATAGCGAACCGGCACGTCGTCACTGCTCTGGCTTCTAATATTTTGAGCCAGCGTCTCCTGGGGGAATCATGTAGACACACAATGAGCTGGAATCGTGTTTGCCTTAGTCCAGTCAGCTTATATTGAGTATGCTACACTCTGTATTTGAAATGTCCAGATTTCGTCCCTAACAAACAACTTGTCATATAGACTGAAGAATACTCGTGTAGCATTACTCTTCTTTGATTTCAACCAGCTTGTTAGACTCGTCCCAAAGCTTGCTGGCAATGGCCTCGTCATAAGCCCAGGAGGCATGTCCAGTTACGCCTTCCTGCCAGGTCTTGTCGCCAAGAAGAGGGGGTTCCACGGCACAGTTGCTGAGATACTTTCCACCACGACCCTCCCACTCTTTGCTCAAGGCGGCGTAAATGGACGTAGCGGCTCCCTGAGGCGAGCTCTTGAGGTCATTCTTGGCCTCCTCAGTCATAGATGATACCCAGCTGCTTGTGTCCATGTGATTGGTCAGGTTGGTGAAAATGACACCAGGGTGCAGGGAGAGAGCATGAAGCCCCTTTGCGCCGTAGCGTCGTTCGATCTCGTTGGCAAGGTAAATGTTTGCCGTCTTAGACTGTCCATACGCTAGCCAAGGATTGTATGGCTCCTTCTCGAAGTTGAGATCGTGGAAACGGATTCCACCTTCGTTGTGAGCGATGGATGAAACGGAGACCACACGGGACTGGAAGGAAGGCGAGGTACCGGCTAGGAGTGCAGACTTGAGTAGCTGGAAAAGAAGGAAGTGCCCAACGTAGTTAGTGCCGAACTGGAGCTCGAACCCATCTTCGGTCTTTCCCTCAGGGGTGCACATGATGCCAGCGTTAAGGATGAGAAGGTTGAGTTTGTCGCTTCGTCTGAGAAAGTCCTTGGCGGCCGTACGCACCGATTCAAGGGAATCCAAGCGCAACTCAATTGCGTGAATGGGCGCGCCGGGCTTAGCTTCAGTTCCCTTCAAGATCTCATCAATGGCCTTCTGCGCCTTTGCCGCGTCCCTTGCCGTGATGAAAAGGGTGGCCCCGGTTGCATGAAGGGCGCGAGCTGTCTCGAGGCCTATGCCCGAGTTGGCACCCGTGATAAGAGCAACCTTACCGGTGAGCTTGCCGACCAATCCTTCGTCCTCCACCACTTGAAGTGCCGTGGGACGAGCATCACCAGGGCCCTTAGGGCTAGCATAAGCGTTGTTGTATCGAGACATGTCTTTTTGTTCTTGATTATTGCAAGATTTGGGATTGTAGTATGACTGTTTACCTTAACTGGTGAAAGTACAATGAGTAATGGTTGCGAGATAGCCTTCATTCAGAAAGAGGACTTCACGACTTTCATATATAGTACATTTATTTCGGTGAGTTTAGTTAAACATCCCGATTCTCGCTTCAAAAGTCCGCCAGCGGACTTCAATTCGAGCCTGACAAAGTTAATGCTTACGAAGCGTGGCTTCGAAACCAGCCGGATGTACTACTTAAAGCGAACGCTGTGGATCACCGACCGTATTGATACGGCAATTAGGGCTGGGCGGTGCCCCTAGCTTGAGGTTAGCGCCGTGGGGATAAAGGGGGGTTGAGTTTAATAGGCATACCTAGTTACTATGGGTACCGAAAGAGTCAGTACTTTTAAAACCAGTGCTTTTTAACAAAGCTTATTGAGAGAGTAAAGTGAGCCAGAATGACGAGCGCCATGGCATGCTGCGCCTAGCACATGTTTAGAAAGATCTGGTCTACCTCGATTCCCTAGCCCTAGATCACCTTGGCCAATTCGGAGTCTCCGGAGTTACCTAATAGCTTTGTAACGCAGCTGAACAGCTCTTTAATAGCATGGAGGCATGCCGCCCTCTGTGGCCCCTCATACCACCGCTCTACACATTCGTAGATGTGCAAGCTGCGGAAATCTTGTTTTGAGATTTTGCACACCTTCCTGGTGGTTGCTGCCGTATTTCGCCAGAAGCTAAAATTCTGAAATGACTAGAGGGGAAAAGGTCTGCTGTACGAACACCGTAGTGGACCTACTAAACTAGAGCGCCCGCAAGAACTCCTCGATAGGAGCGAACTGTGCCTATAGAGAGCGGACGCGAGCAGTACGTAACGGAGGCTCCGCTACTATATATATTGAGGCAAAAGCGGAGAACCCCAGCAGGGCTCGATGGTGCATTTGGTCAAGGGACTGGAAGTGCGGCCTTGCTCAGGTAATAGTAGCCTAGTTATGCGCAACGGCTCCAGTGTACTACTTAGACTGGGGTTAGTCTTAACTCTAGAGCTAGAGGGCTATAAGGCTAAGGATACTATTTAGTAAGTAATGATAAGAGAACCCTAAGCGGATAAGGTTATGTTGAGGTGCACTGCAGTTTCTGATATAAAGCCTGTGACGGGATGGCGGTGCTAGTAATCCAGCAGCTTTGAGGTCAATTAGACTATCCTCATTAAGTGGCGTGATATTCAGGCTAGGGGATGAAAAGCTGCACGGGATATTTGCCCGCTTGCACTGAAGGCATTGCGGATGGACCTCGTTGCATTAGAAGGTTCGGCTATGGGTTTGGATATGACGAGTAGCAGTCACAGGAAACGGGGCTCACTATATCTTAGCGTGCCGCTTCTTGCATTATATATAGCCTTCCCGAGACTTTCTGTGCACTTTGCGCCTTTTAATCATACTTACTATAAGCGATCGTATCACAGAGAAAGGCGTTAAGGTTGGATTTGTCAGGTGTTAAATAAGACCTAGGTTCGGGGCGCCGTATAAATACGGTAGTGGAGTGCAGGGACCTCGTTTATATACGGTTAGTTTCATGCTATGATGCAAATGGGTTAGGCTCGTTGACCTCGATGCATGAGTCCAGAGACCCGCTCGAGCATATGGGACATGAGGTTTGAAAGTGGGAGCACAATCGGCTGATCTAGGATTGGTGAGATACACTATTTTTATTCATGGACCTTAGCATACAGTCGTCCATTACACAATTTGAGTGTTCCCCAATCTAAGTAGACTAGTCACCGGGCGAGCGATCTCGCTTCTCATTCACTAAGGAATCTCGCTCGATAAGGCCCAGATTCCCTTCTAAAAATAAATTTTTTAAACATCCAATGACCAATACTGCCCTACTGCAATACCTACACCTGAGGATGCTGTAGTTCTTACGCACACATAAAGATAGGGTGAGGAATACCTGGTTTATGTCATATTAGCAACTAATCAAGGGGCCCGCTTTGAGGTTTTCTCACAGAGCTGACATGAGAATTGCACTGACTACGACAGCCGAGGCAGTTCTTGGTTTTCGCAGCAGATTTCCGTTTGCTGACGAAGTCGCCCCCCGGTTTCTCCTCGCCACAGCGGGCACAGACGATGGAAATCAAGTCATCTTGAAGTCCTTGAGGAGTAGACTTAGGACTCATTACTTAATGAAGCACGCATCAAGACGCGTTGTTTGAATGAAATTTCCATGTCAAGCGAAGTGCAAGTAAACAAACCAGGGGTGCTGCGAGCCGCAGAAAGCTAGGCCCCCTTCTTAGTAGCCATTGTCCAGTTGTTGCACGTTTTGCGGCCATCCATACAAATTGCTGGCCAATCAGAACCCGGAAATCTTATTAACCCCTGACTGCACCAAACCCTCATTATTCGAGAAAACTGATGGATTAATGTAGAGTCAGCCTTCGGCTGAATCATCATCGGTTTGGTCCCCACCGCATAGAACACTATTACCCTGATCGAATTGACCGTATTGGATCCAACAGATGTGTAGAATCGGAAGAATCGGAACCCCGACACTATTTACCCGGAGAAGCGCGTCTGGCCCAGCCGCCTCTTCCGCTAAATGCACCACGGGCTGTATATGTGGGGACAAGCTTCGGGAGCTAGATGATGCTTTACACCACTTTCATGATCGTGTACTGTACATAGCATTCGGGCATGGCCGCACAGGGCCTGCCGAATTTGTCAGCACACGATACCAGTCCGTGCGTGCTACCAACCAGTGCAGGGAGTCCCTCAGGGACATCGTTGTTATGATTGTCAGACATCACGGTGTTGGATCAAAACGAGCCAAGCTTGCTTAAGCACTATCCCCGGTGACTTCGAACATCAAGCAACAACACGGTCATGGAAGCATAAGGAATGATCTCATTACCCAAATCGAGGTACCTGGTCTCGCCCCACTCTAGCAGTTCTTAAATTAATGCCATTCCAGAGGTGCGGTCTGACCATATATATTTGTAGCGATGCTCACGTTAGGCCACATTCCGTCACTCTCCAGTACCACTATCCACCTGCTCAACCACAATCCATCCTACTCACCACCCGTCACCATTCCTCGCGACCATGTCCCGCGCCATTCTCATCACCGGTGCCACAGGGAAACAGGGCGGCAGCGTCCTTGACGCCCTCGTCGCAAGTCAGCCTTCCGATTTCCTGCTACTTGCCGTCACCCGTGACGCTCAATCCCGCCGAGCCAAGGCCCTCTGTGCAAAGTCTTCTTCCATCAGACTCGTCGAGGGGAACCTCGACTCAATTCCTACTCTCTTCGAAGCTGCCAAAAACGCCGCCGGATCCGTCCCGCTATGGGGGGTCTACTCCATGCAGGCCTCGATTGATTCACGGGCCCCATTAGATGGCGAGTTGAAACAAGGCAAGGAAATGGTCGACGAAGCTATCAAGGCCGGCATCCAGCACTTCGTCTACAGCAGCGTCGACCGCGGTGGTAACGACAAGTCATGGAACAACCCCACCTTCGTCCCGCACTTCAAGACCAAGCATGACATCGAGATTCACCTTCGCGATTTCACCACTAACGGCAAGAGCTCCATGGGCTGGACGATCCTACGGCCTGTCAACTTCATCGACAGCATCGCTCCAGGCTTCCAGAGCAAGGTCTTCATGACGGCAGTACGCAACACATTGAAGGAGAAGCCACTGCAGTGGGTGGTCACTAAGGATATTGGCGTCTTTGCAGCGAAGGCTTTCCACGACCCTGCTGCCTGGGATAACAAGGCTGTTGGCATTGCAGGCGACGAGCTGACATTTTCCCAACTGAGTCAAACGTTTGAGAGGGTTACCGGGAGCCAAGCTGGCACGACATTTGGTTTCCTCGGAAAGGCTCTAATGGCTGGCGTTGCGGAACTGGGAAGCATGATAAATTGGTTCCGAGACGAAGGCTACAACGTTGACATAGAGGAAGTTAAGAAGGTTCATCCGGATATCACGTCTGTGGAGACATGGCTGAAAACGAGTGCCTTCGTTCAGCGCTCCTGATAGTCTGGTCAGTCTAGTCTGAACACCTCAGACTGTTTATTTAGTCCCTCTGATTTGGTCAGACTAGACTGGCAGTCTGGCCACGGCTCTGAGACTAGACTATCAGTCCATCTGTTACTTTTTGGTCTATTAGGCTAGACTGTAGTCTAGACTATATATGTTGAATTGGACCATGTTGGAAACCTAGGCGCAGGGTGGTCTTTCGTGACTGAATCGGGGAGGGCTCGCCGAGCCCTCGCTAAGCTAGACCGTATTAGGAAGCTAGGAAGGCTAGACCTCCCTGACCTTTAGGGGCGGGTGCCAGAGCAGAAGTTACACAATACACACACACGCTATGAGGTCATCACAGTGGTCACCCAAGCTATCTAACAATATATAACTATATTATTCTGCTATGCTTTTGTTTTTTCTCTTCTATCTATCTATTTGTAAAACTTCTGTCTAATGTACTATCTATAACTACTGAACTAATATATTAATACTGTAATAAGCAATCAGGCACACTTAAGCTAGTTCGTACATAGAAAGGAAAGATACGAACAGGGGTTATTTACTGGAGACCAGGGTGGTGGCCGGGATCTGTGATATGTGATTAGTTCAACATGAATAGCGGGCCCCATTCCCACTTTATGCTTGAGAATTTAAGAAATAGGGTAAAACTGGAAACTGGACCCATTCCTGGGGGAGAAATCGCCAGGACATTTCCATAGTTGCGATTGGCGGAGAAGCTGGAACGGGGCGCGTTCCTGAAAGTAAGACGTGGTAGGGTAGGCCGGAGCTCTTAGATTACAGCAATTATAATTGAGTTTTCGGCGTACCCTTCACAAGACGAAAGCTGCTTCCAATTTGTTGCGACAGGGAATCAGCACCGGGACCCAGGAAAGCTGGGGAAGGCGCACGGGCTAAGTATTCTTGTATTCGGATCCGAGACCGAAAATCCGAAAGAAGGATGGACGGGCCAGGAAAAATGGTATTCGGCGCCAATACCATTAAGTATGTGAGGACTTCTGTTGAATTGGAGGCATGTTAGAACACCAGGGCACCAGGGAGTCACGTAAGAAGCAGGGGGTTGTTAGGACTGACTCGGAGAAGGCTCGCCAAGCCTCCAGCTAGCTAGCCTATATTAAGAAGAAAGGAGAGCTAGATATTTCTAACCTTAAGAAGCAGAGAGCTATAGTAAATAAATATAATATATATATATATATTTAAAGTTATTAATTAGTTATATAAACTATTTAATATACTTAATAAATGAGTAGGCTAAATAAGTGAGTGAGCTAAAAATCCCTTAATCTCTTATCTTTTTAATTAATCAATTGATTCTTAACTACTAAAGATATCTTAATTAAATAAAGAGGGAAATATCCTTCTTGCTCTTTAAGCCCTTCGAAATGACCTAAAATTAAGTATCCAGAGCGCTGCAGAGATCTATGATGTATATTGTAATACCTTGCGTTGCTAGCAGAAAGGCATACTATCTTAATACGATACTATCCCCAAATCACGCAGGCCATCTAATCTAGAGGAACAGATCATTATTCAGTTCATTCTTGACTTAGATTCGCGAGGGTTTTTCTTGCGACTATGTAGTATTAAAGAAATAGCTAACTAACTGCTTGCTAACCATAATGCATTACTTATTAGTAAGCACTAGGCTTTAAACTTTATTAAGTAATAACTAGAGCTTAAGATGCGTGTTATGAATAGGTCGGGACCAGGTTCCCAGTAGTAGAAATGATAAGCCTATAGTTAAATCTTCCACTCTAGAAGTTAGATCAGATAATTAAGACTTTATATATAATATATAGAACCAGATTACTAAGTACTAATTACTAAAGTAAAAGAACTATAATAATATAAAATATAATAATAAGTATATCTAATAGTATAGCTATTAATAATAATATCCTTTAAGTTAGATATAGAGAGAACTATAATAAGTAATAGTAATTACTAGTTCTTATATTATACTAACCCCTTCTATAAGACGCTAGAAATATTACTTAAATAGTATACTAAAACTAATAGAAATCTTACTAGAAGCAGCTCTTATAAAAGCATACTTAATAAAGAAGTTCAAACCCTATAAGCAAAACTAAATAACTATAAGAAAAGCTCAAAATCCTTAAACTAATTAACTCAGAAGATCTACTTACTATAAAGAGAGTCAGAACCTTCCTCCTTAGGGATAAAAATACTAAAGTCAGATAAACCTTCTTAATAAAATCCGATAGATTTCCAGACCTTATAAAACTCTATTACTATATACTTAATAAATATAGTAACTTAGTTAGACTTAATAAGCTATAAGATAAAGAACCCCTTTCTAACTAGAATTCTATTAACCTGTATTAAATAAAAGAAGCTTAGAAGATAATAGAAAGGATCCTTAAGAGAGTAAGAGAACTATAACTTCTTATAAATCTGCTAGGCCTAGAGCTACTTTACACCTCCTTAAAGTCAGAAATAGTAATAATAATAGAAAATGAGGATCTTTCTAAATACAGGGATCTTAAAGACCTTAAAAACTTCCTAGCCACCCGGTCAGAAGCTATAGCGCTAGTAATAACTAAGAATAAGCTAAGAAGACCCCTTAAAAAAGGAAAACAGCCCCTAATAGGACTGGGGGTCAGAAGCTACTTAGTAATAGTGTAATTAGGCTATATACTACTAATAGATAATAGTATCTCTAACCTAAGGCTAAGAAAAGTCTTCTAGAGAATAACTACTTAATATAAGGAGTTATTATAAAGAATGTTAAAAGCTCTTACTAGTAATATACGATTTAGCTTATTAGCATTAGATTAAACCTCTTAGATAGTAGAACTAGTGTATAAGTAGGAAGCACTGCTAAAAAGGTTAGGATCGCAAGAGTCAGGATCTAGTAAAATGATTAGGCTATTATAAAGATAGAGAGGCAAAAGCTGCTATAATAAAGTCATTTCTTATAGTAGAATGGATAAGGATGCTATTAAAGAAACAAGGTAGTCACTAATCTTAATAGAGCGAGCCTATGCTTAGTATTAAAGATCCTCTACTTTTAAAAATAATAGAGGAAATTACTAATATAAACTATAAAAGATAAGCGAGCTTTAGGATATAATAATAGCCCTTACTAATAGAATAAATAGTACTAATATTAAAATTAATATTATAGTAAAGGACTTTAGAAGGATATTAGCTTAGTTTAATTCTATATAAAATAGCTTTAGGAATTTAGAGGAGTGCTTAATAGAGGTCTTAGAAAATATTAATATCCTTATAATATAGTTTGATAATATTACTATTTAAACAGATAGTATAATTAATAAAGCTACTTTATTTATAAACTGACTGAATTACTATAATAAGAACCTTATAAAAGCAGACTAAATAGAAGTATAGTTAAATCTAATTTATATAATACTAAATTATTATAATTAATTAGTATAAAAACCTATACTAAGTAAATCTTATAGAATAACTCTAAGTTATTATTTATATATTAAGATTAGAGGCTTATATAAGCCTTTTTATAATTAGAAGGAAGAATTTAATAACTTACTAAATAATACTTATAGAATAATAGAAGTAAGGAGCTAAAGAAGTTATAAGCCATTCCTAGCTAACCTTATAGTAAGATAAGCATTTTAAATACTAGTAATAATAGTAGTAGTTATAACTAGTAATAGGCACTTGAGTAAGAAGGACTATAATATTTAGCATTTAGGTCTATTCTAGCTTAATAAAATTAAAAGTAATATAAGCAATTAAGAGAATACTTATTATAATAGAAAGTAAATCATCTTTTATAATATAGAATGATAAATAGATATAGTTAATACTTACTAAGATCTAATTAACTCTTATAAGTATAAAGCTATTTAAAAAGGACTTAAAAATAACCTTTAAGGGTTAGTATTAATATAATACTCTAATTAGCTTAATAATAAGAACTAAGAAAGGCTAACTTCTAATAAAAACCTATTTCTTAATATAGTGCGTAAGGAATTTAGTATATAATAAGATAATGCACTTAAATAGCTAATAAAAGCCAAATTTACTAAAGAGGATATTATAAGTAATAAGTATATATGCAATTTTATTAGTATAGTCTTTACTAAGGAATGAGCTCTTAGGAAAATGACTAATTACTAACTACTACTTACTATTTATACTTATTTAAATGCTAAACTTAAGGCTATTATAGACTTACTAAAGGAAAGGATAAGCTAAGCAGATTACTTTTTATATTTTAATAATAAAAAATATAATCTTTAGAGTAAAATTAATATTAAAAAGGAAGTAAATAACCTTAAATTAAAAACTATATCTAAATCGAATATATATACAATTTAGAAAGCGTTTATAAGCTATAGATATAAGAGAGATAATAAATCTAATAATAAAGCAGAAGGACCTAATGCTTATTAAGAATAGAATAACTAAGATTGAAGATACCTATTAAAGTACTAAGGATATAGTAACTAGGACTAAAGCGAATAAGGATACTTATAATAGAGTTAGAACCAGTTACTATACTAATAGAAAAGACAGCCTTACTAGTAGAGCTACTAGTAAGATAATTATAACTTACTATACTATATAAATAATAAGTAATATAACTATAATAACCAGCCTAATGAAAATCGAAAACCAGATTGCTAAAAGTAATTATAGTAATAAGAGAATTCATCCTTAGAGTAAGAAGAAGTAACGCTAAGAGATGACCTATAAGATAGAAACTATAACTCAGGCTACTTCTAATAAAACCCCTAGTATTTCTTCTATTACTAGTAGGACTAATAGTAGAAAGGGCTATATAGCCTAGAGCTATGCTTCTATAAGGATAATAAAAGGTTTTAAGAATAATATAAGGAACTAGTTATAAATAGATATTACTTTATTAATAAAGGTAATAAGTCTTTTAGTAATTTAGATAGTAATACTAGTAATAATAATATAGCTAATTTAGCCTTTATTAATGTATTTTATATTATAGAAACCCTAAAGTGGTAATATAAATCTAGCATTAATAAAGGTTAAGTTATTAAAGCTATTAGAAGACCAGACTTTACTAAGACCCTAGAGTAGAAAGTAAATACTTACTTCTATATTCTAGTTAAATTTAATAATAAAGGAGACTCTTATAAAGTGTGTTTAAATATAAGCATATTCACTATTCTAACTAACTATAACTAGCTAAAAACGTATAGAAATAAAGTAATATAAATATATTAACTATTAAAAAAGGTGAATAGTATTAGAACTAGTATAGAAGTGGATATAAAAGCTACTTTTGACTTCTATATACTAAGAACTATTAAAAGAAAAAACATTTTTATATACTTTATAATAAAAGCTAAAGTTATAAAAGGACTAGGTTTAAAAATACTCATTAGAACTAACCTACTATATAAATATAGTATAAAGATCGATTTTATTAATAAAAGCATTATCTTTAGGTTAGCTTATAGTATAAAAACTAAAAGTAAGATTTTTAAAAAGAAGAAAGAGATTATTAGTAAGAAGGTTATAAGCATAAGAATAGTTATTATTAAACCTAAGCAGGTCGCTTTTATCTAAGCTAACTAAGCAAAACTGCTTACTAAGGATATAATAAAAAGAATAGAATCAGAAGCCTTTTACTTTAAATTAATATATCTAGCTATATTTAATACTATAGTTAATAAGAACACTTTACTAATTATTTAAGTATTTAATAATAGTAATAAAAGAATAGTTATTTATAAATATTAAAAACTTAGTTATATTTCTAATTATAATAATAATAAAGAAGCTTACTTTATTAGTAAGATAGGCAGTCTTAAGTATTTATATAATAAGGAATTTAATTTAATTAATATACTTATTATAAAAGCTAAAAAGGTAAGTATTAAAATTAAATAAGACATCCTTCTTAATACTTAAAAGGTTAATACTAATATACCTAGCTATAGAATCTCTATACTAAAGGATATACTAACTATTAAGAACTAATTTATAATTAATATTACTAATATTAATAAAGAAATAGTAATTAAAGTCATTCTTTTAATAAATAAATATAATATTTATAAAGATAGAAGTATTATCTTAATACTAGAAGAAATAAAGATATAAGTAAACCTTATTAATAAATAGTAAAACTAAAAGTATAACTTAAGGAAGTACTCCTTTAAAGTTAAAAATCGCGCCTTATTTAATAAAACCTATAAGAAACTTTATATATAAAGAAAGATAGGCTTTATAAACTAACTAGCTATAATCACTTGCCTTATATTTATTATTTAAAGGATTATAAATAGTAAAAGGAAAAGCAGAGTTATTATTAACCTTAGACTGCTTAATTAATTAGTAATTCTAGATTACTATCCCCTTTCTAATTAAGATAATATTATAGAAATAATAAAAAGAAAGGGATAGTACTTAGTTTTTAATAGTATAAGGTTTTTCTTCTAATTGCTAGTACTTATAGCATATTATAACTGCATAGTTATCATTTCTGACTACAGATTAGAGGTTTTTAACATAGCCTTAATAGGATTTAAAAACGCTCTTGCTTATATTTAATGATTTATAGATAGGATCTTTAAGCCTTATAGTACTTATATTTATATTTATATTAATAATATTATAATCTTTTCTAATATATAGAAAGAATACTTTAAATACTTAGAAGTAAGCCTTTAGATTATTATAAAAAACTGAATATATATTACTATAATTAAGTCATGTTTTACATTTCTTACTATTTACTTCCTTAGCTTTATTATAAATAGTAAAAGGGTATTTAAAACTTCTAACAGATTAGACGCTTTTATAAAAATAGTTATACTTATAAACCTAGCCGCTTTTAAAATATATATTAATATAGCTAGATTTATTAAAAAGAGCATTCTATAGTATGAAGTAAGGATCTAGAAACTGTATAAAAGAAAAACATAGCTGTTAAAAGATATATATAAAGTATAAGAAATACTTAAAAGACTATTAAAAAATGTCTATAAATAGTAAGCTAAGTAAAAGACCTTTAAACTAATAACTAAAGAAAGAGAGGCTTTTAATGACTTATAAAAGTTCCTTACTAACTAGTACTTCCTTTACTATTATAACCCTAAAAAGCTATTATTTTTTAAAATTAATACTTATAAAGAAGGCTTTAGCCTTTTTATATTCTAAATCTATAGAAAATAGAATAGTAAGAGTATTCTAAGATAATATATTATATTAATAAGGCTAAAGCTAATCCTTTTTATATTAAAACTAATATTAAAAGTAAAGTAAAAATATAACTTAATTAAAATAAAAGTAATTATAATAATATAAGCAGTTAGAAAACTCTAAAAGATAGTTTAATTAAATTATAGTATAATTAATATTATTACTAACTATATAGTAACTAAAAGCATTATAATATATACCTCTCTAAATATAATAGACCTTAATAAAGCAAACCTTAAACTAATAAAAATTACTAATTACTTCTCTGCTTTTAACCTCTGGATCTTTTATATTCTAAGTATATTAAATATCGTACTTAATGCACTATTCTACTTACTAGTATAGAAGTTATACTATTATAATACTACTAAGAGTGAATTTAATAAGCTTAATACTAAAGCTTACTTAGTAAAGGCTAAAGCTATTAGTATTAAGATATTATAAAAAATAAAGAAAAGCATTCTCTAAAAGTATACTAAAAATATCCGTTTTATATAAATCTATAACTATCTTTATAAACTGCATTTATAATAAGAAAGGTATAAAAGAATACTAAATATCCTAATTAAACCTTTTACTTTTAAATAAGGCGATTTCCTTTATTATATTAATATATCTAGTATATAATATCTTTATATCTTATAATTAGTAATTAGTACTATTCTTAAAACTGCTTATAATAATTATAAATATATAGAATTTTACTATATAATAGCTAATCTTAATTACTTATACTTTTACTATATAATAAAGACTATATATAAATATATTATATTCTGCCTAACTTATAAAAAGAACTTAACTAATTAAAGGCTAGTTTTAGAAAAGCTATAATTAGTATAGGCTAAATTATGTCCTTTTTATATAATCTCTTTAGACTTTATTATTAATTTACTAAAAGTAATCTCTAAAGGGATAATATAGATAGTTTTAGGTTTTAATAAATTAAACTAATTTTACTTAATTAATCATATTTTTAGTAAAAAGATACTACTATTAGTAGGATATTCGTCCTATTTAATAGAAGACTGAGTAGTAGTACTAGTAAGAATACTACTTTATAGTAATTAGAGAATCCTAGTATATATCTTTAGTAATAGAGATCCTAAGTTCATATTTAGTATATAGAAGTCTATTCTTGCCCTTCTTAAGGTTAAATATCTTATCTTTATAATATATTACTTATAGACTAATAGAACTGTAAAAAGAAAGAACCAGATAGTAGAAGCTAGTATGCGATTTTATATAATTAAAAACCTGAATATACTATAGCTAGCAATACTCCTAGTAATACAGTTTAACCTTAATAACAGCCTATTCTAAGGCATTAGGCAGTCTCTAAATGAATTAGTATATAGATTTAAACTAAGGATAATAGTTAATTTCATTCTCTTAATATATGTTTTTAGTATTTAAGTAAATAAAGAGGCTATTAATACACTTTAAAAAATCTATTACTATAAAGCCTAGCTCTTTATTAATATAATAGTAATAATAGTAAAGATTAAGTATAACTAGCACTATATATAGGTCAGAATTAATAAAGAGGATATAGTTTACTTATAGCTTTATAAAGAATATTACTTACTAAAGAAGCTAAAGAAGAAATAGTCCTTAGTTAGAGCCAGACCTTATTATATAATACATAAAATCTACGAATAGGCATTCAAACTTGACTTCTTACTTTATTAGTATATTCACTTAATTATATTAATCTCTTAATTATAAAAACTAGAGTAAGGGGAGGACCTATTTAAAAGGCTATAACTACTGCTCCTACTAATAACTATTAATAGATCTAAAGTTATAAACTACTAAGAAATCAAAAGAATTATCTAATAATACTATAGATAGTATAAGGAATAACTAAAGCGATAATTTCTCCTATAATAGAAAGGGTATTTAGTAAAAGATAATAATTAGCTAGATAAAGCTAATATATTAAAGAATGCTTCTAAGTTAGTCTAAGAATACTTTAAGAAGAATCCTACTAATTAAGTAAGCCTCTTTAAGAAAAAGAAGATTCTATTCTCTAAAGAGCTAAGGTTAACTCTTAAAGGGTTAAAAATGCTTTAACTCTAAAAACTATAATAGTATACTAATACTTACTAGATAAAGGAATAAGCAAAAGTACTAATAGATATTAAAGCTATACTTTCTAAAGCTAAAATATTATATAAGAATTAGTAAAACTAATAATTAAATTATAATTATTAGAAAACTAGTAATATATGCTCTATTTATTAAATATAGTAAATCTAATAAGCTAAGAGATATTAATAGTAATTATATAAATAATAAATAATAAAGTAATATTAATAGTTATTATATAAATATTAAAAGCTAAAAATAATATTAATAGCTATTATATATATATTAAATACTAAAAATAGCATTAATAGTTACTATATAGACATTAAATGCTAAAATGCTAATTACTAGCTAGTACTAACTAGTAACTGATGTTTTTACTAGACTATTAATAGCTAGTAAAAACATCCTTAAATAACTATTACTAGCTAGTAAGTAGCTAAAGTTAATAGCTACTACTACTAATAAAAGAAATCTAACCCTAAAGCTATTATAAAAATCAACTTAAGCCTCTTAATACTATATAACCTTAGCTTAAAGACTAAAAGCTATTAAAATTAACTAATTATTAATAATTATATTACTATACTATTAATTCTATCCTTCCTTTTCTTTATTAAATTTAAAATCTTTTAATTATAGAATAAGTATTATTATATTTAATATTTTATTAGTAAAGATATTACTATACTATTAATTCTACTCTTTACTTTCTTTATTAAACCTAAATCCTTTAGTTATAAATTATATACTATTATTTTTAACCTAATATTAATAAAAGTACTATTTATATTATTAAAAGTACTTACCCCCTTTTTTTCTTTTTTTCTTTATCTTTTAAAACTTATAATTATTAACTTTATATTACTATTACTTATTAGAATATTATTAAAATTAATATTACTAAGATCTTCTTAAGATACTTAATTAATATAAGTAATAATAATAGTAAAAATACTAATAAACGCTCTTTTATAATTATTAAAAATAATAAGCTAAGTAATACTATTATAAAAACCTATTAGTCTATTAATAGCCTATAAAGAGAGTATAATAAAAATGCCTAAAATTACTAAAAGAGTATTAATCTTTTAATTAAAATTAGTAAGTCCCTCTTCTCTAATACTAAAACTAATAAGACTATTTTTTCTAACTCTAGTACTATTAGATTTAAATATACTATTAGTAAATCTAGCACTTCTATCTATAGAGAAAGCAATAGCCCTTAGACTAACTATACTAGCTCCTCTAGAAGCAGTAAGGCCTAAACCCCTATCTTAAGTAATAAAAAAATAAATAAACTCTATAAACTCTTTAAGGGGAAGGAGAAAGCTATTGCACTTAGTATCCGTAGAGTTAAAACTAGTAGCCAGTCCTGTGAATATAATAGCCGACTTCTGAATGCTAGTTAATGCTCTCAGGCGACCTGAAATAACTAGGTAACCAGCGAAGACAATACGAATACTACTAAAGCCACGGATATTAAAGAAGACAAAGGAATTAATAGTAATGAAGACCCTATTAAAAACAGCGATACTATAGACGAAGAAGACACTAAAGAAGATAGATATAATAATAGTAAGAATAAATCCGCTCTAGATAATAATAAGGATATAGACTAGGAAAGTCCTAAAGGCATAGACTAGCCTTCTGAAATCGAATCTAATAATAAGCAGGGCGAAGTTAATAAAGGGCAGGATAAAACTGACCTTACTAAGTATAAAGTCCTTAAGAGATATAATAACTCGAATATCCTTAACTTTACTAAAGGAATTAGTAATATATTTTATTAAAAATAGGAAGAGTAGTTTTATAATATTTACTTAGATATTACTAATAAAAAGACAGTTAGAAGTAACTATACTCTTAGTAATTTACATATTTCTAATAAGAATACTAATTATATTAAATATTAGGACTTAAAAATAGCTATTTTCTTCCTTTAGGTTGAATTCAGCTTAGTAAGATATAAATTTAATAAATCTAATAATCCTATTTTCTTAAAGTTAGAAGAAGGAAAGTTATATCTAATAACTTAAAAAACACTATATAAAGAGTTCTAAGAATTTACTAAAAAAATAAAGGATACTAACTAAAAGAAGTTAAAACTAATAGTTATAAGGATAGGTCTAATCTAATAAGTAAAGAATGCGCTTAAAGACTGCTAGTAAGCTTATCTAAATAGTGAATATTTTAGAATATGAAGGAAGACTATTTACTAGCTAAAAAAGCTACTTATATAAATAAAAATACTAGCTTACTATTTCTTATACTTATATAATTAGATAAATAGGACTATTAGCAGAGTACTAATAATGCTTTAAAAATCATATTTATTAAATATCCTAAAGCCTAGAGGTTAAGTTATAAGCCAGATAGTTATTAGTAGTACTTATAATACTACTTCTACTATAATTACTACTAATACTATAAGTATTATAAAGTAGATATAAGAATAATTAGAAAAGGCCTTAGAATGGATTAATACTTTAGAGAAGTCTATTACTTAAATTAGAAATACTTAGAATACTAGATCAGATAGTGATCTTAATACTTTTAAAGATAAACTTAATTAAATTAAAGCCTAAGTAGAATTAGATACTAAAGCTAATAGTAAGGCCTTTAAAGGCATTATTAATAAGGTTAATAAGAATTATTTACTAAGCATATAAGCATTAGTACTTATTAATAAATAAGAAAAAGCAGTAAAGGAAGTTATTTCTAATAGTATTAAATTTATTAATTAAATAAGATCTATTTTTAATCTTAAGAATTATATAAAAGCATACGAACTTAAGCTAGATAAATTTAATACTAATAGTATTATAAACCTCTAAGATTATATAAAAGTATATAAGAAAGTCTAAAGTAAAATCAGTATTAGTAAACTTATAAATATATATTATAAAGCTATTTATAATAAAGTGATTTCTCTTAAGTAAGTGAAACTAATAGACTTATTAATATAAAAGAAACTAACCTTAGAAGTGCGAATTCCTACTACTACTAAGATAACTTTAATAAAAGAGCCTAATAAATAGAAGGCTAATAAAGAACTATAAGAAATACTTTAAAAAAAGTTAAAGATAGTAACTATAATTAACCTTTAAAATATTCTAAATAATTCTAATAACTTCACTAATTCACTAACCCTAATATAAGAATTAACTCTAATAAAGACAAAACTAGTACTAAAGAAAGCGCTAATAATTAAAAATGTTAAAAAGCCGCTAAACTTACTAACTCTTAAGCCAAAACTAGTAAGTATAAAGGAATAAATATAAAAACGCGCCTAAGTTAATATTAATTTACTCCTCTCTAACTTAAAGTAAGTAATACTAAAGAAGAATTATTAATAGTAACTACTCTAATAGTAAATATAATAATTAAAGAGTGAATTCTAATAAGAGGAGAATGCTGAAAAAGGACTTAGATAGATAATAGGTAATAGAGGCTTAATATTAACTACCTAAAGAATGAATTAATAATAGTAAAGTAGATTTAGATGGACGATAGATACTAGAATCTGGAATAAATAGGGAATATAAATTTTCTCTTTTTATAAATTAATAGATTACTTCTTTAGATTATTTTACTTTTACTATATGCATTTTTACTATTAGTATAATAGCTTTTATTTCTTATTACTAAGTACTTATTATAAATAGATTAGGACTAGGTTCTTACTAGTAGAAATAATAAGCTTATAGTTAAATCTTCTATTCTAGAAGTTAGATTAGATAATTAAGACTTTATATATAATACATAAAATTAGATTACTAAGTACTAATTATTAAAGTAAAGGAACTATAATAGTATAAAATATAATAATAAGCATATCTAATAGTATAGCTATTAATAATAACATCCCTTAAGTTAGATATAGAAAGAACTATAATAATGCGTTTTTTTAATAAATATAACTATTAGAAGGCTAAATATAAAGATCTAACTATTATTTATAATTAGTTCTAGCTTATAGAAAATATAATTATAAAATATAGTATTAACTTAGCTAATATTTATAACTTTAATAAGACTGGCTTTATAATAAGTATAATTATAAGTAGAATAGTTATTATAAGTATAAATAAGTATAGAAACCTAAAATCAGTATAGTTTAGAAACTAGAAATAGATTATAATTATCTAAGCAATTAATATAAAAGGCTAGGCGATTTAGCTATTTATTATAATTATAGGCTAATATTACCTTACTAACTAGTATTAGAAAAGTAACCTCTTAAGTAATTAAGCTATTATAATAACTTAAAATAGTTAGACTAATAATAAGATAAGTCTTAAATAACTTAAGCATTTTAATTAGTATATAAAGAATTAATTAACTAGTTATTATTATCTTCTAATCTTTAATAAGTATAAAAGTCATTACTCTATTAACTTTAAGAAATATTATAAAAAGAATAATATTATTATACTTTATATATTACCTTATTTATCTTACTTACTTTAGCCTTTTAATATTAAGTGCTTTAAGCTACTTAAAATAGCCTATAATTAAGTAATTAAGTAATTAATTAGATGCTTTATAACCTATATTTTAAAGACTGAGTTCTTCCTAGCTTTCTATACTACTTATATAATTACTATAATAAGGAGTAATATTAAAGGAGGTTTTTAAGAAGCCAGACTTATTCTTTTAAACGTAGAGAATATTATATTAAAGCTTAATATATAGCTATAGACTCTAATACTAGCTATAGAGGAGGTCAGCCTTCTTAACCCTTAGGTCTTAAAGACCCTAAGGATAGTACTCAAGGCTAGTTCATAGTCTGAATATTTTAAAAGATAAGTAAGAAGGCATTAGAGCAGCTCTCTAGTATCTATCCTTAAGGCGCTTAAGTTATTTTCTAAAGGAATAAAGGTAATAATGCATTAAATAGCATTATTAAAGTCTAAGAACTAGATCCTTTAATAAGCAAATAAGACTCTTAGTAAGCAGTGTAGAATAAAAAAAACCCGTTTATAGAATAGAGGGAAGATGACTATAGAGGAGGGAAGGGAAGTAATTGATTAAATAGATATTAATACATAAGTATATGCTAAATTATCGAAAAGTAGTGGCTAAGGAGGGTTAGTGTAACTAAAGGAAAGGCACTATAGAACTTATAGAAAGACTGGTTATAATATAAGGACCTATTAGGCTATTATTAAGATATCTAAGAAAGAGTATAGTAATTAGTTTTAATTAATTAAATGGTTTATTATATTTTTATTAAAGTTTTAATTTTAAAAGTAGGGATTTTTAGCTTATTTATTTATTTAGCCTACTTATTTATTAAGTATATTAATAATTAATAATTAAATATATATTATATATTCTTATTATTTATATACTTTTCTTATTTAAATTATTAATTAATTATTAATTATTTAATAATAATAATTTTAATTATTTTTATTAAATTAATTATTAATAATAATTAGATTTTTTAATACTTAAGCTTAAAGATAAAAGTAATTAATTAAGACTTTTAGCTTTATATTAATTTTAAAATAATTAAAAAGGTTTTTTTTTTTATTAAAAAGCTAATCTTTTTAAATCTTAAGTCTTTTAATTAGAAAAAGAATATACTTTTATTTATAAGTACTTTTATATTAATTATTATATTAAATACTTTTTTAATTAAATATAAATTAAAGACTTTTTATTTATTAAATAATACAAACTTAATAATTAAACTATTTAAAAGTATTAATTTTATAAATATAAGCTTTATAATATTTAATATATTATAAACTAATTATAAATATTAATTAAAAAAATATATAGCTTTTTAAAAGAAAATAGTAATTATTTAAAATTAAATTCTATAAACTATTTTAATCTTTTTATATTATTATTATTATTTAATTAAAAAGCTATTAATTAAATAAATAAAAGTCTTATATAGCTATTTTGTTTTAATAAAAGATAAATATATATATAAAGCTTATTAAACTTTTTATAAGTTATTAATAAAACCTTATTAATTCTAAGTTATAATATATAAAAGTATAAATAAATAGTTTACTTTTTAAAAAGATAATTTAAAAAGCTTAAATAATAAGGCTTTAAAAAGTAATAGAAATAACTTAATAATTTAAAGATTTAATTATAGTATTAAAACCTATATTTTTTAAAATTTAAATTAATATATATAATATTATAAAATTAAATAAAGTTATTATAAATATTTTATTAATTATAAAAGTCTTAAAAGCTATTTAATAAAGAATTATAAATAGTTTATATAAAGTCCTTATATATAAAATATATAACTGATAAGGAAATATCTTCTTTAGCTCTTATCAGATAAGACTATAAATAACATATTCAAAATCTCCTGGTTTTTAGCTTTATAATAGTATATATTATGCCTCAGAAAGCCTATCTTCCTTATACTATAACTACAAAAGACATCTATAATAAGAATCTTCAATAAGGTTAGAGTTCAAGCATCAGACATACGTCCAACAGTCCTAAAACTCGGGACACGTCTTACCCGGTTTTACTATGACAAATTGTCCAAATCCCCTGTTAGATTGGACATGTGACTGGACAGCAATCTCTCTATAAAGCTGGGGCTTTTCTCTAGCCAGTCCAGAAGGATTATCATCATCAATACATGCATTTCTTAACCAATCACATCAAACCAACTACCTTTCTAATCGTCTTTTCCTGCTCTTTCTGAATCTTCAATCCCTTTTCTGATTGGTCAATTCCTTGACCCACAATCGCCGAGTTCTACCAATAACCTTCCACTCCTTCCACTCCTTCCACTGCTATAGCCTTTACAGTTTAGAGATTCCAAGTTAAAGAAAGATAGTATTAAGAGTAGTTTATTATTATTATAAAAGAAATAGAAAAGTTAGTAAGCTCTTAATAAAGGCTTAAGAAAAAAGGCTATAATTACTAAGTACTATTAAAAGTTTATATAATAATAAATTAAATATATTATATTTAAATACAATTAGTTATATATAATAATAATAAAATTTAAAGTATTTAATATAATTAAGTATTATTAATAACTAAAGAATTACTTATACTAAATATATACTTCTTAAATAACTATATACTTAATAGTTTTAAGGTACTATTATTACTACTTAGTCAGTCTAGAGTAGGACTGCCTAAGATTAACGGTCAGTCCTTTCAGTCCTAGTAAGGGTATGTAATCCTTTTAGGGTTCTGCCGTCCTTGACCGCCTGGTTATAATACAGGTCGCGGCTTGGGCAGTGACACCTCCTACCTTTACTATAATTAACCTTAATTTCAAAGACGCATTATGTAGCCAATTTAGGTCAGAATGGGTCTTAAATATATCATTCTCTTTATATAAAAATGAGGATTGTTTAAAAGTATAACTTAAGCGTGTCTGCTATTATAATCGCATGTGATGAGGGAGTAAGTTTGCATGCTATTTATAGTGTAGTATAGCGGTATTGCGATTAATAAAGTGGCTAAGACTAACCTAGGCCTGGCTGGCTGCATAAGCTAGAAAATAGGAAAAAAAGATAAATACTAAGAGTAATAGAATAAGACCCTTATATCTGAATCTAGGAATTGATTAAAGAGGCTGGGTTAAGTTACTCTAAGAAGACAATTCTAATATTCTTTAAAAAGAAAGGCATTATGCATTTTAAGTTACTTATCTGGCCCTTTATTAGTAAAAGTATAGCTAGAAAATGTCTACACTTTACTAAGCAAGATTTACATATATCTGCAGATTTTTAAAAGTCTTAAGTCTTCTTAGATAAAGTTATTATAGCCTGAGGCAAGGGCTAAAAACATACTTAGTACTTATATAAGCTAGTATATTTTCTTATTATAATTATGACTTTTCTAATAGTTCTTAGTATAAGAGACTATCTAGACAGAATATTCAAACCCGTATTACTATAATAAAGTACTTATAGATATTTTTCTCTACTTTTAGCTATTATAAACACCTTTTACACTATTGAAACCGCTATTCGGACTTTTGTTTCTGCGCTGCCGCGTTCCTCGTTGCCGCGTTTCTGTATCACGTGTTTGCATTGCTTGAGTTATCATGAAACGAAGGACTCGATTGATTGGTCGACCTAGTTACAAATAGACTCTTATCCCTCCTCCTTTAGAACTCATTAGTAGAACCTCCCTCCGCCACATCCTTCCATTATTCTCAGTCCTTTTGCGTATTAATAATAGCCACATTACCCATAACTTGCATTATCCACCCTTCATTAATATTAACTAGTGACTCAAGGAATGCTATTTCTTCTAGAGATATTTTAATTACTAGCTTTACTACTAGTTATCTTAAGAAGTATTATTCATTTTTAATCCAGTTCTTAAATTATTAGTTATTTCTAAAGAAGCGCAGTCTTAAGAATACCTCAGTCTTAAAGATCACTAAAGTGACTCACTCACTATTAGAGAGTCGCTAGGTCTTAATAGTTCTGGTTTCCTTAAGACTACAATCTGCTACTATAGCCTTCAGCTTATTAAGGGTTTCTATATCCCTACTAAGCTCAGTATCTAGATTATATATAGAAAGAGCATAGCGACTGCTGAAACCCGAGTTGCTAGGAGCGTGGAGTGTGTTGCGCTGGACGTTCATTATGGTGTTCGTTATGGTTAGTCTCTGATGAGTTGAATTGCGATCTGGAATTGTAAAGAGTTAAATTACGACGTGAGTATGAGTTAGAATTGCGATGAGGTAACTTGGAATGCGACGAATGCAGAGGTCAGCTTCCCTCACGGGGCTTTTAACGTATGACGATTTTACCTTCCGACATCTAGCTTTTCTGTCTAGCTTTTCTGTCTAGCTTTTCTAGTAACGCATCTCAAAGGGTTTAATAGGACAGCAAGGCTTGCACCCTAATGCAGTAGAAACTCTAGTCATTCTGAGTTACTATTGCCTTGGGCTTGGGTTTTGGGCCCTCATACTATTATTCACTATTAGTTATATTTTTTTTTTAACTGTTTAACCTCTGGCCCCTCTCTGAGTATGCGCTGCTAAGGACCATAACCTCAATAAACACCTTTTAATAATCACACTATCTAAAGACCCTAAGTTTGATTACAATAGCGTTATAGTATGAGTTCTGCTTAAATGCTTATAATAATACCTTTTTTAAATTATAATTAGAAATAGCCACTTTTAGTATAATAATTCACTACTTTTTTAATTACAATTAATAATAGGCTAGCTACTAGAATGGTATAAGAATAAGTGCGCTAAGGTTATAGACTGGCTGCTTTATAGTTTAGATCTTAATCCTATTAAAAATTTATAAGCAGTCCTTAAAATAAGGATCTATAAGTAATACTCTGAGCTTTTATATATACTAAAGATAGATAAAGTAAAGTAGCGGCTTATTAAAGCTGTAATAGAGCTATAAGAAGAGATTAAACTAGAGCTATTATAAAACTTAATCTTTTAATAAAGCGCAGAATGCAGGCTATAGTGCGTGTAAATAGCTAGTATACTGAATATTTATTAAATAGCTCACTATGGCAAAAGCGTAAGGTCGCCTCATGTTACGGCTTGGTTCACTGAACAGCGATAGGGGCCCTATAGTGCAGTAATGTGCTCAGATGATTGCTACTACAGCGATTATTGACCAATCTTTTGCCCCCTGGCACAGCGGTCTAGCACAATCGTTACACCTCACTTATGTACTAGTACAACAGCTATTCTAGACCATAGGTCTCCAATTTAACACGCCCCTTCAGCTAGAGGCTACAGGGGTCTAGTGTGACGATCGGGTCAGTATGCTATCCTCATAAGGCTAGTGTACGCTAGGTCCTGATCTAGGGGTTTATATAATAAAGGAATCAGGCGAGTCAAGATTAAATAATGCTTATTACATCTAGTAATAGTAAAGTAAAATATACTTAATATAACTAAGTTATATTAATAGCTAAGGAACTGCTTATATTAAATATGCACTTCTTAGTTAACTATATACTAAGTAGACTGCTATTCTACTTAAAGGACTGCTATTAGTCTTAGACTATTACTATTAGTCCTAGTAGGGCATTGGTCCTAGAGTGGGGCTATACTATTAGTCTGAACTAAATGTAAGTTCTATTATTCTACTATTCCTAACTGCTTAGTAAAAACCTAGGCTATAATATAATATCTCTTCTCTTAGGGTCTTATTTCTAAGGCTATATAATTAGTCTTTACTTAATAGCTTTATTAGTTTATTATTCTTCCTTTTTAAATATTTTTTATAATATATTATACTAATAAATATATCTAATTATATATAAAAACTGCTTATATATAAAACTCTAGAAGTAAATGCTCTTTTTTATACTATTACTATTACTAAAGTACTATTAAATATACTTTATAATTAGTGCTTTTATTATAATAAAAGCTATATATTTTCTAATAATTTATCTTATTATAATAAATATATAAGGCTAAAGAAGTCTTATAATAGTTTATAAATTGTATTATTTTATAAGTAGTTTCTTTATTTTTAGTATACTTACTTTACTAACTAGTTATAATACTTAAGCTTATAAATACTAAGAAAAAGCTAGAAGTAGATAAAGAGGAAGTAGGTGAGGATCTCTTAAGGTTTTATAAAGAGTTAGCCTTTCTATAAGTATATATAGCTATTATAGCAGGCTGTCTGGCTTATTTATAAAAGACCTAAAGTAAAGTAAAGAAAAAGCGTTTAGAGATAGTTTATTATAGACTCTGAGGTCTGGATAAAGAGGATAGTCTATTAAAGGCTTTAAACGCTTAGAAGAGCTAGGTAGTATAAGAATTATAGCTACTTATTATTTTAGATGATTTTAACTAAGCGTCTATAGGTCTAGAGATATTTAACCCTTCTATTTCTAATCCTTCTTCTTCTTTTACTATTATATATAAAATGCCTTTAGTAAATACTATATATAGTTAAGGTTTTCTAATAATTACTATAATATTTTACTTTCTAAATAGTCTTTCTATTTAATAAAGTATATTATTTTACTATTAATTTTCTTTATATTATAAATTTCTTTAATATAATACTCTTCTAGATCTTTTACTTATAGTTTATAGTTATAATTACTATTAATTATAATTATATTTTTAAATAGTTCTAATAGTAAAATATAGAATATTAAATGTTTTTTACTCTTTAGATCTAACCTATAATTATTTTCTAAGATTTTTTCTAGAACTTTATAGAGTCTAATAAACTTATAGTCAAGTTTTTTACTTAGCCTATCTATTAAAACATTTTTTATAGCCAAGAGGACTATATCCCCTTCTAAAAAGGATAGTCCCTTTATTCATTTAGGGTTATAGTATTTCCTTATCTAGTTTCTAATAAACTTAAGTTCGGTCCTCAGTTCTTTATAGAGGTTTTTTAGTTTATTATAAGTAAGTATTATATAAAGGTTAATAATTCCTTTGTATAGTCTATAATATATATTAAGTATAAATCTGAAATTCGTAAATATTAGTATAAGCTTTATGCTTTTATATATAGTAGTATTATAGCTTAGTTAGGCTATTAATAGTTTTTTAATTTAGTTATTCTATTTATAATTAATATAGTACTATAGATATTATTTAAGGATTTAATTCATTCTTTCTATTTATTTATTTACTTATAGTCAGAATGTAGTAATGAATTAGTAATTAAGTCTAAGCTATATTATTAAAGCTTATTAAAACTTAGATATAAATAGAGGTCTTCTATTAGTTAGGATTTCTACTAATAATCTATATATACTAATAATATTCTAATTAAATATATAAGTGAATTCTTCTATATCTATTGCCTCTTTATATAGTATAAAATAGGAGAATTTTATAAATCTGTTTATAATAATAAGAATGCTATTATAAAAGGCTCTAGTTACTAAGTCTTCTAATAGGAGTAGTTTTATAATAAAATCTATAGTAATAGAATACTATAGTCTCTAAGCTATTAATAGGAGTTATAGTTCTCTATAAGGCTTATAGTATTATGCCTTAGTTTTTATATAAAGGCTATATTATTAAATAATATTTTATATAACCTTTTTAATTCTAAGAAATGTATATATTATTTTAACTCTCTTAAGAGTTTTATTAACTCCTTAGTATTTATATAGTATATAAGAATGTATTTCCTATATAAGCTATTCTTATAATTCTATTAGTACTTATAGTTTCTGTAGTTCTAACTATAAAGCAGGGATCGGGCAGGGGTTTTCTATAACTCTGTCCATTTTATAAGTCTGATTATATTATTTAATTTTCTTTAGTAATTTATTATTATAAGTCATATAGTATATACTACTAAGCATTATTTATAATAGGCATTTATAATACTAGTATATATATCTTAAGTATTTTTATTATAAGTATCCTTTAAAAGTAAAGGAGAAGATTTACTTACTAGCTTTAATCTTTCTAATATTAAAGTTAGTATATTAGCTAATTGTATTAGCTTATCTATTTTCTAATCCTTTTATATAAATAATAATATAGTCAAATTCTAATAGATATTCAGTATATTTAAGTTATTATTTACTAAGTTTCTATATTATTATAAAGTATAAGATATTCTTATAATTTATATAGACTTTAATTTTATAATTACTTTTTAAAAGATAATATTAAAATTCTTTAAAATAGTTAATAATAGCTAAGAATTCTTAATTATAGATAGAGTAGTTAAGTTCTGCTTTATATATCTTATATAAATAGAATATAATAGAATATAATAATCTATTTTTATCCTTTTATTTAATCTAATTACTTAAAGTAAATCCTAAAGTATTAGTTTTTAATTTAATTTCTTTATTAAAGTTAAATAATACTAAAATAAGTTCTAAAGTAATTATATCTTTAATTAATTAAAAGGCCTATTCTACTTTATTATTCTATTTAAACTTAATTCCTTTCTTTATAAACTGGATAAGTAAGATAGTATATTTATTAAAGTGTTTAATAAATCGTTAGTAGTAGTTTATAAATCTAAAGAAGGATTATAATTTTATAAGGTTTTTAGGTTATTTCTATTCTTATATTATTATAATCTTCTTAAAGTCTATCTATACTTAGTTATAAAATATAATATACTTAAAGAACTTTACTTTTAAAGTATAGAAGTTATTTTTTTTTAGTTTAATAAGTAAGTTTATATTTTATAGCTTTTATAATACTATATAGATATATTACTTATAATCTTCTTTATTTTTAAAAAAAATAAGTATATTATTTAAATAATATATAATAAAGATATTAAGATATTTATATAATATATTATTAATTATTTATTAAAATGCAGCTAGTATATTAATAAGTTTAAAAGGCATAACTAAGTATTTATATAGTCTGAACTTAATTCTAAAAGCAATCTTCTATTTATATCCTTATTTAATATAGATTAGGTTATAGGCTCTTTTAAGATTAAGTACTATAAACTACTTAGCCTTATATAGCCTATTATATATCTTAAGGATTAGGAGTAATAGTATGTAATCCTTCTTAGTAATTAAGTTAAATTACTTATAGTCTATATAAAAGTATAGCTTTTTATTCTTTTTAAGTATAAATATAACTAAGTATTTAACTAAAGACTTTAATTTCTAGATATAGCCTTTTCTCTCTATTTCTTAAATGTATTCTCTTAGTATTATTAGCTTATTATTATTAAGGTTATAGATAGGAAAAAACTTAGGGTTAGTCCTATCCTTTAAGACAATTTCTAAGTCTTATTCGCTTAGTTCTAAAAGACTAGTCTTAAGTTCCTCCTTAAAGAGCTTTTTATAAATTTAGTATCTTAAGAGTATATTTTTAAGCCATTCTTCCTCTACTTATTATTATTTTTTTTACTCTTTAAGGTCCTAATCTATCTATTTAAACTATTTTTAAATAAATATAATAACTTATTTTATATATTGCATTTTCCCTTATTAGTACTTCTATTTTATTCCTTTTAAAAATAAGGAAGTATCTATTATTTCTTTTTTTATAACTTTATTATTATTCTTATTACTAATTAAAGCTTAAGATCTTAGGTTATATTTATTACTATTTATAATTTAAAGAGATGCATCTTTTTAATATATTTAGCCTTTCTCTTAGTTAATATTAGAGTTATGCCTTTATAGCTAAGGTTATCTAAGCACTACTAAGTAGTTTTTAATATTAAAGATATTAAAATCCATTCTTTAGTTTTTTCTTTTTATAAGTACTTTAAGGTAATTAATCTCTTATAGTACCCTTCCTTTATTATAATTAAAAAGTATTCCTTCTAGATTAAATACTTTATAAAGAAATTTCTTATATTTCTATAGTAATACTAACTTATTTACTAACTTTAATTAAATATAATTCATAGTAATACTATAGTTTACTAATACTATTATTTATACTCTATTAATTCAGACTTTTATTATAATTATATTCTCTTTAGAACCTCTTATAATACTTAGAGCCTTTTTTAGAAGTAATGTCTCTACTTTTACTATACTTATCTATCGCTCTATTATAAATAATAAGTATCGTTTTTTATATACTTACGGATTTCTTTATACTATAGCCTATTATAGAGTTCTCCTCTTATATAAGTCTTAAAATTAAACCTATCTTTATATATCTTATGAATCCTCTTATAGATTACTTATAAGTATTCTATATACTTAAAGCACTTCTTATTATTATAGTTTATAGTATAGTTAGCTAAGCACTTTAGCAGGCTATACTATAACTTTACTTTTTCTTTCTTATATATATAGCATTCTTCTATAATATAATTATTAATTATTAAATCCTTTTTAATATATTCTTTAGAATAGAAGTTATTTTATAGCTTAAGCTAAGCCATTCCTATTCTTTTAAACTATTTAATAACTTTATAGTCTTATACTTTAATTCTATTATAGAACTATTATAATAACTAAAGTATAGTTTATATAGAATAGTAATTATAATAAAGTTTCTTAAAGTAATATAGTAAATATATATAATAAGTATATAATATCTAGAATATATTAATATATCTAAAGTATTAAAAGTATAATAAATAGCTTATTACTTATAATCATTTATTCTATTTAGCTATTTACTTTAATAAGGTCTTTTTATTAGATTATATAAATATAGATAGGTTATCCTTTTACTATATCTAATATTCATTTAATAAGCTACTTTAGCATTCGCTTGCTTTTTCTATCTTTTCTTAAGGAATAGTTAGAGGTGTTTTCTCCTAGCTCCCCTTTTAAAAGTCATAAGGTAACTAATTCCTCCTCCGAAGTATTATTAATACTGCTATTATTACTAGATTTAGGATATTCATCTACAGGGGCTAGTATGTCTTTATTAGTAATAAGGAGCCTAAGCCTCTTTACCTATCTAGCTTTAGTACTTATACTAATGCTTAGCTCTCCTTCTTTATATAAGTAATACTTGCGTTTAATTTTATTATTTATTTACTATTATTATAAGATTTTAATAGTACCTTTATATAGAGTTATTATAATTAGTAGTATCCTTAGAGCAGGTTATTAATCTAGGATATTATCTTCTTTATTTATAATTTCTACTATTAGTTAGATGTATTTAAAAGCATCCCTTTTCTAAATCTCCTTACCTTTTTTAACTATACTAATCTTTCTAATAGTACTATAAGGTTATCTTTCTTTCTTTAACTTTAAAAGTAATAGGACTAATATTTAAAGTATTAAAATATTATTAATATTAAAAGTCATACCTTTCTATTAATCTTTAAAGAGTGCTTATTACTCTTTTTCTATCTTTTAACTTAGTTACCCTTCTTTATAAGTCTTATTCCTAAGTATTTCTTCACTTTTAAGTTCTTTATTCATAAGGGGGGTAATTTCATTAGATAAAATCCCCATATTATTATAACCTGCTCTGACTATTGTAACTATTTTCTTATTTATTTAGAGTTCTTCTTTCTATTAGCTAACCCATCCTACCTTCTTTTTACCTTTAGGTATTAGTTTAAATTATTAGTTAGTTTTAAGCTTTTAGTATTTATAAGAAGTATATCTTAAGATACTATAGTTCTAATAGAAGACCTTAGAGTAATCTTTTTTAACTATCTTAATATTTATAAAGCCTAAGTCTATTCTATATAAGGTATCTATTTATTATTTCTTTTTTTAATTTATATAGTTTTTTCTATTCTTTTATTATAAAGTGTAAAATTCTCTAGACTTTTTAGCTTTCTTTTTTTATTATCTTTTAAATTACTAGTTATCGATTTTTATAGTAAGTTATATTAGTCCGTTATATATAGTAAGTTTAGTTTTCCTAACTATTATATCTTTAATATTAGACTTTAATCCTTTATAAAAGCTTATTATATATCCTTCTTCTCCTTAGTTAAGTTATAAGGCGAGGTTACAGTATTTAGCTATATATATAAATACTGCTCCTTTTTAATAGAGTTTTTAGATTTACTATTCTATTACTTATTTCTTATTCTAGAGTCTGAAAGCGCTCTTAAGCTTATGCTTAAAGATTTTATAGCTTTTATAAATAGCCTTAGTTTCTTCCTTCTTATTAGTATAGATATAGTTAATATAATCCTTTATAATAAGTTCAAACTATTAAAAGGCTTTATTCTTAAGGAACCTTATAGTATGCTAGACTTTAGCATTACTAGTAATAAACTGAGTTAAATAATATAGCTAGTAAGCCTTAAGCTATATTAAGAATCCTTAGAGCGTAGCTATAGATTTATTATAGAGGTTTAGTTATCTTAGTTTAAGGATTTCTCTAGTATCTTTTCCTATTATTAAATTAAAGGCCAGATTTTTAATATAGTCCTTATAAAAGCTGGTTTATTTCTTAGAAGCCTTAATAAGCCTCTTAAGTTTATCTATAAGTACTTTAATTTAATTATTTAAGTTATTAATTTATTCTTACTTTTTAATAGTATCTTTATAAGAAGCTTTAATAAGGTTATTAAATATATTACTAAGTTATTTATTATATTACTTTAGCTTATATACTTCTGCTTTATAACTTATAAGTATAATAACTTCTTCTTTATTATTTATATTTATTAGAATTAAGATAGGTAGTTTGCTTATTAATTAATAAAAGGAGAATAGAATTAAACTAAGTATAGTAAATAAAGCTATTATAATAATTTAATATTATTTAAGCTTAATATAAATAATATAATAAATAAGAGCTATTAATATATAATAATTAAATTAATATACTATCTTTATAAGGCTAGTATATACTAAATCCTAATTTAAAAGTTTATATAATAAAAGAATTAAATAAATTAAAATTAAATAATACTTATTATATTTAGTAATAATATAATAAAATATACTTAATATAACTAAGTTATATTAATAGCTAAGGAGCTACTTATATTAAATATATACTTCTTAGTTAACTATATACTAAGTAGACTGCTATCCTGCTTAGAGGACTGCTATTAGTCCTAGACCGTTGCTGTCAGTCCTGGTAGGGCGTCGGTCCCGGGGTGGGGCTATGCCATTAGTCTGAACCAGATGCGGGTTCTATCGTTCTGCCGTTCCTGACCGCCTGGTGGGAACCTAGGCCGTGATATCTAGCTAGACTAATCATGCTGCCGGACCCGGAATTATTACTCCTTTAGACTACCCGGTTCTTACTTCTGATCGGGTCACAGAGTGCGTGAAGGCGGGAATCGAACCCGCGATCTTTCCAATTGAACGCTGAGCACGTATTCGACTGTTAATTGTTGAATAGCTCACTGTGGCAAAAGCGTAAGGTTGCCTCACTTATGTACTAGTATAACAGCTATTCTAAATCATAAGTCTCCAATTTAACAATATTAAAGATGCTATTAAAAACACTATTTAAAATGCTATAGATTGATATATATAAATATTTAATTAATATTTATTTGATTTTACTAGAATTAATTGAAAGTGAAGCTATCTTATAATAAAGGTATAGTAACACCGGGTTGACCCTGGATGTGTCGTAACTTTCGCACCCCCACTGTACGTTAGTTTTTTTCTCCTTTAGTTAACACAATATGCTCATTTTAACCGTCCCAGGTACATAAAGCTTGGTACCTTACACATCCGCCGCTAATACAGATTGGGCAATCGCCACTCAGGACATAAATGACTTCATAATCTCCAAGGACTTCTAGATCGAGAAATCCGAGCACTGATCAAGTAACCAAATGTCATACTAATATTTGTCCTTTTAACCAGTCCGTAATGAGGCGGGCAAAATCCGCTAAGAAAACGCTTAGGCACATATGACGCGCCGTGCGTCATAGCCCCCATCCTCGGGGGAGGTGCTCCGGTCAAATGATGCTGTTTGTCCTTAGTGGTGATGAATCCGGTTCCCGGATTCGCTACTAACATGGGCCTAACGTAGGCGATGAGCAGCATATGAACTAAACACGAGGAATGTCACCCCCGCCGGATCTGCAGCTTCATTGCCGGCTAGAACACGCAGATGCATTAACGTTTCCTTTCTTCTGCTGCACTAAGCTTGACATAACCATCTCCATCTCTTTATTATCAAATATTCTCAGAACGAACTTCGCCTTGCCTTTACTATGCCACCAAAACGGAAGAGAACGGGGGCACATCCCCCGCCTCCTCGACCCGAAGCACCTCGACGAAGTAGCAGGAGACTCAAAGAGCAACCTGTCGTCGATGAAGCACGAGACTCATCCCATATGAGGATCGATGGGGTAAAAGGGGACCAGCACAAGGGGCTCTTAGAAAAGAAATTGGGAAAAAAAGAGGGCGTCCAAAAGACGATGCAAGAGTTGAGCGAGTTGGAGCACAAGTTACAGAGCGGGGCTATAAGACACCGACTCGATGTCGAGACCTCGGACCTGCACGTCAAGCCCGACTCGCCCAGCCAACTCGCTTTCAAGCCTAGAGCACACCTACCCAGACGAGACACAGACTTGGTCTCTTTCCAAAATCCCGAAACTAAATTACGGTCCCAAGAGCAGACGGAAATTTTGTCATGCAAAGTATGTAGGAAGACAGCTGGGGTCAAGAGATGTGGTCGATGTAAAGCTGTGGGATACTGTGGGAAAGAGCACCAGAAGGCTGACTGGAAGGTTCATAAGAAGATTTGTATTCATAAGGGTGAGTAAAGTGCCTGTCCTTTGGAGAGAGCGGCGGTCACAGGTGACTAGTGTGAAATAGATATTTATTCGAACGCAATAGAACCGCGGCTACTGAGTGTCATCTGCGCAAACGGGATGAAGCGTTAGCACTCGCCTCCCATAAGCAGGCCATAGAGGATCAGAACCGATACCTCTTAACCTATTTCGACTAGCTGACTGCCGAGATCTATCACTTAAAGACGCAGCTCTTGCAGCATACTGATTATAACTGCATTCTCATCTAGAAATACATTACAAACGAAGCGAGAAAGTCTGTCGATAGCTTCTTATCTTACTCTTCAGCCTTTCAACTCCCTGACGGACTTATATCTCTACACCATAGGGTCTCAAGCAGCAGCAGAACAAGTAGAACAGATTTCTTGAGTATCTAAACGCCTGAGATAGAAAATGCTATGCTAATATGGACCGACCCTTTTCAGCAAGGCTCAAGGTTCTCGGATGTCGGAGATGATTTGTTTGATATGGTATCAGGTAAAGGTTTACCAAGCCCGAGCTCAGAAAGGTCTCCAATAAGCCGATAGACAGTATGTTTAAGACAAACTGCAATGTATTAAGTCTTTAGTGATAAGCACAGCAATTTAGGAACCCATTTGCTTATCTAAGGCAACCTAATATTTTGATAATTGTTGATAGTTGAGCCTTTGTACTGTGCAGGCAACCTGAGGGCGACTTGAAAATCGGTGTAGATATGTCAAAACTTTGCCTGAAACCATAGTACGTCCCACACGAGCTGTGTACAAGCACGCACACGGCGTGACCGAGAGCGAATAGCGACTCTCATTGCCTACATCTACACGACCCTCCATCTCAATGTCCCAACGTCGACGAAATGGTAGGATCTCCTTCTTCAGAAGGGAAAATAGCCCAGATTGGCCGATGAAGACTGACGCCAAATTCGAGGGCTCCCGTCGTGGCCCACTGCATCGAGCAGGTCCATGCTTCTTGGAACTCCCGGCCACCGTCGCCAGTCAATGGCCTGACCGTGGAGCTGCTCGAAATGTCTTTAGGACCAAGTCTACGAACGAGGTGCAAGGTTTTGTAAGGAGCATGACCGTTTCTTAAGCTATAATAAATAGAATCCGAGATGTCTGTATTATAAACGTCGTCAATCATAACTAACTCCAAGAGTACAAACAACTCACTAACTCATCGCTATCACCATGTTTATCTCCTCCGTCTTCCTTGCTATTCGTCCCTAGGAAACCCCCTAACCGCACGTTAGTGATTATCATCAACATCACAATTACCGCCCGGGCTCCTCCCTCCCTCTCTACTACTTCCAGACACCCGGGTTAGCCTCCGCGCCAGATCGACTCTCTCCGCCCTCGCATCGCGACAAACACGACACTCGCTTTGAACCACCTCGCCTGTCACCTTCGACACGAACTTGCCGCACATGGCCCAACAGGGCGTCATCCCTACGAGCTGCTCGCCTATACGCCGCCCGCACGGCTGGCAGATGAGAGTGCCCAAGTTGGCAAAGCACATGCTGGTCCGTTGGTGTATGTGCGTGCGTGTTCTCAGCGGGGAAGGAAAAAGAGTGTTTTTAATTCTTCTTACCAGTCTTATAGTCTAGGAAGACAAGGTCCTCTAGCGGACTTCATGAAGGTAGTGGGGTATTACCACGGCCCATTTGAGCGAATGGAGGCCGTTGACGATCCAGAGCTCAAGGGTTCGTCGTGGCGAGGCGGCTGGAGTGCCCGGGCTTGGAGCATATGTTCCGGCACGTGGGTCTGGGACACGGGGCCCAGAACTCCGAAATTTTAGCTGTGCCGTGATTTGTGTGGGTGACCGTCAACTTGGAGAAGTTCGGGATCTTGCCTGACTTAAACTGGCTCCCGGAGTCATTAGTGACGAAGGCGAACAGCTAAAATGAGTCAGGTTACCTTTCTTGCACGTTAATTGTGACCGGCTAGGTGTGCATAGTTCTCGCCTGCCATCAGGACTGGCGCCGCCCGTTGTGGGCTCATTGCGCCACTCGCCTTCCCCTTGAAAATAGATTCCTTAGCGCGGTCTGTTGGTGTTATCATATGGTAATACCCCGCCGCACACATAACACACAAACACCGGCTATGTGACTACCTGTCACGATGTGTATTTGGGTAGCAGGGCGTGTACATAGCGTGTGACTACTATAGCAATATCCTTCTAGCTACTTTAGCATAAAGGATGTACAGGGACTCAGAGCGGGGACTTGATGAAAGCAAAAAAAACATACACACACCCAATCAGATGCCTCACACAAGAAGAGCTCGTAACACTACCAAGGCTCTAACTGTCGTCCCGCGTGACTTCTGCCTCACGAACGACAACTGCACTGCACACCAATAGGGCCTTCCTACCGACAAAGGGACGGCCTGAGAAGGTGTTGATAGCCGCGGCTTGCAACCTCGAACACCGTATCCGCACCGACGTAGACCCTATCGGGCTCCACGGACTCGCATGGCCATGTCTCACGAACGATCCTCAATAACAACCGCCTTCGACCTTCGACGGCAACCGAGGCCTTAGCCCCGGCCAAACTAGACTCATCTAGCAGTCTACGGGAGCTCCAAAGCAAAGCGGGAAACCTCAAGACTCATTCTACGGCGAGATCAGGGACCTAGGGTTAGAGAGAGATTTAGGATCTTAGGATAGGCTGGCGCATTAAGTACTTCAAAATGGAGAAAGGATAATAATACTTGACCCTTTTTGCTGCCATTACCTACCCTCCCTCCCCCCCTCCCCGGCCGGCTGCCGGGTTTTCCAGTAGGAAGGCTTGATATGTGAGATATCCAGCAAGCTATATAGACCCTCGCACGCCACTTGCACTACGGGATGCCGAAGCACTTGACGCTGACGTGGCGTTAAATATATTACTTACTTCCAGCTTACTTGAATAAGTGGCTTTGTATGTATGTATTTATGTATATTTTTCGTCCGCGGGGCTGCGAGTGTTACGGCTTGGTTCACCGAACAGCGATAAGGGCCTTATAATGCAGTAATGTGCCCAGATGATTGCCACCACAGCGATCATTGACCAATCTTTTGCCCCCTGGTACAACGGTCTAGCACAACCGTTACAGCGAGGCCCGTAATGTCCCTTATTGGGGCACAGGACATGCTGAGCTAGGATGGAATTTATTACGCCCGGGAGGATAAAGCCCCATAGGGTCAGCACACCAGGCTAATAACGTTTCTAACACTTTGACCGAGATCTCCTAAAAGCCCCACATCTCTTATCTGCTATTTATTTGCTCCTACCTCGTGTAATTTCACTTCTTGTGATGGGGATCAATGATGAAAGCTCTTGATTTTCTATCTGATCTGACGGAAAGGAAGGTCCCAATGGCCTTGGCCTTGCAGTGTGGAGTTCTTACTTTTGTTTACCTTTCGTCTGTGAGCAACAACGCAAGGACGGCGCACCCAACGTCACTCTGGAGAGGTAGTGACATACCTGGGCGCTTGACTGAGCAGACTTCCAGTAGGGGTGATAAAGTTACGACACATTCCGGGTCCATCCGGTGTCACAGTACCTCTACTAAATGAAGGCTCCACTTTGGGACGCTTATTGCGTAACCAAATAAATGTCTATTAAATATCGATATATATCAATCTATAGCATTTTGAATAGAGATTCTAATTATATCTTCAATATCTCGTATACCATTCGTTTGACTGCACCCTAGCCTGCATACTGCGCTTTATTGAAAAGATCAAGTTTGATAGCACCTCAAGCTCAATTTCTTCCCACAGATCGATCGCAGCTTCTATAAGACTCAATTTCGATTCCCCTTTTTTTGGCATGTCAGCAAGTTCAAGATATCGCTCACATATCCTTGTTTTGAGTATTGCCCATAGGTTTTTCATGCGGTTGAGATCAGGGCTGTTGGAGCGGCCATGCCACTACCTCCGCCTTCCGGTCCTCGCACCATTCTAGGATACAGTTCCTCATTAAATGTAACGTAAAAAGGCTTGAATTATCATGCTGAAAGTAGCTATTTCTCGTCTTTATTCGAGGAAGGTATTGCTTCAGGCATTTACGGGGTGCTGAGCCAGTGCGACCCTTACAGAGAGGGGTAGAAAGCATCAATCAGGTGGTCCATGCACAGGATCGTGGTTTTCTCCAAGTACCTCAATATCCTTGCTCGATGGCTGATGATTACACCAATGGGATACTTTGAAAGCCAGGGTTTCTAGCTACCAATTTTAACGCTATTTCAGCTCAGCCTGACGTGAGTTTCGCTAATGGGCTGAGGGCGATCACACCTCTGAACCAAGATAGATGGGACCTGAATATAGCAGCCGTCATGCAGTGGGTTCGCGCCCAGGGCAAGCATATCTCGATCTTCGTGGCCAAGCACGACACCGAAGCGGGAAAGCGGTTGCATGTGGAAGAGCTATGCGACGTGCTCCGCTACGGAGACGACTCACAACTCCTAACACCTGGGCTGTTCTTCTATACGCAAGGGATGCCGGTAGTGGTGACCCGGAACTAGCTTACTGGGTTGAAGCTGGTCAACGGGGCACCCTTCAGGGCAGTTGACATCTTTCCCGACCTCGCCTGCGGCACCATTGCCCTTGCTAGCGAAGTGACGCTCCACCTGGCCCCCCCGGCAGCCATTCTCCTTCAGTCGGACAATATTGCGGACCTCGAAGTACCCGGGCTCCCGAAGGGTACTATCCTCATCAAGAGCAAAACAGTAGTTATCCCCGACTCTATGTGAGGGAGGAATCCTAGCTCGAGAAGCAAGGCAGGATTTCAGTTGGTCACCTATAGAACAGGACCCCTATGCACCCCCACCTTCGCTATGACGGACCAGAAAAGCCAGGGTAAGCTCGCCGCATTATCCTGGAAATATCAAAGTTCATGGTAGCAGCGCCTAGTTTGTTCCTATTAATAGCGGTATGACATTTGATCAGTCTTAACATCGGCAGGCCTTTGTCTGGATTGGTTAACTGAACCTACTTCCTATTTCCTATTTCCGATTCTTATTTATATCATGCCTAGCTTTCTAGTATTGATAAGTAGGACAACTGGTTGACAATTGCTGTCTGCCTTAGCGATAGTATAGTAAGCTGCATAAGGATGAACATGACCCATGATGCGATTGAGCGTGGGAGGTACTTTGCGTTGAGTGCTGTGGCTCGCTTTATATATTAAATCAGGTATGGACCACCTTTGTCCTTTAGTTCACCTCTGTTCAGTCCACTTCTATCCAGTCCACTTCTATCCTTCTGTTCACTTCTGTTCACTTCTGTTCACTTCTGTTCACTTCTGTTCACTTCTGTTCACTTCTGTTCACTTCTGTTCACTTCTGTTCACTTCTGTTCAGTCGAATTCTGTTCAGTCATGCCGAGGTTAGTCCATGGTCACACTTTGTCAGAGCGGTCCAGTCTCGTCAAATGTCCGATTTAGTCAAACGTCCGGTTTTAGTCAAACGCCTAACTTAGTTTTTAGTCAAATGTCCAGTTTTAGCCAAATGTCCAGTCCACTTCTGTCCTGTCCACTTCTCTCTTTTCTGTACACTTCTGTCCTCAAGGCTCGCCGACTAACCGTGAACCCCAGACGCCGATCCCCTTCCGAATGTTCCATCGCCGCGAATTGTTGTACAGGCCGAAAGTGAAAATTAGAAAGAAAAAGGTTGGCAAGCCCTCAAACGTTCGAAATCCCGGGGCCCCTTATGTATATGCGGTGTGAGCATGCGGTTCGAGCATGCGGTTCGAGCATGCGGTTCGAACCCTTGGATGTCGCCTCCATTAGGGAGATGCCATCATCCCCTCATTGCGGAAAGAAAAGGTCATCCATCAGTCATTTTGCCGCCCAGGGAGACTAATTCATCTCGGTCATCGGCGGATCGCAACTCGTTCTATGAGAAATGCCGTTGAACACCCTGGCCAGCCATGACGGGTTGATTGGGCATGGGTGCACCCATGCCATAGGGGTTCATTTGGGGGTTGAAGGGTTCGACCGCCTGCGACATGAAGGCCCTGTGGAGATCTTGCTGTTGCGTAACTGGGCAGTCCTTGTGTGCGAGAAGAAGTGTCTTCAAGTTGACCACTTTTTCTCTCAGCTGCGTGATCTGCGAAGTCAGAGTATCGTTTTCGGTGTTGAACATCTTCACGTTGGTCTGCAGGTTGGCAAGCCACTGCTTTTTTCTTTTACGGCACTTCAGGGTAGCAACACTGTGACATGTCAGTATCTCCATAGTTCAACATAATTAGATATTAGATTTTCGAGTAAAACATACCGGTTTCGTTCAAGTAAGTTCTTGCGTTTCTCCTCATCCGTCGTCATGGTTTTGGTTCCATTTTTATCATAATTCATATTAAACTCGTCATCAGATATATCCATGTCTTCAGCCACAGCGACAGCTCCGCTATTGGCCTTGGACTTCTTGTTCGGTGGTGCCTTTGCGGGAGCCTCATCGGCCTTTCTTCGACTATTCTGCGGTGAGATGTCCATATTCCGGGGCACAACGGGGGATGGGAGTGCATGGCTAGTTGCGCTCGAAGTGACAGCAAACTGGTTCGTCGATTGGGTCTCGGTCCTGCCTTGGGCATGCATGAAAAGGCCGTTGGCGGCGTCGTTAGCGTGAGGGTCAAAGGGACCGGACACGGGCTTCGTCTCGGACTTGGCTACCACGGGACCGTTGGGGATCCATTGGGGTTGAGACGTGACTGCTTGCTGTTGCTGTGGCGGAGCCTGTTGGGATTGTCCGGACTGTCGCTGAACACCGTTTGTTTTCTCTCTCCTGGCAGCCGCGCTCATAGCAGTGCGATGGAAATCGATGATGCTACGCGTCGTCCCTCCACTGGCAAGGTGAGCAAAGAGGGCTTGGGAGTTGGGACTGGGCGCAGGGAACATAGACCCGCTGCCCGGAGTCAGGCCCGCCCTCAAGGAAGATTCGTTAGGCGTAGGAAAACCGCCGCGCAGATGATGCGTATCACCAAAGTAGTCATTGGCAGGACCAGAAAGCATGGCAGGGCTCAGAGGGCCAGTCTGCAGCGAAACTCCACCCCAGTTGAATGGTGTTGCTTTAGGGCCGGGGAAGAGGGACGAGTGGGACGTCAAGGCGGCGACCGACGGCAACTTGGTGCCTCCTGGTGTTTCTGGGGCGCCCCCCCGAAGGACTGCTCGAAGGGATTGGGCTCCAGACTGAGATCCGCCGACCGTGGCCGCGAAGTATTCAGCAGTGTCGGTACCTTGTTGTTGACCGGGCCGAGGAGGCGCAAGCGGTTTGGCGGCTTCGGCAGTGGACGCGGCCTCTGGCTTCACGACGATATTGACGGAGACGGGCGATGAGGACGGAGGTACAGGGCAGGAACGGAGACGGGAACGGGGACGAGACGGCAACGGTAGGTAGATGGGGATAACGGGAAGCGATGACGATGATGCGTCATAGAGGAGAAACCAAGACGGGAGAATGGGGTGGAGGGGGTTGGAGGCTCATCTGGTCAGGGGGAGATTTCTTTGACTGCTTTGACTCACCTCTAGCTGAGGAGGCGTCAGATGTTGAAGTCCTCATGATGACGATGTTGTATTATCCCTTTAAGTGCGGTAAGACTACGCTTACGCTAGTAGCAGGGATTTGAGCCAAGCAGAGAGTGTAAAAAATTGAAAACTTAAGTACCCCACCTATTTTCTATGATACAAGAAGTCGCGGCTACTTAGGGATCTACATTACAGTACTTATTACGCTAGAGAATTGCGCAGGGCCTTTAAGTCGACCTACGTACCGTTGATCTCCCGGAGTACTGTGGGCATCGATGGTGAATTGTAGTCTTACCGCACTTTACGGGATAGCTGGGGCGCAAGGTTGTGGAAGTTGGTTGAGTGGGGGTGGGAGTACGAAACGAGGATGGAGGGGAGGCAAAAGAGTCAACGGAGCAGAAACTTTCGCTCCTAAGAGTGCACTGCGCTGGGGGGGGGGGGGCGCGATTGCAGCACAGCAGCGCAGTTCAGTCCTGGGAACGAAGAGAAAGCAGCGCGCGCTGCAGCGACCGGACAAAAAAAAAGAAAAAAAGAAAAAAAGATAGACGGCCGAACCAGTGAAGTGCAGCTGGCGTGGGAAACCACAATGGCGCCGCTCTCTCGTCCCTCGAGCGCTTTGGCCTTGTGTGGTCGGATTCATGATGCTGTCACTATTGCGACCGGGTATAGGTCTCGGAACCGAAATACAGTGCGTGAAAGCGCCTGCATGCAAGTCCAAGGTTACAGTGGAGAATCCCACTTGGCTGTCTGCCCTCCTTAATACCAGCCAGGGGGACTAGTCGTTGCCTCCCCGGTGGCGTCACTCACACACCCACTTCACACTGATGAGTTAAGTGGGTGATGAAAGCAGTTGAGTATTTTCTACACTGTGCGGGTACGAGCAGCAAATGCATGCGATTCAGCAGGGTGGGGCCAAAAGCCGGCCCATCGCCGTCATTCCCCCCTGAACCAATGGCCCGCCAATGTCGTGGCGCAGGGCGATTGATTTCCTTTGCACGCCTGTCTGTCGATTCTCATTTCTCATCCATCTCTCACAGTCTCCCTCACAGTCTCTCAGCTCTTCCCCTTCCACCATTTAAAACTGTGATTCTTTGGGAGAAGTAAGGGGGGGGGAGGGAAAGCAGATGCTTCCTTGTCCCTCTCCATCCTCTACGTCTCTTAGAATGTTGGGACAACAATAACATGGTGGTTTCGTGAACGGATTACTCCGATGGCTGGGTTGCTCAGCGGAAACTTTCCGCGCAAAGCGAAATACTGCGAGCGCGAATTTACTACCAAAGATCATTAAGGACAAACCTATTAGACGAGGAAATCTATTAGAATTAGTTTTCCAATAACTAACTATACTAGGGAGTAACTAATTACAACCCTGGAGACCCTCCACAGCCGCGGCGCTGTTAAAAGGACCCGCTGGTGCTTGAAGAATGGCCTTGGTGGGAGCGTAGCTGGGGCAATGACGCTCATAAGACACCTTAATTAGCAGTATTAGTTGTAAGACATCGGGAATGAGACTAAACACATAAGCTTTGCAATTATGAGATGCCTCCTTGTATAGGAGAAACTTGGTTAGTGGTTCGATCCGACCCTTCACAGCGCCGAGCTTGCTTAGCCCACTGGGGTGACCGGCTTTCTCGTCAGCTTGGCCTTTTGGAATCCAGCTTTTGATAAGATCCTCCAGATAGTCATAGTAGAGATGTTGAAACCTTCAGCACCGAGGCCCTGATTCTCGGTGAGTGCCCAAGTATAGGAGAGCACAGCAGGCTCAGAGTTGTTGAATCTTTCGTCGCTGTTCTCGACGGAGGGGAGGTCATGCTCGTCTGCAATGTGAACATCGCTGTAAAATGTTGCCACAACTATCATCAGATTCTAGGATCATGTTTGCTTTTTTATGCCCTCATAACAGGCCACAGGCTCGAGCCCCTGAAGGTTCGGATCCCTGACTTAGGTCATGAGACCGTCTTTCCTCCATGGATATAAGGGCTGCTTTAAGCCCTTCAAATAGCTAGAAATGAAGAGCTGCTATTCACATCACAATGCACCCATCCTATCCGATGCAACAAGTGTCAGCCTTGCCGCTTCGATCAACGGTTTGTGAGGTGTACTTACAGATGGTATGCCTCGGACTCGGTAGACTCGTCAACTTGTTCAATATTGATACTGTAGCGCAAGTCAATCTGAGGCTCTCCCCTCAGCATCTGAGATGATAAATTATGCTGATATCAGGTTAACACACTATCCTGTTATGATATCAGCTTAGCAGGATAGCGGAGATGATGTCGGGCCAACAGCTGTAGCAGCTGCAGCAATAGCTACATAGCTTAAAGGGGGCAATATTCCATTCCGTTCTGATCTAGATCATCATCTGAATCAACCCGAATACTACCCTTTAACGCCATCCACCGTCATACCGGACACCCCCACACATCTCACCTGCGTCATCACATTGAGAGAAACTCAGCCCTCATAACCGCAGTTCCTAGTATTTCGACTTCAAATTTTCACCAAGTCATATCAAGAAACAGATCGCGAGTATACTCTACGCACAGCTGAAGAGGATCCATATTTAATTGGTCTCCACCCCTCAGCGCGCCTCTATGGAGTTCCACCCAAGATATGGAGGGATCGCCGCAATCGCTCCCAAAGTAGTCGTGTTGCAAATGAAAAGAACTAAAAGCTGACTGAAGGAAAAGTCACCGACTATTGAGGAGAGCTTTTTAATCAATTTGTGTTTTAATTTTGTAATTTTAAGCAAAATTGGCTGAGAAATAAACGTGGCTGATGATGACCGGCTGGTTTGGGGCGGGGGTTTGTCCGGCGTGACAATGGATGGCGTCATTTTGCCGTTCACGACGAGTCGTCTATCACAACGTGATGATGGTATAATGAGTGCTTCGCAGCCACCTCCTCATTAGATTGTCGACCATAATATACCATGAATCCCTGCGCGTATCATTATCAATACTGAGTCGTAATTTAATGCGCTCATCCCATGCCTCACTGTAGATAGCTGAGCTACGTAGCCCCAGCTCGATCCGATGTAGGTTGCGCGGGGCAGGGATCATAAACCAGCTCTTCCTACTGGTGGTGTTGTATAATCTATTTTCCGATCTCGATGTAGGATTACCTTTTGAACGGAAGCTAGTTTTGGAGGCGATGTCGCTAGGGCGTCTTGTCTGAGCTGCCAACTGATCTGACTGGTTTGACGTATCACCACCAGCACGTCGTGCAGGACGAGATTGAGCCGTTCGTAGAGGTCATCGCCAGTGACGTCCTTAGCAGCATCAAGTGCGGCTTGAAGTGCCCCTTTAGATGATGCGGGATGCCGCGGAGCATTCTCTCCCTCCTAAAGTCAACACCTGTCCTGACCACCAAGCATTTGAGGGTACGGCATATCCGTACCACCGCCTCACCTGATTAAGCTTTTTTCACGATCACGCCTCGGAACATCTCGCCACCATATGACAAGGTTGGGCCGCAACTTGATAACCTGCATGTGAACAAACATGATATGGCCGGTCACATAACAGTCGGCTCAGAATTAAGCGGCATCTCATATAACACCTAATATCCTCTTCCTCTCCCGTTCTTCCTCATCTTAGTACATTGACAGGCACTTTTATTTATCATAGGCATTGAACACGATTTACTCAGGAAGCGTTCCACTGACACTCGCGATGATGGCTAACGGCGTCCCGGAGCTCCTTTACCACACCGTCCTCACCCTAATTGACTACCACGAAGACCCTTCGGGTGCTACGCGCTCTGTCTATGTCCTCGGTACGCATAGCGCTTTAGACACCGCCAAAGCCTTCGCTACCTCAGCACTTCAGGGACTCAACTACAAGCCAGGTGATTTTGCTGAGTACGCTGTGCGCTCATCCGAGCCGTGGGAACACGGGGATGGCGTCCTTGTCTTCGCCCGGGCGCCCGCGGGGCAGGTATTCCTCGTCAGAATCGACGCCACCCTAAACAACGAGTCACTGTTGGCAAGCCCGGCCGGCACCGTAGTCCTCCCTCAGGGGAGCGACCGGTTGCACTACGTGCTGCAGACGACAATCGATTACAATCTGGACCGCACGGGCTCCGTGCAGTCGACCAAGGTTCAGGGCACATACGCCCACCGTGCCGATGCATGGGCGGCCCGGAGCAGTTCGTTGAGTGCGACGTGCGTGAAACTGAGGAGGTCGCCGACGAGTGTTCGTTTGGCGAGGGCATGGTTGGGCACGTCGTTGCGGAGACGCGACAGAATTGCGTTGTGGCAGTAAGGACTGTTCCCAGACCACACAAGAGGCATGGGAAAAAAGTGAATTAGTGAGAAAATTACCATGAATAAGCCGAGCTATACTATAGGTCTGCATTGTTTGTTAATAGAATGTAACTAGTGAGAATACTAACATGGATAACGAAATTCCTTTACTTAGCTATGTCTACTGTGATGAAGCAAAAAGCTTGCAGGTTAAGTTGAAAGATCTAGGTTGCATATGTCTGAGAGGAACACAGTTCCTTACATAGAATCCACATCCCAGCTACCAGCATATCGGACCATCTCAGTCATACGGTCTCAACATACGGCTCAATAGCATTGCCTTTGGAAACCGATACAGCTTTCTGCGAAAGCCTTACGAGTAGGAATCTTCCACCATTACTGCCTGAGAGATAGTTATGTATACTCCGTCCAGACCTACGCCAGTGGGAGAAGCTGAAGCGAAGGGAGACTCATCGACGCTGGTCTCAGTGAGTCAGCACATCGACGTGGTGGGAGCGTCCCAGCTCAATACCACCGGAGAAACCTCCGCGGTATTTTCATTGGTGGCCTTTGCTCCGACATCTCTGACCCGCCGTAGCCACCGGAATCTTCCATTACTGTGAGGTTATCTAGCGTGCGAAGCCCAACCTGGGGCATCGGCAGGTGACGCCGACTTTGGAGTATCATTCCCCAAAGCGACTAAAAATGCCAAAGCAATAAGCCCCCAGTACCAAACCCCAAACCCCGCGAAAGCCGGAATGGGATGTCTCTCGCATCGTTCAAGCATTTCGCCAAGATATCAAAGATGGACCCATGCACGCATGACGTCCTACATCATCGAATCCGCTAAGACTACGGAGCGCCGTGTTCTCACTGGCTAGGATCTCTTTGCCAGCCTCAGCAGCAAACCTACGCAACAGCAGGGGTCTACCGGTACATCTATCCACCAAAAGTAGATGCACCATCTACTATTGATAGAAAGTTGTGCCTTCTACCAATTCTACCCTGACCGGTGTCAAGCTTCTATCCTCTCTATCACGGCGTCATCAAAGTAGATTCAAGTGGGTAGATTGCCAAGATAACATCGATGTATATATACATCAAACGCCTAGTAATCTGGCAGGAAAATTAGGTACCGAAACCTCAGCAACGCCAGCAACTTCGTTGGTCACTCCACGTGGATAGCCACATCTATCCTGCTAACAGACTAAGAGATCCAGCAGCTACCATTACTGTATATCGCCTAACAACGTGAATATAAGCAAGAAAAAGTTATCTACAGATAAAGATAAGCATCCTAAATTGAGTGATACTGGTGGGCGCCTCTAATCCGGGCCCCCCGTGTTGGTCGCGTCCGCTCCCACGGGGGCGTCACTGACTAGCAAAAGGTGCCCTTGACTCGCAAAAGTCCGGTACTTCCGAACAGCGCCAATTTCTTAGGACTGCGAGGTCACTTCATTATAAGGGTAACTGCGATAATTTTGACCGGGGCGAAATCATGTATTTACAAAGAGTGATAACAGTCATGTTGACAACTCACCTTCTTCCTCTTTTGGCACTGTAAATTCGTCCTGACTAACTTCAGTACAGTCTTCAGCTGTGATTTCCAAGCCGTCAGCTTCTAATGTCAGCAAGTTGCGAGCCGCACGGCGTTCCCGTTCTTCCAGACCGATGAATTTGACCGCAGAATTGACAGTCTCTCTGTCATAGTCGGGGGGCCACGTGACTGCAGTTGCGCCTGCAAATGTGACTCCAAACTTCTCTCGAAGCCCGCGAATAAGGGCATATTGCTTGCTCATAACTTCATTAGAAGACAACAGCTTCTGGAGTTCTCTTTTTGCCCAGCAACCACTACTAGCTTCAGCACCTTTGAGAGCACTTAAGCCAGCCCGTAGGAGACTTCGTACAGTCCTCATCCACCGGCGGATGTATTTCACTTCGTCAACTGACTCTTTTTTCTCTGGATACGTCTTTCTTCGTCAGCTTGATCAGCTCGTCGATGGTAGTCATCCTTGGCGATACGGATTCTCGCATCCTGGACGCGAATTGGGCCGTAACGGTTAGGGTCAGTGTTAGGCGGGTGTTGCGTGGGGACTGGTGATATGACTGACGCAGTTTGAAAGTAAGCTAAAATTCCCTGCAAATCTACAACAACGATTCATAAGGTAAGATATAGATCAATAGATAGCGACAGTTGTAATAAGTATTGGAGACAAGAGTATATTGGTTCAGATCATAACTTATGCCTTGAGGAACGAGGAACGAAGTGACGAGAGGTCTTATGCCCCACCCTCGATTTTTTTTCTGAAGGCTTTGCTCTTCATTGAGCCAGGTTTGCAGCTTCCTTGATGGTCTTGCGGCTCAACTCTTCCAGTCTACCCTCTGCGACAGCCATGTCCTCAGGACCGTGTTGCCAACCAGGTCTCTTTCCCACACCTTTGATACGAGCATGATGCCATCTAATGATGGACAGCGAGATAGCTGCACGTATAGACTGTATGTGTCGCACTGCGACGGGACCATCTGGCCGCCTATGTTTGTCATCCTCGTCCCGCACAACTCTAGGGCCACGCGCTCCAACGTTCGGCCCTGCACTTTATAGTCAGTGCATGCGAAGGCTGCTGCACATGGCAAACCTTTTCGGGTGACGTCGCTCAGTTGGCATGGCCGTTTCCGCTGGCATTCTATCTTGATGCTCATCGGCGTCAGGAGTATGGTTCTGGGCGGCATCCCGACAAAGTGGAACTCATTCGTCGTGTCGGACGCCAGCACGAGCCCGGCAGGCGGCCCAAAGTGGAGATTCACATCTGTCGAGATCCGATGGCCTGGGTACGCCTTATCAAGTATGACCTCCGCCGCCGTGTAGCTGGCGCTGTTGACGAGCTTCAAGCCCTGGTGGGTGTTGTGGTTCACGACGACGGGCATTCCGGGTACGAACATGAAGATGGCCGGCACTGGTATCGAACTGTCGTCTCCCTGGTTGGGGATCATGATGGCTTCTTCCTCGGTTAGCTGGCCGTCTTTCCACTTGTACTCTGATATGAAGATCCGCAGTGTTGCTTGGTGCTGCCTCTGAAAAGATACCGTACACTCCATATTCAGGTTCCACCGATTTCTATTCAGCGGCGTCACCACTGTGATGCCCGTTTCCCATGGGATTCATGGGATCCGTCTGTCCTCCCGGTAGCACCTGGTGTTGAGAAGCTCTGGATTTGTGTATCTTGCACTCCTAGGCGGATTCGCCTCAGCAACCGCTACAACTCTGGGCCTCAGGAGACAAAACAAGGACGCCCATTCCCGCACGCGGCTCGTCATTATGTCCACACCTTAGAATGCGTAATACATACTGTACAAACAGCAGCATTTTACAAGTAGAATACCCGTCCCTGTTTTTGACTTTGATCCGAACTTTAATGCGGCTCGAAACGACCTGACTCTGTTCCGCCTGGGACACGCTTGTTGTTGGACACTATGCTCCTCTGCAGGACCGTGCCGTTGCAGGACCGAGATTGCATTTGCTGAATCGCCTTCTCCAGCTCGTGGGACCGTCCGAACCCGATAGCCTAATGGAAACGCCACCTCCTCCATGAAGCAATATGTTGCACACACTGGCTTCGATTGAGTGAGGCCATTTTTGGTCCTATGACCTGACGCTGGGCCCTCCTGGGACTGAAATTGGTACCTGTTGGGGTTGTGAGGCTACGTATTGGGATTTTGTATGCTTGCTGCGGACTAGTTTAGGGACTGGAGGCAATGCCGTAACTGAGATCGATTGAGTCTAAAAATAGGATCTGGATCCTTCTTCCGGGACCATTTCACCAGGAGCCGAAAACGGCCGCGAGCCATGCGTAATGGTTTGCATGCGTGAAGTGAGGGACACGGAGAGTTTCCGAACTACTCAATTGGACTACTGGGTATTCTATCGACGCGTCATATATACTTATATCTGCATGTCGCCCAGATGATATCAGAATGTCGTAATACGAACCGTCGCCGTCACCACTTCTGTTTCATCAAACTGCGTGCGGGCAGCGTCGCACATATTACGCATTTGAAAACGCAAAGACATGAGACCTGAGAGCTTATGGCTATGTACAAGGCGGTGCCGCAGGTAGGTTTGCCATTGACAGGACGAATTTATGATGAAGTGGCCTCCCACATTGATGCATCCACAGAGGGAGACTTTGAATTAACTTTGCATCAACTTTGACAGAATCTAATTGACAATCAATGCCTACCATGTCTTCCCGTCCAATTATTGGACCGATGTGCTAGTCTGGCCCCACACATGATACGTGATTGCCGGGCATGATAATAGACGGGCTATCTATTGACATTCAGAAGCCGATTATTGGCTCAAAGGTTCTAGTAGAGGCTGGAACCCAGTAAAAAGTGCCAGACTAGCAACCTATCTGCACGAATAGCTAACGGATTGCGAGATTTTCTTTAAGCCGAACGTGTTGACCGGACGATATTCTCCGGGGCATTGGTTGCCAAAGTTGAGAGACGCATATATCACATGTTCTATTGCGACTTACACAACTTGATATCGTCCAAAGCCCAGCGTTCATGTCTGCGCCATCATAACATCATCGCTGCGTCATTATATATAGCTAATTGACTTATTTAAAGCGCTGACTTTCGCTCATAATACTCCAACCTCCCGGGCCACTTCCTATTCATCAGCTATGTTCTTAGCACGCGCTACAGTCTTCCCACAACTCCTGGTTATCTTTAAACCCCGACCAATTTCTCTCTCACAAAGTTTACTAAAATCGGCTACTGCAATGTCTTCCATTTCCGACGCTATAGTCAAAGACCACCGCGAGCTAGAGCGGTACTACAATAAGGTAGTCAACTCAGTAAATCTGGATCATCAAGAACGCTTCAGTAACCAGTTTACCTGGGAGCTCGCTCACCACTCAGTAGCCGAGGAGCTGATTATTTATCTCGCTTTCGAGAAGTACTTAGGGCCCAAGGGCAAAGAGATGGCAGAAAATGACCGAAAGGAGCACTATAGAGTCAGTAGGCCTAGGAGATAATAGATGTCAAATAGGATACTGATTATAAAAAGGTCAAAGAGCTTCTCAAGGAGTTTCAGCAGCTGAAACCGAAGGAACCTGAATACATTCTAAAGCTTAAGGAGATTTGGACCCTCCTGTCTAAACACATAGAAGAGGAAGAGGATCGCGATTTGCCAGCTCTTAAAGGTGCACTACAGAACCAGTTCGGCGAGTCAGAATCGATGGCCAAGAGCTTTAGCAGGACTAAGGCATTCGTACCATCTCGCAGTCACCCGAGTGCTGGCGAACACCCGCCTTTCGAAACCGTGATGGGCTTAATGACCGCCCCTATCGACCATATTGCTGATGTTTTTAGGAAGTTTCCTGATCAGACCATCTCGCCTAACCCGTCTACCGAATAGACTGAGAAAGCCGAGGTATCTGTGGGTTTCAATTCGCTGTCTCAGATAGAATGTCACAACTATCATCAGACTCTAGGATCATGTTTCCTTTTTTGTACCCTCATGACAGGCCACAGTCTCGAGCCCATGAAGGCTCGGATCCCTGACTTAGGTCATGAGACCGTCTTTTCCTTTATGTATATAAGGGCTGATTTAGGCCCTTTAAATAGCTAGAAATCAAGAGCTTCTATTCACATCACAATGCACCCTTCTTATCCGATGCAACATAGAATTATCCGCTTGTTACCAAAGTCAGAGGGCTAGATCAAGAACGAATAACAATGCATATCATGAAAATGTTCTCCGCTTTATCTAGTGTGTCTTCATGAGTAGAATGTGAGTTTTGTTATCCTCAACGGACTTAAAAGTCGACACCGATGCGTACTGGCATGTTGCCAGTCTTTAAAACCAGCTAACTTTGAACACCTTCAAAGTGCGCATTCGAATTAAGGTATTTTACCGGAGTCTCAAGACTTCAAGCCAGTAATAGTGGACAAATTATGTCAAACTAAATGTGACGAATCATTGCGCTTCGGAGCTGCATGGACATCATGGTCGCAGGTGGTACGTAGTTCCGCAGGTAGTGATCGTCGGCCCCCCGCTCCCAAGGCCCAATGACGGTAGCCCGTGGTGTGGCAACTTTCTGAGTCCTTAACATCGCTTTCCGTTGAGCGACACATCTATGGGCGCTTACAAGTTTCTCGACTCGTAGTCGCAGGATGAGAACGGCGCGTAGTCGCATCTTTGACAGGTCTCAATAACGCGGTGCACTGACGGCAGGGAAAAATGGTGTGAAGAGAGCTGATTGAGTCGCAGTCAAAGTAGCTTTTGTGGATTCTGATACCACATGCATCATCATCGATGTGCCCCAGCGAAGCGATGATTGGGCGGCATGTGCTTCGCAGTCTTTGTCCTTGTCGCGTCATCGGCCAAGTTTGTCGATCGCCAACCGCTAAGCACGACGTCATAACGAAGCGGGTGATGGCAACGCCCAGTCGGCAGCATCGGAGGGGGGTTTCTTGAGCCTTGATGCTTCTGAGCTAGCACCTTAAGGCAATGGGAATGACGACGACGAGATAAATCCTTATATAGAGAGGGATAGGGGATAATCTCTCCTTCTCTTTCGGGTGCTCTTCACCTGGCTTGGGCTCCATTCACAACACTCCGATATCTTCGGCCCGGTATCATCCTGTCCAAGCATATAGGGTTCAAAATAGCGACCTCATAGGAACAATATCGAGTTCAACCAACCAAACCTCTACCGCCATCACCACCATCAGCATGGACTTCATCTATGCCCGCAACGATGCCCTCGATATTAACCCTCAGGGCGGCGACTCCCATCTCTCCGAAGGAGGCTCTGACTGGCTCTGGGCCGTCATGGCCTTCTTCACCCTTGCTTTCGTTAGTTAACCTCCAATATCCTCCTCATAGCAAGTAGCTAATCACTATAGCAATAGCTCGCCTACTACATCCTCAGCTTCCGGCCACGCCATGGCGAGAAGATCTTCCACTACCTCTTCACCATCGCTCTGCTCGTCGGCGCCATCTCATATTTCGCTATGGCCTCTGGACTTGCCTGGTCTGTTATCCCAACGCATCTCTACCGCAGCGATGCCGTTACGTACCAGATCTTCTTCGCTAAGTATATCTTCTGGGTTATCGCCTTCCCCATTATTATTATTGCTCTTGGGCTTGTTAGCGGCATGAGCTGGGCTACTATCTTCTTTAACATCTTCCTGGTTTGGATCTGGTAAGTGAAACTCTGTAATAAATCGACTTACATAGGAATGATTAGCTAATAATGCGATAGGATCATCTCATACCTCTGCTCTGCTTATACAGCTACTCGCTATAAGTGGGGCTTCTATACTTTCGGCACTATCGCCTACCTCCTCCTCGCCTTCCAGACTATGTGGGCCAGCCGCTCCTCCGCTGACCGCGTCAAGGTCAGCCGCGACCACACCATGCTCGCCGGTTGGGTCAATATCTTCTGGTTCCTATACCCGATCGCCTTCGCCATTTCGGACGGCGGTAACGTCATCGGCGTCACCCAAAGCCTCATCTTCTTTGGCATCCTTGACCTCTTGCTCGTGGCCGGCACCGCCTTCGCCTTCTTGTTCCTCGCTCGCAAGTGGGACTATAGCCGCATGAACCTGCACTTCACCCAGTACGGCCGCGTTAGCTCCCACGAGAACGGTCTGCACCCTGAGAAGAGGCACATAGGCCATACGGGGACCACGCCCGCGACGACAGCCCCTACCACCCACGGCCGTATTATAAACCCTGTTTAAGAGGATACAGGGCAAAGTGTGAGTGAGTAAGTGAGTAGTCACTTACACGAGAGACAATGATATACGAACTGTGATGAACGGGAGTTTTGACGGATGAGTTGGACAGGGACAGTGTCCGTATGAAGGAGAAGGCTTGCTCGTTGAGATGGATTTGATTTGGATACTTGTGTCATTTTCACTGTGCCTGTACAACAAACACGATTTCCATGAGAAGTAGAGTTCTAAGGATACTACTTAATCTACCTAACCTAGTAGGTATATTAAAACCTTGCCCATCGCCCGCTCGCCTCTTAAAACTGGCGTTCTCCTCCGATACAATTGGCAGATAGGGTGTTTTAGAGCGTGTGAGGTCTGGCCATCGGAATAGCTCAGTCAACTCAATGTATCGCGGCACAGCATGTGTATAGTTTGCAGGAAGCGCCTTGATTCCCAACATAACCTGAATGTGGTAGGTATCAAGGTCCACTCTAAGACCTTAGTGTTTGATAGTACTTAGCACTTGCAGACGCAACGAAGAAAAGACCAGATATCCTTCGGATGCCCTAGAAAGTTCTCATCGTCCTCGGCAACTACCGGTACAAATTGAAGCTGCACCTGCTCATGGCTTGACAAAGACTGCATCACTAAGCTTGCATTAGAATGTTACCAATCCCGACATTTCAAATGCCATGATGGCGAGTCCAGCTTTAAACGTCCCAACGTGTTTGGATGCTTCGGGCAAAGCAACCCTATCAGAACTTGTGTCTGCTGGTATCTCCCCTAAAGCTATCCAAACACTTTTACGCCAACAAGATCCAGATTCCTTAGCAACTAGAAAGGATATCTACAATCGCATTGCCGAGTTGAAGGATGATATTCATGAGGGTCAAAGCTCTGTTCATGCTCTGATTAATCAATTGGACCGTGAGGGTTTCTGGAACCGCGTTCGAATTGATGAGAATCAGCGGGTTACGGCAATCTTATTTCCGAAACGCCAGGTTCAGCCTTAACGTGTTCCGCGATATAAGCAAGTTTAGTCTAGGTTTTTCTGGGAAACCGAACTAAATTAAGGTTCGGGGTGTCCCTCAACATTTAGTAACTGCGGGCTGGGTAGTTCCTTCTTGAGGATTCTACTAGTAGGGATTGCGTAGTAGTTAACGGTTCACTTAGTGATTAAGAAAGAGTCCTGCAACAATCCTTAAGTTAAAGTTCGAGGTTATAAGACCAATCAGTAGTTGGCTCGTGTATCTGAATAACTAATGGAATTAATGCACAGTCTCCTTAACACTCTTCTTAATAGGTTATTTTGGTATCTCCAATCTCTTGCATCTTGAGGCGGCATAGATCTGCTATTTTTCGCCAATATTCCTTTCTTAGAGGCTAGTGCGATCAACCTGCGGGTATCTAAATACGAAGCCTACCTAATAGAAGACACAAGTTGGTCCCCGTTTCAGTAGCTGGCTGACCCATCCTGAAAGTAGGTAGTGTTTATACCATTCGTGACGCAGTACTTGAAATCTTCTTTGCTCGCCGAATTATACTTCAAGCTCAACTGCATCAGAAACTATGAAACACGGCTTGGCTCCTCAGGACCTTCCGAAGTATGATGCAACTGCGGGAGCGAGGGGAATCCCAAATAAGACGGACCTGCAAGGTCACATATCAGTTGCAGCTCGAACCACACAAACCTTAACTTAGGCTGAAAGGCTGGAAGCAAATTGACAACCGGGCGGGGAATTCCAACAGGCCAGCTCTGTGAGGCAGATGCTCCAGCTGGGCCTGGGAGTAACCAGGGCATTACTGCTCTGTATCTCATGGTATTTAGTATTAACTTACACGGCCACCTCCGTATCATCCCTCCTGCGACGTATACGAAATTAGCGGATTCCAATGGCCTCTAGAACTGCCGAGGCCTTCACATGATTATCACTATATCACGCGTTCTAAAGGGTGTTTCTCTAAATATCTCCCATATTCACATGCTAAAGCTCATCTATCACGCTAATTCTTGAATAATCTCTTTACATTCCAAATTGAAGGAGTAATAATGACGTTGAAATTACAGGAGGACCATTGTATAAACATAATATCGAGTGAACAGAGCATCGGAAACCTGATAGCGCGGATTCGGTGGCTGAAATCTGAAAGCTGTGAAAAAATGATCATTATATATACATATAATACAATGCAGGTCATGGCAATATATACTTTCATTCAACTCTAGGTTCATTTTCATGTGAAAAATCTAATTTCATATGCGTCACTTTCAGATGCAAGACTCGGATGCGGCTGTCACACTCGCGAGGAAAACCATTGTTATAGGAACTGGAAGGGTTAACAGCTGGGAGAAAATACCTCCGTTACCCAATGAAGCCGACTAGACCCCATTCCGGTGCTATTACCTGGCAAGGCACGGCTATCGGAGAGCCGCGTCCACCTGGCCTCACCCACTAAGACAGGAAGGCTATTAGTCTGGTAGAGGATGGGAAGAATGTCGAGAGAGTGGGACTCTTGAGCACATCCGTCCGCCAACCCCTTGATGGGATTGTAGTGATACCCACTCGCATCCCGGAAATCTCACTTGCAGTCGTTTGGGGAAGATTATGGTAAAACTACACCTGGTCACTAACCAAGCAGGGATCTGTTCCTAAGAACAAGCATCAGGAGCTCAACATCGTAAACACCATCTGAAAATGACATGATATTATGCAGCCTACAGATATACGCTGATTCTCACATACTTTATGAGCTTCATAGGGTCCATATAGGCAGTCAGGTTTTAGCTCCGTGACATAGAGTGTTACAGTTTAAACCCAATTTTTTTAAAAAGATATTTTTCTAACATTCGCTTAGAAGATGCGTGTCTATATAAAGTCGAGGTGTGCGCTAGCATGTCTATATCATTCGACATCATTATAAGTAATAGCATAAAGTCAGTTCTACCTTATCTTATTTTATTAGGAATTAACTTATAATTACTTCTTCTTAAAAACGTTCATTATAATACTTCCTAAGTATAAATTCTTTATTAACTAATAATAACCATAGCTATTCTACCTATACTAGATATTCTTCCATTCCTTACTTAAGTTAAGACCGTAAGGTCAGATAGTAATATACCTACTCTTCAATTTCTTCTTACTCTCCTACCATTTCCTTCTAAATCCGTAGGAACTAGAGCCTGGATACTTAGCTATGCTTTAGTTAGTTCTCTATTAGTGGCTTATAATAGCACGATCTGTGTGGAAGCCATTCCTGGCCTGCCGGAGAGCGGGTAGAGACCTCTACCAACGACCAACAATCAGGATCCTATTTCTATTTCCTCCTTTTCCTAGAGGTCCGGGAATAACTATTATGCTCCCTCCCCCAAACCACGCAAATGGCATTCCAGTCCAAGCCATCAGCAGATATCGCTACTACCTCCGCGTTACTAAGATCCTTAAAAATGTAATAATTGGGAATTCATTTGAACTTGGAAGGCGATTTTCTCCAAGTATTCACCGTCCTATCTTGTTCAGCAGCTGAAGCATAGTCTGCCAACTTGAGGTTGTCTGGTATTAATACGTCTTAAGTTTAAACGCTAAGTGTGAAAGGTTAGTAAGTCGTCAAATTTTGCATCAAGCCTAATCCTCCTTGTGTCCATGGCGAATTTAATCGGCAACAGGCAGTATAATCTGGGGTTGATTTGATCCCGTCATATCTCTACTACTTCTCGGCGGAGACCACTTCTGCGCCGGCCAAGCATCGTTCCATAAGACACATTATTTATTCCAGACCTCCCTTGCGGCCAGCCTCCTTGGCCTTCTCGCTGCCTGGCTCAAAGGAGCCTTCCGAGGCGTTACCGCCCTCGGAAGCAATCTCACGCTGTGCAGAAGTGTCAGCTCAAAACTCCACTTTGTGAACTCGACATGAAGATGTTGACGAACCTGCTTGTCGGGGGTCCATGCTGGCAAAGCCGCCCTGGTGGCTCGACTGGCCACCTTTGGAAGTGATCTCCTGTACCTCCGCCTTGGGTCTGATGTCGTTAGTAACGGCCGATTCCGTTCGTGAAAGATCGAGACATACCGGTTGGCAAAGTTACCGGGGTTGGTGTTCTCGGTCATTTCGATGACAGTTGGTATGATTGAACTGTTCTTGAAAGTTTGCGGAGTTGAACGTTTGAGTGTGGACTTGGAAGAATTGCCCGGATCTCTTCACTTTTAAATCTTTGTCACAAGCTACCGGGTTCATGCAGAGTGGTTGAAGTAAAACGCACGGGGTATTTGTACGTCTACATGACGTCTATGACTCTTACGCCCTGACTAATTAAAGAGCAACGAGACGTACAACTCGGGATGAGGTCCATAAAACAGCAATTTAATGACTTGGTGACGAAGTAATTGCTCACATCACGGCTGAAATCCATCATGACGTTCTTTTTTGTTCCTTTTTCCCCAGTAACGCTAGCAAGTGGCTTCATCCGTCAGCGCCCTCATTGGAATAGCTCAACGGTGACCACTGCGATGAGGAGATTTCTTTTCCAATGGAGTATCATGAAATAAAATACTCGATTGAGTAGATCGCCTTGCGTGAACTTTTGGGCGGGTTCGGTTTAAGAACGATGTCGTCTTTGACCCTGGATACCAAACGAACCGAAGGAAAGGCTAGCAGGACCCAAAGCTTAACGCTCCCGAACAATTTCAATCCTAGACAATTCAACTCAATCAACTTCAATTCAAATCAAGTCAATCTATACTCTATTCAATTCAATTACGGCCGCTAGATTGAATTGATTAGAATTGAGAAATTGACTGTATTAGGAAGGGACGCACATGTCTGTATTAGGCGTGAACGCTAAGCAGTGAACCACTTCCAAAAGTCCACCTTGCGCCCAGCCTCAATACCATCAACATGACCGCCTTGACGACCGCTTTTCTGACGATTCCTCGTCGATTTCGAGCTTTGAAGTATTAGCTGGCGAAAACGGGGGTCCTGAAGCAGGATATTTACTTAGGGGTTTTATCACGATAGCGGGGCGTCACCTGACTTTCCTCCAGATTGAATAGAATTGAATCCTTGCTGTTTTGTCGGGAGCAGGCTGAAAAGTGTTCAATTGCAGGTGTGTCTGTGCGCATGGGGTTTGAGCGACCTCCATGAGTTAGAGGACATGACGAAACAATGACTGGGCGGCTTGGTTTTGGGTTGGGGGGATTGACTCCCGGCTGTTTCAAGGCACAATTAATATAAGGTCCATGCTGACTTGCGGAGCGGACAAGAAGCAACTGAACCTACTCCGTACTTCCCTGCCTTGATCTTTGGCCAGCCAAGCACTTTACCTGCGTAACGACAGGCGTACTGGACTCTTGGAAGTTATTCCCCAGACACCACAGCCGCGATCGAGCAAGTACATCAACCTGACACTCCCCCAGCCCTGATCCTCTGACCGGCGCCAGTTTTACCCAGCCCCAAAAGGTCCGAAAGCAACCGAAAGCAGCGCCACCCGATCGTCAACGCCAAGGTACCTAAAATTGCTTTGACCCAAGTATCCAAGGTACCAAGCGTGGATCGTTCTCACAGACCCACAGTGCCACATCCACCGAAACCAGCTATGACCACTATGACGGACAATCCGTCTCCCATCGCCTCAGCCTTTTTGCATCCTGTTGGGACCCAAGCATCGAGTTAAAGGCACCACGACCGTCGAGACCTCGTCTCCCACTTCAGTTGCCTTGGCTGCTTCTCTTTCAGCATTTGCTTCTCTCTCGTCCGGCGCCTTCGACTGGACCACACTAGGCACGCCCGCTCCCGAGGCCAGCTGAGCATTGGATGTATTACCAAAAACTCCATCGCGACCACGACTATTTCCAAAACAGCAACATGACCACATAACAACTCACCAACAAGACGCACAGCAACCACAGCGCAAATTATCCGCAATAATATGCGCGACAGCGGCGTCGAGTCCCACAGCCACTCGCCAGGTCCAGCATGGACGGCACCTTAACCACCAGAGACGCTGCAAGCGGCAGCAGCCGCACTTCTCTTGAGAGTGGTCGCACCAGCACGAGCGTCGACTGGCCTGTGCATCCTGGCGAGATCAAGACAATTTCTCAGCTTGATTCTCTCCCTATCGGCACAAAAGTTACCTTCCGAGCGCGCATTGAGACTCAGCGACCGCTCTCCAAGGTTCTCGATTTTCTCCTCCTCCGTGATTAGACTCACTCCGTATCGGGTGTCCTCGCTCGCGATGCCGATAATGCCGACTTCGTGAAGTGGGTGCGCAAGATCAGCCTCGAGTCGCTGGTGCAAGTATGCGGTGTCTTGAAGCAGCCTCTAGAGCCCATCCGATCGGCGACACACTCTGGCGTAGAGGTCGACATCTGCTCCGTTCACCTCGTCAACCCCGTGCAGAACCTGCCCTTCAGCAATTACAAGCCTCCTGAGACACTGCGCAACCGCATGTCCTCGCGCATCCTCGATCTCCGACACCCTTCCAATCAGGCTCTCTTCCGCGTGCGCTCCCTCGTCTCGCACGCATTCCGAAACACCCTCGAGAAGCATGGCTTCGTCGAGATTCACACTCCTAAGCTTCAGCCCGTTGCCACCGAGAGCGGCGCTGCTGTCTTCCCCGTTAACTACTTCGGCTGCCGGGCCTTCCTTGCTCAGAGCCCTCAACTCGCCAAGCAAATGTCCGTCTCCGCCGACTTTGGCCGTGTCTTTGAGGTCGGCCAGGTCTTCCGTGCCGAGAACTCCAACACTCATCGCCACTTGACTGAATACATAGGCCTGGACCTCAAGATGGCTATCGATACTGATTACCACGAGGTTATTTAGCTTATCGATATCTTCCTTAAGGAGGTCTTTAAGGCCGTCTACTCCTCTCGAGAGATTGAGGTTATCTGCAATTGATGGCTAAGCGGTGAGTTCAAGTGGTTGGATGAGACACCTATCATCACCTTCAGCGAGGGTATCCAGATGCTCCGCGACGATGGCCACGACGGCGAGGAGGAGGATCTGTCTACTCCCGACGAGATCCGCTTCGGCCAACTTGTCCGCGAAAAGTTCGGCACCAATTACTACGTCCTCGACAGATTCCCCGCCAGCGCCCGTCCCTTCTATACTGCCAATGATTCCAAAGACCCCAAGTATACTCGATCCTTCGACATCTTCGTTCGCGGCCAGGAGATTTGCTCCGGTGGTCAGCGTATCCACAATATAGAGGAACTCCGGGCCAATATGACTGCCGCCGGCATGTCGGACGACGGCATGGAAGATTATCTGACGGCCTTTGAGCTCGGCGCTCCCCCCCATGCTGGCGCTGGTCTTGGTCTTGAGCGTATCGTCGCCTGGATGCTTGAGCTTGGCGATGTGCGCTACGCCTCCCTCTTCCATCGTGATCCCAAGTCTCTCCCGACCAGGGCCGCCGGCCTACCCCATCCCGAGGCCGACACTACCAAGCCCCAGTCCCACGATCACCCGCCCGCTCTCGAGAAGCTTATCGCCAACTACGGTGACGCCTCCAGCACATCATGGCTCGATGACCGCTTCCAGATTTGGCGACACGAGACTGGTGCTGCTCTTGGCTGGGTCCAGCAGGAGAAGTTCGCCTTGATTACTGGCGATCCTCTGTGCGACCGCAGCCAGTATACAGAGGTCATTCACACCTTTGTCAAGCACATCACTGTTGACCTGCGATTGACTCCTGTGTGGATGCTCGTCTCCTACGAGGTCCAGAAGATTCTTGAATCCGAACTCTGCTGGCGGAGCTTGTCGTGCACTGAGGAGCAGCGCGTCGACGCCGACAAGCACAATGCCTTGCAGGTTAGCGGTCTTACCGCCAAGGCACGCCGTGTTGAGCGCGAAGGTGTCAAGATTCACGAGGTCAAGGCCAACGAGGACCTCATTCGCCGCGCCGACCCTGCCATCGAGGAGTGGAAGGCTGCCCGTAAGGGCAAGCAAGTCCACCTGACTGAGGTGCGCCCCTGGGTCGACCAGGAGCATCGCCGCTACTTCGCAGCTGAGAAGGACGGCAAGGTCCTCTCACTAGTGGTGCTGGCTAAGCTCGCCCCCCGCCATGGCTGGCAGGTCAAGTGGGCTCTGGACTTCCCTGGTGCTGTCAACGGCGCCATCGAGGCCTTCATTGGCCACGCATTGTCTACTGTCACCGGCCAGGTCACCTTTGGCGCTGGCGTCTCCGAGCAGGGATGGACATCTATCGAATGGGTAGTCGAATCGATAGATTCATTCGACGCCAAGTCTTACGAATATCGAATCGAACGCTAAGACATTCGATTCGATACGAATCTTCCACAAGCTCATTCGATTCGATACGAACCTACTACTAACCCGTTCGATTCATATTAAATCGAATATAAGCTTATTCAATTAGCTATTGAATTAAATGAAGCTAAGGGTTTAATTAAATATTAATTAATTTAATTAAATAAGTATTATAATTAATTAAAATCTACTAAGAATTAATTTTTTATATAATTTTAATAAATATATTAAAAAGCTAATAATATAATTTTATATAACTAAGCTTAATATACTTTATTAACTATAGTTATATATTATTATTAAAATATATTAGTAAATATAAAAAGATATTTAAAGAGATTTATAATAAATTAAGTACTTTATAGTTACTTATTATTTTAATAATAATTTGTTACGGCCCGGTCTGCACAGACTACGTAATGCTAATTAAAACATACTTACTCTACTAATTTCTAACTAATTCTATTAGATTACGATCCTTAACTATAATCCTAATAATAGATCACGATCCTTAACTATAATCATAAGAAATAGATCATAATCCTAAACTATAATCTATTAGGATTACCTTAATATATAAGTATATTTATTTAGCACTTTTATAGAGATAGCCTTACTAGCTATTAATACACTTAGTTATATTAAATCTACTATTCTACTATTATTAGACCGTGACTTATATTACTTATTATAATGTTTCTAATCTGCTTAATTATAAATACTATATGCCTTAGACCTATTCTAGAGCCTTAGTATAAGCCTAACTATTATATATTAATAGCTCTTATTTAGTATATTATTATATTAACCTAAGTAATACTTTATACTATTAGTATATTTAGAATAAACTGAATTCTTATTATCTTAAGTAATGCGCCTATACTATTAGTATATATATCCTTACTAAGTAATACTGAAATAGTAATAGAGGTCTAGTAACTTTACGCCCTTATTTAAATTCTATAGTAATAAGTGTAGAATTAACTGGCTATAGTACTTACTATAACTACGAATAATGACTATGACTTAAGAGAAATGATTAAGCTACTAAAGCCTGAACTATTTAATAGTTCACTAAGTGATATAATTCTATTTATTATTAGGATAAAGGGGTACTTCTAATTCTTCTTATAATATCTTATATTATTTAAAGTATGCTTATTATTTATAAATAACTTAATAATTAAGAATACTAAAGACTGGTTTAAACTAATTATAAAGGACTTTTTAAATAATAATAAGGCTAGCTAGGACTAAAATACTATTAATATATTTATAGACTAAGAGAATTTTAAAAAAGTAATTAAAAATACCTTTAGTATAGTTAATAAGGAAAGGTAAGTAATAACTAAGATCTATAAGATTAAATAAATCCAATTTACTATTACTTATACTATTATATTCTAATAAGTTACTTCTAAATTAGAATAAGATAATAATATACTTATAAAAATCTTTTATTAAAGACTTAAAGAAAAAGTTAAAAATAAACTATATAAAGCTAATTAACTTAATATACTTATTAAGTATATTACTATAGCTATTAAGATTGACGAATAATAGTATAAAAGATAAAGAGAGAAGGCTAAGAACTAATAAAGAGGCTAAAAAAGTAATTATAATCTGTATTACCCTAAGAACTAAGATAATCAGAAAGATAAAAACTAGGTTAATACTTTTTATAGAATTTAAGCTAGACTTATAGAACTTAAAGCAGTTTAATAGGACTATTCTAAGGTTAAATACTAGAATTATAGTAAAATAGAGTACTTTAAGAATAAGTACTAGAGCCTTAAGATAAACTAAAAGCATAAGCTTATATTAGAAGGTAAGAACCTCTGATCTATTAACTACTAGTACTTATTTAAGACCCTTACTATAATTAGAAGCAGCTATTATAATATATTTAGTAAAGCTAAAGAAAATATAATTAACTCTGAATCCAAACCTAAGATAAATGAATAATAAGATAAAATAGAAGCTAGAAGGGAAGCTTACTAAGGCAAATAGGCATAATAATTAGTAAAAGAAATAATAGTAGAAAAACAAGGGCGCCTAGACTATAAAAATGAAAGCGCCTAAAGATAATATACTGAACGCAAGGCAGCTAGAGAAGCTAATAAATAATAGGACCCCATCCCGGAAGGCCGACTTATAATAAAAACTGTAAATAGAAAAACTCTTACTATAGTTAAGAAAGGCGATAAATGCATATAATTTATACCTATCCTAAAAGATAGCGAATCCTATTAAGAGAAGGTTAAAGAAGAAATCCTTAATAGATAGCTAAGCTAAGTTAAGGTAAATTATAGTTAATTAGGAAACGCACTTAGCGCAACCTTCTAGCTACTTAAGACCCAAGCTATATAAATAAACAATAATTATAACTATTAATAAACTGGTTATATAAAGAATGAGTGCTTAGTAGTATTTTCTAAGAAAGGCAAATAGATTTAGAATAAACTCTATAATAATAAGAAACCTAAGTAAGGTAGCAAATGATAAAATACTAGTACTAATAAGTACTATAAACTCTTACGAAGTAGAATAGCTAAAGGCAGATAGTACTTAGAAGCTTATTGCATCCTGGATGAATAACTCAGTTAGAAACTAGAGCTTATCCTCATACTTATGAATGAATACCTAGATAGTAGTGATAATAAATGAACAGACCCTTACTATAAGGAGTATAAGGAGTCTTTAATAAAAGTAAAGGAATAGTAGAATATAGTAGAAATCGATCTATAAGGAATCTATATATAGATAAGTAATGAAGATCGATACTAGTAAATAGTTAAAGAAAGATAAGAACCTTAAGCTAAAGAGGATCTCTATATCTATACTTAATTAAGGCTTAAAGTATAAAGTAATAAGAAAATACTCTAAGAAGAATTCTTAGATAACCCTTATATTAGAATAAATAACTTTTAATATTATAAACTTATATAGATCTTATACTATAACCTATATTATAAAAAGTATATTTATAGTAAGTAAAAGAATAATTACTTTCTTATATAATTAGAAGATTACTTAGTATTTATACTATACCTTTATAATAAAATTAAAGGCTATTAAATAAAGAGTTTTAAACCTATTAATAAGATTATAATCCTAGAATATTCTAATAAGTTTTTCCTTTTAAAATATATTAAAGGACTAATAAACCTAATATAATATAATAAAAAAGACTATTTAATTTATATTTAAGTTAAGATTAACTTATAGTATATATAATAAGATAAATAAAAAGACTTAATAACTAACTATACTAAGTAAATATAAGTATTACTAGTAAAAAATAATAAATACTATTTATAAAAAAGCGATAAATAAGTGATAATATAAAAGGAAAATTACCTCTATTAAAAGCTCTATATATAGTATAAATAGTAATAAAATGAAAGACACTTGAGCTAAAAGTGTGAATTAATAGTATATAACTTACTATATTAGTAAATAGTAAAGCTAAAGCAGACTATATTAACCTAAAGGTGGTTAATAAGCTAAAACTATTATAAAAGTATAAGAAGGAAGCTTATATATTATATAATCTTAAAGATAATATATTTAATTATAAAGATAGATAAATTACTAAAGAACTTAATTACTTAAAGGTTTTTATTAATAAAAAGAACTAAAGTATTACTTTTAATATTATCTTAATAAAGTATTATAATATTATACTTAAGTATCTATAGTTAAGAAAATATAATCTATATATTAACTAAAGAACTAGCCAGGTACTAGTTAATAATAATAATATACTCTCTAGTAATAATAAAAGTAACTTAGAAGAAAGAGAATCTCTAATCTTAATTCTTAAAGATAGTAAGAATAAGACTTTATATAAGGAAATGATAGATACCTTATTACTCTTAATAGAAATATGATATAAGTATTAGAAAGGCAAGAAAAACATACTTTAAAAAACGATTAAATGCTTTTAATAATAGTTTAAAAAAATAAATAAAGACCTTAAGAAATAGAAAAAAGAATAATAAGAAAATCCTAAAGATAATAGGCTTAAGAATATATTAGTATAATACTATATTTATAAAAAACTCTTTATAAAAGAACTTAAGATAGGATTATTAGAATTCAGTTAATAGAACTATAAAATTATATTAAAAGATAAAGCATTATTTACATTCTATAAGATTTTTAATCTTAATAAAATATAATTATAAATACTTAAAGAATATATTAAAAATATACTATATAAAGGATATATTAGAATATTAAAGTCCTTAGTTAGCTATTTAGTTATATTCATTCTTAAAAAGAATAATAAATTCTGACTTATTATGAATTACTACTATTTAAATAATATTATACTAAAAGATCGAACCTTATTATTACTTATTATAAAGCTTAAGGACTGACTCTATAGAATGAAGTTCTTTATAATACTAGATCTTAAAAATGCATATAGCCTTATCTATATTAAAGAAGGATATAAATAGAAAACTGCTTTTAGAATGAAGTTTAAAGTATATAAATACCTTATTATGCCTTTTATACTTATAAATATACTAACTATATTTTAATAAATAATTAATAATATATTATATAAGTACTTTAATATATTTATTATATACTATTTAAATAATATTCTTATCTTTTTTAAAATAAAAGAAGAATATATTAAATATATTTATAAAGTACTATAAGTATTATAAGACTATAGGTTATTAGTTAAATTAAAGAAAAGTCATTTCTATACTTTAAAAGTAGAATTTCTTAGATATATAATCTTTTATAATAAGATTAAAATAGATCTAAAGAAAATTACTATTATTAGTAAATAGTTAAAACTAATAAATATTATAAAAGTATAAGCCTTCTTTAGATTTACTAATTACTATTAAAAATTTATTAAAGGGTTTAGTAAATATACTATACTACTTACTAACCTTATATAAAAAGGAGTAGAATTTAAATAGGATATTATTATAGAAAATGTATTTAATAAAATTAAAGAGATTATATTAAGCAAACCTATTCTAGTAACTTTTAATCTTAAATAAGAAATCGAATTAAAAATAGACTCTTCAGACTTTATATAAAGCGCTTAAATTAGATAATAAGATAATAATAGAGTATTATACCCTATTGCCTTCTTCTCTTATAAAATGCATAATATAGAACTTAACTACCCTATTTATAATAAAGAATTCCTTATAATTATTAATACTTTTAAGGAATTCTAATATTACTTTTTAAAAAGTAAATATAAGATTAAGGTCTATATAGACTATAAGAATATCTTATACTTTATTATTACTTAAGAACTTAGTAAATAATAATTATAATATGCTAAATACCTTTTAGAATTTAATTATACTATTATTTATTATAAAGGCTTAGAAAATAGAAGAGCTAATACTATTAGTTAATAATATGACTTTAATAATAATAAAAGAATAGTTAATAAATAACTCTTATACTTTATACTTAAAGGATACTTAAAATAGAAATTCGTTATAAAAGCTTAAAAGGGAATAATACCTTTATAACTAGAATACTTAGAACTAATCTAGAATAATAGACTAGTATTTTATTAGATAGACTAGGCCTAAGGTTATATTAAGAAAGTTATATATAAGGATAGACTTATTATTATCCTTAATAGCTTCTAATACTAAATAGTATAAGACTTATATATAAAAGGACTATATAATAAAAATATTAATATATTATAATAATATATTATAAAAATATACTAAACCTATAGACTTAATAAAGCGCTTTATAATATAATTAAAGAATGCTTAAAGTATTACTTATTAAAGTAACTATTAGTAGAATACTTAAAGAAGCTAAAAGAACTAAATAATTACTAATTTAACTAAGTTACTAATAGCTACTCTTAGAAGAGGTATATTAAATAAAGTAAAAATAGTAGAATTATTATACTAGATAATATAAAGAATTACCTTATATAATACTATTATAATTAGGCATATAATAGGATATCTACTTAAGCTATTATATAAATAAAGGAATTCTATATAATAGAAAATATATATACAACTATAAAGGATTTAATAGTATAATGCTCTAAATGCTCTAAGGATTAGTTATATATCTTTAGAATGATTACTATAATATAACACTTAGTAGAATAAGGAAATCCACTACTTAGATAAATCTAAGAGTATAATAATATACTATCTAAAGATAAATAAATAAAGAAGTAATAAGTTCTTAAAGAATTATAATATAAACTTATATAAGAAATCTATAAATACTTATTATATAGATACTAAGGAGTTAATAAAACCCTTAATAGAGTTAGAATGACTTATAAATTCCTTAGGATAAAAGTAGTAATTTAAATCATTATTTAATAATATAACTTTTATATAAAGACTAAGGTATAATACTATAAACTATATAGAGAATTATAATCCTTACTAATTATAAACTGACTATAGGACTCTATTATAATAGATTTTATTATGAAACTACTCTTATTAGAGGATCTTATAATTAGAACTCTTTATAATAGTATTCTTATTATTATAAATAGACTTATGAAATTTTCTTATTTTATACTTTATTAAGAATTAACAGATATAGAGCAGTTTGCTTATATCTTCTTAAGAAATATTATTAGTACTTATAGGCTATCTTTAGAAATTCTTTTTAATAGAAAACCCCTATTTATTTTTAAGTTTTAGTAAGTACTAATAGACTATTTAGAATTAAACTACTAACTCTTTATAGCTTTCTAACTATAGACTAATAATTAGATAGAATAAATAAACTAAATACTAAAATAATATTTTTAATACTATATTAATTATAAATAAAACGATTAGGTTAAGAAGCTATTAATTATATAGTTAAGCTATAATATAATTATTTATAAAAGCATAAAACTCACTCTAGTATATACTAATTTTAGATTTATTTCTAATACTTATAAAGTAAGTTATAATAGATTAATTATTTTTAAAGCTATCTTTATATTAGAAAAATTAAAAAATCTATATAAAGAAATAAAGACTAAACTTGAATTTATTAGAAACTAGATAAAAAAATACTATAATAAAAAATAGATAAAGAGACTATCCTTCTAAGAGGAAGATATAGTATACTTTGCTATAAAAAACATTAAAATAAAATAAGAAAATAAAAAACTAGACTATAAATATATCAGACCCTATAAAATCATTAAAAGAATCTTAGAAAATAACTACTAGTTAGACTTATTATTAAAAGTCAGACTTTACTTAGTCTTCTATATCTCACTCTTTAAAACTATGAAAAATATAATTTACACTAAATATAATAATAAATATAAGACTAAAGTTAAAGGATTAGAAGAATATAAAGTTAAAAAGATCTATAATATATGAATTAGAAATAATAAGACTAAATACCTTATTAAATAGAAGAATTACTCTAAAAGCAGTAATTAATAAGAACCTACTAAAAACCTTACTTATATACAGTACTTACTAAAGAACTTTCACTAATAACACTAGGTTTAATTAAAGACCTAATATTACTAAAATCGCCCTTAAGACTAAAAGTAGACTAATTAGTCTCATCTAGAATACCTAATGACCTTAGGTTATAAACTACCTATTTCTTATAAGCCTCTAATATAAGAAGGACTCCGTCCTCCTTATCTAATTCTTACATCCCCTATTTAAATAAATCAGAACCCTATTCCTTTACTTTCTTCTTAATCTTCCTAATTTAAGCCAAACAGTTCACTACTATTACTAAAGATGCTTACAGTTTAGCTAGCTGGTTATAGATAAGTATGATTTAATTACTGGCTTCCTCCTCCTCTTATGTAAGCTTTTTCTATTAATTAATTAGCCTGTTTATTAAAGAAATATTAGTATAAACTTACTAAAGAAGGAAGGAATACTTTATATAAAGATACTATATAGATACTATTATAAGACTAACTATAATAAATATATTCCTTATAATAATTAAAATGACTAATATCCTTTATCTAATACTTAATCTTATGCTTAAAATAATAAGTATAAGGTATATTAATAATATAGTTATTAAGCTTAGTAAAATTTTAAAGAGATTTATACTTAGTTATCTTTTTTATTTTTTTAATTACTTTCTTTACCTTTTACTTTATTATATATTATAGTATTATATTAGTATATTTATGAATATTTATAGAAGGAAGTTATAGACTAATATTAGAAATTATATAAGGCCTATTTATATAGTCTTAAAGATAAGACTAATAGAGGGGAGATATCGTATTATAGCCCAGTCTATATAGACTATATAATACTAATTAAAACATACTTACTTTACTAATTTCTAACTAATCCTATTAAATTACGATCCTTAACTATAATCCTAATAATAAATTACAATCTTTAATTATAATCCTAAGAAATGGATTATAATCCTAAACTATAATCTATTAGGATTACCTTAGTATATAAGCACATTCATTTAGCACTTTTATAAAAATAGCCTTACTAGCTATTAATACACTTAGTTATATTAAATCTACTATTCTACTATTACTAGACTGTGACCTATATTACTTACTATAACATTCCTAATCTACTTAATTATAAACACTACACGCCTTAGACTTACTCTAGAGCCTTAGTGTAAGCCCGACCGTTATATAATTTATAATTAAATACTAGATAAAATTTTAATAGTAATTTAATTTATAGCTTTAAATAAGGCATTTAATTAATATTTATAAAGAATATATATTATATAAAAGATATTAAAGAATAAGTTATTTTAACTATAAAATCTAATTTATAAAGTTAGAAAATACTAATACTTTTATTATAAATTAAATAAGGCTAGTAATACTCTCTTAATAATATAGTATAAAGTAAGCTAGTAATTATAAGCCTAGTATTACTATATTTAAAATTAGTTATTTTAAATATATATTAATATTTTAATAGGATTAAAAGAATATATATTTTTATAAAAAAAAATAAAAAAAAAGTATTTCTAGATTTCTCTTATTAAGAGCCTCTCTTTATATTAATTAATATATAATTAAGTAAATACTTCTAACTTAGAATTTCCTTTAAAGAATATAGAATGTATAGTCTTCTTATACTTATTCACTAAGTCCTTACTATTTTGCCTTATATATGCCAGTTTATAAAGAGCTTAAAAAAATCAATCCTTATTAGTAGAATAGAATAAGAATAAATGCAAAGTTAGTACTAATAAGGATTAGTTTAAATTAAAGTAATACATTCTTATATTCTATATATAGTAATATAATATTGGCTAATAGGGGTCTTTAAGTTAAGAAGAATAAAGAAGAATTAAGACCTAATAGCTAAAAAGCTTAGTTATAGACCCAGGATTTATAAATTAGCTAGTTATATAGTACTAAGAGGCTTAGTAGACTAATACTTAAAAGAGTTCTCTTATACTAATTATTAAAAGGAAGGTTAGTAGTTTCCTAACTCTAGTATCCTTATGCTCCACTCCTTTATATTAAGATACACTAATTAAAATCTTTATTTATATTACTTACTTGTAACTTTATTTATTCTTATATATAAGACTTAATAAGTTTAATAATATTAGACTACTTTATGAATTTTATATTAATATATATAATATATATATACTATTAAGTATTACTTATATATCTTACTATAGATAGGTATAACTTAAGCCTGTTTATAGCCTTAATAGCTTCTAATAGCCCTATTTAGCTTAGAGGACTTATAAGACTGATTTATTTATAATACTTAATAAGCTAAACTATAATATAATATCTTTTAAAATATTCTTATTAAGCCTATACCCTTTAAATTAGCTAAGAGTAATAGAACTTATTAAGTTTTTATCTTTACTAATAGCATTATTACTAATAACTCTATCTCTCTATCCTTATAAGACTGTTATAGACTTTATTAAAATTAATTAGATATTCTAAAACTATTAAAAATAGGCAAAATAGCTAGGATTTAAGCGCTATATAAGTAGTTAAGATATAAGAGCATAGTAATAGTAATATGAGTACTATATTAAGGACTATTCTACTTATTAATAGGTTAATAAATTAAAATAGATTTATATAGACTGCTTTACCTAAGGGTTTAAGAAGAAGTCAGATTTCTACTTTATCTACTTAATAAGAGTGTTTATTAAGAAATACCTTTATAAAACCCATAGAATTATAGTAAGTCCCTTAGCCTAGGGCTTAATACTATACTAATTTAAAAGGCTCTGAATAAAGCTATGCACTATAGTGGGGGAGGCATATTATTATATAACTAGGCTATTAACTACTTCCTTAGTACTAACTTTAATAATCCTAATAATCAGTTTCTTCTTAGTAAATTATATAAAAAATTCTATATTAAAGACCTTTAATTATTCCTCTTTAACTAAATTATATACTATAACTTACTATTTAAGACTATTAATACTAAGCAATTCTAATAGGTCTTACTTTATAATAACCCGCTCTTTAATAAGGCCCTTATTCCCTTTATAAAGATACTTCTTTATATATTTAAATCTAAGTATATAAGTACTATTAGGCTAGTAATTAAAGTATTACGCAGTATTTAATTTTAAATCTATTTCTCTTTTAATAGCTAGATATTAAAATCTTATATCTTATTCTTTAGAATTAATGCTTAGTTTATTAATTATAACTTCATTTAGTACTGAATCCTCCTTAGACTTTAACCTCTCTATAAGTAATATATAAGTATATTACTTACTAATAAAGTAACTAATATGCTTATATTCTAGTAAATTAATGACCTTAATAGGGTTAGGTACTTTATACTTAATAATACTACTAATAATAATACTTATATTAATGATTTTATATTTAAATATAGCTTTTCTTCTAAAGAGTAATGGATTTACTATATAGTGTATATCTTTAACCTCTATATGTATACTATGCTTTGTAGCTTAAAGCAGGAGAACTTCATAGTAATTATAGTAGCTAATAGTAATAATTAAGATAGTAATAAAGAATAAGTTAATTAAGCTATTAATAAGGCCCTGGATAAGAAGATAGAAGATAATATAAATAAAGATATATAAGATAATATTATTAATAACCCTTATAAGGACTTTATATTATCTTACCTAGCTCTAGATAAGATTAATAGTACTACTTTTAAGGAGTATAATCAGTATAGTGCTTTAAGAATGCTCTATAATATTAGGATCTAGCTATAAATAAATCTATAATTATATAAGCAGTTTCTTTAGTTTTAATAAAAGGAGTTTAGTAAGGAATCTATACTCTACTAGGTCTTTAATAACGCTACTTAATAGGACTTGGATATATATATAATAAAGAGGGCTTTTCTTCTTTACTTAGCACTTAGTACTTTCTTTAATAACGTTTAAAACTATTAAAAGACTGAGAGTGCTTATAAGAAGATAAGGCTAGCAGTTCTAGAATACTAACTAAGTGCATATAACTAGAAGGTTATTAAGATACTTATTAAGCTTCTAAAGCCTTTTAAAGTCATTACTAAGTAACTTTAGAATAGTAGTATTCTTAGTACTAAGTCGACTTATAGTAATTTTAATAAGTACTTCCTTATTTTTAAGATCCTACTTAATTACTTTAAAAGTACTATTAAGAGTATAATCTTTAAAGAAGTTAAGGACCTAGTAAGTAAGGAGAAGAAGGATATTAAAGTTTCTATTTATAATAAGCTTAATAATAAAACTTAAAAATTACTTAAGATCTTTATTACGCTTAGGTAAATAAAGCTATCTAAGTACTATAGTTATCTAACTAGTGCTACTTATATAAGTACTATTATCTTTAATTTAGTAAAGAAGTAATGCTTTCTTAATTAACTATAGTCTTAAGTGCCTTCCCCTAAGGCTAGGAGCTAGTGATCTAATCATAAAGAGAAGTTATTAGAGATCTAAGAGATGTATAAAGAATGCGATATTAATTATAAAGTCCTTACTATAATTAATAAAGCATTAATAGATTATATTAAGAGAAGGCTTTCTAGGAGTATAGTTAGTTTAATATTAAGCTAAACTTTTATATTATCTAATCCTTATAAAAGTGCTTATAAGATAAAATAAATAACTATAGTAATAATAGCTAATAATGAATATATATAGTACTATATAGAGGATATTATCTATAGTTACTATTATAAGAGTAGATTAATTAATTAGTAGAAAGTTAATATTAATTAGTACTTATAACTATTTTAAATAGCTATTAATATGCTTATTATTCTATTATTATCTATAAAGAGTAAAAGGACGTTTAATAATATAAGATATATAATAGTATTATTAAGAAGCTAGCTAAAGAAAGAAATAGTAATAATAGCTTAGTATATTTAATTATAAAATAAAGCTAGAATCTATATACCTTTACTACTATTACTTAGCCTTAGTAATAGCTAATAAGTTAATATACTTATATTATTAAAGGATATAAGTAATATATAATCTACTTAATAGCTTTCTTTTATTACTTACTTAATTAACTTAGTTTTACTATATCTTTCTTAAAGTTATATAATATTATATAATATCTTATAGTATCTAACATTTTCTATTTTTATAGGATTTATTATATATTTAATTAAATTTAAATTAAATCCAATTAAATCTTAGCATTTAATATATATTGAATCTATAAGAAATGCATTTGATTCGATTCAAGTTATTAAAAAGCTTGTATAGCACTTAGATGACTTAATTGTGTGTGTATTATCTGTATATATCTAGGAGGTCTCCTGGCCGTAACTATATATATGTTCTAATTACTATTAAAAGTAAGGGCCTAAAGTATTTATACTAATAGGCAGTCTTAACTCTAAAGATTACTATATAACTGCTTAATTAAGTACTTTATATATAATCTAATTTAATATGCCCCTTTAGCTTAAGAGTATTACTATTAAGCTATGCTTTTTATCTTTCTTTAGTTATTCTAATTAATTAAAGAGATCTATTAGTTTAAACTACTAAGTGAATTTAGTAAATGCCTCTTTTAGTAAGCTCTTCATTAAGCTATTAGTAAGTAATTATATTAACAGAGTGTAGATTACTTTAATCTTTTCTTCTAATATCTCTTACTTAAGCTAATAATTATAAATATTAATATATTATAACTTTATTTATAACTATATAAGCTTTACTATAATTAGTCAGATAGTCTATTTATTATTACACTTAATAGTAACTCTTAAAGGTAAGGCAGTCACTTAGTAAGCAGTTAGTAAAGATAAATTAATTTTTAATATTAAAATAAGTCTATTTATAAAGAGGGCTTTTTTAGTAGCCTAGGATAAAGTAAGTAGCTTGGCTTTAGTTATTAATATTATAACTATATCCTGCTTATTTACTCTTTATAATATAACCCCTTTAAATAGCTTTATAATAAAGGCTTATAAGCTCTAATAGTCTATTAAGTTATTTATAAAACTTATATTAAAAACTACTTATAAGCTATCTTCTTTATATTTAGAGATCGTATTATATTTAAGGGAAAGACTGTATGTTTTAATAAAGTATTATAAGGCTTAATTGGCCGCTTAATAGTACTATAGCCCTAGGTTCTGATTAAACCTAGCTAGCCAGCTTACTATAAATACTACATTCAGTTAGGTCATTATAGCTATATATATAATCATTCTGACTTTATATTAATAAAGATTGACGCTTCTAGAGCTAGCGATCTCTTTATAGAGTAATAGTTCTTCCTATATTATAAGAGTCATCGTTCGTAGTCTTAGTATATAATCAGCAAGCAGTTAGCATATCTTATTAATATAGGAGGACTATAAGAACTATAGGCGACAGTTTTTATAGTCTTAGATTACTTCGATCCCTAGGAATTACTACAGAAGCTTGCCTCCTTCTAGATAATAGGTCTTCTATAAGTCTTCTATTAGTAATATTACTTAGGGTTTGACTTACTTTAGAAAGCAGAGGATATAATTATTCATATAGAAGAAGAAGATAATATCCTTATAAAGCTAGTAATAGTCCTTACCTAGTACTTAGTAAAAGCCTGCTAGTAGTAAACCCTTTTTAAAGTGCTTTTACTATAAAAGAGGCAATTATCTAAGACTATAGAGGGCTTTTTATAGCTTTAGGATCATTCCTAGCTTTTAATATCCTCTAAGCATTTCTATATAAATCTCTTTATTAAGCTTTATATATATAAAGGTATTAACTATATTATATTATAATATATTATAGTTAAAACAGTTAGTTAGGGCTATAAGGGTCTTAAATGATATACTTATTAGAGTTATTATATAGGTCTCTTAGCTATTGATTGCTTACTAGTTACTATGCATTATAAAGCATGCTTTAATCTTTAGGAATCTCTTATACTTATTAAGCTTATAAATATAAACTTAATAATAGCTAAGTACTTAGTAATCTTTTACTATAGACTTAGTAACTTTAATTTATAATTATAACTCTATATAATTCTATAAATATACCTTCTTAACTATAAGTATTATATCTTAATACAGATAATTTAATCTCTTTATATATAAGCTAGGAAGTGGCTTTAATAATTACTAATATATACTAATAATAAGCTGCCTTTCCTCCCTAAGTATAGAGCTTATTCTATCTTACTAGGCTTCTTGCTTTTCTATAATAACTATAAAGCTCGTCTTATTCTACTAGGCTTCTTACTTTCCTATACTTAGTTTGATCTAAGGGCGAGTGATACTTCTTTTATTAAATGATCTAATAGAGCTGGCTAGGCTACTATAGACCGCTTAGCAGTTATTCATGTAGTATTTTAATAATTAGAGTCTTTTAGTTAAGAATACTGCTTTAAAGGAGATCTTTTATCTTACTAACTATTTATTAACCTTTTTATAACTAATCTTATTATTTACTTCTCCTTCTTTATACTTCTTTATATTAAGACTAGTAGCTAAAGTATAGAAGAATATAGTAAGTAGTAATTATAGAAGAGTAAGAAGTAATTTAAACTTAGCTATTATATACCCTTCTAATATTTTTCTAAGTTCTTCTTATTTTTAATTATTTATTAAGTATTTAATAAAGTAACTATTTCCTAACTTATTTTAAATCTTATTTACTTTATTATTTAATAGTTATAATACTTATTATTTTATATATTCTTATATTAATAGTAGCTCTTAGATTCGCTTTTAAATAGCCTTAATGTCTTCTTTTAATAAATTGTTCTAAAGGCTCTTTAAGTACTTATTAAATAGTTATTATTTATTAAAGATAATATTCTAAGTAATAAAGACCTCTTTTTATAATGAATTCTATACTTTAAAAGAATTACTAAATATATAACTAACTAAGAAGCCAATCCAGACTCTTAGTAACTGCCTTTATAACCAGTTCCTTTATAGTTATGCATTAGCTATAAGGGCGAAGACTTTATAGTTATATATTTAGAAGTATAAAAGATCAGGCTTTGCAGTCTCTTCTAGCTAAAATTAGCTATAAAATAGCTTATATAGGGTCTTCTGGTTTCTATATATTAATAGTATATAATTATATAAGTAAGTAGCTGCTTTTATTAACTCTGGCTATAAGTATTTAAGTAGCTTAGCTCTAGTGCATATTATATAGCTCTTTTAAATAATAATAGTAACTACTTATTCTATGCTTCTATTTTATACTTAAGTATTAAATGCTAAAGGCTTAGTAAGTATTCTACAATCCCTTAGTAATTTTATAACCTATAAGTATATATTTATAATCTTATTATTATATTTAATTACTTTAACTTTAATAGAGTATTAGACCTTTAGTATTTTAAAAAAATAAGTAATCGCTAAGTATAGTATAAGTATTAACTAATTATCTATATAATAGTCCTATAAATAACTAGTAGCTCTATTTATAAAGATCCAGACTAATATATAATTAGTATAGCCTTAAGTTATTAAATAGAAATTAAAAGCAATATAGTCACTTGGCCTTACTCTAGCTATTACTTCTTATAGAGCCTATTTAATTATTTAATAAGCCTTTACTATACTATAGGTATTATAGTTAATAGTTATAATCCTTTATAGTCCCTTAGGCTCTTCTATCTTCAGTCTAACGCCTCTTAAAGCGCTTATTAAATACCTAAGAGCATTAGAGCTTAGATAACCTAACTATTAGTACTATATAATAGTATCTCTTTAGAGAAGTTATTTATAAGTTTATAATATATGCTTTTATCTCTTCTAAGGTTAATTAGAGAAGAGTACTACTAAGCTATTAATAAGTGCTTATTAAGTATTTAATATAATTAGTTAGCTCTCCTTCTTTTTAAAGACTTACTATCCTTCTTACTTATTAATAGCTCTAAAGAAGGTTCTATTTAATCTTTTAAAATAATTATTTCTTAGTCTTATATCTTATTAAATGCCTTACTTTTTTAATTTTAAAAAGAATATAAGGTTAGTAATAAGAGCTATATATAGTATAATATTAGAGATTATAAGCTTCTTTAGTAAACTATTAGTAGCTATTAGAGTAATAGTTCTTTTATTATATTTATTAATTAATACTTACTATATACTTAATTAAAAGAAGTCTTTTAAAAGAGCTGGTTATAGGTTCTTTATTCTTATTATATTATAGAAGATATCTAGTATTATTCTTAAGTCTAGGAAGACAGAATCTTATAGTAAATAGTATTTACTAGCTATTAGAGCAGTATTCATATTATAAGACCTTACTAATTTAAATTATACAGACCCTTTTAATTTAATCTTTCTAATCCAATTAGCTAAGTTATCTTTATTCCTTTCAATCCACTGCTTAATATAGTTAGTAATATACTTAATAAGTAGAAATCCTTATAGCATCCTCTTTAAAAAGGCATAGTAATATCATATAAGTAAATAGAAGAGGTAATACACTAAGTACTTAGATTCCTTATTATCTTTAATACTCTAATAGAAATGCTTCTTACCTCTGCCTCTTTACTAAGTGTTTTCTAAATAACCTTTGTCTTATTCTTTTTAGCTACTTCTACTATAAAAGGCGCCTAATATAATTCTTGCCTTCTTTAAAGACTCTAGCTAGTTACTAATCGCTCTATAAATATCTACTATAACTAGCCTAATAGTAAGAGTACTAGCTCTAACCTAGAGAGTCTGGGTTATATTATAAGCATTAATTTATAACTCTATTAATATAGATTATAAAGTGCTAGTTAAGTTATTAAGCTATTAATTAGGCTCTATTACCTCTTAAAGCTTAATATCCTAGGCTTTATTAATAGCATTCTTCTAATATATAAGCTAATTACTAATTACTTAATAAATTATAATCTTATTTAAGTACAGTTTAGCTAATATTTTATAATATACTTAATAAGCCTTTTACTTATATTTATCTTTAGTAAAAAAGAACTTATTATAGAATGATTAAATCTACTTAGTAAAGGACTTCTTATCTAAGTAATAATACTAAGAATAGGTTTTATTAATTATATTTATAATCTAGTCTTTAATAGTCTTTATCTTCTTAACTGTTTATAAGTATAGCTTATTATAGTACTTATAGTTAGTATATAGTGTATTATATATTTAAAGACCTTTCTCTATTAGTTTATTAATATCTTAGGCTTAGATAGTTATATTATCCCCTTTTTAAAAGGTTAGGTTATTATTATCTATTTAGGCTATAATTATATTAGCACTTTAGGTAAAGGTTAATAGAGTATTAGTAAGCATTCTACGATTACTTAATGTATATTTCTTATAGAACTTCTTAATATTTAGGAGAGTTAGTACTATAAGTATAAGCTCTAGCTTATTAATCTTTATAGGGTTAAAGAAGTTCTAAAGGTCCTCTCTTTTAGCCTTTATCTTAAGTATTTTAAACTAAATAATCTAATTATCTTTTATAATAAGCCTAGTAGTTAAATTAGTTATTATTATTTTTAGTAAGTGTTCTATAAGTACTTATATATAATCTATACTTAGTTAAGTATTTAATAGAATAGTAATATAATATATAAGACTCTTAATTATTAGAAAGCTTATATAATACTTAAATAACTTAATTATATATATATTATCTATATATATTTAGGAGGTCTCTTAGCTATGACTGTATATATATTCTAATTACTACTAAAAGTAGGGGCTTGAAGTATCTGTACTAATAGGCAGTCTTAACCCTGGAGATCATTACATAACCGCCCGATCAGGTGCTTTATATATGATCCAATCTAACACAAGTCTGCAGGAAGTGCATTCGATTCGATTCGAGTCAGCGGGAGGTGCATTCGATTCGACTCAAATCTATAGGATTCGGATTCGATTAAATTCGAATCTACGGGAAGTGCATTCAATTAAATTCGAATCTTCGGGAGTCACATTCGATAGATTCGATAGATGTCTGACTCTGTCTCCGAGAGATTGACTCCCGGCGAGCACGTTAGCGGCGTGCGCGCGCGCTTCCTCGCCGCCACTTACCGATCCATCGTCGACAGCCTGGGCTTGCGACGTAAGGCTACCTTCCGGTCCAAGTTTGGTGCTCTCGGTGAAGAAGTCTACATTTGCTATCCAAAGCATAGTATTGGTCTGCGCGACTTGCAGCAGATTGTCAAGTTCTTCCAGGACTAACAAAACTTGAGAAACTCATCTTTTCTAATTCTTAAACCAAACCTAGAAAACTGCAAAGCATGGAACCGAATAATAGCAAGGAGTGGATGATTGATTGCGGCGTGTTTCTTCTAGAGATACCGTACATGAGATTGGGGAAAGCAAACATGTGGATGATGATGAATGATGCATACGGCCTGGGCATTTTTTCCGGAAAGTTGCTCTTCAAGTTAGTTTTAATTATTTTTGGTTGCAGCACAAGTTGACAAAGAGTTTCGTTGATCTTTCTTTTGTTTCTTTGTGCGAGTCTGCGACATGTCGCATTACTCCTAGAGATACCAAACCTAGATGGAATGCCTCTAGACGGAGCATACCAGCGGGCTGTGCTTGCTGATATATCACTGTAGCTAGTTACGAATTTTCCTTATCAAAATATGTTTGAGCCTTGGAATGTATTTCTCGTGATGGTGGTTGGTTGGTCCCGTGACGGTGTTGGTTTGTCTTTTAGGACCTTGCAGTAGGGTGCCATTATTATCTTTATCTACGTTCACGTGGCTGTGGTTAGGCTGCATACGAAGGTTTCAGTCTTGTAAAGTTCCTGCCTATTCCTAGTCAAGATATTTATCAGTTATCAAGTTTGCTCGAGCTTTTGACGTGGTTCTCTGTGAATAGGGCTGGCGCTTTTGCGATAGCGCCTAGTAGTTGTCTCCTAGCCTTGCAGTCGTAGGTGATTATGATTTATGTCTTCCCAGGTTCATGTGGCTGGGGTTTGGCTGCGTGCTGGGCTTCTATAGCCCTCGTAAATGTCACGAGCCCGAACATTGCACTAACAGGTTTGTTATTGCATAGAATAGAGGACTACGACGTGTGAACTGGCCGATACTCGTATTTTCCCCCGACCACCATACCTGGGCATTTAAGTTTACTCAAATCCTAACTCATGAGTTAACTCATACTGGCTTTCCGGCGTCTTGTCACGAGCTCTGATTCTGTGAGGCGTCTGATTAACTGTGTGTTTATTCTGAGTTACATATGATCCCCGCTCTGAGTCCCTGTACATCCTTATACTGAAACCAGCTATAAGGATATATGATTTGACTAGAGCAGGGATCTCATTTAGCGAAAAGTAAGGACCTCTTTTTGACTAAGGACAAGGATCTGTTTTGACTAAAGGCAAGGATCCGTTTTAACTAAGGGAAGGCCCCGATTTGACTAAGAGCAGGGGCCGCTTTTGACTCAAAGTAAGGACCTCTTTTTAACTACTATAAAAGCATCTCTTTAACTAAGAGCAAGGAGATGCCTACTTAGAAAGCAGGGAATATCCATATAACTAAATGACGCTAGCATTTTTGATCCACCGATCCACTTGTCATAGGCTGCTGTGATTGCTATCACACTGTTCTATTAAGAGACAGATGGATTTTAGTAGTAGGTGCGAGGTAAGATAGGATTAGCAGAGGCTTAGTAGCTTAAAGGATAGAAGACTTAGAAAAGAGAGGGTTAGAAGAACTTAAGTAATAGTTAATAGTAAGTTAAAAGATATTATTAATAAACCAGTTAAGTGCGAATTATAATAAGTATAAAGAATATTATAAATCTCTTTTTATAACTACTTTATATTACTTTTACTTTAGTAGCTTTTATAATATTATCTAAGTTAATTATATATTAAGGCTTTTTATATTACTTAATATTTTTTCTTATTTTAAAATATAATAGCTCAGTAATTTTATATTTTTAAAATTTTAATAGAGCTTTTATAAACTGCTAACGTACATGATAAGCTTGCGTGACAAACAAGTAAGCGTGACATTCTGATTTCCACCTTAAACTGCAGTTTTAAAATAATTCTTAAAATTTTAAATCAAGCCTAAAATAGATAAGATTTTTAACCTAGCTTATTTATAAACTATATTATTTTTAAGAATTTTTTTAAATTATATATATTTATAGCGCTAGCAGTATAAAATTCGCACTATCTATTTTACTATATTTATTTATAACTAGCTTAATAATTTATTTAAAAATATAAAAAAAAGACTAGCTTATTAAATTTTTAATTATATATCTAAAATTAATTTCTTAAAAATCTTAGAATTATAAAGCCTGTTTTAGAAATTTTAAAGTTTACACTTTTAGATGTACAGTATAAGTGTTACGCAAGCTTGTTTGTCACGCAAGCTTATCATATACGTTAGGTAAGAGTATACGGCTACTTATACTATTTAACTTTAAATAATAGCTTTACTTAGTCCATTATTATCTTATAGTATTTAATTAAGCTACTAAAAATTATATATTATAACTAAAAGTAAGCTTACTCTTTTAATAAATAAAATATAATATAATAATAATAAAATAATAAATAGTAAAAATAACTTTACTTATATAAATCTTAGTTATTTTAGCTTACTTGTATAACTACTTTATAAAAGATATATTAATTAAGTTTATATTAAAGATATTAAAATTGAAGCCTTTAAATTATAAATATATACTACGAATTTATAAAGTAATATTATTAAATAATATTAATATTTTCTAAAAATATAATAATATTACCAAGTTTAATAAGCTCTTCTAATATAATATTATTTAGTTTTACTTACTAAAGTAAGTTTTATAAGTTAGCTATTTATTACAGCTTATATTAAGACTGGGCGGTCAGGACTGGCAGATTATATAAACTCAATTTAGCTTTAGTTAGTTAAAAAAGAATTATATTAAATAGAAGCACTTTAACTTTAATTAAATCTTCCTAAAATATTACACTTTTAAAGCACTTACTGTATTAAGTATATAATCTTTTAAATATATAGCTATTAAAGAAATATATATTTAATATAAGTAGCGTTTTAGCTATTAATATAACTTAATTATATTAAGTACTTTAGATTTTGTTATTTTTAAATATAATTAATAATATTTAAATATAATATATTCAATTTATTATTGTATAAACATTTAAATTAAATTTCTAGCTTATTTTAAATTTATAAGCTAGAGATAGTATTTTAATTATTATATACTCATAGTTCTTATGTATTATATTATATATATTAAATTTAAATAATATTAAATTATAATAATAATATTAATAATACTTTCTTTAAAATTATTTTTAAAAGGTAAAAATAAGACTTATAACTCTCTTATTAATAATAATAGTAACTTTAAAATAGTTTCTTATAGTAAAAATAAGTAGACTTTTAAAAAGAACTTAGCTAACCTAAAGAAAAGTAATAAAAAATTATATAAAAGAGTTAAAAAAGTTCTTAAAGAATTATAAAATAATATAATATAAAAATAAAAATAAATTAATATTTTAATAATATAATAATGTCCTTATATAGGGCCTTATTAAGTAAAAGTCTTTATATAAGGGCTATATTAAGTATATTATATTTAATATAGTAAAAAGAAAAGATATTAAAAAAGTTTTTAAATTTTATAAATTAAATACTTATAATAAGTTTATATTTAATTTTAAGCATTTTTAACTTAACTCTAAGCTTATTAGCTATATTATTTAATTTAGTTTATTATTAAAAAAGCTAAAGGTAAATATATTATTAAGGTTATAGTCCTTAGCAGCGCACACTCAGAAAGGGGCCAGAGGTTAAACAGTTAAAAAAAAAATATAACTAATAGTGAATAACAGTATGAGGGCCTAAAACCCAAGCCTAAGGCAATAGCAACTCAGAATGACTAGAGTTTCTACTGCATCAGGGTGCAAGCCTTACTATCCTATTCAACCCTTTAAGATACATTACTAGAAAAGCTAGACAGAAAAGCTAGATAGAAAAGCTGGACAGAAAAGCTAGACAGAAAAGCTAGACAGAAAAGCTAGATGTCAGAAGGCAAAATCGTCATACGATAAAAGCCCCGTAAGGGCTTCACTTCGTCGCATTCCAAATTACCTCGTCGCAATTCCAAGTCCCAATTCAATTACCTCTTTACAATTCCAGATCGTAATTCAACTCATCAGAGACCAACTTATCAAAGATCAGCGTTATTTTCAAGTCACCTCTTCGCAATCCAACCGACCCATAACGAACACCACAATGAACGTCTAGCACAACACACTCCACGCTCCTAGCAACTCGGGTTTCAGCAGCCGCTATACTCTTTCTATATATGACCTAGATACTGAGCTTAGTAAGGATACAGAAACCCTTAATAAGCTGAAGGCTATAGTAGCAGATTGTGGTCTTAAGGAAACCAGAACCATTAAGACCTAGCGACTCTCTAATAGTGAGCGAGTCGCCTTAGCGATCTTCAAGACTAAGGTATTCTTAAGACTGTGCCTCTTTAGAGGTAACTGATGATTTAAGAACTGGATTAAAAATGAATAATACTTCTTAAGATAACTAGTAGTAAAGCCAGTAACTAAAATATCTTTAGAAGAAATAGCATTCTTAGAGTCGCTAGCTAATATTAATGAAGGGTGGATAATGTAAGTTATGGGTAACGTAGCCATTATTAATATGTAAAAAGGACTGATAAGGGAGGAGGGATAAGAGTCTATCTATAACTAGGTCGACTAATCAATCGAGTCCTTCGTTTTATGATAACTCAAGTAATGTAAACACATGACTGTATAGAAACGCGGCAATGAGGAACGCGGCAGCGTAGAAACAAAAGTCCGAACAGCGGTTTTAATAGTGAGGTAAATATATTATAAAATTCTTTATAAGTAAAGTATTATAATAATTTAAACTTATTATAAGAAATGTTATTAATAATATATATGTATAAAGAAAGAGAGAAATTAAAGCAATTTATAAAAACTATAAAGTCTTTAAATATAAGCTTAAAAGTACTTTCAAACTTTAAGATAAGAAGTAAGTAATAAAATAATATATTTAAGCACTTTAATAGAAAAGAGTAATATCTATATATATAGCTAAATATTATAATTTTATAATATAACTTAACTAAGAATAAGAAAGCTAGATAGTAAGCTTTTATAAAGGATTAAAATATAATATTAAGAATATAATACTTAGAAAGATAAGGCTTACTATATATATTAAATTTATATAACTTAAAATAAAAATTAATAACTAGTAATTTAAGTAATAATAAAAAAAGAAGGCTAAAAAATTTAAAAGATCTTATTTCTTTTAGTAAAAAAATAAAGAAAATAATACAAATTAAAAGAAGAAATACTAAATAGATACTGTGTCGGGGCTGAGGGCCCCGGGGCCCGGGACCCGGACAGTCACGTTACCTGTAGCTAGCTATAAGAGGCAGCAGATTTCCCAGACTTAAATAGAAAAACAATGCTTCTTCCTTCTTTTACTTGATTTTTCCTGATTTTCCTTACCTTGATTTTCTTATTCTATTTTACTTGATTAACTGATATCCTTCTTCCTTTTCCAGCTAGCTGCTTAGCCGATGATTTTATCTGCATTTTTGGCTATTTATTTCCTAGGCCTTATCTTGCCGTCCTTCGCCCTCCTTTCGGGCCCAGCTCGCCGTCACTTCGGGTGGTTGTTTGTCCCCCTGCCTAACACAATACTTTATATAAAATAGACTTACACTTTATAAATATTAACATAATTAAAAAGAACTATTTTAAAATGCTTTATTAAAACTGCAATATTATAAAATATATATTTTATTACAGCTTGGTTTATTAAAACAACGATTTGCTTAAAAAAGCAGTTAGTATACCTAGTAGTCGCTGTTATAGTAATTATTATATAATAGTTATATTAGACTACTGTACTATAGAGCAAAAGATTAATTACTATAATAGTAACTATTAAACGCATTAGCTGCTCTTTTTAGCCAATCGCTGTTCTAGTAAATTAAGCTATAATATATTTTATAAATATTAGAAGTTTAAAACTAACTAATAATTTAAACTAATATCTAAAAGTAAGAAGAAAGTAAAATAAGTTAATTAATAAGAAAAAAAACTTTAAATAAGAAAAGAAATTATTATAATAGCTAAATTAAGATAGAATAATACAAGTTTCTAACTTTATAAAATCATTTTTATTATAAATACAGAACTTAAAAGTAAAGAAATACTTAAAAATAAAAATTATAAAGAAAGAAAATTAAAAAAAGAAGAAAAAAAGAAATATACTTTTAAAAAAACAATAAAGAGATATAACTTTTAATATTAATAATATTTTAATATTTTAAATACTAATTTTAATATTTTTAAAGTAAAAGAGAAGAAGGCTATTATATAGCACTTTATAAAAGATTAATATAATTAAAAAAAGTAAAAAAGTGTAAAAATAGATAACGTACATAATAAGCATGCCGGTCAAATAAGTAAGCCGGTTACTTATACTGTACAGCTAAAAGTACTAATTTTAGATTTTCTAAAACGGGCTATATAGCTCTAGGATTTTTAAGGAATTAATCTTAAATATACAAATAAAAAAGTCAAAGGATTATAATTTTTCTAGACTTTTAATTAATTTATTTAACTTTTTAAAAATAAAAATAATAAAATACACAGTATAAATAAGGTTTTTCTAATTAAGTCTATAAGGAATTTTTTTAAAATTCTAAGAATATTTCTCTATAACATTCTCTATTTAAGAGACTTAGTTTAGAAATTATAGCTATTTTAGGCTTAATTTAAATTTTAAAGAATTTTTTCTAAAATCGTGTTTAAGGTATAAAACTAAAGTGACTGGTATACTTGTTTGACCGGCATGCTTATCATATACGTTATCTTTAGATATATTTAATTAATAATAGAAATTATAAATAAAAAAGATAATATTTTAAATTAATAATCTACTTTAGAAATTATAAAGCCCTTATATATAAAATATAAAACTAAAAAGAAATATCTCCTTTAGGTTTTATTTAATAAAAATATAAATATTATATTCAGAATCTCTGAATTTTTAGCTTTATAATAGTATATAATATGCCTTTAAAAGCCTATCTTTCTTATACTATACTTATAAAAGATATTTATAATAAGAACTTTTAATAAGATTAGAGTTCAAGTATTAGACATACATCTAATAGTTATAAAACTTATAATACATATATACCGGTTTTATTATAACAAATTGTCTAAATCCCCTGCTAGATTAGATATATAACTAGATAGCAATCTCTCTATAAAGCTAGGGCTTTTCTTTAGCCAGTTTAAAAAGATTATGATCATCAATATATGCATTTCTTAACTAATCATATCAAAACTAACTACCTTTCTAATTGTATTTTTCTGCTCTTTTTAAATCTTGAATTCTTTTTTCTAATTGGTCAATCCCTTGACCTACAATCGCCAAGTTCCGCCAATAACCTTCCTCTCCTACCATACCTTCCACTGCTATAACCTTTACAGAAATATTATTAATTATAATAGCTTCTTACTCGGACGTGACACTTCCATTGCCCGTGGCGTATTCCTGGAGATGTTCTTCACGGCCCAGCTGGTCTTTGTTGTTTTGATGCTGGCTGCTGAGAAATCTCGAGACACTTTTCTCGCTTCTATCGGTATCGGACTTGCTTTATTTGTGGCCTTAATCCCAGGTAAGTATAGTCACATTGATTTGACCAAGGAACCTGTCTCGCAGAAAACTCATACTATATTTGAATAGGGGTATTTGTTACTAGTGGCTCTCTTAACCCCGCGCGGAGTTTTGGCTGTGCTGTTGCTGGCACGAGCTTCCCTAGGTATCACTGGATCTACTGGGTTGGGCCAGCGCTTGGTGCGTTGTTGGCTGCAGTATATTACTGTTGGATAGCATAGGTGACCACGATGATGACCCTGTAACGTACAGTGGGGGGCAAGAAGTATTTGAACACCTTCACGTACCGGCCAGGCCCCGCTAGCCTGATCCGGGCTTGTTTTGAGGCCGCTTTAACCTTGCAAATAGGTGTAACAGATTGTGTTAAGAAGGACTTCGCGATGGATATGATGAATTTGACGAAATGAATATCCTAGGGCTCGAAGCTCGCAAAGGCGAGCCCGAAGCTGCGGTGATAGCTTCTTTCCTCGAGGCATGATGTGATGTTGAAAGGTGGAAAATGCATTGTTAAGGCAGCAATGTAATCGCGGCCTAATAGGGCTAGCCGGACCCGGCCAGTACGTGGAGGTGTTCAAATACTTCTTGCCCCCCACTGTATGTGTGTATTGTCTAGCTTCTCCTCAAGCTCCCGCCCCTTGAGGTCAGGGAGGTATAGCTGTTCCTAGCTTCCTAGTACGGTCTAGCCTAGCGAAGGCTCGGCGAGCCTTACCCGATTCGGTCCCGAAAGACCACCTAGTCTCACGTGACCACCCTGCGCCTAGGTGTTCTAACATGGTCCAATTCAACAATTAAGGTCACGACCCACCCTTCCGCCCACTTACACCAGATGGGGCTGTGACTTTAAGACTGCATTTCTCTACGAAATAATTGTATAAAATTATGCTACGTCTGGAATTGATATATCATGCTATCCTGAGTTGAACAGTGTTCATCTTTTTATACTGCTTTAATCTGGCGGCTCTTGTGTTACGGCTTTTCTTCTGACTCATCTTTCGGCTTAGGTCAGGTATTGAGGATCTCTATATGTATAAGAAAGGCAGCCTTAGGGTTGTATATAACTGCTTTATAGCCTATAGCCCTTTGTGACTCTATGAAGTCTCTTTAATATAAAGATATTGCCTTTTTATATACTAAATCGTAAGAAAGCTTCTTAAACTTATCCCCTGCTTTAGCCTTAATCCTTTAAATAAGGTTATGAAGGTCCTTCACCTTATCTATTACCTAATCTAACTGCTTATCTAGTTTAGCCCGGTTTATAAGTATATAAAGAACCTTTACTCTCTAAGGTCTCTAAGGTCTCTTATATTTAGGCATTTAGAGCGCTAGTTTAAAAGCTAGGAGTTAGTTAGTAATAATTATACGTACTAACAGCTTTTCTATATTAATAGGCTATATTTCTAGTACTTTAAAACCGCTTTAGATATTTCTCTTAATAAGGGCTTTCTTATAAGCTACTTTATATATTATAATAAAGCATTATTTTTAAATTAAAGCTGTAATTAAAAATAAAGCATACTGCTTTATATATTATTAAAATTCGCACTTTAATAAGCTAAATATACTAATATTAAGTAACTATATAATATATAATAAATAGAAGGGTAAATAAAGGACCTGAATATAATAGAATAATGCTTAAAATTAGAATTAGACTATAATATAATTATAGAAGCTATTAATAACTAAGATTCTCTAAGAAGATAGGTTTTCTAGCTTTATAATTAGAAAAAATACCTCCTTAAGCTATTTTAAGTATATCTTACTATTAATAAAGCCTGTCTGCATATAGTCATAAGCTTAGTCAAGGAAATGCTTTAAAAACCACTACTCTTATAAGTTATTTCTTATAAAGACTATATATAGCTTAAGACATCTCCTTCTTATACTAACTGCTTTTATAATAGTAATATATTTATAGTAATCATTCTTTAAAATGAATAAGCAGTAAGTTAGGCTCATTCTTATAACTTTCCTTACTTTAATTATGCTTTTAATAATACTATATTAGTCTAACGTACTTTATCAGCATGTGGATTAAATTAGTAAGTAGATCAGTTAGATTTACGCCTTAAAGCATGATTTTAGAAAAATTATTAAAAATCCAAACTAAGACTAAAATATCTAAAAGTTTAGAATTAACTTAATTAAATAAGAAATTATATTAAAAAACTTTACTATATTTTATTTATTTTTATTTATAGAGTTATTAAAAAAAACCTATTTATACTATATTTTTTCTAAAAATTTTATATATAAAAATATTAATAAATTAATTAAAAATTTAAAAATAATAATATCTTATAACTTTTTTATATAAATTTTAAAATAAATTTTTTAAATTTTTTATTAATTATATAACTAGTTTTAAAAAATCTAATATTTTTACTTTTAGCTGTATAGTATAAGTGATCTACTTACTGATTTAATCTACTTACTGATAAAGTATGTTATATTAAAGATATAATCTAAAGAGATATCCTTAGCTACTACTTTATATAAGAGCATCTTATAAAATAGTGTGTTAAGGCTGAGGGCCCACTAGCTAGAATGGCCCGGACATTTTAATTAGCTGACTAATTTGAGTGCCGGTCTTAATAAAGCTATCAATAAGGATAACGGAAGTTAGTCTGAGATAAAAGGCAGAGATAATTCAAATACAGATAGCAATCAATCATATTCTTACCTACCGTTATTTTTAAGTTATTGAATTGTTTTTAATATTATTATAATAAGATTTATTTAATTAACTAGAATATCTGATTTATTTTCTAGCTAGCTGCTTAATTATAGCTCTAGCCCTCTTTTTATCTATTTTATTTTATAAGTCTTATCCACTCTCGCTCTACTATGCATACTGCCTACCCTATGGCATCCACTACTTTAGGTAGTAGTATCCTTCTTATCCCCCTACTTAACACATTTTAGAGGTCATAGTAAGGCAATAAGCTATTAATTCAATTAATTAATTAATCCTATCAATCAGTAAATCAATTAAGCAAGTAGTAATACTTCTAAGCTATTATAAAGACTTAAGCTAAGTATAGAAAGGGAGGTAGTATAAGTAAGTAAGGGCACAGGATCAGGAGGATATAGGATATCTAATTAACTCTAAAAATAACCTTACTTAATGCTTCTAACTCAAAAGTATATAATATCTTTAGCTAATTAATTAATTTTATTAAAGATAGAACTAAAATCGCCTTTTACTTTTATTTATTATACTAATTTATAATAGATTTACTACTAATACTATAGAGCATTTTACTTAGTATTAATAATATACTAACTATACTACTTATAGTTAAAGCTAATATAAAAGTAAAGTAAAAAGCTATTATAAGATAGGAGGTTAAGACCTAAGAAGAGTCTAGACTCCTATAAGCAATTAATTAGACAACTACTATTAATCCCTCTATAACTATCTACTTAAAAAGCATTAAGAGTTAAGGATCCAGACTATCTATATTATTATTACTATTTAATATTCTAATATTATTAGTAATCTTATTAATTATATAGCTAGCTATAAAGGACCTATTAATTGCCTTAATTATCTCCTTTAGATAGATTTATATAAAACTCTCCTAATCCTTAAGATTATAACTAAGGATAAAGATAAGCAATTTAGAAAATATCTAATTCTTAAAGCACGCTTTTACTTTCTAACTTTCTTATTTACTTAATTAATTACTTTTATAATAATACTCTTTACTAAGTTATAGAACTTAGTCTAGAAGGGAATAAAAAGGGTAGTATTAAACTTATCCTTAGTTATACCCTATAGAGATAGCATCCCTCTTAATATTAATATTATTAACTAATAGGCCTGTAATAATAATGCTTATAATAAATATCTTAGAAGTAGAACTTAATTATATTACTTTAAGTATTCTAGCCTAAACTCATTCCTTAGTATAAGGACTGAGATATAAGTTTAATAGATTAAATATCATAGCCTATATAGAAGCCTTTAAAATTACTATTAAAAATAATAGAATACTTAAAAAGCAATAGCCTTCACACTTTGTCTATTTCTATACGGATAATGAAGTAAAAACTATAGTTTAATTAGCTATTTAATAATTCGAATGGGCTATGGCTAAGATAAACCTAATGAATATATTTAAAGGCTGGGATCTTAACTCTAAGGAAACCCTAGAAATAACGCTTAGCTAAATAAATACTACTTAGATTCTAGAGGCTGCTAATCTAAGTTCTATCTAATAGCTAATATACTATTACTCTTTTCTTATAATAATAATTAATCTAATAGACTTAAAGACTTCTTACTAGTTATAAGCTCTTTACTATATCCTGCTTATAAAACTTATATAGTCAGTCTATATAAAGAGTAATAAGAGTCTGACTAAGTTAGGTTAGCTAGAGTATAAGACTCTATACTAGTATATTATTTCCTGCTTAGATATAGATATAGCCATTAGAGAACGATCTAATCCTAGCTATCCATTTAATTACTATAGTCTATAATAACCCCTTTCAAGCCAGTAACCTTCTAATACCTATTACTGCTAGCTCACGTCCCTCCTTATAGCATACAAATACCCACTAGCTTAACTATTCAGCTATTACTAGTAACCAGTCTTAATAACTCTATTAATAATTTAGCATATAGCTTTGAGTCATTATAAGTTCGCTTAGCCTTAATAGAGAAGACTAACTAAGACTTAGTCGCGACCCTCTAGTACTAGTAAGAGAGTTATAGAAAATATAATAAAGCTATAAAGAATATTATAGCTAGCTAAGTCTTAGTAGATCTATTTAATTAATTAGATAATAAGTCCTTACTTATAGTAAATACTATCTTATTATTTAATAGAATAAAAGGATATTAGTATTATTAAGTCTTAGGCTACTATTCTAACTAATATAAATACTTAGTATATAACTTTAAAAGAAGGTATATAGAATATGATTTTAAAATAGGCTTTTACTAACTAAAAGTAAGTAATAAGCAGTATTTATTACTATACTTAGTAATAGCCTTCTAAAGGGAATCTTATATTTAATAACTAATAGTTATTACCTTAACTTATACTAATAATCCCTTTTATATAACTTAAGTAATAGATATTAAAAGCTTAATTAAGTCTATATATAATTAGACTCCTTTAAAATATAAGTAAGAAATATTTAATAAGCTATACTTATATATTATTAGATTAATTAATTAAATGAATATAATAACCACTTTCTCTATTACTTTAATAGAACTTACTATAAGGACTAATCTGATCTTTATCTTAAACTATTTAAAAGAGGAGAGCAAGTAATTAAAAGAGTACTTCTTTATTTATTAAGTCTAAGTCGCCCTTATACTTAGAAAAGTCTACTTTAATCCTAAAGAAAGTAATTATAAGATAATAGAAGAATATAATAATAAATAAGAAGTATTAGTTAATACTTATAATAATAAGAGGCAAAGAGGTAAGATAGAGTAAGTAGAGCTATTATTAATCTCTATAGTCTTTATAAAAGAAGAGGATATAACTCTTAAAACGATCCTTAGTTATTAGAAACTGGCTAATTAAATGAAATTCAGAGAATAATTTAGAATAGATAACTTATACTTTACTTAAGATTAATACTATAAGGCTATTACTATTCTACTTAATGCAATTAGAGGGGTTAAGATCTCCTTACTTTATAGTACTATTCTTAAGCTTATTAATATAAGATTAGGCTAAGCTTACTTAAATAATTATACTATAGTAATAAAATAAGTTAATAGGATGGAGTTTATTAATTCTAAATAGCTAACTAAGCTATTTATACTTAAGAGAAAAGCACTTATAGCTATAATAATATCTGAACTAATTAATTAAATAGATAATTATACTTACTACTAAGCAGCCCTAGTATTATTATATAAGGATAATAAGAACCTATTTAAAGATTATATTAAATTTACTATTACTATAGTTAAGTTATTTAATAAAAATCATTCTCTTAATTTAGATAACCTTACCTTTAAGTACTTTTATTTAGGATATTACTTAGAAGAAGATAATAAAGGAAAGGTCTATTTTATTAATAATTCTTAAGATTATATAAAACTAGAAGAAAGTTTAGTTAATTAATTAATTCTAAATTTAGTAATTAACTCTATAAGTATATCTAACTCGCTTAAGATATTATATTTATAAGATATTCTATAACTAATTATCTAGCTAGAAGTTCTTAAAAGTATTATAATAAAGGCATTAATAAATTCAGGCTTAGAAGGGAATTTCATTTCTTATAAATAGGCTTAATACTATAACCTTAATATTAAGCTAGTTAGTGCTTTTATAACTTCTTATTCTAAAAGGAAGATCTTAATAGTAAGAGAAGTGGCTATAACTCTATACCTTAAGAATGCATATATGCTTATCTAACTATATATAGCACTCTCTTTAATAGTCATAGTTCTATTTATTCTAAAGATACTATTCATTAGAGCTAGTAGGCTTATATTCGATTATTTAATTAATTAAAAGCAACTTATAATCTATCTTAATCTAGATAATATTTACTTAATTATACCTACTATAAGAGTAATAAAATATAATATATTATACCTAAGGAAGCAAAGTACAAAGTATTAATACTACTTATAATTAATCCTCTAATAGTTTATAAACTAGATAATTTCCTATTAAAAGATAATAATATCTTTAAGAAGAGCTAGATACTTTCTTAAAAAGACTTTACTAAAGTTATTTAAATCCTTACTATTAGTATAATTACTTAATATACTAATACTATTATTAATGCATAAGAAGAATTAGAATACTTAAGATACTCTATTAAGAAAAAGAGATTAAAGAAAAGTTAGCCTTTTAATAAAAATACTTAGTATATTAAAGTAAACACTCTTTATAAATAAAAAGGCATTAAGATCTACTTAATTAATAACCTACTATTTGATGTTTTAGTACTAGAAGGCGATTCTTATTAGAAATTAAAGAAGATAGTAGAAATTGCTTTTTAAATAGAAAAGGGAAGTAAGTATTCTAACTTCCTTATACTTAAATTCTTCACTTTAGAGAAAGAAAGTCAGTTAATAAAAGAAAGGCTAATAGAAATAGTTAATTAAATGAATAAGACCTTATTTAAGAAAGAATAAGATATACTTACTACTATCTTATATAATAAAGAGGCTATACTAACTTAGGACTTTAAAGACTATAAAAGAGTTAACTTAGTAATCACTTTACTATAAGTTATTAAAGTCGTCCTTTATAAGGTTTAGTAAGCTAATAATATTCCTATCCCTTTAAGACTATACTAAAAGGTTATTAACCTATTTTATTAGTAATTTAAAAGAGGCATTCTAAAAGAAGGTTATAGCTCTTATAAGAACCCCTTTATACTTATTATAAAAAAGAATAGTAGAATCTAGTTAATTAATTCAGTTATTAAGATAAACCGTATTACTATTCGTAATAGCTTAAGCCCTCTAAGTACTGAGGAGTTCTTAGCGGATATAGTAATGTATTAAATGTTATTATTCTTAGACTTCTTCTTAAGATATGACTAAGTCAGTCTAGCTAAAGAAAGCAGGGATTTAATTACTTTTATAATACTATTAGGCTTACTAAGGATATGCATACTACTATAAGGAGCGACTAATTCTATAGCCTAATTTATAAGGATTATTACTTACATCTTATTTAACTTAATACTGGATATTTATATAGCTTTCTTTAATAATATTATAATAAAGGGACTTACTATAATTTATAATAATAAAGAAGCTAGCCTAAGAGTTAGACAGTATATTAAAAAGCATTTAATTAACCTAGATCAGACTTTATTAAATATTAAACTGACTAAATATACTATTTCTATACTAAAATCACAGTTTTATAAACAAACTATTCTAATAATTAGGTATCTTTATAGTACTTATAAGAGATTGCTAGAAGAGGCTAAAGTTATTAAAATTACTAAGTAGACTTACTATAACTTAGATATAAAAGTCAGAGCATTCTTAGGAGTTACTAGCTACTATAAGATATAAGTTACTAGATATATAACTATTATAAAGCTATTAATAAGTTTACTAAAGAAAGATACTAAATTTATCTAAGGTGATTTATAAGCTAAGGCTATATAAATACTAAAGGATGAATTATTATTAGTACTTATCTTAGTTATTTTAAACCTATTTCCTAATTATAAAAAGGTCATTCTTATAGTTAATACTAGTCTATTAGGTTAGGGTTATATTCTTATATAAATAGTGAATAGTAAATGCTATTTAGTGAGATTTGAATCTAGTATATAAACTTAGAGTGAATATAATTATAATACTATAAAAAGAGAATACTAAAGCGTTTTACTTTTAATTAAATAGTTATATATATATTTATACAGAATCCACTTTATATTAAAGATAGACGCTTAAGTATTAGTCTATTAGCTTAATAAGAAAGGGATAGATATCCTAAGAGCATTAGTTAATAGATAGATAAGTTATTTACTACTCTTTAACTTTATAGTCTAATATATTCTTAGAATTAAGAATATAGTAATTAATAGGCTATTTAGAAAACCACTAGGCCTATTTAATTAACTAGACTAAGAAGCTAAAGAGAATATTAAGGCCTTTATTAATTAATAATTAAATGCTATTATAATTAACCTAATTAAAACCTAATAAGAATCTTAACTACTATTAGAATTACTAAAAGATAAATATACTAATAAGTTAAAGGTCCTAAGGAGGTTCTTATAGACTTAGTAATACTTAGAGGATATATTAAATAAAGCATATATATATCTTTACTTTAAAGTAAAAAGGTTCTTCTTTTATAAAGGAACTCTATAATTATAAATAACTTATCTAAACTATAACCCTAAGCTGGTTATTAAGAATAAAGATATATAAAAGCATTTAATTAAATCATATTATAAAGACTATAAGCATTAAGGCTAAGAGAAAACCATAGAACTCCTAAAAGAGAAATACTACTAGCTAAACCTTTATAAGGATGTGAATATAGCTATTCTAGCCTATAAGACTTGCTAAATCTATAATATATAATGGGCTAGAAAACCTATAGTATCTATTAGACCTAGCTATTCTATAATAAAGATTTATATAAATACTTAATATCTTAAGGAGTCTTAAGGTAAGAAGTACTTACTAGAAGCTAGATATAACCTTATTAGATAGATTAAAGCTAAAGCTCTAAAGTCACTTAAAGCCTCTTATATACACTCATTCTTAAGAAAGATCTTTTCTTATTATAGAATACTTATTATAGTAGTTATTAATAATAGGTTAGAATGTTAATAAGGCCTTATAAATATCTTAAAAGACCTGAGTATATAGACTATATATATCTCTATATATAATACTAAGGTAAATGGATTAATTGAATTAGGCTATAGTAATATTATATCTTATATTAAGAAGATAGATACTTTAAAGACTAAGAATTAATTAATTAACCTCCTAACTATTCTATTTATAGATAGAGTATTATTAAGAGTATTCTATAGCTATACTCTTATATACTTATTATATAGATATAAACTAAGTCTTTTATTAGAAGGAAATATACTTATATAGAAGATAATCTCTTAAGATAATATAAAAACATCTAATTAAATATTTATAATTAGAATCTATACTCTTTCTTTCTTAGATAAGGATATAAAGATTATAAGGTAAAAGGTTACTAAGTTTAAAAAGAGGAAAGTAGTAAAGAAAGATTAAGGATTTCCCTATGCTCTAAGAAAAGCCCTACTAAAGGTTAGTAACTTAGTATTATAGTATAATAACCTTAGAAAAACCGACCTTTTTATAGTAGCTAAGTTCAAGCCTAGATAGCAGGGGCTGTATAGGATTAAAATAGCCTTAGTTAAAGGCTAGTATTACTTAGAAACCCTGAATAGGCTATTACTTAGTATTACTTACTATAGTAAATACCTTAAAGTGTTTTAATAAGATAAAGACAGTTAGTAGAACCCAGATGATGATTCTTTAGCTCTCTCTTACTAAGAGCGCCTTTTCTATAGTAATCCTTAAGCTAGATCAGTTAATTAAATGAATTAGAATAAGGAAATAAGCTTAAGAGAGAAGGATAGATTAAAAACAAGCCCTAAGGTTCCTTTTTAACTGACTAACACTAGTGCTAGAGAGGAAAGAAAACTGGAGATCTAATTTCTATATAGAGATCAAGCCTAAAGAGACTAGTTTAAATCTCTCTAAGTGAGATAAAGGACTGGGAAATAATAATAAGTCTAAAGTTTCTTCTTATTATTATTTTAAGGAGGGGTATAGTATAGGAAGTAAGAAAAGATAAATAACTATTATTTACTAACATTCTAGCTAATTAAAGGCTTTATAAATTTATAGCTTAAAAAGTTAGACTTATAATTAAATAGATATTAAGATTAATATATAAAATATATAAACCAGTTAATTAAATAACTCTAAAGCTATAAGATAAAGAAAAACTTATAAAAGCTATACTTACTTAGGATAGTGAGTTAAATATAGTACTATAAAAGGATAAGTACACTTTATATAAGAGAAAAAGTTAATTATAAAAAAGCTAACTAATAGGATCCTATTTATCTTATATTACTATAGCTAAGTTAAGTATTAAAGCTACTAAATAAAGGAGTCTAGTATATAGAAAATGAGCTAAACCGGATTAATTAATTAGTCTAACTCTAAACTATTACTAATAGATTAAAAACTGAAGACTTAAGCCTTAAAAAAGCCTATAGACTTATTTTAAATAGCGCGCTTTTTAGTATTCTAAATAGCTTTATTATAAAAGGACTTATTCTCCTAAGCTAAAGGGAATTCATTAGAAATATAAAAGTAGCTTATATAGTTAAGAATACTTACTACTTAATCATTAGGATTAATAGAGCACTTTATACTAAATAAGAAGTTAAAAGAAGTATTAAAACTAAGTTTAAAAGCTAAATACTTACTAAGAAAAGACTACTTATACTAAGAATTAATATTCTAAATATAATTCATATATTTCCTATTTATAAACTTTAGAATAGATTAATAAGTATAAAATAGCTATATATAATACTTTTTAATTATAGAATAATTTAAAGTACTTAATTAAATATAGTACTTATATAATAGTAGATTTTAATATTTAAAAAAAGTAATAATTAAAGCCTTTTTATACTTAGATTAATAGAGTAATTCTTTAATAAAATACTTATAAAAATAGCCTAAGTTAATAAGAATATATATTAACTAAAAAGGCTAATTAAAGATATATTTTATTAAGTATTTTAAGACTATATTAGCTATCTTATTCTTATAAATCTAAGCTTAGATATACCTCTTAATAGAGTTAATATTAAGTAACTCTCTTTTAAAGGCGAACTTAATAAAGAGAGGGAGATTACTATAGTTAAGGACTATATATAAGTAAATCTAGATAGTAAAGTGCTTTTTAAACTATAGAACTATTAGATTAAATGGTTTTAAGTAAGGGGGAATACTTATTAATATAAAGTAAGCTTCCTTTCACTTTCTTTTAATTAATAAAGTCTTATAATAGTTATTCTAAGTTAAACTAGTATAAAGGGAGAATTTATCGCTTTCTAACTAACTAACTATATAAATGCATATATTAAAAAGGGCTTTTTAGCAGACCTTAGTAATATTAGAAAGGTAGAAGTTAGAAGAAGCTATTACTAAATGAGTTAATTAAGTAATATTAATAAAGTATAAAGAAAAAGAAAAAGGAAGGAAAGGAAAGAGAGAGAAAAAAAGTATTTTAAGGTAAAGGAAATGCGTGTACTAAGATTAATGCGTATTAGGTGAATTATAGCTAGTAGGGAAAATAAATAACCTCTTATAGCCTAAGACTTTGAAAAGCCATTTCTCTCTCTTCCCTTTTTCTTTAGTATAATTCAACCTCCTTTCTTATAATAGCTACTATTCATAGAACTCATTGCCCTTTAACTATAACTATTTAATACATTTACTTAATTAAATGCTGCTCTTAAATTAGCCTGAATAATGCCCTTAGAAACCCTCTTTCTTCTTAATTAAGCTTTTACTTCTAACCTCTCTCCGCTGCCTACTATAAGAACCTTATTACTATAACCTTCTACTCCCTAATTTCTTTATTTCTCTAAACCAGTTACTTACCTTCATTTCTGCCTGCTTTACTAATATGCATAAGCCTGCGCTGCCTAGTCTTAAAAAACCTATCCCTAAAACCTTACTACTAACTATAGTAAAAAAACCCCCTCTTTCACTATAACTCTCTATATCCTTTATCTTACTATTATTATAATAATAGGTTATTAAATGACTTTATAATTCATTTAATTAAATAATTTGCTATTAAATGACCTCCTTTTAACCTAGCCTTCTTTTAAATAAATCCTCTACTCTTCCTCCTACTAAATGCCTTTACTATAAGCAGCCCTATTAATAATAAATAAACCTACTTCTTACTAAAGGCCTATTCTACTTAAAGTAAGGAAATCGCTATTATTAACTATAGAAAGGGATCATTTTACTATACTTTAGAAGCATTCTTATTTAAATAGCTAAAGGAGATTATAGTTAATTAACTAGCCTTATTATACCTTTATATAGAATGGCCTAAGTCTAGTAAAGAAAGAATAATTAATATATATAATGACTATAAAGACTTTAAGTATATAAAGGCTATATTAATATAACCCTTATATAAGGATAATATAATGCCCTTTAGAGTATTTTAAAAGGAGTATACTCTTTATTTTTAAGACTTTTATAAGAAGCTATAGAATAATGCTTAGGTTAGTAAGGAAAGACTTAGAAACTTTCTAATTATAATTATATATAAACTAAAGGATATTATTATAGTATTTCTAATCCTGCTTTTAGATAGTGCTCCTATAGTTATAATAAATCTACTTAAGAAGATAATAGATTTAGTTAATTAAATATATAAGTGCCTGCTCCTTAAGGACCTTATTATTAAATATATACTAAGCTCTTACTATAACTCTAGCTACTATACTATTAAGTAGAATATCTTTAACTAGCGTTTTATAATTAGCTTAATTAACTATAAAGACTTCTACTAAGTATTATATATCTTTAATTAATGCTCTAGCTAAGTCTTTTATTATAATACCTTAAGAGGCTGTACTTTACTTAATTATTAAAAAGCATTTGCTTATACTTAATGCTTAGTCTTAATTAAAATAAACTATTTATATGACTTTAATATATTCTACACTCTTATAGCTAATTAACTAAGTAGTTTTAAATGCAAATACTTAGCTATTTACTTTATATTTCTAAACCTATAAAGTATAACTAGAGCTATAAGACTTAGGGTCTATTTATATATAAATCTATCTTTAATAACTCTAAGTATTAAGAAATAACTAATAGAAGGAGAATATGCCTTCTTATAAAGAGATTAGCTTATTAGTCTATTTAATTAATCGCCTAAGCTGTCTAAAGTCACTCTCTCTATTAGCTAAGAGCGGGTTAAGACTTAGTTCTTAATAGCTATTTATAATAAACTTAAGTTTAGAAAAGTCACTATTATTAAATATAGGTATAGTAAGGTAATGTCTTCTATACCCTTCTCTTATTACTCTATTTATAATTTACTACTTAAAGGACTTACTATTATCCTTACTAAATTAAAAGGCTACTAACTAATTAAATAAATTGACTTTCTTACTACTAAGAACTAGACTAAGGACTCTTAATTAATAATTATACTTATTAATACTATAATATTTAAAGAGTCTATTACTCTTCTTAAACTAAGCTAAATTATTAAAATCCCTAATCTGTTTAAATCCTATATAACTGCCTTACGCACTCTTAATACTAATTAGGAACTTATTAACTAATTAATACAAGACCTAAAGCTAGTAATGACCTTAAAATCCTAATACTTTAAAACTCCTTTAATTCTACTATTTACTTCTAAACCTAGCTTAAGTATTATAGATTCATTTAATCAGATGGTTCTGCCTTATATAACCCTTACTCTAATAGCTAGTAATAACTATAATAACTTAAATAATTCGAATAAAGGGGCTATTAATAAAAAGTAAAAGAAGACTAATAAGGATATTATTATAAAATAGACATTACTAAAGAAAAAGGCTAATAATTAAATTATTTATACTAATAATTATACTAAGGCTATTCTTAACTAAGTATTTATAAATAGAATTAAAAGAATCTATATTATTAAACTAATAATTAAAGAAATTATAGAAATTATAAAGAAGAATAATATTAATACTCCTACTTATATTATAACTATATATACTATTAGGTCTTTCTATTTACTTCTAGCCCCTTACTAATAGATATATATAATTAATTAAATAAGAAGCTTTATTACTTTTATTCTAAATAGTCTGATTTCCCTATCTTAATAGGACGCTATTATAAATACCTTAAGGTTAAGATTGGCTCCTCCTCCTCCTACTGGGCCTTCTTAAGCTAATTATACTACTATATGCAAATTAACTCATACTTTGCTTCTAAGACCTGCCTAAAGATTACTATTACTATCTGCCTCTATACTTACTAGACTTATTAATATATCTTAATTATTTAATTTACTAAAGGATATTACTTAATTAAATACTTCTTAGTCTCTTTATATACTTTATAGTTAATTTTATTAAAGAGTTCTTATTATAGCCACTTTTATAACTTTACTTACTATCTTTAATATAACCTTAGTACTTAGGTTCTTTTTAGACCCTTTCTTATAATTACTATAATCTTAAAAGAATAAATATAAGCTAGATTCTAGTTAATTAACTATACTTAGATATTAAACTTATATATATTATCTTTCTTTTCTTATTATTTCCTTTATTTACTAGGGCTCTTCTTCTTTTTATTATCTATAGTCTCTAGGCTTATGAGAATAAAGTGCTGACTATATAAGGAGGAATGTGTTAAGGCTGAGGGCTTATTAGCTAGAATGGCCTGGACATTTTAATTAGCTGATTAATTTAAGTACTAGTCTTAATAAAGCTATTAATAAGGATAATAGGAGTTAGTCTAAGATAAAAGGCAGAGATAACTTAGATATAGATAGTAATTAATTATATTCTTGCTTACCTTTATTTTTAAGTTATTGAATTGTTTTTAATATTATTATAATGAGATTTATTTAATTAACTAGAATATCTGATTTATTTTCTAGCCAGCCGCTTGATTGCAGCTCTGGCCCTCTTTTTGTCTGTTTTGTTTTATAAGTCTTGTCTACCCTCGCTCTGCTATGCATACTGCCTACCCTACGGCATCCGCCACTTCGGGTAGTGGTGTCCCTCTTGTCCCCCTACCTAACATAATAGTTATATATTTTTAAGAGTAGCCTTATTTAAAGAAGCAGCTTTAATAGATATAGATCCCTTTATTTTAAATCTTATTTAATAATTAATAAAGCGCTCTACTTAGTAATAACTAATAGTATTATCTTTACTACTAAGGTTAATAATCTTATATATAATATTATATATTTCTAATTATAATAAAGTATATTCTAAAGCTTCTTCTTTAAGTATATAATTAACTAAGAGCTCTTCTTAAAGTAGTAATAATTTTTAGGCTTTAATTTAAGTAGAATATGCATCTTTTATACTATGTCTTTAACTATAGATTATTAACTGGCTCCTATTATACTCTATTATAAGAGCGCGAATTGCGTTACTATCTTAGACCCTTTCGAGGATTTCTTTTATAAGCACCTTATCTTTATGTTTAAGAGCATTCATGGTGAAAATTTGAGTCAATTTAGATATCAATTGGTGATGTTATGATGGAGTTGCTTGAAGGAGATTACGCGACCGCGTCTTACATGGGTGGGCGGAAGGGTGGGTCGTGACCTTACCGACTCATTACGCATTCACACTATGAAGAAGTGAACCCTGGACAAGATGACCCGGTAAATGGGTAAGCCCTATGGCTACCCCCACAGGGGTGATGCTATTATCTAAGCACCTTGGGAATACTACTTACGAAGTGATTAATTTGCTGTAATTACGCCGGGCGGGTATAATAAACAGTTGCGTCCAATGTGTTGGGGCTGAATATCCCTTCGAGTGCGGTAAGGCAACACATACGCTAGTGACAGGGGTTCGGACCAACGAAAATTAACGCAAATTACAGGTACCTCCGCTCTCACCTATTTTAGGTGGTGATAGAAGTCCTATAATATCCCCGATCAATTGGCTTTTTACGCCCCACAATTGACTAAGCGTCGAAACCTCGAACTACATGTACGGAGGATACAACGGCACTAACTACTGCAACAGCCTCTGGCCAACATCAAACTCTGATCAATAAATTTCTCGTCTTGTTCCTCATTGTAGCATGTTTGTCGGGTCTCGCGAAGGTTCGCGGATGGTGGCGTGGCCCTCCGAAAATTTCCCATAGCATTTTGCCCTAACACATGAAGATTCTGTAGGTACGTCGCGAACGGAACAGTAAAGGCAGGTCGTCCTGTGACTCATTCTTTGTGCCCGCAAAAGATCAGAGATCGATTCAAGCTCGCTTCAAGGTAAAGCGAAGGGTCGGTCTATTCCCTCATCATTCACTGTGGTGAGTCGTCTATCCCGGCGTTTCTGCCTGGCCACAGGCCATTTCTTCGGAAATAATTACTATCTTTCTATGTCATAGCAACCTAATTCCTATGCCCGCGGGCTATATCACTTTTTGATTGCGTCATATCAACACAAAGTTGTCACTTGAGGCAGACAGTTTTAGTTTCACAGTGTCCCAACCCTTATTCCCATCTCAACAATTTAGCAACCTGAGGTTTGCAGGCAAACAACAGCAGGGGTAAGGACAGGATTAGTGTATTTTCAATGCATATTGACGTGTAACTTCACTTTACATGAGATGCGGGGGTGGTATACATGCCACCCTTAGCACTCAGTCCCCGTTATCTGCAGCCAATAGCCTAGCACAACGGTGGCTCTCTTGAAAGCTACAGCAACTAGCCTCGTTCGGCACGTTCCATAAATAGAAAATCGTTCTTGGGCTACTCAACAGCCCCGATAAGCGGCTTTCGTTGAGCATCGCGCCCACCGGTAGTAAAGCTTATATTTCATCTTCATTTTAGATGTCGTTATGTTCACTCATCCAGACCTAAAAAACTTCTTCCCATCTACTTTCCCCAAACCTCATCTCAAAATACTATCGGCCTGCACGCGAGTTATGTATCCACTTCTACTAAAGCCTCCGAAGGATCGCGATAATCCTAGGTTACCGCTAGCGGGTTCTCGAGTAAGAAATGAACCTAGATCTCGATTGCTTGCGAGGGATCGCAATCTGATGATACGGTCCTTTCAGAACGCTGAAAGAACAAGATCAACGTCCGTGACAAAACTCCTTGGCTCCAAATCAGAACTCGTCTAATTGCCTCATTGCAGTGGGGTGACAACCACTAGTCGGGCTGCATTCCAGGCGCCGGTTCCAGCTGGAAGTGCTGCCTCGGCAGCGTGATGTCTCAGTGCTGCAGTTATCGAGTAGCTCTATCAATGGCTTGCCTGGACAGACTTGCGTATTATGATATCACGTGCTAACGTGATATTCATATTCATATTCACATATCACACAAAGTATGCTCGAATATCGCTCTAGGACATTAGCACGATTGATATCACTATAGCACTTTAGCACGAATGATATCACGAATTAATCTACCTATAACCACCCGTAGACATCCGCAGATCAATCAAAATTACTATCTGAGTCTTCATCGCCACCACTATCAAACCCGTATCGGTAATTATGCCCATTCCACCATTTACAGTCTTCTGGATATGCCTTTCACGCAGCCTGTTACCGATACATTCAACCTTCTCAATGTTCTCGCAAGTCATTCCTTCTCTATCCGAAGAGAGAGTACGTCGACCGCCCGAGAAAGCAGATTCTGGATCAACTGACTCAGGCGCGATCGAGAGGATATCAATAGCCATTCGACATAGCTGAGGATAAGTCTTCCGCTGATCCTTATGACACCACATTGAATTGGCGATCCGCTTATTTTGATGCAGTGTTGCTAATAAGATAAACAATATGTATATTGGCAATATGGGCCCCTCGCAATATTATTATATTATTAGCAATACTGCCTCAGGGCGCACCCCAACTCGGCGATCCAGAACCTCACCGCGTCCTCGGTAAAAGTCTTTCTGGAGACGTGGAATCGTAAATCACCGCCGGTCATCAAGTCGACCACAAGGCACCTGTCGCTGCGGGTAAGCCACAAGCATGGCGCGCTCGGTATGGGATTGGAGGGGTCGTACGTACATATGCTCAATATCCTGGAAGCTATAACGTACTTCATCAGTGAGTAGATCAAATTAGTAAGTAGATCACTTATACTATACAGCTAAAAGTAAAAATATTAGATTTTCTAAAACTAGTTATATAATTAATAAAAAATTAAAAAAATTTATTTTAAAATTTATATAAAAAAGTTATAAGATATTATTATTTTTAAATTTTTAATTAATTTATTAAGATTTTTATATATATAATTTTTAAAAAAAATAGTATAAATAGGTTTTTTTTTTAATAATTTTATAAATAAAAATAAATAAAATATAGTAAAATTCTTTGATATAATTTCTTACTTAATTAAGTTAATTCTAAACTTTTAGATATTTTAGTCTTAGTTTGGATTTTTAATAATTTTTCTAAAATCGCGCTTTAAGGCGTAAATCTGACTGATCCACTCACTGATTTGATCCACACGCTGATGAAGTACGTTATCTCAAGTTGCAACTGAAGGGGTGGTTGGCATATTCGAGCAGCCGCCGCTCGCGGATGATGTGTCGTACGCTCTTGGTTCGTACGACTGCAGTCATGCCAGGTGATACCCATACTTAATAGAAGCATATATGATAACTAGGATCTTGATGCTTCGCGAGGCTCGTAAGCCCTCACTCTTGCTTACAGGAACTGTTGCATCGGATAGGAAGGGTGCATTGTGATGTGAATAGAAGCTCTTGATTTCTAGCTATTTGAAGGGCCTAAATCAGCCCTTATATACATAAAGGAAAAGACGGTCTCGTGACCTAAGTCAGGGATCCGAGCCTTCAGGGGCTCGAGCCTGTGGCCTGTCATGAGGGCACAAAAAAGCAAACATGATCCTAGAGTCTGATGATAGTTGTGACAGGAACCAAATCGATCTCACCATCATAGAAACAGTGTCATTTACCTGTTGACCAAAATGGAATCCTCTCTTCTGGGCGTTAGGGTCGAGTGCCATGAGCTCAAAGTGATGCTTCTCATATCAGAGGAATGTTCCAAATAAATTTTACGAATCTTAACGAAGCTCACCTCACCCTTCATATTTGTACCTGGCATCCACCACTCAAGCATCCAGCTTCCGCCTATCCTCCACTTCAACAACCATGCCATGGTGCTCCGCTGCTATGGCTTGCTTCTCATCCCTAGCCAGATCCTTCTGCTCGGCGTCCTTGTTCCCATGCAGACCAATCTTGTACCAGGGCAAGTCGAACAAATGGTCCATGCTCTCGAGACTGCGGCCGCTCGTCTCAGGCACAGAGAACCATACCCACAACCCACCAATAAAGGTGACCGCGGCGAAGCACCAGAAGGTGCCCTTGGGAGAGATTCCACCGTTGGACACGGATAGCAACATGTTGGGTACGGCTCGAGAGTTACCGTACTGGTTGGCGAAGTGTAGAGTCATAACCCACGAGGTTGCTAGCGCACGGATTCGCAGAGGGAACAGCTCAGCGGTGAGCAGATACTGCATCGAGTTCCAGCCGAGCGCCCAGCCGAACCCAGAGAGATAGATCATAGCAATAGCACCTCGGCTAGCACCCCGTTCAGAGTTTGGCAGGACGAAGTCCTCCTCAACACCAAGTTGGGGAATAGCGGTAAGGTAAGAGGCAATATAGATCATAGAGGTAGTCTGCAGAGTGATACCGATAAGAAGAGCCCGCTTGCGACCGATAACATCGACAAGGAAGAGGGCACAGATTAGCGCACCAACGAGCTTAATGATACCAAAGACTGCAGTAACGAGAAGCGACTCATTAGTGCCAGTAATACCGAGGAGACTAAATAAGTCAGGGGCATAGAGGGTAATAGAGCCCGCACCAGACCACTGGGAAAGGAACTGAACCATACTGGCTAGGTATAGGCGGTATAGGTTGCTAGGCACAAAGAACATCTCCTTGAGCTTCCCTAGCAACCCGACTCCCTTAGTAGCCTCCAGCTCGTGGTCGAGAGCAGCCTGAATAATAGTGATCTCGCCAACGACATACTCGCCATCGACAGGCTGCTTCCTAATGCAGGCCATCATTTGGGCGGCCTGGTCGGGCTTGCCCTGCTTGACCAGGAAGCGAGGCGACTCGTATTGGAAGAAGCTTAGGATAAAGATGATTCCCGCCATCATGATATGCAAGCTAGTAGGGACCAGCCATCGGTTGTGGGTGTGCTCGCCGAGGTTGACTGCACAGCCGTAGTTGGTGAAGTATGCGAGAACGATACCGAGATAGACGGCCCCAGTGAAGAAGCAGGTGCAAAGACCGCGGATGGAGGCGGGAGCAATCTCGGCGATGTACACAGGGCTACCCCAGAGTTAGATATTAGAACCTTTCTTTCGACGCTTCTGCAACATACCCCACGACAGGAGTTTGTCCTACACCAAGGCCAGCAATGAATCGCCCAGCATATATGGCACCCAAGTTGCCATTTACACCGCCAACGATAAAGACTGCGATGCCAGCGGCCCAGATAATGCACAAGAACCGGGTGGCCCAGATACGTCCGATTCGGTCGCAAATCAAGAAGGCACTGTATGTGGTTAACATCATAAAAGTACCTTACACACAAGCCAGTGGAAGGCTTACAAGAAAGCGCCGCCAACAGATCCGATCTGCACCATGGCGGATACATTGGCCTTGACGTTAGCCTGCTCGACGGTTGAATAAGAATCATAGTGGATGGTGTCCTTGAAGTCGGTAGAGTTGAAGGCACCAGAGATGAGACCCTCGTCGATGCCTCTCGCGGCACCGAGTAGGGAGAATGAGATGACGGAGAACCACAGACGCCAGTTGAAAGCGCCTTCGGGCTCGCCTAAGTCCTTCAGCTTGAAGATATTCACCGGTTTCTTAACTCCACCGGCCATTGTAAATGGCTTCCGGGAGAAATGGCAAGGGATAAAGAGGTATGGAGTACAGGACGGTGGTGATAAGTGAGGGAACACGATGGCGACAAGAGTTCTGTCTCGTTATATAGGCACGACTTCCTTCACTCTGTCGACAATCTTTCGCCGCTCACTGATCGGCGCCGAGAAGCCCGAACGGGGATATCGTATACCGACGAAGGATTTTATGTCGATGCTTAACAAATTCTTCATCCACGAGTCAGCCTGCCTAACCATTGCAACACTCCGCCTCTCCACTTCTCCGCGCCAACAGGGTTGGGTATCGCGGGTGAGACTTAAACAAGGTTAGTGCAATGGCGCCGCAAACGGGTGCTTCAAGGCTCTCCATGGGAGGGAAAGCCTCTTGTCGGGAGTCGCGATCCCCACACACAATGTCCTCCCTTGATCGAGAAGTCGGTCGAACTTGGACGGAACAGCGGCATTATCACAGCAAAGTGGCACATGCCTCTTACTGGCCCATGAGGCCCATGCTTGGTGCCGCCCTACCCGGCCGTCTCGGCATGCGGCATCTGGGTGGGGGTGGTACCACGCTAAGGTGGGTAGATCGCCAAGAGATGTCTCTTTCGCGTTCGGCCGCCGCACTGTCCTCCGTAGCGAGGTCCTTGCTCAAACGAAACCCCTGCGCTTCGTCACTTAGAACATTTTTGAAGGGGGGGGGGGGGGGGCATTGTTGCTGCTGTGGCTGGCGAGACTGTACTGTAACTGGACCACAGTCATTCGACTTCTTTGACCATCCTCAGAGATGCATTTGTCAAAAATGATTAAACGAAGCGATGCCATCTCGTTTGAGCAAGGACCTCTTTTGACCAAAAGCACAGATCTCTTCTTTTGACTAAGGATAAGGATCTGTTTTGATTAAGGGCAAGGATCCGTTTTGACTAAGGGAAGGATCTGATTTGACTAAGAGCAGGGACCGCCTTTGACTAAAAGTAAGGACCTCTTTTTGACTACCGGTACTGTAAAGCATCTCGTTGACTAAGAGCAGGGAGATGCCTACTTGGAAAGCAGGGAATACAACTATATGCGAAACCGGCTTCATTTTTTTGCACACTTATATATTAAAGCACAGACCACGCCGTTAGTGATACTTGTATATATATTTCATAAGCCAGAACTGGCCTAAATCATCGCATATTTTTATCAAGAGTCAGCTTCTGGAAAGTCCTATAAAGTACGCAGAAAATCCAAAGCAGAGCTAATGACAGTTAGAGTAAGTACAGTGCAATATCAAGACCCAATGTACTGCGACCATAGGTGATTGTATCAAGGGCCGAATATTGACCAGGCGGTCAGCATCGGCAAAATGACAGTATTAGGTCTGACGAAGCTAGCAAACAACTAATAAGGAACGTAAATAGTAATAATAAAGGAATTATAGGCGATTGCTTTATATTATGGACGTGTCACGGCCTAGGTTAAGACCAGGCAGTCATAACGAGCAGAACTATAATATACTTACCTTTTTATATAATACTAACATTCTAAACTCACTCTATATAAGTAAGCCTAACTAGCCAGCTTACTTATATATAATAAGCTAAGAGACCTAACTCATTCTTACTTAATAAGCGTATAAAAAATTACTTTAATACATAAATATATTTATTTAATACTTTTATAATAAGATAGTTTAATAGTTATTAATATACTTAGTTATATTAAATTTACTATTTTATTAGTATTAAAATATAATTTATATTACTTATTATAATATTTTAATTTATTAAATTATAAATATTATATACTTTAGACTTACTCTAAAGCCTTAGAGTAAGCCTAACTATTATATATTAATAGCTTTTATTTAGTATATTATTATATTAACTTAAGTAATACTTTATACTATTAGTATATTTAAAATAAACTATACTCTTATTACTTTAAGTAATATACTTATATTATTAATATATATAATTTTATTAAATAATACTAAAATAGTAATAGAAGTTTAATAACTTATACTTTAATTTAAACTCTATAATAATAAGTGCAGAATTAACTAGCTATAGTACTTACTACACTAGCTATAAATAATAACTATAACTTAAGAAAGACTATTAAATTACTAAAGCTTAAACTATTTAATAGTTTATTAAATAATATAATTCTATTTATTATTAAAATAAAAGGATATTTCTAATTCTTCTTATAAGATCTTATATTAACTAAAGTATATTTACTATTTATAAATAATCTAATAATTAAAAATACTAAGAACTAGTTTAAACTAATTATAAAGAACTTCTTAAATAATAATAAAGTAAGCTTAGACTAAAATACTATTAATATTTTTATAAACTAAGAGAATTTTAAAAAAATACTTAAAGATACTTTTAGTATAATTAATAAAGAAAGGTAAGTGATAATTAAAATCTATAAGATTAAATAAACTTAATTTACTATTACTTATAACGTACTTAATAAGCGAGCGCCGCAGACAAGCGAGCGCTGCAGTAAGATTTTCACCTTAAATTATGATTTTAAAAAAAATCTTAAAAATCTAAACTAAGCTTAAAATAGCTAAGACTTTTAACCTAGCTTATTTATAAAATATCTTATTTTTAAGAATTTTTTTAAATTATATATATCTATAGCGCTAGTAGTATAAAATTCGCACTATCTATTTTACTATTTTTATTTATAACTAGTTTAATAATTTTTTAAAAAGTCTAAATAAATACTAGTTTATTAACTTTTTAATTAGATATTTAAAATTAAATCCTTAAAAATCTTAAAGCTATATAGCCTATTTTAGGAAATTTAAAGTTTAGAGTTTTGAGTATATAGTATAGGTGCGGCGCTCGCTTGGTTGCGGCGCTCGCTTATTAAGTACGTTACTATTAAATTCTAATAAATTACTTTTAAATTAGAATAAGATAATAATATATTTATAAAAATCTTTTATTAAAGACTTAAACTTAAAGTTAAAGATAAGCTATATAAATTTAATTAACTTAATATATTTACTAAGTATATTACTAATGTATATAATAAGCTTGCGTAACAAACAAGTAAGCATAACATTCTGATTTCTACCTTAAACTGCAGTTTTAAAATAATTCTTAAAAGTTCAAATTAGGCTTAAAATAGCTAAAACTTTAACTTTAACTTATTTATAATATATATTTTTTTATGAATTTTTTTAAATTATATATACATATAGCGCTAGTAGTATTAAATTCACACTGTTTTTTTAATATATTTATTTATAACTAGCTTAACAATTTATTTAAAAATATAAAAAAAACACTAGCATATTAACTTTTTATTTAAATATTTAAAATTAATTTCCTAAAAATCTCAGAGTTATATAGCTTATTTTAGAAAATTTAAAGTTTATACTTTTAAATGCATAGTATAAGTGTTACACAAGCTTGTTTGTTATGCAAGCTTATCATATACGTTATAACTATTAAAATTAATAAATAATAGTATAAAAGATAAAAGGAGAAAGCTAAAAAAATAATGAAAAGGCTAAAAGAATAACTTTAACTTATTAAGGTTATAATCCTTAGTAGCGCACACTTAGAGAGAGGCTAAAGGTTAAATAGTAAAATAAAAAAAAACTAATAGTAAATAATAGTATAAAGGCCTAAAACCTAAGCCTAAAGTAATAGTAACTCAGAATGACTAGAGTTTTTATTATATTAGAGTATAACCTTTATTATTCTTATTAACTCTTTAAGATGCATTAAGCAGCTAGAAAGCTAGATAGAAAAGCTACATAAAAAAGCTAAATAGAAAAGCTAGATATTAGAAGGCAAAATCGTTATATAATAAAAGCCCTATAAGAGCTCTACATTTATCACATTCCAAGCTTATCGCAATTCTAATCACATTATAATTCAACGTTTTTCAATTTCTATTATATTATAATTCAACTGTTTATAATATAACCGACTTATAATAACCCCCCCCGACTAAATAAATAATATAATATACATATATTATACTATATAATAGCTTAGTAGACTCTTACTAATACTAGTATATAAGAATCGTTTTATATATATACTAACTAAGAGAATTAAAGAAGATTAAAGCCTGCTTCTTAGGCTATAAAGAGTATTTTACTTATCTAGCTTAGAATGTATAATAGAAGCTAAGTTTAGCTAGCCTAGTTATAAAAGGCTTATTTAACTAGTGATTTTTAATTATTATATCTTCTAAAAGAACCTATTCTTATAAACTCTACTAAATAAATATATAATCTAATATATTAAGATAGAGTAAGTCTTATTAAAAGAATTAGCTTAAAAAGAAAAATAAAATGAAATAATAAGTATTAATAATGCCTTCTTTAATAACCTAAAAAGCTATAATATATAGATTATATAGTTATAAGCTAATATTATACTAATTAATATATAGCTAAAGGAGTAATGTATTAGAAACTAAGGGAATCCTACTAAAATAGTTAAAGGATTTAGTAGAGGAAGATTTAAAGGAGGAGGGATAAGAGTTTATTTATAACTAGGTCGACTAATTAATTGAGTCCTTCGTCTTAAGATAACTTAAGTAATGTAAATACGTAATATAAAAACGCGGCAGTGTAGAAATAAAAGTCTGAATAGCGGTTTTAATAGTGATAACTTTAACTTATTAAGGTTATAGTCCTTAGCAGCGCACACTCAGAGAGAGGCCAGAGGTTAAACAGTTAAAAAGAAAATACAACCAATAGTGAATAACAGTATGAGGGCCCAAAACCCAAGCCCAAGGCAACAATAACTCAGAATGACTAGAGTTTCTACTGCATTAGGGTGCAAGCCTTGCTGTCCTATTCAACCCTTTGAGATGCGTTACTAGAAAAGCTAGACAGAAAAGCTAGATAGAAAAGCTGGATAGAAAAGCTAGACAGAAAAGCTAGACAGAAAAGCTAGACAGAAAAGCTAGATATCAGAAGGCAAAATCGTCATGCGATAAAAGCCCCGTAAGGGCTCTGCATTCGTCGCATTCTAAGCTTATTGCAATTCTAACTCATACTCACATCACAATTCAACTCTTTATAATTCCAGATCGTAATTTAACTCAGTAGAGACTAACTATAATGAATACTATAATAAACGTCTAGTATAATACATTCTACGCTCTTAATAACTCAGGTTTTAGTAGTTATTATGCTCTTTTTATATATAACTTAGATACTAAGCTTAGTAAGGATATAAAAACCCTTAATAAGCTAAAGGCTATAGTAATAGATTATAGTCTTAAAGAAACTAGAACTATTAAGACCTAGTGACTTTCTAATAATAAGTAAGTTATTTTAGCAATCTTTAAGACTAAAGTATTCTTAAGACTATGTCTCTTTAGAAGTAACTAATAATTTAAGAACTAAATTAAAAATAAATAATACTTCTTAAGATAATTAATAATAAAGCTAATAATTAAAATATTTCTAAAAGAAATAGCATTCTTTAAATTATTAGCTAATATTAATAAGGGGTAGATAATATAAGTTATAAGTAATATAGCTATTATTAATATATAAAAGGACTAAGAATAATAGAAGGATATAGTAGAAGGAGGTTCTACTAATATAAGAGAGGAGGGATAAGAGGCTATTTATAACTAGGTTAACTAATCAATCGAGTCCTTCGTTTTATAATAACTTAAGTAATGTAAATATGTGACTATATAGAAACGCGGTAATGAGGAATGCAGTAATGTAGAAATAAAAGTCCGAATAGCGGTTTTAATAATGATAACTTTAACTTATTTTTTTAAGGTTATAGTCCTTAGCAGCGCACACTCAGAAAGGGGCCAGAGGTTAAATAGTAAAAAAAAAAAAAACAATTAATAGTGAATAACAGTATAAGGGCCTAAAACCTAAGCCTAAGGCAATAGCAACTCAGAATGACTAGAGTTTCTACTGCATCAGGGTGCAAGCCTTACTATCCTAATCAACCCTTCGAGATGCGTTAAGCAGCTGGAAAGCTAGATAGAAAAGCTAGATAGAAAAGCTAGATAGAAAAGCTAGATGTCAGAAGGCAAAATCGTCATACGATAAAAGCCCTGTGAGGGTTCGTCGCATTCCAAGTTACCTCGTCGCAATTCTAATCACGTCGCAATTCAATTACTGCTTTGTAATTCCCAATCGCAATTCAAAATGACCCCCCTGACCAAACAAACGACACAATGCGCGTGCAGCGCATCGCGCGACAGCCCGGCGGACCCTCGCCAATACTAGCATACGAGAATCGTCTTATATATACGCTAGCTAAAAGAATCGAAGAAGATCGAAGCCTGCTTCCTAGGCTATAAAGAGCATCTCGCCTATCTGGCCTAGAATGCATAATAGAGGCTAAGTTCAGCTGGCCTGGTTATAAGAGGCTTATCTAACTAGCGATCTTTAATTACTATATCCTTTAAGAGAACCTGTTCTTATAAGCCCTACTAGATAAGGATATAATCCAATAGATTAAGATAGAGTAAGTCTTATTAGAAGAATTAGCTTAAAGGGAGGTAAGAAAGGAAATAATAACTATTAATAATGCCTTCCTTAATAACCTAAAGAGCTGTAATACATAGGTTATGTAGTTATAGGCCGACCTTATGCTGATCAATATGCAGCTAAAGGAGTGATGACTGCGTTGGAAACCAAGGGAATCCTGCTGGAATGGTTGAAGGATTTGGCGGAGGAAGGTTCTGCTGATGTAAGGGAGGAGGGATAAGAGTCTATCTGTAACTAGGTCGACCAATCAATCGAGTCCTTCGTCTTAAGACAACTCAAGCAATGCAAACACGTGATATAAAAACGCGGCAATGAGGAACGCGGCAGCGCAGAAACAAAAGTCCGAACAGCGGTTTCAATAGCGAACTTTAACTTATATAACTTAAAGAATTAAAATAATTAAAAAGATAAAAACTAGGTAAATACTTCTTATAAAACTTAAGCTAGACTTATAGAACTTAGAATAGCTTAATAGAATTACTTTATAATTAAATATTAGAATTATAATAAAATAGAATATTTTAAAAATAAGTACTAAAGCCTTAAGATAAATTAAAAGCATTAGCTTATAATAAAAGGTAAGAATCTCTGAATTACTAACTACTAGCACTTTATAAAAACACTTACTATAACTAGAAGCAGCTACTTTAATAAGTTTAATAAAATAAGAAGTAATATAATTAATTCTAAATCCGAGCTAGAGATAAACGAACTATAAGCTAAGATAGAAGCTAGAAGGGCAGCCTATAGAGGCAAATAGGCGTAATAGCTAGTAAAAAAACCCTTATAAGAAAAATAAAAATACTTAATATAAAAAAATAAAAGCACTTAAAGATACTATATTAAACGTAAGGCAGTAAGAGAAGCTAATAAATAATAAGTATGTATTTTAAAAGGCTAACCTTTAATAAATATAATTAGAAAAACTCTTACTATAATTAAGAAAGGTAATAAGTATATAGTATAATTCATACTTATTCTAGAATATAGTAAGTCTTATTAAAAGAAAGTTAAAAAAGAAATCCTTAATAAATAGCTAAGTAAGATTAAACTAGACTATTATAACTTAAAAAGTAATATAAGTATAACCTTCTAATTATCTAAGACCTAAGTTATATAAACTAATAATAAATATAATTACTAAAAAATCAGTTATATAAAGAATAAGAATTTAAAAACATTCTTTAAGAAAAGTAAATAAATCTAGAATTAATTTATTAAGAATAAAAGACTATAAAAAGACAGTAAGTAATAAAGTATAAGTATTAGTAAGTACTATAACTCTATATAAAATAGAACTATAAAAGGTAGAAAATGCTTAAAAATCTACTATATTTTAAATAAATAGCTCAGTTAAGAGCTAAAAAGTATTCTTATACTTATAAAAGAATACTTAGATAGTAATAATAAGGAGTAAACAGACCCTTACTATAAAGAATATAAAAAACCCTTAGAAATAAGAGAATAGTAAAATATAGTAAGAATTAACTTATAAGACATCTATAAATAATTAAATAATAAAAATTAATATTAATAAATAATTAAAAAGATAAGAATTCTAAATTAAAGAAGATCTTTATATTTATACTTAATTATAACTGTTGAATAGCTCACTGTGGCAAAAGTGTAAGGTCGCCTTATATATATACTAGTACAGCTGCTATTCTAGACTATAGGTCTCCAATTCAATAATAACTTAAAGTATAAAGTAATAAAGAAATACTTTAAAGAGAATTTTTAAATAGCTCTTATATTAGAATAGATAACTCTTAGTATTATAAACTTATATAAATCTTATACTATAACCTATATTATAAAAAATATATCTATAGTAAGTAAAAGAATAATTACTTTCTTATATAATTAGAAAATTATATAGTATTTATATTATACTTTTATAATAAAATTAAAGGCTATTAAATAAAGAGCTTTAGATTTACTAATAGAATTATAGTCTTTAAATATTCTAATAATTTCTTCTTTTTAAAATATATTAAAAGACTAATATACTTAATATAATATAATAAAGAATATTTAATTTATACTAAAGCTAAAATTAACTTATAATATATATAATAAAATAAATAAAAAGACTTAATAGCTAATTGTGTTAAATAAGAAATATAAGTATTATAAATAAAAAATAATAAATACTATTTATAAAAGAGTAATAAGTAAGTAATAATATAAAAAGAAAATTACTTTTATTAAAAGCTCTATATATAATATAAATAGTAATAAAATGAAAGACACTTAAGTTATAAGTATAAGTTAATAGTATAATACTAATATAACTTAATATATTAGTAAATAGTAAAGTTAAAGCAGACTATATTAATCTTAAAATAGTTAATAAGCTAAAGCTATTATAGAAATATAAAAAAAAAGCTAATATATTATATAATCTTAAAAGTAATATATTTAATTATAAGATAAATAGATTATTAAAGAACTTAATTACTTAAAGATCTTTATTAATAAAGTATTATAATATTATACTTAAGTATTTATAGCTAAGGAAATATAATCTATATATTAACTAGAGAACTAGCTAAGTATATATTAATTCTAATAATATATTCTCTAATAATAATAAAGATAATTTAAAAATAAGATCTTTAATCTTAATTCTTAAAGATAGTAAGAATAAGAAATTATATAAAGATATAATAAATACTTTATTACTTTTAATAAAAATATAATATAAATATTCAAAAAGTAAGAAAATAGTATTCTAAAAGATAATTAAATACTTATAATAATAGTTTAAAGAAATAAATAAAGACTTTAAAAAATAGAAAAAAGAATAAAAAGAAAATTTTCAAAGAAATAAACTTAAGAATATATTAATATAATACTATATTTATAAAAAGCTCTTTATAAAAGAACTTAAGATAAGACTATTAAATTATAATTAATAGAATTATAAAATTATATTAAAAGATAGAGTATTATTTATATTTTATAAGATTTTTAACTTTAATAAAATATAATTATAAATACTTAAGAAATATATTAAAAATATATTATATAAAGGATATATTAAGATATTAAAGTCTTTATTTAACTATTTAATTATATTTATTCTTAAAAAAAATAGTAAGCTCTAACTTATTATAAATTACTATTATTTAAATAATATTATATTAAAAGATTAAACTCTATTATTACTTATTATAGAATTTAAAGACTGACTTTATAGTACAAAAGTATTTATAGTATTAAATTTTAAAAATATATATAGTCTAATTTTTATTAAGAAAAGATATAAATTGTTAAATATATCAGAGGCGAAAGTTACCACTTATTACTACCTATTACTATAAGGCTTAGCAATCAGCTTCTAGCTGATTCTATATAAAAGAGAAAGAGTATATAAAGCTTGCTTTAAAACCTTAAGGCATAGGCAGTAAGTACAGAAGACATAATTTTTCACTCTAATTTTTAACAATTAAGAGTCTCACTACCTTAACCTATTTTAATATCTTTAATAGTCCCTCTATCTTATTTATAATACTATATAGAAAATCCTAGAAAGAAGGTCTTATAGCTACTCTTATAAAACCTAGGGACTTCCTAGACTGGGAGCATGAATTCCTTCTTTAGGTTAACCTTCTAAGTCTATAATAGTACTTTAAAAGAAAGGTTTTCTTTAAAGAGGAACCGGCCTTCCTAGATATCAGAAGACGCAAATATACTAAGATAATAGTAATATAACAGACTATTTAATTAAAAATACTTAAGACTAAAAGGTCTAATTTAAATAATGTATAGGAAATAACTAATAGAATATAGTCTCTATCTGACCTAATTAAATAAGGTCAGAAGAGCTTCTAATAGGACTTTTCCTTCTATTAGCTTTAAGAAAAGTTATTAGAAAGATAGAAGAAGTCTTTAAGAACCCTCTAAGACTGGATTATCTAAACTATCTCTCTTAGTTATATCCAGACCTATTATTAGCTGTATAAGTCGATTTACAAATAGTACTATAATCTCTATGCTTAGTATAGGAAGTTAGAAGTAGATAAAATACGAGATACTTAAAATACATACTTAACCCTTATAAAAATACTTCTAAAGACTGTAACTTGAGCATTTAAATAGTTAGAAGAGTGGGAAGAAGCCTTAGCTAAAGGATAGTAATAAAAGGTCCTTAAGACCCTCTTTTATAGCTCTTAAGCATATGACTTTCTTAATATCTCTTTATACCTTCTCCTTACTTAGATAGCAGCCTATGAAATTAGTTAATAAAACCTGATTTAAGAAGAATCCCTTATTTATTAAGATCTAGCGAACGCCTTCTAGAATAAGCTTAAAAATGCAGAGGTCTTATAGGGCTTAGGTTATATAGGAAAAATCTCCTAAGGTATATTCTTTATAAGCTTTACTAAGGAGGACTCTTAGGATAATAAACTAGAGGACGCTCGCATTATTAAAAGCTAGTACTATTTTATAAAGAAAGGTAGGGAAAAGATAAAGTATTAGAAGTCTTTTAATAATTAGAAGAAATACTTAGTATACAGTCTACTTTATTCTCTTAAGAAATGCTTCTATATTTTTCTAAATATAGCTTAGAGAGGGTTTAGGCCTTAAGAAAAATTTTAAATAAAGGTAAGAAAAGCCTTTAAAGAAGACCTAGACTTTTAAGTATAAGTAAAAGCTCTTATTTAAAAGAAGTCTAAAAACCTACTAAAACTAGCTATTAAGGAAACCTCTAATTAATAACTATATAGCTGGCTTATTACTAAAGTTAATACTATATTTATTACTTAAAGTAATAACTATCCCTTATAAAAATCTTAAATCCTAGACCTTAGAATAATAATCTTAATTATAAATAACTCTAATTAACTAGCTAATCTCTAGCTAGCCCTTTTAAATAACTTTATTTAATTAAGTAACTAAAAGTTACTAATTTTAAGATATAGAATAATAATAGTCAGACTAATAAGAACTTAAGCTCTATTACTTAAAGATATAGCCTACTATCCCTAACTCCTTATAACTTTAGTCTCCTTATATTAACTATAGAAAAAAGGACTTTATTAAGATAATAGATATAATTTAATAACTCTCTATTATTCTAATTAGACAATCGCCTACTTAATTAAGGACTTATATAATTAATATATTATTAAATACTAATTAGTAGAGATAACCCTAATAATTTAAGCAGCTTATAAGTTCACTTCTTATACTAAGAGGGCTCCTTTAGTAAGAGAATCCATCTATTAGTATAACTGCCTAGTGCATCCAGGACTATAAGCTTTTAAACACCTCATCTTAGTGTCTTAAGGGGTATGAATTCAAAGACTAATAATAGTTAAATATAATGCCTATAGCCTATTAAAAATTAAAAGATAAGTTAGACAGGCTCTAAAGCAGTCTGACTAGAGAGTAGGTAAATATATTACTATTAATTTTTATAATTATAAAGAAGGGATAGGTAGCTATACCTTATAAATATTACTTACTTACTAATTAATAGGTTATATTTAGGATTATTACCTTATATCTTAAATAATAAAGGCTATAATTATAGTCTTTAAATCCTTTTTTAAATACTTAGAAGTTTAATATAATATTAAGGTTAAAGTTATTAAATATAATAATAAGATTATAGAGGTTAAACTATAAGTTAGAAACTTTATATAGAATAGAGCTATTATTATTAAGCCTTTAGCACTATATAACTAAGTATAAACTAGTAGTACTAAACACTTAGAGAGTATAATAAAGGATAAGGAAAGAGCTATATAAATAGGCACTAAGTTCTTTTATTAACTATAGCTAGAAATTAGCAGAATAGCAGTTTATTTATATAACTAAACGCTAAACTATAAATCAGGCTAGAAAACACTATATAATTAATTACATACTATAATAGCTAGAGCTAGAGGAATTCTATAATTAGTAAAACAGCCTAACTAAATATATTTAAAAGTATTTAATTATAAAGCTTATACTATAACCTTTAAAGTATAATAAAAGTTTAACTATAAGATATAACTTAAGCTAAAAAGATAGATTAGCTTCTTAATTAAATATAAATCCTTAAATATCTATAGAATCTAGGTCTTTATAATTAATTGAATAGTAAGTACTTAAGATATTATTTTTAATAAAGATAAGGGCTATAATAGGAACTAAGAAAACTTTAAAGATAACCTTTTAGAAGTAGACTTAGAAGAAATCGTATAAATTATATCCCTTTAATAAGACAAACCGATTAATTAGCTAAAGACTAAAGACTATATTAAAGTAGATTTTCCTAAAGAAGAAGACTTAAATGAACTTATAGAAAACCGTCTTATAATAGTAATTAATAAAATCTTATAAGTAAAAAGGGCAGAATATAAAGACTTCTTTATGCTTTTAGATATATTACTATTTGCTCTATTTATATAATTACTTTAAAATATATTAAAATAAGAGAATAAAATGATTATATAATATATAGCTTTTTTAATTAGAATTAAATCTCTTTTATAAACCTTAATAGAATAGAAGATCTATAAAAGAGTAAAGGTATATAGAAATGCACTACTTTTAGTATTAATAAAGCATTAAGATCTTATAGAATATCTATTAGGAAACCTCTTCTAAAAGGCTAATATTATATCTATTAACTATTAAGACTGAAGACCAGTCTCAAAGGCTCGGATCTCTAGCAAACCGGTCTTAAAGACCCGGCTTTCTAGCAAGCCGGTCTCGAAGACCCGGCTTCCTAACAAGCCGGTCTCAAAGACCCGGATCCCTTGGGATCCGGTCTACCGAGAACCTTATCATAGCTATGAGGGCAACCTACAAATAGGTCTGCCGCGAGCCCTCAGTTAGATAGAAATCAAGAGCTTCTACTTACATTATAATACACCCTTCCTATCAGATGCAATAGCTAAAGAAATCTATCTTTAAAGTCATAAGGAAATCAAGTTATAGACTAAGATCTGAGCTAAGGACCCTTAAGCATCTAATTGACAGGTCTTAGGCTACATATAAGTATATATCTATAAAACAGATAAATACAGTTACTTTCAGAAATGTAAGGCCTGGCTAGTAGTTTAAAAAGACTAATAAGCAAAAGGGAAGCTATAAGATACATATATAGCTACCTTAGCTAAAAAGTCCTTTCAGACCTTAATAGCTATTATAGTAAAGTTTAATCTAGAAATAGTCTAATATAATATAGTTAATACATTTATATATGCCCTAATTAATTAAGATATCTTTATATAGATGCCTCCTGGCTATAAAAAGGCAGGAACTATCCTAAAGCTTAATAAAGCTCTATATAGACTGAGAGTCTTACTTTTACTATAGTAAAAGGAGCTTTCTAAGACCCTCTTAAAGCTAGGCTATAAACCAGTTCTATATAAGCCTTACTACTTTAAAAAAGAAGGAATCCTCTTCTTTATATATATTAATAATATTATTCTAACTTATAAGAAAATATAAGAAAATAAAGCTAAGGACTTAATTAAATAACTCTAATTAAGATATAAACTAATAAGTAGTAACCTTATATAATAGTTCTTTAGAATAGAAGTTATATAAGATTAACTTATAAAGAAGATCTAGCTATCTTAAGTAGCCTATATTAAGAAAATTATAAACTTAGCTAATAATAGAATAGCTATAGTACTAATAACTCAGTTAGAACTATAGCTTATAATAAGGCTAGTAACTTTAATAGAAATTTAATAATACTAATATAAGATCAGATTAATCCTCTATATTATAGTTAACACCTGACTTAATATAGCCTTTACTATCTCTAGATTAGCCAGATTCCTTACTAATCTAAGTTAAATATATTAAGAAACGGCTAATTGCATTATCCATTACTTTATATATATAAAGAACCTAGCTCTATCCTTTAGAAGGCTTAGCGGTCTTAGTATTATTAGTAATGCCTCTTTTACTAATAATATAACTAATTAGAAGAGCTTATAAGCATATACTATTAAGCTATTTAATAGACTGATTGGATAGAGAGCTAATAAATAAGATATAGTTATAATATTAATAATAAAAGCAGAGCTCCTAGCCTTAGTATAAGCAGCTAAGGAATCTCTCTTTATAAGCTAATTACTTAAGGAGCTAATAGTTTAACTAAATGACTTAACTATTTAAATTAACTATAATAATACTTAAACTATTAACCTTATAATAGTTAAGATAGCTACTTTAAGGACTAAGTTATAATATATTAATATTTATAATTATTAGCTTAAATAGGAGGTTTAAAGAGAGAAAATTCAAGTTAAATATATTAAATTAATAGATATAGTTATAAATTGTATAATAAAAGCACTTCTAACTAGAAAATAGAACCGCTTTTTATATTAACTTAGATTAAAAGACATTAGAAAGAGGCTTTAGAAGGACGAAGAAGGGCTTCAGACTTAATAAGAAGTCATTGAATCTGAGGAGGTGTGTTAGATATGTCAGAGGCGAAAGTTGCTACTTATTGCTACCTATTGCTACGAGGCTTAGCAATCAGCTTCTAGCTAATTCTATATAGAAGAGAAAGAGTATATAAAGCTTGCTTTAAAACCTTAAGGCATAGGCAGTAAGCACAGAAGACACAATTTTTCACTCTAATTTTTAATATAAATAGAAAACTGCATTTAAAATAAAGTTTAGATTATATAAATACCTTATTATGCCTTTTAGACTTATAAATATCCTAATTATTATAACGATCCACACTTCGCATTATGTCTCCTAGCCCGTCAGGCTAAAAGATAAGTCTATAATCACAATAGTAGCGATCATAGGTGTAGATAACAGCTATTAAATAGAGTCTCATACACGCCCGGCTCGCCCAGGTTGTAACAATTATATTCTAATATATAATTAATAATATATTATAAGAATATTTTCATATATTTATTATATATTACTTAAATAATATTCTTATTTTCTTTAAAATAGAAGAAGAATATATAAAATATATTTATAAAATACTAAAAGTACTATAAGACTATAAGTTATTAATTAAACTAAAAAAGGTTATTTTTATATTCTAAAAGTAGAATGTCTTAATTATATAATTTTTTATAATAAGATTAAATTAGATTTAAAGAAAATTATTATAATTAGTAAATAGCTAAAACTAATAAATATTTTAAAAGTATAATCCTTTTTAAAATTTACTAATTACTATTAAAAATTTATTAAAAGGTTTAGTAAATATATTATATTACTTACTAACATTATATAAAAAAGAGTAAACTTTTAATAAGATATTATTATAAAAAATACATTTAATAAAATTAAAAAAAAACTATTTTAAATAAACTTATCTTAATAATCTTTAACCTTAAATAAGAAATTAGATTAAAAATAGACTGTTTAGACTTTATATAAAGTACTTAAATTAAATAATAGAATAATAATAAAGTATTATACTTTATTATTATTTTCTTATATAAAAAATATAATATAGAATTTAACTATTCTATTTATAATAAAGAATTCTTTATAATTATTAATAGTTTTAAAGAATTATAATATTACTTTTTAAGAAATAAATATAAAATTAAAGTTTATATAAATTATAAGAATATCTTTTATTTTACTATTCCTTTAGAACTTTATTAATAATAATTATAATATATTAAATATCTTTTAGAATTTAATTATATTACTATTTATTAAAAAGGCTTAAAGAATAGAAGAGTTAATACTATTAGTTCATAATATAACTTTAATAATAATAAAATATTAGTTAATAAATAATTCTTATATTTTATATTTAAAGAATATTTAAAATAGAAGTTTATTATAAGATCTTAAAAAGAATAATAAAGATTCTTATAGTTATAATACTTTGCTATTAAAATCGCTATTCAGACTTTTATTTCTATACTACTATATTCCTTATTATTACATTTCTATATTATATATTTGCATTACTTAAGTTATTATAAAAGAAAGGACTTAATTAATTAATTAACCTAGTTATAAATAGAATCTTATCCCTCCTCCTTTAATTATTAGAAATTTATTAATAGAACCTTCTTTTACTATATCCTTTTATTATTTTTAGTCCTTTTATATATTAATAATAACTATATTACTTATAATTTATATTATCTACTCTTTATTAATATTAATTAATAATTTAAAGAATGCTATTTCTTCTAAAGATATTTTAATTACTAACTATACTATTAATTACTTTAAAAAGTATTATTTATTTTTAATCTAATTTTTAAATTATTAATTATTTCTAAAGAAGTATAGTCTTAAGAATACCTTAGTTTTAATAATTATTAAAGTAACTTACTTATTATTAAAGAGTTATTAAGTCTTAATAGTTCTAGTTTCTTTAAGACTATAATCTATTATTATAGCCTTTAGTTTATTAAGGGTTTTTATATTCTTACTAAGCTTAGTATCTAGATTATATATAGAAAGAGTATAGTAGTTATTAAAACCTAAGTTATTAGGAGTATAGAGTGTATTATATTAGATATTTATTATAGTATTTATTATAAGTAGTCTCTAATGAGTTAAATTACGATTTAGAATTATAAAGAAGTAATTACATTGTGACTTAGAATTGTGACGAGCTTGGAATGCGATAAAGTGATGTAAAGCCCTTATGGGGCTTTTATTATATAACGATTTTGCCTTTTAATATCTAGCTTTTCTGTCTAGCTTTTCTATCTAGCTTTTCTATCTAACTTTTTTAGCTACTTAACGCATCTTAAAAGGTTAAATAGGATAGTAAGGCTTATACTTTAATGCAGTAAAAACTCTAGTTATTCTGAGTTAGTATTGCCTTAGGCTTGGGTTTTAGGCCTTTATACTGTTATTCACTATTGGTTGTATTTTTTTTTTAACTATTTAACCTCTGGCCTCTCTTTGAATGTGCGCTACTAAGGATTATAACCTTAATAGTTAGAATACTTAGAGCTGATTTATAATTATAAACCTATATTATACTTTATAGACTAGGCTTATTATTATCTTATATTACTTTTAATATTAGATAGTATAAAACGTATATATAAAAGGATTATATTATAATATTATTAATATATTATAACAATATATTATAAAAATATACCTTATTTATAGACTTAATAAAGCACTTTAATATATAATAAAAAAATGCTTAAAATACTTAAAATAAATATAATATAATGCTAAAAGATAAATTAAAAGTTAAATAAAATAATAAATTAAATAAACTTAAATACTTTAAAATCTTAAGAAATACATATATTATTATAAATATTAATAAACTCTATAATGTATATAATAAGCTTGTATAATAAACAAGCTTGTGTAACACTTATACTATATACTTAAAAGTGTAAACTTTAAAATTTCTAAAACAGGCTATATAACTATTAAATTAGAGATCTATAGTCTAGAATAGTAGCTGTACTAGTACATAAGTAAGGCAGCCTTACACTTTTGCCACAGTGAGCTATTTTAACAATAACTCTGAGATTTTTAAAATTCAATTTTAGATCTTTAATTAAAATATTAATAAGCAATTGTTTTTAATATTTTTAAATAAATTATTAAGCTAGTTATAAAGAAAAGTAGTAAAAAATACAGTGCGAACTTTATATTACTAGCACTATAAGTATATATAGCTTAAAAAAGTCCTTAATAATAATATAAATTATAAATAAGTTATAGTTAAAATATTAACTATTTTAAGTTTAATTTAAACTTTTAAGAATTATTTTAAAACTGTAGTTTAAAGTAAAAATTAGAATATCACACTTACTTATTTATTATACAAGCTTATTATATACATTATATAAATATAATAAGATAATAATAAGCTTCTTTTAAATAAAAGAAAATAGTAAGTTTTTAAAGAATTCTAATACTAGTTTATATAAGAAATGTATAAAACTCTTATATATAAATATTAAAGAGTTAATAAAACCCTTAATAAAGTTAGAATAACCTATTAATTTCTTAAGATAAAGATAGTAATTACTATAATTATTTTTTAATATAATCTTTATATAAAAACTAAAGTATAATACTATAAACTATATAAAGAATTATAACTAATATTAATTATTAAATAACCTTAGGACTTTATTATTATACATTTTATTATAAACCTACTTTTATTAAAAGACTTTATAATTAGAACTCTTTATAATAGTATTCTTATTATTATAAATAGACTTATGAAATTTTTTTACTTTTTACTTTATTAAAAAATAATAAATATAAAACAGTTTACTTATATTTTCTTAATAAGAATTATTAACATATATAGTTTACTATGAGAAATTCTTTTTAATAAAAGACTATTATTTACTTTTAACTTTTAATAAGTATTAATAGACTATTTAAGATTAAATTATTAACTTATTATAATATTCTAACCTTTAGTTAATAAATAAATAAAAAGAATGAATTAAATATTAGAATAATACTTTTATTATTATATTAATTATAAATGGAATAATTAAATTAAAAAGCTTTTAATTATATAATTAAGCTATAATATAACGTGCTTGATAAGTGAGTGGGCTAAATAAGTGAGTCGGCCACTTATACTATATAGCTAAAAGTGATAATTCTTAATTTTCTAAAATCAGCTATATAAATATAGGAATTTCAAGGAATTAAATCAAGATATCTTAATAAAAAAGTCAGTAGATGATATTTTTTCTAGAATTTTGAAAAATTAATTTAGCTTTTTAAAAATAAAATTAAGAAAAAAAACAGTGCGAATAAGATTATCTTAAATAACTATATAAATATTTTTTTTTAAAAAATATAAGAAAATTTCTTATTATTATAATGAAATTAGTGGACTTATGACTTAAATTATATACATTTTAAGCCTAGTTTAGATTTTTAAAGAATTTCTTAAAAATCGCACTTTAAGGTATAAAACTGGATTGGCCTACTCACTTGTTTGGCCCACTCACTTATCAAGTACGTTAGCTATTTATAACAGGAGGGACCGGTCCGGCAAGCGGCCCGCTAAAGGAAGCCTGAAGGAACTGTGCTAGCATAATGAAGCTAGTGAAGAAGGGTATCAGTAAGATGGTGAATTTAAAGTGTTATAATGATCTAGGTGGAGACCGGGCGGTCACCCGTAGTAGAACCCTATGCTTTACTTTTAATAGGAAATGTTAAATCTATTATATATAACTTTAGTAGATAGGAGTACTATTCTAACGGATTATTAGTAATTCATAGGGATTATTAGTAATTCTTATACTAATCTTATTAAATTGAACTATATTAGAATACTTAAGTATAAGGTAGTTATATAAAACTAGGTAGTCTTTTAAGAGTGAATTAAAGAGGGCTTACTAAGCCTTTATTAGGCTAGACTGTATTAAGAAGCTAGGAATAGCTATACCTCCTTAATCTTAAGAAGCAGGAGCTTAAGGAGAAGCTATATAATATATATATATATTATAAGGCTATTATTATAGTTACTTATACTATTTAATAAACCCTTCTAATTCAATTAAGAATTATTATATTAAGTAAAAGGATAAGAAGGATACTATTACCTAAAGTTATAGATATTATAAAGTAAGCAAGATATATAATAAAGTGAAGATAAATAAAACTTATAAAATAAAATAAGAAGGTTATGTTTTTAATTAATACTAATAATTTAATTATATAATTATACCCTCCTTTTTTTTATTATAGTTCTCTTACTTTAGATTAGCTTAAGAATGCTTTATTACTTTCTCTTATATATTAGAGTAAGGGAAGTAAGACTAAGTTAATTATCTAATATTTCCTTAGTATTTAAATTACTATTTATATAATTACTATCTAAATCGCTAGTTAGCTTAAGGAAGAGGCTTAGAAGGGATAAGATATATTTAAACTTAGAATTAAAAGTATTAGATTAATATTAATTATAGTTAGAGTTAGTAATATATATTTTTCTTTAGAGCAAGCTAATAGCTTAATTGCTTTATAATCTAAGTGCTTTAATAGCAGTATTAAGGAATTAGCTTTCTTTTATAAAGACTGCTTTTAATTATAAATTAAAAATAAAAATAAGTTTCTATTTATAATACTTCTAGAACTAGCTAATTATAGTAATATAAGCAGCTTATTAATAGGATTTAATAATATAAGTATAAATATATTATATATAAATAGAGCATTCTACTAAATGAATTCTTAATTATTAAGGAGAATTACTAAGATCCGAATAGTAGAATTAATAACTTATAGGCTTTAGATAAGATTATAATTAAAGACCCTTAAGATATAATCACTATATATAATCTATAACCCTTTAGAAAAGGGGTTTATAGCTTATTATATTTACTTAAGTAAAGAACTCTATAGTTATTATTCTATAAGAAAGAGAAAGAGGATATAGTATATATATATACTTTTATAAGAAGGGCGGTTATTCTTTAGTACTAAGTAAGAACCTAGCTTTATAAATACTAAAGTCTTACTTAGTGGCTTTAGTTAGATATCTTCCTTAATATAGAAAGTGTCTAGATTAATAGGACTAATAAGGGATATATATATTAAAGAGCTTAGCTAAGAAGTACTTTTATTATTATTATTAAAGAGTTAAAGGATAATACTATTAGATTATAAGTATTAATAACTAGTATGAATATAATATAAGAGAATATATAGAGTTAAGCTACTATTATATAATAAGAGTAGTGCTATTCGGGCTGTATGATATTGCTATCCGGGCTGTACCCAAAATACGCTTGCCTAAAGAGGGAAATTTATCACATGACTTCCAAAACGCTAGCCACATTAGGAAAGGCTTATAGTCACGTGATCACCCTCGCTTACAACACCCCGCGATATCGGATCGCAATTCCTAGGCCAACTTAGACCTTTTACTATCGCGTCGCCCCTCTGCTATTCCACACAACCATTTCTCACGAGTCACAATGACTCAATCTCACGCTGAAGACGATGCCGTCAACGGCATCTTTTCCCTAGGTTCTCAAATCCCACCGCCGCCGCCGTCAGCGCAATTCTCGTCTCTGGATGACCTCGTCAAGTCTCTGCAAGACTTCTATCGCAAGAACGGCGCCGCCTTAGTGAAGAAGTCACCTGGTAACTATCGTGAGATTCATGGCGTTAGGCAGCCAACTTATATTCAACTGCGTTGTGACCGCGGTGACGCTCGTGAGTGTGAAGCTGCTGGTGTACGCAAATCCAGTACGCAAAAGGTCGACTGCCCGTTCAAGATCACAGCGTCAGCAACGCAAAAGCTCAACTATCTCTGGACCTACCGAGTCGCGGTCTCTGATCATAACCACGGCCCGTCCCTCGACCCGTCCGCACACGTGATGCATCGCCGCCGCACACCAGAGCAGCTAGAAGTCGAGCGATCTCTTTTCAAGCACAAATCCCTCCCCGCCCGCGAGATGAGTGATATCATACGTGATGTGACGATCGAGCCGTCTTTCTTTCGACAAAAAGACATCTATAATGACCGTCAGAAGCTGCGGCAGGCATCCCTCGGCGGCAAAACAGCGACGCAGGCGTGGATCGGCTCCCTCCAAGATCAGGGTCTCAAGCACCTCGTACGGTATAGTGCTGACCGCAAAGTTGAGGCTGTTTTCTGGACTTATCCTTGGTGTGAGCTGATGTGGAAGAGGTTTCCAGAGGTTCTTGGTATGGACAATACATACAAGACTAATCGCTTTAAAATGTACCTTTTCCAGGTCACTGGCGTCACAGACCAAAAGTCTGTAGCTAACTTTGGCTTTGGCCTCATCAACTCCGAAAAAGAGGAAGGATTTCAGTGGCTTTGTGACCAAGTAGATGATTTCCGCCGTTTCCTTGGAATCCGAGTGCCTTCTGTTGTCATCACTGACAAGGAAATAGCCCTAAAAAACGCCCTTTATGTGACCTTTCCAGACACGCAGCAGCAGTTGTGCGTCTTTCACATCAACGCCAACATCAAGGCTAAGATCGCAGCCCGTTGGAAGGACCCAAAAGACGCCGATGCTGATGAAGATACTGACGATGATGACGATGATGACGATTGTATGCCAACGCCTAGTCTCAGTGATCGACATCATGAAGCCCTCTATCGCGAGGCCAATGAAGGAACTTACGGCAATCGAGACTCAGCATCACCAGCACCGCCGCCTAGCACACAAGGTGAATTGACCCGCGAGACGATGTTTTCCGCCTGGCACCGAGTCATCTATGCCGACCAAGTGAGTGACTTCAAGGCGGCTTGGGCCTCGATGAACGATGCATACAACCCACAGCAAAAGTCAATCCTTCGATACATCTCAAGGGAGTATATGCCTTGGCGGGAACAGTGGGCAAAGTGCTACATTTGCCGCTATCGTAACTTCGGCCAGAGGGTTAACAGCCCTGTTGAGACTGCTCACAAGGATGTGAAGTCATTCCTAGTCACCGGCACCGGTGACCTGCTTCACCTACACAAAGCTATCCAACAGATGTTGAAAAAGAAGCAGCGTGACTATGAGCAACAGGCAGCTAGAATGATGATGCGTCAGCGACGAGAATACATGGGCCGGGAATGGCTTGGTAAGGTTCCCTTACAAATAACCTACGCTGCTGTCGATTTGCTTGTCAAGCAGCATCGATTTGCTGAGGCAGCTTTCCTATCACTCACGCAGCCGACCCCCGAGCCGTTGAGACCGTGTTCCGGCAACTTCACACAGCAATACGGTCTTCCCTGCAGTCACTATATCTACGACTTGCTGGTGACTAAAGAGCCGTTGTTAAAGGAAGTTATCCTGCCCCGCTGGTGGCTCCATAAACCTCTGGTAGGAATTACAGCTCTTAGTATGAGAAATCTACTAATTTCTATCTCTAGGACCTCGAAGAGCCACTTCTACTGATCCGCGACCCTGACGTTGTCGCTAACCTCCGCGGCCGACCTCGAATACCTGTGAATAAGAAGCTCACGATACCCTCATATCTACAAGCCAGTGTGACCTCGAGTCCCCAGCAACAGACCCAAAGCCAACAGACCCCCCGGCAGCCTCGCCAAAACCCACAGACGACCCGCCGGCTCAACCCAAGCGTACGGCGCACGCTGTCACAGACCGAGCTTGTGGACACACCAAGCAGCCAACAGTCCCGAAAACTGTCAACGCCAAGATCACGAGGCCATACAAATACAAGGGGAAGAGGATCTAGAGGAGGACGAGGTAGAGGGAGGGGCGCCGGGGCCGTGGCCGCGGCTCCGGCCCGGTCACAGTCATCAGCGTCGTCAGCCGTTGAAGATGTCATTATCATTCCTGCTACGCAGCCGGAATATTATTCGGACCGATAGAAATACTATTTTTCAGAAGAAACACCGGAAATGCGTTTTTTGAACGATTTGGTTGTAGCCGGGCTCGCGGGCTGTTGTGATGTGTTGACCTTGATTGAATTGGCCTGATGTTATTCACGTTCTTTGACTTACACTGTAATTTTGGTGTGGCGGGGAGCATTTGCCGAATGCGGTTGAAAATTACGTGGTCATGTGATCGATACAGCCCGGATAGCAATATCATACAGCCCGAATAGCACTACTCTATAATAATATTAATATAACTTATATAAATTAAGTTTCTTCTATCTCTTATCTATCTAAATTTATATTATAGAAAGTAAGTTTATTTAAATAGAGTTAAGTAATTATAGTAAACTATTTCTCTTCTTAGTCTTTTTCTAAGGTTATTATTCTTATTCTAGAGTTAAATATAAAGAGTAATAAAAGAAGGCTTAAGATCTTATTATCTTTAAGACTAAGGAGGCATAAATAAAGATTAAGAATAAACGCAGGCTAGATAAAGAATAAGAAGGTCCTAGCCTTAAAGTTCCTTATATTTATATAGTATGAACTAGCTAAGAGGATTTTATACTAGGCTAGGTTAGAGTGATAAGTAATAGTAAGATCTATACTAATTGCTCCCTACTTATACTTATTTAGTAGTAAAGGTATTAAGTAAATTATAAAGGCTAAGGGAGAAGCTATATTAGTAGTAATAGAGTTATACACAGTACTATAAGTAAAATGAGTTTAGAAAAGCTAAGTATAAAGAAGAGAGAATATTAGATCTTTATTAGTAAGAAATATTAGCTTATTATATAAATAAATCTTACTTTTAATATTACTTTAATTCTAATATTAATATAATATATTATTATTATATCTTATTTTAAAAGAAAGAAATAATAGTTAATACTTAAGGTATTAGAGACTAATAGTTTAGTTAAATATAAATAGTATTATAGTTAAAATAGTATTATAGCTAAAAAGAAAAAAGCAAATAATTCCTTATATTCTAATAATAGCTCTGCCTTTTAATAATAACTATTATAAATAATAGTAATTACTATAAATAGTAATTAGTATTACTTTTTATAATAATTAAAGCCTATAACTTTAATTAAAATAAGTATAAAAAAGGGCTTTATACTATAAGTCTTTTATTATATTCTTTTAGACTTTCTTATATATCTCTCTTATTTAAAAAAAGAGTTAGTTTTAAAAAACCTATATAATTATTAATATAGAACTTATTAATACGATTTATTATTATATAATAATATATTTAAAGAGGATCTTTACTAAGTACTTTAATATAATTAAATTATATAATAATCCTTCTTTCTTACTTACTTTACTATAAATATAATTACTTACTTAATAGTAGTAAATAAGAATAGGACTATAAAGTAATAAGAGTTAAACTATATAAAAAGTAATATAATAGTAATTAAAAGAGTAAAAGTAATATAAGTAGAAAGTAATAAGATATTAGTAATAAAGGATAATATAGCTATAAAAAGAAGAGCATTACTATTAATAAGCAGAAGAATAAGCTAAGATAATTTAATAGTAAGAAGAGGAGTGAGCAAAGAGGATTTAAAAGCAGGATAAAGAACGCCACTACTAATAAGAGGAGAGGATGTAATAGTAAGAACTAGAAAGAGAATGTAACCTATAAGCTAAAGAGAAAAGATAGTAGCTAGAAAGATATTATTAGTATTAAGAAGAGGAGGCTTAATATTAAGAAGAGTTAGTATTATATATAGAAAAGTGCTATTAATAGGCTAAGGAGGTAAGATAAGAGCTAGATTTACTAAACCTAGAGTATAAATCCTTCTTAAAGTACTTAAGGCCTTTTAAGTATATAAAGTTTAATAATAACTAAGAGATATTATTAGTTAAAGTAAGATAGACCTTTTAGTACTATCTTAGCCTAATAAATAGCTCTTTTTAACTTAATGTTTATAAAGATAATTATATAATAAATGGAAGTATTAAATAGACTAATATAAGTAATAAAGTAATGCTTTTAAAAAAAGTAAGTAGCTTTAAATTATTATAATTAGTATAACCCTATGCTTATATAATATAAGATTAATATAATTTAGTCCTTTTTAAAAGCTTTTTATAATAAAGATAGTATAAAGATAGTAATATACTTAGTTTACTATTTATAGAAGAAGCTATAAAACCTAGACTATACTAATTAGAAAAGGGCATTATTTAATAAGATTTATTTAATAATAACTAATTTATTAATATATAAGAGATGCTTTTTAAAAGGAGATAGTAAGATTATAATACTAATATGCTTTTCTTATTAAGCGGCTTTTAACTAAGGCAAGGTCTTAGATATATATATAAAGAGTATAATACTTATTAACTATAAGTATTAGTATTTAAAAGAGCTAAAAGACCTTACTCTTCTTAAAGAGAAGCTGATCTCTTTTAATATAGTATATAGATTTATTACTAAGTTTAATATCTAATATAGCTAAATAACTAGCTTAATATATTAAAAATATATCTTAAGTTATATTATAGTATTCTTTAATAATATAAAGTCTTTATTTATTATAATCTTACTATACTTACTTATATTAATATTAAAGTAAGTATATATAATTTAAACTAGCTTAGAGCAGCCTATACTTTAAAATATTAGTAAATTATTTAGTATTTAACTTAGTACTATCTATAAAGTATTATAATAATTATAAGTAAATAACTCTCTTTATATTAATATTATAATTAATAAAGAGGAGATAGATAATTAGGATTTTAAAGATAGTAATAATATATTAATATAAGCTTATTAATATATAATAAGAGAAGAAGAGACTATAAAAGAGCTTATATAAATAGTATAGATCGTACTTCTAACTGATTAAAGGCAGAATGCTCTTAGTTAAGCGTTAATAGTTAAGGATATTATAATAGAACTAGTAAAAAGATCTAGATATATATTTAGATAATCTAAGCCTAGATATAGTATATAATAACCCTCTAGCTTAGAGGAAGCAATAGTAAAGGAAACATTAGAGCAAGTATTTAAACTATATTCTTTAGTAATATTCCTAATTAATAAGCAGGCTGCCTTTATAGAGTAAGATAAGCTAAAGTTTATTAGTCTGGCCCTATAAGCAGAGCGCCAGTTTGATAATAACTATAAAGGTAGTACAGGCAAGGCCCTATTAATACAGGTTTATAGCTCCTTAGGTCGTCCATTCATCCGAATATCCTATAGCTATAAGTTTACTAATAGCTTTTCCTTAGACTATTTTCTAAAAACCTTCTCTAGTTACTTTCCCTATAGTTATAGCAGACTATGAATAGTAGACTAGAATAAGGCAGAAGACCTAGTAAATCCTTAAATATAAGATATAACTCTAAAGTCTTAGGCTAAAGTCAATCTATAATAATATAGCGGGTATTATACTTAATACCCTGCTTTTTCCTTCTTTATCTTTAATATAATAGTAAGGTCTTAGAACTAGTAGATTGCTTAAGGCTACTTAAAGTAATTAGCTTTTTAATATATTAAGAGAATATATTAAAGGTTAATACTTAAGTACTTATATTAAGTATAAAAGGAGATATTTAAGATAAGAAAGACTATAAATAGAGATATTATTATACTTATAAAAGAACTCTTACTCTATAATAGCTAATATCCTTTATTAAATAAGAGCTGCCTATTTATATAGAAGAAGATCTAGTCTATAATAGTAGTATTCAGTCTTATAGCTATTTAGTTTACTTTAAATCTTAATAATATTAATAACCTAGTAAAACTAAAGCTTATAATATATAGAGAATAGAATAATAAGGCTGCTAGAGTATTACTTTATACTTTATATATATTACTAACGTATATGATAAGCATGCGACGCATCCAAGTATGCGACGCATTTCCAATTTATACCTAAAACAGTACTTTTTTAAAAATTCTTTAAAAATTTAAACTAAGCTTAAAATAGCTTATATTTTATATATAAGTTTAATAAGTATATAAAAATAAGTAAAGATTTTTTTAGATTTTTAAAAGATTTTATTTATAGTCTTATTTTAAAAAATCTTATTCGCACTGTTTTTTTTCTTATTTATAATTTTAAAAAGCTAAATAAATTAGTTAAAAGTCTAATAAAAATACTAAATTATGACTTTTTTAGTTAATTACTTAAAATTAATTTTCTAAAATTCCTAAGACTATACAGCCCATTTTAGAAAATTTAAAGTTTACCCTTTTAAGTATACAGTATAAGTGCGTCGCATACTTGGATGCGTTGCATGCTTATCATATACGTTATAAGTAATAACCCTTTTAATTTATAACCCTCTTAGCTTAATACTCTTCTTCTTTTATAAGATCTCTCTTTTTTTTAAATATTATATTTATATTAAATAACTATCTATTTATTAAAATATAAGCTATTATTATATAACTATTAAGACTAATAACTGTAAGGCTCTTTACTTATATAGCTTACTATAGTTAGATAGTAACCTAGCCTTATTAGATCTTGTTTATAATATAGCTAATCTTAATAAAGGAGAATACTAATTAAAGGTTAAGACTTTTATAAATAATATATTTACTATAACCTTAAATAAGGCCTTAGTAAAGGAGGCAGTAGAGTTTAGTAAGAAGACTATTATACTTAAACTTAAGCTAATATATAATACTAAGTGATTATTAAAGAGGTTTAAGTATAAGGCTAACTTTATTATATCTTATTACTAAGTCTATTATTATATTATTATATATATAAAGTACTTTATTAAAGAAGTTTTAAAAGTAGGGCTAATAAAGTATAAAATATAGTTATACTATTTTTAAACTCTTTAAAGACTTATATTAAAGACTGGCTTTATAAATAATAGCTTACTTAAAGTAAAGTAAGACTATTATATAGTTAATTAATATAATTAGAGTATAGCTATAGAACTATAGTATAATTATAATATATTAATAATTCTTATATAAAAAAAAGGGCTAGTGCTTATATACTATATTTATAACTATATTATAAAGTTTAATACTCTTATATAGAAGTAGCTTACTTTTACTATAGAGCTATTAGATCTAGCCTAATAATAGTAAGGAAAACTAAGTAATCTAAGTACTATATTAGTATTAGTAATAAGAAATAAGACTAAATCATTCTTACTATATATTATAAACTGCATTTTTATAAGTAAAGAGCTCTTATAATCTGAAGTACTTAGCTATTTACTTAGCTTTAAGACTGACTTTATAAATGTTCTTACTTAGACCTGGATATATCTTAATTCCTTATATTAGGCCTATGCTAAATAGTGGCTAGGTCTGCGGGAAGCTCTATTAGCGCTTAGTTAAGAGCTATAATTAGATAATATTTATTTTTAAGCAAATGGCTTTAAGTTACCCTACTTAGAGGCTTATAAACACCGCAGCCCGATCCTCTAAGACTTCTACTTCTATAACTATATATCCTTTATAGTCTTAAAGAAGGAATAGTCTTATTAAAAAGGCATAATACTGATTCCTTTTCTATAAATAGCAATAGTTTATAAAGGCTAGGTTTAATACTTTCAAACTCCTAATAAAATAGCAGTACTTATTTTCAATAGTTATCTTATAAATAAGTTTAATAAATAAGATAAAAACTTTATAAAAAAGTAAGTATTAAGGCCTTATAATATAAAGAGAAGTGCTTATAAAGTATTAATAAGAATATAGTCTTATATCTTATCCTATTTATTCCTTAGGAAAGGTTTTAAAGCAAGCTAGTAGATAATATACTTAGACTTTAGTAAAGGTTATAGAAAAGGCTAAGCAACTGAGTTCGCTCTTATATCCATAATATCACTTTATTATGCATTTTTATAGAAAATGCTTAGGCTGACTGTAAGCTTTAGAGTCTGGACTAGGACTTTAAAGAGATTATAGATTCATATGCCTTTAGTGATCAAATTGGGGAGAAGGGCAGTACTAAGGTAAATAAAAAGAATATTAACTTATAAGAGTATTATAACGCCTTTCTAAGCATTCTATCTACAATCCAGAAGAGCGAAATTAAGAATATACTTATAAGTTTAGTACTAAAATGCTTATATAAAGAGGTAAGAGCAATCAGTCTAGAAGGGGATAATAATATAACTGCTTAGTGCGGCTAATAGTTCTATATAATACTATAAGACATTTAAGATTCACCTTTCTATAATATAGGGCTCTTTAGCTAAGAGGAAATCAATATAATATTAAAGCTTTAAAAGAAAGAAGATATTAGTATTATAGTAAATATTTAAAGTAAGGAAAGTAATGCATTCTTTATATATACTAATAGTCCTTATAGAAGGCCGGATGTCTTATAGTAGTCTGCTTAGATAGAAGAAACACTAGTAAATAGAGTTAGCCTAAGAGGCTAGATATATCTTAAAGTTAGCCTTTATATATTATATATTAATATTACTCTAGGTCTAGTAAGGCAGTAGACTTTAAATAAGTTATAGTTAATAGTATTACTACTACTAGTAGTATTCCTTAAGAAGCGCAGTACTTAGCTCTAAGAAGGGGAGGGCAAGTAGTACTTCTAATATATTAGTAGTAAAGGGAGCATAGGAAAATCTCATATTATATATACTATTAAGGATATATTCTAATTAAAAGGCGGCCTTTATATACTATTCTTAATAAGCACTAGTAAAAATGTAGTTATACTTATTAGTAGAATGACTCTCTATTTAATATATAATATTAGATTTAAAAATAAAATAGAGATTATAAAGAATATATTAAAAGAAGAGAAGCTATATTAAAAGAGTAAGACTATATTAATTATTAATAAGATTAGCTAAGTAGGCGGCCTTATGCTAGTATCTATAAATAGCTGCTTAAGGCTATATAGAGATAATATATATCGCTCTTTTAATAGGATCTTAATCATTATCTTCTTTAATGACTTCTTTTAGTTTAAATTAGTTAGATAGACTAGTCTCTTCTTATTAAAGCCTAGAGAATATAGTAAATAGAGACCAGAGAGCTTAGTAAAGTATATAGTAATATATAAACTATTTATTTAATTTATAACTATTATTATACTTTATGAATAAGTCTGCATTACTAAGTGTGTAAGGTTATGTAGCTTCTTCTAGTACTTATGTAATAGGCAGTAGATAGAGCTGGACTTCTAATAGCTATATTATCGCCTATATAACTAAGCATCCTAGCTATCTTTTACTAATAGACTATAAGTAATCATACTTCTAAATTAAGAGAAGTAAGACCTAAATATAGTAGTTATTATATAATAGGCTTATACTTAGAGTAAGTATATCTTAATCTTTATAATAAAGTATAATACTAAAGTAAAAAAGTGATTATATATAGAAGAGCTATATAATATACTCTATTATAAAGATGACTTATAATTCCTAACCCTTGGGTTATTCTTCTATATATAAGGGATGCTAGTAATAATAACCTAAAACCAGCTTATTAAGTTAAAGCTAGTTAATAAAGCGCCTTTTAAAGCAGTTAATATCTTTCCTAACCTTACTTATAATACTATTGCCCTTACTAATAATATAATACTCTACCTAGGCCCCTTAGTAGCCATTCTTCTTTAATTAGATAATATTATAGACCTTATAATACCCAGACTTTTAAAAGGTATGCTCTTTATTAAGAATAAAATAGTAATTATCCTTAACTCTATATAAAAGAAGAATCCTAGCTTAAGAAGCAAACCAGGCTTTTAGTTAGTTACTTATAGAATAGGACCTTTATATACTTCTGCCTTTACTATAATAGACTAAAAAAGCTAAGGTAAGCAGTTCTTAGAAGTCCTTTTTAACCTTAAAGGCATTTATAGTAATAGTATAGTAATAAGACCTAGCTTTATGAGCCTATATGTGCAGCTCTTAAGAGTAGAGAGGTAGGAGAGGCTATATCTCTTCTAGAGATTAGTATAATACGATTTTATTAAACTGAAAAATGTATTAGATAGATAAATAAGGGATGCTATTTATAAGCTAGAGAGGGTTAGGAATAAGATAAGGCAGTACTTCGAGTATAACTATAGATATAAGAGCTGGTTTTAGGATTAGGATATAATAATAGAGTCTACTTTAGTAACTGAAGTTAATAAAGAAGATAATACTTCTTTCTAGTACGATTCTGAGGATTCTAAAGCTAAGTTATAGTATATACCTTAGTAATTATATTCATAAGCTGTAAGATAGTAATATCCTAGGCCTGTCTCTTTCTTTTGTACTTATTAAAAAGTAATTGTATAAGCTAATACTAATAGTAAAAAGTGATAGTAAAAATATATAAATAATACTATAAAATTAATAAAGACTTAGTAAAAAATAGTCCGTGCTTTTTATATATCTAGTAAAAAGTCAGCCTAAGGAACCTTCTAGAACTTACTTTATAATTCTTCTAAGCAAAGTATAAAACTCATTCTAATATATATTAATTTTAGATTTATCTTTAATACTTATAAAGCTAATTATAATAAATTAGTTATTCGTAAAGCTATTTTTATATTAGAAAACTTAAAAAAACTATATAAAGAAATAAAACCTAAATAAAAAAAATACTATAATAAAAAATAAATAAAAGGACTATTCTTTTAAAAAGGAAATATAATATACTTTATTATAAAAATTATTAAAACTAAGTAAAAAAATACAGAATTAGATTATAAATACATTGGATTTTATAAAATTATTAAAAAATCTTAGAAAATAATCACTAATTAGACTTATTATTAAAAGTCAGACTTTATTTGATCTTCTATATTTTACTCTTTAAGACTATAAAAAATATAATTTATACGGAATATAATAATAAATATTACTATTAAAACTGCTATAGACTTTTATTTCTATATTACTATATTTTTTATTACTATACTTTTATATAATTATATATTTATATTACTTAAATTATTATAAGATAAAAGACTTAATTAATTAATTAACTTAATTATAAATAGACTCTTATCTCTCCTCCTTTAATTATTAAAAACTTAAAACCTCCTTTTACTATATTTTTTTATTATTTTTAGTCCTTTTATATATTAATAATAACTATATTACTTATAACTTATTTACCTTTTATTAATATTAGCTAATAATTTAAAGAATACTATTTTTTTAAAAATATGTTAATTATTAATTTTATTACTAATTATTTTAAAAAGCATTATTTATTTTTAATTTTATTTTTAAATTATTAATTATTTTTAAAAAAGTATAGTCTTAAGAATACTTTAGTCTTAAAGATTATTAAGGTAACTTATTTATTATTAGAAAGTTACTAAGTTTTAATAATTCTAGCTTTATTAAGACTATATTCTATTACTATAGCTTTTAATTTATTAAAGGTTTTTATAACTTTATTAAGCTTAGTATTTAAATTATATATAAAGAGAGTATAATAATTACTAAAACCTAAGTTATTAAAAGTATAAAGTGTATTATATTAGATATTTATTATAGTATTCATTTTAGTCTCTAATAAGTTAAATTGCAATCTAGAATTATAAAGAGTTAAATTATAATATAATTAAAACTGTGATGAGCTTACAATGTAATGAACTCTTATGGGGCTTTTATTGTATAATGATTTTGCCTTCTGATATTTAGCTTTTCTATCTAGCTTTTCTATCTAGCTTTTCTATCTAGCTTTTCTATCTAGTATTTCTAGCTGCTTAATGCATCTTAAAGGATTAAATAGGATAGTAAGGCTTATACTCTAATACAGTAAAAACTGTAAAGTCCTTATATATAAAATATATAACTGATAAGGAAATATCTCCTTTAGCTCTTATCAGATAAGACTATAAATAACATATTCAAAATCTCCTGATTTTTAGCTTTATAATGGTATATAATATGCCTCAGAAAGCCTATCTTCCTTATACTATAATCACAAAAGACATCTATAATAAGAACCTTCAATAAGGTTAGAGTTCAAGCATCAGACATACGTCTAACGGTCCTAAAACTCGGGACACGTCTTACCCGGTTTTACTATGACAAATTGTCCAAATCCCCTGTTAGATTGGACATGTGACTGGACAGCAATCTCTCTATAAAGCTGGGGCTTTTCTCTAGTCAGTCCAGAAGGATTATCATTATCAATACATGCATTTCTCAACCAATCACATCAAACCAACTACTTTTCTAATCGTCTTTTCCTGCTCTTTCTGAATCTTCAATCCCTTTTCTGATTGGTCAATTCCTTGACCCACAATCGCCGAGTTCCACTAATAACCTTCCACTCCTTCCACTCCTTCCACTGCTATAGCCTTTACAAAAACTCTAGTCATTCTGAGTTACTATTGCCTTAGGCTTGGGTATGGGCCCTTATACTATTATTTATTATTAGTTTTTTTTTTAACTGTTTAACCTCTGGCCTCCCTCTGATTATACGCTACTAAGGACTATAACTTTAATAATAATAAAAATACGACTAAGGTTAAAGAACTAAAAGAATATAAAGTTAAAAAGATTCTTAATATATAAGAAGTTAATAATAGGACTAAGTACTTTATTAAATAGAAGAGCTATTCTAAAAGCATTAATTAATAAGAACTTATTAAAAACCTTACTTATATATAGTACTTACTAAATGTAAAGGCTATAGCAGTGGAAGGAGTGGAAGGTTATTAGTGGAACTCGGCGATTGTGGGTCAAGGAATTGACCAATCAGAAAAGGGATTGAAGATTCAGAAAGAGCAGGAAAAGACGATTAGAAAAGTAGTCGGTTTGATTTGATTGGCTAAGAAATGCATGTATTGATAAGAATAATCCCTCTGGACTGGCTAGAGAAAAGCTCCAGCTTTATAGAGAGATTGCTGTCCAGTCACATGTCCAATCTAACAGGGGATTTGGACAATTTGTCATAGTAAAACCGGGTAAGACGTGTCCCGAGTTTTAAGACTGTTGGACGTATGTCTGATGCTTGAACTCTAACCTTATTGAAGGTTCTTACTATAGATGTCTTTTGTAGTTATAATATAAGGAAGATAGGCTTTCTGAGGTATATTATATACTATTATAAAGCTAAAAATTAGGAGATTTTGAATATGTTATTTATATTCTTATCTGATAGGAACCAAAGGAGATACTTCCTTATCAGTTATATATTTCATATATAAGAACTTATAAAATCAGGCAATTTTGCTTTATAATCCAAGCTTTTAATTCCTCCATGATTTAAAATCAAGATTTTTTAGTATTTCCTTTACATATAATTACAAAAATAATACCACTAAATAGCTAAACTTTTAGGCTTTTGAATAGTATATATTACGTCTTAATGGCTATATATTTGCCAGCTTGATTTATCTATTAAAGAAGGACTACCCTTAGAGCTTATTTTCTCTTAGAATAGAATTATATACTATTAGTATAAGCTATAATAAACTATCTTTAAATAAGACACTTTTATCTTCATATACTCCCTATTAAATTATTCTTTATAAGAATATCCTTATATAAGCTATAAGCTTATACTTCTATTACTCAATGACTTCTAACACTTTATAATAATTAAAGCTCTATTCTAATAAATTATTACTAATTTAGAATAGATTATTATTAACCCTTAATAAATTATTAATAATCTAAGTATATATAACGTACTCCACACGTAAGTGCAACAAACCAGCGAGTGCAACACTTAAACATTTCTTAGCATTTTACACTTTAAACTAATATTTTTAAAAGAAATTCTTAAAAATTCAAACTAAGCTTAAAACAGTTAATATTTTTAAATTAGGTTAATTAGCTAAGTATATAGGACTTTTTCTAAAAAACCTTTAATTTTTTTAATAAAGTTATTAAGAAAAAGCTTATTAGCACTGTGTATTTACTTATTTCTGTATATAGGAAACTGGTTAAAATTTTAAGAAAAATATTATACAATTTCTCTTATATTTGGATACTTAAAATATATTTTTTCAGATTTCTATAAATTAAATTGCCTATTTTAGAAAACTATATATTGCTATTTTTAGCTGTACAGTGCTGTGTTGCACTCGCTGGTTTGTTGCACTCACATGCGGAGTACGTTACCTCTAATTACTTTAAACTCCTAAGTATATATATATATTTATTTAGTACTTTTATAATAGAATAGCTTAATCGCTATTAATATATTTAAATGTATTAAATCTACTATTCTACTATTACTAGACCGTGACCTATATTACTTACTATAACGTCCTGATCCACTAGGTCATAAATACTACATGCCTTAGACTTACTCTAGAGCCCTAGTATAAGCCCAACCGTCACATCCTCCTTTTACCTGTTTTATTTTGTGAGTCTTATCCATCCTCGCTCCGCTACGCATCCCGCCTACCCTACGGCATCCATCACTTCGGGTGGTGGTGTCCCTCTTGTCCCCCTGCTTAACACAATATAATAAAGGCTGAGTTTAGCTAGTCTAATTATAAAAGGCTTATCTAATTAGTAATCTTTAGTTATCACATATTTTAAAAGAACCTATTCTTATAAGCCTTATTAAATAAGGATATAATATAATAGATTAAAATAGAATAAGTCTTATTAAAAAAATTAGCTTAAAAAGAGAAAAAGAAGGAAATAATAACTATTAATAATACTATCTTTAATAACTTAAAGAGCTATAATATATAAGTTATATAATTATAGACTAACTTTATACTAATTAATATATAATTAAAAGAGTAATATATTAAAAACTAAGAAAAGTAAATAATTAAAAGATTTAATAGAAAAAGGTTTAAAAAAGGAAAGATAAGAGTCTATTAATAATTAAGTTAATTAATTAATTACGTCCTTTATCTTATAATAACTTAAGTAATATATAATTATATAAAAATATAGTAATAAGAAATATAATAATATAGAAATAAAAGTCTGAATAACGTACTTGATAAGTGAGTGGGCTAAACAAGTGAGTGAGCCAATCCAGTTTTATACCTTAAAGTGCGATTTTTAAGAAATTCTTTAAAAATCCAAACTAGGCTTAAAATGTATATAATTTAAGTTATAAGTCTATTAATTTCATTATAATAATAAGAAACTTTCCTATATTTTTTAAAAAATATATTTATATAGTTATTTAAGATAATCTTATTCGCACTGTTTTTTTTCTTAATTTTATTTTTAAAAAGCTAAATTAATTTTTCAAAATTCTAGAAAAAATATTATCTATTGACTTTTTATTAAGATATCTTAATTTAATTCCTTGAAATTCCTATATTTATATAGCTGATTTTATAAAATTGAGAATTATCACTTTTAGCTGTATAATATAAGTGGCTCACTCACTTGTTTAGCCCACTCATTTATCAAGTACGTTAGTGGTTTTAATAGTACTAATATTAGCTTATATTTATAATAAATAGTAATATTACTTAGCTTTTAGTATTAATTACTTAAATAACTTTAATCCATTTTTAGCTTTTAAGCTATATTAATATAAGCTTTTTATACTTATTTATATTTATCATAACTATTTTACTTATAATAATACTTATTATAAAAGCCAGTTTTATTAAAGTTATAAATATTTTTTAGTTAAATATAATATTTAATAACTCTATTCTTTATAAGCTTGAACTAATTAGAAATAATATTTAGATTTTTATATTTAGCCTTTTAATAGTTATATTTATAAAAAAAATATATCTTAAGCTCTTTATATTACTTAATAAAGTTAATAGCTTAGTACTTTTTAATAAGTAGTATACTATAATTAGTTATTACAGGCTGGGGCCTGAGTGTATATTCTACTATATCTCACTGCCTCTATAACTATCTAAAGCCAGGCCTATATCAGGCCTATAAAGAAAGATTCCTTCCTCCTTAGCTTTTAATAGATCAATATATAGCTAGTCCTTTAGCACACTTACCTACAGGCCAGCCCCTTATATTATTAAAAGCTTGACCCTAAAGCAAACGATTATAAAGTGAATACTTAGTAACTTTAGGCTGAATATATAATGAAGTTATTATAGCTACTTAAAGAAATGGTTAATTAATAGCTTAAGAAGCGGAGCTAGTTAGTACTATTAATAAAATAAAAGAGTAAATAGCTTAATTCTAGAAAGTAATATAGTTATAATAATCTTAGTAAGTCTTATTAAAGCTAGAATGATTTTATAAAAATATAAATAAATAAAAAGCTTAAGTTTTTATTATATAGACTAAGCTCTGGGTTAATAGAACTACTATTAGTAATACTAGTATTCAGTTTTATTTTATATATAGTTTACTAAAGCCTAGGATCTAAGCTATAGTCCTAGCCTATATATAATATATTAAAGAAGAGTAAAGCCAGAATCTAATAACTTTATTAAAATACCTTAGCTGAATTTTTAATAATCTTAATAAGGCTAAGAAAGCAGGCTAGTAGCTATAAAAGCTGTATTAAAAAAAAAGAGCCTTTTAAAATTTCTTATAAAATTTAAATAAACTCTTTATAAAGCTAGTATAGACTTATAGTCTAATAATATAAAGATTATTACTTTAACTAACTACTTTAGTAAAGAAGTTATTTAATAATTAAATAAGTAATTATAATTACTAAATAATTATAATAGCTTTATATATAAACTACTACTTCTTAATAACTCCTTAGTAATCTAACTATAGCTAATAAATAAGTTAATAATAGATTAAAAAGCTAGTAAAGTAAGTTAAGTAGTGATGCGGCCCTGGCTGGACTACGGTCCAGCCGGACTAAATAAATCGCGGCCTGGGACCTATTCAGACCCGGCCCGGCCGCGCCGGCCGGCCTAGCCTAGCCCGAGGGTATAAGAGCCCGCAAGCTGTCTGTTCAGACAAGCATCACGATCGAGCAATAGACATGACTTTCTTTCCCTTCTGACCTAGTTGTCCACGCCGCCCTCTTTACGAGACCTCGCCGTCTTCCGCCCGGATCGCCCTTACAGCCTTGCCAGCTAGACCTTCCTTGCGATCCGGGCCACTATAGCAGCCCTCAATTAGGACCTTCTTAGGTTACTGATTTGGGGTTGTTTTTCATCCTCCTCGTCCCTCCCAGTCGCTTCAGTAGTACTTAAAGCCTTAGTAAAGTAAAAACAAGTGTAATAAAATAATAGAAAATATATATATTATAGTTCCTTAAAGTACTAAGTAAGCTAGTATACTAAGTAACTAGTAAAGTTATAATAAGTATATTATAATAATAGTATAAGCTCATAAGAGTCTAACTTAAACACTAAGAAGCCCACTAGTATCCATAATATAATACCTATTGCAAGACGTTTAAATACCTTTAGGTTCGATATAGGGTAGTTATAAAAGAGGGCATAAGAACTTAATAAAAGGAAGGCAATTGCAAAGGGAATTAGAGAGGGGGGATAATATTATAGGCTGGGGCCTGGGTGCATATTCTGCTATGTCTTACTGCCTCTATAGCTATCTAGGGCCGGGCCTGTATCGGGCCTATGAAGAAAGATTCCTTCCTCTTTAGCTTTTAATAGATGAATACACGGCTAGTCCCTTAGCGCACCTACTTACAGGCCAGCCCCTTACATCAGTAAGCAGTTAATTAGCTATTTCTTTTATATTATATAATTATAAAAAAAACTCTTATAAATTTAGATTTAAAATAAACTGAATAATAATTTATCTCTTTAGATTAAACACTTAGTATAATTCTAAAATATTATTATATTAAGACTAGATACTCTTTTACTAGTAATATAAAGTATATTAATAAATAATATAAATCTTTATAACGCATTAAATATTTAATTTTAGATTATTTTAAGAAGTGTAAAAAGTAAGAAGAATTTTAGCTTTATTATTATTTAAGAGTATATTATATATTTAAAAATTAAGTAATTAAATATATTAAATAAAAGTTAAGGGTTTTTTATAATACTTACTTATTTATAACACTTATTTATTATATATATTAATATTTTTTAATTTCTTTTAATATTTAACCTTTTAAAGTATATAAATTTTTTTAATAAAATTACTTAAAATAATAAAGTTTTAATTTTCATATAATAAAAATTCTATTATTTTAAATTACTATTATTTTAAATTACTATTATTTTAAATTACTATTATTTTAAATTACTATTATTTTAAATTACTATTATTTTAAATTACTATTATTTTAAAATTTAATTTTAAGTTAATATTATGATTATTTTTTATTTTCATTTTTAACTATTTGATTTTTAGCTCTCTTTTAAATATATACTATTAAAAACTTTAATTTAAATAAAACATTTAATCTTATAGTTATTTTTACTTTTTAAAACATTTATCCAGTCTTTTTCTACAGTAACTATTAATTAAATAATATACTACCTCTTCAAATCCCATCTAGTACTAGTATTAATTAAAATACAAACATCTACTAGTAATATTAAAGCAGTAAACATCCAGTTAAGCGTCTGAATAACAGCATGACATAAAAGTATTCGCCGCATCATGAGTCTTAGTGGTGACGTAGGACAAATCATCACTCTTCCTATCATCTAAGTTGTAGACGGAGTCTGGACTCTCCTGTTTGCAGTAGATGCGCAGACTGAAATCGTGAGTTTCTTCTGACCCCACTTCTCAGTGTTGAGCTAAATCCCAGCAGCATATTCTCGATCGAGACTTTCGAATTGGCAACAGCAGCACAGTTCAGGGGATGTATCAACTCCAGGCTGCTCTCTGCAATCGTAGTTTAGATGGAGGGTGAGTTCAAGACGTGGATTATTCGAGTTCTTAATAGAGGTTTGAGCTAGATTAATAATAGACGCTGCTTGGTATATGGTTACACAAGTTAGGCGTCGCAGTTGCTGCCTCTGCGATTAGGCCGGCCAGCAGTGCGGCGTCGATATTCAGGAGAATATATAAAGGAGCATAGCTCCTCAACGCGTGGTTATGTCTTTCTAGCTGCTTTATATATGCACTAGTATTATAATTAATTATGCCTTCCTTTAGAGTTACAGCTATTTGACTTGCAGGTATAGGGTGCTTGTTTAGTTGAGTAGATCAGTTATATATCTCTTCATCTAAACTCCCTTCCCTTCTATTCATCTCCCTTAACATGAATGATCTCTAATAAGTCCACAAGTACTCCATTCTTCTAATTCCTCTTCTCTGGGGAGTTGGTGAAAGTGAAGCCGGCCCTCCATAGAAAGTCAGCGACTTCCTTCATAGCCCCCCGGGTCATTATCGCTTTCCTCAATGTATTTGTAGACGATAGCAATGTGATCTCTGTCGCCCGACATGTAACGCCGTCTCTTGCCAACTTGCAAAGTCGGCGGCCAGAATTTGTACGGAATGCCAGAGTTCCTGCTGGGTATTTTTAACCAGCCGTAACACTTTCTTATACGAGGGATCGATGTTATCTCCAAGGCCTCTTTGTACTGAGACTGTGACTGCTGATGAACCTCTTCAGTGAATGCATGAAGGTTGGCCAAGGCATCCTCCTTAAGTCTTTGGGTTGGAGTTGATGTAGATCTTTGTTTCGGGTGAACAACGGCTGGGCAATCAAGTTGCGCGTTTGGACACCCAAGCTATATTCGTACGACATCGTCACACACTATGAACTCGTTCAACCTAAGGCTCTTAGTCCTCTGAGCTACATAGGGCAGTAATCTAAACCCAAGATCAAGAGCTTAACTACTTTGGAGCTCCCTAAAACTGAACTGTCGGGATGATCGTTATTGTCATCATATAATGTGGCCGGCCACTCCACAGAACGGAGCTTGTGAGGAAGTGAGTGGTGGCTGATGCTCTGATATGGAAAGGGGGGGGGGGAGGCTAAACTTGGGGCGACGGGCTGATGCAGGATGTTAAGTCGTTACTCGGCGACGACATCTCAACCGCAAGTTCATCATTGAGATCCAGCGTTCTGAAGTACGAGTGGCGCCACGGCCGTCGGTATTGTTTCGTATTCAGGGTTGTTGGATTATCGGACAATCCTGTGCCGTCGATTCGGCCGCGAAATCTTCCCGTTCGGACATTTCCTACGCAGACGTCGGCGAAAAGTTGCCCTAGGGGGGAAAGCTAAGGCAGCAGGTATGACACAGAGTAAACATTCTCTAGACACTAGGCGCTAGTCGGTTCTGGCGGCAGCTTCTGGCCAGGACAATAAACAATCGAGGGCCAGCAAACGGCGAGATATCGAATGTAGTAGTGATGTGGAAGAAGCGATGCTGGTCACCGGGCGAAGGAGGAGGAAGAAGAAGAAGAAGAGGAAGGAGAGGAAGGAGAGGAAGGAGAGGAAGGAGAGGAAGAGCTGGGCTAAGTAGTTTGGGCCGGAAGACGACAAAACAGCTGCTCCTAAGCGCGGGGGAGGTACCCCCTTTATTCTTAGCGTGTGGCTATCTCAGTGGGATCTCAGTGTGGGATCTCGGTTTGGTGTGGGATCTCGGTTTGTTGTGGGATCTCGGTTTGGTGTGGGATCTCGGTCTGGTGTGGGATCTCAGTATGGTGTGGGATCTCAGTATGGTGTGACCCCCACCCCCCCCTACCCTTTTCAAGATGCAACTAGATTACGCGCCACGAAAGCGATCCTGTACATGTCTGCATCCGTCAAGTGGATAACCTGCAGCATGACAGGTCATCGCACTCTCGCACACTTGTTCCCATCGGGGAGCTAGCTGCTGGCAGATACGGTGAAGCATACGGGAAGAACGAGGGCTCTGAATAGCTACAGTATCTGCCATGACTCGTCGTCGTCTTGAGACAGGTTCCTAGACCATCTAAGTCGTTATTACGTCGTCTCCCAATGCTAAATTCTGAGCAAGTAGGGATTGCTCGATATCCTCGGCCAAAACTCCGCTCGAGTCGTTGCTTGACGGTTGGATTGAGATTGCTGACTGGATCCGGAGACTCATCGAAGTACTTGACCACTTCTTCATTCTATCACATGTCCAGCGGAGGCCAGGCATTTTTGGACGATCGATAAGGTTTTAAAGAGCGTGAGTGTGTTTTAAGGCTATCTACTAATTAAAGGAATGTCCGTTGGCTTCGAAGGGGTGGGAACGTTGGGAAAGTGGGAGGAGAAATTGGCCAAATCTCGGACAGGGGTTGATGATATCCTCGTCCACCCCCATTCACCCCACCACCATGTTACTCCACTCCATCACTCCATGCCCTGGTTCAGCTCCATAAGGTATGTAGCCGAGCTACCCGGATGTCAAGAAATCCTCATGCTGGAATAAGCTTAAGCCCATCCTCGGATGAGTATCCGGGACTCCATTCTGACCTCACGTAGCTTCATTCTCATTCAACTCCCAATCCACTCGACTCTCCATCGGACCAATCATCATGCTTGCTTGGGGGGACGACTCTTCCCTCCATCAAGGCTTTGGTGAGCGCCGTGGGGGCTCGCACGCCAGGAAAGCGATCAGCAGAGTAAACGGTAATGACATCGGTAGTAGCCATTGACAGAACTGGGAAGAATGCCCCCTCCTTTGCTTGACCCGGTTCGATCGTCACCAGTTTGAATGTGAGGCGGAAAGTGCCGGTACAGTTGAAGGATAGGTTGGGGAAGCTAACGAAGCAACCCTCCACGCCGTGCTCGTCCTTACCGATAAAGGCGCCACTAACAACCGGCTCCATGGGTCGTTGGTCCCCGGCCCCGGCCCCGGTGGTGCTTGTAGCGGTACAGAAGACGATATGGCGGTCGCAATGCTGTTGCTCGTTGGGCAGCTCGAGACCCTCGGTGACGAGCTGGATGATTGGCATTTGGTCGACGGCAGATGTACTTTGCACGCTACCAAGGCGACGCACCTGGGCAGACATCGGCTGCTGTCGGAACTTGAGGATGATTCGAGGGTGGGTGTCGTCGCCACCTGGGTGGTCGATGCTCACGCCGGCGCGGCCAATGGATTCCTCGGGTTCCATGGATGAACCCGCGGCCCCATCGGAAGTTCCCCTGTTGGCCATGGCAATTGACTTCGGCACTTGACTTTGTTGAATGCGTTTCTCTAGAGACTGACTGTAACGTTGACTTGACTCCTAACTTAGGCTGGGGGTAAAATGACCAAAATCAGCAGCCCACCCCCTTCCCTCCGGTCGCTTTTGATACCCCGCACCTCATGCCTGAGGCTCCAAGCCCTTTCGTGCACGTGCTGAAGGTTCCATCGCCTTCCACGACTCTCGTGGAAAGCGCCGATCATTGGATATGGGCAATGTTATGTCTCGGATCAACCCTCCGTGTCTCATGCCTGAGGCTCCAAGCCCTACGTTGCACGTGCCTTGAGCAGTCGAAGGTTCCATCACCTTCCACGACTACTCTCGTGGAAAGCCCTGATCATTGGATGCGGGCGATGTGGGGCATCTCGGATCGGATCAGAACTCGGCCCGGGAGGTATCTCTTTGAGTTACGCTGGTGGGGCTGCCTGGGACAAATCGGATCAGTGCCGATACGTGCCTCAGTTAGCAGATACCTCACTTACCGCTGAGCAGCTCACCGATAAGCTGGCATCTGTCAAACCTGGGGAAGTCGCGAGCTGCCCCACCAGCATAAGAGCACTCAAAGAGATTTGCCGTTCCTATGACGTGGAGTTGGCGTACTTCTGCGCGCGAAGTGAAACAGTTCGTACCCGGCTGAACCGCGTCCCGACGCATCAGACGTAACGTCAGCCACTACACAAGGCCCATTAATAGGCCTCAGCCTCGGTCAGCGAATTTTCTCGACCAGCGAATTCTCTCAACTAGCGAATTCTCTCTCAGTTTCATACTGCTACGGAAGCCCTAATCTTTATCTCGCAATGGTGCGCAAGACCGACCTGGTGTTGTCTTATAAACGTTATAGAGTTATGGTTTTCTGCTTTATGTAAGTCCCAAAATTGTTGGGACTTCTATCACCACCTAAATTAGGTGAGGTGAGATGTACCTTTCATTTTGGTCATTTTAATTGGCTCTACACTCTGGTAGTGACCTGGCTGGAGCCTGTGTGCACCCGAGGAGATACGAGTATGCTCTCGCAAAACACCAAACACTACAATAAAGCCTCAGGCATCCGTTCTTTACGATTACCCGCGCAGCACCTGAAGGGCGAAGCAGACTTCGCCTCGCGCTCATTAATGCTACGCTTCCCGTCATGGAGACAAAGGGAAACAGAAGTCGACCCAGTGAATTCGAATGGAGTCGTCATGAAGGTAAGATCCGGAAACTTTTCGTCGACGAAAATAACAGCCTTGCTGTCGTAATGGAAAAGATGAAGAGAGAAGACGGGTTCAGCGCCAGGTATGTATACCGGCATCAAAGAGAGCCTTCCTTTAGGTCTTCAGCGAGATTTGACTAGCAACTGGCTCACGAGATTCGTGCCTTTTCTGCGTATCACAGTAAGTCTCAATACGAGACACGGTTCAAGAAATGGAAAATCAAAAAGTACCACAAGAGGGAAGACTGGAAGATCATCTCTCTTCATTTGAAACGGCGGATGGATTTGGGAAAGCGGTCCGATGTCTCCTTCGAAGGCCGGCCTGTCTCGATATTGACAGTTCAACGAGAAATATCACGACTTCGACTTCCATCCACACAGTCCCCAGCCCGAGGTTTGTGCATCTCCACTCTTGGTACAGGTACCTATAGTACCCAAGAAGCACTTACTGATACCTTCCTTCAAGTTGGCATGGAAACCGTGCTGAGAACCCTGCCGCCTGGCTTTCGGATCCGAACTCCGCCGCCCCTCCAAATGGAGCATCTTGAGCTGCCCACGGAGCAGATGTACCGAGTTATGGATGAATTGAATGGTGAACACCCCCGCCAAGAAGAAAATGGAACTCTTAATTGGAGCCTGTTCATCACGTCTAACCGTGTCTTGTCTCTGTAAGAACCTCGACTACTCCCGTCTTACTCATCCCGAAGTCCGGCTTATATCGACCCACGATTGTTACTTGATATTACTGATGACGTCTCTGTCCCTGAGGGTACTGCATTGGACAGACCCATTTTCCAGGAGCCTTCGACTCCTCAGACCTCTCCAGGAGCTCCTCGCACCGTCTTCGACTTCGGTATCCACCCTGCTGTGGTTCAAGGGCTACTCCCAGCTTCAACTTTCTCTGGATTCTCTGATGGACGTCCTTTCCCATCCTCGTCGTCCACCATTCACAGGCCTCAGCCTCTACACTCTGCCTATGCGAAACTCCTGATGTTCGCGATAGCCAATAATTTTGCTGGCATGGAGAACTTATCCCACGAGAATCTCTGGGAGTTCCTAAGAGCAGACTCTAGGACTCTACTCGTCCCATTCCTCAGCCTCTTCCCTAAGCACACGGCGAAACGGCTCGCGGCCCAGCTTCTACAATGTGCCATTGAGGGTGATGATGCCCGTGGCGTCGAGCTATTCTTTGGCCCAGATATTAATCTCAATCCCAATGAAGTTGTCTGCAGGAGCATCTTTGGATCTTGGCGGACCCCAATAGAGGTGGCGGCAATCTACCGTTCCAGAGGTGTCATTGAAGTCCTGCTTCGGCATGGCGCCGACGTCAACAAGAAAATTTTAGAACCGCATGAGCAGGATGCGAGGGGTGGAGCATTGGCTCTTGTTTTAGGACGTCACCGCTTTCAACCACCTGAAGCTGATTTGGATCCGACACTTGCAGGCATTGTCGAGGTCTTGATATGCGCCGGCGCCAGTGTGAGCCCTTTGGTCCTCGACTATAATTCTGTCAAGTCTTCACGCATCATGCTACTGCTTGTCCAGGCGGGCATGTCCAAAGACCATGCAGACTGCTTCCGTCGTGGTGTCTTGCACAGCGGTCTCAAGTACTTAGACTCGCAAACAGCGGTCCAGATTTTGAGAGCATTCTTATCTACCGATGTTTCTGGGGAGACGATTAGCGAACATAACGAGCCAAAGGGGAGTGAGTCCCTCGTTGACCTGGCAGCCAAGCACTCCCATTTGGCGCTGATAGAGCTCCTCCTAGCCACCAAACGCTTCTCGCTATCCACAGACACGCTCGCATTCGCCATCATGGGTCAAAGTCCCGAAGTGGTACGATTTGTGCTCGCCCGCGGAGCCCGAGTCGATTTACTCACGTCCTGGGATACGACTCCATTTGCAGAGGCAATCTACACACGAAATCCCGAGCTGCTACGTATCCTCGGTGAATATGGAGTGAGAAGTCCCATGGACAAATCAAAACACTTTAGTGCTGCCTTGCGCGCCTTCTGTACGGCGCAGGATCTCGACGCGGTGGAGAGCCTCTTGGATATGAGCGTCCCATGCGACCCGAAAGCGTTGTGCTACGGGTTAATCACGGCGATTGAGGCAGAGTATGAGAGCCTTGCGATTCGCCTTATTGAGGCCGGGGCTGATATTAATGATGAGGAGCAGGGCTACGGTGAAAGGCGCGGCAGTCCGCTATGGACAGCACTCGCGAAGAGGAATGAGACGCTTGTGCGCATGCTGCTCCAGTGCCCAGGAATCTTGGTCCACGACATCGGCCTGCTGAGGCTGGCGGTTGACTGGGGTAACCCTTCCATCGTTATGGAACTGCTCCTGGCAGGCTGTCCAGTCAACCCCGTATCCCTTTCACATTAAGTCGCACCACTAACAGCCGCAGTCACGGCCGGAAATAGGGAGCTTGTTGATCTCCTGTTGCAATATGGGGCCTCAATCAATCCTGAAAAGACAATTTTTTCCCACGAGGAGGACGTAGGTGACTCGCCCTTGAGCGCGGCGGTGAGGAGGAGTGACCAGAGCATGGTGTTGTTCCTCTTCTCGGTTGGAGCCGACCCGGCGGACAACCAGGCTCTGGGAATCGCCATCAATTCCGGGAACCACGACCTCACAGCGCTTTTACTCAAATGCTTTCACCAACGATACCCTCGAGGAAACGGCATCTTCGGCCTTCTGGCGATGAAGTCAGCAGTTCGGAGTGGCGATGCTGCCCTCGTGCAGAAATTGCTCGCCAACAACCTCTCCTTCAAGACCCTGTTCTGGTTTTCAAGGAAACAGGACAATCCGGTACGCGCACCAGGAAGGATTGAGATGCCTTTGGTTGACGCCATTGAGTCGGAGCACGAATGCAGCCTCGCCATCATGCGCCTCCTCTTTGACGCCGGGACCGACCTTAATGCCGTCGTCCGCAAAACCACCATACAGCTGTCCGGCAAAGCCGACTTACCTGCCACACAAGCCGAAACGCCCATCCTTGTGGCCATCGGCAGTCGGCAGCTGACCAAAGTCCGCTGGCTCGTCGAGCGTGGCGTGGATGTGACGGCACCGCCGCACGGGGTGCAACGCACGCCGCTGCAGAAGGCTGCCGAGATGGGGGTATACAGCATCGTCGAGTATCTGCTCCGCCTCGGGGCCGACGTCAATGCGCCGCCCGCAGGCGTTGGCGGCGCGACGGCGCTGCAGTTCGCTGTGATCCACGGCTTTGTTGGCGTTGCGCAGTTGCTGCTTCGGCACGGAGCCGAGGTCGACGCACCGCCGGCGCGGCGCGGCGGGCGGATGGCGCTTGAGGGCGCGGCGGAGCATGGCCGGCTTGATTCCGTAAAGCTGCTTTTGGATGCTGGGGCGGGAACGGACGGTATGCATCGGGAGCAGTTTGATCGCGCCATCCAACGGGCTGAAGGGAACGGGCATCTTGTGGTGGCGGATCTACTGAGGGGCCACGACGCGCGGCAGTCACCTGGGGTGGATGGCAGCCGTGGTATTGAGCTTGGTGAGAGGGTTTTTGAGGAAGAGTTTGTGTCGTGGGACCCTGAAGATGGCGGCCTGGCTGAGGTGGATGAGTGAATCGTGGCTACATACCTAGTAAGCTTGTAAGAGATTTATAGCACGAAATGTTTTTGGTTTGTCTACGTTAAGTTATCTTTTGATAAGGCTAGCGTTTCTGAATTAAGCTTAATAAAGTTGCCAAATGGTTAGATATAGCTACTTAATAAACCCAACGTTTATCTACTTAGATCTAGGTTAGGCATTCTAGTATATGGCAAATTTTACAATTGCAAAGAAACGAACATATTCAGTATCTCGATGGAGTATCCAACACTCTGCTGCTGTCAGACATCATCAACCGGTAAGATTTTTGGCTGGACGCATTGCCTGCCACTCCCACCAGCCTCGCCGGGCTACTCGACCGGGTGACTGCTGGCCATGGCACCACTTGCAATGACAAATGTTTTGTGTTTTGGTGCGTAACAAGAATACCTACTGATTTGAATGGAATGGCTAGATCCTAATAAGAGTGGCGCCGGCAGGAGCAAGGAAGATATTGGCCGCAGTGCATGCAGCGGCCACACTGGGCGCGTCCCTTGGAGCATGCCGAGCTGGGAAGGGACCGGCTGAGACGCTTATTGGTTGTGCCGGGGCACCGAATCAGCCCTGGCACGGGCTGATTGGTCGAAACAAAATCTGGTTTCCGCGAGGCTACGTTCAGGATATTTCAGATTTTGCTGTAGTCCATCCGAACGTGAAGGGAATTGCACACCAACAAGCCATTGGACGAGAAGAAGCACTATATACGTATTAGGACCGTAATTTAACACGGTATGACAACAATCAGGCGTCCGCTGGTCCCAGGGTTGCTGGAGGATGGGTCGTTCGCCCCAAGTACAGTGAGTCGCCAGGAAGTGACCAGAGGGACATAAATAGGAGGTTTCCACCTTGCCAACATTCAGAAATTCTCCAGACACCAAACCCCTCTGGCTTTACAAAGCATTGCTCGCGTTTTGGATCCCACCTGAATACCAGTCCATTCAGACACAGAGTCCCAATTCTGCCCTCAACGCCAATTGGCATCACAACCTCTACCTCTGTCGATCTACCTAGCAGACTTGTTGTTCGACACAAATTATTGATTTTTCTGCAAAACCGCTCCAAGTCCTGGGAAGCGTCTACTGTTCAGGGTCGGTTGACGTAGCCAAACAAAATCATGGGGCAACACGCGGTACTGGTCGCCTTGCTCCCCGCGGAGAGGCTATAGCTAATTCATATTGCAACTAGGATCAACCCTCGGCCCAAGTCGACAGGCGCGACTGGTCGCCCTGCCCTCAAGATGAGAAGAAGATGGCGAGGAAGGCGGAGAAGAAGTCTCACTCTAAGCACCATCACGGTCACGAAGCCGGTACTTCGTGCAGGAAAGACCACGAGCAGGGCAGCCTCAACCGCTTGTTGGAGGACATTCAATCCCTTGGGCCGGGGGAATATCATCCGATGCAGCGATGGCTCAAGGAAGACCGGATCGACGAGCCATTCTTCGGGTTTGAATGTGCTCGTCGCGGCTAGGCGGCGCATCAGTCAGTGGTTGAAGGAGAATCGGGCGAGCATGCCGACTTAAAGCATCCAGGGACAACAGCGTTGACGACAGGTAATCTTGCTACTGGGAGCTCTTAGCTCGGGAATTGGTAACGGGGAAGCGGGGAGAGGCTCATTCTTTTTTTTAATTTTTTTCTTTTACCAATGTTAGCCATCACTCCAAACACGTCACGACCATTCCCTCTCTGCTGCTATGCGCTGGATGTCTTAGCGGCTGTAATGTTAAACCGATGTAGAGGCGTGCTAACACTCGCACTTCCATCCTCTATACGCTAGGCTCAGTTTTAGACACGTTATAGCCTCTAGAGTTAGGAAAGACTGTAAGGTGCAGTGCTTTTATAATTAATAGAGATTAGTTTGAAGGGAATATAGTAGAGGCGGAGGCCTGGTAGTTGTGTGAAAGCCAGAGTGCGTTATATCTAATTACATAATCTAGAATTTGTCAGGGCTTAGACTATAGCTATGGAATCTGTGCAACTTCACTCACATGGTAATTCTTCATCCCTGTCTCACTCATCTCGCATCGTCTAGAACTTTCCGTGACCGCAACGTAGGGCTCTGGTGCAATCGCTGTCTTCTCCCTCTTTGCGTAATGATTGTCTGATCCCTCAAGGCGAGCAAGGTCCTGGCACAATATGAGCATGCACTCCGACTATATTTTTGATCTTGATTTGAATGTAATCATTTGATATACTTTGCCCCAGTCTGATATATGTGAACAAGTTAGTCCACTAGTCAGCACCTTATCTCAAGTCACTTAATGCATGAGGAAACGCCCCAGCCAATAGTCTACACATGTGATCCATTTCGGGTAAAAAGCCGATCGGTTCGAGATCAGGGCACGAGCTTGTCTACCACTTGTCATAATGCTAGTACATGCAAATGATATTACTTCATGGGTGGGCGAGGCGCGCAGTTCTAAGACTCAGCTGAAACGAACCACCCTTAGTACTGGCAGCAGATGCACCGGTGTGCCGCGGTGCGGTGCCTCCATGTTTTTTCGATGATTCAAAATATCGACGCCTTCAGTGTCTACTTTCTCCTCCAGCTTAGTGGCACTCCGATCAGCAATTTGCCTGGCGCGAGTACATCTTATGATCCGACAACGGAAGTTGTGGGATGCCCTTCCGTCATGGTCTGTTCGCTAATGCACGTTTGGTCCTTAAATCCGGTAAGTACGATACGTCCTAGCAGAGTTCTAATGCGCAGTTCGGGAGGGTCGAATGGCTAGACTCGGCAGTTGGCTGCGGGGATTGAGGATGGCCATGGTTCAATACTTGGGACTAGCATGGTTATAGACGACAGGATCAATCAACTTGAACTATCATTGATCCAGAATATTCGACCTAGGCTAGCATAGTAAGAGATTTGACCGAGGCAAGGGCAATGATGGGAGACAGACGACCTGCACGTTGACGGAGATAGCGGACACAAGCCGCAAGCCACGATGCATCACTTGAAAATAGTCGTGTTTAGTATACGCCTCCTCTTCCCACTATTGCTTCTATTTGTAATGCTTTCCTTTGTGATACCAGTTTGGGATAGGAGAAGTTATGTCATAGCAAGTTTTGCAGCGGAGTTAACGGGGTTAAACCCACATGGCGAGGTACCTGTGGCGCATCTTGCATAAACTCTACGTGATCTTGCTACTGCTAGACCGAACCAACCCCCTCGGACTCCGGTCGTCACCGTACACCGGGTAGTGCCGATCGCAGAAGACGTATAGAGACGTCAAATGTTCAAAATGAAAAGGTACAAATAGACAGCGCTTTCTGGCGTTCAGGATAATTACCCAAGTTCCTCTACGGTGTCTAGTTCGAACCCAGTTTATGACACAATCTTGTACCACCGACGCCGTCACGCTGTTCCTCACATTTGACAATTTCTGAATCCCCACCGTACGCATCGCCAAACATATAGAGATGGCACCGCAACTGTTGCCTACGCGCCCTCTGGGTCGAAATGGTCCTCAAGTTCCCCGGCTAGGCCTTGGTCTCATGGGTATCAGCGTCTTCTACGGCGCCGCTAAGCCCGAGGCCGAACGCATCGGCCTTCTAGATAAGGCGTATGAGGTGGGAGAGTATTTCTGGGATACCGGTAAGGCTCTCTCGAGAATGGAACTGCGAAACTACATCAAGTGCTGTGTTTATAGCATGTGCTGACCACCTCATTACTCCTACAGCCGACATGTATGGTGATTCTGAAGACCTTATTGGACGCTGGCTCAAAGCGAACCCCGACAAGCGAGATGATATCTTCCTCGCAACCAAGTTTGCGAATAAACCCGCGGCAGATGGTTCTTTCATTATTGATAGTACGCCAGAATACTGTCTGTCAGCGTGCGACAGGTCACTTGAGCGCCTAGGCGTATCGTCTGTCGATCTGTACTACTGCCATCGGTTGGACCAAAAGACCCCCATCGAGCTCACTGTCAGGGCCATGGTGCAGCTTAAAGAGGCTGGCAAGATCAAGCATCTAGGTCTTTCCGAGTGCAGCGCCGAGTCCCTCCGCAGGGCCCACGCCGTACACCCCATCACCGCTGTGCAGATGGAGTACTCGCCCTTCTCGCTGGAGATTGAGTCGCAGCAGTTCAAGCTACTCGAGACGGCGCGCGAGCTCGGCGTCGCCGTTGTCGCATACTCGCCCCTCGGCCGGGGCATCTTGAGCGGAACACTGCGTTCGCATGCCGACTTTGGCCCGGGGGATTTCCGAGCATTCTTGCCGCGGTTCAGCGAAGAGAACTTCCCTAAGAACATCGCCATCGTCGAAAGAATCGGAGATATCGCCAAGGGGAAGGGGCTTACCCCCTCTCAGCTGACGTTAGCTTGGCTGCTGGCCCAGGGCGATGACATCTTCCCGATCCCTGGGACCACGAGGGCTGAACGGTTAGTTGAGAACCTGGCCAGTTGCAAGGTCGATCTGAGTGACGAGGAGAAAAGGGTGATGCGGAAGGAAATAGATGATGCCGAGGTGGCCGGTGGCCGGTATCCGGACGCCTTTTCCAAGGCATCCTTTGCTGATACACCGGCTTTGGAGGAGTAAAAATACAACTTTGCCTATGGGCTCTCTTCTTTTCTATAAGTCTGGAAATGCAAGTTCAAGGACCAAATTATTAAATCTAGATGTGAAATGCGTCAGGTCAGTGCTTAGCGTGGAATTAAGATCGGTCAATGAGCATCCGTGGGATGACGAGTTTCCAGATGATGAGTCTTATATCTACGATTATAGATCTTCTCATGTGTTAAATATCTTTAGCTTAGCTGACAAGGCGTTTGTGGGTTCGATTGTGCAGTGAGGCCACTCAACAATGGCCACCAGATAAAGGCCCTGGTCTAAATGACGTTGGTCACTTTGTGATCGCAGAACCTAGGGCTGAGAGTCGAAAATAGGATTTGATAAACGTCTTCCATTCGAATCAGATAGTAGTAATATGTACAATATCTAGCTATTTCATCATGAGTTAAGTACTATTCAAATTGCCTAATCTCTCTCGTCTAGTGAATAGAGATTTGTATTATTAAATCAAGCCTCAGGGTTTACCTACAGTTAATCACTCATAAGTGTTGCCTTAAATAAAACTAACCTGATTAAGGCGAGGTCATAGTATGGCTTCTTAAAGTCCCTATCATTACTAAGCATTATTACATTCAGAGTTCTTATAAAAGATGAAAAGAGCGATAAACTTATATAATCTTATTAATTACTTTAATATAAAAGTAGAAAATAGTCATATACCTAACTACTTATTATAATACGCCTAGATATTGAATAATTATACAAATACTAAATAAAAAAGAGCTTATTAAACCCATATACTACTAAGATATTTTACTCTTTCTATTAAAATAATAATAGTAATAATAAGATAAAAGAAGTAGTTTAAGGATCTAAACCTTATATTAACTTTAAACTGCTAGTTTTATACTTTTTTAATTTAGATTTTTTATAAATAAAACTTCTTAAGATTTTAAAGAAATTATATAATTATTTATAATAGAAATACCTTAAATTAATATAATTAATATTAAATAAATTACAGCTTATATAACTACTTTATTTTATTATTAAAACCACTATTTAAACTTTTATTTTTATACTATTATATTTCTTATTAATATATTTTTATATTATATATTTATATTACTTAAGTTATTATAAAATAAAGAACTTAATTAATTAGTTAACTTAGTTATAAATAAACTCTTATTTTTTCGTTTTTAGACCTTTTTTTATTACATCTTTTAAGCTATTAAGGAGTAAGATTCCTTCAGTTTTTAATAGATTACTCCTTTAACTATATTTTAATTAATATAAGATTAGCTTATAATTATATAATCTATATATTATAGCTTTTTAAATTTTTAAAGAAAGTAATATTAATAGTTTTTTTTTTCTTTATTCTCTTTTTAAATTAGTTCTTTTAATAAATCTTATTTTATTATAATTTATTAAGTTATATTTTTATTTAATATAATTAGAAATAAGACTTAGAAAATATAATAACTAAAGATTATTAATTAAGTAAGCCTTTTATAGTTAGGCTAGTTAATTTTAGCCTTTATTATATATTATAAGCTAAATAAATAAAATGTTCTTTAAAGCTTAAAAACTCAGCTTTAATTTACTTTAATTCTTTTTTTTTAACTTATATATAAGATAATTCTTATATACTAGTATTAATAATACTGTATTAAACTATAATATAATATATTATAACGTATATAATAAGCGAGTCAGAAATTACAAAATACACCTTAAAATAAAATTTTAAAAAAGTTCTTAAAAAATTAAATTAAGTTTAAAATAACTAAAATTTTAAACCTAGCTCATTTATAAAATATATTACATTTAGGAATTTTTTTAAGCTATATATTATTAAACTCAAATAAATATATAAATATATATATCTCCTTTAATAAGCTAAGTTTTAAGCTTTATAATAAGCTTAAAAATTCTATATAAAATTCTATTTAAATATACTAAAATACAGTATTAATAACACTGTTTACACTATATAACCAATAATACCTAATCGGCCTAATATTAGTCCGTACTTTGAAATCAGGCAATTTTGCTTTATAATCCAAGCTTTCAATTCCTCCGTGATTTAAAATTAAGATATCTCGGCATTTCCTTAACACATAATTACAAAAATAATACCACTAAATAGCTGAATTTTTGGTCTTTTTAATGGTATATCTTATGTTTTAGTGACTATATATTTGCTGGCTTAATTTGTCTATAAAAGAAGGACTACTCCTAGGGCTTATTTCCTCATATAATAGAATCATACACTATCATCATACACTATAATAAACTATCTTCTGATAAGACACTCTTATCTTCATATACCTCTTACTTTATTACTCCTTATAAAGAATATCCTTATATAAGCTATAAGCTTATACTTCTACTACTCAGTGACCTCTAATATATATATTTATAGCGCTAGTAATATAGAATTCGCACTGTTTTTTTTACTATTTTTACTTATAATAAGCTTAATAAAATTTTAAAATTCTTTAAAAAAATACTATTTTCTAACTTTTTTTCTAATTTATTTTAAAAATGTGTTTTTAGATTTTAATAAGTTTTATATCTAGTTTTAAGAAATCTAAAATTACTTATTTTAGCTACATAATATGCTTTTGAACTCACTTATATTTCTAACTCACTTATTATATATATTATAATAGAAAATATATAACGTACATGATAAGCGAGTGCACCAACCAAGTGAGTGCACCACTTATACTGTACAGCTAAAAGTCAAAATTTTCAATTTTCTAAAATTAGATATATAGTTCTAGGAATTTTAAGGAATTAACTTTAGATCTTTAAATAAAAAAGTCATAAGATAGTATTTTTTCTAGACTTTTAAAAAATTTACTTAGCTTTTTAAAAATAAAAATAAGAAAAAAAACAGTGCGAATAAGATTATTTTAAATAACTTTATAAAGAGTTTTTATAAAAACCTAGAAAAATATTTAATTATTATAATTAAATTAATACATCTATTTTTTAAATTATAGCCATTTTAAGCGTAGTTTGAATTTTTAAGACGTTTTTTAAAAATCGTGTTTAAGGTGTAAACTTGCTCTGGTGCACTCACTTGGTTGGTGCACTCGCTTATTATGTACGTTATAGAAAAATAAAGGACTTAATAGTATAATACTTCAAATACTTTAAAAACTAGTTATTATAAATAAGTCAGGACCAGGTTCCCACTAGTAGAAATAATAAGCTTATAATTAAATCTTCCACTCTAGAAGTTAGATTAGAGAATTAAGGCTTTATATATAATATATTGTAAAGTCCTTATATATAAAATATATAACTGATAAGGAAATATCTCCTTTAGCTCTTATTAAATAAGACTATAAATAACATATTCAAAATCTCCTGATTTTTAGCTTTATAACGGTATATAATATGCCTCAGAAAGCCTATCTTCCTTATATTATAACTACAAAAGACATCTATAATAAGAACCTTCAATAAGGTTAGAGTTCAAGCATCAGACATACGTCCAACAGTCCTAAAACTCGGGACACGTCTTACCCGGTTTTACTATGACAAATTGTCCAAATCCCCTGTTAGATTGGACATGTGACCGGACAGCAATCTCTCTATAAAGCTGGGGCTTTTCTCTAGCCAGTCCAGAAGGATTATCATCATCAATACATGCATTTCTCAACCAATCACATCAAACTGACTACCTTTCTAATCGTCTTTCCCTGCTCTTTCTAAATCTTCAATCCCTTTTCTGATTGGTTAATTCCTTGACCCACAATCGCCGAGTTCCACCAATAACCTTCCACTCCTTCCACTCCTTCCACTGCTATAGCCTTTACATATATAAAACTAGATCACTAAGTACTAATTACTAAAGTAAAAGAACTATATAATATAAAACATAATAATAAGTATAATGTATGTGATAAGCAAGCGGCGCACATATACTGTACACTTAAAACTCTAAACTTAAATTTTTTAAAAATAGCTAATATAGCTCTAGGATTTTTAGAGATTTAATTTTAAATCTTTAACTAAATAGTTAATAAGCTAGTATTTTTTTTAGACTTTTAAAAAAATTATTAAGCTAGTTATAAGTAAAAATAATAATAAAAATAGTGCGAATTTTATACTACTAGCGTAAGAAGTATTTATAGCTTAAAAAAATGTTAAATATAATATATATTATAAATAAGCTAAGTTTAGAATTTTAACTATTTTAGGCCTAGTTTAAAATTTTAAGAATTATTTTAAAATTATAATTTAAAGTAAAAATCTCACTATGCCGCTCGCTTATCTACGCCACTCGCTTATTATATACATTATATAAGTCCTTAAGTAATAAATATATTATAAGGAAATATATTTAAAAGAAGCTATAAAATCCTTATATATAAAATATATAATTAATAAAGAAATATCTCCTTTAGCTTCTATTAAATAAGATTATAAATAATATATTTAAAATCTTCTGATTTTTAGTTTTATAATAGTATATAATATACTTTAAAAAGCCTATCTTTTTTATATTATAACTATAAAAGATATCTATAATAAGAACCTTTAATAAGATTAGAGTTTAAATATTAGATATATATCTAATAGTCTTAAAACTTAGAATACGTTTTACCTAGTTTTACTATAATAAATTATTTAAATCCTCTCTTAGATTAGATATATAACTAAATAGCAATCTCTCTATAAAGTTAGGGCTTTTTTTGGGCCAGTCTAGAAGGATTATTATCATTAATATATACATTTCTTAACTAATTATATCAAACTGACTATTTTTCTAATCGTCTTTTTCTGCTCTTTCTAAATCTTCAATCCCTTTTCTGATTAGTTAATTCCTTAACCCACAATTGCCAAGTTCTACTAATAACCTTCCACTCCTTCTACTCCTTCTACTACTATAGCCTTTATATTAAGTATGTTAACTAGTAGTAAAGCTAATAATTAAAATATCTTTAAAAGAAATAGCATTCCTTAAGTTATTAGTTAATATTAATAAAGGGTAGATAATATAAGTTATAAGTAATGTGGCTATTATTCACGCGCAAAAGGACTAAGATAGAAGGATGTAGCAGAGGGAGGTTTAAAGGAGGAGGGATAAGAGTCTATCTGTAACTAGGCCGACCAATCAATCGAGTCCTTCGTCTCATAACAACTCAAGCAATGCAAACACGTGACTGTACAGAAACGCAGCAACAAGGAACGCGGCAGCGCAGAAACAAAAGTCCGAACAGCGGTTTCAACAGCGAAGACTTAAGATATATATATCTTTAAGTATGTAAGTTGCAAAGAAGGTTAAGGGCTAGGCGCTAAGGCTTAGCCGCTTAGCAGATGTGTTCTATTTTTCTATCAGACCTAGACTGGCTGAGGGGATTTTGCTTGTATGCGGAGTGCTTCAACAGGGGTATCAGGTGCCGGGACGACTCGCACTCGTTGCTGCTTGCGTGGTCGCCTGAAGGGCTTTACTTAGTTAGGATACTATGAACGAGAAAAGGCAGGAAGAGTTAATGAACGAATGGATGAACTTGCGAGTGTATTGCGTTTCTCGTCAGTGAGGTGCATCCAATAGTCAGCAAGGACAGTTCAAAACCTTTGACATGTGCACATTATTACGTCACCGTCAGGAGCATGAGAGGGAACGACAGTTTAATTGATCATAACAGATGTGAAAGTAAGGGGGATTAATAAATTGAACCATTGGTGGTTGTCTTGTCTTGACATGCAATCCTTCCCATGCATTTGCGACGGCCGACTTGGTCTATCATAGGAGAAGGACTATCGTGATCATCTTGGTCATCATCACTTGGTTGCTGTGTACCACTCTCTAGTGGCAAGCATAGAGAACGTGTCCGGATCGGGGAGCGTACGAACCTTTTCTAACGTTGGGGTTTGTAAGGAGTCACATGTTTCTCCTTGAGGGAGGCGGCAAGTAGCGACATACCTTTGTCCACATATGGACCCCTCCCACCAACCCACTTCAGGTCCTGAAGTATGACTAGGCCCTTAAAAAGGGAACAGATGCAAACGAGGGTCTGTTTTCGGTCACTCTAGAAAGAAGGAATCGGCCCCTAATAAGGGAACAGATGCGAGCCCAAGATCTGAATTTGGCTACTCTAGGGTAGGAATTACAGCACGGGGAGGGGAGCACTGCTGAGGCGTCAAGCGATGGTGGGGATGACCACACAGCAGTACAGTGGGGTTCAGGCTCAGTGTCAATGTTCAGTGCTATATAATTTTCCAGAATTGGGAGGGCAACATAGCTGATGTGGAAACCCAAAATGCTTTTCTTCTCCGGCAAGAAAAGATGAGCCAACTGGCGCATTGTGCGACAATAAGGGAAACGAGAAGGTAGAGGAGGTACCGGCAGCCTTTGAGAGGGTCTGCTCTGTGAAGGTCCTGAGGGGAAATGTGTTACGGCACACCTCTAAGGCAAAAGATCGGGCATTGATCGCAATGTAGCAATCAACCAGGTGCACCAGCTGCCCTATCAACTGTTCGGAGGACGAGGCCGTGACAAAATAGGGGCTCAGGGGAGTCGTCGAGAATGTCCATATCCCAAAATCTGTCCCATATCCCAAATCAATCCTAGATCCACGCTGGCAAGCATGAAGGATCTACCCTTGCATGATGCCAATGTCGCCTGAGGCGGCCATTTTGAGAGGGTTCCTTCCTTTACTCCTGCTTTGCTCGCTTGACGGTTGAATTACCATACAAGGCAACCTCTGGAGCTATGTTCCGTTTTGATGCCCCGAGGGAAGTATTATCAAGGCACTGGGACTCAGCAGCCATCCCCAACTTCTCTTGTTGTCGGTTACTTTGCCTGCCTTCACAGATATCTGCGACAGAAACTGCGTCATCGCTGATAAGTTGCGTGCATGCAGCAGAGGGAGTGCGCCAGTCGGCTTCCGCAGAGACTTCCACCATTGCATCGGACAAAGATGCCCGCCGCGTTACTGAAGTGCTTTCTACTAAATCGGTCAAAACAGAACTGGAGCCAGTCCGGGAGTTGCGCCTCAGGGTAGAACCGGATCTTAGACCTGTGCTGCTTGTGCGGGCAACTCCTTGAACCTCAGTGGACAGTCCCTTGAGGTCATGATATGACCAACTGTATGGCATCTGGCCGTACTTATCTCTCGCGTCGACATCGACCTTGTCGGTATCGAGCAGCAGCTTGGTGATGGCCACGAGCCCCCCTTGGGTGGCCCACCCTAGCGGCGTCCGGCTGCACGCATCTCTCGCGTCGACGTCGACCTTGCCGGTATCAAGCAGCAGCTTAACAATGGCCTTATGCCCCCGCCTGGTGGCCTTCAATAACGGCGTCTGGCCGTACTTATCTCTCGCGTCGACGTCAACCTTACCGGTATTAAGCAGTAGCTTGACGATGGCTACATGCCCCACCTCAGCGGCCCAAGATAGCGGCATCTGGCCGAGCTCGTCTCTCGCGTTAACATCAACCTTGCCAGTATCGAGCAGCAGCTTAACGATGGCCTTATCCCACCGCCTAGCGGCCCGCCATAGCGGCGTATCCCCGCCGTACTTGTCTCTTGCGTTGACGTCGACCTTGCCGGTATCGAGCAGCAGCTTGACGATAGTTTCGTGTCCCCGATCGGCGGCCCGCCAAAGCGGCGTCCCCCCGTTATACTTGTCTCTCGCGTCGACGTCGACCTTGCCGGTATCGAGCAGCAGCTTGACGATGGCCTCGTGTGCCTGCTTGGCGGCCTGCCGCAGCGGCGACCGGCCGTCGTTATCTCTTGCGTCGACGTCGGCCTTGCCAGTATCGAGCAGCAGCTTGACGATGGCCTCATGCCCTCCCTCGGCGGTCCACCGTAGCGGCGTCCGGCCGTACTCATCTCTCGCATTGACATCGACCTTGCCAGTATCAAGCAGCAGCTTGACGATGGCCTTATCCCACCGCCTAGCGGCCCGCCATAGCGGCGTCTCCCCGCCGTACTTGTCTCTTGCGTTGACGTCGACCTTGCCAGTATCGAGCAGCAGCTTGACGATAGTTTCGTGTCCTCGCTCGGCGGCCCGCCAAAGCGGCGTCCCCCCGTCATACTTGTCTCTCGCGTTGACGTCGACTTTGCCAGTATCGAGTAGCAGCTTGATGATGGTGTCATGTCCCTGCTCGGTGGCCCATAACAGTGGGGTCCATCCATAATGATCTCGACAGTTAATATCGATTCCTAATTGATCTGCCTTTTGCAAAATGACTGACAACAGTTGCGTCAACTCATATCTTGATACGATGTGGAGTAGGCTTGTTCCTTCCGGTGGGCAATCGCGGGAATGTCCGTTTATTGCCTGGTAAACGCGTACCCATAGTTGCATAAGACCTTCTGATGGCCAGCTGAAATACTGCAAAAGGTCGTCTTGGCATATTCCTTTGGCCTCTCCTTGTCTCGTATGAGACACCCACGACGTCGTGGCGTAGCGTAGTAGAGGGAACTCAGTTTCTAGGCCGACCCGACCATAGACTATTGACCGCACGATCTCTTCCATTGCCAAGTAGCGGATACAGGTCCGGGATAGGCTGTAATGCGCGCGACCGACTGCCAGGTCGCTTGACACCAGGCTGCCGTCTAAAGGCGCTAAAGCTGACAGGCCCTTTTCTATAAAAAAGTCCTTGACCGACTGGTGGATAAACTGCACACTCCGCGAGTTGAACGACGGCACCGTCTCGGCAAGGCCACAGCTGAGCGTTTTGATCCTCCTCTCCATCGTCTCGTTGTTCCCCGTATAATCCTCTGACTGCTGGCATTGTTGTAAGGACTTGTGTGAGCAGTCAGGGTCGACGGCCATGGCCCATCGTAACTCGTCTATTGATAGCGGTTTTGCAGAAAAGCAGATCCATTGGATTAGTTTTCGAGACGTCAACCTCGCTTTCATGCTCTGGATGAGTCCGTAGTACAATGCATCCAAGTCTGGAGGGATGCGCTGGATTTCTGCTTCGATCTTCGATCCCTCCCCCTCCAGGTCAAGCTCCAGAACACGGTCCACCACGAGATATGCCCATAGGAAAACGCCCGCAGCCCGATCGGTTATCAAATGTATGGCTCGGGCATTCCCGGTCGTAAGTCTTGTCTTTACGTAGGTCAAGATGTCCCTTTCATTTTCACGCTCGAGGCATATTTCTAGCCCGTAATTCCAGTCCAGAATCGGGTAGTGGCGACAAGTAAAACAGATTCCAAACCGTAGACCGGCGGATGGCAGCTTCTGGAGCAGGGACTTGAATTGCTTGACCAGATCGATCGCGTTTGCTTTCCCGCTCTCGTCCAGCGCGTCGACAAAGAGCCAGACCGACCATTTCTCCAAGACCTTCGGCATCGACGACTCGAAAAAGCCCTGCAGCTCGCGCACATGCCAGCCCCACTTCTTACCTGGGTCACCCATGGTCTGTCGCCGATGTTTAAACATGCCCACGAGGCCCTGCAATGGGTTCCGCTCGCAGAGCTTGTTCCGGTCGAGGGGATTCTTCAGGTCGAGTAGGTTCCGATCGACGAGCTTCTTCAGGTCGAGTAGGATCCAGTCGAGGAGCTGGTGAAGGAGGGATCGGAAGAGGCCAAGTGGCGTTCTCTGCAGTTCACCGCCTCGTCCGTGGAAGAAGAACGAGAGAATGACGGCTTTGTCGCTCATGCCCGACTCTGCTTCAACCCTCCGTCGCAGGTGCTTCAGCAATGTCGACTTCCCGGAGCCCGGCTTGCCTTTAATCCAGAGCAGACCGCGATGGCGGCCGGCCCAGTCTCTGTACGTCTCTTGTCGAGGTAGCCATTCACACGTCCCTTCGAGGGCGCCGTCGATGTCGTTAGATCGATTACTCATCTCAAGAAATGCTAGCGATTTTTGGCAATCTTGGCAATCTTGCAATGGGTCGTCGTCTTCCGGCGAATTTTGGACTTCAAGGCGAGACATTAGCCCTACTGCGTCGTTTTGCGAGGCGCATGCTATCAACAGAGATGCTATTCCTTCTTACCACCAAAGTACTGCTTCTGCGCATTGTATTGGTTGCCGGCGCCCGTGTTGTTGTTTTGGGTGCCGGAGCCGTAATTGGTGATGGACGGGTCCGCAGTGACGCTTCTCGCGGCGCCCGCGTTCTGAATCTCTGTGTTTGGGCCGGATGGCATGATCGGCTGCGGAAGGTTCGATACTCGCGACGGCATAAGAAACAGGGAGTTCTTAGAACAAGTTGGCACGGGGTTGGGTGGCTGCTGCTTTGATTCCCTTGGAGATACCAGCTCAATCAGCGAAGTTTGCAGGGTGCTATCTCGCGGTACAGCCTCGCCCGAGCCCTTGTGCTGCAGACGAACGAAATAAGGCTGCGCAATGGGCGTCAACCATCGCAATTTGTGGTTCCACGTGGCGTGGCCGCGGCAAGTCGCGAGTGAGGCAGCCAATGTCATGCTTCAGGAGGCTTCGAATGGTGTACATTTACTATTCTGTAACTAGCGCCGTTGTACCATTGGCAATGAGGCGTGCTAGGTCACAGTTGTTGGTTGTGAGCATGCCATGGCAGCGTCAAAGGGTGGCCATGACATATTGAGCTCGGGCGGATGTATTACATCTTGTTCGTTTCGCTCTCGAAACAAAAGGAACTCGCACCCTACCTTTGCGATCTAGAGCCCCTACCATCACAGGCTTCCTACACAATCAGTACCATTCAATCGTACAAGCCTAATCTTGTCGTTCGGTCAAAGATGCTTGGTGACGAAGTCGTTAATTCCATCGCGGTCATAACCACTACGCTCCGAAAGGCCGCGGAGAACTATGAGACAATGAAGGACGACACAGACCTCCCGCCGACTTTTCATGCGGCGGGCCAACGGCCTGGCCTTGTTCAGCACGCTCTCGAGATTGTCAAAGATCAACTGAAAGGCAACCGCCTCGCGAACCGTCTACGATGCGATGCGCTCGCTTGAGGAATGCGATAAGAAGGCTAATATCTTGCAGGATATGTTCGAGCAAATCGCTCTTTAACCGCAGACGTTGAGGCGGGCTCGCTACCTTGCCCCCCTGTGCGACAGCAACGGAGGGAAAAGGCGGTAGAGATCCTGATGGTGCGGATAATGGAAGCGATGCTCGTCATGGCCGAGGACGGCGCCATCAAGGATGCGACAGAGGCGTAGGCCAAGGAATTTCGGGGTGCGATTGACGACCTATCAGCGGTGGAACCATCTGTGCCGGACGAGGGAGGCAATCAGTTCCACCATCACGGCTCTGGTCCCCAACTCAACAATACAGGCTCTGGCGCAGCCCTCGAGAGTAGGGAGGTTGACCTGATGTTCAACTTTCTTGAGCCAGTGCTTTGAAACCTGCCATGCGATTTCTTTTTCCCAGTGCCTACACTTATTGATGACTGTTGGTGGCTATAACGCACATTAATCCATGCAATCTGTATGGAGCTCCTATTTTGCAGATTTCAACAATGACTCACTAGAGCCCCGCTCGGCGACGAACGGTGCTACGCCCGAGTTTAACCCCTTTCCCAAATTGTGTCGATCCGTGGAAAACCATGAAATCGAGACAAGCCGAAAATCAGCATTTCCCAGTAATTACTTTCACTTTCTTTGCCTCCTTATTGTTGAGCATGTGCGGATGTACATCCTTCGGCCACCCCATTAGCCTCAATACCTGCGCCTAGCAACCGGGGCCTTTTCAGCTGCTCGAGCTTCCCCCACAAGAAATCCCGCGATGGCAGCGCCGTTGCCAGCTGCTATGGTCCTTTGCCCGTCCACTGAGGCACAGCTGAGCTGAGTACTGCGACGGCGAGGAGTGGTTACAACAACTCCCGGATAGGCTCCCGCGGCCCGTTCCAGGAACCCCGCTCGGGGCTCTCCGCCTGTCAGGATTCAACGTAACCAAGGCAGCCGCAGCACCAGTGTCGGTTCACCAAACCTGGCACTGCCCAAACACTGTCTTTGCTCGTATTAGTAATCCTCACGCGTGATATCCTCAATGCGTATCCACGCCGTCACGTGAGTTCATGACACTTTGATCTAGGCTCCCCCGTGCACGGCGAGACGTCTCAGTCCGCTCATTCCCCTCTGGCGAGGGCTGCGTCTGCCTGATACGTTGGCGGCCCACGGGGTATGCCCAGCTCCCAGTGTAATCGTTTAGCTGACAAAATTCTGGTAGAAACTATTTGCTACATAGATAAAGTGGTCCCTGCAGGATCTAGTCCCGAGCAAAGTGCATGGTCTGGGCATTATACTGCTTGCCTTCGCCCGTGTTGTTATACTGGGATCCCGACCCAGCCAGTATGTTTTGCCCGCCTTGGCCGTAGTGGTTGTAAGTGACAGAGGAGTCCTCATCCGGAACCGAGGGCTCCATGGCGGACAGGTCCTCAATAGCCTTGAGCAACTGTGCAACTTGGGCTTCGGTTGCCGCCTTGACTACATGATTCTCCACCAGGAGACGTACGGCCTCCATCATCTCCTTCGTCAAGACTTCCACCTGATTTCCCTTGCCCAATCGCCGTACGGCCATGCGATAGCGTTCAAACCTAGGTGTATCCTCTGACGGAGCAACCTCCTTGAGTATCGTCTCCAAACGCTCGGCCTTGTCCCTACACTTTTCCAGAATCTTCTTTATCGATTGACAAGAATGCTCGTCTGCATTGCCCCCAACGTGTTCTCCGGCAGTTCGGAGGGTGTCCCGGACAAGTGGGAGTCTTTCAAGCACTTCGCGAAAGGCTGGGAGATTATTAGCGTCCTTAAGACTGCTGTAGACTTTCGTAATGGTCTCTATAATGGCAGTTATGCCAGAGATCAGACCAATAACCTCGGCGCCTGACATCTTCGCTGGGGTTCAGGTGAGGGGCTCCCAGGGTAGATGGAATCTGAAGCGGACAGCATTAGGAGTTGGTCAGTTTCAAGATTCTAATATTATGAGATCTAATTCTTACATGGTAGGCGAACGATGCAGGCGGAATCTACTGGGAGAAGATAGGAGCAGAGATCGTGATCCTTCCAGGAAAATGGCCAGCGCGGCCCTTTTTGACCATGCGGACGCGGCACAGCCACCAGCAGCCGCAGAGGTGGTCGCGCGGACGCCTAGCATCTGCATTGCTGAGTTGGCAGACTTACCATGACCAAGCCCTGCGAAATGGGCGCAGTCACTGACTCGGAAAGGTGAAAAAAAATTTGACACTCAGCGCAGAGGCTAGTCGTGAAGGCGCACGCCCACCAGTTCCGAGTGTGTTGCGGCCGGCAAGTACCTTCTAGGCAAGGAGCGACTTCCTGGGAAGTCGAGCTGCGGGCAGAGCCCCTCTTTTGGCCGGGCTTTGCCCCCCAGCATGTCTCCCATCATATTAAACAGTACTTAAGAGTTCGGCGAATGAAGCCTGTAGGCCATAAAAGTCAGGTATAGTCGGGGCCCCACGTGCTAGCAATAAGCCATCGATCCTTATATGATGATTAAAGTCCGCGAATTGAGATGCAGTCAAACTACATACATCCTCTGCAGCCATATCGACCTTGCCCGTATCGAAGAGCATCTTAACCACTGCCTCATGTCCGTTCTCAGCGGCCCACGAGAGCGGTGTTCTGCCCCGGGTCAGTCTTAGCTACGCCATTAGCTCCGGCGGAAGCTAGCTACGCTATACCTTGGTTTCTTTAGCTATATACTCCAGCCTAGCACGTCGTCTTGCCCATAAGGGATTCTATGGACATCTAGATGTCCTCACGACGGTAATTAATTAATAATAATAACAACAACAATAACAACAACAACAACGACGACGACTTAACCAACGATATAGCAGCATTCTGCAATAAAGTCACTCTTATTAAGACGCAGAAGTCCTTATCCATTGCCAAGAAGGTCAGCATCGACGTTAAGATCCTCTTTACATAGGGAAAGCCCGTCATTCGCTTCTCTAATATAAGCTTTACGTCTGATAATATTAAGACAGTAATATAATCCCGCTATAGCATTATTGACCGGAAGATGGCTATTAAGCCGACTTACGACACCCTACGCTAGAACCAGAGTAACGCCCTATCCGGCTACCTGACCGTACAGTCAGACCTCGTTGCCCAGAGCATCATCGACGCGGACAGCACGTTCGAGTTCTTCATCATTAAACCGAGCATATGTCCTAGCATAGAAACCTCATGCACCAAGCAGGCCACATCGAGCGTACAATCGTTCATCTAACGTTGCATGTCAGGGCTCGAAGACCACGACGCCGGCTTCGGGACGGGCGTAGACCTCAGCCTCTCGGATCGCCACAGATGGCAGCGGACGCAGCGATATCGACCGTGGAAGGCGAAGCGCAAGGTGATTTTCCGCTCCCGGAGAACTGGATCCAGCCGCCTCTCAGAGACGACAAGACGGCGTAGTACAAGGCCTTCGAGTCGAAGCTGCTCCAGCACATCAACGAGAAGTCCATCCTGAATGCCGTCAAAACTACATATTCGCCCTCGACGGCCTCGCCAACCCAGAGGTCCGTTCCGTCTACTTGGAGGACAAGGTCCCGCTACCAGCGACGGGGAGTGACGAGGAATAAATCGCCTTGATACACCCCTTTACGCGTACTCCCGCGTCGCCGTGTCCTACCGTACCCTCGACCGCACGTACAGAACGTGGAAGCCGTGGAAGCAAACGCACGTCGACGTGCCCTCGTATGAGATCAAACGGAAAGGCTCCGATACCAACTCGAACAGCAACTGCTGCTTCATTGTGCCCTTCACGCACAGCGGCAGGCCGATCGTCACGCTTCCGCAGTTCATGAAGAAGCAGCTGCCTCGCGAGGTCGCGGACGCCAGTTTACAGGCGACGGCGACGGACAACAACCAAAAGGCGTCCGACTCGTCCAAGAGCACGGTGGGCATGCCCTTAAAAGCAACTGCCGCTTCCTTCTACAGCCCCTGCCTCAATCAGCGAAGCACAGCAGACGATGACATCCACAGACCTCGGTCTACAGCACCTTCAGTGAGTCGATACGTACGAGCCCAGCACCCCTGCCGCCACTACGATATCTCCAGGCCGCGCGCGCAAGCCTCGCCGAGCTCCCTAGCCCTAGCGATACGGATAGCAATCTGGCAGTTGATGACGGCTTTGAGCAGCTAGTGCAGCTAATAGGGGAGGAATTGATCACGATGGCCCTGAGGAGGAAATACGCGCGCAATGGAAGACGCTCCTGAGGGCACCTTTGCTACCTAAGCCCTATGATGTAAATAGCTATATGGGGGCTTTTACTTAATTGGAATGTCGATCTCTGTATGTAATTGCGCTGTGCCTTTGTAATGTCAAGCATTTTGGTAGGTAGCAGAGCAAAGGGTGCGACATCGGGGTCATAGCCGTAATGCGTGGCTGGAGATACACTTTCGCTATGTTGAATAGCTAGGGTGGTACGTTCAATAGTTACCTCCCCAGAACAATATGCCAAGGCTGCGGAGGACATTCAATCCTCCCAGTTTGAAGCTGCTCAATTCTTCATCTCAATACGAAGCCAGTTCCTCTAGGTGTTCCCGTCTTCCTCAGCGCTTTCCATTTAGATCGCCCATATTACTATAATCACCGAGTGTGTCTCATCCACATGATGCTACATTCTTGGGCTGGCAGCTGTGTCGGCGCCACTCAAGCTCTCCAAACTCGGCCCAAAGCTTACCTACACGACCTGGAAGACTTACTGGGAGTGTTACGTCAACTGGGCGTGACTCATAGAGACGTCTGGGAGCCAAATATATTTTGGTGTAGCGAGACGAATTCTGTTATGCTTATCGACTTCAAACGGGCAATATTGGAGCGCCTCCGACCTTTTATTGCAAAGACCAGTTACCCTAAGCGGATCTCGAGTCGCAACAAATATCGGCGTTCCAAATCAGAGGGTGATTCGTCTCACTTGCCACCCGTTGTTCTGAATGGAGGAGTTCATCGCATGGTGGCAGGCTGTGCGGCAAGAAATAAGGCGTAGTTCCGCCAAACATATCGGCCAAATCCAGAGTGATTCCTTAGCGGGCGAGCAGGGTTCTCTGGGCATTTGATGATTTCGATTCGACCTCTGCACCTGTCGGCGAAAAGATGGATGCTTGCAGGGATCACATACAAGTCACACTGGACTGACTCGAAAGGTATCACGAAATGGTCTATGTACGATTGGGTTCCGCCTTGACCGCAACTGAGTCAGCGGAAGACCAGGCCTTGCTCCATACAATTCATACCGATCGACCCAAGGCTCCGAGACGTTGCCTAGATTTCTACTCGGATTTTGATGCATAGGTACATACGCATGGTTTCGACGAATAGTGAATTAGTCACCGCGAAAAGCCGACGTCTTATTGAGAGGAAGAAGCAGGCTGGCGGCTGTCTCTGCCAAGAACCCCTTTGGCGTTTGTCTCAAGACTTCAAAAATATCAGCGTCCAGACAGGATTCAGGGGACAACGAGCGTTCTTCGTCAAGGCTAGCACAGTAAACCTTCCAGCAGAGTATCATACACCTGCGACGATAATTCTATGATGTCAATAGGAGTTGGATGAGCTAGGTGGAATGGGTTGATGTAGCAAGGGTTGTCCAAGAGGAAGTGATCACGGGACTCCTTCTGTATCACGAAGGTTTTCGGTTTCCGGTAGTTGAGAGATCGAACCGGATATCGGACACAAGCTCCAGCGGCGTAATAGCTTAGGCATTAGCTCTAGATTGTCCCTGAAGTTTACGGGCAGCCGGAATAGGAGTCCAGGCTGTGAGCACGGGGGCCGCGCGATCTCATACCCTAGTCCAAGTAGACGGCAACACAGAGAGTTGAAGGCTACCACGAAACACCATATCGATCACTGAATGACATTGACGAAGAACGCTCGTTGTCCCTTGAACTCTCTATGCTACTCTGCCATAAACGATAATGTGGCAGAGTTGAGCTGGCCACCTTCGATACCAAGGCCAATACTTATACACCTTCCAAGGATTTCTGTTTGTTGCTTTAGGACCTCCCCGTGTTCCCTTAGGACTTCCTCGTGTTCCCTTAGCAGCGCCAGAATCTGGGAGCTCTGTTGCTGCTTAGACGCAGGCCCAACTTGAGGGGGAGGAGTGTGTGCCGTGCTCCGTAGCTGAGTGAGGGTCCTTTGAAAACTTGATGAGGGGAGGGGGTGCAATAAAGCGATGGAGTTGGTGGTATCGAAACATGGTAGTAACTCGAGGGGGAGGAGTGTGAGTCGCGCTCTGTGGCTGCTTCGACGTAGGCTCAACTCGAGGGAGAGGAGTGGGCGCCGTGCTCCGTAGCTGAGTAAGGGTCCGTTTGAAGATTTGATGAGGGGGGTTGCAATAAAGCGATGGAGTTGGTGGTATCGCAACATGGTAGTAACTCGAGGGGGAGGAGTAGGTGCCGTGCTCTGTGGCTGCTTAGTCGTTAGCTCAACTCAAGGCGGAGGAGTGGGTGCCATGCTTCGTAACTGAGTGAGGGTCCGTTTGAATATTTGATGAAGGGGGATTGTAATAAAGCGATGGAGTTGGTAATATCGCAATATGGTAGCAATGGTAGCAAAGTGAATGATGGAGCAAGCTGTAGAGAGATGGATGAGGAAGAAGAGGATAGGGGGTAGAAGAGGAGAGGGGGGGTAAGAGATTCAAATCGGCAAGTACCCTGATGGAAGGTTGACACCCAGTGCCAGGTAGCTGCAACTGAGCCATGAGGGCCAGAAAAGCCACTTGTCTAAAATGATGGAATTATCGTCGCAGGTGATGGAAGGTTCAGGCCTGCAGCCATGGAAGCCACAGCCATGGAAACCACGAGGGTCATCAAAGTCACTCATCAAACGCAGGGGTGCGGAACAACATGCTCTAGAGGGAAAGAGGCCGGCTTGCAGATAACATAGCGGCCCTTCCGTCTAGTGTCTGCGGGGTAGGGGTCGTCTGCATCTGGTTGCCCTTAGTCTGTAAGATATCCCAAAGGCTCATTCAACAGAGATGAACAATCTGTATCCGATTCGCTGGACGAACCTCGACATTGTTGGCCCAGGTCTGCAAGTTCATGGGACTCGAACGCGGAATTGGTTTGTACTCCTTGGTGCTGTGGGTGGTTGCCTGAACTCGCTCCTACGTGTGCTGGTGTATTTTGTTGTGACGTGGGTGATGTAGCATGCGAGTCGTTGACGCAGGGTGGGTTAGTTGCAGATTGAAGCGGCATTGTCAACTTGAGGAACCGCCGAGACCAGCTTGTGGTTTCTTTCCCCCATGCTTGACACAGCTCTAATTGAAAGGTGAGCAAGGACCTGATTTCTAGCCCTAACTGGACCGATATCTTGTCCCGATGCTCTCTCCCACCACACTTTGATGAAAGTTAGCCTCCTGCAATGTGTGACGGGAACCATTAACATACGTCTATACATCTCCAACGAATCGACGCCTCACCTGGCCGAAGCTTTGGTTCCAACCCGTGATCAACTAGGAGACGAACGCTGTCCGAGGCCCCTGACATGGCCGCTCCTTTTCAGTCTTCGGTCGCCAGGACGATACCGGAAAACGGTCCAGAGAATGACCCCACTGGGATGAAAACACGAGATACTTCCGACAGGTTTCCAGGAGCCGATTGTTGGCCTCGTTCAAATACTTGTCCGCCGGTGACCGCCCTAGCATTGAGGTAAGAGGAGGGGTCTTCTGTAAATACTCCCGGACTGAGCGATGGATGAAATGGACAGTTAAGTCCCTAACCTCCAAGAAAGGACGTAAAACGGCCACCATCCCATCCCATCCCACTGAACGATCTGAATAAAGTCCCTCGTGGTCCCTCGGAATGAAGTCACCATCCGTATCAAAAGGCCAGCGCTTCACGGAGCTCCACCACCTCGAGTGGTCTCCGGGCATAACTAACCCAGTCCAGTGACTTCAGAATGTAGGACTTTTCGCGAAAGTTTCATTGGTTCAGCGATGCAAAAATTGAGGTGTAGGGATCGTTGAGATTGGTTGGGAGTCTACCAAGGCATGACAGAATGGCGTCCTGGTCTTGGTGCCATTGAGAAGAGGACTCTATCCAGTTGATCGCAACCCTGACCCAGAGAAATAGTCCTCCAGCCTTTCGGCCGTGATCAATTATCGAGCGGTTTGTATCAGTACATCTAGTCCTTTGTGGTTCGTACCGAATAGATGGAAACGCGATGCAATGACGGCTTGGAAGTCTTCTACTAACCCCGAGGCCGCGATGGTGGTTTGACCGCTGACTGTGTCATGAAAATGAGTGGATGCGTCCATCGTCACCGCTGTCGCTGGTCATAGCCATCTGGGAGCAACAAGTCGTTCACAAGTGTGGTTGTGGTGGAGAAGGTGCAGGGTGCAGCCTTGCCTGCTCGAAGCGCTCTTGGCACAGCCCTGCTTTGGAGGCCCCGCAGCTGAACAGCTGAACAGCCACGTCCAAATGCCATACATCTGTCAACGCACACGGAAAGGCCCGCCTGCCGAGATGTGTTAAGCTGCTTCGAAGGGCCCTAAACTGGTCAGGTTGTCATTATCCTCTTCGATCATGTCCTCTCCGCGACCTTCCCACCGTGACGACTTCGAAGTCGCAATCATCTGCGCGCTACCGCTCGAATACGACGCCGTTTCCTACATCTTCGACGAGTTCTGGGACGAAGATGGCGATCAGTACGGACGAGCGGTCGGAGACCCCAACAGCTATACGACTGGCCGTATAGGCAAATATGATGTCGTTCTGGCCCTCCTGCCGCACATGGGCAAGACCAACGCGGCCAGCGCGACCGCCAGCATGCGATCGAGCTACGGAGGCTTGCGACTGGCCCTTCTCGTCGGCGTGTGCGGAGCTATGCCTTGCGGCCAAGACGGCGAAGGCGAAGTTTTGTTAGGCGATGTAGTCATCAGCAAGACCGTCATCCAGTACGATTTCGGCAGGCAGTATCCAGACAGGTTTATACACAAGAACACCGTCGAGGACAATCTTGGCCGGCCGAATAAAGACGTCCGCAGTCTACTCGCCATATTCGAGACTGACTGGGGCCTCGACTAGCTTGAACGACGGACTGCCCAGTGTCTTCGGCAGCTGCAGGCCAAGGTCGCACAGACAAGGCGTCGGGGCAAGTACGACTACCCCGGACCGGCGGAAGACAGGCTATTCGAGCCAGCCTACCGTCATAAGCACCAGGTATCGCCGACATGTATCTGCAGCAGTTGCTTCAGCGACTTAGACCCCGTTTGCAACGAGGTGCTCAGCTTGTCATGCGCCGATCTCGGATGCGACGATGAACAACTTATCACGAGGGAACAGCTCCAGGCAAAACGGCAGTCAGAACACGATGGCAGCGACACGGCTCAGCGGCCAGCGGTGCATGTTAGGGCGGTTGCATCGGGAGATACGGTGATAAAGTCGGCTACAGACCGGGACAGGCTCTCGAGGGAAGCAGGCGTGATTGCGTTTAAGATAGAGGGTGCTGGGGTCTGGGACGAGGTTCACTGCATCGTGGTCAAGGGAGTGTGCGACTATGCGGACTGTCATAAGCACAAGGGATGGCAGAATTTTGCAGCGGCGACAGCGGCCTCGGCGTCCAAGGCAATTCTAGAAGGCTATATCCAAACTGACAAAGCTCTGAAAGCGTCTGCGGGCGACGGTGAGTGCAGTTTGTCTCTGATGTTTGCGAGCAGGGCTGATAGCAGTGAAGACACCGGGAGCCGCAACAGTGCCGCGGCCAGCAACACACCTCAGCAGGACCGAGCACACAATGCACTGCAAGGGCCGGTTTTCCACGGCCCCATCTCAGGCCAATACGTCATCCCGGGAACCCACACGACGGGAGGGACCGTCTACTTCAATTTCGGGCCGCGGAGCTAACGCGGAGGAAGGGGGGACATACGGGCGAGCTAAGATACTAGGACAGCAGTCGCTAGTTCTCGGTTCGGCGTGTATATGTGGGGTGATGATCTGAAATCTGGTGTCACATATATGCCTGCATTAGCCTGGCTGAGAGAACGGCTGTTGCCCATCGTGTTCATTCGAATAAATATATCGCGACAATATCGTGCTCTAACGTGTATCTTGTATGTTGCTCTCAGCCACCAGCTCCATGCGAACTTGTACATAGATAGCATACACCAAAGTGATAATAGCGACTGACTGCCATATGCATCTGGCCAATGCTGCTGGTGTTCTAAACGAGGCCGCGTTCTAGACCGGCTGCGATTTTGATTCGCTACTGCAGCTGAGCTGTGGTTCGCCTTAGGCAACGGCACGTTTCTTCTCAGCCGCAGGCATTATCGCGCACGCAGCCTTACTGAAACTCGACCTGGTGAAATAGTTGCAGCGTGCTTGCAAGACACGAAGAAGCACGCGACTTATTGCTTCCATGAATCAGACAAGCTTTCAAGGGCCACTTAGTGGCGAATACGTGTTTGCCGGCGCGCATGCGTCTGGCGGGGGCACGATCAACTACAATGTTAGCGGCCATCCCCCTCCGCGATCTATCCAACCCTTTTCAACCGTCCCCTTCCCGCCGGATCCTAAGTTTGTTGAGCGGACGGACATCTTGCTCTGGCTGCGAGATCAAACTGCACAACCGGGCAGCCGCGCTGCGCTCGTCGGGCTCGGCGGCATTGGGTAGGCTGCGTGCCCCATGGCCTACAGACTATGCTGACAGACCAAGGAAATCACAGGTCGCGATCCATTATGCGTATGAAGTCCGACACGCATCACCGGATACCTGGGTTTTCTGGGTGCATGCGAGCTCTAGCGCCCGTTTCGAAGAGGCGTACCGAAACATCGCCGATAAACTGCAGCTTCCGGGACGAGACGATCCGCAGCGCAACGTGCTGCAGCTAGTGCATGCCTGGCTGTGCGACGAAGAGAATGGGCCATGGATGATGGTGCTCGACAATGCCGATTCCGTTGAGGTCTTCTTTCCAAGACAGGGCGCCCATGGCTCACGCGACCAGCCGCTGGCATCGTTCCTACCAAAGACCGGCCGGGGATCGATCATCATTACATCTCGCAACACGGATGCGGCGGAGAGGCTGGCCGGTGTGGATGCTATCTACAACGTGCTGACGATAGAGAAAAGCCAAGCCCTGCAGCTTCTCCGGAACAGGCTTGGGGAGTGCGCCGAGGATGATGTAGTAATGACAGATCTAGTTGATGATCTAGACTACATGCCGCTTGCAATAACCCAGGCTGCTGCTTACATCAAGCGGAGGAGACCTCACATGTCAGTATCGGCTTACGTGGACGAGTTCCGAAGGAGCGATAGAAACAAGGCGGCTCTCCTCGGCGGAGGTATAGTCGACCTCCGTCGAGACGAGTCCGCCTCTAATTCAATTTTCACTACATGGCAGATCACCTTCGAACACATCCGTCACGAGAGGCCATCAGCTGCCAATCTTCTCTCCTTCATGTGCTTCTTCAATCCTCAGGGAATCCCCGATTCCGTGCTTAGGGCATACCACTCACGCAAACATGGGGGAGGCAGCGGGGATAAACTCGATAAGGAGCTTGAGGTTCTCTGCCAATATTCATTAGTGGCAGTGACATCACAAAGGGATGTATTTGAGATGCATCCCTTGGTCCAGTTTTGTACGCAGCTGTGGCTGTCATCGTTCGCTGACACACAGTGGTGGAGGAAATTTCTGACAGCGAGACAGTATCCGTCAAAAGAATATAAGAAGTGGAGGCAGACATTTTTACAGGCGCTATCAGATCAATATCCACCAGGGACATATGAGAATTGGAGAGAGTGCCAGACATTGGATCCTCATGTTGATGCAGTTATGAAAGAAAGGCCGGACAATTGGAGCGATATTGAGAAATGGGCTCGGCTACTCAGTAATGCAGCATATTACCGGCTTTTAAGAGGGAAGTTTGATGAAGCAGAGCAGATGAACCGACGAGCTCTGGATGCTCAGGAGAAGGTGCTTGGCAGAGAGCATCCAGACACGCTTACGAGCGTCAGCAATCTTGCAGCAGTGCTACAATGCCAGGGAAAGTACGAGGAGGCAGAGCAGATGAACCGACAAGCCCTGGATACAAAAGAGAAGGTGCTCAGCAGAGACCATCCAGCTACACTCAGAAGCGTCAGCAATCTTGCGTTAGTGCTGCTATGCCAGGGAAAGTACGAGGAGGCAGAGCAGATGAACCGACGAGCTCTGGATGCTAGTGAGAAGATGCTTGGCAGAGAGCATCCAGATACGCTCGGAAGTATTAATAATCTTGCATCAGTGCTTCAATACCAGGGAAAGTACAAGGAGGCAGAGCAGATAAACCGACAAGCTCTGAATGGGTATGAGAAGGTACTCGGCAGAGAGCATCCAAACACGCTCACAAGCGTCAGCAATCTTGCGTCAATACTGCAATACCAGGGAAAGTATGAGGAGGCAGAGCAGATAAACCGACGAGCTCTGGATGCTAGTGAGAAGATGCTTGGCAAAGAGCATCCAGACACGCTTATAAGCGTCAGCAATCTTGCGTCAATACTGCAATGCCAGGGAAAGTACGAGGAGGCAGAGCAGATGAACCGACGAGCTCTGGATGCTAGTGAGAAGATACTTGGCAGAGGTCATCCAGACACGCTCAGAAGCGTGTATAGCCGCGCATACCTCTTCCACAGACAGAGCCGCTTCTCGGAGGCGGCTCAGCTATATGAGAGAGCTTGTAGCGGTTATGTGGAAGTTCTTGGATCTGATCACCCTACTACGAGAGCTTGTGTAGCACAACACTGTTCTTTGAGGGAAGATATGGCGAATAATGTGCAAAAATAGTAATCTAATAGGGTATTTATTAAGAGTGAACTAGTACTTACGTTTATACTTCTCAATGATATGGAAGCTGGGTGAAGTGGTAGGTGGAGTCTGGTGAGGATCCGCTCAATGCGAGGCAAATCCGCCTGTCGGCTTCCAGCTTGCTGTGACTTGTCACTACTAAAACGGTCCGTTCTCTGTTGTCACTGATGAGCTCATTTCATATGCTCGCTATCTTGTTACAAGCTGTTGGTACAAGTTGCTTGCCATTCACTTATTTCGGCCATTGATACATAGAACGCGCGTTTATCTGCTGTGAAAAAGCCACTAGCCAAGTAACTCAGTTAGTAGCCCGTGCATCCAAGGGTCACTCAGGCATGTACGCGATCTTGATCAAAGGGCCTGGAAGATGAACAGGATATTCAGCTTATTGTACAGTATCTCGCCCAGCAGTGGGACATTCGTATCCGCGTATGACGGTATCTGCCTATGAGGGATTGGCTGTTCAGCTGCGGGGTCATCCAAAGACGGACTGCTCTAATCTTGCCTGGTCATCTTCGTCTTCCTCTGAGCCCCGGCCAGCTAGTCGTTGAACTGGGCGTGGGCGATATGGGCGTGATCGTCCAGGACTGCTGGAGCTTCGCCGGCGTTCTCCCAATAGCCAAAGCGCGGCCAAAGAGCGCCTGTCCTCGGCTCGAATGCTGAGGGTGGCGGGGTCTGCTTTCGTTCGGTTGCCGGCATGCGCCTCAGGATGGCTTCGTAATCTTCTGCCCACCTATGCGATTGTTCAACAGCTAGTCGCCGTACATCCTGCCCTCAGGGCCGCGATTTAAGGGACAGCCGAGTAAAGGCCAAGACCTGGCTCACAGCAGTGCAATGCAAGGAGTTCTCCGGGTGCGCTTCGACCTCGGCTCGTGGTTCGGCGAGATGGAAGAGTAGATGGTGAGGGCGGGCCCAGTCGATCTTGAACAAGATGTAGCTCTCTTCAGTGGAGAGGTATCTGTATTCGAGGCCACCTATGATCATGTAGTGGTACGTTTGGGCAATGGCAGCAGCGACGATGCTGTCGGCGTGGTACTGAAAGAGAGCCTCGGGATCGGCATTGGTTGGATACTTGGTCGACACGGAGCTGGCTCGCATCGGTGCGGGCACGCCGCTGTGACGGCTCCTCGGGGCCATTGCCGAGTCCGTTCGGGTAGTTGTCGAACGCTACGCCGCCGCCCAGGTCGAACCGACGCAGAGTCGCATTGTCGCTCCTGAGGACGTCAATGATCTTCAACACTGGCTCTTCGACGATGCTGCGCTGGATACGCTCGAGGTCCTTCTCGTTGGCGACGCGCTCTGCAAGGCCTTGAAGGAAGCCCAGACTTTCAAAAGCCCTCTTGTCCGCTGGGAATGTCGAGCGTCATGTTCCCAGGCTTCTCTTCTGTGTCTCTAAGAAGTCCGGCCAGGCGGACAGCTTTGAGGGCACACACTTGCTCTGAGGGTTGGTGATGCAGTCCTTGGACGTGAGACTCTTGTCGGACTCTGTGGTAACGTTCAGATCAAGGAGTCGATGGCATTCACGGACGTACTCGATTAGCGTGGTCAACCTTGGTGTATTTCAGAGCATGAACTGGTGATATATAGTCTGCTACTTAAAGTACTGGAACGGAAGATCGTCGATATGATACAAGGGACGATGAGATTCAGACGCTGCTATTCCGGACGGCAGAGGAGGGCCACGGTGAGATCGTCAGGCTGCTAGTCGAAAATGGTGCTGACCTAGAGACCAAAGACACGATATTCAGCAAGACACCGCTGTTATGGGCAACAGAGAAAGGGCACGAGGCGGTTGTTAAGCTACTTCTCGAGAAGGGAGCTAATACCGAGTCGAAGGATAAGGATGGTCAGACGCCGCTCTTGTACACCGCCGGGAACGGGCGCGAGGCCGTTGTTAAGCTGCTTCTTCTTCTTCTTCTTCTTCTTTTATTTAACGCCGGGGGGAATAGATATTCCCAGCCTCCCGAAGGGCATAGGGCGTGCAGGAGACTATCTAGATCTAAAGAGATACTGTACATATGGAATTACCATATTAAGAATATCCTGCAAATTAAGCCCAATGGCTATGGGTGTTTGATGCGTTGTTCCTGTGGCTCCGCCGGTTGAGCTCGTGTCCAATCTTGGGTTCTTCTCGAGGAGGGAGCTAATATCGAGTCGAAGGACAGTATTGGTCAGACTCGCAGCATGGAGAAGAGGCCCCCGCCAGGTCCGGCGGGCCTGCTCCCCCTGTGACACTGCTCACGGACCGTCTGGAGAATCCCTTGCTCGATGACTGCCGCTATCGAGTTATCCGTCTTGACAATGAGCTGGAGGCCTTATTAGTTCTCGATCCAGAGACGGACAAGACCAGCGCTGCCCTCGACGTCAACGTTGGTAACTTCAGCGATGAGTCGGGTGTCCCTAGCATGGCTCACGCAGTCGAACATGTAAGCCACACCCGCTTTTGATTCTCATATAAAGCTAGAGCTTTGACTGACTACAATGACCCCGGAGGCTTCTCTTCATGGGCACCAAGAAATTCCCGATTGAGAACGAGTACGTCCAGTATCTGTCCGCTCACTCGGGGAGCCGCAATGCCTATACCGGCCCGACATCTACCAACTATTTCTTTGATGTCGCCGCCAAGCCGGACAATGAAGAGAATCCTAGTGGTAGCAATCCTTCGCCTCTCCACGAGGCTCTTGACCGCTTCGCTCAGTTCTTCATTGAGCCGCTGTTTCTTCCGAGCACCCTTGACAGAGAACTCAAAGCCGTTGGCTCGGAGAACAAGAAGAATTTGCAGAATGACACCTGGCGTCTTTACCAATTGGAAAAGTCCCTCTCAAATCCCAACCACCCTTACTGTCACTTTTCGACTGGAAACTTTGAGGCCCTCAAGACGTTGCCCGAGGCTCGCGGCATCAATATGAGAGATGTCGTATGCCGCCGAGAACGGGCACGAAGCTGTTGTTAAGCTACTTCTTGATAAGGGAGCTAATATCGAGTCGAAGGACAGGGATGGTCAGACGCTACTGCGGTATGCCGCTGAGAACGAGCACGAGGCCGTCGTCAAGCTCTTTATATACACAGTGGAAAGCCCCTTAGCATTGCGCTTTGAGAAGTCAATCATCTAAGAACGTCGTGTTTTTGGTAAACCCCTTTCTCCTTTAGATCTTGTTCAGTCTCGGCGATCACCTCAGCGCTGACCTGAGACTCTCCAGAGTATTCATCAAACGTCACACCGAGTCTTGCTTATGAAGCTATGTAGTCTTTCACTGTTGCATCACGGAATCGTTGCCATACTGTGGCCTCGAGATCTTTGTCTTCCATAGGGAGGCTCGGAGAATTTCTGATCTTCATCAATTCTATCATTCTTAAGCCAGTCTTTGGAGGAGAAACCCTCGGTATAGACTAGACTGCGCATGCCGAAGTCCTCAGGTAACGGCCCGGGTAGCTGATGTCTTTCGGAGAGGCAAGAGTCACCATTGACCTCATACTAGGGGCTCACAGGAGACAAGGTGTAAGTCCAACATGATGGCTGTCAGCTTCCATAGTAAGCCCGCTTAAAATTAGAAATGGAGGCTGTGTAGCGCATCATATGAGCCATGAAGACCAAGGGAGTATGCAGGAAAGGCAACATATTAGTATCCCCCCACCGCCGAATAGCCACCTCGATAATCCGCACCAGGAAGGGCAAAACATGCTCAAACGTATCGTCTAGCAGCTTCTCATCAGGCCGCTAAGACATGGCTTTCGTATGGACTTTATACTATTACACCAGAATCGCTACATCGACGGTGCCTAAACTTACAACTCCTCAACCCGCTTAAGCATTGTCCAATAGCCCAACAACTCAACACTCACCACTCACAGCCTCGCCATCCTCCATCGTGGAATCGTCTCACCCAACGCATTGAACTTGGATATCGCCTGGCCCAACGTTTCCCGCGTCGCACAGCTCCTACCAGGCCAGAACAACAGCCCTGGGTCGTGCCAGCTCCTCGGGTGTTCCAAAGTCAACAACCGCTCGCCAAGCTACCATCACCTCATCATCTGCGGATATGTCTCGAAACCTGCTGGAACTCTTGCAGCAACCAAAGGTATTGCGTAGAGAAATGGATAGGGATTCCTGGGCTGAAGAGGTACAAGTTCGTTTTCCTCAGTTTCGTCTGAAAATCCATCTTCTTGGTCAACGTTAGATTGTAAGGGCAAACAGCGGACTCAAGACATAGACTAACCCAAAGTTGCTGCTGAGGTTGGATTACTTTTTCGCTTCGCCCACAGACGCCAGAAAATAATCACCGCTGTGGGAAGATTGATGAGCACTCCTATGATGGCGATAATAGCCTCTGCAGATAAAGCCATGGCTTGGAGGGAAACGTAGAGTGCTTGGCTTGAAGCAATGGTGTATAATCTGTAAGTGTTTATTGCGGTGCTTATGGAGCGAGCGAAGAGTCAATATGCTAGTGAAGCTGAAACTGCTTACGACCGCACGTGTACTTACACCGTACTTATCGACTCAAGACTTCGCTACCAGCCAGGCGAGGCAGTGCGCCAGCGATCCAGCTCGCCCTATGACAGGTACCCGTTGGTGTAAGAAGTGGGTCCTCTTGGGATTTTCGGTTCAACAAATGCAGCTGCAGATGGACGTTGACTTGCTACGAAGAAATCATGGTGCCCATGCAACAAGGTTCTATGTAGGGCTGTTAGGGGCTGCCATTGTCCGTTGTTCAACTTAGCGTTGGCATCTGCGTTGAACAAGTGCACGTTATCGACTTTCATGCAGTTAGTGTCAACCATGACGAGGCCGGCATAAATCCCCTTGAGCTTTGCAACAAGTGTCCCGGGAGATTGGCCGAGTATCCAGTTGACGGACTCAGTGAATTAAGACAAGGCACAAGATGGATTTCTCTTTCAGGCGGTGGCTTGCAATGGCCACCAAGAGCGTTTGTCAATGAAGAGCAATCACCAGCCAGTCGTGGTCCATCGAAGCCTACGAGAGGACGCCAATATACACGGCAGCTTCTGACACGCAGCCGGCGTCGCATGGCGGCAAGGATGCCTTCACTGACCGGAAGAGAGTCTACGGCCCAAATCGCCTGCCGGAGCCAAATTCCACGTCGTTTCTCGAGCTCGCATGGATTGTGCTACAGGATCGAGTGCTGATTTTGTTGAGTGTTGCTGCTATCGTCTCACTGGATGGGGACACAGAGCGACTTAGTGTAGTAGTACAGTTGTTGAAGCGCGTTATGGCGGGCGAGGATAGCAAGGTGATGGTATAGTCGCCCCGTTGTGGGGGACTTGTCCGAGGACTGCCTATACCAATAACGACTCACGCCAGTCCATATCTCGCGACCCTTGATGTCGCCATCTTCTATGGCCATGCGGTATCTGCTGAGGTCTCCGAGGCACTCAATCCACGTATCCTCGAACGCGGGGACCGTCTCATATAGGAGAGCCATCATGCTGTACGCGTGCGGCGCTTGTTTATTCCCAGGGCATAGCTAAAGTTCTTCCTGCTTTGAGCGATGATGTTGGTCGGATCTCCATTGATCTGGAACGAGTTGGTGAGAACTACCAGGGAGCAATCATCGTCTGGAAAAGTCCAGTATGCGGAAAGAAAACCGCCTAACTCCCCAGTGTGGCCGATGGCCAGCCGGTCTCCAGAGTCCTTATCAATGGAGTAGTCTCGGGAGCCGTCCGATCTTGTGTTGATGATCTATTGCTCTGGTCCAGGGCGTCCGGGTTCGTCACGGAGCGACATCATCATCCATGAGAAGACTGATGTCCAAGCGCGGTGACCAGGAACGTTCCAACGCCATCAAGAACTCGAGCGCCAGAGATGATAAAAGGGCCAAACTTCTAAGGCCTGGGCGCCTCCTCACGCAATAGCGCATGGTATACATCCTCCGCAGGAACCTTCTTAATCAGATCCGATTCATCCGTAGCCGACGACTCATCGCAGCTGAGGTTGTGACCAGAGATGAAGACGCCGTCCACCGGAATAACATCACCCAGCTCAAGCAACATGATATCTCCGACGAGGGCATCATGAATCGAGATGTTCTGAGGCTGTCCAGAACGCGGCACCTTGACCAGACGATCCTCCTTCTGGTTGAGCTTGCGGAACTGCCGCTTGTTCAAACCTCATGACATCCTCAGTGAGCGTACCAGTCTTGTCGGAGCAAATGATGGTCGCGTTACCCATGGTTTCGCAATACTGCAGATGGCGGACGAGGTTGTTTCCCTGGTCATCTTCGGCGGTGAACGCAAGCGATAGCGCCACCGCGAGTGGGAGTCCTTCGGGCACTGCAATGATGATGACCGTGATGGAAGTGGTGAGAATGCGAAGAAGTTCTTGTCGACCACCCCGAGAAGGAGCTGCAGACGCTCATCTTCAACGTCTTCGTCTTGCGAAAATGCTTCCTTGGCCGTCGAATCATACGGCCCTTTGAAGACATTATACGTCCACCACATGTTCTCCGCCTTCATGTGGGCTGCGGCGGAGACGATGGAGAAGCCGATCAAGGATGGAGCACTTATGCGGCCTGCACAGAGACACGGGGGAAGTGGTGATTCAATGTGGCAGTCATTTACATTGCACAAAATCCAGCTCTCCGAAATGGCCCGAGAGATCGAAAAAACCGGACTTGGAAGCCTGGAAGATGTGTACCTGGGTATCATCCCACCGCTGAGCGCGGAGAAGAAGCTACCACGGCCCGATGCCATCATCGAATGCCTGCGAGAACATGCCAAGCCACATGAGAAGCTAGGGTATTGGAAGGAGGCGGCCGATGCGTACCAGTGGCTCTTTCGAACGGCGAAGGATCTGGGACAGGACGGCATTGCCGCCGAAGTCACTGCCCTATTGATGGAATACCTGAGGACAGTAACCGCTATTGAGTTACGGAAAGCCCGACAGTTCGAAGAAAGAGACATTCAAGAGCTGGAGCAGCTCAAACCGAAACTTTTGGAAGAGCTGCAATACGCTGGTGGTGATGGCGTCTTGGCGGCCCTCATGGGCTTATATGAGGCGCAGGGTCGTTCTTTGGAAGGTCACCTTGTTGAGCATCCAAAGCCTCTGGGGATTACTATAAAGATATGTAGTTTACTCTTATGCTGTAGCCAATCGTGCGACCCAGCGGAGCCGGGTAAGCTATGCCAGAGCTAGCTCACCCGGCCTACCCATCAGTATAAGCCAGGAATCCACGCAGGTCTTAGCCTGAGGCTTAGACGTAATCAAGTTATGCTGTTTGGTATCACTGCACTGGATTGGCTTCTCCGACATGTCGCGGTGGTTGCGTAATTTGAACGCGTGCCTTGAACGCGTCCTCGTCAACTCGTCTTACGCTTCGTCTTTCTCTTCAAAGAACACTCCCTCGCCAGCGCTTTTGACCATCGACTTCTCCAACATCCTGAATTGACCATCATTCGATGGCGCTGAAGCGAGGTGTTGTGAAATATGTCTTTCGTCCAACATCACGGAATCTCAATGGCTGCGGCAGATACCGGCTCCAATAACGACGGCGGCCGTTGACGATACTCTGGCAGAGACGCTTGAGCACGAGCACGCACACGATGATATTTGAGTTGCCGAATAGGATCAATTCCGGCGCATGTCGCCTAATCGAGACGAGCGGCCATGATGAGGCTTGCAGCTGACTCTCCAGAAGGATGACCAACGGTCTCACTCCGGCCTCGAGCCTCCACGACCAAGGAAAGCCTTGCTTAATTCTGTTCCGCTTCACTTCTTGACCACATTCTCCATCATGTTCTCGTGCAAAAAGGCGCTCGACCGTCGAGGATGTTGGGCGGATATGGCAACGCGTGGGCTTTTGCGCCCTCGACATCGTTGATGGTGAGGGCGGGAACGACGGCAGCATGCAGGTCGGGGGGGGAGGGGTTCGCTGCTACTGGCGCGGGTTCCCATCCGGCTGAGCCTGATTGTGTCGTGGACTAGCGACTGGCTGTTTAGCATCGGATCTGTTTCTGCGAACAAGCCTGACATGTCATGGGCTCGAAACATGGCCGCAGTGTGAGGGCATTGAGGCGCTTTGGCCAATGTCTCGGTAACGTGAGGGACGTGCCCTGCAAGTGTCTAGACAGAGCGAAGCACATCTAAAGGCCAGCAAGAGAGCAGAACGCCTGAACATGATATATCGTCTCTCGCAGCCGAGTTTCTGTGTGGCTATATGGCGCACTGGAAGAATCCAATTGTCTGAGCCCCGGTTCAAAGTTAGCTAAACCATTCTGCCACAACGATTGCACCTACGCCGGATTACGGTATGGACGGGAGGGAATTGAGCTCGCCTGCGGGATCAGGAGAAAGGCAGGGGCTGGTACTGAGGTGTTAAGGGACGAAGAGGAAACTGAAAACACAGAGGCTACTTCTCCGCAATTTAAAGCTGAGCGCTTTTAGAAGCGTACAGGTTGTCATTTTTAATTATTTTCCCCCACAGCGATGGCGGGCGTGAACCTGGACCGGGAAATGCAATCAAGATGCATCGGCTGTCCTGTGGGGGAACTAGGGGGGCTAGCTTTCCAGGCAGCACTCGTCGGTTTTGCCATGTGGGGGGCGGGGAAACCCCTCTGCACTGTAATGGGACGCTATAGGGCTGAAGGGCACCAGACACTTATTAACTGGGCAGGGTTGGCAGGGTTCCAGCACGCAGCATGTGAGGACGGACCTGGAGAGGCTCGGGCGCAGCAGGTGGATCCTCCATCTCCGGCTGCACCACCGGTCCCAGTCGCAAGTGCGGCGGCACCAGGATAGGCTGGATAGGTTGTATGTGGGATGAGATCAACATCATCCTCATTTAATGGCCGGAGTCTTGGAGACATCGAGGGCGACGGGCATGATACCATTCGGTGGTCTTCGTGGTTTTCGTACATGGGTAGAGAGGTCCTTTTCCGGAAACGTGCGTGCCGGCATCTCAGGTAGTCACCCTCTTTGCAGAGTCCCATCATGGTGGCCAGCATGGTCAGAATGCCGAAGACGATGGCTACGACGACCTCGGTCGAGAGCCATGAGCTGGACGTCATACTTTTAGATCTGGGACGTCGCGGTCGTTCGACCCGGTTCTTTGGAGGGGCGACAGAGGGTCTTGACAGGGTGAAATTGTCTGGGCGGAAGTTGGATGCTAGACTGACGATAAATGAGATGAGAACTGGTGCTATTGTCGCCACCATGGGACTCGGGCGTGTTGGAAAGGACAGATTTTATATTGTACCCGAACCATGGTTTGATACCAATTAGCCCGTGAATTATTCTCCTTGTGACACGACTGTCCAGGTGGGCGGCGGTTTGGGGACGGGGTGCTGACGGTCGCCCTCTGTCAATGCCAATGCCCAGGACAAAAAAGAGGCTTACGACTGGCTCTAGACCGGGCTGTCAGTGCTCCACGAGCCCACGGCCCTGTTAACCCTGTTGACACTCGCCAGGCCATCGAAAGACTAAAAATGCTTATAAACCTCCCAAATCTCCTTTGACCCATGACCCGGCGTGGCTTGAGCGCCGGGGAGGTAGGAAGAGGGAAGATGCGCGTTTGGCTCTGGGGCTCCGGCCAATCGCGCAACTCGGGTGAGCCGGGTGAGCCTCGCCGCCGTTGGCTCTCCCCGCTGGGTGAGCCAGGCATCAACGCAGTTCTTGGTGGTCAGCTCTGACGTAGATACCCTCCCACCTAGCTTCTCATTGGCTAGCTCCCCCCACGTCGCCAGCGCTTGATAAAGCCTGAACGCGACAGGACGCGACGCGACGTGACAAAGGTGCGCGTAATATCTCAGATCATCCCCAATCGAGCTGCGCGGGGTAAAGTCGGGCGCCAATGCCTTGCATGTAATCTGTAGTCCAGATCCAACGGCCATGGGTAAATTCCATCACGAAGCAGCACATTATTGATGTCGCGCGATCGCGACGTCTCGGCACACTTCAATTTTTGTAACTATGTCCTCTCTCACTGTGCCACTCTGCACTCCAACCTAGCCCTCGTGATTGTTGTCTGCGCCGAGTGCAAAGGCATCGCAAACGCAATCATCACACAACGAATCGCCACACAACGAATAGCAAGCTCAGTCAGGGATTGCCTGCATGACAAAGAGATGTGCGGGGCCCTGTTGGTCCAACCAGAGTGACTTCGTTGAGTCACGTGGCTTCAATACCAACTCCAGCCATGGCGCAGTTGATTTGCCCAACCATCGCGCAGACCAAGCCTGGTGGTGGGTCGATTGCTAGGCCTCCTAACAAAAAAGGGGGGGGGGGTTGACGACGATGTTTCTGAGAGCCCGACGACGGATACACGTTCAGAACCATACGACATCGATCGGACGCCAAGATCCAATACCTCGAACGAAATGTACTTCCCGTATCGACCTGCTAACTAGCGGCTAAGTACATATGTGGGGTGCGCTGATTGAATTGGCTGAAGCTGCTGACTAGAAGGGACGAATGTTGCCAGTCAGCTGCAGGCTACTGTTATATGTTAACGGCGTTGTTGAAACATGTACTTTCCATGTTGCCCCAGCCGTCACCAAATGGCCGTTGGACAGGATCGAGCAACCCTATAGTTCACGCACAAGCTAAAATTTCAATCTGAGGATGAATTGGTCATATCATATTTAGAAAACCGCCACCAGCACGTGCACACCAGCGACAAAGCCTGTAAATTATCGCGGACCCCTACGCCCTTCACCTAACAGAGAAGGTAGGAAAAAAAGAGAAGAAGAATCAAACGACCTGGCGAAGGTAAGGTTTGCGTTTATTAATAACAGGATGACGGAAGGCCGGGCGGCGGTTCCGAGAAGCTGATGACAATGACTCTTCCCGAGCGGCAGCCGATGGCAACCCTCACCACCTCCGACGGCGGTTCGGAACACCAGATGGCCGAGACTGAAGGTCGGTATTCGGCCGGCAGCCATAGCGCCCTGTGTCCATTCCATGTAATCCAGGACTTGTCGGTGGTCAGACCGTACCCACACTGTCGCGCTTCTTGTGCCTGAGACTGAGACTGAGACTGAGACTGAATTGGACCTTTAGTGTCGATATGGGTGGGTCTTTATTTGGCTCCCTAGAACCCCTGACTTGTTCCACGATTAACCATTTCCATCTTATCCGCACAATGCCTCCCAATGGCTTCCTTCCGTAAGTAATAGGTTCTACGCCCACTCCTTAAGAGCTTCTACATTACGTACTTTCTATCGTCTGCGTCTTCTGTGGCGATGCAAACTTTGAGGAACCTCGCCGCCCATCCTTCCCCACCTGAGAGACGAGAAAGACGGTAATGACTCTTACAAGGAGTCCTAACATGATATATAATATCAGGAATGGACATAGCACAGGACCAATACGTAGATAAAGCAAGATTGGTGATCGCTTGCCTAGCCCGCAGCCTGAGGCTGGGGCTACCCCATGCACCGTCACCGCTCCAATATGCATGGGGTGACGTAGTATTTTATTGGGTCCACCTTGTGGAGAAAGCAATGGGTAGTACGTGCGCCCATCTGCCTCTTACGCACCATCTACCTCCCATAAGAGTCCACCAGATCCATCAACCTCACTTTGTTTCAACGCAGGCAACCGAGTGTCGCTGTTCTCCTCTTCACTATCGTCATCCTCTTTGTTCTCACCTGCACCCATGACACCCTCACCCCAGCCCCAATTCATGATTCCGCCGAATGTTACATCCGGTCGGGAGCGATTGAGTTTGGAGAGCAAGCTTTTCTTGATAACTCTATACTCGATGGCAAAGATCTGCTCACCAGTGTGCTTCGCTTCCGCTGAGATAGTGATGTCTGTATTTGTTTGTAGTTCAACGCCAATATTCAAAGTCTTGCCTGCTAGGACACCTCCAGCAGCGAGTGCAGCTTGCAGTGGCATCTGCACACTGGCTTGCTTGCCCTTCTGCCTTCCCCATTCCCTCTTCACATTCGCATCGAGCAGTGTCTTAAGTCCAACGATCATGTACACTTTGTTTGTCCGATGACCTGGTTTCCTGAAAAGCCCGTTTACTTGCTTCTTCAATTCCGGAGAAGCCATGAAGGTATCAAAGACCACGTCCTGCTCGTGGAGTCGATATGTTTTGATCACATCGGAGGCGATGTCGAGCCGCCGCACAGCGCCTTGAGAAGCAGAAAGCGAAAAAATCTGCTCCAATTTGGCTTTGACGCTCTCAGACCGCTCGTTCTGTAGCACCAGGGACACAGCAGTTTTCTCGCCGTACTCCTTCACATGGGTTGAGACGAATTCTGGGACGGTCGCAGGTGCAAATCGATCGAGAGGAGAATTATAGTCGCAGACGAAGCGACCAAGGAGCTGAGGTATCTCGCTTGGAGGGATAGGCTCATCTAAGATGAGGAATCGTGGAAGTCGAGAGGGCATGAAGACGAAAAGCCAATACTTGGGGTTCTTGGAGGAGAGTACTCAAAAGAGTGGGCATCCCGTTTCATAAGTATTCATCTACCTCGACTACTCAAGATATGATGAATCAGGGATCTGCTTGTGGGGCAATGAACGTTGGCTGCCTCCAAAGGTTCAGCTGACTTGTGAGCCTCCCTCAGCCTCCCCAGCCTCCCCAGCCTCCCCAGCCTCCCTCAGCCTCCCCAGCCTCCCCAGCCTCCCCAGCCTCCCCAGCCTCCCCAGCCTCCCTCAGCCTCCTTCAAAAAGTATCGGATAATTCGCACGGAGTTCTCCGGAGCATTTGGTGTCTTCCCCAGGCTACTCCGTGCTCCGTACCGAAATATAGCAGGACCTTAGTGCCAGGGTTGGTTCCCTTGGTATTGGTTTAAAAGGGTGCCAACAAAAGGGTATTTGATTGCTTCAGAAGCTAGCAGAGCCCTGTTACCCCAAAGTTGGGTTCCCACGACTCCGATTGGCCTCACACTTAGGCAACGACGTGACATTTGACGGTCAGTGGCTTACCGGAATATCGAAGGCTCAAAGCTAACATAACAATCTTTACCTCCGTAGTCTGTGTAAAGATTCTTTTCTGTCTCTCACTAGCTTGACGGAATATTGATAGATCTGCATCTGCCAGTGTCTTGTTCGTTCTGTCACGTATAGCGTCCATTCCTTGCCCGCTCACAACCATGGCACAACTATCAAGCGTTCGAGAGATAGCCGGGAATGATAGATCGTCATTTTTTCAACAATGGAGTTTCCAGATGTCATGGAATGGGGAATCTACCTTTCAATATCCAGATCACGGAGCCCAACTCGAGCGCTTCCGATGGCTCCTCGAGAAGTCTGCGCACGATGATCCTTTGAACTCTTCAAAGGCCGCCCAAATACGAAAGGAATTAGACTACTATCGCAATGTCCTTTTGAATTCTGTTCCAGACTTGAAGATTCGTCCTGATACAAGATATCTTGATGTATATGATTGCGGAGACGGGTCAACGTTCAATTCAATCTCCTGGGAACTTCTCGAAAGCTGCCGATCAGTGACTGTTCGACGCCGGGTCAAGAGCGCACCACCAACCATCGGTCGGGATATTCCCATATCGGATACTTTCAACATCTTGATCGTTGCTGCAAGAAGATTTGAAGACAATGAAGACTACCGACAAACCGCGCTTCCGATTCTGAGTCTTATGCAAGATCTCCCGGATGGCGCGCCTCTTGTGACCGTCGACTTGGTTCGGCCAGGAAAATTCGAGTCTCTCAAGGAACATCTTGAAGATGCAAGGATTCGACGAAATGGTTTCTCTTACCATTTGGTGCACTTGGACTTGCACGGGAAGCTGGATAGGGGCCAGTAGGTTATATGCTAACCTCCCACAGAAGGTCGTGCTGACAGGGCAAACAGAGCATTTCTTGCATTTGCCGACAAAGATGTCGCCGCTGCAAAGGTTTCTCACCTTTTGGTCAGCAATGGCGTACGATACGCAGTTATCAATGCCTGCGAAAGTGCTAGAAGCGACCAAGGGGTGAGAGGAAATCTAGCGAAAACATTTGTCAAGGAGGGCATGGTCGCCGTGCTCGCAATGTCCTATAAGCTTAGCGTTAGCGCTGTCTCTCTTTTCACTCGTCAATTCTATGGAGCCTTTCTGCAGCAAAACTTTCCCTTCGCCAGAGCCGCACATATTACTCGCCAAGCCATGCGAAACCAACCACAACGTACGGGGCGCTTTGGGATGCTAGTAGACCTGGAGGACTGGATAGTGCCAGTCGTCTACTGTTCGACTGATGATGACGATGGAGTTAGGGTAGGGAAAACGGTCTCCAGAGTTCACCGTCGATTACCTGTATTCTTCCGTCGAACAGATGAATCCCTGGTTCTCAAACCCACAGACTTGCACGGCCGGGACGCGGACATCCTTAGACTGGAAGAGAGGTTGTTGAATAACTCACGGAAAGGAATTGGTAGACTCATTTTTCTGGACGGACGAAATGGTGTCGGAAAGACCTCACTCCTTCGGCACTTGCAATGGTGGTGGGCATCAACCGGGATGATCACAAGTTCAGTTTATATCGACGTGAACGACTATAGGGACAAATCGTTACAAGATTTGTGCAATCATTTCGTTCAGCAGCTTACAAGCCACCATCATTCAAAGTGTAATACGGAGGATCCCATCACCTGGCTTCAAACGCGGCTTGGAGAAATATCCCAAGAACAAGATAGCAGATCCGAATGGAGGCATCCGAAACCACTCCTCATTCTCGACCACTTCTTCAGTACTGGCTGGCCTCTTGGTAAACGACACACTATGATGAAGGGTGTCACACCGGAAACTTGGAGGATCTTTTTCAAGATGCTCTCTGACAGTCCAGTTTTTACAATCGTTGCATCACATACATGGCCTTGGTACCTCGACGATCATGCGAGCAGCACGTTCCCTGGAAGCACACTTCACATTCTCGCACCTATCGCCATAAATCGCATGGATCTCGCTCTCCGAACTGGAAAGGATCAGTCCATTACAAGGCTGATCAAAGGCCAGGATGACATTGAGAGCCTGGATCTGATCCTTAACTGGTGTGGACCGGACCTTGGACTACTGAATATCGTCCTCCCGCTAGTCGGAAAGCTCGGAGCTGCTGAAACAGCCGCGATGCTCACAAGAGGCGAGGATCTTCTCGCTCTTCCTGAGTTTCCAAGCCGCCTTCTGAAACGACTGCCCACATGGAAGGCATCCATCGCCCTCTGGAAGAATGCGCCAAAGTCATTGAGGAAATTCCTTCTTGCTTTCGCTCCATTTCATTGTTATCTACCCCGATGCCATGAAGCATATTGCGAAGCGTTCGTGGTAAACAAACAAGCACTCACCCATCCAGTCAGAAGCTATCTCGCACAATTTAACCCTGAAGCAGCCAGGGTCTGGGATACAAGGGTATTGGGCATAAAACTACTACTTCTCGTTGAGCACTTGCGTTTGCTGCCAATACTGAAAGGCATGGGGTTGATCAAAGCTGAACTGATGATGGGACCAACGAAGATGCGCAGCGGCTTGGCAATAAACCCAGATCAGTCCGCTGAAGGAACAAAGTTGCACTCCATTCATCCTGTGTTTTCGCTGTTCTTGCGCCATGAAGCAAGAAAGGCGGGATATATTCCATCCAAACAAGGTACTCTTTCCCGGAAAGCCATTTGTCTGCAGAAGACGTTTGTCGACTATCACGAGAATCGAGCGAGGGAGGTACTGGAGAACTCAGGGATAGTTCAGTTATTCCTCGACCAAAGTGAGATGAAGGAGTGTCATCTCTCCTTCAAAGCAGCAATGGACATACACCTACGGTCACCCATAGAACGTTTCGAAAAGCAAGTTGCTATTCCGGGGTTCCTTGCCTGGAAGTGGCAACATAGCGATGTATCAAGCTATGGATACGTCGTCGACTACACGGAGAAGGTGCTGTCCCGCTGCGAAAAAGAGTCAATGAGAATGAATGACTTCATCAGGAGCCATGACATAGCCATCTCAGCAGCCAGTCTCACTCTCTGGCTAGCAACGCATCACCTTGTCAACGGCGGTCAGCTGGAGAGTGTCCGGAAATATGTTGGCAAGACTGATGGCTTCTTGCTCACGAGATACTTCAGAACTATGCCACAGTTCATGGTGAATCTACACTGGCCCGAACGCAGTGCTATGCTCGGCCATCTCAGTATCCTCAATCGCATATTAGACTCATTCGAGTCTAATGAGGGCAGAGAGCTGGCCATATTTGCAGAGTTGGGCATGCAACTATATCAGGGGCCCGGAGATGCAATCCAGAGCTTATCCTCCAACTGGAATCTAGTCCAAGGAGCCATGAGACTTGTCGGACAACAACAACAACAACTGTACGGAAAAGCCAGAAGCTTGGGGTTCTGGGACAGTCAAAGCTTCCGTTGTGTATTGGAAGTCCAGCGAAAGGAGATGGATGATTTTCTTACCATCCTCGCACCAGCGTGGCCTGAATTATTGGCGTCCTGTGACTCAGCCCTCCTTTGTAAGGTCCGTATGCTGGGATTTGACGAGAGAGACGACGAAACTGGAATCCCGGATGAATACTGGGACGAATGTGCGCAGGAATTCTTAAAAGGGAGGCCCCCATGTCCAAACTATGCATCTGGATTCATGGCCGCGGTTCGGAATCGTACCTCAATTAGTCAAGCGAGAGAAGAGTTCTGGACAAATTGGCAAAATTGGACCCGGTCACACGCTCGCGCCTGGGCCCTGGTATTCTATGAGTTGTCTCTCAAAGTGGACACTGAAGAAGCCAAATTCAACTTGGAAGCTTACCAGTTCGCCGCGTTAACCCATCTTGATGACTGGGAGCTTGTTCTAGAGCATCAGCAATGCCTTCTCGTCACAGAGAGAGCCCAGTCATTTCAACAGCTGACCAAACCTCAACTTTCACGCCGGATCACCTGGCACATCAGGACGGCGCTCTGCGCACTCCAATTATCACTCTGGGACCTCTGCTACGATAATCTACACACAATCCTTGATCCAGCCTACGATGGCGGGAACATCGACGACCAACAACTGTTCCAAGCATTGGTGTTCTTTGTCCTCCTCCAAACGATGGCTCCGCCAGGGAATCCACGTTCCATGTCAACCATCTGGGTTTTGCATCAAGCCATGGTCATAGGATATAGAACTCGGGGCATATACGCGCAGAATGGAGCATTACTGTCTCTGCTTCTCCACTCAACTGAAGCGGGATGTTTTGTTGGATCAAAAGACCATCCAGCATGTCTGACTGAGCTGAAGCCAGCGGTGCACGCACACATAGAGTTCATGATGTCCAACCTGCACGCTTCGTCTTCGAACACAGACTGCAAGAACTTGCGCAGCCACCTCGGGGCCATCGAGCGGTCACAGCATACCCGAACATCATTTCCGAATTCAGAGGCTTTCTGCCGATGCCTAGGACATCAACTTCGCGCGAAGAGTGAGAAAGACCGTCGTGCGGTAATGGCCGAAGCAGAAAATCATCTTTTGCAGCATTCGGTCGGATGCGGCTGCCAGTTTGACTCAGAATCTCGTGAGGTCGCGATTGTTACTCCGGCTAAGTATGAGTTTCCATTCGCTGTGCCTTTTTTCGACTTGAGGTCACTTTTTCTTGATCTCCCCTCGAACCCACCCACCATATCAATTCTTGGTCTAGTTGTTGTATGGTTCGCCAAACATTTTGTCGATGCGTCTTTGCTTGGATACTCTGAAAATATGGAGGACGACCATCTGCAGTATTTGGGACAATGGCATGAAGCGGCGCGAGATTAATAAGATTGCATTCCTTGGGTACTATCGAAGTTAGGCCGAGTAGATGGCCTACCTCTAATATTACTTCCTCATTGTTGCTTATTAATATGCTATAGAAACTATGTTCGTATCCTTGACCGGTGTGTAAACAGCACTATTCAAATTGACGTGCTCAGAGTTGACGGGCTGCCATATGCTCTTCATCATGTCCTTCGTCCCGATCATCTTGCTTTTTATGGACAGGATGGACAAAGTGGAGTCGGAGTGCATAAATGAGGTGGCGGAGAGCATGAGTAAGGTGATAGAGAGCATGATGGAGACGAAAGTGCACAATGATATCCATTCCGATCGTCATCCCTATCATTGGGATCATTTCCGACATTTATATCATCCTCTTCTGGCTTCCCATCACCTCCTTTATTTTCTTTACCATCCCCATTACCTCCTTGATATTCTCTCTTTTAATGTTTATTTTCATTCTCGGGAGTAGATTCAGGAGTATGTAGTAGGAGAAACGAAATACCACTTGCGTACTTTATGATCTCGTTGTGGGCGAGGGCAATTATATTTAAATTCCATTTAAAGCCCTACATTAAATTTTAATTGCTCAGTTGGAGTCCCCATACTCTATTGGAATTCCTCAAAACTTTGAGATGGCACAAGCTCATGCACCAACTGAAATGACTTTTGATTAGCGGCCCAATTCTGTACCAAGTTCAGACCAAAAATATTTGCCACAAAGGCACTGGCCATTCGTTAGTACTTGTGAGCGGAAAGAATCGCTTGACCAACATACCTTTAAGTTTCATAATTCGTTCAAGCTCTCGATATAGAGGATCAAAGGAAACGCGTTGTGGAAATATGGGTTTTCTGTTTTTCGGTAAGTTAGCTATATAATTTAATAGCAATAGATAAAGAGGCCTCTTTTATGCTCTAAATTTAGTTTGGGTTAGTAAGGTCTTGCTATAAGTACTGCCTCTAAAGCTTTCCTCACCGTGGGTTTCAATTCATAGTTAATAACCCTAATGTAGATGTCACTCGTGCGTTGCATCCAACCATGCGTCGCACTTTTTCTAACGTTCAACATAAGAACTTCAATAAAAATACAATACAACATTAAATCAATTAAAATTAACAGCTATTCTCTTTTCCAGGTGTCTTAACAATAATCTGACATATTCTTAAGTTATGACTACCCTTACTATATATTCCACACCTCCTTTCTCTCACTAGCGCCGACCTTCCCTAACCACCACTTCTTAATAATTCGGCCATCACCTGCGCATTAACATCATTCTGATCAATCTCATCCCTTCCCTTACCTACAGTTATCTTCCCTCCATTCTATAGCTGGGTTTTTTTTAACTCTATGCTGCTTACTAAGAGTCTTATTTGCTTATTAAAGCATCTAATTCTTAGACTTTAATAGAATATTCTAATGCATTATTGCCTTTATTCCCTTTAAAAGTGACTTAAGTGCTTTAAGAATTAATACTAGGGAGCTATTATAATGCTATCTTTATGATGGGAGCGTCTGGAGTGCTGGACCCAGGGTGGGGTCGATACATAACTAGGACGCACGGGGCAGGCTATAGGGACTATTAATATATCTATATATTTACGCACCTGCTCGCTTTCTCTTTCCTCTTTATTATAGTATTCTTATAATATAGTAATATTACCTTTTAAATTAATCTTATCTAGCCTATAATATTATTGTCACGGCCTAGGTTCCCACTAGGCGGTCAGGAACGGCAGAACGATGGGATCCGCACCCGGTTCAGGCTAATAGCATAACCCCACCTCAGGACCGACGCCCTACTAAGACTGACGGCAACGGTCTAGGACTGATAGCAGTCTTCCGGGTAGGACGGCAGTCTACTTAGTATATAGTTAACTGAGGAAGTGTATATTTAATATAAGCAGCTCCTTAGCTATTAATATAACTTAGTTATATTAAGTACGTTTCGCTTTACTATTATTAGATATAATAAGTATTATTTAATCTTAACTTATTTAATTACTTTATTATATAAACCCTTAGATTAGGACTTAGTATATACTAGCCTTATAAGGATAGTATATTAATTAGATTATTATATATTAATAGCTCTTATTTACTATATTACTTATATTAAGCTTAAATAATATTAAATTATTATAATAGCTTTACTTACTATACTTAGTTTAATTCTATTCTCTTTTTATTAATTAATAAGTAAATTACTTATCTTAGTCTTAATAGATATAGATAATAAAGAAGAAGTTATTATACTTATAAGCTATAAAGCGGAGGTATATAAACTAGAGTAATATAATAAATGACTTAGTAATGAGTTTAATAAACTTATTAAAGCCTCTTATAAGGATGCTATTAAGAAGTAAGGATAAATTGATAATTTAAATAACTAAGTTAAGATACTTATAAATAAACTTAAGAGGCTTACTAAGGCCTTTAAGAAATAAACCAGCCTTTATAGAGATTATATTAAAAACCTAACTTCTAATTTAGTAATAAGAAAAGATATTAGAGAAATCCTTAAACTAAGATAACCGGACCCTTATAATGGATTTATAGTTATGCTCTAAGGATTCTTAATATAGCTCAGAGCCTACTAGCTATATTACCTAACCCAGTTTATTATTAATAATACTAAAGTTTAGTATACTATAAGGTTCCTTAAGGATAAAGCTCTTTAATAGTTTAAATCTATTATAAGGAACTATATTAACTATATCTATATTAATAGAAAGGAAGAAACTAAGGCTATTTATAGAAGCTATAAAATCTTTAAGTATAAGCTTAAAAGCGCTTTTAGACTCTAGAATGAGAAATAAGTAGTAGAATAGTAAATCCAGAAACTCTATTAAAAAGGAGCAGTATCTATATATATAGCTAAATACTATAACCTCGCCTTATGACTTAATTAAAGAGAAGAAGGATATATAGTAAGCTTTTATAAAGGGTTAAAATCTAATATTAAAGATATAATAGTTAGGAAAACTAAACCTACTATATATAATAGACTAGTATAACTTACTATAGAAATCGATAATTAGTAATTCGAAAGATAATAAGAAAAGAAGGCTAAGAAGTCTAGAAGATCCTATACTCTATAATAAAAGAATAGAGGAAACTATACAAACTATAGAAAGAAATAATAAATAGATACTTTATATAAAACAGACTCAGGCCTTATGAATATTAGGATAGTTAAGAAAGACTACTCTAAAGTCCTCTATTAGAACTATAGTATTCTAGAATACACTTCTTATAAATACTAAAAGCCTAAAACTAATTAATAATTTAAACTAATACTTAAAGGTAAGAAGAAGGTAGGATGGGTTAGCTAATAGGAAGAAGAACCCTAAATAAGTAAGAAAATAGTTATAATAGCTAGAGCAGGTTATAATAATATAAGGATTTTATCTAATGAAATCACCCCCCTTATAAATAAGGAACTTAAGAATAAAGAAATATTTAAAAGTAAAATCTATAAAGAAGGAAAGCTAAGCTAGAAGATAGAAAAAGAATAATAAGCGCTTTTTAAAGATCGATAGAAGGGTATAACTTCTAATATTAATAATATCTTAATACTCTAAATACTAATTCTACTACTAATAAGATAAAAGGAGGAAAGACTACCTTATAGTACTATTAGAAAGATTAATATAGTTAGAAAGGGTAAGGAAATCTGAAAGAAAGATACTTTTAAGTATATTTAACTAATAGTAAAAATAATAAATAAAGAAGATAATATTCTAAACTAATAGCCTGCTTTAAAAATACTACTAATTATAATAGCCTTTTATAAAAGCACTATTAAAATCTTATAATAATAATAAATAAACGATAAGATTAAATATAAGTACTACTTATATAAGGAAAGAGAGCTAAGTATTAGTATAAGCACTAAAGCTAGATAAGTAAGGAAGCTTAAGCTCTCTATTATTAATAAGAATATACTAGCCCCTATAGATAAATACCCTAAGTCTAGTAATAGTAATAGTATTAATAATACCTTAGAAGAAGAAATAGTCATTTTATAACTCTTAAAAAAGGAGTTAGAAAAGAACCTACCTAACTACTCTCTAAGGAGAGATAAGAAGAGCGAGAAAATATTAAAATAACTTATTAAACGAACGTTAGATATAGTAAAAGGATAATCTATTTATATCCGTGCGATTTAATAAAAAGACCTTACTAAGGCAGATAATTATATAGGATGAGCGATTATAAGTAATAAGCTATTACTATACTTTTAATACTTTAGATATATTAATATATTCTAGATATTATATACTTATTATATATACTTATTATATTATTTTAAGAAACTTTATTATAATTATTACTTTATATAAACTATACTTTAATTATTATAATAGTTTTATAATAAGACTAAGGTATAAGACTATAGAGTTATTAAATAGTTCGAAGGAATAGAAGTAGCTTAACTTAAGCTATAAAATAACCTTTATTCTAAAGAATGCATTAGAAAAGGCTTAATAATTAATAACTATATTATAAAAGAATGCTATATATATAAAAGAGAAAAAGTATAGTTATAATATAGCCTACTAAAGTATTTAACTAACTATACTATAAACTATAATAATAAGAAGTGCTTTAAGTATGCAGAATACTTATAAGTAATTTATAAGAGGATCTATAAGATATATAAAGATAGGTTTAACTTTAAAACTTATATAAGAAGAGAACTTTATAATAGGCTATAGTATAAAGAAATCTATAAGTATATAAAAAATAATACTCGCTATTTATAATAAAGCGATAGATAAGTATAGTAGAAGTAGAGATATTACTTTTAAAGAAGGCTTTAAGTATTATAAGAAGTCTTAAAGAGGATATAATTATAATAAAAGTCTGAATTAATAGAGTATAAATAATAGTATTAGTAGACTATAATACTATTATAAATTATATCTAATTAGAATTAGTAAATAAGTTAGTATTACTATAAAAATATAAGAAATCTCCTTATAAAGTATCTAACTTAGAAGGAATGCCTTTTAATTATAATAAAGGAAGGGTATTATAAAAGATTAATTACCTTAAAGTACTTATAGAAAGAAGAAATTAAAAAGTGGATTTTAATATTCTTAATATTAAAGACTACTTAATAATACTTAGATAACCTTAGCTATAAAAGCATAACTCTAATATTAACTAAAAGAAAGGCTAAATGCATTAGAAAGACATACCTCCCCAGATTATAGATAGTAATAAATATAACCTAAGATCTTAAGCTTTAATTAGTAATAAAAATAATAATAAAGTTATAAAGGAAGAAATAATAGATACTTCTTTACTTCTAAAGGGAATAAAACGGAAGTACTAATAAGGAAAAATACAATATATAAAACGAATTATCGCATTTATTTAAAAATAGTTTAGATAGATAGATAAGGACCTTAAAAAGTAGAAAAAATAATAATAAGTAAAGGAAGAACGATTTAAAAATATACTCTTAAGATACTGAATTTATAAAAAACTCTTTAAGGAAGAACTTAAGACTAATCTTTTAAAACTAAGCGAATAGGACCTAGAAATCGTCTTAAAAGATAAAACTAACCCTAAGTTTTTTCCTATTTATAACCTTAATAATAATAAGCTAATAATACTAAGAGAATATATTTAAGAAATAAAGAGAAAAGGCTATATTTAGAAATTAAAGTCTTTAGTTAAATACTTAGTTATATTTATACTTAAAAAGAATAGAAAGCTATGCCTTTATATAAACTATAAGTAACTTAACTTAATTATTAAGAAGAATTGCATACTATTACTCCTAATCCCTAAGATATATAATAAACTATATAAAGCTAAGTAGTTTATAGTACTTAATCTTAAAAGAGTCTATAACCTAATCTATATTAAATAAGGATATAAATAAAAGACTGCTTTTAGAACTAAGTTTAGGCTATATAAATACTTAGTTATACTCTTTAGACTTATTAATATACTAGCTATATTCTAATAAATAATTAATAATATATTATATAAATATCTTAATATCTTTATTATATACTACTTAAATAATATACTTATTTTTTTTAAAAATAAAGAAGATTATAAATAATATATCTATATAGTATTATAAAAGCTATAAGATATAAACTTACTTATTAAACTTAAAAAAAGCAACTTCTATACTTTAGAAGTAGAGTTCTTTAAGCATATTATATCTTATAACTAAGTGCAGATAGACTCTAAGAAGATCGTAGTAATATAGGAATAGAAATAACCCGAAAACCTTATAGAATTATAATCCTTCTTTAGATTTATAAACTATTACTAATAATTCATTAAACACTTTAGTAAATATATTATCCTACTTACTAAGTTTATAAAGAAAGGAGTTAAGTTTAAATAGAATAATGAAGTAAAATAAGCCTTTTAGTTAATTAAGGATATAATTACTTTAGAACCTATTTTAGTATTATTTAATTCTAATAAAGAAATCGAATTAGAAACTAATACTTTAGAATTTACTCTAAGTAGCTAGATTAAATAAAAAGATAAAAACGGATTATTATATCCTATTATATTCTATTTATATAAAATATATAAAATAGAACTTAATTACTCTATTTATAATTAAGAATTCTTAGCTATTATTAATTACTTTAAGGAATTCTAATATTACCTTTTAAAAAGTAATTATAAAATTAAGATCTATATAGATTATAAGAATATCTTATACTTTATAATAATATAGAAACTTAATAAATAATAATTTAAATATATTAAATATTTATTAGAATTTAACTATACTATTATTTATATAAAAGGATTAGAAAACGGATAAGCTAATATAATTAGCTAATATACTAATTTTAATATTAGAAAGATTAAAGCTAGTAAGTAAATCTTCTCCTTTACTTTTAAAGGATACTTATAATAAAAATACTTAGGATATATATACTAATACTATAAATACTTATTATAAGTAATACTTAGTAATATATACTATATGACCTATAATAATAAACTACTAAAGAAAATTAAATAATATAATCAGACTTATAAAATGGACAGAGTTATAAGAAACCCCTACTTAATCCCTACTTTATAGCTAGAACTATAGAAACTGTAAGTTCTAATAGAACTATAAGAATAGCTTATATAAGAAATATATTCTTATATACTATATAGATACTAAGGAATTACTAAAACCCTTAAGAGAGTTAAAATAATATATATATTTTCTAGAATTAAGAAGGTTATATAAGATATTATCTAATAATACAGCCTTTATATAAAAACTAAGGCATAATGCTATAAGCCCTACAGAGAACTACAGCCCCTATTAGTAGCTTAAAGACTATAGTATTCTATTACTATAGATTTTATTATAAAACTACCCTTATTAGAAGACCTAGTAACTGGAGCCTTTTATAATAGTATTCTTATTATTATAGATAGATTTATAAAGTTTTCCTATTTTATATTATATAAAGAGGTAATAGATATAAAAGAATTCACTTATATATTTAATTAGAATATTATTAGTATATATAGATTGCTAGTAAAAATCCTAACTAATAGAAGACCCCTATTCATATCTAAGTTTTAATAAGCTTTAATAGTATAGCTTAGACTTAATTACTAATTAATTACTATATTCTAACTATAAGTAGATAGATAAATAGAAAAGACGAACTAGATCTTTAAATAATACTTATAGTATTATATTAATTATAAATAGAATAATTAAGTAAAAAAACTACTAATAGCTTAACTAGGCTATAATACTCCTATATATAAAAGCATAAAGCTTATACTAATATTTATGAATTTCGGATTTATACTTAATACATACTATAGATTATAAGAAGGAATTATTAACCCTTATATAATACTTACTTCTAATAAACTGAAAAACCTCTATAAAGAACTAAGGACTGAACTTAAGTTTATTAAAAACTAGATAAGGAAATACTATAACCTTAAATAGATAAAGGAACTATCCTTTTTAAAAGGGGATATAGTCCTCTTAATTATAAAAAATGTTTTAATAGATAGGCTAAGTAAAAAACTTAACTATAAGTTTATCAGACCTTATAAAGTTCTAGAAAAAATCTTAGAAAATAACTATAGGTTGGATCTAAAGAGTAAAAAATATCTAATATTCTATATTTTATTACTAGAACTATTTAGAAATATAATTATAGTTAATAATAGTTATAACTATAAACTATAAATAGAAGATTTAAAAGAATACTATATTAAAGAAATCTATAATATAAAGAAAATTAATAGTAAGATAATATACTTTATTAAATAGAAAGACTACTTAGAAAGTAAAATATTATAATAACTACTAGAAAACCTTAACTATATGCAGCATTTACTAAAAGCATTTTATATATAGTAATAGAAGAAGAGAAAGGATTAAAAACAGAAGAGTTAAATATCCCTAGACCTATAGATGCTTAGTTAAAATCATCTAGGATAATAAGTAGTTATAATTCTTATACTACCTGGCTCTTCTGAGTATCTAAAGCCTCTAATAGACTATTCTCTTTATTCAGACCTTAGAGTCTATAACGAACTATCTTTAAATGCTTTTCCTTTACTTTACTTTAGGTTTTTTATAAATAAGCTAGACAGCCTACTATAATAGCTATATATACTTATAAAAAGGCTAACTCTTTATAAAGCCTTAAGAGATCCTCGCCTGCCTCTTCCTTATCTACTTCTAGCTTCTTCCTAGTATCTATAAGCCTAAGTACTATAACTAGTTAGTAAAATAAGTATACTAAGAATAAAGAAACTACTTATAAGATAATATAATTTATAAACTGTTATAAGACTTCTTTAGCCTTATGTATTTATTATAATAAGATAAGTTATTAGAAAATATATAGCTTTTATTATAATAAAAGCACTAATTATAAAGCATATTTAATAGTACTTTAATAATAGTAATAGTATAAGAAAGAGCATTTACTTCTAGAGTTTTATATATAAGTAGTTTCTATATATAGTTAGATATATTTATTAATATAATATATTATAAAAAATATTTAAAAAGGAAGAATAATAAACTAATAAGATTATTAAGTAAAGACTAATTATATAGCCTTAAGAATAAGACCCTAAGGAGAGAGATATTATATTACAGCCTAGGTTCCTACTAGGCAGTTAGGAATAGCAGAACAATAGGATCCGCACCTAGTTCAGGCTAATAGTATAACCCTACCTCAGGACCGACGCCCTACTAAGACTAATAGCAATAGTCTAAGACTAATAGCAGTCCTCCGGGCAGGACGGCAGTCTACTTAGTATATAGTTAACTAAAGAAGTGTATATTTAATATAAGCAGCTCCTTAGCTATTAATATAACTTAGTTATATTAAGTACGTTTCGCTCTACTATTACTAGATGTAATAAGCATTATTTAATCTTAACTCGTTTAATTACTTTATTATATAAACCCTTAGATTAGGACCTAGTATATACTAGCCTTATGAGGATAGTGTATTAACTAGATTGTTATAATTATATTATAATCTATTATTCTTTTTACTTATATCTTAATTAATTCTAATATATATTAATATAAGATTAATTATTATATTAAATCTAATTATAGATCTTCTTATTTATAATAAGATATAAGTATAAATAGTAAATTACTATTAATTAGAATTAATTAATAATTAATATAATTAAAAGCTTTAAGTTAAATATATAAAATATTAATAAAAAGAGTATTAATAAGGTATATTAAAAAAGTACTTTTTATTAATAAGTTTAATAATACTTTATTAAATTTATAAATAAGAATAGTAAAGAGACTATTAATATAAAAGATAATAAAAGAATATTTATTAGACTTTTTATATAACTTATAGTAAATTTTATTAAAAAAGATTTAAATATTTAAACTTATAAGATTATAAATAATAGCTAATTTATAATTTATATAAAAGATTAAAATAAAAGATTTAAAAACTTCTTAATTAATATTAATAATATTAAATTAATAGTTTAAAAATACTTTAAAATATAAGCTTTAATAATTTATAATTTTATTAAATAATTAATAATTAAAAAATAATAAAATAAGCTTATTAAATTATATAATAAGTATATTAAAATAATTAAATAATTTATTAAAAAGTATAATAAAGTAATTAAAGCTAAAGTAATAGTTTATATTAAAGTAATATAGATTAATAAAGAATTAGTATTATTAAAAGTAATATAATATATTATTCCTTTTTATAAAGATATACTTTTTAAGAGTAAGATAATAGCTAAAATTAAATTATATTAAAAGTAAAAAAGTAATTTACTTAAGTTTAATAATAATAAAGAACTAGACTTTAAAGACTAGCTTATTAAAACTAGATATAAGCTATAATATAATAGCTTATAAGATTATTTTAAAGAGAAGGATAAGGTATATTATATTTTTAATTATTATAAGAGTATTATAGCTATCTATTTATATTCTTATATACTTAAGAATATAAAGAAAGATACTTTTAAAACTACTAAAGATATCTTTTAAGCTTTAATAACTCTCTTTTAGAATAAGAATAAGAAGATTAAAGTATAAAAAGAGTTTAAAGCCTTAAGATATTATATTAATAATAGCTAATATAGCTTTTATATTAAGTTCTTAGCTATAATAAATAATACTAAAATCCTTAAAAGAATTTAAAAGAAAGAGCTTTATAATAAAATACTAATAGAAATAAAATATATTATAATTATATAATGCTTTACTAAAGAAGTAAGCTTTAATATCTTTATAATAGCACTTAATAATATTATAATAATAAAAGAGGCTTATATAAAGACTTTAATAAAGAAAGATAGTAAGAAGACTAATAAGTTAGAAACTAATAAAAATAATATTATTATTATTAAAAAGAAGAATATTAAAAAGTTAGTAACTTTAATACTTAAATACTTAAAGACTAAGATTAATAATAAATAAACTTTTAAAGACTTAAAAGTCTATAAGCTAGTTAAAGAAAGGAAGTATTTTAAATATAAAAAAGTTAACTATATTTACTAAGAGTATTTAAAAGAAAGTAAAGTAAATAAAGTTTATATTAAGGCTAAGAAAGTAAAGTAAATAGTTATTATTATAATCCTTAATAAATTAAATAAATTATTCTTTAAGTTAGAAAAAGATAAGTCTTAAAGGAAGTCTCCTCTCTAAGACCTAAATTATAATTACTAATCTTTAATAAAAGCTTAATTAATATAAATAAACTACTGAATAAAGAGAAGCTTTACTATTCTTATATAATAGTAAGTTTAAAGTTAGTAATTAAAGTTAAAAGTCTATATAATACTAAAGTAAATAGTTATATCTTTATAAATAAGGATCTAGCCTTAAGAATATATTAATAATTATAAAGCTATTAAATCCTAATCTTAGGGTAAGGACTTATTATTAAAGAATATAAAAGCAGATAATAATAAATTACTTATATTATAATAATAATATTAGATATAGATAGTAAATAATAGCTAAATTATTGAATATTAGAATTTAAAATATATTAAAATTTAATTATTAAAAGAAATAGTTTAAAAAGTATAATATAAAAATCTCTATTAAATATTACTACTTATAATAACTTAATAATAAGCTAAAGGATTACTTTAATTATAATATTATAATATTAATATCTTTATTAAAAGGCTTTTACTATTTAAAGCTAATAAACTAAGTTAATATAAAATAATATAATTAATTAAATATAAAATAAAAGAAGGCTTATAAGTATTAGATCCTTAGGAAGGGAGATTGCTTATTAAGAAAGTAATAGTTAGATAATATTAAGAAGAATATAGCTAAAATAGATAGAGTATTAAAAAATATAATACTCTCTCTCTTAATAAGAGACTTTAATACTAAGCTAATAATAATTTAAGCTAACTTACTATAGTAATTAATAATTAATATTAAGGGAATTATAATTAAAATTAGTATTATTAGTATTAGTAAGTAATAAAAGAGAGTAATTAAATAGAAGGATATTAAATAAATTAATAAAATCACTTTCTAAAAGATTAATAAGATTATTAAAGAATAACTAAAATAGAAAGAAGCTAGAAAGAAGAACCTTTATAAAGATATACTTAAATTAAGAGAGAAAGTAAAGTTAAAGTTACTTTAATAGTACTTATACTTATAATATGCCTTTTCTAAAGCTAAGTTTAATACTTTATTACTTTATTAACTAAGTATTAATATAAAGCTAGAATTAAAAAAGCTAATTTCTAATAGTTAGAAGGTCTTATTAATATATAAGTTAAGTTTTAAATAATTAAAAGTAATAAGGAATTATATTAAGAAATACTTATAAAAAGGATTTATTATATTAATAGTTAATATATTATATATATTATTAATCCTATTTATAAAAAAAAGAATAATAAATAGTATTTTTATATAAATTATAAAAAGCTTAATAAGTTAATAATAAAGGAATATTATATATTATTTCTAATAAAAGAAACCTAATTAAGGCTAATAAAAGTAAAAATATTTATAAAACTTAATATTTAATAGGCCTTTTATTAAAGATAAATATTCTTAAAATCTAAAGATCTTATAGCTTTTAAAACTTAGTATAAAACTTATAAATATAAAATAATATTATTTAATCTAATTAATAGCCTTTTATACTTTTAAGCTTATATTAACTATATTTTAATAGATCTTTTAAATATTTACTATATAATATATATTAATAATATCCTTATTTACTTAGAAAATATTAAAGACTATAAAGTATATATTAATATAATCTTAAAATAACTAATTATAATAGGATTATAAGCAGATATTAATAAGTCAGAATTCTATATTATAAAAATAGAGTTTTAAAGCTTTATAATTATAATAAATAGGATTTAAATAAATTTAAAAAAGATAAAGGCTATAATAAATTAAAAAGAACTAATAAATATATAAAGAGTATAAGCCTTCTTTAGGTTTTATAACTTTTACTAAAAGTTTATTAAGTTTTATAATTAGATTATATAACTACTTATACTATTAATAAAGAAGGGTATTCTATAGAAGTAGGCTAAAGAAAAAATAATTATAATAAAAGCTATAAAATTAGTAATTTTATTAGCCTTATATTAAGCCTAATATAACTCTCTTTATAATATAATTATTAAGATTAATATATTAAGAGGTATAATAATTATAATATTAATTTAAAAGAGTAAAGATAGAGATTAGTATTTTATAACTTTCTTTTTTAAAATAATGAATAATATAGAGATATATTATCTAATTTATAACTAGGAAATGCTTATAGTAGTATTAGCTTTAAAGGAATAGAATACTAAGCTTTTAAAACTCTAATAGTAATTCTTAGTTATTACTAATTATAAAGCCTTTAAATACTTTTTAATAAAATAATGCTTTAATAATAAGTAAGTATAATAAGTAAATAACTTAGCGCTTTATAATTTTAAAATTACTTACTATTTAAAGTAAGAGAATATTATAATAAATACTCTACTTTAAAAGTTATTTAAATTAATTATATAAAAAGTATAATAAAAAGCTATATAGAATAAAGTATTTATAAGAGTTAGGGCTGATAGAGCTATAGTCTTATTAGATAAGAGGCTATATAATATAAGCTAGACTAGCTCTTTAGTAAGGGCTTACTAAGCACTCACTAAGTAAACGCTTATACACTACTTTATACCTACCTTTAGATCTCTTATATAATATCTTAATAGACTAACCCTTATAATTCATTCACTTCTATATCCTAGCAGATTATTAATACATTATATAAGATAAAAAGGAATATATTATTAAATCCGGGCATTGCTAAGTATGCAATAAGCAAACGATAAATAAATATAAGACTATTTATTTAGAACTCTATATAAAATAAAGTTAGTAAAAACTTTAAATTACTAATAATAGATAATAAAGGACTCTAATTAGAATATAATCTAATTAATTATTTAATTTAAGAAGAAATTAAAGTAAGGCTATTTTATATATTTTATAAAAATAGCTTTTATAAAGAATTACTATTACTTATAGTTTAATAATTAGTAATTAAGTGCTTATTAAGAAATTTATAATTAGGTTTTAAAAATAATAATAATAGAATATAATTACTCTTTTAAGCTATAATATAATAATAAGAATAAGATTAATATTTTTAAGAAAAACTATTAGAATAATTTATTAAAAGCTTAAATAAAAAAGACTTTAAAAATATAATAAATTATTATATTATCTTTTTATAATATTAATTAAAAGGGCTAATAGAATTTAAATTAATAATTAAATAAAAGTAATAAAGATAGTAAATAATTTCTAAATATTTACTAAAATATATTAAAAGATTCTTTAGTCTATAATTAAACTCTTTTTACTATTATAAATTTAATAAAGAGATTACTTAAAGAACTTTATATACTTTATATAAGATTAATTTATAGCCTTTTTAAAGAAACTTTATATAAACTTTAAATAAAAAGAAGTTAAATTATATAAAGAGTTTATAGCTTTCTAATAGCTCTCTAACTAGTTATTAATAGAATACTTTAATATATAAAGATTCTTATATTCTTTATTAAAAATAAAGGACTTAGAAAAAGATAAAATACTTATATTATAATACTATTATAAACTTTAAAATAGAATTAAAAGAAATATTTAAAAGATATAAGTTAATATTTTATAAGCTAGAAAACTTATATTAAAAGTATAATAACTATAATAACTCTATAGTTAATATAAGGATATACTCTTAAGTTAAGATAAGAAGAGAAACTATTCTAATAGTAAGTAAGAAGGGCTATAAAAAAGATATATATTAAAGACCTTAATATATATATTATAAAGCAGACTCTATATTCTATAAGAATAAGGAAACTTAATAAAAAGTAAAAAAAGAGGTAATTACTTTAATTACTTAGGATTAAGTAATTAATAAGAGTATAGTAAGTATTTAATAAAGCTAAGAGATAATTCCTATATTTAGTATTATAATTATAATAAAAGAGACTATTATATTAATAAGTATATAATAACTAAAAGAGCTTTTAATAAATAGACTTAAAGAGACTATTAGAAAATTATAATTATATAGCAATTTAGTATTAAAGTTAAAGAGATTAACTTATTAAAAAATGACTAAGTATAGAGTCTGAAAATATAACTCTTATATTAAAACTATATCTTATATTAATTAGTTTAATTACTTAAGGATAAGCGATTATTTTCTAAGTATATAATAAATATAAGGTTAAAGTAAATATAAATATAGCTATAAAAGTTAGCCTAATTAATAGAAAACTAGTATAGAAGCTAGGCCTTAAACTTATCTTAGATTAATAAGCTCTAAAGCTAGCAGGCTTTAATAAGATTACTTACTTTATATTATTAGTATATTAAGTAATATTCTTCCTTTTTAATTATTAAGGATTTATAAGAAAAATAAGATATTTATTTATAAAAGCCTTATAAAACTAACTTAAAGGAATAAGTAACTTATTATTAATAAGAGAGATTATAAGCTAGGAAGGTATTATAATTAATACTTATATAAATATATAATATTATAAAGCAATCTTAATATAAGATCCTAACTCTTTTATAAAAGACCTTATTATAAATAGTAAAAAGGCATATATTATATATATATAGTATATTAATACTAAATAAATAGCTATTACTCGCCCTAAGAGAAGAGAATAAAAAAAGGATTAGTATATTACTACCTAAACTTAAGTTAGAATAAGATATCTTTAGTAAAGCTAAAGTAAAGAAATTACTATTCCTAAAAGGGGTAGAATACTTTATTAAACTAATAGAAGGTAAAGAGCTTTCTTTAAGAATAATATACCTTATTAATAAAAAGTAAGTAGAGATTATTTATAATTACTTTATTAAAAATATAAAGATTAGTTAAATAAATAGCTTAATTAATAGAATAAGAACTTTAGTCCTATTTATTTTTAAAAAGGATAGAGGCATTAGAATATATATTAATTATTATAATTTAAATATAATTATTAATAAAAACTATTATCCTTTATTATTAATTAGTAAATTATTTAATAGGCTTATTAAAGTAAAATAGATCTTTAAAATTAATATTTATAATACTTATTATTATATTTAAATTAAAAAGGAAGATTAATAAAAAATAGAATTTTATATAAAATATAATTACTTTAAATATATAATTATACTCTTTAAGCTAATTAATATACTTATTACTTTCTAAGTATATATTAATTAAGCGCTTATTAAATTACTTAACATACTTAATAAGTAAGTGAGCTAAACAAGCGAGTGAGCTATGAATACTATATACTTAAAAGAGCTAAACTTTAAATTTTTAAAACTAGCTATCTAATTATTAAAAATAAAATAAAAATAATTTTAGTTATTTAATTAAAAAGAAAACTATATAATAATTTTTTTAAATTTTTAAAAAAATTCCTTTATATAGAAATAGCTAAGTATACAGTGTAAATAAGAATTTTTAATATAGCTTATTAAGTAATTTTTTAAAAAATCTAAGAAAGTTTATATTTATTTTTTAATATATAATAGAGCTATTTCTATAATATTAGCTATTTTACTCTTAGTTCTAATTTTAGAGAATATTTTAAAGACATTTTCATTTAAGGTATTAATGCGATTGTGGCAGGACAGGGGTTAGATAGAGTTATAGGGACTAGAGATTCAACTCTCTAGAGCTTAGGATTTTTCTAGGGATTTTTTTAAGAAGAAGACCATAATCACAAACATCAGCTTTAATAGCTAGGGAGGTAGAGAAGCCTCTTAGCTATAGGACTGGACGGCATTATTATTTTCTAGACTGTATGACTATTAATTTCATTATGGGTTTCCTGCTTTTCTATTAAACCTCTTTTAATCCAGTTAAATACG